>JAINUG010000075.1:1820142-3258892 GCA_029706075.1 Aldrovandia affinis | reverse complement strand
GCCGAACGGCAGGCGTGTTGGAGCTGTTTACCCAGCAGGCTCTGGGACGTGGCGCGAAGGGGAAGCCAACGTGCTCGGCAACAGAAGGCAGGCTGCTGTTATTCCCAGAGCCTCATCGGGGGTCCGGGAGGATTAAGCTAATTAAAACCTCGCAAAGTGGGGAAGAGCAGACAGGATCCGCCAGCACCACACAGCGGACAGGGAGGATCGCACGTGCCTCGTGGTACCTTCCGGAACGTCCTCGTCCTCACCCTCACCTCTGCGTTAGGAGCGGGCGGCTTCTCGGGCGCGAGTTGGCGTCAGGGTTTCCATGAACCGCGATTGGATTTTGTGCGCTTTATCGGGTTAGGTCATCGTGCTTGTGAATCGTTACGGAGCCGTGGAGGGGATGTCGGGGGAAATGTCGATTGACCTTGGAGGATGAGTGGATAAGGAAACGCAGTAGTTATTTTTATCCCCGGCAGGAAGGAGGCCAGATTCATCAGGCGAAATTTCCCCACCCAGGCAAAATGTCATACTTTTTAGGCTTTTCCCCAGGAAACGTTTTCTGTGACGCCAGGTGTATTCCAGGAAGTTCATGTAAATTATTGTACTTAAAATAGTTGTGTTGTAGGTGGTTTTAAGCATCAGCTGCTATAATTGAGCTTCGTTTCACCCAGCTTTGCCATATGGCATTGTCTTGTACTGTACATCAGCTAAGGAATATTATGTTGTCTGGTGTGCTAGTGCTTGTCTCGCATCACAGGCCCAGTACCATGTCAAAACGGTCCCCATGGTAGGATATTTAGTTGTTCTTTCTTGAGGTCTTACCCATCACTCACAGAATGGTGAAAATTGGGGAAGTGTGGAGGGGTTGAGAATGGGGGACAGAGGTGGAGGCAGGGAAAGGGAAAGCGGCATGCATTAGCTGGGGGATGGGAAGAGCGATGGGAGATTTTGGAGAGGGAACAGAAAGAGGGAGGGAGGGAGATGGGGAGAACGGCACGGGACAGAGGAAGGGGGAGCGATGGTGGCCCTTAATTGGCAGAGCAGGTCTAGGAGCTTCCTCTTCCAGCTCTTTCAAATGCAGATGAGGGGGGGGCCCGTCACCCGGGCCAGTTCCATTGTGTCCTTTCTGCAGGGCTCGACGGGGCTAATTTTCCCCATGTAGCCCCTTCAACGCTCCTCTCCCCTCCTTTTGTCTCCGCGCCGTCCTGCGATCGCCGCGGTGATTTCCATGCTAATGCCGTTCCGCCGAGAGAGGCCACCTCTCCGGACTCCCTCGCGAACAGTGGGGGAGGGGAGGGGAGGGGAGGGGGGAGGGGGGGCTGACCGCAACCGCAACCGCAACCGCAACCGCCCATGGTCAATTCCGATTGAAGCGGCGATCTTAAGATGAATCGCCACACCGGACTCCGCGGATCCTTTCCGCTGCGTTCGTTACCCCCGTCGCCCGCGCGAGGTACGGCCCCAGCGGTGGCTCGGCGGAAAAGCGTTCGGAATTTTGAAGAGAGATGTTATTACGAGTGAGTCCGGGGTCGTTTGTTTGACATGCAGACCTTAGGCTGTAGCGGCCCATTTAAATGAAAGCCAGGGGAAGAGGGATATTGAGTTACTCTGTGCGCTTAAGGCCTTTCCTGCCTCGCCCTGTGATTTCTCAGACCTGACACCCCTACATCCTTCTCACCTCTGGCGACGTGAATTAAAATATCATTCCGGGGGTGATGTGTGACTGTCATCTGCCCCCACCCCCCCCATCCTGCCCCCTCCCTTTGTTGCTACCCCAACGTTTCCATGGCAACTGCAGAGCGCGTTAAGCAAGGGGGGCTTGCGAGAGGTGTGCCTTGCCGGACAGGGGGGGACGACAAACCCCTCAGTCACATATCTGAAACACTGTGCTTGTTTGTGCGCACCAGTCCAATCTAAATAACTGGCGTGGGGTGGGGGCACAGACAGCCAACCATTACTGTCCTGACAACATTTATGTGATGTTGTAGCGGTGCTATCTTGGGGGAGAAGAGAATGCCGTTCGACAAAGGTAAAGGAAGAATTGCAAAAGTGCAAGGGAAGCAAGCTTGTCCTTTTAATAAGCTCGGGTTGTGTGTGCGCTGTTTTGCTGCCGCTGTTGGTTTCTATTGCATGTATCCCATGGGGCAGATAGGGAGCTGCAGTCAGGCTTGACTTTCCCCCTACAAAGCGCTGATTACAATGACAGGCAATTTGTGTCCTAACCTCAGGGATCGCTGTGTTCCCACAGCCACCATCTTAAAGGCGCACGCTGCAGCACAAACTAGTACAGAGACAGACTCTCGCTCACATACACACGTACGCGCACGCATACACGGGCACATAAACGCACGCCGCACACAAAAACACCCACAAAAACACAAAGAATATACACTAAGCCGTGCACAGGCTCACACAAGCACAGGCTATATGCTGCACACACAAACACAGACATGCTTACACACTAACACATTAGCACACAAGACACACGCCCACGTACACACGCACGCACACACGGCAACACGTCAGCACATACTACACACTCACACTACTGTACATGCATAGAAACACACACACACACACACACACACACACTCATACCTATGCGCAGCACATGTATTTATGCCGTCTTGCATACTATACAGGTACTCGTGGATGTATACATACAAAGGCAGACGCAGCCTCATGCAGACATGCACACATCTCTTGGTCGTGTAAGAAGAGAAAGGAGAGGCAACCCCCGTGAAGCGGTAGAGGGGGTGGAGTCTGTGGGCAGAGCCGCAAAACCTACGCAGTGCCGACGTTCACCTTGAGCCCGTAAGCGTATATTCAGGGCTTGCATTCCTGCGCATTCAGGTCTAGTCTGAACTGGACAAGGCTCGCTCGGTCGGAGGTCAGGGCAGAGTGCACGCAAGGACAACGGGGAGCGGAGCATGTTTGCAGAAGCAATCATTCGGACAACAGAAAAAATATACTCGGGGGCGGGGGGTTGATGGAGAACTACGACGCAACGTGACATTGTTGCACTGCGATGCCATTTCGACAACTTAAATATAGGCCCAGTAAAATCCACGGCAGTAGAGTGCTGAGATGTGACAAACATTTTGTACGTGGTCCTTATAGGCTCATTTTGAGCATTTCTATCAGTGAAAAGGTCCATCATTGGCTGGATCTTGTTAGAATCCAAAAAGTTCCGCCTCCTATTGCAATGCGTGCCCTGCTCTCCTCCAGAAATAATTGAAGAGCTCTTAGTTTGCAGGAAACAGCAAATGTTGCTTTAATCTAATTTGCCACCGTAGAATAGTCTAGGGACTGTGTTAAATTCATAAAAGTGGCTTAATGCAGTGTCCCCTAATGATATGTGCGATGGCGGACGTGCCCTTGGCAGAGTTAAACCCGCGTTAAAGATTTTGCTTTTATGACAAAGAAGAGAAACGCAAAGAGAATCAACAGCAGCGAAAAGGGAATCGGAACATCGGAGGGTAACGTTTTCGTACGCCTCTGCGTTTTATTGCGGGGAGTGGCAGGCGGACTTGCTGTGAGTTTCCGCCGCTCACGGCGGTAAAAGCACTTCAGGGTAGCTGCAGTTCTGTAGCTAGCAGGTTTTCAAGACCAGGCTTGGCGCGGTGCTAGATGCTCTCTAGACCAGGGGCACTCGAATCGCCGTCCTCTGGGGCCCAGTACTGCTGTTTTTCCACTCTCCCTTTACCTGGCAATCGGGTGTGAAGGCATTCTGGCCAATCGGTTGCACTTATTGCTCAATCACCTACCTGAGCGAAAAGAAAACCAGGACCGAATTTGGATTCATGGGCCAGATTTGAGTAATTCTACTTGAGACCAGCGGTCCTCAACCGTGATCCTGGAGTAGCCACGGGGTCTGCCGTTTTCGTTGTTACCCAGAACTTAATGGATCAGTTAAAGCGGTTCATTACACGGTTGACTCGCCTCACCTGGTTTCTTTGGTCTGAATCGGTTGTTGATTTTAAGGTGAAAACAAAAAAAACGCTCCGGACCTCCAGGAACATGATCGAGGCGCACTTGGCAGCAGGCAAAATGATGAGCCTAGACAGTCACGAATGGCCTCTTGTGATCATGAAACATTCTCATGCTATGTTAATTTGCACCCACAGCAGTTGGTGCTCCCCCACTCCTCAGGGACAACATGCCTGTGCTGTAGCCAGCAGGGCGGCGCTCATCAGGCCTCAGCGAGGAAGCGCGTGGGGGGTGCAGCAGCAGCAACAACAACGCTGATGAATTAATCAATCACCCACAGCGCTGTAATCAGTACTCCTGATAATCAATGCCTGTATTAATTTTGCCCTTGCCCGCCCAGGGACCTAATTAAGGGTAATGCTTTCGCCTCTCCACGAGAAGGTTCATGCTCGGGTCGAGGTGACATCACGCCTGTGTGTGTGTGTGTGTGTGTGTGTGTGTGTGTGTGTGTGTGTGTCTGTTTCTCTGTGTGTGTGTGTGTGTGTGTGTGTGTGTGTGTCTGTTTCTCTCTGTGTGTGTGTGTGTGTGTGTGTGTCTGTGTGTGTGTCTGTGTGTGTGTCTGTGTGTGTGTGCGTGCGCGCATGAGGCAAGCCGCTCGGGCGTGCGTTCCTCGAGATTTCATCCGTCGCCCATTTCCAGCCATGATGCATTTCCTCCCATTTCCCGACGGAGGCACGTTCTCCTCTGGTGTCTCTCGTCATTCAGCCCCCGCGGAGAGCGGAGCGGCGGAGTCGATGGGCCGTAACGGGGGTTCAGCGGGAACGTTTGAAACGGGGCCAAAACGATGAATGTGACCGATCTCGCTGTCAAGCCAAGGCACTAGCCAGGGGTTAAAGGTCGAGGCCAATACCGCCGCAGAGCTGAGGGATCTCTGAGTGGCAGGGGCCGGTGAGGGGGGGGGGGCTGGGTGGGGAGGGGGGGCTAGTCTGTCATTAAAGCCTACGGTCCTTAATCCCCGACTGTGTTTTTTTGTGTGTGGCCGCTCTGTGATCGATGCTCACTCGGACGGAACGTGCATCGTCGACGTCGTGGTGCTCTCGCGGTCCTCTGTCTGTCCCCTCGACCGTGAGCTCCCCGCTTCCTCTCCCTCACCTGGTGCGACCCTCACCCTTTATCCCCGCCGTAACCCCGAGGGAGGCTGGCACTCTGCGAGCAGCGGGCACGGACAAAACCATCTGTCTGGAGAACCGCGGCGAGAGGAAAGGGATAATCCCGACTCACAGCAGTTGGGAGGCATTGTGGCGCTTACTAGAAACAGGGCGGCGTGCTGGGTGGAAGTCTACAGCAGGTGGCTTCCACTCGTTATGCTCGCCGGTCTCCGGTAAGAGCCGGAACGGCTCAAGCTGCTACGGACTGGGTGTGCGGCTTCCGTCCGTGCAGTGCGCGGACCACACCCGCTCTCGCCCTGTGTAGACCCTGGCTCTGCCGTGTCCGTGGAAGGGGGTTTGCGCGCGGAGATGTGTCCCGGTGTCCGAGCGTGCCGGCGTGCCGACGGACGATCGGCGTAGATCGGGGTTTCGCGGGCAAACCGGGCCGAATCAGTGAGAGCGGAAGTGGGCTCAAGGGGCGGGGGGGGGAGATCTCCCGCTGTTGCCCTGAACTCTGATTCACTGCGCTTTTATCACTCGCAAGGATTAATGAGGTTTCGGCTTCGATGAGATATGGATGGAACTGTTGACTTAAGCCAGAAGAGGCCATCCTTCAGTGGTATGATAATGTACGAGGCCTTGAAGTTCGGGTTGAGGTGGTGGTGGCGGTGGTGGTGGGGGGGTGGCGGGCGGCCGCTTTCATTTTGTTATTATTGGCTCCGCTTCAAACTCTGTGCGTTTTAAAATAATTTGATGACTTGGAGAGTAATCATAAATTCCGAGGGGACAGCGCAGAAGGGGAAGAGCAGGAGAAAGGCAAAACAAGAGCTCTTAATCCTGCTGATTGCTGTGGGCTTTGCCTGCAGTTGCATCATTCCTCTAATGTATTGGCCTCGGCGTGGAGTGGCTCCAGGGGGCCGGGGCCTTTCAGCAGATTGACATGGGTCTCTAAGCCCTGACTTATTGCTCCGAGGGGCGTCTCCGCGCGGGTTTGAAGATCGCGCTGCGGCAATAAGGATAATGAAACCCCCCGAAAAAGCCGCTTCACTGCGATGAGCCGGGCAGAGCGGACGGGCTGCCAACGGCCGCGAGCGCTGACCAAGAGGGGACCTCTCTCTTAATGGCCCGGGCACTCTCCCCCCCCGCTCTGCCCGGAAACGCGTGCCAAGCTGTCCCCCTTTTCCCCGGGCCTGCTAAATTAAACTCGGCCCGTTATTGCCTGGCCCGTGTTGGCGAGCGTTCTTCCGGGGTTGGGGGGGGGGTGTTCTGGCTGAGTCCCAGAGCGTGCTTGGCGCAGGGGACCAGGCTGTGAGTCGACGCAGTCGTTTATCTGCCGCTCGCTGCCTTTCAAATGACCTCTGCGAGGGTACGAGCGCGCAGCCTCATCCGCACATCCCTCTTGTCTCGTAAGTGGAGCGGCCGGGTCACTCGCACGCAGCACTTGCCCAAATGTGAGCTTTAACAGACTTTTAGCGAATGGCATACAGTCAAAGCTCTTTTATGGCTTCGGTAGACTTGGGGGAGTGGAAGAGCATGACGGGTAAGTATTTCATAGTTGTTGCGCTAATTTAGGAGGATTCTAATTAATGTAATATTAATGTGAGTAATATGAATACAGTCATATAAACTAGAGCTAGGGTAGCCAATCATTTCATAATATATATACTGCATATATAATGCATATGTATATATCTATATATATATATATACACACATACATACACACACACACAGATTTGACTTACTTTACCCCTTGCTTGTTGGTTATTCTGGATGCTTGCCAATATATTCTGTCCCTTCAATCTAATCTCATTTTTGATTTAGAAATAAGTGCAAAAAAACAATGATTCTATATTTTGTCTTTACTGTGTATACATAAAAAGAAAAGCAATATCACAAGGCGGTGTTGTGTAATGCTCTCGGTGGGTAAAGTGGCTAATGTAAGCTCTGCAGCCAGAACCACTCGCCTTCCCCCTTGTAAATAACCCAGGGGTTGAAGTGTCCATATTCGCACGCTTTTTTCAACAACAAATGTCTGTGTAAAAAAAATCAAAACACAAAGCGAAATGGCACGGGTGCCAAGTCTCCATTGATTAAAGACTGGCCCTAGGATAAATAGCCGGACTCCCAACTCTGAAACGCGTTTACTGTCAACACCTTTCCCCGTCAGGAGAGTTGCGCTGGAGCGCTGGTCTCGTAGCCTCCGTAAAGGGACATTTCTGTAGCGCTTTTCTCCTCGTGGTTTCGTGATCTCAAAGCGCTTTCACAAAAGCGAGGGGGCGGAAAAAACCTGAATCACCACGACGACGTGTAGCGCCCGCCCGCCTGGGTGATCGTGCGCGGCGGCCATTTTGCGCATCGGCCGAGGTGGGGAGGGAGGGAGGGAGGGAGGTTGCCGTGTCGGGAGGGCAGCGGGCCAGGCAGACCGGTCGCGCACAGTGCTCCTGTCCCTGCTCCTCGCTGAAGTAGGTTTCTGTGCCTCTGCCTCCACAGACAAGTTCAAAGCTTGAAGCAGTGCAAATATTTAAATTGCTACAGGAAACTTCATTCCCGGAGGTCGGAGGTGGAAGAACTAGTTAAGTGGGTGGGTAGTGCCACCGGGCATCTTCCGTCGGAGGGAATAATGACATGGAGGTTGGGCTTGTCGGCATGGAAATTGAGGGCACATTTAAGTTGCGCGGTTTAGGCTACGATGGTAACGTGAATTATTGATCTTTAAAAATATTATAATAAATAAAGACTTTATATTTTTAATTGGAGGTTATTTTATAGTGCTGTAGACTTGTTATTTTTATTTATAAAGGCACCCATTACGTTTCAATTGACTTTCTGTGCAGTGCCTCAGCCGCTTCTGGCACATTTGCTGGTGGAGGTGGATAAGACGTCACTCTGCTGTTGCGGGTGAGCGTTTTTTTTTGGTTTGCGGCTTTGCGTCCGTGTGTGCAGATAATGTACTTTGGAGAGAGGGAGGGAGGAGGACTCTGCCTGTGTCCGTCTGGGTCTGCTGTCTGCCTGCCTGCGCACGTGTGTGTGTGTGTGTGTGTGTGTGTGTGTGTCTGTACACACACACACACACACACACACACACACACACACACACACACACACACACACACACACGTGTATGTTGATTGAGATCTTGCCAGGATGGTTTACACTTTTACTCCACCGCTCTCCCGAGTGTGGGAGCTGTCCTGTGCACTCGGTGTTGAATGAGGAAGTGACTTTATTGTGAAATAGAGATTCCTGCCACAGGCAATAACAGGCGAAAGATTCACCACCGGTGTGCGTCTCATTGTCTGACGAGGCGGGCCCAGGTCTCTCTGTGTGTGTGTGTGTGTGTGTGTGTGACTGAACTAGGTGCGTTCTAGGTCTGTCTGTCTGTCTGTGTGTCTGTTCGTGTTGTCTGTGTTGAGACCTCACGCCGCCCAGCCCCAGCATGTCCCCATGTCCCATTTTCTGCCTCAGCGGCCGAGGGCCACGGCCGTTGACTGGAGAACAATCCGGTGCGTGGAAGCTGTTTTGTTTCTCTATAATTGGCAGAGGTTTGGCATCTGCCTCGGGCCTTTGTATGTGGCCGAAGGGGAGCGTATGGGGGTGCGGGGGGGAAGGGTGGGTCTCCTCATTCTAGGCCATCTGTGAGGGGCACAGGCCCCAGCTAGACCCCGTGTTTTCAGTGCCCCTCCAACGAAGAGGACGAAACGTCCTGCTTTAGCCCTATTGACTGACCCGGAGGGGGTAGGCGCGGGGGTGTTTGCCAGACGTCGGCGTTGGTGTGGGGTCGAGACGGGGAGAGCTGCCGCCAGCCTCACAGGGAGAGCACGGAGAGTCTCGCAGGGGGCTTGCTGGGCCTAACCTTGGCAGGTCTCTCTCAGCCGTCCACAGCACTGCGGGGGGAGGTAAATACCCGACATGCCAAGTTTGTTTTACCGAAGACTGGAAAAAAAAAAAAAGGAGGGAAGAAAGTCCCATCTCAGCTGTTTCCCATTAATGTTCTTCATGAACTTTTCCACATTAAAAAAAGAGAGTCGCCTCGGGGAGGAACGAGCATGTGCACATGTAGCCGAGCAGAAACGGTTGCCAAGGTTACTGCCCCCGCCAGTAGGTGGTCGGAAGATGCAGGCCTGCTGCCGAAAAGGACACAGGAGAAGAGCGGGAATGGGCTTTTGGGTTTGTTTTGGCACTGCAGCCTATGTGCTGATGTGTATATAAGAGAGGGGGAGGGAGAGAGAGTGTGTGTTTGTGTGTGTGTGTGTGGGGGGGGGGAGCTGCAATGTCAACAACTCACGTTGGATGCGTTGAAGTCTGGGCCTAATTAACGGGAGTTTAGAGCATCTTGTGCTAACGTTGGTTCCAGGGCATTTGATAAGTACTTTCTGGAGGAGTTTTGCTGCGATTTTTTTCCTTTGTATTCCCCAGAGGAGACATTGAAGTCTCGCTGAAAACAAGTCAACCAAGGCATCACTAATTTTCTGTGTTTATATGGTATCATTTGGTTTTGACTTCATTATTTTTAAATCCATAATTTTTCATACATACACACACACACACACACACACACACACACACACACACAGTGTGTCTAACCCCAGGGACAATGTCTATCCTTTGCCCAGCTGTTGGCAGCTGCCGTGGACAGGCGGCTATAATTGCTGGCTTTAATTAGCTAATTGGGGCTTGTTTTGCAGTGATGGCTGTATTATTTTTCCCCCCTTAATTCTCTGTGGATCTCTCTAAATGTTACAGGATGGCCCGGGGCCATCGATGTGTGTGGTAGAAACAGAAGAATGGAGGTTGTTGTTGTTGTTTTGAATGTAACACATTCGGCGCGTTGGTAAAATATGTGTGGTGGAAATGAGCGCAGTGTAACCGGGCCTGATTCCATTCATGATTCCTTTACAGAATGATGAGGGGCTTGTAGGCATTAGGCACGGTCATGCTCCGCCATTCCGCTCAGGCACGTCTCTGCGTGTTACGTGCATCGCCCGCGAGGAATGACATCGCGATCGTTTCAACGCCAACGTCCAGACCCCTGTGCCGTTTATATATATATATATATATATATATATATATATAACAACAGTTTGACAATCTGCATAAATGTGTTTCGGACCCAGAACATTGTTGCGGAGCGTAACTGTAATTGATCCCGTGTCCAACGCTATCAAAGCGTGAGACTTCATTGCTTTTGCGGTGCTAGCCTCTGTGGGCGTCACGTGTCCTGGCAAAATGTCCGCCCGGCGTTTCGGGCGCTTTGCCTCGTCGCCTGCAGCCATGCGAACGCGGCGGCGATCTTGGGAATATTAACTTCCTCTGCGTTCCGGGCCAGCTCCGCCCCCTTCCTCTCTCGCTGGGCTTTCTGCGTCTCCGTCGGCCGGTCCCGGAGAACACGAGGCCCCCTCCTTTCCGCACCTTGGCCCCCCACTGACCAAACCTTCCCGCACAGCCTGTCTACGCTGGAGCGAGCTCCGCCCCTCTCTACGGAGGGCTGGAGTTAGGGCGGGGGGCTTCGTTTCGATGCAGTTCTGTCACGCGCAGAGAGGGGGCGGTCACAGCCAAGTCTGCGGGCGTGTGCTGTCAGACGCTTGAGTGTGAAGTGTACGGGCTGCTTGGAACCGAACGTCACGGGTTGGGGACTGGGGCGATGGTGTGCGCCACACGATAAGATAAAGACGACCTTCATTAGATCCAGTAAATATCCTGCTGGGCGTTCTAATAATCCGCATGGGTTTATGGGAGTATGTGTGGGGTGTGAGTGACATTGCAAACATTGTTAGGGCTCCTGTGAAGCAAATAAATAATGGATGCACAGCTGTGTGTGTCTGTCTGTGTGTGCGCGCGCATGCTGATTTGTCTCATTCGTGTGTGTCTGTGCTTGTGTATGTGACTGAGTGTACGTGCACACGTGTGTGTTTGTGTGTTTGTGTTTGTGTTTATGCTTGCATACGTGAGTGAGTGTACGTGCACACGTGTGTGTGTGTGTTTGTGTTTGTGTTTATGTTTGCGTACGTGAGCGAGTGTACGTGCACACGTGTATGTATGTATGTGTGTGTGTGTGTGTTTGTGTGCTTGCTCATTTGCCATTCACGTGTGTGCATGCGTGCATGCGTGTGCGGTGTGCCTCCTGCTGAGTGGACCCGCTCTCTGCAGTCATGTTCGGTGGGTGGGGCCATCTGAGGGAAAGGCAGTGATTCAGGAATAGGAAAATGCCATCAGCGCCAGCCTAGATTAGAAGCATTACCTGGCACCACTGGCTTCTGGAGCTTTGTGCCAGGTAATGGGAAGCAATGAACAGCACCTTAATAACAGAGTAGAGCCCTGCTCACTCCACGTGCGAACTGATATAAAGCTGGAGTTAAACCGAGAGAGCATAAAACGATTTTGTGTGCTAATGAACTCATCGGTATGTTTCAGCATTGAACTGGGTCACACGTTAAATCAGTACCTTTCCACGATCGGATTGGCAGAACGCGTCGTGCCTAGATTCTCCGTCTCTCCGGCTCTTGGCACGCAGGTGTCACGGGCCCTGATGCTAGCCCTTGAGTCGAGTTTGTCATTCCGTTCGGACGAGCGAACCTGGATCAGTAGATACCGCGCTTCCCATCGAAAGCCTCTGCCACGGTGCGATTTCCACCGGTTTAAGATCGCCCGCACCAGAAGCATGTCTTTCCAGTAGAGCAACCTCGTTTATGCGATACTGGCCCTCTCAACCCAGCGCCTAATCTTCCCCCGGCTTTATTGGCTGAATAATTCCCTCCCTCTACACCTCGGCCAGTGTGCGGTGAACGGCCTGACACAAAATGGCGGGTGCTACTCATTGCATTGCGTACATTTGACATTTTGGGCATTTAGCAGACGCTCTTATCCAGAGCGGCTTACACAGTTTTTACATTTCTTTACATACGATCCATTTATACGGCTGGATATTTTACTGAAGCAATTTAGGTTAAGTACCTTGCTCAAGGGTGCAACGGCAGTATCGAACCAGCAGCCTCTGAGTTACAAGTCCGGTTCCCTGACCACTACACTACACTGCCGCCCGGTCACTGTAAATGCTTTTGAGGTCACGACACGAAAGGTGCTATATAGATGCTGTCCCATCTGTGTGCGACGTACATTTAGCCAATCTGTGCAGATGCAGTCTGCGTTTGAAATTTGGTTATGGTTGGGCACATCACGTCCGCGAACAAGGACACCTTTTGGGCCAGTCGGCCCGCGTGCAGCGGGGCGGTTTTACCCATTTCATCCGCTGCCCCAGTTTCGAGGCCGTTGACCAGGGTTACGGCTCATCCTTTGTGTGCCGTTTGCGATGTGTGGCAGTTTATTTTTTTTCTCTCACACTCTGAATAATCAGTATCAGAAGTGATTTGGGGTTCACCGTGATGCTCTTTGTTCAACAAGCCTCGTATTCCCACTCGGGAACAATGAGAGAGGCCGCGGACGTGATCGCGTGGGCAGCGGGGCTGGCGTCTGCTGCTGCTGCTGCGGCTCTGCGCGTAACACAATGACAGGGCCTCTGCGGCCTCGCAAATGAGAAGGAAATGTCAAGTTCAATATTTCAATTCTCTCAATTATTCTGTTTGGCGAATATGTGATGAGTCACCGCGGTCATGCTTCCCTTTTCGGGGCGTGTCGCCCGACAGGGCCCTCGCTCTGCCTTATTACTTTGCACAATTTTATCTACGATCGTGGGAGACGTGGTCTAAAAGACTGGAGGATTGTAGAGAATATGAGGGTGGGGGGGGGATCATGAGAAAGACGGAGTGACGAGACCATTAAGCTTGTTCCTAGCCTCATGTTTGGGGACACCAGGCCAGAATGTTTCGAGCGGTGTGGAAGGCCCTTTCCGGTCCTTGCGCCGATCGCGTGTCACAGGACCGACGGCGACAGCGTTGCGCCGTCCCCTCCGTTAGGCGGCGTGTTCGCACCCCGGCTTGGACGGCACCGCTGGGCAGGGCCCTGTCCGTACCACCCGGTCCTCGATGGGCACGGTGGTGGCCCGGAGTAAGAGCAAGCACGAGAGAGAGATGCCCACTTGCCAGTCCGTCCCCTGCCCTTTGCTGTCATGTCAGTGTGACTCATGTCAGAGATGACCGGCGACTCGTTCGTCTCTCTCCGCTCACCCGGGCAGAATCGTACCCTCTCCCTCTCCGCCTCCCTGGCTTTCTATTCCGGGTGGTTGGAATGTGACTTTCAAGGAAGGAGTCCAATGAAATGTGAGCTTTTCCATTTCCACCCACCCACCCCACCCCATTTGTTTTTCTCTTGCCCATCTCCAAAGGGAGCAGCGGCGTTGTCTGATCACACTGCAGTGTGGTGACCGTTACTGTTTTATCCTCCTTTTATTTGCGCTCGCTCGTTAAAAACGGTAGCGCCGGATCAACGGCAACAACACGAGCAGATGAACAGTGAACGAGCGTCGGGATAAAAAAGATACGCTTACAGCGGTAATTTCAATGTTACGGCGCGATGCATAAAAATGATCATCGTGAGAAATGTACCCACTTCGCACTAATGCGCACAGGCGGCCTAATGATGATCCATAGGAACTATATTGCATTGTGTTCACAAAGAGCCCAACTCTTATCCGTGAGAAAAAAACGTTACGGCGCCAGAGCCCGAATCGTGAGAGACGTCCGGGTTCCTCTTCGTGTTGTTGTTGCGATAGATCAATGAAGCACAGTTGTGCGTGAAGGAAGAGCGTGTAATTCACAATTGCCCAGATTCATCGCGGTCTGTCTGGGGAACACTGTAGACCTGTCCAGATGTATTGAGATTCATTGTTGGTGTGAACGCTCTTTCTCTGCTAGCTAGAGCAGATCTGGCTGCTAGCAGACAAACTCCGAGCTCGTAACGAGTGAATACCTTTTTCTGTGGCCCCCCCGCTTATTCAATTTCAACCTGACGTGTTCAAGTATAGAATTACATTTTAACGTATGCCAGATCAACCGCGTGCACACTGTAACTAGTACAGTACATGTACCGGGCCCAGTGTTTCATCTTACTGGAGCGATTGTCAATGGAAAGTATGTTACACAAAGTTATGTCTTTCTGTGTAATCTCACAACCTATCTCGACCCTTCCCCTGACCCACCCACAGTTTAGGAACCGCCGACTTAGTTTGAAGTCAGATTAGGAGGGGCAAAGCACTGACCCCTGGGGTACCCCTTTTGAGTGTGCTTGAGAAGTCGAGACTATTTAAATGGATGAAAATCAGGACGGGCAAAACCACGACTCTTAGTCTCCTGTCGTCTGCGTGCCGAGGGACCTGGACGGCTATAATCTTCTGGAAGCAAGACCTGATATGTTTATTACAGCCTTTCCCAAGAAGGATCCTGCAGGATCTCCTTTAATCACGTTGTCATTTCGGTTCAGAGTGATGCATTATGGTCACGTTGTGCGTGGGTCTCTGATACTGACCAGCTATTCTTAAAACAAGCCACAGAACAAGGAACGCAGGCAAGGGATTGAGACGTTTGTCTCGTTGTTATGAATGGGCACGGCTCTAGTGACCCTGGTACTCCCTTGATCTCCCTGACCACAGTCTTAAAAGTACACTTTTAAAATAATTGCCTGTTCCTCTAGGCCGTTCGAAATACCTCTCGGTTTCTCTCCCTCATCCTCTCCCCCCCTTCCCTCCCTTTTTGTGGCTGCTGATATGTGTGTTCTCTGTGCTCTACACAGTCCTGTCAACATGTTAACCTCAATTGGATTTATATATCCATTTATTCTCTCTCTCTCGCTCTCTCTCTCTCTGTCTCTCCCCCTCCCTCCCCGCTCCTTCTGTCTCTCTCTCTCTGTAACAATTATTGATGGGCCGGGGCGTACATTAAGGCTGGCGCATTAACATGCGGGCTGAGCGAAGTCGTTTCCCTCCACCAACCAGAAGCGAGCACGCCGAGAAGAGCCCCCTTCGTAGGATTCGCAGCGATGGAAGCGCGCGGTTAAGAAGCCCAGAAGGCCCAGAAGGCGACTACATAGATGAAATTCCGCTTCCCATCCGGACCTTGGGAGGCTGGCAGAAACCGGGGGGAAAAAAAGCCGAAAGTCAAATATTTGTATCCGTTGAAAGACTCCTGGAGGAAAAAGTTCTTTATTTCCCCTCCCCGGCCAGTGAAAGACTCTCGCAGAATGTGCCTCTCTGTGCATCGCTGCTTTGCGGTCACGAGGGTCGCGTTGACCGGGCTCTGGCTCCGAAGGCACGCTGAGACGCGCTGGTTGTTTCGGTCCGACAGCTGCCGTTTCCTGGCTCCGTCCCGTCCCCTGCGCTAACGCGCTCACCGGCCGAGGCGCCACTCGTGCGCGCGTCCGTTTGTTTTCTCCACGATGTCCTTTGTCAGAACTGCAGGCGACGGTTTCCTGAAGAGGCTCCCTGCCGTGCCCCCGCCGTGACAAATCACGTTTTTCAAACTCGCGATATAAAGAGCGGAATACAACTACAACGGAATATGACCCCCCACACCCACCGCCCCCCCCCTCGTGGGGCAGACGACGAGGGTTAAGTCTGTGCACGGAAGGCGATGGTAGGCCTCGACCAATCAGGGCCCCTTACTCCTGGTGTTCCTGTCTGCCAGCACCTCAAAAAAAAAACTACAAGATAACGGACAACAAATAACACTGGATAAAGTTTTATCCGTAGTCGCCTGGTGCGTTTGCACCCGTTCTCCGTCTTCTCTGGGCGGCCCTTCTCTCGCAGTTGTCGGCCCCTTTCCGTTACCACGGCGCCCGACCAAACCAACAGTGGAGTGTCCCTCCCCCAGTGGTCAGAATCTATCGGCTTCGCTAGGTGACCGTTACTCCCTGACCTGGGATTTGTGGCTGTGTCGGCCGCCTGCACTGTTTCGCCACCCCTCCCCCACCACCACCAAGCACCAAGCTCTCTCCGTGTGCGTGAGACGCTCCGTTTTCGAGCTCCGCAGTCGGTAAGCCAGGAGTCCTTCAGACCGTTCTCACGCGAAGGGATCGAGTTAACGCCCTCGCGCCAAGGGGTCGAGGGATCGAAGACGAGCCCTCTCCGTGGGTTTTGTACCCGAAAAAAAGAAAAAAAAAAAAAGGTGGGTTTTGCGCCGGGGAAGATTAGCCCCAGAAATGTGAAGAGGAGTATCACGCTCGACGGTCGCCCCTCGCCTCGGCGAGCCCCCGCTTTGCGTTCCCCGTCGTGCCGCTGCGCTGTTTACATTCCGTCGTCCCGGGCCGCTTCCGCTCGAGGAGGCGAACCCCGCTAACAAGCTCCACTTCCTGTTCCCAGGCCTGCTGGGCGCGGGGCCCCTGCGCTGTTTGCTAACGCTTCGTGGCGCCGTTTGCCTTTGTCGCCCACCGGGGTAAAGTCGCTGCCTCCACCGGCCACCAGGGTGTCTCTCATCAGCCGAGTCTGGGCCTTACATGGGCATTACCCCCCCCCCCCCACGCCCTGCCTGCCATGCTCCTCCTTCGGGTGGATTAAACCAAGCCGGGCCCTCGTAAATAGACCGCTCCACAAAACCTCTCAGTCCACATTGTCTCGTTCTCTCCCTGTCCCCTGAACGCTGTCTCGATATTTAAACACTGTGCACGCCGCCCTGCCTAATTTCAGCACACGGGCGAGAGGGGGTGGGGGCGGCCTGTTTTGTTTTGCCCGTGTGAATGGGTCTCTCTCGGCTGCATCGTTACAGCTGGAAGAACGCGGTGAATGTCCGTAAATAACTCCACAGAAGCTTTGTGTGACATCTCGCCGTGCCGTTGTCCTCCGGGGGCACACACCACACCGGAGGCCCTACTTGCGTGGAGAGCCCAACACTTGAGCGTTCAATCGGAGGGAAGCGCGTTTGCCCCGTTGCCTTGGCGACGACGGGCCAGCGTGTGAATAGCTCGTGTCCGGTAAGCCGTGGCGTGATGCAGGCTTTGTGCAGCTCGCTGGGGGTGCAGTGCTTCACGTGCGATTTGGGGCCCAGCTTTTGAGGTCCGCCGGACGGGCCGGCGCGACGCGCCACGGCCGTAATTCAATTAACCAGGACCCCGACGCGGAATGGAGGCTGTTGTTGCCGCGTGTTGACTGGGGGAGTCTGGGGCGGGGGGATTAAGCGGTTGGGAGTGGAGGTTGGTGAGTCACCGGGGGCCTTCTCCACCACGCCGGGGGCATGATTGCATCGATCGATCCGGGGCGGGCGGGGGGAGATGACCTGCAGCTGGCAAGCCCACCCCGCTACCCCAGCGCGCCGTCTGGCTAGACAAAGGCTGCAGGACCCACTGGCGTGTCTCGGCAGGGCATGTGCGTGTGTGTGTGTGTGTGTGTGTGTGGGGGGGGGTCGGTCAATATGTAGCTTCAGCTGAAAAAGCTGGGCCTGTAGGTTGAATGGCTGAGTGAGTGGGAGGGAGGGAGGGGGCACCAGTGTAGTATGTGGGACGCGGTGGAGAGGAGGAGGGGTGAGGGAGCGTCCGCATGGGAACGGGGCAGACGGACTCGTTAACAGTCTGCTGCCCATCGACGCGTTCGCACGCGCAACTACAGCGCCGTAACCTTGCTGTCGCTCCTGGCGACGGCGCGTTCACGTGGCGATGGCCGACGGCCGGCACTCGGCTTTTCCACGGGCTTTGTCTGACTGGTATTTTTTTGGGAAGCGACGGCGAGAGAGCGAGCCCTTTAAGGGACTAAAATTAGGGCTGTCAACACGGGAGACGGTTCCTCGCCCACACGCCCTTGCTCTTTGCACATCGATTGTCCTCCGTGTCCTGGGTCGCACGCCACACTGCGGGCCGCTTCGACGGACGGCCCTGAACCCCTCGTTTCACAGTGAGGACTCAGCCACGTATCGCTGCCCAGCCACAGCCAGTTTTGAGCTCTTCTCCAGCCTAGTGCGCACCGCCGTCCCGCTCTGCTCTCCTCTCCCCTCCCCTCCCCCCCCCACCTCCCTGCCCGAGCCCCGGCCAGTGCCGAGAAATGCCTAATTTATTTGGCTGGCTGTGGTCTGCAGTCTGGTGCAGGGATTAGCTTAGGGGCATGAGAGCGTTCCTGGAGAAAAGGGCTTTTGTCAGCAGGGAGGGGTGCGGAGAGAAGGAGAAGGAGAGGGAGCTGGAGCTGTGGAGGGGCGGCTGGCGTTCCTCGCCTGGCGCTTCCCCCATTTTTTGTGGCTCCCTGCTGCCAAAGTGGGCAACATCTGGGCCCTGGGATGAGTACCTGGGCAGAGCTTGGGCTGCTGAGCTCTACGGGCACTGGCGACAACGCCAGCCCACACTGGGGGGGAAAAAAACCAGGATGTTTGGCAAATCCCAAAACATTCCGAGGAAGAGCTTATGAAATGTACTCTTGGCCCTTAAATGGGAGGAGTAATGCATGTTTCCAGCCTGCTGGCCTATGAGATGTCGTTGCCAGCGTGCGCATCGGTCAGCCACTCAGCGGAACGGCCAGTGTACAGACTTGTGCCCTCTGACCGCTGTTGTTCTCTCTTGGCTGGTGTCTCCATTTCACGTGGTGATGGGGTTTCCATACCAGGCCTTTCTCAAGCCTTTTTCCTCCCCCCTATAATCTGCAGCTGTGGGAGACTGGGACGGTGGAAAGGGCCTTTGCTGCGGTGCGGCCTTGTGTCCTAACTCAGTGGAGTCCCAGGAGTCCGCACACCCCAGCCAAGCGCTAATACCTTCAGCAGACATTCCAGTCCGCAGCCCCACACACGCGGGGAACTTTAATTAGACCGAATAGCTGCGCAAATGCGTCTCGCGTTTGGAAAACAATTCTCTTTCAATTCTCTCCCGTGTCGCCGTAGCTTGGAATACTCTGTCGCGTTTATCTGTTTTCCGCCGCCGTGTGGCGGACGCCGTTCAGCCGTTGAAGGTTTGTGGAAGCGGCCTGTTCTGCCAACCAATCTGACGAACTAAGCTCAAGTCGTGTCAACTTGAACGTCAACAATGGCAACTTACAGTATTAGTATTGCTATCTGAAAATGACATCATTAGTTAAAAATAAAAAAAGAATGTAGGCCCTGGATGGAAATCCACTGCAATTTTGATTGCAGGGGTTGGCAAGCCATTGGGCCGAGCGATGTAGGGCGCGCGAGCGGTACCGGTGTGATGGCTACTCTGTGTAGCGATAGCCGCACTTGCAGAGAGAGAGAGAGAGAGGGATAGCTCTCTCTGCCTCCCCCCCCCTCCCTCCCTCCCTCAGGCTGTGTCAAGGGCTCTTGATATTTGGTGAATGCCGAGCTTGGTAAATCAAAGCAGGGGAAAGATGTACACATTTAAGGGCTTAAAGCGTAGCACGGCTTTACAAAAGCGCCGGGGTTTAAACGGCTTTCAGATTTACACCTCTCCAGTGATTATGTTAATGCTCGCTCCTTTATAATCGAAGTATAACCTGCTAGCTAGCTGTTTCCCCAGCGGCCCGTTGTTGTGAGCAAGAGATATACCAAGGGCTGAGGCTGGCGTTCAGCTTTGTTTATGTGACATTGAAGAGGCAGCCTTGAAACTCCAAACCCAGCAACCGTATATGTGCTCGGTAATTGAAGTTTTGCGTCAAAGTTAAAGTTGTTTATTTCCCGTAGTACGCCCGGAACTCTGTTTTGCGCTGGCACGGTTTTTCATCGGAGGGAAGTTCGTCACTGCGCTGTTTAAAATAATTTGTGATCTTGTAAAGCACTTGTTATGTGCTGGTTATGATTTTGTAATACTTGTCGCAGTAATATGTTTGCGGTGACGCTGGCTGCGCTTGATGTGGCGCTGGTATTGGGTTGCCGTATCGCGTTGCTGCAGTTGTTGTCCTCGGGACATGGCTGTTTGTGGCTTTGTCTCGTTCGGATCGTTTGGCTTCGCGGAGATGACTCATTTTTCCTGACACCATCGCCGGCGCTCTCGTTCCCAAACGTCCGGACTACTTAGGACAACGGGGGGAAAAAAAACCTCTCGCTTTTCCTCAGGAACTGCACTTTTTTATTTATTTATTTCTTCCCCCAGAGCAAGCAGCTGCAATAACAAAGTAACGAAATAAATAACTAAATAAATAAAATAAATGTCGGGAACCACGGCATCGAGTTTCAAATTGCCTTCCCTCTCACTGTCGGCAGACTCTTGACGCAGCACAAAAAGGACAAATGAAATTTTCTTTCCTCGCCGGTCCATTCGAACGCAGTTAAGGATATTCCCGAAAGTCGTCTTGCCGAGATGAATGCGGGGTTTGCTTTCATAGCTGTAGGCAGTTTCCTCCTGGGACTTACAGAGCAATTCATATCCATTTACGGCCTATGTGTGTCACAGTCACAGGCTCGGACATGTCTACAGAAATATTACCGTGCACAGGAAAGTCACACGCGCGCACGCAGGGGCACATGCATACACACACATGGGCATGCAAGCACGCAGGATTCAGAAACCCTCCTGTGTGCATACATATATATACACACACTTATATATATGTACACGTGTGTGTGTGTGTGTGTGTGTGCGTGCTTCACATATTCACATATTGGATTGCGACTCCCAAGTGCAAATCCAATCAAACGAGAGTATTACGATGGTGTCAGAAATGTCACACATTCACGTTTCCTGGGTTGCTGGGGTGATTATGAATCACACCTGACTCCCTTCTGCCTTTAATCCATAAACTGAGCAGCTGTGACAGGGTCCCTCTCCAGCTCACAGACCGGAGTGTGACCAGAGTGTGACCAGAGTGTGACCGGAGCGTGACCGCAGGTCTGTGGGGAGGAGCCTGAGGCTGTGGGGCATGGCCGTGCGCTTTCCCCAGCGTCCAGCCCTTTTCACTGGGTCACACTCCAGTGCAGCCGGTGGTGTTTACCCACGCCACGCCGCCTCTGATGCTGCCACCACAGACTCCGTCTGCACCGCACTGCTCCGCACTCTGCACTGCTCGGTTTAAACTTCTGTTGCACCCCCCGGTGATTTCACCTCATTACTAGAATGTATTTTTATTATTATTATTATTTTTAATGCTTTCCCCCCCCCCCAATTCTGTCCCAATTTGGAATGGCCAGTCGTATTCTTAAGCAGCGACCTGCTCTGTCAAAAACGAGAGCGCGTGGACAAGCAGGCGCCCTCCTCCGAGACGTGTGACACCTTAGCCACCGCTTCTTTCACGCGCGAGGCGACGAGCTAAGCTAGGCATAGCCGGAGGAAGACGCTTCATGGGCAGGTTTGTTCCGGCAGACCGCGGGCGCCCGATTGACCGGCGGCCTGCGGAGAGACAAGGGCCACCCAGCCCACTGAATCCGTCCCTCTCTGGGCGATGCCGTCTGCTTTTATGCTGCTGTCCCACAGGGCTGCCGGCCACAGTCTGCGCTGCCGATTACAAAAATCTATCAAAAAACTCCCTGTGTCGGCTAACTGGGAAAGACTAAACAACGCAACGCGAAGCCTGCAGAACGATAGGAGAAAAAAAAACGGAAGCGAAAAATGGTGCACTGCCCCTTTAAGAAGGCTGCGTCGCAAAGAGAATGACACGGTGACGGAAGGCACACATTCCTCCGTGCTGGGATGAACACCTTCACAAAATGTTT
Organism: Aldrovandia affinis; assembly: GCA_029706075.1. NCBI lineage: Eukaryota > Metazoa > Chordata > Actinopteri > Notacanthiformes > Halosauridae > Aldrovandia > Aldrovandia affinis. Next base: position 3,237,348 of record JAINUG010000075.1, on the reverse strand, counting down.
CGTCTTGCATTCGCAAGTGGGGTGAACGCAATGGTCGAACGCTATGCTTTTAACGGTTCACCCGTTGCCAAAAGCACTTCCTGTGGACGTGCGATGTGAAAGGCGCGCTCTTGGTAAATGGCCGCAGCTGCAGGTGGAGGGGGAACGGGGGAACGTGGCGAGCGGAGAGGTGGGTGACCCTGCGGTTCGCCGGGGCCTGTTGCATAACCGTGACCGGGAAGGCAGAGCCGTTCTGCTGGGACCGCCCTCCGGTCTCGTCTGTATTTCTACATTTCCTCCGGCGATTAGTTGGGAACGAAACGACACATTATACCCACACAGTTGAGCCTTTGGAATAACCACAAATCAAATGGCTATTTTATTAGCGTCCCAGTACGTTCCCAGGCCTCGGGGCAGGGGGAGGGGGTGAGAAAGGAGGAAAGAATGGGGAAACCTGTCCGGGCTTCGGTTACAGACGGGCCCGAGATCCGGTTACCACTAAGAGCAAAATGGAATTAATAGGAAGATTTTTGTGATTGATTGATTGGGCCCCAGTGTAATTCTAGAGCGCTTACTTTGTGAATAAATTGGCGGCTGAGTGGAATTGGGTAACAGCGGTTAGATTATCGCTGTGAGAGCTGACCAATGGCGGCGCGCGCACACAGGTAGCAGCGGGAGGTCATTCGAGCGGGGCGGAGGCCCGTCATTTCATCAGCGAGGCCCTCCGAGACCGGCCCGCAGGGCAAATGGCTGGAGGAGAATTGGATGAGAAAGGCGAATTAAAGCGGTGAATTAAGCAGTTGCCGTGCACGCGAGTTATGACAACTTCCTAACCGGTTATGCTCGTCGTACGCAGGTGAGCTTCGGCGCGGTTAAACGTGAAATTTCTCCACTTTGCGTTTGTTTTCGTCTTACGTCAGCCTCCAGAGAGAAAAAAAACGCAGATCGGCCAGCTCTTTCTGGTGTCACCTCTCCTCCCCCCCCCCACTCCCTCTGAGTGGGTGCCCCTCTCTCTCTTTTTCTCTCCCTCTCTTCCTCTCCCCCCCTCTCTCTCTCTTTTTGTCTCTCTTGTTCCCTCTTGCTCTCACCCCCTCTCTCTCTCTCTCTCTCTCTCTCTCTCTCTCTCTCTCTCTCTCTCCCTCTCTCCCTCTCTTTCTTTCTTTCTCTCTCTCTCCCTCTCTCCCCTCTCTCCCTCTCTTTCTCTCTCTCTCTCTCTCTCCCTTTTTCTCTTTTTGTCTCTCTTGTTCCCTCTGGCTCTCACCCCCTTCCCTCTCTCTCTCTATCTCTCTCTCTCTCCCCCCCCTCTCTCTCTCTCTCTCTCTCTCTCTGCGGGCTGCATTTCTCCACTGATTCCAGCATTTCCTGTTTCCCGGGAGGAGTCCGTCTCTCCGGCGTCGCGGAGGAGCTGTGTTCGGGGAGATTTACGAGCGCGCGTCAGAACAGGGAGAGGCAGGACCCGGGGAGGGGGGATCGGGCTCCAGGAGCCAGTTAGGAACGCTCCCTCTCGCTGGTGATGTTTCTTATTAAAAAATGGGGGGGGACCGCATTCGTACAGTAACATCCTTCCCTCCCTCAAAAAAACATCCATTCCGTGAGGCCCGTTTGTTATTAACGCAGCTCTAATAACTCATCATAGCTCGTGTAAATGACACAGGGAGGGCACATGAGGGACTTCCGTGGACAAGGGGGCTCGGAATGTGGCATTGTTTAATTACGTATGGCTCCCTTAAATAGCAATTTGAGGCATCACTAGGTCTATAATCAGCTGTGTGCTCCCGGCGGAGAAGTCTTATCATTTCTTTTGTAATTACAGATCAGAATGCTCCGTGAAGACGGGCTCATTCTGACGCTCAAGACATCATTTCCACCTTTAAAAAAAAAAAATAAAGAAAAAAAAATATATATAAAGCAACCTTGAACGGGAAGATGACGCCTCGAATTTGACACGGAATGGTTCCGTCAGCGTGGCTCGTCCCGATGTGCGGTGGAGTGTACGGTGGGCGTATACTGTTACGAGAGGGTTTTTTTCCCCCCTCCACTTTTCACACACGGGTCACTTCCTTTGAGGGTTGAGACGAGCTCCGTGTAGAATAACTATTTGACGACTTTGATCGGGTGCGCCCGCGAGCTAGGCCCCCGTCCTTTTGGAGCGGCGTCAAGCTTTATCGCGGGCTAAGAGTAGCTGTTGAATTGGACGCGAGAAAAGCCTCTGCCAATCATGGCTGATGCGGCCGCCCCCAGGTCTCGCAGCTGTGCCACCTGTAGCGGTGTAGCGGCTCCATTCCGGAGGGGCCCGGGGTCCAGTGGGAGGCCCTCTGGGCCTGGTGTTGCTGGGTGGTCGTGGCGGGCGTGCCCCGGTATGGATGGGGTGGAATTGGATGACACAGCGGCTTCCTGCCCCCCTGGCTCTGCGAGGCCGATGCGGCGGTGCCGTGGGTGGTGATTTTCCCCTCCTCCGCACTAACTAGTGACCTGCATAATCCCCCTGTCAAACTGAGCAATGGAATCGCCAGCGGCGCTTTCTCTCTCTCTCTCTCTCTCTCTCTCTCTCTCTTTTTTTTTTTTATCACCTGCTCCCTCCCCCTCCCAGTCCCAGTCCCAGTCCCAGTCACTCTTCTCTGTGTCCTGTGCGGAGAAGCCGGTTGTCAGGGGCGCTCCCGGTGATTAATCTGGCTGTCCGGCGCTTGGCGGCCCCCCGCTCCGAGCCCGGCGCTTTTAAACCCGGACGGGAGGAGTGGAGCGCGCGCGGGATCCTTCTCTCCCAGGGGGGCCGGCGCGTCCCTCCGTACGAAGCGAACGCACGTCGCGAATGCTCCTCCGTCCAGGAAGACGCGAGGCCGCGGTGAGGTAGCGTGTGCTGACCTGGGTGACCTTTAACCCAGGGCTTTCTGGGCAAGGTCGACTCGCATGGAGCTTCAGAATATCAGACTTCAGACTTCATGGCGGCAGTGGCTCAGTGGTTAGCGACACGGGCTGGCAAGCGGAGGGGTGCTGGTTCGAATCCCGGGAAGGCCAAACGTTCACTTCCTGGGGCACTGCCGAAGTGCCCTTGAGCAAGGCGCTGAACCCCTAAACTGTTCCGGGGGCGTCGTACTATGGCTGACCCTACACTCAGACCTCTCTTAGGAGAGGTATGCGAAGAAACAAATTCCAATGACCTTGTGTGTAACTTGTGTACAATGGCAAAATAAAGGATATTCTATTCAGACTGAAATTGATGACTTGAGTAATGACGGTAATGGGCGTGATCAGGGGGGGGAGTAAAGACTGTGGTGAAGACGGCGTGAGAGGAGTAAAGACTGTGGTGAAGACGGGGTGAGGAGAGTAAAGACTGTGGTGAAGACGGGGTGAGAGGAGTAAAGACTGTGGTGAAGACGGGGTGAGGAGAGTAAAGACTGTGGTGAAGACTGGGTGAGGAGAGTAAAGACTGTGGTGAAGACGGGGTGAGGAGAGTAAAGACTGTGGTGAAGACGGGGTGAGGAGAGTAAAGACTGTGGTGAAGACGGGGTGAGAGGAGTAAAGACTGTGGTGAAGACGGGGTGAGGAGAGTAAAGACTGTGGTGAAGACGGGGTGAGGAGAGTAAAGACTGTGGTGAAGACGGGGTGAGAGGAGTAAAGACTGTGGTGAAGACGGGGTGAGGAGAGTAAAGACTGTGGTGAAGACGGGGTGAGAGGAGTAAAGACTGTGGTGAAGACGGGGTGAGGAGAGTAAAGACTGTGGTGAAGACGGGGTGAGGAGAGTAAAGACTGTGGTGAAGACGGGGTGAGAGGAGTAAAGACTGTGGTGAAGACGGGGTGAGAGGAGTAAAGACTGTGGTGAAGACGGGGTGAGGAGAGTAAAGACTGTGGTGAAGACGGGGTGAGGAGAGTAAAGACTGTGGTGAAGACGGGGTGAGGAGAGTAAAGACTGTGGTGAAGACGGGGTGAGGAGAGTAAAGACTGTGGTGAAGACGGGGTGAGAGGAGTAAAGACTGTGGTGAAGACGGGGTGAGGAGAGTAAAGACTGTGGTGAAGACGGGGTGAGGAGAGTAAAGACTGTGGTGAAGACGGGGTGAGGAGAGTAAAGACTGTGGTGAAGACGGGGTGAGGAGAGTAAAGACTGTGGTGAAGACGGGGTGAGAGGAGTAAAGACTGTGGTGAAGACGGGGTGAGGAGAGTAAAGACTGTGGTGAAGACGGGGTGAGGAGAGTAAAGACTGTGGTGAAGACGGGGTGAGGAGAGTAAAGACTGTGGTGAAGACGGGGTGAGGAGAGTAAAGACTGTGGTGAAGACGGGGTGAGAGGAGTAAAGACTGTGGTGAAGACGGGGTGAGGGGAGTAAAGACTGGTGAAGACGGCGTGAGGGGGGAACGCTCAGGCCTTGTGTTAAGAGCTCCGCTCTGGCGTTTACAGGCCCGTCTGTGGCTCTGCAGTGCCGCTCGCATCTGCCTCCCCTTCTCACATAACTGTGAGAAACAGTTCCTGTGTTTATTTCTCTCCTTCTCAGATCACGCTAATCTCGACTTAATTGTTGATGCAATTGGCTAACCCTGGTTTACCCCACTCTCACCGCCGAGTCTGTTTTGTTTGCGTTGTTTATTCTCCTCCGCTGACAAGGTGATGTTATTCTGTTTCTTTCTCTTTATTTGTTTCGGTTCCCAACTGCGATACGGAATCCTGGCATCGGAAGAGACGGAGGCAGATAGAGGAAGGGGAGGGTAGAGTTCAGCGCATTCGTTTTGGGTACTTTTCTGTTACGTTTGGAGCATGTCAGCGCTTGGTGCTTCATGAGCATTCGTATTTGCATGCAATTGGAGACTTGTGTTGACATTATACTCAATATAAGCCCTTTTTTTAAACAAACAAGACCTCTAAAACCTGAAAAATGGTCCTGGAAAAAACTTTGCATTGCGGGTGTGTTAATTAATTTGAAGTTGTTTGGGAAAAGTATTGTTTGTGTGGGTGTAACAGGCAGGTGTTAAGTGGCTCTCAAAAGGCTGATTAATAGATGATTATTACATCGGTTTCTTTTTTTCCTCAAACAACTCTTTGCGCTGTGGAAACTAACCTCAGTCTTTCTCCACTGCGCTGGCAGTGCACACCCCATGCAGTGTTGTTAGCTGGCAGCACCCCAAAGTCTTATCTCGCCTCAGTCACCAGCACGACTCAGGCTTTCTGCAGTGTGCGTGTCTGTCTGTCTGTCTGTCTGTCTGTCTGTCTGTCTGTCTGTCTGTGTGTGTGTGTGTGTGTGTGTGTGTGTGTGTGTGTGTGTGTGTGTGTGTGTTTGTGTTTGTGTTTGTGTTTGTCCCTGCCTGTGCGTGCGTGCCTGCCTGCAGGGACCGGGGGCGAGGGTGTTCAAACATGACTCCAGCTCATTAATAGCAGTGAGATTCAGGGTGACAGTACTGTATAACATCAGCATCTGGAGACAACTACAGTGGCCTGCAGGTTTTCAAGGTTGATGTCATGAATGGATTTATGACAAGAGGGGAAACGACACCCAGAACAAATGTGGGAGTGTTGGTGCCATGTCAGCAGCTGCTGCAGACGCACACCGGGGTAGTGGCCTGGCCTGTTAGTCTCACACAGAAAGCAGGGCTGGCTCCGCGAGTGTGCGGAGGGCCCATAAACTATGAGAGGTTGAATGAGGGTCAATTCACTGGGCAAATGGTGCTGGCGTGCACAGTCCAGAGCCTCGGGTTACAGATTAGGTTTAAACTCGCTCAGGACTTCACCTCCCATCAGCCCCTCTGTCAATTGTGGAATAATGCTTTGTCCAGTGTTTTTATGTCTGTGAGTGTTCCGTTTGGCTTGACTCCTGTCATGGAAAGGACACTTTTATTGACATTGTGATTTCTCTTCCCCCATCCTCTGACTGATCTCATCGATAAGGGCCATATCTATTATTGCTATTGATCACCTCATGGTTTCCTTTGTACATTGAAACCTAATCAGCTACTGGGTGCCTGATGTGATTTTTCTTTTAGACTCATTCGCCAACTTGCTTGCTGTCAGGGAACCAACATATCCAACGGAAGATTCATTTAGGTTAATTTAGGATGTACACGCTGAAATGAAAAGCATATCAAATTACTTCCTGTCCAAATCAGTGAAGACATTTAATTTGGCGCGAGCCGAAAAGGTTGTATCCTGTTTAAGAGAGATGGAGATAGAAGGCGTAATAAATAGGCGTCTAAAGTGGATGTGCGGATTAAAAGCCATAATGTTGATAGATAGTTTTAATTTGTCAGACCTTGACGTGACTGCGAGCAGCAGCTGAGACGCACCTCGGGCTCCAAGGCAACGGCTCGGGAAAAAGCAGGCCTCCCTCTGCTGGCAGGAACGGTCACTGCACCCTCCCCGCCCCATTAATCCCCATCTCGGAGTAATTGCATTGGAAGCGTTTGAGACGCAGAAGTGTACTATAGGATACAGATTAATTTCAATGCATTACTGCGTGTATAATTCTATATCGCCATCAATCACCTCTCTCCCGCTCCACATTGGCTGTGTTTTATGGATTAAGGGGGCGGCCTGACAGTGCTCAATGGGGTATAATGAATATCTCCGAATTAATGTCAGCTAATTCCCTCTCCGTGACCTTTTGAGTCGTCGCATCGCGTGTTTGCTGAGCGACTGCATTAGTGACCTTTTTTTTCACGCGCCGGAAAGGTCGCTACATATTTTATTACGGTTCCTTTAATGATGTCGGTCAGTAAGGCACGCCGCCGGTCCTATTGTCTGACCGCGCCGGTCCTATTGTTTGACCGCGAGGGGGGGGTCGGGGGGGACGAAGTGTCTGCTACCTGTCCGTGCCGGCCTTTGAACGACCGCAAAACGACCTGCGACTGGCCGACTCTTAGGGAGAAGTGAATCGCGGAGGAGAAAAGCGGAGAGAGCTGTGGGCCGGGGCGCGTGGCACATTGGGAGGGAGGGGGGGGGGGAGGGGGCGGCGTTTGAGACAAAGTGGCGCAGATGCCCGGCCGCAGCCGTTGCCCACTTGTTGGGAGCAGCTGTGTCTGCGGGCATTCCAGGGGCGCGCGAGCGGACTGCGGCACACATGCGTCTGGCCCACAGCTGCTCCCCCTCCCCCTGCCCTCTGTGGAACCCCACGCTGCTGGAACACAGGCTGTTACAACACCTCCTGCTGCAGCTCCAGTCCTTTCCAAAACACCGTAAAGTCTGCGTTGCCTGGTGGGTTTTTTTCTTCTTCTGTGGTTTCGACCCTCCTCTGAGAAACTGTGGATCAAAAGGGGGGGTGGGGGTGTGGGTGGGGGTGGGGGGTGGTGGTAACAGATGAGCGATACGGATGGATGCGAGACAAAAGGTGTCGCTCGTGCGTCCGGGGAGACGAACGCAGACAGACGAGGGGGCTCCGAGTCCACGTCCCCATCTGTGGCCGGGGAACGGGAGGGGGGCCCGGTTCTGACAGTACCGCGGCAGACGGGAAGTGCACCTGATGCCCGCCGACTTGCGTCGTCTGGACTTCCTTTGTTCCCGGATCTCGAGGCGAAGCAGCGAGGAGGACGGCGTGCACCCCCCTCCCCGTCTACACTCGGAAGCCCCCTCGGGAGGGAGCTGGACTGGAACAGCCCGGCGCCCCCTTTCGGCAGACGGGAACGCCGTACGTACGAGCGCTTTTCCCCCCGCGGTCGTTATCTTGCCTTCGTAACAAATGCGTCGATCCCTCTTTTTTTGGGTGGGTCACACGCTAGAAACGTTCGCTTTTTTTCCCTCCGTCGTGTAAAGAACGGGAATGCAAAAACACTGCGAAATAGTCTTCACCCACCATACCGCCCCCCGCCGCCCCACCTTGTCCCCTCCTCCTCCCCTCACAAACCCCGGCTCCTTGTACAACAGATTTGCCCATTTTCGTGGCCGACCTATCAGTGGGGGGTGCTTTTAAATACCGTGACGGCCGTAATGCCGAGCTGGGAGAACGGGCCCCAGGAGCAAGGCGCTGTCGATGATATTAACGTCGTTCGATAAGCTCTCCCCCCGAACGGGCAGCGAACAGCAAGCGCGCGTTCCCGCTGGCAGAGCGGCCGCTGAAAGGGTTAAGTGTTGTAGGTGGGGAGGGGGGGGGGGGGTTAAGGTGTGGTGGCTGAGGGGCGGGTGTTTGGCGGAGATAAGTCGGCCGTCTTTGAAGTATCGCGGCCGCGCCGTAAACCTCGCTCTCGGCCGCTCTGGCAGACGCCGGGGAATTAATCACCTCGCCAGGCAGATAAGGGTACAAAGTAACAACAGCCATCGTGCACAAAAGCAGAGGGAGAAAGTGAGCAGAATTTATTACCCACTCTGTGGCAGCATCTCGCCCTGCCTCGCCTCGCCTCGCCTCGCCTCGCTCTCCCGTCGCTGCGGACTTTCGCTCCTCGCCCCCGTCGGCTCCGTTGTTTAATCATTTACATTTGAACATCTGTAAGGCTGGATTTCACTTACTCTCTCTTCCTTGTGCTCTCACTCAGTGGCAGGCCGCTGTTTACATAGAGACACACACATACACACACATACACACACACACACACACACTCACACTCATACGCATATACACACACGCATACGCGCACGCGGACACACACACACACACACACACATACGCAAATACACACATATGCACATGCATACACGCACACGCATGGCCAACCGCAAGGGGTCTTGAACGGTCTCCCTCAATGTAAAAACATTTAAAATCTATTTCCTTGTAGCACTGGGTCAGTATAAACGGGCACGAGGTTGATCAGCGGGCACGAGGTTGTGTTAACGGCCCGTGGGCGTGGTTAAGGTGCGAGAGTGAGCCGGAGCCTGAGCCCAAGCCGGAGCCGTGTCAGGGTGGGGGAGCTCGGGGACACTGCCCTTCTCCTGGCCCCTGATTTAATGTCCCCACCCGTCTTCACCCTCCTGCCTGTCTTCACCCCCCCATCCCATCACAGCAGCTCCCCTCCCCTCCCCTCCCCCCCTCCCCTCCTCCCGGCTCCAGAGGACTCCCCTTGGGGATGCAGCGTGCGCGCGCAAGCGTAATGAAGAGTACGTCTCTCCGCGGGCCTGTCCGCCGTGTGCCAAAAGCTTTTACCGTGCACACGGAGAGATAAAAGGAGGTGTGAAAGTCATCCGTCGTTTTCTCCCCCTCCTCCCCCTCCTCCTGCGTGGCGTTCCGGGGCTCGTGAGACGGCCCTGGTCCGGGGGACTGAGGGGAGGGGCGCAGGCCTCTCTGTGGGCCACCACTTCATTATCAATTCGAGGGGCTGTCAGACGGACGGACGGCGGGGCCCGGGCCTTGTCCTGATTCGCACTCGCCTCCCTGTCCGCGGCGCCGCTGCTGAGGTGACGCGCCGTCGCTAATCCCGATAGCGGAGCCTCCGGCCTCCTTTCTCTCTGGCACCTGCGCACGCATAAACAGACACACGCGCGCACACACAAATACACGATGGCACGTGCACGCAAACGCGCACATACACAGGCACACGCAGCGTATGCACACATACCCACACAGATACAAACGCACATTATCACGCACGTGCAATTGCACACATGCACGCACACACACACACTCTCCCGCACACACACACACACACACACACACACACACACGCACACACACGCACACACACACTCAAACACACACACACAAACACACACACACACACACACACCCACACACACTCCCGCACACTCCCGCACACACAAAATGGCTCAGTCGCCCCTTGGAAACGATGGCAGGGGCTTGATTTATGGAACTGGTCCTTTGCCGTCCAGGTGTGTGAACAGTGTCCACGCCGTCCTGCCGCTCCCTCTCACGGAGGCAGCGAGAGGGCCAGCGCACGCCACATCGTCCAACGAGCGCACCCGAGTTTGCCGTCACGCGTCCTGACCGCCGTCTCCACCGCGTCGCTCGACTCCTCGCCCCCCCCCTCGCTCGCGCGGCGTTGTTTTGTCAGGACGGAGCGTCGGCTGAACGGCTCCCCCCCGGGGCGAGACACTGCCACTCTGTTGTGGCAACTGCGCCCGGGGAGCTGGCTTCTGTGGGATTATTTTGGCAGCCGTAAACGCTCGTCCCCATCGGGTCCCGGCGTCTCGGGGACTCCCTTCTCTCGCTCCGGAGGTAGAACCCCATCGCCCCGCGGCGCTTGGCGCAAAACAGCGGCGTCTTCGATCCCACGCCGATCCTTCTCACGCGACTCCACCCGGCCGCCGGAGGACGCCTTCGACTCCTCCGTCGTCCCCGTTTCACGTCCCCGGAGAGTGAAGCCTCTCTCGTGTTTATTTATTTTTCTTCTCCCCTTCCCCCTTTGCTCTTCGGAACGTGCTAGATCACTGTTTCTCAACCCGTTCCTACGGGGCACGCTGCCCTGGAAATTTCAATTCCAACCTCCGCTCCCGACCTATCATCTGCATCCGGTCGTCTGTTAATGACCACTTGAGCGTGATTAAGCGGCGGCTGGAATGAAAACACGCAGGGCGGCGCCCCCCCGTAGGAACCGATTGAGAAACGCTGCGCTGGAGAAGCGCGCTCGTACCCTCAGCCGCGGCGGTGCCTTCTTGCGTTCCCGAAACGCTAATGCGATCGACGGGGGTAGGGGATGGGGAAGTGAGGTATATTGGGGGGCTATCGTGGAAGCACAACGAACCAGCGGAGGCCGTTTCTTTCCGCGGCTCGGAGACGCGTGTAGACTTCACCTTTGTTGATGTGCCGCCTCAGCACATCGGAAGGGAATCACGTTACGGGCAAGTTCCCACAGTGCGAGAATGCACACGTCTTGTTCTCTCCAAAGAGTAATATGCGATACTGCGAGTTGTTTGTCCTGATAAGGGTTTGATAGGATAGAGGCGCTCTGTTCTGTGCAAGGCCTGACCTATATTTCCTTACTGTAATAGCAGAGAGGGAGGGAGGGAGGGAGAAGGAGGAGGGGGGTGAGTGAGTGGTGGGGGTATTCATCCATAGTGTTGCATCTACTCAGAGCCCAGATACGCTGTGCGGTGTCAGAGAGGGGCCTGTTCCACCCCAGAGAGAGAGGGAGGGAGGGAGGGGAGGGGAGGGAGGGAGGGAGGGAGAGTGCGATAACACTCCATACCCTCCTCCCCTGCGCAGCAGCAGCAGAACAGACTGTGATAAGGTTGACCCCTGAGCGCTGGCGTAGCACTCAACCTGAAAAAAACACTCAACAAAATCAGTGGCTTTTTTTGTTTGTTTGTTTGTTTCGTTTTCTGCGAGCGCTGACAGATCTCCTGCCGATGCGAGCGTGCGTTCGGTGCTCCAGTTAATAGCTGGACGCAGAAGCAATGCAAGGGGGCGTCATTGCAGATTGAAATATCAGATTCATAATACGGGTTTGATGACGAATGCTACAAATAATACTGGAAAGCGCATTAGGCGATCTTATTGTTTGGTTTTTACGCTTCGATATAGAGTGGGGGGGCTGGAACGTAACTTGGCAGTTGGTAGCACTTGGTAGCATCGAGCTAGCTAACTACCAAACGATATAAGTTACCCTATTTCCAACTGTCCTTACACTGGCTCAACATCGACGAGTCGCGCACAGTGAAACGTCAGGGCGAAGTCGAAGTGGTGAATCGGATGCGGCCTCGCCTGTGGGATGAAAAGCAGAGGAACAGGAGCCAGGGCCGTGTTTTAGGCAAGACCGCCCAGCGCACGAATGTCTATCTGATGATATGCACAGCAAAGGACAAGGTGGGGTCTAAACGTAAGTTCAAGGAGAACATTGACGTACAAAACAAATGGAAACCGGGATGCTAGGAGACCAGCTACCTTTAGTGAGCGAGTGGACGTCGATGGAGAGTGGCGGTCGGCCTCCATGTTTCCCTGCAGCTCGGGGGAGGGTCTCTATAGGGGGAGGCAGAGGACCCGTCTGCACTTTCGCCATCTGCGGAGCCACTGCGCGCGCTTCGCTGCGTCTCTGTCTAATCTCCTCCCGTCCTGCCGGCTGCTCCTGGCCTAGTTACCAGTCGAGTGGACCGAGGTGAGTTTATGGGATGCCGTGTCGTAACCGCGCCGGTCCCGACAAACAGGCTGGCAGTGTGGTCAGGGAGCTGGGATTTTAACTCAGAGGTTGCAGGTTCAATTCCCAGGTGGGACACTGCCGTTGTACCCTTGAGCAAGGTACTTGCTGTATAAATGGATTGTACGTAAAGAAATGTAAACTGTGTAAGTCGCTCCGGATAAGAGCGTCTGCTAAACGGCTAAAATGTGAAATTTTAAATGTGCAGGCGGCGGTTTCGGCCGGCGGGCCGTCTCGCTCGACCGCCAGTGTTAGCCCGGCACGTCAGAAACGGAAAGGAAGCGGCGTAGATGCAGGGAGATGGAGAGAGCAGATAAAGGAGGAATGGGAGAAAATTGAAACAATTCCCCTCCGACGCTCCGGGACTCCGGAACCCGGAAGCCCGCCGGATCTGATATTTCCAGGGATGTGTAATGTTGCGAAAGGCCCGGCCCGGCCCTGCGCCCCGTCTCGAAGCTGTCACGGGAGGAGCCCCCTCTGACCGGGGTTACGGAAACAAAAGCCCAGGCCCGTCCTGCCGTGCTGGAGAGGGCGATGATTAGCCGGCCCCTTTGGCAGCGCTGGAGCCTTGACCCTCTGCGCTCCGTTTCCCTCCCAACACACAATACAGTACACTCTGTTTTCCTTTTCGACCTGGCGCACACACACACACACACACACACACACACACACACACACACACACACACACACACACACACACACACACACACACACACACACACACACACACACACACACACACACACAACACGTTTTTACAGTTCAGCTGGCCCCCAACCGAGCGGCGCCCTCTGGTCAGAATGGAATACCGTACATCGTATCATATTTTCACGCCACGAGTTATATCGCTTGTTAAGCGGTGGAATGTTCTAGATTTTAAGGCTGCAGGTTCGATCGCCAGGCAGGGTAGCCTTGAGCAAGGCACTTAAGCTGAAGTGCTTCGGTACACATCCAGCCGTGTAAACAGACCGTACGTGAAGTGCGCAAGTCGCTCTGGGTAAGAGTGTCCGCTGAACGCCCGTACCGCAATGCGATGCAATGAGCCGAGATTCGTCTTTTCGGTCTTCGAAGGGAGCGAGTCGCGCAGAATAAGAGCGAGGCCGTATCACCGGAGAGGATAAGTGAGCGGCCGCAACGCGAGGCGACACAAGCGTGGAACGCGGTGGCACGTCTTGGTCGGGAAGGCCGCAGAGGTCGTGGGTTTGCTCGATGTTAGCGGGTTAGCGGGTCTGGCTCGCGGAGGAGGCATGGATTCAGGTCACGAGGAGCGCCGCGATATCAGATTTGGCTTGTCTTACTTCGCGCACTCCACTCGCCGACCTTCACTGCACCTTCTCCCCCTCTCTCTCTCTCTCTCTCTCTCTCTCTCTCCTGCCCCCCCATCTGAAATCAAATCTTCTTGTCTCGTTTCTCAAAAAAGAAGAATTTGATTTCTGCTCCCTGCCGTGTCACACTTTTATACCGAGTGCACAATCTGAGTTAATAATCTCTCTCGCTGGCCCGTTAGTCTTTTGTAATTAGTTTTACAATAACCCCGCGGGATCTCCGGCGCTTCCGTCGCCCGGGCCGGAGGGAAGCCGACGTTATCTCGCCCCAAATGTTGATACCCGCCCGCTTCGTAGATTTAAGTCCTGTTTGTTATCAAGTGTGGCCCTTTGGCAGCTGGGCGTTTTTTCCATCGCGCACGCGAGCGGCTCGGGAAAGGTGAATGGACGGCAGACGAGACGAGCTCCCGGATACGGGCCACTGCCCCACGGAGATGTGACACGGCCCCTCGACCGCTGCTGCTGAACTCCGTTAACACGGTCCGGCGAACGAGGCCCGGTCGTGTCGACCGTCGGCGGTGGCATCTGTCTGCTTTCCACGCATGCCGTAATTAAGGGCTCCAGATGTGGGGCCACCCGCGGTTACCCGCAGACAAGAGGGGGTGTGTGTGTGGGGGTGTGTGTGTGGGGGTGGGGGGGTGGTGATGCGGTACGTCTCCCCCGAAGCAAACCCCCACAGAAACCGTGGCTGCGAGACCGGCGGCGGTCCGCTCGGAAGCCGTTCGATCTCATTAATCATCAAGCGCGATTGTTTTGAAGCAGACTCAAAATCTCCACTTCAATGGGCTGCCACATCAAAGGCAGGAATCTGGCCTGTTCATTATGCATGGGGAGACCTAGTTATGTCAAGTGCGACAGAGCAGCAGCAGCGGCGGGCCGGGGCGGGGGGTAGGTGGCGTAAAAGAGAAGAGAAGAAGAAACCCCCACCCCCAACACCCCCCCGTCAAGGCCACGAAAGATTAAAGGCTCGGGCGGAGACGTCCCAGGCGGTCCCTGAAGTCGGCGCGCCCCTGACTTGAAGCAGCGGCGGTGACACCGGCGCTGTGATACGCTTACTGATTCACTCCTGAGGTGGGGGGGCGGGGGGGAACAGATGTAGCGCTCGTCTGAGAGAGCCTCCATTAGAGGTATGTTTATTCATATCCGTCGCCCGGGTGATGCCCGGCCCCGCGTCTTATTACTCTCTCGGCTGGCGGCGGCCCCGAGGAGTCCGTGCGCGCCCCGCGGCGAGCGCTTTCGCTCCGGGACCGCGAGGTGACCGGCCCGGCCTGGCCTAGGGGTGACGCGCGGTGGGCCGTACCTGTTTAGCGTTGGCCGCGTTCTCGCGGTTCACGTTCGTTTAATTGAGCGTTTGAATTGATTGCTGCTGAATTGATTGCTGCTGAATGGCCGTTAAGAGTTCCCGGCGTTCTCCGAACAACAGCCCGGTGAGTGAGGAGGTAAAGAGGATGACGAGAGCGGGCCGCTCGGCCGGTTCTCGTTCCCAGTTTGAGCCCGATCGCACGGCTTAAACATTCAGGCGCAGTCAGTCAGTCTGAAGGGAGAAACGCTGAGCACCTCACCTGGCCCCAATGCGTCCATTAGGCTTAACAATAAATCCACTTGTGCGTTCGTGGGCAACAAAAACCAGAAAGATCGCTGGCACTCCAGGACCAGGGTTGCCTACCCCTGCTCTGGAGGGCACTCAGCACTGGCCCTGAGCACCCCAAGGGCCTCCACATCCGCTACACGACCTGGCAAAGCTATTCCACCGTCAGTACTTTACTTCACCTTTATCGTTTCGCTTCTCTAATTTGAGCTCGAAATTCATTAATGCAATTTAATTTTTCTCCCAAAAAAACCAGTAAGCATTTGAAAGTGAAGTTCTGGGGGGAGTGTTTGGGTGGGTATGAGAAGCACACGCTAGGCACACAGCCCTCACAAGGCCGGCGATTCATCGGCAGGCACATTTTTGCGCGAGCTCAGACAGCCCTCGCCGCGCGGGAGGGAAACGGGAGCGCCGTTCACGGCTTCGCTCGCAAGGCGTCGTGCAGTGGGAGGGGCCCACTCCCCCATCGGAGTGGGCAGGAGCCAATCGGAAACGGGCGGGAGTCGATCGGAGTGGCCGTCCCCTCCTATCGGCGTCGGTCTGGAGGCACTGTGCCGGAGGCTTGTCTGTGTCCCGGAGACGTTTGAACAGCATAGCGTGCCGTTTGAAGAGAAGATAGAAGCCAGGTGTTCAACATCACACTGTTCAAAAAGGTGTTTTTTTTGCTAGGCCTAATCATGGACAAAATGTTTTCTTTCAATAACTAATTCCTTATGTTAATTGTTGTGTTCAAGCAACAGCATGATATGGATTTTATGAACATTTTAAGACGATTGCACCGCGTTAGGTATTTCTACCTGACCGTATCACTATGCCGTATATCACATTTCTTCACATGAAGACGTTTGTTTCTGAATAAGGAGTAATAACCATTATTAATTTGGGAGAAAATGAGATCAACATGAGATACTTTCATCAAAATAATAAAAAGAAAGAGTACACATTCGGGTAAACGCAATTCAATTTTTGCCGTCAATGTCGACCGTACCTCTTTGAGCTCGCTTTGTTTTTAGCGATCTCCGGTCTCTGTTTTTATCTACTGCCCAAATGAAACACGGACGGGCGTGGCTGCGGTGTTTAACGGCTCCAGGACGACGAAGTCTGATTAAAATCGATCAAGATGTTTTTTGTTGGGAAAAGGTTATTGTTATTGCAGATTTCTCTTCAAAGCGATGCGTAAATAAATCAAACGCGTCTCTGCTGAAGTTAACGGATGATGATAGCCGAAAGAAAGAGAAAACCGCGGCGCGCTATCGAACACGCTGCCGCCACGCGCTGCTCGCCGCATCGATTGGACTCCCGCCTTTAGCGGGCGTGGCTACGGAATGTGCGAAAGCGGGCGCGGTGCAGCGCGTTTGCTCTCGACCGCGGCGCTGTGATTAAGCTGCCGTGTGTCGCATCTGCAAGAGTGACAACCTTTGATTGGTTCAGCCGAATGGTTCCGTCCCTCCGATAGATGGATGTTCGACAGCCGGGATTTGATTGCGCTTGACCGGTTTGGTCGCAGCGGGCAGACGTTTGGGAAGAGGGGCGTCCGGTGCCGTAGATGTTTCAGTGTCTCCGTCGATAGCCAAATAGAGAGGCGGGCCGATAATTCTTCCGAGCCTTGATATGTTAATACGGCCGAGAGAAGTCGCGCCCGTGCGTCGGCTCTTTGGTGTGCGAATAAAGGATCCGCGTTAATGCGTTTAGCGGCGGTCAGTTGTCGACTTCGGCGTGTTTGTAGTGCGATGTGGCCTCTGAAATGAGTCTGACCTTTGACCCTGAAACCTTGCGCACGGACGCCCGTCTAAGCTTTAAAGGCTTTTCCCCTTAATTGTTCTGTGCTTTTATGCCCCCACAATGCACCTCTGTTCTATAACCGCCGATCTCTCGAAGGCCATTACGCCATAATAGCGGGGGGGCCTTTGTGGCACGGACACAGCGACTCAGTGTGTGGCTCTTGGCTCCGTGTCGCCCTTTCCCTCCTTGCCGGTCACTGCTGGTTGAGTTCCGGTCGAGACAGCGACTCGCTCTGCCCCCTTTTCCCCCTCGTTATCGAACCCTCTGCTGAGCTGTGCGAGGACACCCAGGGAGCCACTGTCTAGACATGTCCGGGCCCAGCGTGTCACCATTGATATTCTCTGCATGGTCGACTCCGTGGGGTCAGATCGGTGGGGGGGGGGTGCTTTCACTTTTTTGTGAAAGTTTGTCAATAATCATCCGTGCAATAGAGATCTGTTCAATAGTGTCCGTTGAGTCGTGGCGCAGTGCATGTGGACAGACGGCCATTAGGCGTAGTCGAGACCAGAGCCGCGAAGCCTGTGGTCATGAAACGCTCTGGTCACTTTGAAACGTAACGGCAGCAGTATCCACACAGCACAGGCCGCCGACCGGTCAAGCTACAGTTACGATCCGGGCGTTGTGCCTTTGGTCCGGCCGGCGAAGCGGGTTTCGCTAAGTTACGTTGCTCCGCCGCCTGGTGATGTAATCCCCGGGCGCGCCGCGGCTCGGTGCGTTCTCCAGTACATTCTCCGCCCCGTTTCGGGGGAAATAGAATTTATTTTTGTTTTGTAGCCCCGCCGCTTCATCTTTCATACGCTGTCGCGGGACCCGAGCCAAGGTGCTGTAGTGTGAATAATCTCTGAACGGATCGACGCTCTAACGCAGCGCCAGCCAGGGGGAGCTCCAGTGGCAGGAGCGTCTCGGTCGGAAGACGGGGAGGGGAGGGGAGGGTAGGGGGAATGAATGATTCACCTTTGTGATGCGGCTTCCAACGTTGCTTCTGTCTAGTTTAGGAGAAGGAGCCTTTGTCAGTCTTTGATGCACGGTAGTCCGGGAGCGGTGTCGCACCGATTGGCAGCCGGTTGCCGGGCGATGGTTCCGAAGCGAGAGCGCAGGGGAAGCGGAGAGATTGTCGCATCCTGTCCGGGCTTCTCGCGGCGAATCGTGTCTTAATTGACTTGTATTCAATTACGGGTGAATGATGACACAAGAGCAAGGCTTGTGGGAGAACGGCAGGACGTCGAGTCGCCTTCCCCCGCCTTCCCCCGTCTTCCTCGGGTGTGATCTCGGGAATCCGGCAGGGGAGGACGCTGTGTCCGTGGCAACGGCACCGCGTGCTCTCTCTGGCGGGGTCACCCTGTCGCGGGCACGCCGGGAAAAGGAGACGGCGTTTTTACCGTCGTCGTCCGCTCCCCTCATTCCGAAAGATGAAGAGACAATGCGGTGGGACGCATTAGTTCGCAGCTGCCCCTGGTCCCCTGTGTGCGGAAGCAGATCGGGCAGTGCCCCCCGCCCCCGCCCCCGCCCCGCCGGGTCCTTGCCGGTCTGGTCGGCCCAAGCGCTCTTCATTAGCGCTGGTGGAGTCGGAGAGAGAGCCCAGGTGTAGCCTGGGCTACGCGGTCCACCGCACAACCCGAGTGGTGCAGTCATTAATCACTACAGGCCGAACCCGGGCTGAGTACATCATTAGGCCCAGGAGTGCAGGGATGAGGGGAGGTTACAGTGGCCTGACCTTCGATTGGCTGCGGTGAGGGAGGGGGAGGGGGAGCGGGGGGGGTTGTTTTTATTGTCTAAGGTTCATTTGCCCAAGAGCGATGGCCATAACACCCCCTCTTCCTTAAGTAAAGCCGCACATTAAACGGTTCTATTATTTTCCCCGGGTCCCTGGCTCTTTGCAGGGGCATTGATGGAAGAGGCGACGCTGTGATAGAACGGGCCGGGCCCTCCGGTCTTTCTGCCCCTCTGGAGTCTGGTCCATCCCAGAACCTCGGGGGCGAGGGAAACAATCCGGCCGGCGTGTGGCAGCGTTCCGAGACGTCCCGGAGCTGCACTTTGCCTTCCGTGTCCCGTGACCTACTCCGTGTCCTGCTCTCGTAATGAGCGCACAGTCCTCCGGGACCTGCTTGCTTAAACGCTCTCATTTCCATTGAGCCTCGTTCTTTTCCTTTCAACGGCGGTTGAAGAAAGGCCACCGTCTCTTGGCAGCCAGCTCGAAGACGGAGGTGCGAGTCGCGCCGCGTTTGCTCGCCCGCCCGCATTATCTGCCGTCCGTGATTCATGTGAACTCCAGCCTGGCTCGTGCCCAACTGCAAACGAGGAGGGGAGGGGAAAAAAAAAACCTGTTAAGAGAAACTTTTGTTCTGGGCACTGTGCGCCGCGGTCACTTTCGAAAGCTCATTCTTCTCCGGCAAAGTGGCTCGTCTGCGGCGGCCCCTTCCGTCGCTCCCGGCCCCCTCGGCCCCCGCCGGCCCCATCTCAGCCCCGTGGACGCTCGTCTCGATAGAAAATTGGAGCCGCTGCGTTCAGTGATGGGTGGAGATGGATGTCCCCCCCGTTCCCGGGGATCTGCAGGCATCCGAGAACGTTCAGCTGGCCCCGGCCGATCCGACAGCCCATTTGGGCTCCGCAGAGCCCAGACAGCGGGAAAACAAACAATCTCCCCTCTCCTCCACACAACACTTTGTCTTCATTTCCACCGCGCGTCCGTGCGTGATGAGATGGTCAGAGTTTTTCCCCCTTCTTTGCTTGGCCCTGAAAGATGTCTGTGTACACTTTGCCGCGCAGCCGCTCGGTCACATAAATCGGATAACAAAGTTTACCTTTTAAACCGGTGCCACCGTAACTACCGCGGCCCGTTGTTTTCTGCACGTGCGTTTCTCTGGTGATGTGGTGATGTGGTGATGTGGTGATGTGGTGATGTGGTGATGTCGTAATGTGTCACGTGTCACGCGTGAGCCGTGACGGAATGAACGGAATAAGCATGTGGCCCGTCTCTGTTTCAGATCCTGGTGAACTCGGTCAGCCCCAGCCAGCCGGCCCTGCTCTACGAGAACGTGGTGGTGAGCGAGGGGAGCCCCATCCTGAGAGACCTGCTCTTCAGCCCCGACCAGCAGCACGTCTACACCCTCACCGACAAGCAGGTAAGGCGTGGCCACGCCCAGCACGCTCGCCTCCGACCGCCTCCCCGCACCCCTCCCGCCCGGTGGTCTAACCGGCTTCCGTGGTTCAGCTGCGGAACACTGTTTATGTCTTTCTCTCTCTCTCTCTCTCTCTCTCTCTCTCTCTCTCTCTCTCTCTCTCTGTCTGTCTCTCTGTGTCTGTCTGTCTCTCTGTCTCTCTCTGTCTCTCTCTGTCTCTCTCTGTCTCTCTGTCTCTCTATCTCTCTCTGTCTCTCTGTGTCTGTCTGTCTGTCTGTCTGTCTCTCTCTCTCTCTCTCTCTCTCTCTCTCTCTCTCTCAAGACGCTCACGGGAAAGGCACACGGTTCAAGGGCACGTAGAGTTAATCTTTTAAAAACGTAAGAAAAAAATACGAACAAAAAAAACAAAACACTATTGCAAAGGGTGTGGTCGGACCAAGTGAAATGAGTCGGGGGGGGGCATCTTTTTGGAGTTGGCTTATACCTGAACCCTTTCACCGAGTAAACGGTCATGCGCGTTTGCCCCTAATTCCGAGAGCTCTAAACGATGTTCTGTTATCCATTTACAGTAGCCGTTCAAGGATAACGGGTTAAGCATTGATGATTTTTCCGCGCAAAGTCTCCTTTGACATCTACGCAGTCCTCGCCGTAACTCTCAGTCATCCTTGTCACGGTGTCGTTCGGAGGATCGTGCGGTTCAGCGTCTGAGTGATCAGGACCGGAGCTAATGACCATCTTTCCTTCCCCCCTCCTCTCTGTACGCTTTTTGATTTGCGGCCCGGTTTCACGGCGCCTTGTCCGGAATGCAAATGAGCGGCGCGTGCTCATTGGTAGTTCCGCCGTAGCTCCCCTCGTGCCGGCGCATCGTTGCCGCGCTCTTGTCTGTCACCGAATAAAGCCATCGCAGGTGTCAGAGAGGGGTTAATGGCACCTCATTACAGCACGTCTACACACCTTCAATTAGTTCTGTCACTCTCACTCTATCCTCGGCTCCACCTGCCAGGAGCCCCCTCCCCCTCCCCCTCCCCTCCCCCCCCCGCAGCTGGGAACGGCACCAAACGCGGCGTCAAATAAAAAGGGAAAGGTCAAAGTTCACAGATTTTCAGCACGAGCTGTTTTCTCCCAAACCTCCGCTTTAGAGGCGCGTACGCTCTGAGCGTTTCCGCGTGTTTGTTTTTTTTACCGCCGGACTCTGCATTCAGAGCAGGCCCCCGCTCTCCCCCTCCGCCCCGCTCCCTGTTTGCGTATGCATGTGGGCCGCGCGGTTAGGGAGGGTCATCGACTCTCGGGAGAGGGGCGCGACGCGATTGGCCGGCCCTGATTGTGGCGACGGAGCGCCCGAGGCGCAATCTCCCCGTAATATATTGGTCCTCGTCAGAAGCGGATCGAGGAGCAGCGCGTTGGGGGATGGTGTGCTCAGCGAGCCTTCAAGGTAAAGAAACCCTGGCCCAGTCCCTTCTCAGCCCTAATGAATAACAAGTGGAAATGGGTATTCTCCCCTCCCCCCCACATTCTATTATGTGCTACACTGGAAGATGTAATTGAGCGGTGTCCTTTTGAACACGAAGGTTTAAGATGATTTTGCTCTATCAGTTTAAGCCCCCCGCCACACACACACACACACACACACACACACACACACACACACACACACACACTTTTCCTCCCTTGCTCATGCTCAGGGAATTTTGTGGAAATCTGTGGAAATTTCCAGAGCCGATTCGCCCCGGCTTTATTTCCGGGGGTTTAAGATGAAAGGGCGTTTTTGACGCTCCTCTGCCTGGACCCCCCCCCCCCCGCGACAGGAGCCCCACAGCCGAGAGCCGCGCGGTGCCCGCGGGAGCCCGAGACATGCCCGGCACATTAAGGTGTCAGCGGACATATCCACCGATGCGTTGCCGCGGACGTTCCCCGTCTGAATCGAGCTGAGCCCGGCAGTCTTACCGTGAATGATTTAAGCCAAATCAAAATGGCCCTTTGAAACATTATTTTTATGTATATATATTTGATTCAAAGTCAACTGGCTTTACACACAAAAGAAAACAATGTCTTCCCGAATGTATGTCATATTCCTTATATAGATACAGCTTCATATACAGACCACTTACGGGCACTTAAGATTTTCTGCTCTTCATGGAATATATGAAAATTCGCTAACCACAATATTGGGGGCGGGGGAGCCCTTTGGGAGCGCTCCTCGCTGCGCCTGAGCGGGACCTGCCATACCGAGGCGAGCGGCGGTGGCTTATAAATAACACGCGCATCGCCACAGATCAAGGAAGCGATGACTGAATATCAATAGCCATTTTCTCTCAAATGATTTCGATGGAGAAATGCGGTCAGCTGTGACAGGCTGTGCCCAAACACCACTCTGTCCTCCTGGGGGGGCGGGGGCGGAGCAGCTGCTGGTTCACCCCAGATCTGGGATGGGATGGGGGAGAAAAGAAGGAAAGAAAAGGACAAAAAGAAAATGATAAAAAAATAAAAATAGTCGACGGTGAAAGGGGGATGTTGGCAGCGGGGATGGTGTGCGGTGTGGATCCAGGACCCTTGCCATTGCTCAGCTTTATTGTGTGTAATCCCTGCTCAGTGCTCCTCAGTGCACTAATTGCTAGCATAAATATTCATTTCATCCCGTATGGATTGTGGCCTGTTTTTTTCTCCCCTCTTGCATTGAGGGAGAAAAAAAAAGAAAAGCCCCTTACTGGAAACGCATTTGAATATGAGTGTGATTTGCATGGCGGTGATCTAATGCACCCCCCAACCCCTATCCCCTAGTGAGTTTGGTATCATCTGTCTTCTTATTTGGCTGCAGAAATATAGCCCTCCATATTGCATGAAAGAGCCCTGTGAAGCCACCAGCGCTGGCACTGAGCGCGGGCTCTGCACCGACGCGCTCGGAGACCCTGAATGCGGAGACCTTTCCGGGCCAAGCCTGCTTCTGCCGGTGGCAAACCGCGCTCCGTCCCTAGCCTCTCTGGGCCAAAGGCTTCGGATGTGGCGTACGCGGCCCCTTGCGTCTTCCGCAGAGATGAATGACCCACAATGCCGTGCCGTTCGGCGTGTCTTGCGCAAGGAGCTTCATGTCGCGGAAATCGGGATGGCGGCCAAGCTCGCGAGCATCAAGCCGCAGACGAAAGCTTTCAACGCATGCGCTCAATAGAGAAACGCTCAAAAAAAACCAAAAAGACATTGAATGTTTGTTTTTTTATGCGGCACCCTCAACAAAGGAATTTCCCATGTCTTAGAATATATATATATATATGAAAAAGCAGAAACAAAGAAACAATGCAAACTCGTGACAGGCAGCGTGAAAAACAGGAAGAGAAGTAGCAGAAGGATGAGATGAACGAACGCGGAGTCTTCGCGTGGAATACTCCGACTCGCGGGAGACGCTGGCGTACACAGACGTATCCGTCGAGTTCGGTCTCCCGGCTCACGACATAGCGACGGCGCCCTGTTTGTTGAGCGCCGGAATGACTCAAAGCGCAGAGCTCGTCCGTATGTTCCACATTTTGAAGTCCCTTTACGGGGAATTGAGACGACGCGGGAGGCGTGGGCTATATCGAGATAGCAGTGTTTACACAGCCAGTGCGCACTTATCGTAATTACTCCATCGTGGGACACTGCAGAAACACCTCGCACGCACGCACCCACACACCCCCCCCACACACCCCCACACACACACACACACACATACATACACACACACACCCCCCCACACACACATACATACACCCCCCACACACACACACACACACACACACACAGATTAGCCATAATCTTCTTTGATCAATCTGCCCCTCAAAAAGCTGTCATTGATTCACACTGATCAATGGAAAACCTGTTTCTCAGCGATGGTAAACGCCCACGTGTTTAGTCTCAGTTAGTTTTAACTGCATGCAGAGGAATTGGATTCCAATAGTGTTTTGTGATATTTTTTGGGATTAAGACGAGGCAAATCAGGTGCTCTTTTAATAGTGAAAAGACTAAAGCTACACATCCGTACACAAAGCCCTGATTCACATACAGCGTGCACACACACACACACACACACACACCTCTGGGTGGCTGGTTGATTGTTATGCAAATGGTAACGGTGTTGTGAGGAGAGGTGTGACAGCCCAGGCCGATTGGGAGGGGGGTTGGTGGACACTCAGGGAATTTTTTAGCAGGAGTTGTCTGGCCCTTCGTGCACACACTAGCACCTTGCAAACGTTCAGTCACGTGTACAAAAGCACGCTGAAACGCAGATGCGTTCACACACATTCACACACGCTCTCGCCTCTCTCACACACACACACAGACACACACACACACCTCCCACTGGCCATCTGAAGGCCCTTCCCCACACATCACCCCACGCACACTGTGCCACCGCAAAGGCCTGCGTTTACTAAAACAAACAATGCTTTTGTCTTCGCTGAAAAACCCGCCGTGCGCAAAAGCAAATGCAGCTGTCGTGTTGCAGTCACAAAGAAAGTCACGAGGAAGACTTTTAATTATTATTATTATTTTTTTTCTTATAAAGGTAAAAGCTTCCCTTAATATGCTCACATTTTGAGTGATGTCATGCCCCCCGCCCAGATGCCTCCGCTTGGCGCCCGACTCGTCCGCCGCCCCCTCACACGGTCAGTACGGCACCACCGGGGGGAGGGCCCGGGTGATTGAAGCCAGACGGCGTCGCCGTGCACGTGACCACGAGCCACGGCGCATCACCCATTTTATCTGCTTCTCCAACCGATTGCTCGCCCCACTCCAAAATAGGAGCAGTGTGAATCATCTACCGAGTCGCGATGAAACCCAACCCCACCAAGGGCCCGGGCCCTTTCAAACCGGGGAGGCGCGCGCGCAGGCCGGCTTTAATGGAATCCCGCCGAAGACGGAAGCGCACGGCTTTGAAGTTCGCCGGCCTCCTCCTCCACCCCTCCTCGAAGACCGCCCTTCCTCCGCAGACGGAGTTAATGGGATGAAATCCCCAGGTCATCCGTTCCCGAAATGGGAACGCACGGCGGAGGTGCGAGGGAGTAAAGGGATGGCAGGCCCCTTTGAAAGTGACAGCTGCTGAAGGAGATACAGTCAGATGGGGTAATTTGCTGGGGAGGAATGGTTCCTGCGCTTGGTCTTAATCTCGGGAATCTCACCGTGCTTACTGTCCCCCCTCCCGGTGATACGGTGGAGGAATGTTCCGAACCTCAGGTTTCTGTTGATGCTATCGGTCTTAATGGAAGCTCGGTTGTCACCAGATACCGAGTTTTGTGTTGGGGGTTTCT
Source organism: Aldrovandia affinis (assembly GCA_029706075.1). Classification (NCBI taxonomy): domain Eukaryota; kingdom Metazoa; phylum Chordata; class Actinopteri; order Notacanthiformes; family Halosauridae; genus Aldrovandia; species Aldrovandia affinis. The sequence continues at coordinate 3,212,288 of JAINUG010000075.1, read as the reverse complement.
TCCCCCCCTCTTCCTGAAGGAATTCAAATGGGGTTGCGCGCTATGCACGAGGCCGCTCTCGAGCAGCGACGGCCGGGGCGCCGAATGAGACGTGACAGCTCGCGTCCGTCGCTGGGAACCGTGGGAAGCCCTCGTTCGCTCGGCGGAGGGAAGACGGCTCAGACTCGGGCAGAGTTTTTGATCCGCCGTGGCGTTAATCCCCCCGCCTCCCCCTCACCTTAATGAATCATGTTTATATCAACCCTAAGTCAAATCCAATTCCTTCACACTGGACTCTTAATCCGCACGGCCGGCGATTACGCTTAAATTAGACTCTTTCTTCGGACGATTATTGGCTTTCGCCGCGGGTATCCGAGGGATCCGATTCCGACGGACGTGCGGGAGATGCACTTTTCCAATCGCCGTCTTCCCCCTCCTCTTTTTGTTTCCCCCTCCCGTTCCTGTGATAATGGAAATGCCAGCGTGGAGAGTCGTGTTGTGCCTCAGACTTCAAAAACTCCATTTACCAAGCTGACAGAGTAATTTACCATTCCCCATGTTCTCCACCAGTTAATTAAAACTTCCCGATAGCCCGTCGTATGTCTCCCTGCTGCAAACTGTAGGTCTTTGGAGGACATTAAAGTGACTGTTTAACCGGGGAGTAAAGATTTTTGATTAGTGCGTGCCAGATTTACACGCCGTGGCCAGACGACGGCTTCTTTCGCCGCCGGCCCCGCGATGAAAGATACGGAGCAACGCGTCGACGTTGGGAAAGACGCCTGTAAATAAAACCGCGCGTCGCGTGCCGCAAATCAAAATGGAGTTTGGCAGAACTCTCTAAACGGTCATAGATGGTTTATTTGCAGATTCGCCGATGCCTTTATTTAGGGCTGTTTTCAGTTTGATGTCTTTCGGCGTTTTTTCCCGCAAGAACGGCAGAGGCGAAGCACTTCTCTCCTCCTTTGCTTTCCCTCCCTTTTTCTCCCTGTTTTGGAATTGCCGGGCACTGAAAGCGCGCGAGCTTCCCCGATGCGCTTCGCCGGCGACTATTTCACATCCTCCGGTCCGCACGGCACTACAGCAGGGGCGGGGCGCCAATTGAAGTCGAGTAACCATCTGATTGGTATTATCGCCATCTCCGCGTTTCGTACCTGCTCCCTCAGTGCCGGTTAACTCGAGCCAGGAAAGCCCGCCGCTTGGCGTCCGTCACGGTCGGATTTGAGCAACGTCGATCAATATGCTTGCCGCTTAAGCTTACATGTGCGTCCTGGGCGACAGGCTTCGGTACAAAATGAGAATGTTTGGCTGCGGCCCTTCGGCACACAGGGCGTGATCAATAGCGCGATATCAACCGAGGACGACGCGGTAGAGCCTCAGAGAACTGCCTTTTTCGCAGCCTTTCAACCGCCCGGCTGTCCATCCACACACACACACACACACACAGTCCCCGCCGGTCACGTGACGCGAGTCCGCTGACGCGGAGCGGTTCACAGTCCGCCGCACATAAGCGCCTCGCATTACCGGTGATTCATGTTGCTCAGCGCTCGGAGAGGTCCGCCCACCGAGCGGTGTGCCCGGCTCTCTGCCTCGGCCCGGCGAGGCGATTAAAAGGCTCTGAAGGTCACCGCTCGTGTGCAGGCCGCTGCGCCGAGTGGGGAGGAAGAGAGAGAGAGAGAGAGAGAGAGAGAGAGAAAAAAGCGAGGTATCGTCTCACTTGAAATCTGATTTACAAGGCGGAAATCTTAATATAGTCTGAGCGGCAAGGTGCGGGGGGGGGGGGGGCAGCGGGGTGACACGGCCGGAAAGAAATGTGAGGAGTTCATTAGCCTGGCCCTTGCCCCGACACCGGATCCTCTCCACCCCCGGAGCTCTGTACCACGCTGCAAGGAGCTACGGCCCTCCGACTGCTCTCTCCGGACATGGGCGCTAACGGCAGAACTCTCCCCCCACCCCGGAGGTGAGGCGAGGCGAGTCTGCTCCCACGGTGCCCCGGCCTGGCCCCCTTGATCATCAGTCAGAAAATATATCGATCAAATAAGCTTGTCGGTCCGAAGGGGAGGAACTGCACATCTTGGGCCCCTCCTTCCTGCTCCTCGCTAACCCCCCGCCCCCTCCCGATCCGCCTGGAGAGAGCGAGCGCGCTTGTTTACCCCCCACGCGTCTCGCTCTGTTTATACGACTGCGCCGCATTGATTTTCAGAAGCCGGGCTGACGGCGACGCAAATGAAAAGGCGCTGATTGAGCGTGATGGGCGCTTATTGAGAGCGGGTCCGCTAATGCGAGGCGTAGCCGCGACGGCGGGGCTTCAGACGGAGGAGAGGTTTAATGGCCGCTCCCCGCCCTGCCGAGAGCCCGGCAATGACGAGGCATCTCCGAGCCTCGCGGGAACAGAGCCCGAGGCTCACGGCGCTCAGTGTTTTCGTCCCGTCGCGTCACCACCGAAGCGCCGCTCGCCGAAGGCTTCGTTAGGCGGAAAGCCGCACGCTCTGCGTTACGGACGTTGTGTCGGTCGCTTTTCCGGCCGGTAAAGTGGACTTCACGGAAGGGCCAAGCTTCGTATCCGTTGTTGTCCAGATTGCCGTTTTTGTTTGGCTCCGCAGAGCCTGCGGCGGAGGGTCAGGCAGGGGGCCTGCGTGGCGCGTTGACCTCTCGTCGCCTCCCCGGCCCACGCAGGAGTCCTGTGGAAGACCTGTGGCGCGAGGGACAGCGTGACACCGTTTCCCTTTGGGGGTTTTTGTTTTCGTTGAAAAGCGGCCAGTTGCTCGCCTCCCTTGTTTAGTGGAATATTAGGTGTGACACATTTTTCTCCTGCGAGTTGTACAGTGGTGCTGGTGAAAATATGGGGGCTTTGTCAATTTGTCTTGTTTTTTTAAGGTTTTTTTTGGTTGTTGTTTTGTCACAAACTCATTGTTTTGTGTCTTGATCCAGAGTCTATGATATATGGAGTAATTTTCCTCTTTTTTTTTTTTTTTTTTTTTTTTTTTTTTTGCTGCCTGGATCATTTTAAAAACCGAAAGAAAGGGCCCAGAGAGAGAGAGAGAGAGGGGAAAAAATCTTCCCGACGGGTCGTTAGTACTGAATAAAAACCTTGTCATTTTCGGGAGGGCCCGAAAGAATAGCCTATCCATCACCGCATTACGTCGTGATAGCATTTCCAATTTCAGTGCAGATTGCACTGGTTTAACAATTACAGGAAGCCGGTGGAAATCCAGCCAGTCCACATCGCCTGTTTGTGAAATGCAATAGCAGAGGGAAAATAGCATTTGCACGCTCTCTCTGTTCGTCCCTCCCTGTGTCTGATTGAGACTGCGTTCCCTTTCGTAGCTGTTATTTATCCTAAAAGATGTGTGATTGAGTCTCCCCTCCCCTCTCCAGGAGATGAATTGTGCCCTCGCGCAGTTAAATGGATGGAAATTGGTTTTCTTTTTTCTTCTTTTTTTCCCCCCCTCCTTTCCCCAATTTGAATAGATGCAGGATCTTGCTGGATCCGCGGTGAAACAAATTTGTCGATAAAGGAAGCCAGCGTCGTATCCTGGCTGGATTTTTATTTCTTAATTCTTTTTGTTGCCAATCGAGGTCTTTGTCACAATTTAGCATTCTGATTTTTGATTATGATGATATTTATAATCAGAGGTAATGACTGCATTTATTTTATTTATTTTTTCTTCCCCTCTGGGATGAAAAATGCCATTACCCGGTCAACATGGCGGCTGCTGTTTCTGACATGTACAGTGGTAGTAGTGATAACACATCCACAGAGGTTGATCCTCTTCTGACAGTGTGAGAACGTGACCCAACGAGAGAAATCGATATGTATATATAAAACAAGTGGAGCAAACTAAAATATGTAAAAAAAAAAAAAAAAAAAAAAAAGGGTTATAAAAATTAGGCCGAATTAAGTGATGAACAACAGTTTTTTTAATGTTGCAGTGATTTTTGGTTTTAAATAGAGCAAATCTCTGGAGGGCATTTTTTCTGCACTCAAATCTCCTGGCACTAAATACTCTGCAGGTTTAAAAGAAAGAAAAAAAGAAGAAAAAAAAACCGTTTTGTGGTGTTGAGTTGACTCAATTGGGCACTAAAGTGAACAGAGACTATATCAGATAGAGTCTTCGCTATTCTTTGCCCCCATCATAAAGTCACTGAAAGGAGCCTGAGGCCATGACTACCTCTGTCCTGTGTGACACGCAAACCCCTCCCCAGGCAGCACACGCCCCCCCCCTGTGTCACGTGCACACCCTCCTTTACATGACTTCATCTGACCCTCCAGGCCACACAGCATCTGTTCCCTCTTCTCCTTCCTCTTTTTTTCCTCTCATCCCCCTTTCTCTCCTTGTAAAGAGAGATGCTCATCTCTCCTGTGCGTGGCAGGCTTCCAGTTCCTGCTCGCACGCTGGGAGTGTGTGTGTGTGTGTGTGTGTGTGTGTGTGTGTGTGTGTGTGTGTGTGTGTGTGTGCGTGCATACCTACCTCTCACGATCCTCACTGTCCTCTTGTATAATTGCACTCCCAGGGGGGTACTGTTTAGTGTTCTTACCAGTAGATTAAATTGATCTTTTTCTTCTTTTTCTCTCTCTCCCCCGCCCCCTCCCAACACATAACTTAAGACTAGCCCGGAGTTATAATATAATACATTCTTTATTATTCAGTTTAGAATCATTTTGAAAAGGGTTCATTTTCTCCCCCCTATCGGAGTACAACCGCCCCTGTGGTACAGGTGGAGGGGAAGGGGGAGGGGAAGGGGGAGGGGTTGAGGGGGTGGTACAGGTGGAGGGGTTCGAGCAGCGCACCAGCGCCACGATATCCGTCCCCGGCCTCAGGCCCCCAAAGCGCACTCGGCCCTGGGAGCGATTATCTCCCGAGGCCCGACACATGAACTCTGTTTACACCCGCCTGGTTTTCGGGCGCTCTTAAGGGAGGCGATATTTCACGGACACGGCGCGGAGCAGATTCGCCGGACACTGGAACATCTGTTGTGGAGCGTGCTGAAGCCCCTCCCTGGCCAGGCCTGTTTTTATGCCCTGCTGACAGTCAAAAGAGAGCATTATGTTTTCCTGTTGACCTTGTGTCCTTCCGCTGTTCACTCCTTCTGCCGCTAACGCGGGTTTCCCAGTCTCTCGCGCAGCCAATATTGCTGCAGCGGCTGCGATGAAACTCGACACAGGCGCTGTCCTCAGTGCTCTCCGACACGTATCCCTTTTCACGCTACGGGGGTCAAAGGTCAAGGTCACGGTCACGGTCACGGTCACAGAGGCACCTCATAGTTTATGGACTCGGTTAACGACTTACAATCTCTTGACAAGTTTTTTTTCTGTGTTTTTTTGTTTTTGTTTTTTGTCCTGCAATTTCCTGGTTTTAGCATTGAATTTAAACACGTTTTCCAGCTCCACTTCCTTTTCCCCACAGTCGCGTTTTGAATGAATGATCATGCTTAGGCATTCTTGCAACTGCTGCACAAAAGAGTTGCAGTAGATGACCGCATGAACTCATTCAACCCTTGGTTTTACTAGGAAGGTCACAGTACGATTTCAAATCTTTTACAAGTGAGACACATCAGCTGCTCCCACCGCCTTAGAGGCAGTAAAAATAAATGCACTTAAAACATCAGTATCTCTAAAATGCATTGATTCGATTTTCATACAGTATTTTCACAATTTCAGGCTTAGTTCCTGTTCCGTATCATTTTAATACAGGTGTATACACTGTGGCTCATATTGAATATTTCTAGTCTGGTGGGTTTGAGAATGTGAAAATTGCTCTAGCATGCACATATACTCAGTGGAAGCGCACTAAGAGTCAGACATAGGCACACAGATGTACACACACACACACACACACACACACACACACACACATACACACAGGTGTACGCACGCACACACACACATACACACAGATGTACACGCACACACACATACTCACAGATGTACAGACGCATGCACACAGATGTACACACACGTGCACACACACACATACACACAGATGTATGCGCACACACACACACACAGATGTACATTTACATTTACATTGCATTGATGTACAGACGCATACACATAGATGTACACATGCACACATACTCACAGATGTACACACGCACGCACACACGTACACACGCACGCACACACACACACACACACACATACACACAGATGTGTACACACACGCACATATACACACAGTGTAATGTTGCTAGATACATTTAATAAAATCAACATGGTTTTAACTGTTGTTTCAAAGCAATATTATTACACTCACTAGAGTTCGTGCTATTGGATAACTCCGCTGCGATGTGATGCATAATCGTTCATTTGGTATGCTTGATCGATCAAATTCTCAACGGCGATTAATCGATCACAGATGAATCATTAACGTCCCTTTGCATTGGCAAAGTGTCACGCGCTGAACTGATGGTGAATTTCTGTTTTGTCTCCCTTTTTCTTTACAATTCTCCTTTCTTGCCCTTTTCTTTCTTTCTCTTCTCTTCTTTTTTCCCCCCCCTCCACTCACAGGTGAGTCTGGTTCCAGTGGAGAGCTGTGAGCAGTACGCCACCTGTGACGAGTGCCTGGGATCCAGGGACCCCCACTGTGGCTGGTGTGTCCTCCACAACGTGTGAGTAATCCCACGCCGAGCGTCCTCCGTCTGTCCGGGCCGTCCGGCCTACACGAGCGCCAGGGGCTTTTCTCAAATGCTGCGCTCGCGTTATCGTCTCTGATCTTCAGCCAGAGGGATCGCCGAGAGGTTCTGTGACCGGGCAGCGAGGCGAAGGCCACGGGGCTCGGACAGTTACAGCGCACATCGGCTCGTAAGGTGAACGGAAGGGGAGACACGCTCCCGTAAAACCCAGTCTGTCGTCGTGGCCGTGAGAAAGTGCGAGGGAATCGCGATCGTACTATGTTTTCCAGTATGCGTCTTCATAAATAAAAAGGGAGTTATACACAGACGTGACTTATGTATGAGTTACTTATACTATCATTGGTATTGTTATCGTTATTGTCATTGCGTGTGACTCGTACGCGGGACGCATCGCACCCAGGGCCGGATTTACGAAGGTAGTCGCGGCGCGAGGGCGGTCGCTGTTTCGTCGCACCCGTTCAGCGGTCGCAAACAGAGACGCGTTAACGACCAATTTACCAAGACCGGCTCTAATTGCGCAACCGAAGAAATGAAAAGCCCTCATTCGCAATTTGCGGTAGGACGCAGCGGTAAAAAGGGTCCAGAACAAGACGGCACGCTCAAGAAATGGAATACGCAGCAACCAGGCACAAGTAGTGAAGGGACAACGAGGAAAAATAACAAAGTCGCAAAGTGACTTAACCCCCTAGTAGCAATTTGACTCATTGCGACCGTCGAGTACATCCGACGTAGATACTGCGACCTTGCAGCAACCGCTTTTGCAGTTGCGACGCTTTCGTGAAGCTGGCCCGCAGTCTCCAGCTGAAAGCCTCGTGTCTGTAAATGGTGCAGGAGGGGGAAGGGGAGGGGGTCTCGGTTTCTACATTTCTCAATTTCTGGTGTGCGAGGGGGAAAAAGTGCCAGCAGAGGCAGTCTGATGAAACATTTCTCTGCGAAAAACGCGTTCGAGGGCCACTATCTGTTGGAAAAGTCGAATTAGCATTATTTTAATTGAGGACACGAACGCAATCAAGATCAACTCACGCCGGTTTGACTTCCAGTCGCCGCGGTTTGACCTTCTCTCGCTGCCGAGTGTTCATTTCCAGCTCAATGAAATCTCCATTAATAGAACCACGTCGAGAGGTACTCATTTCAATGGGACGGGCTTCAGCGTTTTAAAGAGGAGCTTTAGCTGAACATGAAACCGCTCAGTTCGGGCCCGTTTTCTTCGAGCGGGGGAAAAAAAAGCGCACTTTTGACGCGCTTCCTACGTCTGGGCGCGGTGTCTCCCCGAATTGTCTCGGCCCTTGCCTCAGCGCTCGCATTTACATTTTAATGTCAAATACGGAGAGCGTCTCGGCGGACTCCCCAAAAGTGCTCGGCGTTAATTCAAGTCCTGCGGTGTTTACGTGACTCCCGAGAGGGATCGAGTCTTCTCCTGTCGGAGTAAATTGTACTCGGTCGGAGTTGATTTAACGACGAGCGTTTTAGCGCGCTGGTTTTTGGGGACCGTTTCCGCCGAGCCGGTGAGTCGCGGATGAAAGGCGGTGGTGGTTAGCGTTTCCATCCTCTCATTCCTGAGCGCCGGGCCCACGCACACTCAGCTGATTTTAATGCCCTGGAAGCCCGCGCGTTATTTCGGCGCGGAAGGTGAAACGTCAGCTCCGAGCGAATGTCATTCCTCCATCTGGCTGCGTGCTGGGCGTTTGATGTGGCTCTGCGGGGAGACGGGCACACTGTGAACATGTGTGTTCCGCACGCCCGGACCTCACGCCCGCTCTCTCTCTCTCTCTCTCTCCCTCCCTCCCTCCCTCCCTCCCTCTCTCTCTCCACTCGACAGCTGCTCCCGTAAGGACCGCTGCGAGCGGGCGGGGGAGCCACAGCGCTTCGCCTCGGACCTGCGCCAGTGTGTGCAGCTCAGCATCCAGCCCAGGAACATCTCCGTCACCATGTCTGAAGTGCAGGTCCGTCGCGCCCCCGATGCTTCTCCGTCACGCCCCTGACTCACACCCGTTGCGTCTGACTTTGCGTCTGACTCATCGCTGTTGCGTCTCTGACTCATCTCCGTGACATTTGTTACGTCGCTGACGTCTCTGCCGTTTCATCTCCGTCACATCGTATGTCTTGTGTTTTGGCGCCTGTGCTGTTTCGTGTGTGTCTGTATTAAAGTGCTGTAGCGTGGCGTGTCCTGACTTACACTCTACGCCCCCCCCCCCCAGCTGGAGCTGCAGGCACGCAACGTGCCCGACCTGTCCGCCGGGGTCAACTGCTCCTTCGAGGACTACACCGAGACCGAGGGCCGCATCGAGGGGGGGCTCATCTACTGCCTGTCCCCCGCGACTCGCGACATCGCTCAGATCACCCGCGGACAAGGTGAGCCAAAGGCGCCGGCCGCAGCGCCGCCTCAAACCGCCGTCGCGCCAGAGAGGCGCAGCAGTGTGCGTTTGGGTCTAAGGGAAGTGGGACTGTGAAACCAAGGCTCTACGTTTCAACGCTAGGCGGGAGACGGCCATCGACCCCTTGGACCCAGATGCCGAACCTAAAACGTCTCAGTAAATAGCTGCCGAAGTCACCCCGCAGATTCAAGCGTTTTGTCGGCGAACGCACAGCAATACGAACGATAATCGTAACGACGTCGCGCACCGAGCCTCTCTCCCCCCTCCCGGTGACGGTGTCGACGGTCACGGCCGCTCTGCCAGGCCGCCGGGGCGACTGAAAGCGCTTTCTCGGCTTTCCCGGCGTCTCCGGCGCGACCTTGAGCGAAATATTGAGGTAATATCATCGCGGGCGAGCATTATTAATTAAAGACGGCTCTCCGTTCCCACACATCCGTTGGCGGGAGGGTAGACTGTGGGGCTCGGTAGCCATTAGCTTCCCCGGCAGGGCTCCCTGGGGGGGTGGGTTAGGGGGGATAGCATTGCACAGAGCTGTGCGCGCCGATGCCTCTTTGGTTGGCGCGTAGCGGCAGCCCATCGAATATCTCCCGACTCCGAGGGGTGGGGAGGGCAGCAGGGCTCCTCACCGTTTTATTCACTTGGACACCGACGGGGACCAGAAGGGGAAACTTGTCATTTGGTTTAATTGCAATAAGATACGGCGTAAAGATCGCACCTGCATCTCGGTTTCATTACCGCACAATCCGGTGCGTGGATCGCGCCTCCACATTGACCCACAGCGCCAAACTTTCTCTACGAGATCTGTGAAACTCCACAGAAATGCACTCGTGTCCTTTTTTGAGAGTTTTTCTTTTACATATCTGATATGTTCCCAGACGGGGTTCTTTTCCGTGATGCATATTTTTAATACATTTTTAATATTTAATATTTTTTTTAAATTTTATTATGGCTCTGTGGCTTAGTTGGTAGAGCATGGCGTTGGCAATGCTTAGGTTGTGGGTTCAATCCCCACTGGGGCCACATATACTGAAAAATGTATGCATTCACTACTGTAAGTCGCTTTGGATAAAAGCGTCTGCTAAAATGGCATATATTATTATTTTTTCGTTTTTTTTCCGTTTCAGTAGGACGATATGGCCCGGATTCACCCATTAACTAACTGCAAACAAATGCGAATAAGTGGTTGTTTTTTCTTCACTGGCACAGTTTGGCGGGCTAACTTTCGTTATTGTTTAGGGACTACAGATGAAATTGAGCAGTTTTGCTAACTCTTGGGGCAGTTAATGTATTTGCCCACTGTCCCTGTCAAATAAACAGTTAAAATATAAATAAAAGTGCTCGCCTAACCGTGTCTGCGAAGAAAAACAAAAATGTCATTGTGAGTGGACGTTAAGGATTGATGTTGACCGAATCCGTGTTTGTGGCAGGGGAAAAAGCAAGAGACAAGTGGAGTTACTCTGTGCTTAACCTTCTCTGCAGGGGACAAGCGCGTGGTGAAGCTCTACCTCAAGTCCAAGGAGACGGGGAAGAAGTTCGCCAGCGTGGATTTCGTCTTTTACAACTGCAGCGTCCACCAGTCGTAAGTACAAATATACGAATATACAAATTTGTTTTCGTAAAGGCAAAATCGACATTTACATTTGACATTTTGGGCATTTAGCAGACGGTCTTATCCAGAGCGCCTTACGCACTTTACATTTCTTTACATACAATCCATACAGCTGGATATTTTACTGAAGCAATTCGGGTTAAGTACCTTGCTCAAGGGTACAACAGCAGTGTCCCACCCGGGAATTGAATCTGCAACCTCTGAGTTACAAGCCCAGCTCTCCTAACCATTACACTACACTGCCAGCCATCTGTCATCCTGAGCTTCCTGTCCTGTTCCCAGCTCCTCTGCTTGTGGCCGGGGACTGGCCCATGTGTGAAACCCCTCCAGTGGTCGCGGTATCAGCGAAGTATACCGGCTTTTTACTCATGCAAGCAATCGCAGATGCCGAGTATACCGTTCCCCAACTTGTGCGCACAGGAACACTCGTGTTACGTGAGCAATCGGCATTCAAATCAAAAGTGTCATCCCCTAAGCACCTTTGGCTTTAAGAGGAAAAAGTTTGTGTATGCTCTGCTTCGGCCTGGAAAAAGAAAATCCTACCAAAGTTTATTTCATTTGATGTTTACTTAGGTGTATATATTGATGTCTAGTCCAGGTATAGAATTGAAGGTACAAAAGGACACAATCTTCACATAACCGAGACAAAAAAAATAGAAGGGTGCTCGCATACTCCTGGGGCATTCTGGGTAGACAGAAATTGTATAAGAGCTGAACTGAGGCGATTTGATATAATACGCCGAGCTGAGATCCCCTTTGGGGCGATGCCATCGCCGGCCCTTCTTTTGTGTCTTTACTTCACACATTGCCGGCTGCGGTCTGACAATCGCCCTTTGAATAGCGGTCTAAGTCCGAGATGAGGTCCAGAGCTCCGGCAGGGGGCCGTGGGATTGACCTTCAGCGTGTACTGAAACGGTGCCCTGCTGCGGATTCCGCTCAGTCGTTGACGCGGCCCCCGCGAGTGGCGTCGGTGTCCGCTGACCTTCAGAGGGGCCGTAAAGGTCTCGGCGGCTTCGGCGTCAGACCCGTGGGCCGAGGCGGCGTCTCCGTTCTTCGCCGGCTGTCACCGGGCCCGTCATCGACGGATACGCGCTGACGCAGGCGCCCCGAGTGCGTGCTGTCCGCTCGACGGTCTCAATTGACGTTTGCCGCGCGGTTGCTTTGACGCGCTGTGCGGCGAGCTGCTCGCGGTGGAGGCCGCTCTCTCCCGCTGACGCCGACGCCGCCGTGCAGATAAGCAGCGAGTGGGCCCTCATAACAAACGCACATCCACGTGCTACGGGGGCCTGTGTGTGTACTGTATAAGCCACAGGTCTAATATAACATATGCTATTAAGCAGACGCTTTTATCCAAAGTGACTTACAGTGGTGAATGCGTACATTTTTCAGTATGTGTGGCCCCAGTGGGAGTCGAACACACAACCTAAGCGTTGTCAACGCCGTGCTCTACCGACTGAGCCACACAGAACCACAACAGAGGTCTCTCCCTGTGCTGTCTCTACGGATGGGAATGGCACCTCCCGGTGCTGCCGTAAACAGTTGGCGGGGAGCAGGCAGCTTTCCCTCGCGACGCTAACCTGCTCGTAGCAAAACCTGGACCGGCTCAAACTGCTATACGTTGGGAGCGCCATTGGTGGCGTGTGCATCTCGATATGAACGGGACACCACGCTGTTGAATGTTCGGAGACGAGCGATCGCTCGTCGCCGTCGACGGCCATAATAACGGCGTAGCCCATTATGAGCAATTCGAATCCTCCCTGCAAGTTGTAGTGCGGTGCGTTTGGGTTAAGGGTCTTTGCAGTGGATTTATCCGTTCCCTAGAGATGGGTCAACGCCCACGTAGAGCTGTAAAATAGTCTCCCTCGTTAATCCTGAATGAGTATGTTTTTCACTTTTCAACTCGGGCCTACGCCCCGACACGTACGCCCTCGACAACACCCTCGCTCCGTCATCCTCCCGTTCTGAGAAGACCTTCCCGTCGAGCTAACGTCCCACGGGGTCCCCCAATACGCCTCAGAGAGGGGGGGGACGGGGGAGAGAGGCTGGAAGATACGGGTGGAGAGGTTTTGGAAGTGGGGGGGTCGCACGTCTCGGTGCTGGCCAGCCGAGCCCGCGGTGTGTCCCAGAGTGACTGCCCTTGCCACTGCTCTGTTGCTCCCCGCTGACGAAACAGCCGTCACCCCGCCGGCGCCCGCTCTCCCCTCTCTCTAACCACGGAGCCCAGCGCGAGCTGTCAGCCCTGCCTCATGCAGATATGGCGCCGTGATGAACGGGAGACGTGATGCGAGGCTCGCGGTGTGTACGCGTGCGGAAATGGACTCTGGCTGAAGCAGAGGCTGCGTCTCATCGGCGACGCATCCGAACCAATCTGCAGTCTCTGCGCTTTTGTTGCAGCCTATGAGATCAGACTCCCAATGTCATTTTCTAAATTGCTATGGCTGCTCTGAAGCCAGAGCCATCTTCTTTTACTACAGTGAGTTATACCCCTCAGTCCAGGGCACCCTCACCACTGTGTGTGTGTGTGTGTGTGTGTGTGTGCGTGTGTGTGTGTGTGTGTGTGCGTGTGTGTGTGTGTGTCTGTGTGTCTGTGTGGCACTATCCGCATGTGTGTGTTTGCGTGCGCCCTTGTATGTTCTGCGCTGCTGTGTTGTGTCCTTGTTGATTCTCAATGAAGACTATTATTACATTTTAACCAGTACGTTTACAGTACTGACTCAATGTTGTGGTTGTATGCACAGAAACACGACGTCTCCCAGTTACTCTGCCTGGGTGCATTAATCTTGTCATGCACATTTTTATTTATTTGAATAATGTGTTTGGAAAAATCAGTTTATCCTTATTTTCCTGTGGAAAGCACCATTCATGTGATCGTGTTGATACATTTCAGTGTCACGTGCCATCACACTTTCCACAGCATGTTCTGCTCTCTGCTGCGTGGCTGAATAATAATAATAAACTTTATTTTTGTTTACTTTCATACAGAATGTAGCTCAAAGTGCTTGTACATTTCAGCACAAAGAATGGAGAGGAAAAACAAAAATTATAATAAAATAAATCAATCACACAATCCAAATGGCATAGTAAGTGTCGTGTAAGTAAAGGAATATGAGAATATCAGCTCTCCCATGTGCAGTGCTGACCCTGCGGTCTGGACGGACAGAGGTCTTTCCCGCAGACAAGGAGCCGAGCTGAGATGCAGGGCAGACCTACTGACAGTGGAGTAGACGGGAGACAGCCACGCGTCTTATCCTCTCTGCTTGTTTTGTATGGTTTTGTAACCAAGTTGTGAAAATCAGTATTCCAATACATATATTGGAATAGTATGTATTCCACATATGCACAGCTAGCTCAGGTTTCCTGGGGAGTCTCCCACTGCACCCCCAAACTCCCCTCATGAATAAGGAGGCTTAATAAACACAAAGCCAAGCTCTGCTCCACATACCCCCCCCCCCCCCTCCTCCCCCCCCAATTATTTATTCAGCTGATTATGTCTCGCCCTGCACTTTAAAATGGCATAAATTTGCATAGCAACATTAATCTAATTAACAATCATACTGTTCCATTTGTGGTGGGGGAATAAGGGAGAAATTGAAACGGAAAATCACTTGGAGCTATGATTACGGCTTAATTAAATATTTCCATGCTTTTTTTCCCCTCCGCTCTGCTGATTCGACGGCGCCTGGGCGCGCTCTGCGTGTGCATCGGGACGCGGTCCTGACAGACTTCCGTTTGATGTCTGTGTGTACTTGTGTGCGTGCTGGTGAAGCGGGGGCTTCTCACTGTTGATTTGGGTCCAGGGCGGGCTGGAGGTCTTAATATGTTTCGGGTCAGTGATGTGTTGAACCCACGGTGTGACGGCGTGATCCACACTTTGCATTACGTTTACATTTTAGGCGTTTAGCAGACGCTCTTATCCAGAGCGACTTACACAGTTTATGTTTCTTTACTTGCAATTCATTTAAACAGCTGGATATTTTACTGAAGCACTTCAGGTTAAGTACCTTGCTCAAGGGGACAACGGCAGTGCCCCCACCTGGGAATTGAACCAGCAACCTCTGAGTTACAAGCCCAGTTCCCTGACCACTACACTACACTGCCGCCCTTATCCCTGACCGGTAACTGTTTTCAGAACGAGGAGACGCAGGTCCAGAGCGAAACGAGAGGACCGGTTTGAGGAGTTTGGAGTGAGAGGGTTTTGGAACGTGCGGCAGAGGTGTTCAGGAATGCGTCGAGTTGCTTTAAAACGCCCAAACAAAGCCAGGAAGCCTTTGATGTGGAGTCCGTTGGTGGCGGACAGCTGGGCGGTCCTCCCAGCCGGCACGCTTGCTCCCTAATCGCGCCTGATAGGTCGCCGACACCGCCGTTGTGATCGTCATCGCCGCGGCGTTGCCCACCCGGTCAACGGCCGTCTCATTGTGTCCGCGTGACCCCCGACCCCCAGCGGGGGATCGCCGTGTGCCAAGGCGGGGGCTGATAAAGAGGCCCTCTCTTCAGAGGGTCGCGACCCCCCCGCCGCTCGAACCGCAGCATATTTTACATTACGTATTTACATAATGACCGCCGAAAGTTGAAATTGGGAGGGGGAATTCAAACGCGCCCGCTTATCGGAGCGTGCGACGGCGAGCACATTTTTAAGCTGGCTAGCGCGGAGGAGGGAGAGAGGAGAAAGAACACGGCGAGCGGAAATGGCGGCCCATTGTGCCGGGATAATGTCAGCGCGGCGCCGAGGTTAACGCCTCGGCCGCCGCACAAATACAATTTTAATATGAAAGGATTAAATTAATGGCGTCCTCCCGGCGGATGAAAGGCCCCATTATGGCGGCGCGGGGGCCGGCTCTGCCAGCGGCTGTGTGTCTTCAGGAAACCCGCTCTTCAGCAGTGACGCACGGCCAGGCCCCCCCCTTCACCGCTACACAGTGCGGAAGCCAGGGGGTCTCCCCATTTACACCCCCCCCCTTCATCAGATCACAACCCTTTCTTTGATTTTCATCGGGCGATTTGGCGCTTTGAAGCACCCCGCGCTTACAAATCGCAGCAGTGTTTTTCTTTTTTGTGTCGTTCGCGGGTGGGCAACGGAGAAAGGTTTGGCCTTGCCGCACGCCCTCCGCTGACGCGGTGCCATTGATGCGCGTGCCGTGGTTTTATGAGTCATGAGTTGAGCATCTACGGTAACTTCCCACGTTTCACGCAAAGCGTAGGTTGAGCGGTTTTATGAGAAACCGATGGAACCAGTGCTTAATTTGTGCCGGGGCTAGCTGGGGCACAAGAATCAGTATTGCGCCCCGGCAAATGTCTTACTCAGAATCAGAGCCCCGGGCTCATAAATATCTAAAGCCGGTATTAAACAACGTTACGTCCAGTGAACATTACAAGAGTAGGTGCGCGAGGCCGCGAGCCAATCAGAGCCTAATATGCAAATAGATACACGCGCACGGACGGACGGACGGACGGACAGACAGCTTAAAAAAATATTACAACGTCAACGTTTAGTTAGCCACTGATAGGAAGCCGACAAAACAGATTCACGGTTAATGTTCGGGGGGGGGGGCGGCGAGTTGAGCCCCGGCATCTCTTATTTTACAAATTAAGCACTGGATGGAATGTTTGTTGGACACACCCAGGATTGAACTCATTCAAAGGCATTGGGCCAACATGGTGTGTCCTTGGTTCAGTAGAGAACATAAGAAGCTTGGAATATATGTACTATATATTCTTTATTGGACTTGTCAAGGACATGCCTTTTTGGCCAAATGCCTTTGAATGAGTTCAATCCTGGACGTGTCAAACAAACATGTTGGTTCCATATGTAATAATATGGAACCAACCAATATATATATATGAAGTTTAAAAAAATTTTTTTTTATTACTCTTGCTGTTTTTCCTCACTTTTTAGTATCCAATTCCCTCTTTTTTTCGTGCCAATTATCCCCTCCCTCGTATGAGAACTCGCTGCCGTAGTCCGGCCAGTAGCGAGCGCTGCGCTGCCTCCTTCGAGCCAGTGCCCGCCAAGGCCGAAACCTGTCACCGACGCACGACCGCTCATATATGCAGCGAGTCTTTTATCCCTCCCCCCGGGGCCGGACAGCCAATTGGCGCCCCCCTAGTGACACTCCCGGCCAGAGTTGAACCCCGGTCGCCGTGGCTAGCGTCGAACGCTCTTACCGCTAGACCACGCGGGAGGTCCCACCAATACATACTATTAAGTTATAACCCCTAATAACTTTAAGACAAAATAAGAAGAAGATTTACAGTGAAGCGTCATGGGATAAATGTGGTATTTTGCATCCTCGGTGTGTTGTTTGTGGAGGTCTGGATTGGCTGACAGACGAGGGAAGATCTCCCCCGTTTGACCCTGGCAGTGATCAATGGCCAGACACCCGGAGGCTATCAATTCACAAGAAAACAACACCCTGCCCACCTCCAACGAGAATACACGAGGGAGAACGGCCATCTCGTAGAATGTTTTTCATCTCACTTCAGCGCAAACAAATCAGTGCCCGTACGTACGCCTCTTTCACGTCATTAAAACGATGTAACGGAAGACTGGCTGCGTTCGTTCATGAGAGCAGAAGCGCGCATTGCACTGTACTTGGTCCATTTCGAGCGAGGGGAGGCGAAAGGTGAGAGCAGGGCCTTGCGTGGCATTTGCACACTCTTTCAGCCCAATTTACTCTTTTATACCATCCGTCCATCCTGCCCTGGAACGATTGTGGCGCCGTCGCCGCCAAAGTGGGAGAAAAGACAAGCCCTGCCCCCACTCGACCGTATTCCCGTTGGCCCCGTTTGTGGAGACGGGACGCTGCCAGTGGCCCCACTTTATTTGTGTCCTGGTGCTCCGTGACTAACGCCCGATTGACCGTTTCACCGTGTCCCCCCTCACCCCCCTCACCCCTCCGAATGAGGTCACGGACAGAGGGCAGGGGAGGCGTCAGTCAAGGTTGAGGACGGTCTTCGCCTCGCGATTCATTCTAAAATCGTAACCATTTTCTGATGTCCCCACGCGCATCAGTTTTTGTTTTTACAGGCCTGCTAATGCCGCCATTAAACGCGGTCGATACATTAGAAGGGTCCCGCTTTGTATAATCGCGATTGCCACTAATGTATTCAATTCTGAACTCCATCGCGCCGCTGAAATACTGTATGGTAATTGAAGACCAAGACTATATCAGTGTAAAAACCTATGGCCATCTCGAGGGCACTAATACTCGAGCTAAGTTCTACATCTGGAAGTAAATTGGCAGTTTCTTCCAACACATGAAAGTAAATGGATGGATTAAGTGGGGCCAGTGTTTAATCAAGTGGGCTCGGGCCCTCGAGGGCCGAATGCTATTCTGTGCTCGTTCCGAATGGTTGCTAAATTACTTAATTGAACAAATCACCTGCCCAGTTCATCCAAAGTGATTTTATTCTTGGTCTTCGGGGCCCGCATTGTTTAATTTTGGAAAAGTGTTGTGCCCCAGATTTGAGAATGATTAAACTTTGAAACATTTTTATTTTTTTTGGCGTTGTACCACTGTTATACAGTTTTTCCCCTCATATTGGTTATTTGATGTTTGTGTTTGTGTGCCTGTGTGTTTTTTTCTGTGCACGGACACGTTTGCATGCGTACATGTAGGTGTGGTGCTAAGCTAGCCTGACACACCACTATGGGAACCATTCGACAGCAGTTTCTCTCTTGTTTTGGAAGGGCAGACAGGAGTGCATGTCGTGGTAGTCGGGTCAATGTTGGCACAAGGATCCGTGAGCTCCCTTGTCTTCGCCCCCTCGTTTGGGAGGGCCCCTCTCCGGGCCCCTAAATGACCCCCTGTCTAAAGGTCCTCTTCATCACTCCCTCCCCTGGGAGAGTGCACCAGCGTTTGATCCTTCGTTCACCTGTCATCACTCCCCAACTTTGCCTGTCTCCCTTACCCCGTCTGACTTCTAATGTGACTTTTTTGAAGGGATGAAAGATTTGTAAGACAAAGGCCAAAGGTAAAGAAAGAGATAAAGAGAAAGACCAATGGTTAAAGAGCGAGAAAGACCGAGGGAATTGCTGAACTGGTGTCAAATTGTTGCTTGTTGTATTTGCTCCTTGACTCACTCTCTTTCTCCCCCCCCCCTTCCCCCTTCAGCTGCCTGTCATGCGTGAATGGGTCCTTCCCCTGCCATTGGTGCAAGTACCGTCACATGTGCACACAGAACGCCAATGACTGCTCCTTTCAGGAAGGCCGTGTCAACGTGTCAGAGGTCAGTGTCCCACTCCCTGCTCTACTTCCTGTCCCCCAGCGGTGGTGTTGAACTTGAACTTCTATTTCTGTAAATACACACATGCACACGCTTGCAATCTCCCTGTCCCTCCCTCTGTGTCTGTCTCTCTCTCTCTCTCTCTCTCTCTCTCTCTCTCTCTCTCTCTCTCTCTCTCTCTCTCTCTCTCTCTCTCTCTCTCTCTCTCTCTCTCTCTCTCTCTCTCTCTCTCTCTCTCTCTCTCTCTCTCTCTCACACACACACACATGCACACACATGCACAAACACAAACACACACACACACACACAGCAGTGTTTCAGCGGGCCTTTTGTGTTGTGTGTGGTGTATTGTTGTGTCTCAGAGAGTAGAGCTCAGAGAGTCATCAGCAGCAGCTGTTAAAAGGACCCTGGGATTTATGCATTTATAAACAGGGAAGGGTGAATGACTATGCAAATTGTATCTTGTTCTACATATCCAAATGCTACATTAGCATAAAAACTAATATCAATCACATCTCCCACTCTCGTCGGGCCCTCCAGTGGAATACCAAGTGGGGAACTGTTAACGGGGAAACTGTTTATCAGCCAACACCCCCCCCCCCCCATCCCACACCCAGCCTTTGCTTTACCCATAACTAAACACATTTGGAACAATCATTTCAAAAAAGTTTGAATGCAAATGCACAGGCGTGCCGGGGGACGGCAGGGCTCACGATATCCAGTCATCTGGGCGGGTCGGACCTTGAAGATGGCACAGCGCTCAACAGGGGCAGGCTTTCACTCCTCCTGCTTATCGGCCTTTCATCGAGAGACAGATCCCTTATCTTCAGAGCCTCGAAACGCCTTTTAGAGACGGGCCGTCTCGCTCTATATTTATGCTCGTCGCTAATTGGCGGCGAGGTACAGTATCCGGCCTCAATCTCATTATGTGTGTCTGGGCGCTGCAGCTCAGACCCCCAGGTACGCTGCATCGGCTTACTTCTCCTCAAGAGATAAATCACACTTTCAACTATATAACCGAACTCCCCCGGCCATAAAACCTCCTGTTGGAAGTGCTGGAGGCACCGGAGCGTCTCAAAAGGCTTCAAGCGAAAAACATTCCGAAATCTCCAATTTAAAAGCTGGAAGTGAGTGCCTAAACATTTGAAATCTCCAGTGGAAATGTGGGAAGTGTTTTCACTATGTGTGAAGTCACTGACGACATGCGAAGGCTGAGCTATTTCTGCCGCCGCCGCCGCTGCGTTTGGGTTAACATCCCAACATTCCTAACGACATTGTGCGACGGATGACAAGCCAGAACCCTCGGCTAAAGGGAGCGGTGGCCACGCCCTCGCCGAGTGAATTTGTCATCGTTCCGCGGCGGGCCCCGTGCTTTGCCTCGTCCATCATCGGGCACCTTGCTGCGTTCCCCGTTTGCTCCAGGCCCCCGTGCCGGCCGAGGGGGAATCCCTAACGCCCGCGCACGCGTCGCCGGACTCCCGGCGCACTTTGCCCCGTAACCCTTCCTCCGAGCGGCGCACGGTTAGTCAGTCTTCCAGAACAGTCATCCGCGAAGTCGGTCATCGGTGTAGACCCCTCTCTGTGTGGCGAGATGGACTGTGTGCAGTTTCTTCCCCCCCCCAGGCCAGGGGGTTTCGGTTTTGGCCCGCTGACAGCCAGCGTTCCGCTCCGGGGCTGTGGCGGGAGGATCGGGGCTCCGTTGCCTATTTCCCCGGTTGTCGTTTGCGGTCGAAATGCAAACTGATACAGTTCACGGACTGCGTGGGAGTCCAGGGCACCGCAGCACTCTCCTCCTCTGCCTCTCTCCTCTCTCCGCGCGTCTCCGCTCTTATGTTCGGTGGAGATTCTTTCACGTCCTCGCAAGTGTTCCGGCGATGTTTGCTTTTTCGGTTACCGTGGCAACCCCATGTCCAGTATAAACAAGGGGTGATTCATCGGTATCTTTCCAACTGCAATTAGTTCGTAATGACAACTTTATCCAGAAGACGTTGTACGGAAAGAGAGCAATTACTGAAAAATAACTTTTTTTTTTTTTTTTTTTTTTTATATTCTCGGGAAAGAAAAGAAAAAAAAGTCACAGAATGTAATGAGTAACATTTACAAATCAAATATGTATAAATCAACATCCCTTTGACAGTCAATAAACAAAGAAGCACATTAAATCCGACCAGGCAGAAAATTGCTTGAGTAAGCCACACTTCAGAAACCCATCAGGAGTAATAAATGCATAAATAAATAAATAAATATCTTTTTTTCTCGCTCTGTGAATTTCTGCTGTTCCCTGTGTGTGTGTAGTTAACCATGTCCCCTACTGCAAAGAACAGCACCCTATAGCCCCTTTCCCCACAAGCACCTTAGCCCGTAAATGTTTAGGTGATTTTCCGCATTGGCGTCATGTGGGAACAGGAGCCAGAGTCGCTTTTCTGTGTAAGGCGCTCCAGCAATTTTCCTGCTCAGAACCTAGATTTACGGAAATCTTCCACCACTGCTCTAGTGGGAACAAAAGCAACAACATTCCCGGATAAAGCACGCAAATGGTTACGACGTTCTTACGTATGACGGTTTTACGTTGCCAGATAACGGTGCGTTCATAATATATATATATATATATATGTATAATATATATAACAATATAATATAAGTTATGTTAATGTACTATGATCAACCCAAACATTTAAACTATTATTTAAACTATTTAAATCATGATTTAGCGAACTAGCATTTTACACCCAGCTACATACTGATGCTAGTTTATGGAGGCTATTTTCCTAACATTTCACATCCATCTAACTGATGGCAATTAACTGCGATATAAAAATCAGATTACATTATGCAAATGGATAGCTATGTGGCATAGGAGCATTGTATTAACTAATCACATTGCCAAATAATTGCCAAATAGTGTGCATTAGCTAGCTAGCCGATTTATAGCTGGGCAGTATTTAACGTTGCCAGTACTTTTGTCTAGTTTTGTCTTCTATGTGCATAGTTAAAAAATGTGTAACCTTTGGCAGTCATAAAATGTGTTAAATATATGGCCAGAGGGGGTTCGG
The DNA here is from genome assembly GCA_029706075.1 of Aldrovandia affinis. Taxonomy (NCBI): domain Eukaryota; kingdom Metazoa; phylum Chordata; class Actinopteri; order Notacanthiformes; family Halosauridae; genus Aldrovandia; species Aldrovandia affinis. The sequence continues at coordinate 3,190,416 of JAINUG010000075.1, read as the reverse complement.
TGTCCTCAGCATCAAAATACTTTGTAACTCCTAACGGTAGTTAGCAGCGTATTTATTTTAGCTACTGAGCATGTCTGGAAATTGGACTGACTCCGAGACGAGGGAATATTTGTCTATTCGCGCAGACCACAAAATTAACCGACAGCTCTGTGGCACCGTCAGAGATGTCGTAGTCTACGGCAAAATAACAGACATCCTACGCAACCTAGGTATAATGAGACAGAAGGCCCAGATCATTAGCATCATTAACTGAAAAGTCTGCGTAAAAAAAAAAAAAAAAAAAAAAAAAAAATCTTCAAATAAACACATCCAGTGCATTTACTAATCCAGGGGTGGGCAATTCCGGTCCTGGAGGGCCGGTGTGTAGGCAGGTTTTTATTTCTACCAATTACCCTCGCTCAATTAGCTAATTAGTTGGATACGCCAATGCTGGTTCACTTCTAGATTAGACCACAGTAACATGTTTCATATGGGAACACAAGAAGTCATCAGCTGTCACTCAATTTTGCTAAAATGTCAGATCGCGTAAATGATTAGACTAATTAAATAATTAAGAGCAGAAGTTGGCATGAAATCCAGAAATGGATCCGGCCCTCCTCGCCCACCCCTGGACTAATCATGGGAACATGTGGGAACAGACTCTACACAGCAGAGGTTTTCCTTATAGGAGACCTATATGGGAATAATGAAAAACACTACCCTACCCGGATAATTGAACCCGGGTCGTTGCGGATTCCATGTGGGAAAGGGGCTTTTGTCTGAAAGAGTGAGCCCTTAGGCCCGGTGTGTCCTGCTGCCATCTTCCAGCACAGACCTACGCGGTCCAGTCACACCCTGCTGTGTGCTTCAGCTGTTTGAACGCTGAGACTCAAGTCTTCAGGAACACGCTTTGGCTTCGCCTTCCTCTTAGCCGAGCGTTTGGATGAGGAAATGAGGATTCTTAAACAGCAGGCCACTGTGTTGGCTGCGTGGTGACACGGGGAACCCATCCTGTAATTGGTGTAGTTGCAGGCTCAAGTCCACAGGCGAGGGGCACTGCCGCCGCACCCCTGGGCAAGGCTGCTTGACCCGCGTTGCTTCGGTGGAAGTCCAGCCAGCCAAGTGAATGGACATTATGTCAAGAGTCACAGTGTGCTAAGTCGTCCTGGGTAAGGATGAATCACGCAGTGTTCCCGCCCGTTGTACAGGGATGGGATGTCGGCCCCACAGTGGGGATTGGCGTTAAGCGCGGGGCGGAAACGGCGTTCAGGTCTCCCTCTTCAGTTTTTGCGACACAGGGTGCCCCCCTGCAGTGACGCATTGGCCCGACGTCACCGCGCCCCGAGCCCGCACTCTCCCGAATCGAGAGAGAGGGCGCCGCGGCAGTGGGACGAGCCTGCCAGTACGACGTTCAGTAGAGAACGTGCGGGATAAATAATGGGATTTAAAAAAACGTGTTTCTATGTATTTGCGGTGGAAAGATTTCTCGGGGCTGAATGCGAGCGCTTTGATTTCTTTAGTCGTTCATGCAGCCCGGGGAAGCATGGGTGGATTTCGCTTGCCTTTCTTTACGAGTGAAATGAGAGTGGGGGAGAGAGTGTAGCTATCTTGACAGAATGTGGTCCACATTTCAGGCGATTGTGTGAGTGCTCTCCAGTGGGACTTCACGCGCATGATTTTGCCAATGGCAGCACCCCAGCGTCCCCCCCCCCACCCTGCCTATGATCCAGGCAGCTCTGGGCCTTATCGAAGTTCAGCAGGATCCACAGCAGTAAGGGGGGGGGGGGAGGGATACATCACGACCCCCTCCCTGTGTGTGAATCTCCCATGAACCTCCCCACCACCACCACCTACTCCGCTGGCTGTTCCGCCCTTATCGTTGACCGGCTCACTCCGGCGAATCCGTAGTGGTGGGGGGGGGGGACGAGAAAATGGCTCCCATTGCCATTTTTCCCCGGTCTAATTTATAACCATTATGGCTGCTTTTGTTTCAGAAGATAATAAAAACAACGATTCCCAGATAGAATTGATCTTATTGACGCTAATTAGACCATGGATCAAAAAGGACAAAGGGAGCCGTGAGTGCCAGCGCGTTCCCTCCTCCTCCGGCTCTGCCTTTCATTAGGGGAGAGATACGGCCGGGAGGGGGGTGGGGTGGGGGGATAACGTGGGCACTTTTAAATAAAATATGAGCGCTGTGGAGAGCCGAGGAGACGAGAGAGCGGAGAGAGAGAGGGAGAGAGTGAGAGAGACAGCCTTCCCGTCACCGTCCTCATCCCCTCCACCGCTCCTCTTGGGGGACCCTCGTAATCCTGTTTTTTTAAGCCTCTATTAAGGAAGGAACAGAAATCTGTCAGTGTTGGCTTAATTGATTCCAGATGCGGGCGGACCGAGGGAGGGAGAGCGCTCTGGCAAGCGCGGCGCGCGGGGACGACTTTTGGCGGTGACGCAACTTATTTTCCAGACCCCCTCGCAAGTTTCATCGGCTGGACGGCGAGGGCAGGGGGAAGGAGGTAGAGACGACGGTGAAGCAACCGGCGCACCGTGGCAGCCGAACAGCCTTCCCCCGCGGCTAAAATGCTTGCGTTGCGCGCTCTTTTACTGCGCTCCCGCTGCGACATTCACAGACGCCGCTTCGGAAAAACACGCATTGATTCTCTAAATTGGCACAGCGGGGGGGGTGTTGGTTTATGAATGTAATTTCCTGCGCGTTTAATACTCTCGTGCGACAGGACGAGCGTCTGCCCCGTTCTCTGCCCCACGGCTTCGTCTTTAATCGCCGCGTTCCCCTCGCTCGGGCCGTCTCCCTGCACAGGTTGTGAACGGCGCGAGAGCACGTCCTGGATTTATGCGCCCAGACGCCGTCTCCCGCGTTCCTCCCGGGCGCAGCGTCTTCCTCCCAGATTTACGAGGTTTATCGTTCTCCCATTCTGACGATCGCGCCTCTTTACAAGAACTCGTCTTTTATCTCCTTCCTGCTTTCTCCCAAATTGGTGCCCCCCCCGCCCCCTCCCCACTAGATGGGCACGGGCGCTAAGTGTCGCCTTTTAAAACGCCGCCGTTGCCGCGAAGCTCGCCCTTGGCCGTCCCCAATGTCGCCCGTCGCCGATAGCTTGCCAGCCAGCCCCGTCCCCGTTGCCAGGCTTAACGGGAAGAGGGGGAACGTGCGCCCGACTTTCAATGAATTAATCATCAAACTGACGAATTAACGACAAAAGGGGACCTTGTTGAAGTGTCTAACCTTCTGCGTCGGACGCGAATCGTGTAGCAGGAAGCTCCCCCTCTCCCTCGCTCGCCGAGGTGCCTGGTACAGGATCACAGGCCGTCACCGATCTCTGCCTTTAATTATTCAAAGCGTATTAAATCTTAATTTCCAGATGCCTCCGTGTCTGCCTGCCTATTAGGGGCTGAAGATGAATTTTACATCCAGAATTCGAGGGGAGATGGTTTTTGATGACTTCCCCATCGTGGCCCTCGGAGAAAATGCACGCCGTGCCAGTTTTGTTTCAGTTTCACTCGGAAACGTCGCTTTTGAGTGGCATGTCCTCCGCTGTGATTCCGACAGCGTTTCTGAGTTTCATATTTTGTCACCAGATCTGAAGAAATGTACATTGTCCTCGGTGACGTCTACACAGAGAAAGTCGCTTGATTTTTTTTTCCGTACCAGATCACTAGAGGACCAAAACTTGAAGGAAAATTGGCTTGATTTCCCCCTGGATAACGTCCCGTACAACCATGAGTGACTTGTGAAGGGCATTCTTGCTGTAAAGAGTTGGCAATGAATCCTAAGCACTGCGAATACATTCCTAAAAACATTGTCATTCCATATAAATGTATAAATATGAGTCCGGTTGTTTATATTGGATTGTATGTCAGCTGTTAAGTTATTTTTAAGATGTAAAAAAAAAAAAAAAACTTTCAGCAGTCACCGTGGCAACCTGACTGTGGCTAAGCAAAGAAACCTTCCCATGTTTATGAATGGTACACCTATGGGGGAGGATATGTGGGTGGGGGCTAACGGTACTGGTGTGAACAACAGCATAAATTAAATATAAGATTCTCTCACCAGTATCACAGACTTCAGCATAAAACATCACTCGTATGGCTATGCTCTCTTGGGGTTGCTGGCTGATGGGTAGTTTTTCTGTAGGGGTGTGCGTGCGTGCGTGCGTGCGTGCGCCCCTCTGCAAGGTTTCTGGCAACTGGGATGCACTTTGATTAAAATTAAAACAATCAGACGGTTCAAACAAAGCAGCACTGTTTACTGTTAGAGGTATGTGGACGGCATGTGACACATGGGTATAGGTATGTGACAATAACTACTGTCTCCATCTCTCTCTCTCACTCACTCTCACTCTTTCTTTCTCTCATTCTCTCGGTCTCTGACGGTCTTTCACTCTCTTTCACTCTCTCTCTGTCTCTCTTTCTCACTCTTTCTCACTCTTTCTCACTCTTTCTCTCTCTCTCTCCCTCTATTTTGGGCACGGGGAGTGGGCGGACACTCGAAATCCCTTTCATGGTTCATGAAAGTCTCTTTTATTTCACACCGGGGCTCCTCTGGGTGTTGGTTGCTTATTAAGTTGTTTCTCTTCGCTCCTCGAAATTCGGCTCTTGCCAGTCGATGAGGCCCCTGGCTGTCTAATGAGATACCTCAGCTGTTCCACCAAACGCATTTGCCAAAAATAACATTCAAAGGCAGAGGGAAAGAGAGCGAGAGATTTTAATGTATTTATCTGAATCCACTCCCGCACCATTATCGTTGGTGGGGCTGACAGGTGACTCTGAAGATTTCTCCTTGGCTGACGCAAGGCTTTTGAGAAACATGTTGGATTCGCAACAGGACTAGCTGGCAGGGTTGGCTCCACCTTTCCCGCTGAACTCTTTTGAAAGCACGTTCCTTCTAAATTTAGCTACGCTCGCGATTGTGCTGTTCAACCTGTCTGTCACGCGTGTACATCTCCTGCACATCTTTATTTTTTTTATTTTTGGCACATTAAAAAGGCAAAAAGGGATTAAAAACTGAACCCGGCAGAATGAATTGCGTTGCCCCACCTTGTCTACACCGAGAAGCTGTTACGAGCAGATTGGCTGAATGCCATCCTCGGGTTCATTTGTGTTTGTCAGTGAACCATCACAAATGCCCTTTAAAGCTCAGAGCTGCGGCATCGGGGAGCGTAGGATGACGTCTGGACAAGATCAGCCATTACCCTGCACATCTACCCAATCTCCGAGGCAGTGGCCGTCAGAGTTGTGAAATGTCAGGAATGCCATTGAAGTGGAACGCGGAGAGATCGGGGAGGAGGATATGCAGCGGGGAATGCTGTGTGTTCACCCAGCCGCAGTGTCAAAGTGTCCCTACAGCCATGGGTGACGATGTGTGCCCCCCCTGTGTGGCTTCTGTAAATACTCTAAACATTTGCACGCACCACCATTGAAGGTAGCTTAGTGTGTGAGCAGAAAACCTTTGTTTTCTGGCCAGGTGTCAATCTGTTTCAGGGTCTGACTTCCATCTATCAAACAATCGAAACAGTCAATTAGCCTGTGAGTCACCCAGTCAACCAGTCAGACAGTCATCCATCCAGTCAGTCTACAGTCAGTCACCCATCTAGTCATTCATCCTGTCATCCACCCAGTTAGTCATCCAGCCTCTCAGTCAGTCATCCAGTCACCCAGTCAGTCACCCATCCTGTCATCCACCCAGTTAGTCATCCAGCCTCTCAGTCAGTCATCCAGTCACCCAGTCAGTCACCCATCCAGTCATCAGTCCAGTTGGTCATCCAGTCACCCATCAAGTCAGTCATCCAGTCATCCGTCAAATCAGTCATCCAGTCAACCAGCCAGTCATACGTCAAATCAGTCATCCAGTCAACCAGCCAGCCAGCCAGTCAGCCAGTCAGTCAGCCAGTTAGCCAGACAGCCAGCCACCATGTAGCATCCTTTCCCAAATTGTACCTGCGAAAGAGCACCGATACATATTTTAAGCTCCGTACAGCAGCTGCTCTCAATCCAGGATTTTCAAGGAAACTTGTACTGACTGACTTTCTCAACCAGCTCGCTTCACACCAAAAAGTAGAGATGAGAGCGGAAATGACTAAGTGCACCAGCAGCAGGCTTCCCCCTGCACAGTTTCCTGGAATTCACGCTGCATCCTCAATCTCCACAGACCTTGAGGAATGAACGCCAACGGGAGTTAGAGCCTGAAGGGGGTGCAGTCAGGAGGACTTCATTTAGCGGGGGATGTTATTTTGAAACCTCTCCTACCAGTTAATGCAAATTAATGTTCCCAATTGTTCTCCTTCCTGGCCAGAGGAAAGGAAGCTGGTAAATGATTCTCTTTGCTCTCCGGAGAGGCTGAACAGGCCCTGGCATTTGTTATTGGTTCTGCTTCCCTCCTCTCCTCAAGAGCACTGAGAGAGCGAGAGAGCGAGAGAGAGCGAGAGAATGAATAGGCCTCACCTGCTTACGCTTATGCCGATTTCATCTGGAGGCCCGGTTTTGTTTCTTTTCTGTTGATTTCACTGTTTGTGCTGGAATTGGAGATTAAGTGCTGCCTCATTCTTTATTTTGTGTGCGCGTTCCCTCGTTTAAATTCTGCTTATCAGCTGTTACACGAATTAGGGATGGATTGCGCTTAAAACCCGGCGTGTCCGGGCCGCCGCTGCATTATGTATTCACTGTGCGCCGCGCGTTTGTTTCCCGACAGCTTCTCTTCAACGCTCAGCTTAAGCCTCAGAGCCGTCGCGTTTATTTAAATATTTCCCAGGTTTTTTTTGGTGGTTTTTTTATCTTGTGAATCTCACTCTCGCTGGTAAATGGGCTTGACTCATGTTACAAGGTGTTCCGCACACCTGCGAGGCGGGCTTATCTGATCGCTCCATAGACACTTGATTGCTCAGTCGAGATAGCGGCAGGACACAAAGTCGGGGGAAGAAAAGCAGAAAGGGACTTTTACCGTAACGAAACACCGCCCCTTTGTTTATTGGCATATGCTTCTCAGTCCAAATGAAAAGAGTAACTGCCGTTTGTTCTGAAATCATGGGAATGGACCTGCCCCGCCCCCCCACGACTTCTCTTAGCGTTCAGTTTGATAATAGTCCTGTTGAGTTTACCCCTGGGTTGGCAAAAAACAACTCCTGCCATTCTAACGGAAAACGCATTGTGAGAAATTCACACCCCGCGCCTCCGTCTCTCGGGGGATCCTGTAGCCAAACAGGCAGTCGCGCTTGTGTCCTCTCGCCTCTCTGTGGGAAAGGTGGCCGTCCCTCTTCGTCGCCAGATCTCCTTGCCCCCCGATAGGCCCCTTAGGCTGTCAGCGTCGATCAGACGGTCCGCGTCCAGCTGTCGCCCACATCGCCTCGTGTCCTTTGTGTCCCCCCCAAGTCGTCCTTCATCCTCAAGGCCCTCGTCTTCGTCATGTCTCAGACGATCTGGCCGCAGCGTGTGCCGCGTCGCCCCACGTCCGCCCCGCGACGACACCGGCACCGCGGGCCCCCTCGCAGCCAAATACCCGTCCGCACGCGAGCGCCATTAACATATTAAGGACCAGCTGCTCCTGGTGCCGAAGTCAAGAGGCAGCTACTTACTCTTGAAAATTGGCTGGCCTACGCTGTTTGTGATGATTCCCTGTCAATGTATTGGGACTCCAAATCCCATGATGCTCCTCTTCTTGTTTGGGGAAGATGAGAACGGTAATTTGCTGCCAGAGGGGGTGTAGCTGAGGGCAGCATTTGAAGAAAACAAACATTGAGAAACGGTGCGGAGGCAGCTGGGCTTTGCGAAGGGGGATATTGGAGCCTTTCCATTCATGGTAGTGAGGATGTTTCTGTTTTTGTTTCTGTTTCTCTTCCAGCTTGTTTGAGAGTTGTGAATTGTCTGTTGTTTTGACCGCAGCTGTTTGCATTCGCTGGGATGTAGGACTGTGAAACATCTAGCAAATTATGACTTAAGGCAGAAAGAGAAATCAAATGTATTTCGGGAGTAATTAGCGCGTGACCTCCCTCTATTCGTGTTACAGTCGCTCTGCTGGTCTGCATCTTTCAAGTGCGGCTCTGTGTTTATTCCCCTTGTTGCTGTAAACATTGTTTTAAAAGTGTGCCATTCCAGAAATTCCCTCAGAGTTTGCGGGTAGAAAGAATTACTGACCTGGCTTATCTGCGGCTCACCAGTATGCTCCTACAGTCAGGGCCTGCCCTCACCTCAGCTGTCCCTTAGCGACCGCAACAGGACTGGCTGCACAGGAAGAATTCTGGAAGCAATACCCTGAATTGCCAACCCTGGAAAATACTCTTTTCTTCTCTTTTTCAAAATAAACAAAAGCAGAGCGAAACTTCAAAAGAATCCACTCGGTAAAATATTTCATTGTTGTCTGCGGTTTTCGGTCAAAACTCAAGCTCTGCACTGTTTTGACACCTGTCGTTTGGTTGATGGAGTATATTCGGCTTTTGTCTACTCCTGTCATGGTTTCTTCGGAGCTTCGTAGGTCTCTCCCCGCGCTGACGAGAGACAGGATGGCAGGACTGCAAAAAGAACTGGGCCTGATTGTTCTGAGTGGTCAAGGGTTATGTACAAAGCTGTCGTCCGGGCAGATGGTATCGGGCTCGGGGAGAGTCTGGCATGGTGACGCTCCAGAAAACCGTCCCATGGCCCCCCGCATTCCTCGGACAGGCACCTGACCGAGTTTCCACTTTGTGTGTACAGGTGGGACCCCCGGGTCTTGTGGCGCGTTCGAAAGAGGAGAACTCTCTGGCAGAATCCTTTGCATTCCGGACCGGAATAGAATGCGTCTGCCATGGTGTCAGGGTACCAGTCTGAGGAACATAAAGAAATAATCACGTTCCTTTCCTACATTTAAATAAAACATTACCCTTATTCAAGATGAGGACTTGAAGAGTGAGCGCACTCTTTGTTCTGGATGGCAAACTCTGCCCCTGCTGGAAACGGATTGTCAGCTCCTGCGTTCCTTCCGTCCTCTGTACTTCCTTCCTGTAGGAGGTTCCGGCGCTCCATCATAGTTTGTGAATATTAACGAAGAGGCGTGCCAAAGGACGGGGTGTCCGTTGGCACCAGCATTGTCCTTATTAATCTCCCTTTATTGAATTAATATTCATACGGTCCAGTGGTTACAATGTTCGACGCTGGCCACGGCGACCAGGGTTCGGTCCCACCGGCCGTGCCGGAGTCGGCTCGGAGGAGACGATACTTCGCCTTCGTCACTACCGGTCACAGGGCTATGGCAGCGAACTCGCATTACGAGGGGGGCGATTGACTTGAAAATAGCGGGTGTAATTGAGTACCACATTGGGAGAAAATGGGATAAAATGGTGGTGGAGAGAGAGAAATGTCAATGTTAAGGACGCGGAACTGACCATCGGACTAGTCTGGAGAGACCGTGGTACAGAGCCCACCCGGGAGGCAGCGCTGGCCTGACGGCGACGGAGACGGATAGGGGAGACGCCGGCGGGGATCGCGAGCGGGACAGGTGCTGTTATTGAAACAAATGCAGTGCGTCAGCGCTCTCTCTCTCCCGTCTCCCGGCCACACGGAGGGAGAGCCGCTAGGGGCTTTCGAGGCGCTTGTTTGTCGCTGCCGCGGATGCAACTTTGAGCGCTCAGACAGGATCGCAGGTAGTGCAATGCCAACTTGAATTGAGCTTGCAAACCGATGCACAAATTCCGCTGCTGAAGCGATGGGCATCCAAGAGATATTTCACTTTGCAGAAGGAACATCGGGCGATTCAGCTTCCCCAGATATGGATTCACGCGCCGCTGCCACAACGCTCTGGAAGCGGTAAACACGGCGCCAAGCCGTTGTCAAGCCACGACAGCGTTCCGCACGTTTGTGACATCCACGCGTCCATATCCATCGGGCGCCGTCGGCGCTGCTGTCCACGCCGTGCCTTTTCTGTTGAGAGACGTCGCCATTGTGCTGCGTTTTCCTTTCTTCCTGTATTCCCGTCTTCATTAAAAGCTCAAGGCAATTCATTAACTGTTTTTGTTGCTTGGTGAGTCCTGTTTCATTGTTCATGTAAATTGATCTCCTCCGCAATCCCTGGAAGTGATTATCTGTTCTCCGGCCTTATTCGGCATTCAGTTCGCGCCACGGCAGCCAGAATGGATATCGCTCAATTTCATTATGTCTAATGTTTTCCCCCATCTCCGTACTCAACTTTCAATACCGATCCCCATTACCTTCAATTAATCTGACACCGTTTCAACAAAAACAAACGGAGAAACAAAGAGGCAAAAACAAAGCGGGGGCGAATCACCATTTTAGGGGGAAAAAACCTTGTTGAAAAAAAAAAAAAAAAAAAAACCTGACTCAAGACTTATTCATTGCTGTAAGTGCATACGATAAAAATATAGAGAGGGCGACACGTCACTCTAGCAGGCAAACTACGTGTGCACAAAATGAACGGCGTCGTAAGCACAGCGCGATGCTACGTCGTAGCATCCGGAAACGCAAAGAGCCTTTGCACGACAGCGTGTGATGCATGCTGCCTGAGGTGTTATACATTACACATCTTCACCCTCTGTAAGTGGCTGTGCGCTTTTGCGAGTCGATGCAGACGGCTTTACGCGGGATAATGAGTTGAAATGAATAGATACGAACGCTGTCATTTAGCGCTTTTGAAGGTGATACGAATGTCCTCGTGTAGCCTTGGCGTTTGATGGCGTCTGCGGAACACCTCGAGAACGGTTGTTGGTTGTTAGCGGTAGATGGTGTAGCCGTTGTGTAGTGTGTGAGCGCTCGATGGTATCAGGACATGTCAGCAAGGCGTGTGAATTTCTCCCCGTCTTTTGTCCGAATCCAGGGTCCCGTCGTGATAAAAATAAAAAAGTGTAAAGCGATGCGTTCCAGCGGTAACGTGGGCCGGCTGATGCATATCAGCGTGGAAGACTTTACCGCCAATTGTTTGTTCAGCAGAACAGCGGCGAAAGCAATTCAGGAGGGCATTAATAATGGGGAGGGGGCGATCTATGGCAATTACGTTTGCAGCACAAAGGAACAATGCAATGTCAGAGAGAGCTGCGCTCATTCACAAGCTTCCTATTCCTTTGTGTCAGTCAGGGAACCTGCATTCGATTCATAAGTGGTGCTTAAGTGGTGGCTGTGATGTTAACTGGCAAAAAAATCATAAAAATCGCACAGATCCTTTTTGTAGAGGGGCAGTCACATCTAGCCTAACCTAGCCTAATCTTATCGAGCCTGACCAGATGGTCAGCTGCGTATTCTTAATGTTGAGTAAGAGTCCACTCTAACATTTAAGCTAAAATGCCCAATTTGATGTATCTCATGAATATTCATGAACGTCCTTGGGCACACTGGTTGGTCCCGGGGCTGTATTGCATAAACTTGAACAAAACTCCTCGCCGGAACCTTGTGTAGCAAGGAAGTAGAGAGGGTGGAAGGATTCAGGAGCTGGCCAGGCAGTTAGCTACTCCTTACGTAAACAGAAGCATATCAGTTGGCGCTTGGCAGACCTCCAGCGTGCTCAGAAACGTGTATGAATGTTGACTGACAGACAGAAACATGGGAGAGCCGCGGCCTCCGATAGCGTAGCGGTCTAACGCACCCATATTGGCTGGGCCTTTACGAGTGCGAGCTGACTATCACGGTCACGGTTTGAAACCCGTCTGTACCACACCGGCCCTTGTGCAGAGCCCAAATCGGGGTGGGCAGTTGGCTGTCCGCCCCCAGGGCGAGGGTGAGCCGGCACGAGTTTGCTGAGAAGCGCGTACGGGTGACTCCAGAAAGTTGGTGGGCGAATTCCGTCTCGAAGGAGGCGGAGTTCGATGCCCTCTGAGAATTAGCTTGCCTAGTAGAGACGAGCGGCAAACTCGTGTGGGGAGGGCAAATCAAAATAAATAGAGGGTATAATTGGCCGTTAAATTGGGAGAAAAACTGAAGAAAAAAGAAACACGGGAGAGCTAGCGTCCGTGTTTGCGGGACATTTGCTAATGAAACATCGCCAGATAACGGGCCGTCTGCCTGACGGTTTGGCCTCCGACAACGGTCACCTTTTGCAGGTGAGATTTGTGACCAATAGGGTGGCGGTAGCATCAGCAGTCCGGCAGGCCCCCTCCCCTCCCCTCCCCTCCCCTCCTCTCCTCTCTTCACTGTATCTGTTTGTCTGCTCCCTCGTTTCCCTCACTCCGGGGCCACGGTTGAGCTGCGCTGACGGAATGTCTCAGTGCTGCGGTCGGAGAGGGGGCGCGGGAGAATATGGAGCCGCTCTGCCCTGCGAAAATCAGCTCCAGTGCCAGGGGCGCAGCCTCAATCCAACTGGCATGACAATGAACGCGACGCTGCCAAACCATGCAATAAGCACTTTAAATGGCTCCATTTAGTTTCTCTCTCTGTGTCTCGCTTTTGGCCTGGCAGTGAACAGAGAAATGCTCAATCATTTTCTTCACCTCTCTTTCTCGGTCTGCAATCGGACCCTCAAACTTCACCTCCCGGTAATATAAAGATAACATACAGACTCTTTCCACCTGATGTACAGGTATATCAGGATGCTTTTCTCATCTCTGAGGTTCTATTTTACATTCGAGGTATTTAGCAGACGCTCTTATCCATAGCGACTTAAAATAAGTGTGTTTAAAATGGCAAAAATATCAGCTAGAGCACCGGAAGGTTCTTATAGTATATTTAAACCCGAACCCTCTCTACCTCCATCCTAATGGTGTCCCCTCTGACATGAAAATACATCACTTCTTACACCCTCACAACATACAAAGATACACGTCTTGACATATCTTCTTCTCACCCCCTCCCTCCCTCCCTCTCTCTCTCTTTGTTTCTTTCTCTCTCGCTCTCTCTCTCTGTCTCTGATGACAAGCCTACATGGACCAGTTCTCATTATCAAACACTCTTATGTTCCCATGTTCTTATGTTCTTTCTCTCGTTCCCCACAGGACTGCCCCCAGATCCTCCCCTCCACGCAGATCTACATCCCGGTGGGAGTGACCAAGCCCATCACGCTGTCGGCCCGGAACCTTCCGCAGCCGCAGTCGGGCCAGCGCAACTACGAGTGCATCTTCCACATCCAGGGCTCGGTCCAGAGCGTCACGGCCCTGCGCTTCAACAGCACCAGCATCCAGTGCCAGAAGACCTCGGTGAGCGACCGTGCCTTGCAACCGTGCCTCCGTCGTGAGCGAGCGATCATAGCTCAGTGTCCCCCCACCATAGTGAGTGAGTGATAGTAGCTCAGTGTCCCCCACCATAGTGAGTGAGTGAGTGATAGTAGCTCAGTGTCCCCACCATAGTGGTGAGTGAGTGATAGTAGCTCAGTGCCCCCACCATAGTGGTGAGTGATAGTAGCTCAGTGCCCCCACCATAGTGAGTGAGTGATAGTAGCTCAGTGTGCCCCCCCACCATAGTGAGTGAGTGATAGTAGCTCAGTGCCCCCACCATAGTGAGTGAGTGAGTGATAGTAGCTCAGTGCCCCCCCCACCATAGTGAGTGAGTGATAGTAGCTCAGTGTCTCCCACCATAGTGAGTGAGTGATAGTAGCTCAGTGCCCCCACCATAGTGAGTGAGTGATAGTAGCTCAGTGCCCCCCACCATAGTGAGTGAGTGATAGTAGCTCAGTGCCCCCACCATAGTGAGTGAGTGATAGTAGCTCAGTGTCTCCCACCATAGTGAGTGAGTGATAGTAGCTCAGTGTCCCCCCCACCATAGTGAGTGAGTGAGTGATAGTAGCTCAGTGCCCCCACCATAGTGAGTGAGTGATAGTGGCTCAGTGCCCCCCCACCATAGTGAGTGAGTGAGTGATAGTAGCTCAGTGTCTCTCTCCATAGTGAGTGAGTGATAGTAGCTCAGTGCCCCCCCACCATAGTGAGTGAGTGAGTGATAGTAGCTCAGTGCCCCCCCCACCATAGTGAGTGAGTGAGTGATAGTGGCTCAGTGTCTCTCTCCATAGTGAGTGAGTGATAGTAGCTCAGTGTCCCCCACCATAGTGAGTGAGTGATAGTAGCTCAGTGTCCCCCCACCATAGTGAGTGAGTGATAGTAGCTCAGTGTCCCCCCACCATAGTGAGTGAGTGATAGTAGCTCAGTGTCCCCCCACCATAGTGAGTGAGTGAGTGATAGTAGCTCAGTGCCCCCACCATAGTGAGTGAGTGATAGTGGCTCAGTGTCCCCCCCACCATAGTGAGTGAGTGAGTGATAGTAGCTCAGTGCCCCCCCACCATAGTGAGTGAGTGATAGTGGCTCAGTGTCCCCCCCACCATAGTGAGTGAGTGATAGTAGCTCAGTGTCTCTCGCCATAGTGAGTGAGTGATAGTAGCTCAGTGTGCCCCCCACCATAGTGAGTGAGTGATAGTAGCTCAGTGCCCCCACCATAGTGAGTGAGTGATAGTAGCTCAGTGCCCCCCCACCATAGTGAGTGAGTGAGTGATAGTAGCTCAGTGTGCCCCCACCATAGTGAGTGAGTGATAGTAGCTCAGTGTCTCCCACCATAGTGAGTGAGTGATAGTAGCTCAGTGCCCCCACCATAGTGGTGGTGATAGTAGCTCAGTGCCCCCACCATAGTGAGTGAGTGATAGTAGCTCAGTGCCCCCCACCATAGTGAGTGAGTGATAGTAGCTCAGTGCCCCCACCATAGTGAGTGGTGATAGTAGCTCAGTGCCCCCCACCATAGTGAGTGAGTGATAGTAGCTCAGTGCCCCCCACCATAGTGAGTGAGTGATAGTAGCTCAGTGTGCCCCCACCATAGTGAGTGAGTGATAGTAGCTCAGTGCCCCCACCATAGTGAGTGAGTGAGTGATAGTAGCTCAGTGCCCCCACCATAGTGAGTGAGTGATAGTAGCTCAGTGTCTCCACCATAGTGAGTGAGTGATAGTAGCTCAGTGCCCCCCACCATAGTGGTGAGTGATAGTAGCTCAGTGCCCCCACCATAGTGAGTGAGTGATAGTAGCTCAGTGTCCCCCACCATAGTGAGTGAGTGAGTGATAGTAGCTCAGTGCCCCCACCATAGTGAGTGAGTGATAGTGGCTCAGTGCCCCCCACCATAGTGAGTGGTGAGTGATAGTAGCTCAGTGTCTCTCCATAGTGAGTGAGTGATAGTAGCTCAGTGCCCCCCACCATAGTGAGTGAGTGCTCAGTGCCCCCACCATAGTGGTGAGTGAGTGATAGTGGCTCAGTGTCTCTCTCCATAGTGAGTGAGTGATAGTAGCTCAGTGTCCCCCACCATAGTGAGTGAGTGATAGTGGCTCAGTGTGCCCCCCACCATAGTGAGTGAGTGATAGTAGCTCAGTGTCCCCCACCATAGTGAGTGAGTGAGTGATAGTAGCTCAGTGCCCCCCCACCATAGTGAGTGAGTGATAGTGGCTCAGTGTCCCCCCACCATAGTGAGTGAGTGAGTGATAGTAGCTCAGTGCCCCCCCACCATAGTGAGTGAGTGATAGTGGCTCAGTGTCCCCCCCACCATAGTGAGTGAGTGATAGTAGCTCAGTGTCTCTCGCCATAGTGAGTGAGTGATAGTAGCTCAGTGCCCCCCCACCATAGTGAGTGAGCGACCGTACGGCGTGACTCAGTGTCCCCCGTCACGGCGATTAGCCCCGCCCGCATGTGCTCCGTCTTGGCTCGCACGCGAGATACTGCAGTGTCAGCTGCCACGGCTGCAGACGTGGTCTCAGGTTCGATACGCGATACGTCACGCGGCTGTAGTCCTAGCCGATATACGAGACACTGTGCATAGCTGTTGGCTTAGCGCAGAACAGTGTACACACTTCAGGCATCAGTGTTGGGTGTGGTGTTTGTTCAGATAACAAAGCTACAGAGGTGTGACTGCAGTGAATAAACTGCATACCGTGTGATTAATTTATTTTCCTCAGTGAGGCCACAGTACGCGGAGGAGGCACAATCCAATGTGTTGTTTCCCGCTTGGATTGGCGTACAAATGGCATTGCTGCAATAATGGCAAAACGGAGGGGCCCCGGTGGTTTGTTTTTCTTCGTACCTGCAGTAGACTCCGTTTCTATTCACACCCTTGATAAAGATGAACAAAAGAGATCGTATCAAATAAACTGTATAAGTAATGAGGTATATTTTTTGCTCAAAAATTTCAGAAAATTCCAAACCTACAATACTAATACAATTGTTTAGAAAAACATGTTTTGTTTTATTAATCATTTTTCGATCACAATAATTCACACCCCAAACTATTTTTTGAAATGTAATCCAACAAAAACAAATCTTCATAAATATACAACTTATTTGAAGTTCATTGGGAGGTTATGGAGCTATACAGTGGCCTACAATGGTTTCCTGGTTCCCTAGGGTATAAAGAGGAGGGAACACACGTTTGAAATACTGTGGTCAGCCATCATCATGGTGAAAGGTAAAGAACTCCCTGAAAATATCAGAAAAAAGGTTACTGACCTCTACAGATCAGGAGATGGCTACAGAAAAATCACTAAAATGTTAAAGGTACCGCTTTCCACTGTTGTGTCAATTATTAGGAAGTTTAAGGCCACTGGGAACAATGGCTAACATGGCAGGTAGAGGACGCAAGTCTATCTTGCCCCCATGTGTAGTGAGATGGATGGTTCGAGAGGCCAAATGAAGTCCAAGGGGCACAGTTCAAGATCTCCAAAACAACCTGGCATCTTGGGCTTACAAGGTGTCTAAAGCTACCATTCGACAACGCCTACATGACAATTACCTTGCAAGAAGGAAGCCTCTTTTGAATACAATTCACAGAAAAAGTAATCTTGAATTTGACAAACTACATCTGAACTACAATTGGAACTGTGTCTTGTGGTCAGATGAAACAAAAATCAAGCTTTTCGGACATGCACATCAGTGTTATGTTTGGTGTCCAAAGAATGCAAGTAATGTTGAAAAGTACCTCATGCCTACGGTGAAACATGGTGGTGGATCTTTAATGATTTGGGGTTGTTTTGCATCCACAGGCCCTGGTGGCCTTATTAAAATAGATGGAACCATGAACTCCAGCATGTACCAAGACATTTTGTCCAAAAACCTTAGATGGACATTCCAACAAGATAAAAATCCCAAATATACATCCAAAGCAACTAAGAAATAGTTGTCAAAGCACAAGATCAATGTCCTGATGTCTGCGATTGCTCTCAGTCTCCAGACCTGAATCCAATTGAACATGTGTAGTTTGAACTCAAAAAAGCAGTCCACAAACATCAACCCAAGAATCTGAAGGAACTAGAACAATTCTGCATGGAGGAATGGTTGAGGATCCCCCTAAGAAGTTCCATAACCTCGTACGACACTACAGAAGGTGACTACTTGCTGTTATAATGGCCAATGGAGGAACCACAAACAACTGATAACGGGTGTGAATATTTGTGATTCTAGATTTTTCTGGCAAAAATTATATGGATAATTTGTGAACTGTTCGATTGCGGTTCGTGCCAATGCATTATTATCAGAGAATATAATTTTGGGAATTTTGTGAGCAGAAAATAAAGCTCATTACTCATATAGCTTATTTCATACGATCTCTTCTGCTCATCTTTATCAAGTGTGTGGATAAAAGCGGAGTCTGCTGTACTCAACACACCCTGGTGCGGATGGCATCGGTCTTCATCTCCTCCCTCGTTGGAACAAAAACCTGCCCCTCGGTGCCACGTGGCGGCGAGTGGAGAACGAGGACATAAAGCATTCTCGTCATCCTTTTAATTTGTCGCCGGCGCCACGTGGCCCTGGCCGCATGCCCCCGGCTTCCCCCTCTCTCCCGGAGCGGCCCTCCTCTATCGGCATGGGAGGGTCCCGCGATCCGAGCCCCCCGCTCGTTACGGCTTGAGGAATCGTCCTCTCAAGAGCCTGGGTTCACTCGGCCCTGAGCGGGGGCCTGGCTTTTAACCGCTAGCTGCAGGGTCCTGCCGTTCACCGGTGGGGGGGGGGTGTTTATAGAGGGTGCCACTCCGCTTCACTGAGGCTTAAAATGCGAAAAGGAGACCCGGATCTGGGACGCGCAGCGGCAGAATTGATCCCGTGCACGTGGCCGTGTGTTCTCCGGGGTGAGGCGGAAGAGGGCCTCGGGCGGGTGATGGATCGGTTGTCCTTCAGGGACTGGTGAGTGGTGGGGGTGGGGGGTGGCCGAGCAAGCTCCAGCGAAGTTTCCGCTCGTGCGTCGTCACCCGCGACGTGGAGCTTCCTTGACGAGTATGGATTTGACTCCCGAGTTCTCCCCTCATCGTCCCTTTCCTCTCTCTCTCTCTCTCTCTCTCTCTCTCTCTCTCTCTCTCTCTCTCTCTCTCTCTCTCTCTCTCTCTCTCTCTCTCTCTCTCTCTCTCGCTCTCTCTCTCTCTCTCTCTCTCTCTCTCTCTCTCTCTCTCTCTCTCTCTCTCTCTCTCTCTCTCTCTCTCTCTCTCTCTCTCTCTCTCTCTCTCTCTCTCTCTCGCTCTCGCTCTCGCTCTCGCTCTCGCTCTCTCTCTCTCTCTCTCTCTCTCTCTCTCTCTCTCTCTCTCTCTCTCTCTCTCTCTCTCTCTCTCTCTCTCTCTCTCGCTTGATTGCTCGACACTCGTGACACCGCCCAGGCAGCGTGGAGAGGAGCCCGTGATTCGATTGCGCGTCCCGGGCCCCGTTCTCCTGTCGCCGTACATTTTTCTTTTCTCTCTCTCTCTCTCTCTCTTTTTATCCCCCCCTCCTTCTCCGATCCAGTCAAACATTTTCGCGTCAGCCATTAGTCAGCAGCGGCGGTCATGTTCGAAAGATTAAAGGCTCGTTTGCAGAAATGTATATGAGTGGAGGCCATATGCCGGGCCCGGTATGTCAATACCGCGGTGGATGTTAGCGTAGTGCTCAGTGTAATTATTCAGCCCTGATAAAGCGGGCCGGGCGCGTAATGCGTCTTAGCGGGGCCTGCCGCCGATCGGCAGTCATTACGGCGGCCCGGGCCGCATACTTGATGGCGGCGTGCCACTCGGCTGCAGCCTTTATTGATGGCCATTGTAGGACCGTGAGCCGGGCTGAGGGGGAGCTAATTACACGGGGACAGCGCTGTCTCGCTAAAGAAGCTTCTATTGACTGTTTGCCATTGCGGCCGCTCCAAATAAACAATGCCAAGGCTCTCTCCGCGCCTCCCCCAGCCCATGTCAATAATTAAGGAGGGGGCAGTGTTATCACTGTGCTTTAAGGGCTTCGCCGTTCGGCTCCTCACAGTGCGGTTTCGGTGAAGTTGACCCAGTTGTTGCTTTTCTGGTTCGCGGTCACTCTCGCGTGGGACAGTTGACATACAGTACCGGTCAATAGTGTGAGTACACCTGCTCGAAGCCAGGTTTATTTAATAAATAACAATGTTTTACGTTTCTGTAAATACTTGAAAATGACAACAAAAATAAACAAAAGAAACATTCAAGAAAATTTAAAATTCTCTCTAAATCTTGGATTCCTCAAAATGGCCGCCCTAGCGTCTCTGCAGCGCAACAGCCACATGCCTCGTTTTAGATTTGAACCTGCAAGCCTTTGACATTGGAGTCAGGTTTCTAAAAGGTTCTGCAACGCAGAAACCCGCGGACGAACGGCAATCGCACCGCACCGAACGGCAATCTCTGTGCCCTGCCCTTGTTATTGCCGCTCGGATTCGTTCGCCACAACGGCCTCGTAAGTTGCCTTCGACGCAAGTGTCCGCCGAACGCACGCACGCAAACGCACCGGGCTTCATTCCTCCCCGCGTAATCCTCATCGTCCTGCTCTGTCCGTGTCCCTGTGGAGTTCACCTGGCCCACATCGCGCCGCTCCAGCAACGGTCACCGAGGCTCGGGAAAGTGACACGCGCACCCACAGGCAAGGGCTGAACCGCTGCGCGTTCGGGCTTAATTGCGACCGAGTTCGGTCAGTTTGGCGTACAGGAAATGCAGCTGTTTCGGCGCAGTTTCGCCCCCCTCCCCCCGG
This sequence comes from Aldrovandia affinis, assembly GCA_029706075.1. Classification (NCBI taxonomy): domain Eukaryota; kingdom Metazoa; phylum Chordata; class Actinopteri; order Notacanthiformes; family Halosauridae; genus Aldrovandia; species Aldrovandia affinis. The sequence continues at coordinate 3,170,563 of JAINUG010000075.1, read as the reverse complement.
CCTCTTCCTCTGCAGCGTTTGGGTCCTCGGTGTATCAGCTTAGTTAACTTCACTCTCTCCCACCAACATTATTAATGCATGATGCGCAGGGAGATCCGCTCATCTAAAATGCTGAATGTACTCCTGAATCAGGCAGACAGGGAAATCATGACTGGTTAATAGATATTGGATTTTTTTTTTTTTTTACGATAAAGGCCAGGAAAAAAGAGCCAATTTGTGTGTGGGGAGAGAGGGCGAGAGAGAGAGAGGAAGAGGGGGAGGAGAGACTAAGAGATCGATTGATTAAACAGGTGGATGTTAATCCTGACTTTAGCCCACAGTGAACTCCAGTGCGCAGGCAGTGTATTGTTCCGTGTGTTCGCTCAGCCGCCAGGCCCCAAGGGGCTGAGGGGTGGACTGCGTTCATCTGTTTACATAGCGGAGAGGTGCCGGGCACAGCGCTCCCTCTGTTTACAGTAGACCCGTCTTATGAGTCTGTCTGTGTGTCTGTCTGTGTGCGTGAGTTTATGTGTGCACTTGCCTGTACGCATATTTGAATGTGCTTGTGAATGCATGCCTGGTTGCTAGATAGCACACTAAATAAAGGACCGTGGTATGTGTGAACTATATATATATATATATAAGGAGCGAGTGGAAGTTTATCTTGACGCAGTCGGCTCTTAGAACAAACATTGACCGACACACCTGGAGCCTCGCCCAACGCTCAGGAGATGAAGGAGCTTGCTAGCATACCCGTGTGGAGAATGTTACTCAATCCATTACACGGCGAGAAGCTGCGCTTTTGTTCAGGAAATCCTTGGCTGTTTTCCGTTTGAGAATATGCAGACGCTACGCCCTTGAGGTGCCGGCGCCTAGCCAATCAAAGAACACGGGGGGAAGGGTGGGGTGTGGAGCAGTAACAAACGGACATGGAGTTTGAGACCCACGTCAGGCCCCAGACCTCCTCCCCCGCCCGCCGCACTTGTAACTCGACGGCAACGTCGCGACGCCGAAGGATCCCCGTGTCCCGACGGGCTCGATCCGTTTAGGATGGGACAGTGGGAGCGCTCCGTTCTCCCCGCGCCAGAGTGTTTTGTGATTAGCCCCGTGCAGTTGGAGTTGGAGAGCCTTTTCCCGCGCGCTGAGCGTCACGGTAACGACGTGAGCTGGCGTAGCTTTACCCAGCGGGCAAAAAAAACAAAAAAAACAACAACGACCGCTGAACCGTAACTACGAGTTCCGAGATGACCTCCCCAACCAGACCCTCTCATTTCCGTCGATTGAGCCCAAACGTATTTGTGCAGCCCCTGTAATTTTGCTTTACTGGTGAAGAGTCACGGTTAGAATTGAGTTAATAAGCGTAAAGAGTGGTGAGTGGGGAAGGGGGGGCTTTGGCTTTTCCAGGTCAGGGCACAGAGCGTAAAGTGGTCGTGATCGTTCCGAGGCTGGGGACGGGGGGCAGGGGCGCTCTGCCACGCCGGCCCGAAGAGCCCAATCTCATTGGCGAGGGAACGTACAGTACCGCGCGGCGCCCGGAATGAGGAGGGACAGATAATATCGCGGACGGCTCTACACCATTACCTCCCCCCGCTGATGAATGGCTGGCCTCCTCCGTCACCCACTTTCCCTCACTTCCAGAAAAAAATATATAAAGGGGGGAAAAAAAAGAGAGGAGGAGGAATGGAAAAAAGAAAAGAAAAATGGTGGGGGTGTGGGGGCGGCTTGTCTGGAATCTTCCGCATCTATCTCGGCAGCAGCTGTTTTTAAGCAGGAACCGCGAGTATCAGGAGAGCTTGATGGGATCCAATTAAAGCGGACCGCAGATAAAATGATGATGAATTGCAGTCGGGCGCGGGAGAGACGGCCCCGCGCGCGTCGCCGCCCGTCCCCTGGACCCCCGGAAACGAGGGAGAGAGAGAGGGAGAAAAAAAGAGAAGGGGCGAAGAGTTGAGGTCCTCAAATCGGGGGAGAAAAGGAGGACGTGGCTGCACCCCCCCCCTCCGTCTGTCGCTCTCTCTCTCGAGGGTGGGGGGGCGGGTGTAGGAGGGAAGGTGTGGGCCCCGAGCAGCTCGATGTGCCTGCGGGGACGCTGTGATTGCCTGCAGCTCAGTGTCGAGCTCTCCTGCCACGCCGCTCACACCCCCACAGGCCCCCGGTCTGGGAGACTAAAGCACTCCACTTCACTTTGGGCATCTGCTTCACTATTTTTTGTTTTTGCCGATGTTTTGACAGTGCCCTGTGTTTAAAGACGGCGCGTCGGGTGCCCTTTCTCCAGACCGCAACGGCTTTCAGTCCGGCATGAAACTCGGCTGGTATTTTTGTTTTAATTTTATAAATTTTATAAATGTTATAAATCGGATTATTTTTTGAAGAGGTTTAGCGTTTGTGCTCCACCGTGGTCACGTGGCTGTGACCGGGGCCATCCGGAGCCCCTGCGTGAGCCCCACGGTAATATTTTAATCACTATAATAATAATTCTTTGCATTGTACTAAATGGCTACATGTGTCGTATAGGTCCATTTAGAAATGGCTCCATGTGCTCCGCTACAGTGTTAAAGAGCGAAGTTTGTTACCGGGGGCCTTTAGATGAAGCTTTGGGAAGCCATCTCAGAATGCACTATAAGGCCGAACCCTGTCTTTCAGCGTCATTCAGGTTGTAAAGTGGGGCCACAGCTAGTGCGATTCTCTTAAGGCCAATTCATGCTTTATGCGGCAAGTGTCGCACGACACGTCACGAGACAAAAGCGATGTCAAAAGGACAGAAGTGTGGACGCAGGGCGTCGCGTTCCTCCAGAAAAACGAAAGGTCGCAGACGCCGTCATAAAATGTCGCGTAATCTGATTGGTTTGGAATGATGAGGTAATCTCGATTGCCATGGAGATACACAATACTACTTCCATCTGGCTTGGTTTTGTTGTTTTCATGTTATTGCAATGGACGGTTTTGAATAATTGTTAGTGGAGCAGGTGAGGAGGTATCCTCAAATGTATAACTCCTCAAGAAGTTATTATAAAGACACCATAAAGACGGCCAATTCATGGGGGGAGATTTCAAGGAATCTCAAAAGAGACGAGCTACAATGGAGATATAAGTGGAAACAGTTGCGAGACAGGTAAAATATATATGTTAACGTTAGCTAAGCAAAACTATCGATATCTAGCTAGCTAGCAACCTGGTGTCACGGCCAAATAAAGCTCGCTAATGTTTTTGTCGACGTAAATAAATGTTTGCTCAGCTTGTTACCATAGAGAAGCGGGAGTCACGGAAAGTATGAACGCTCAAAACTCCGAACGTCGTGCGACGTGTCGCGGGACACTTGTCGTGTAAAGCACAAATTGGCCTTTAGTCTGCAGACGGGGGGCGCCCGTCTAACGAAGGGGCCGGTGAAGAGCCTGGATGTCTGCTGTCTTCTGCCCCGAGTCGGGCCTCCTCACACACACCTCCCAACTTCCCGAGAACGGAACCGTTCAGAGGGGAGCGGCGGGGCCCCACGTTTCCACGCGGGACACGGAGCGACGCCACGGCCATTACGAAGACGACAAAGGCGTCCTTGCCGTGGACCGAGCTGCCAGAAAGACCGCGTCGCAGCATCGGGGAGCGGCAGCGAACGTTCCTCTTTTGTCCTCTCCCGTAAAGGAGTGCAGACTTTCGCTCGCCCGCTAAGATGTCGTAACGGGAATGGAACGCGTCACGCCCGTCTCCAACGCTCGCTCGCGCTGGCGCCCGGAGGAGAGACGCCAGCAGGGCGTCATCCATCACCTCGTTCAGTCCTCCCTCCTCTCCTCTCCTCTCCTCTCCTCTCGCCCCCCCTCTCCGCTTCGTCTAGCAGATCCCCCTCCCCCCCGCCCACAGTCCCCCGCGTTTGACAGGTGACGCGGGAGCTCCGTTTCCCACGCGCTCTCCCGGCTAAATAAGGATTAATTGCGACCGGGCTATCAGCATATGGCAGCCTCTCCGCTCGCCCGTCCCCTCCTCCCCGGCTCGCCCGTAAAAAACACCACCTCGTCCAGGTTTATGTAAATTTCCCGTGGTTCTCACTCTAATTAGCTGGATCATGTGCAAAGTTAAAAGACGACAAGTTGTCAGAAGGAGTTAGGAGAGGGGAAGCAATCTCGTTCACCGCGCACTGGTCAAATAGTCCCTCCTTCTCTCCTCTCGGAATGTTAGCCCGCAGTCTGGAGCGGAGAATAGGATAATCATGGGTTTACGCAAGCAAGCGGTTCTTGCTTGCGTAATCCTCTCTCCAAAAAAAAAAAAATATATATATGTATATATATACTTACAGTATATATATGTATATATATATATATATATATATTTTTTTTTCATTAATAAGTGGCCACTGATAATCCTTCAACTTGCCTTCGGTAATGGAATCCTGATAAAAATCCTGTTGAATTCCCTCCCGTGATTCCATAACGCAACACATTGTGACCAGACGTTAATTCGATCCTGTCTGACCACCCACATTAATCCCGCGTGGGATTACTGGATGGGTCCTCGATCCTGCCTCTGGGTGCGGGTGTGTGCGTGCGCACGCGCGCATGGCCACAAGTGTGCCAGCAGGCTAGCCTGTCATCCTCGTCCACGCCCTCTCCGTATCGGTCCAGAATAAGCGCGGTGGAAAGGACTGTTGAGACGTGCCGTTTCACGACGCCGACTTTGGAGCAGGCAGCGTGCAGCGCGGGGACTGAAGCAGGGACGCCATGTGCACAGCAGTGCGTTAACAGCGCTCCTTTGTGTCGCCTTCGAGCTCCCCGCAGCACGGTTGCGCACGCACGGGCCGCAGAAGTCGCTCGCCGGCTTTGTTTGCAGTTGGCCTCGGTCTCTGCGAGGGTTTTCGCATCGCGCTCCTCTGGTGAATGAAACGACAAAGCGCTGTAATGCAACGATGTCGTTCCGTAAGAGGCGACCGGCGCCGGCGCTCTGGTAAACGTGGGCAGGACCGAGCCCGTGCGTGTAGCGCTCGTCTCCGTAAGTAGGCCCGCATCGGTTTGTGAAAAGCGTCGTGAACGTAAACGTGTCTCTCTGTGTTTTATGGGAGCGGTCGCACGACCCGCCCGTAGTTTGCCTCGAAAGGCTTCGAAGGCTCGGGAGGCGTGACATCGAGAGAGACGTAGCGCCCATCGGGGGAGGTGAAAGGAAGGGGGAACGGAGACGACGGCGGTGACGCGCGGCGCTTCTGAGGCCGCGCTGGTTTTCGGCGGCGGGCGCGAGCGGGGAGCGGCGCGGTTCTGTTCCGAGAGTCGAGCCCTTGGCAAGAGTCTATTTTTGGGGGCGTTCGCTCAGGTACACCTTCAAAATGACTAATTATCTGTGTGTGACCCCCGCGGAAGGCATTCTGCCCACACCACCCCCGCACACACACACGCACACACACACACACACACACGCACGTACGTTTCCCTCAGAACGGCAGCTGGTCTGTTTTGTTAGCATCGGCACTTTTCAGCCGGAGAGATTCTGTATCTTTTCTGCCGCGCTCATATTTCTACTCCCCCCACACTCTCCTCCTTGATCTATAGCACTGTCAGAGTGAGCGGGAGAAGGAAAATCTGGAACATTCTCCCCTTCCCCATGTTTAATTAATCCTTTCGAGGCCCCGAGTTATTTGTTTATTTACGTGTTTCCTCAGGAGAGATCTCATCATGTATCTGTGGTGCTAATTTGCACTGGGGCTGTCTTCTCCACACTCTCAAAGAAATGGGTTTGCCGCTGCAGGCCCCACCCCACCCCACCCCACCCCAACCCACCCGTGTCTCCATGCACATAACCTTTGTTACAGACAGGCCTCGGTGCGTTGTCGAACGTGCTGCCGTTAGATATTAGACACCAGCAATTAGCGGCGTAAGCTTTCCAATTAAAAACCCCTGAAGAAAACAACACTACTTCAAGGGAGCTTGCGGCAGTAGAGGGTAGTGTGGGAGTCAGTTTTGTCATTGTTGTTTTTTACGTGTGCGTGAGAGAGTGTGTGTGTGTGTGTGTGTGTGTCTGTGTGTCTGTCTGTGTGTGTGTGTGTGTGTGTGTGTGTGTGTGTGTGTGTGTGTGAGTGATTTATTTAGATGTTTTGGGGGGGGAAGATGCCCTTATCTAGTGCACTGCAGGCTAATCCTGAGCTGTGATTCCTAGAACAGCGTAGTCAGTTGTGAACATTCGGGTACACAGGGCTGGGTATTCACTTAATCCAGAGGGGACTTAGATGGAACTTGTCTATCAGCGCGGGGCTTAGCGTAGCTGTTCTTTTCATCTTGCGAGTTTTGGGGTGAGAAAATTATTAAAGACAAAACACTGGAGAACAGCCTAGCACACCACGATACTGCAGTGTACAGATATTGGAGCTGCGCATTTCCTCAACGCGGTAAAACGAGTGACAGAGCGGCTCTGCGGTCTTAAGTGTGTGATGTGTCCGGCAATGGGAGTTTTTTGTGGCTCCTCCCAGTACGGAAGGAGCCAGAAATCCCTGGAGCGTTTTCCGGTGCTCCAGGATATCCACTCCCTTGTGCTGGAGCCCGGGATCGAACAGCAGAAAACACAGGCAACAGGATTTTGCCTCCAAGCGGCGAGACTGAGCACTACTGTCACACACCTCCTTCAGCTGACGTTCACCTTGCTGTCAATAGCAACCCGTTTCTTTAAGATTTTCACTTTCAACACACAATCTGTTCATTTAACTCACGTGATGAATCGTACTTATTTTCACTTGCATGTGAACATTCAGTTTCATGTGCGTGCGTTTATTCTTCGTAGAGTTGAGAGCCAAAAGGCCTGCTTTTCTCGTGTTTCTTTCTGAAGTATTGTCTGGCTTACAGTGTGGAGCCATGGTTTTAGCGTTGGCCCAAAAGCATTTAACGCCTTGCGCAAATTAACCGAATGTCCACGAGCATTTTTAACCGGAGCGCAGACTGAATTGGAAGATGTAGAAAATACCCGTTCCCCATAGAGTAAACAATGTTTTGAATTAGGACAGCAGTGGGTTATAGCTCACCTTGAGCTCACCTGGTTGAGCGCACACAGACCCCTCTGAGGTGGGGTGGAGTGGAGTGCGTACGTGCGTGCGTGCGTGACTGAGGCTTGGAACAAACCTGAGGTGAATGTGTGTGTATGTCTGTGAGCATGTGTGGGTGTGTGTGTGGGTGTGTGTGGGTGTGTGGGTGTGTGGGGGGGTGTTTGTGTGGAGGTGTGTGTGTGGAGGTGTGTGTGCTCACCTTCACGCAAACAATGCCGTACACAAATCGGGAGAGAATAACCAGAACAACAATTACTCTCGCCTAATTAGGAAATAGAAATTGTTTCTCTGCCTGGTAGCTTCCCTTTTTTTTCTTTTTGTAGTGTTGGATTTTATTTACTCCTCTCTCTTTCACCTTCTTCCGGAGGTGAGCGTTTATCCGTTTCATAGTTTCGGAATATTTAATGTGGATGCCTTCTCCACCGTACCCCTTCTCTGCCTTCACCGGAGAGCAAGCTTCGACATTCACACCTCCATTTCCACGGCAACACGATGATCTGAGTGGCCGCGTGCGTCGTCTGAAGCCCCGAAGACAAGCCCCCGTCGCACGGTATCACTGCCGTGTAACAAACACGTGAATAATTCACGGGCGACTTTGCGTGTTGAGAAAACGCAGGTCTTCCCCGTGCCATCGGTGTCACCGTACGCTGGGCTGTTAGGCCCCCTCTTTTAAAAGTTTAATCAGCCTCCACTCTTGGAGAGTGTGAGCCCCATTCCGCTGGCCAGCGGGTCAGGAAGAACGTCTCGCAGAAATCCGAGCGGGGGGTTGGAAGAGTGTAAACAACCGCGCGGAGCGAGTGTCGACACGTCTCCTCCAGACTGTGGTGTTTGCGGTGCTGGGCCGCCGGAGAGGGGTGCAGGGGAGGGCCTGGTCGCGGGGCGGTCGTCGCGGTCGTCGCGGTCGTCCTCGGTTTGCCGGCCGGGACCCCTGGTCCTGCTCACGGCGAGGTCTGGAGCAGGGTTTGGGGGGGGGTTAGTTTGAGAGGGAATATCTCTCAAGGCCGTGATGTAGACCTCTGAAATTACTTGCGGTGCAGGCCGCTGTGCGAGCCTGAATGTCGATGCGCTGTGGTTCGCAGGCGTTTGGGTGGTCTCCGTCGGGGTCGGGTGGGGTGGGGTGGGGTTGGGGGCCGGGGGAGAGGAAGTCAAATTCGGGGTGCCTGTGTTAGAAAGCAGAACACATTTGTTTACAGTGGGGGGGCGGTGTATTAGAGAAATGGTGACATGTGTAGAGGGAACAGGAAAGTGAAAAAGGAGCAGGAATGTGTGTGCGTGCGCGTGCGTGCGTGCGCCCATGTGACCAGGCGGGCTTGCATTTGTGTGTATGGGAATGTGTGTGTGTGCTTGCATGTTTGTGTTTGATTGTGTGAGTGTGTGTGGGTATGTATCTGTGTGTGTGTGTGTGTGTGTGTGTGAGATTGTGTGTGAGATTGTGTGTGAGATTGTGTGTGTGAGATTGTGTGGTGCACAGGAATGTTGGATTGTGCGTTTGCAGACCTGTTAGTTTTTTGTGTGTGTGTGTATGTTCTGATGTTGGATGTTGAAGGGGTGTCGGGTCTGGGCCTGGGGGTGTGGTGAGGGTGGGGGGGGGGGCGGGGGCGGGGGCGGGGGGGCGGGGGCAGCAGTCTCCAGAGACTCAGTCCTGGCTGCTAATAAATGTTAGGACAGCTGAAGCTGGGTGGCGGGGGAGGAGGCGAGAGGGCCCAAATGAGACATGTCAGAAAACAAATTGAAAACGCCAATTTCACTTACTCTTCAGCGACGCTCCTCACGCCTAAATTCTGCCACTTATTCCATGTGTAAATTAATGGCCTCCACTCGGTAATTCGGGTTTGCCAGCCGTCTCCCTCTCCCTTTTTCTCCCTCTCTTTCTCTCTCCCTCTCTCTCTCTCTCGATCCCCGTTCTTCTCCCTGTCTGCCATCTCCTCTCTCCACATTTCCCCCCCCCCCCTCTCTCTCTCTCTCTCCGTCCTGTTTAAACAGAAATCGTGGCAGAGCGCTTTCTTTAAACGAGCAGATCTCTTTCAAGACGCTCTACGCTTGTTTTCCTGCGCCCCGAAGCCTCCGTCTCGCAATACTTTTTTGCCTCTTATTTCTTCATGTGAAAAAGTGTGAAAAGGTGGGATGCTGTCGAGAGCTTCTTTAGCAGGAACATTGGGCTGTGTAAATGAGTCGAGTGTGTGAATGTACAATGGAAGTGTTGCTAGTCGCCCTGAACAAGGGTTCCTGCTAAATAGGTGTTTCCTGTAAATTAAATCCGGTGACGTCGGACCGCAGCGAGCGAAAGGGTCTGAGAAAGGCGTCGGTTTGAAGGTTCATCAGTCGTTCGATAAGCGATCGACAAATTAATCAGCCTGAGATTTTGATGTTGTGTGTGTGTGTGTGTGCGCGCTTGCGTATGTGTGCACATTTTGTATCTGGGTGTGTATGTGAGTCAGTGTGCGTGCATTTGTGTGTGTGCGTGCATTTGGGAGTGTGTGTGCATTTGTGTGTGTGTGTGCATTTGTGTGTGTGCGTGCATTTGTGTGTGTGCACGCGTGTGCGTGTGTGAGAGTGCGTGCGTGAATGCGTGTGTGTGAGAATGTGTGTGCGTGTGTGTGTGAGAATATGTGCATGCGTGAATGCGTGTGTGTGAGAATGTGTGTGCGTGTGTGTGTGTGTGAGAATATGTGCGTGCGTGAATGCGTGTGTGTGAGAATGTGTGTGCGTGACAATGTGTGCGTGCCCGCGCGTCATTTGACATTGTTTCATACTTGACCTGTAGTACCACTCTGTCTTCCCCCCATTGGGTCTCCTTTGTAGAAATAGGTGTGCCCGAGTGAGTGTGCGAGTTTGCAGGTGTGCGAGCGTGTGAGCGAGTGAGCGAGTGAGCGAGTGTGAGCGTGTGAGTGAGCGAGCGTGCAGAGTGGTATGGGTGGAGCAGGGTGGAGTCCCTCCACTCAGCCGTTCTCAGCGCAGCGCTCAAACCCGCGGCGGAGGCCTGCTCACGTGTCACGGGGAGACGCGGGCCGTCTGAGCCAGCGCTGCTCGTCAAAGGTAACCTCCGAAGAACACCTACAGGAAGAAAGGAAAATACTGCACTCATTTCAATCTCTTATACTCCCGGTGAGAAAAAGATGTCTCTGGAGAGCAGTGAATCATTCATTTAATGTGCGCTGAGAGGGCCGTGTGTGTGTGTGTGTGTGTGTGTGTGTGTGTGTGTGTGTGTGTGTGTGTGTGTGTGTGTGTGTGTGTGTGTGTGTGTGTGTGTGTGTGTGTGTGTGTGTGTGTGTGTGTGTGTGTGTGTGTGTGTGTGTGTGTGTCTGTGTGTCTGTGTGTCTGTGTGTCTGTCTGTCTGTGTGTGTGTGTGACTGCGAGTGTGAGAGTGCGTGCATGTGTGTGACTGCGAGTGTGAGAGTGTGAGAGAGAGTGTGTGTGTGTGTGTGTGTGTGTGTGTGTGTGTGTGTGTGTGTGTGTGTGTGTGTGTGTGTGTGTGTGTGTGTGTGTGTGTGTGTGTGAGAGTGTAGGCGCTGTGACAGGGGGACAGAGGTCCCCGTTGTTAGGGAAGAGTGTGTCTTCTCTCCTCTCCTCCTCCACCCCCTCCTTGGCATATTGATCCAGCTCGGGCGCTGTGGCCTGAATGCTGATGGAGGACAGGGAGAGAGAGGGAGAGGGGGAGAGAGAGAGAGGGAGGGAGGGAGGCAGAGGAAACGGCGGCTGCGCTCTCCGTCTCATGAAAGTGGGCAGATCCCGGCGTGAGGCCCGCTTTGTGGAGGGAGGTTTCCAAGACCTCGTGTGAACCTCGATCAACAGCGTCAGAAAATCCAGTGCAATGAGTCCGGATCAAATAAACATTGTTTCATTCAACTAAATACGTGACACGGGAACCAACGTCTGGCAAGTGCCACATATTGTTCGGGCGGAAATAGTCCAATCTCCTCTTGTATACCCCAAATTAGAGCCTCGCCCCTCTTTTCACACCCACACACACACACACACACACACTCTACTTTCCAGTTCTCACTCTAGCCCCCCTTCGCTCTTTGTCTCTCTCAGGCCCAGGTAGTCTCCGTAATCTATGGCTTCATATCTCCGAACAAAGCCAGCTGCTCTAAGGTCAAGATAACCTGAAATGTTCTCTTCTCATGCATTCCATTTGGGTGAGGCATCTTTTTACCGAGCGCAGCAAATTTAACAGCGGTTTCACACAGGCAAAGTCCTTGGCAAGAACACGTCTGACCGTCTGTCTGTGACGTCTCACGACAGCAAGATGAGGTCCCGTGTCTCGTTAATCAAGCGGATTCTCAAACTCTGTTACCAAAACCTTTACACATCGATTTATTTTCTTATAAATTGTGTGGTTTAGTTTCGTATATGTGTATAAAAAACGCCAAACTTCCGGAGGTTCATCTTTTCACCGCGTCCTCTGCAGGTTGGTCTCAAGCAGATTGGTCCCCTGCCTGTTTGGTCTTTGGCCGCGGTGGGGGGAGACACACGGTCAGGCTCCCCGGGGGCCCGAGCTCCCGGCCGGTCCTCTCATATGTGGGCCCAGGAGGGGGGGTCTGGGGGTTTGGGTCTGGGTCAGGAGCGGGGGGTCTGGTGTTTTTGGGGGAGGTTGTTCCCCATGGAGGAAGCGAGCATGCGTATCTGTTCGCTGGAAAGGCAGTAGTCGGAGCCGGGGGACTTTACAGGAATTGCTAGAACAGCCATTGGCTGTTTAAACGCGTTTTGACAGGAGCCCGCACGTCCCTTAAACGTAGGCCGTAGGGGTGTGAGGAGTGTGCACTCAAATGTGGGGGGGGCCACTTCCCGTCCTACGAGATGAGCACGAGAGGACGTTATTATATTTTTTTTATCAGACCTTGAGAAAGACAAAGCGGTCATTGGTTCACTGTGGTGCACGCTTGGGTGTGAAAACTACTCGCAGAGTAGTTTCCCTCCATTTCAGGGTTGCGTTCAAGCCCAACGCATATTCTGCAACAAGACCGAGGTTGACGTCTTTGATTTAAAGACCGTCCTAGTTGACCTTTAAGCGCCTGTGCTACCTGACCGTGTTTCTTGGGGGTTCAGTTTGACGCGAGCGCTGGGTTTTCAGGAGAAGGGTTGACCTGGGCGAGAAAGTCGACCGGGTTCTCGGCGGCGCCGGCGGAAAGGGGTGAGATGAAGCCGTGCAGCCCTCGCGGTCTGCAGCCGCCTTGTGCTCGCGCACGTTCACGTGAGACCGTTGTCCCCCGCGTGTCGAATTGACCGGATCTTTTCCGCTTTCTTCGTTGCAGTACGACTACGAGGGCAATGACATCAGCGATCTTCCAGTGGACCTGTCGGTGGTGTGGAATGGGAACTTTGTCATCGACAACCCCTACAACATCCAAGGTAACCCCCTCCTCCCCCCACTCCTCTCCTGCTACTGCCCCACTCCTCGACACAATAGAGCAGACACACAGACACACACAGACAGCCCCAGCTCAGGAGAGTTCCTACTGGTTTTTCAGTCTGCCTTGTCTCTTAATGACTTAATTGAGTTAGTTGGACTGGAAGCCGGGGGCCGGGGGCTGGGGGAAGGGGGGTTAGGGGGTCGTCTTGTTCCTGCTCTGAAGCTCGGGAGGGGCGGGGGAGGGGCGCAGCGTCACGTCCCCTCTCGAACACGGCTTTAGAAAACGTCTGCAGCCACGACGATGGGATTCGTTCGAAGGGAGAAAATGAACGGCGAGGGCTTTGAACCTTATGCCACCGAATAGCATATTTCCGGCCGAGACCTACTGATATCCTCAGTCGATGAATCTGCGATCGATTTCCCATTGGTGCTCAAAGGTCACACGTCGCCGTTGGCGGGGGGAGAGCGCGGAAATGACTGGGCTACCTGGGAAATGTGGACAATCGCTGTCGCCTGGGGCACAGATCGGAGAGCTGGTGGCCCAACCCGACTACCACATCATATTTTCGGGTTCATTGACTCGCGTGAAAACGTGCTCATGGGGGCGTTACATAAACATTTTAAACAACGGCTTAAACGCGTTGTCTGGGAGGCGATCTCTATTTACATTGATTTGCCTCCTTGTCAGGGTCACAACTGTGAAATTCCTAGTATCTCACTCCGATGTGGCGTAACGTTCGCCAACAATTCCTGCTAGTAAACCAATGATCTGTTACTAAGAGATTCAAAGGCAGAATCTTCTCTGGTTGTGCTTTGGTAGATAATGTGCACGCCAAAACATTAAAACTTCTTCTGTAACATTAAATGAATAACAACAAATCCACCGTCAGGAATCTGCTGGCACCAATCGGATTACAGGAAGCCTAGGCCAGAAAAGTTAACAGACGTATTGAGTGGAAACCATGTTCTGTGTCAAAGCGTTGGAGAAGGCGCACTGGCCGTAAAGTGATATCATTGTCTCTATCGTTGCCGTGTGGCACGGAGGGGCACGCCGAAGCGTTAGCCAGGGCCTCCTGTCGCACGCCGGCCGAACGAGAGTCGCCATAAAAGCGCAGCTTGCTGACCTTTCCGAAGAGAGTCACCAGGATCGAGTCCCGTTCACCGCCAGCCGCTCGGTGGCATGTGCGTCCGCCCCTCCGAACACTGAGCCGCTGTGGAACGCCCTCGTGAAGGCGCTGCGCGGCGCCCCCGCCACCGTACACCCGCAGGAGGAACCGAGCGCGCTTTTGGAGCGCTGCGTCGTAAATAATAAATGCGATTGTTAAGCGCAAAGGTAAGCGTCGGCGCACCGGCGGCGTGGTGGAGTGCCGTCGAGGGAGGAGAGCCGTAAACCAGCAGCGGCGGTGTAGAGGTTGATTCTCGGACGATGCGCCGTTGTGGGACCCCTGAGAAAAACATTTATCCTGAATTGCTACATTAAATATTAATCTTAAAAAGGGTGATATATACATATATACATATAGATATATATGCATATAGTGTAAGTTTAAGCTGTGTAAGTCAGCCAGCCAAATAAATGATAGCAATAATGACATTAATGGCGCAACACTCGTATATCCGAAGCTAGCAGGGTCAGGGAGAATGGAACGATGCTATCAATAAACGCGAACGCGGACAGCGCGCGGCGTCGCTTACCGCTTACCGCGCTCCGTATTAATAAGCTGTTACGATGTGCACCGCACCACGACCGGTGGAGCCGCGCGTTTATTATCACCGTGACCGTTACTATTATTATTATTGTGCTTTATGATTATGAGTATTGCTACTATCATTGTTATTATTATTATTTTTATTCGTCCGCTTCCCGGAAAGCTCCTTATCCAGAGCGGCGCACACAGCTTGCGTTTTTGCATACTATCCATCCATCCATACAGCTGGATATATTTACGCGAGCAATTGAGATTAATTACCGTGCTCCAGGGTACCACGGCAACGGCCCCACCTGGGATTTGGACCCTCAGATTTGTCCTCTGCAGCCTCCACACGCCCCCACACACAGCTCTGTGGAGTTGCGAGCGATCCCGCAGTGTGCGAAGGGGCAGAGCCACGCGTCCTGCGCTGGAGTTGCGCTGTTGCTCTGTGGGCCTGATCCCCCCCTCCTCCCCCTCAATCCCAAAATGTCCCCGTGACATCGGTCTCTGCCAGCCCTCTGAAAGAAAGATGCGCCCCGCTGTGGCAAGGGAAATGTTAACGTAATTATATCGTTAATTTACCCCAGTTTAATTAGGCGCAGGGTTACTTTTAAGCCTAGCCGTGACAAAGCAGATTAGAGGCGGGACGCGGCTGATGAGAAGCGCGGGTCCGTCTAAATCCGCCCGCAGCCCTGCGGGGTCCACCCTCCCGCCGCCCGAGTCCTGCCTGCGTCTTATCTCCGTTGTGCTGAAGCTCCCATCTGCTTTTGCACGGGTGGGGGTTCTGGCGTTTGGGACGGTAGTGTTTGTCTCGAGTGCTAGGTTGTTGTCAGTGAAGACGTGGGACAGCCTGTATTGTCGCTCGCAGTGAGACGCGCATTATTTGTGTTTGGCGCACGGCCCTGCCTTTCTGAGAGACCCCGAGACACTCTGACTGTGTTTCCTACGGCCGCTGGGGAGCCACTGGCTGCAGCCTTTGTCTTTATGTCCTCTCTTAACCCACATCCCCATGACTGGACTCTCTTTCTTTCTCCCTCTGCCTCTCTCTCTCCCCCTCTCTCTCCCTCCCCCTCTCTCGCTCTCCCTCTCTCTCTCTCCCTCTCTCTCTCTCTCTCTCCCTCCCTCTCTCCCCCCTCTCTCTCCCCCTCCCCCTCTCTCTCCCCCTCCCCTCCCCTCTCTCTCTCCTCTCCCTCTCTCTCTTCCTCTCACTCTCCCCCTCCCTCTCTCTCCCCCTCCTATCTCTCTCTCTCTCCCCCTCCTCTCTCTCTCTCTCTCTCTCTCCCTCTCTCTCTCCCCCTCCCTCTCTCTTCTTCCTCTCCCCCTCTCTCTCTCTCTCTTCCTCTCCCCCTCTCTCTCTCTCTCTCTCCCCCTCTCTCTCTCTCTCTCCCTTCTCTCTCCCTCCTCTCTCTCTCCTCCCCCTCTTTCTCTCTCTCTCTCCCCAGCTCACCTGTACAAGTGCTACGCGCTGCGGGACAGCTGTGGCATGTGCCTGAAGGCTGACCCACGGTTCGAGTGCGGCTGGTGCGTCCAGGAGAAGAAGTGCTCCCTGCGGCAGGAGTGCGCCCCCCAGGAGAGCACCTGGATGCACGCGAGCACGGGGAACAGCCGCTGCACACACCCCAAGATCACCAAGGTGAGAGAGAGAGAGAGACCCACCCACCCCAGCGCAGATGTAAAGGACAGGGGGGTGGGTGCCATGCAGAGAAGTGGGTGGGAATGAAATGGGTGATGAATGAAGGATTATGCCACCAGGTAGGTGTGTGTGTGTTTGTGTGTGTGTGTGTGCGTGTGTGTGTGTGTGTGTGTGTGTGTGTGTGTGTGTGTGTGAGAGGCATGGGCCCAGGCCATCTGCTGCGCTGGGTGGCCACAGCACGGAACCAAGGCTGGCTGTGGACCAGAGCATTGTTCCTGCTCTCCCCTCCACCCCGTCACCTGCCTGTCAGAGCGCATCACGGCCAGACTGAGCGCGCTCACAGCGGCTCACAACTCGAGCCGCCCTGCTATTGGCCGTGGCCCGCGTGGCACAGTAGCAGTCTCAGCAGCGGTTAAAGCAATTCCCTTTTCCCGTTCACACTATTGTTTGCACTCTGTCATGTCGTCCAGCTCAGTCCATTCATTCATTATCTAACCTGCTTAATCGTGGTCAGGGTCGCGGGGGGGGGGGGCTGGAGCCTATTCCAGCATGCATTGGAGCGAGAGGCAGGAATACACCCTGGACAGGTCGCCAATCCATCGCAGGACAGATGCGCACCGTTCACTCACACACTCACAATTTAGACTCTCCAATTAGTCTAGCGTGCATGTCTTTGGACTGTGGGAGGAAACCGGAGTACCCGGAGGAAACCCACGCGGACACGGGGAGAACATGCAAACTCCACACAGAAATTCGAACCCAGGACCTTCTCGCTGTGCGGCGACAGTGCTATCCACTGCACCAGCGTACCGCCCTCAGCTCAGCCCAGGACACAGAAACGATTGCAGGCCTGTGGTTTTCAATCAGCTCCCAGTCTTTTATAAAGGGGCATTTTTGAAACAAAGAGTGAAAGATAGTGGGTAACTGGGGCATCGGCACAGAGAGACTAATCCCTTCGGTGATATGTTCAGTTATCGCTGCGCGGCAAGCGCCGAGCCTTTAGGGCGGAGGAGGTGGGGCACAGTGTGAGAGAAGAGAGAGATGGAGAAAGGCAGAGGAACGACAGTGCCGCGTGTGATTCTGATGCGTCTCACAGGAAGGGTATTTCTTCTTAAGTGGGCCGGGCGGGAAAGTTCTTCCGACGCGCAATACTCGACGCGAGGAACGTTAAACCCGAAGCCTCGGGACCCACGAGTCAGTTTTGGGAAATCGCCAGCGCGCAGTGACCGCCACACTGGACAAACGCGGCGGTGGTTTCGCTGAATCGCTGCCCTTAACGCAAGCGACGCGCAAATTTAGAAATGTGGGCAGCTAAAGCCTCACAGTGCAGCTGCAGTTATTATTATTGTTTTGTTTTTTTCCCATTTGAGTATGTTTGAATTTTGTCCCTCTGGGTGCCCTGTACCGACATAATTGGTGCAGAACACGGGATGAACCGGGCTTGCGTCCTTGTATAGCGAAAACGAGTGAGACCGACTGAAATAAATATCTCCTTAAATCTCTTGGGAGTGCGTAACGACGAGGCCAGCTGATTGGAACTGCTACACAATGTTCGACATGCTTCCTGTGTCCTATCCTATATTATTACACTTGCATACATATTGAATGCTTATGAAATGCTATAAGAAGACAGCATTCATTTTGGCATAGCTTCTTATAAACCGCCAGATCGCGTAGTTATGATGTCTACGTGCACAATGACCGTTTATTAATTAACGCAAAGCACATCGATAACGGTTATGGCTTCGTTGCTTCGTACAGAACCGGACGATAATCGTTCACCCGTTTTGCCCTTCTGTTACGATTGACTCGTGAAGCCAGTCACACCGGGAATTTATTTGAGTCAGAAGTGTAGTTTGTACATTCCCTTTAGCCGTTCCGTTATGCAGCCTGTGACAATCTGACACACAACCCACGGCGTTGTGATTTCAGCACGCGGACCTATTTAAAAAGAAAAAAAAGACGAAAAAAAGGAAAGAAAATAAGACAGCCAAATTGTGGCTTGCTGAAACGGCATAGCGGTTCCCGGCTTAACTCTGGCGGCGGGTTAGAGAAATGGGGTCCGCCGCGCGCTGTCACTTCGCGCGAGGGGACGTCTGTCAACTTAAGAGGAGCTCTTATTTAAAAGCTCGTGGAGCTGCCCGGCACGCCGCTCTCTCGCTGCCCCGCCGGTTTTTGTATATTTTTTAACCGTACCGCGCGCGACTCCTCCACGCTCCTCCATTAATTGAATATTACGCCATCTGTTTCACCGCTCGCTCTGTGTAAACCCCCCCCACCCACACCCCGTTCCACAAATATCATCCTCCGTTCCTTTCTCTCGCTCCCTTTGTCTGCGGCCGCTGTGGCGCGCCGGGCTTTATTAGCGAGTGGATTAACCAGTAATTTCATTTGGAAATGAGCAATTTAACTGGGATTTCAGCAGCTCTCTTATTGAACTGTGCAGTCAGACCCCAGAGTTCCTGAGAACTGTGTGAACCGCACCTCTTTTTGTTTTTCTCCCCACCCGCCCGCCCCAATCTGTTCCATTGTTACCAGATGTCTAAATGACAAATGGAGGAGTTTGCTCGTTTGTGATTGACATTTCCGCCGCCGGGCGTAACGGATTGGGCCCTGGCGCTCTCGTTCGTGCCGCTGCGTTTGGAAGGGGTGTAAATGAAGAAGGGCCACGCCCCTTCTGTTTTGGGCGTCGCGCGGCGGCTGTTGAGTCGCTCGTCGCGGCCGCAGGCCGGGCCTTACGGCCGCAGGGCAGAACCCGCGGCCTTAGCTGTGCCGTCGGCCGGCCGGGACTGGGAGCGGTCGGCCGCGTCCTGCCAGGAGTGAGGCGGGTTCGAATCGGCAGCGTTCCCTCGCTTCGTCGCTAAGTCGGACGCACCAGGTTCTCACAGGCTTCCGGTCGTGGTCTCTTGAAAAAGAGATTTTAATCTCAATGAGACTTCCTGGTTAAATAAAGGTTAAATTAAAAAAATTTAAATAGTGAGAGATGACGCCTCGCCTCCAATCAGCACCGGCTCTCTCCTGTAGTACCTCGTGGACTTTAGGGTATGAAATAGCCAATGGCTCGAAGGCAAGTTGATCAGAAGAGTGAGCGTGGTGAGGCACCTCGAGAGGCACCATCACAGCCACTCCGTTTATCCCCTTGCCGTTAATAACACGTGCACGCACACACACACAGGCACACACACACACACACACCCAATTACACACGCGATCTTACGCAGATTCACCCATGGACACACACACGCGCACACACTCTATCGCTGTATTACTGCACTGATCTCTTGCGCTAACGATGATTGTTCCTACCATGTATTAATGCACATCTTGTAAGTCGCTCTGGATAAGAGCGTCTAAATGCTCAAAATGGAAATGGAAATGTACGCACTCATAGACGCACACATGCATGCACACGCTCTTAGGCAGATTCACCCAGGCGCACACACACGTGCACCTACAGGTACACGGTCACTCACACTCATCGACACATTGATCGCAGGTTTGTTCCCAGCCTCATCAATTTGAAGTCTGCCATCCAATTATGCGCCTTCCGTCCTGTTAAACATTGACAAAAGGCGCCCGTTTGGTGTGTGCGTTGTTACTTGTGTGTACGTGCGGCCCTTCAAATGCGCCCGGCCACCAGGTCAGTGTTACTCAGGTGGCGGGAGAGGATGCGACTCCTCGGGAACCCGATGTACACTACCGGTCAAAAGTTTTAGAACACCCCCATTTTCCAGTTGGGGGAATTTAAGCAGTTCAAGTCCTCTGAGCCGCTTATCACGCAAGCTGTTGACTCTCAGAAACTTGTCTTCTGATTTTGTCGTGGCTTTGGGTCTGCCAGACCTCTTCCTGTCAGAGTTTCCTCCAGTTTCCAAGTGCCTTTTGATGATGTAGGAAACTACTCACTGCCCAAAAATGTACATTATTTTTCAGTTTTTGGTAACCTAAACTTCTGTGTCCTATCCTAGCCCCCCTTCCCCCGGGGGCTCGGCGCTCAGCTGGGGGGCTCGGCGCCCTCCGCCACCGTGGCCGTACCGCTCCGCGGTGGTGATTGCGCCGGTGGTAGTTACGGCGACGATGAAAGCGGCGTGATTGGGCGCGCGGGGCTCGTTGCGAGAGCCACGCTGGCGAATGCAGCTGCCCATTATGTCGTGGACACCGGCGGCCCCCAGATGAAAAGGAACGAGCCGGTGGCTTTTGGAAATTACCCGTAATTACGGCGTGATTGTTGCCGCCGCGCCGCGCATCAGTCACAATATTTGTTTTGTCACGCCGCACCTGTCGCTTCACGAGGAGTAATTCCGCTAAACAAATCGCGTTACCGCGGCGTGGCGCGGCCCGCCGGAGTGTGCGCGGGGAGGAATGTGTCTGAGTTAAGGGAGGAAGCGAGATGTGTATGGTGGCCCCTCCTCTGCATTCTCTGGCCCCTGTCCTGTGTGTGTGTGCGTGTGTGTGTGCGTTTGTGTGCGTGCGTTTGTGTGTGTGTGTGTGTGTGTGTGTGTGCGTGCGCAAGGTTTCTGGCAACTGGGATACAGTTTGATTAAAATTAAAACAATCAGACGGTTCAAACAAGGCAGCACTGAAATGTTAGAGGTGTGTGGACGGCATCTGTAGGTATGTGACAATAACTACTGTCTCCATCTCTCACTCTCTCTCGACCCTCCCTCCCTTTCACTTTCTCTCTCCCTCCCTCCCTCCCTCCCTCTCTCCCTCTCTCTCTCCCTCCCTCCCTCCCTCCCCCCCTCTCTCCCTCCCTCCCTCCCTCCCTCTCCCCCTCTCTCTCCTCCTCTCTCTCTCTCTCCCTTCTCTCTCTCTCTCTCTCTCTCTCTCTCTCTCTCTCTCTCTCTCTCTCTCTCTCTCTCTCTCTCTCTCTCTCTCTCTCTCTCTCTCTCTCTCTCTCTCTCTCTCTCTCTCTCTCTCTCTCTCTCTCTCTCACACACACAGCTGTTTCCTGAGACCGGGCCTCGGCAGGGTGGCACCAGGCTCACCATCAGCGGGGAGAACCTGGGCCTGCAGTTCCGAGACATCCAGGCGGGAGTGCGTCTGGGGAAGGTGTTCTGCCACCCCATCGAGGAGGAGTACATCAGCGCTGAGCAGTGAGCCTCCTTCCTCAAGTCCTCCCTCCTCCCTCCCTCCCTGCCCCCGCGCTTCCCTCTCTTCCTCCACACCCTCCCCACCTTCTGCCTTTCATCTCTCTCTCCGTTGAGCGTAAATCCAGGGGAGGATGTAAAGGTCTTCCTCGGTGCCATCTGCCAAACGCAGACTAAATGAGTAGTCGGATGGCGGGGGGACAGGAGGGGAGTGGATTTGCGATCTCCCGGCGAGTTAAATGCCGAGCGCGTGAAAAGCGCCCGCGCCCTCTCCTCTCTCGAGAGCGCACGCAGCCGAGAGACAACACGCCGCGACGTTCTCCTCCGAGACCGATGCCACGAGACCCTCCCTCCCTCCCGCCCAAGCCCCGCTGCCCTAACCGCTGCGGGGAGCGGTCCTAGCGGCCGCTGGTGCTACGCTGCTGCCACGGAGCGTTATGAGGCGGGGGGGTGGGACACTTTTCTAAGAATCTCTTTCTGTTTCTGTTACCCCCCTTTTTCTCCCAATTTAGTAGCCACTGTGGGGACACCCTCTATTTTTCATGTCTGTCCCCCCCCTCGTGTTGTGAGTTCGCTGCCGTACCCCTGAGACCGGCAGAGCTACTCCTATACGCAGCGATCTCATATCACCCCCCCTCCCTGGGACGGACAGCCAATTGCCGCCCCCGGTGGCACTCCCGGCCAGAGCAGACTCTGGTGTGGCCGGTGGAATCAAACCTGGTTCGCCGTGGCCAGCGTCGAACGTTGTAACCGCTAGACCACCGGGAGGCCTTTTTTTAAATTTTCTTATTATCTAAAAACCGGCCCGACGTAGCGTCGTCCTCCTGGGATGTGAACCCATGCCCCGCAGGTGCAGGTTTGCGTGCCGTGCCGCCCCGTGCCTCGCTCCTGACCCGCCCTTCTCTCGGCCCACAGGATCGTGTGCCAGCTGGCCGACGCCACGGGGTACCGCGTGCAGGAGGCCCAGGTGGAGGTGTGCGTGCGCGACTGCCTGGCCGACTACAGGGCCGTCTCGCCCAACGCCTTCACCTTTGTGGTAAGCAGGAGGAGGGCGGTGGCTCTGTGTGTGTGTGTGTGTGTGTGTGTGTGTGTGGGGGGTTGTATGTATGTATGTGTGTGTGTGTGTGTGTGTGTGTGTGTGTGTGTGTGTGTGTGTGTGTGTGTGTGTGTGTGTGTGGGGTGGGTGGGTGGTGGGGGGTTGTGTGTCTGTGTGGGTGTGTGGGTTGGGGGTGTGTGTGTGTGTGTGTGTGTGTGTGTGTGTGTGTGTGTGTGTGTGTGTGTGTGTGTGTGTGGGGGTGGGTGTGTGTGTGTGTGTGTGGTTTGTATGTGTATGTGTGTGTGTGTGTGTGTGTGTGTGTGTGTGTGTGTGTGTGTGTGTGTGTGTGGGGCTTGTGTGGCTGTGTGTGTCTAACACTGCAGAGACGCTGTGCAGACGAGAGCTTGTTTATCACTAGAACGAGCCGTGTACGCACTTAACTCACATCCACACGGGTTACGATGAGGGGCGCACATAAGCGCTACGCCAGTACGCAGCTCGCGTCCTCAGGCGTTCATTGCGTCCCAAGCAAGACGACCATCAGTCAGATCAGATTAGACTGTACGTTTCATCACTGGTAAGGTAATTGACTTAGTTAGTTGGTTAGTTAGCTCACCAGTGAAGGGCTGATCAAACTTAAAGTCACGTATGTTTCTGAAGTTTGTCATCTTGCTTGGTATGCAATTAACATTTGAGGACGCAAGCTGCGTACTGGCGTACCACTTATGTGCGCCCCTGGTTGTGATTTAGGCCCTTTGTGTGGAGGAAGTCCTGTGATTGTGCGTATTCCTCTGTATGTTGTATGGCCGTTTTGCGTGGCTATGCCCTGCATTTCCACGTTTTGTGTTTCCCGATGCTTTGAACCCGATCCAAGCGCTCTGGCCTGCATTGTTCCATACGAGTGAATGACGGACGCCGCTTTGCACAGCTCCCTCCTCCGAGCGGCCGCTCCGGTTTTGAGTGCGTGGTGTGCGATCTTCGCCATTGTGTGTGTCTGCTCATCACCGTTGTGTTGCATAAGACAGGGGTGGGCAACTCTTGTTCCTGGAGGGCCGGTGTCTACGCAGCTTTTTGGTTCCGCTCAATTAGCTCATTATCTGTACACACCGACGCCGGTTCACTCGTAAATTAGAGCACGGTGGGGGAAAAAAGACATAAGAAGCATGCAGGGGGACACAAGCTGTCGTTCGTGAGCTTGTCGACAAACATGTCGCTGAAATGTCATTTCACATAATCACGATTGGGCTAGTTAAATAACCGAAGCATAGAAGTTGACATGAAATGCAAAAAAAACCAAATGGAAACGGCCCTACTTACCAACCCGTGACATAAGGTAACGCCCCCCCACCGCCGCCTCCCTCCCTCCCTCCCTCCCTCCCTCCCTCCCCTCCCTCTCCTAGACTCCGTACTTCATGCGCGTTCAGCCCGCGCGGGGGCCCCTCTCCGGCGGCACGAGGATCACCATCGAGGGGAACCACCTGAACGCCGGCAGCACGGTGTCCATCAACATCGGACTGCACCCCTGCCACTTTGAGAGGTGAGTTTCCGGGCCTCGGGTTTCCGTCTAAAGCAGGGCACCCCCAATCTCAACCGGAAGGGGCCGTGTCTGTGGACGCAGACGCCCGCTCTAGCCCGGCGCCGAAACCGCCCGCTTCAGCCAATCAAGATCTCGATTGAAGGCTGAGATTAGTTGATTAGTCGAATCAGGCGTTTTAGCGCCGGGCTATTAAAAGGCTGCATCCACAGGGGGGCCCTTCCCGGATGATATCGTGGACCAGGACTGCTCGTAAATGACCTCACCCTAGCACGGCGCTCCCTCGGTTCAGTGTTGTTTTGCGGAATCAGTGCTTTTTTATTTATTTATTTTTTTGCTGTTGCACCCATCGTTGTAATATACGGCCCGTCATCCCTTTCTCAGTTTATCCCTTTGTAATTCTTTGTAAGCTGTTTTCTTTCGCTTGTTCATTTATTACATTTTTTATTTTTTTTATTTTTTATTTATCAGGCGATAAAAACAAATTGCAGTATTTGATGTATTTTACCAGCGTGAGCGTTGCCGAGAACTAATTTTCCGTCCGCAGTCCCTAGGCGGGTTTGTGGTAATGCAATGCGATAAGACGCGACTGACAATCAAATCACAAACACGAAAACAAAAATCGATCTAATGAAAGCTTGTAAAAATGTAGCGTGACTCGCTTGTGAAATGGCAATCACAAAGTGACGCAAAGCACATTTTCACGCAAATGAATAGGGGTAAGTCGGGAGCCTTGGTGAGCAGCGGTGGCTAACCTTAGCCGTGTCTTGGTCCTAGTAACAAAAGCCTAGTTTCCCACGACCGTAGCTTGGACAGAGAATGCTGATTGTCCAAATTTTGTCGGACGCTGAGGCGAAAATGTCTCCTCTTGCAGAACCGGGTCTATTATCGGTACCCGGGCAAAGTTTGATGAACGCGTTTGCTACCGAGCTTGTATTGGACAGTTCTCCAATTATGAATGGCGGCGTTAACCTCGCGGTGGAGGAACGCGGCCCTAATGATCGCAGCGGTACACCTCGACCCGAGGGCCGGTCGCGGATGCGTTGAGTGATGGGCGCGCCGCTCCCCCCCCCTCTCGGTTCTGAGCTCTGATTGGCTCGCGGGTGTCTGAAGGTCTGAAGGCTCATTACAGTGCAGGGCGGTGAAGTTGAAGGGCCTTCATGCCCGCGGCGGATGGGTCCCCCCGCCGCCGAGACCGAGCGCAGTCTGTGGCAGACTCCTGATTGGAGGCAGAGCGGGGAGAGACGCCGTCCCACCGCCTCCCTCGCGCGCAGAGTGCATTGCCGGAGAAGAGCCGGCGCCGTCGTTTGTCAAACGTCGCTTTTATTTTTTTCTTCCTTTCACTCCGTTTTTCCAGTCGCCGTCCTGCCGAGGAGAAAACGACGGCTCCTCTCCTCGCGTCGTGTAGAGCGACTGCTTTTCCTTCTGTCTCGCTTTCGCGACGCGCGCCGGGCCTCTGTGACCCGGAGAGGAGAGCGGCGTGAGACGCTCTCAGGCCTCGGCACGATCGCCCGACGGTAGTGACTAACCGGCCCGGCTCACGGCCAGATTAGTGCCGCTGATTGAAAACGTTTTGTGTCTCGAGCGGGTCAAAACGGAGCCTTCCGTTATGCGTTCGCGTGGGAGTGCGTGCGTACGCTTCTTTGAAAGGCCACGAGGTAAAGTGTCGAGGGAAACCTTAATGGCTGTGTTGCCGTGTGACGGGGCGGATTAAGGGTGAACCTTCCTTCGCTGCGCTGGAATATGCCCCGAGACGCGTTCCAGAGCGATGGACGCAGAGCCGCCTTTAATCGGCCGATGCGCTGGACCTCCTCCGCCGCTTCATTAATACGTTATCATATTTTCATATTGGCCTAAGAAAAAAAAGTCATGCGGCAGCTTATCTTCTCCCTTCTATCTCCTTCGCGCTCTCTTTCGCTCCCTCTGCCTCTCCCTTTCTTGTTCTTTGTGTTTGTGGCAAACACCTTGTCAAAATATGCACGGTCCTGTGGGGGTTTCAGCGATGAGTGTTGTGAAAGGGGTTCCCATGGAAACGCCGCGAGAGTGAGAATCGGCGAAGGCACCGCGTGCGCACCTTCTGTCGGAGCCTGGGATCGCCGCCTGCGAGCTGGCAGGAGTGCTCGCGCTCACAAGATCCCGATTCCATTTCCCGCTCACTCCGTTCCGCGGCAATCCTTCTGAGCGTTTTAAAAGCGCCTCCCTGCGGGACGGGGTGCGGAAGTGCATCCCGCACCCTGCGCGAAACGCACGCTTTGCGAGGCGCCCGCGGCCTACGGGGAGTGGGACCGAGGGGAGGGGCGTGGTGGTGCGTTTCTAGAGAAGGGGAAGAGGGTAGCGCCCTCCTGCTGCTGGGAGATTAACCCAGTGACCGGAGTCCTGGTTTAGAGCGCCGTCTGAAGGAGCGAGCTTATTTTCCGAACGTGAAAAGAAATACACAGCGAGACAGAGAGGTGAAGCTTCTCAATCCAAAGGTGGAGCGCTGAGGTATTTTGCGATAGGCGTCAGTAAAAAAATCCAAATAAATGTAAAAGTAGTCGACCCAGCAGTTCTTCTCCCCAGATATTCACAGCAGGGCTTTGTGATTCGCCGATGAGAAAGCTCGGCTTTTGTGAGAGAAAGCCGGGGCGTCGAGAGTGAACGTGTGCTCCGTTGCTCTTGCAGGAGGAGCGCCAAGGAGATAGTGTGCGTGACGCCGACGGGGCAGAACCCGGGAGGCACGCCCGTCATGGTGGACATCAACTGGGCCGAGCTGAGGAACCCCGAGGTCAAGTTCAACTACACCGACGACCCCACCGTCCTGAAGATCGAGCCTGACTGGAGCATCGCCAGGTAAAAGCACCTTTTCACTACTTTATCTGGTGCAGATGCATGGTGAGCGCTCTGGCTCACAATGGCTGCCGTGCATCAACCAGGTGGGTGCTGCCACATCGGCGATGGTTGAAATGGCCTTTGTCGTAAAGCGCTTTGAGAATTTTGCCTTTCGTATTGCGTAAGGCACTGTATAAACGCAATCCATCATCGTTGTTATTATTGTTAGGTTATTTTTTGTGGGGCCCCATGTGGCGCAACCGGTAAAGGCCCTTGTTCCAAGTGCAGGTTGCCCGCCGCAGCCCGGGCTCGTGTCCGGGGGCTGCGCCAGACCGGCTCTGGCCGGGAGTCCCGTCCGTGGGTGGCAATTAGCTGTACGCCCCCCAGGGGAAGGGGGGAGGGGAGGGAAGCCGGCATGAGCTCGCCGCACGCACAGCAAACATCTCTGTGTGTATCGGAATCGCAGCGGGCTTGGCGAGTTCCGTCTCGAAGGAGGCGGTTCGGTGCCATTGTCACTGCCGGTTCCCAGAATTGCGGCTGGTCCCGTAGTCGCAGGAGGCGGGCTCGTGGGGGGTAGTCGAATCAATAGAGGGTACAACTGCCAGCCAAAGTGGGAGAAATAGATTTTGTCGATCAGACTACTCCCATTCGAACCAAAAGGACTCCCTCCAGTGGAGACGGTGCTGTACCCTGGCGGCACACAACATTTGGCCTCATTTCGTGGCCCTTCTCATTTAAGGCCACATACCATTGGAGTGCACTCCCAGAAGACATATTGCAGCTTCGCAGCCAAGGCGAAAACATGGCTAAAGGTCAAACTGAAATGCATTCATTTATTTATTGAATCTGACTTTCAAAATGTACAGTACCAGTCAAATGTTTGAGTCCACCTGCCGGAAACTAGGTTTATCTTGTAATTGACAATGTTTTACACCGTATAAGCTTCTGTAAATGCTTGAAAAAGACAAAAAACACATGTAACAATAAACAAAAGGAACATCAAAGCAATGCTCAAGAACATTTAGCTGAAAATGTCATCTTGGATTCCTCAGAATAGTCACCCTTTGCTGTGATAACAGCCCCACAAACACGGGCCATTCGGTTAATAAGTTTCAGCAGGAAATCACCTGACATGTCTTCCCAGCTCTCCTGCAGCAATTCCCAGAGACACTTGCGGGCTGCTTTGCTTTGACTCTTCTGTCCAGTTCGTCCCATACAAGTTCTCTGGGATTGAGGTCTGGACACTGGGCAGGCCAGGTCCTTAGTTTGAGTTACACTTGCACAACTTCAAGGTGTGTTTCGGGTCGTTATCTTGCTGAAGAATGAAGGAGTGCCCCATTAGCCGTAATCCAGATAGAAGGTGTACTCAAACTTTTGACTGGTACTGTAAGTGAAATTAATTTGAATATAGTACTTTTAATGCAAACATAACTTTATATGCACAGCCTTTCATCCTGATACACTTTTGTATGCCTTAATGTCTAAGTGTTTTTGTATTCATAATTTTACTGTGTGTATTGTGCAACATATGTATATGTTCAACTGTAACCTGCCTAAGGACTGCAGATTAAAATGAACTTAAGCTAAATCTGTTACAAATGGCATCAAATGGCAACATTTATGTTAAACATTGTAAACGGTCCATTACAAATAAACTAAATTACAAAAAACCATATGGCATGTGTATTCAGGTTTTTTTGTGTTTTGTGCAGTTAGTGTATTTGATAACGTGCTCAAGTCAAAATGCAAGAACTTTTGTGAGACTCAATGAAAGTGACATCATTCATAAAAGCCGAGCAACACACTTGTCCAACAGGTGAAACGAATGCCGGCGCAGACTACTTCACACCGTATACTCGCGCTTCCTCTGATGTGAAACTCCCAGGATAAAAAAAAAAACCTGCCGGGTGAAAGACAATCAACACTGTGTGCTGACACGATTGTACTCTTTCTGAAAATAGCTCTTTTCACCGGTTACCCCGCCCCGCCCCAAAGTCGCATAATAACAGCTCGGCCCGAAGTGGTGTCACCCCCAGAGACCTGGGACAGGCTGGGGCCACTGGTTGAGAGGTAGAGAGAGAGAGAGAGAAGGAGAGACTGCAGGGATCTGAATGAAAGAGGCGAACAGCAGGTGCTAGAACAGCACACATTAAAGTTGGGGGGGGTGGTTGAAACGAGGCGCGAGGTGGAAGCGGGCCTTTTTATCACTGAGCGTGTGAAGAGAAGTGATCTTAAATTCCGGCCGCGGGGAATCGACCCTGTTGTCCCTTCTGCTCGTTCTTCCCGGCGATCCTTCGGCGGACTTGCCCGGCGTTCCACGCACGACAATTACCCTGTGATATTCACACGCCCGGCAGACCCCTCTTACCCAGGGAGTCGCGCCGCACCGCACCTACGTTCCTGCCCCTCGAAACGCCGGCGCTCCCGCGCGACTCAGGCGTGACGCGGAAGTTCACGGCTGGCGCTCCTCCAGCCGCACCGGTGCTTCCTTTGAAGCGGCTCTGCAGTATAGTGGCACTCGAGCCTGGCCCTGGAGAGCCGTAATGGCTGCAGCACGCTTTTGTTTCTGGCCAGGCACTTAAGCACCTGACTCATGATCATTGTCTTGATTGAGCCAATTCCCTACTGGGTCTTGAGAGCACTGGCGGCGTGAAGAGAGGCTGGAAAGCCCCGCCGCGGCCCTGGAGGAGCAGGGGCCGAGGAGCCCTCGTGTAGAGGACAAGTGAGCGCGCGAGTGAGAGGACGCCGCCGCCGCACTCCGAGGGGAGGGAGGTCAGG
This sequence comes from Aldrovandia affinis, assembly GCA_029706075.1. Taxonomy (NCBI): domain Eukaryota; kingdom Metazoa; phylum Chordata; class Actinopteri; order Notacanthiformes; family Halosauridae; genus Aldrovandia; species Aldrovandia affinis. The sequence goes on along the minus strand of JAINUG010000075.1, from coordinate 3,141,658 downwards.
CTTAACTGCGGGTAGACGAGCGGACGGGAGGAGACGTTTTTGAAGGATTCCCGTTAAGCTCTGTGGCAAGCGCCCCGACCCCCGTACGTCTGAGGGAACGGACGCCGAGTTCTGCCGTGCCCAGCCTCTCTCTCTCTCTCTCTCTCTCTCTCTCTCTCTCTCTCTCTCTCTCTCTCTCTCTCTCTCTCTCTCTCTCTCTCTCTCTCTCTCTCTCTCTCTCTCTCTCTCTCTCTCTCTCTCTCTCTCTCTCTCTCTCTCTCTCTCTCTCTCTCTCTCTCTCTCCCCCACTCTTTTCTCTGCCCTCCCCCTCATCGTGGCGTTGTCAGGATGGACGGCTGGAGGGAGGGAGGCAGGCAGGGAGGGAGGGAGCGCGTCCTGGCTGAACTCCGATCACGAGGCAGACTGAATTCCCAGTGCTGTATCTGCTCGGGCTGAAGAGCAGCTGTGCTGCCTCTTTCTCTCAGACCATCTGCTGTGCTGATTGTTGCTCTGCCTTTCCCTGGCAAACCCCGGCGAAAGGAAGTCTATTAGCAGAGCCTGGACGGGCGGCCCTTCCCCAAGCGAGCCCCTCGCGCTCGCCCCAGATACGGGCCCCATCTGGCCCGCCCCGAAAACAGGCCCAAACGCCTGGATCGTCTCCGGGAAGGGCTTCCCGTCTCCGACGCTCCTGCTCAAGCCCCTGTAATTCCTGCACAGCTGAAGCTTTTGTTAATTACTGGGTGCTGGCGCAGAGGAGCACAGAGGCCCAGGGCTAGGATAACGTGGCCATGGTTACCTCAAGTCGTCCATCGGCTGTTAGCTTAAAGGCAGCCTCAACAGGCAGCTTGTGCTCTCTCCCAGCGTTGGAGGGGCTGTGGCTTAATTGGTGCGCGCATCTCAACTTTAAATCAGGGTTGGTTGCTGGAGTCACTGCATCCTTCTTGTGGTACCCACAGAAAACATACACCACTCCAGGGTGTGGACTGCCTGCACATGATCATATTCGCGGTGCCCTCCTGAATTATTAGGCACCCTTGGTATAGGTGAGCAAAAAGGGCTATGAAAAAATGTCTTTGTTGTTCATCGGCTTGATCTTACACTAAAAATCCTTATCAAAAGATATACATTTTTCTCAAAAGCATGTATCACAATTATTGGCACCCTTAGAAATTCTTATGAAGTATATTCCCATTTATATTTCATTTGTTTTAAGTTCACCTGAGTCTTTAGGAAACCTTAAGTTGTCATCCATGACTTCCTGTTTCACTGGGGTATAAATATGAGAAGACACACAGGCCAAACTCCCTTAGTCATCCATCAACATGGGGAAGATCAGAGAATACACAAATGAAATGAGACAAAAGGTTGTCATCAATTTTTCATTCATTTAAAAAAAATTGCTACATGCCTGAAAATACCCATCTCCACTAGTAGGAACATAATTAAGAAATTTAAAACAACTGAAGCTGTAATGAACCTGCCTGGAAGAGGATGCAAGTGTATTTGGCCCCCACGCACAGTGAGGAGGATGGTTCGAGAGGCAAAAATGTATCCATGGATCACAGTTGGAGAATTGCAGAAGTTGGTTGCATCCTGGCCGTCACCAAGTCTCCAAAACTACAATTAGACACCACCTCCATGCCAACAAGCTATTTGGAAAGCTTGCCAGAAGAAAGCCTCTGCTGTCATCAAACCACAAACGTAAGCGCATGGAGTTTGCTAAAAAGTCAATGGAACTTTTAATGGAACCGGGTTCTATGGTCAGATGAGACAAAAATAATGCTTTTTGGCAACAAACACCAGAGGTGGGTTTGGTGTAAAAAGAGGGATGGTCATGCAGAAAAGAATGTACAGTAGGCTCTGTTTTTATATTATCTAACTATTCTTTTAAATTGAATCCAACAAAAACAAATATTCATAAATATACAACTTATTTGAAGTTAATTGGAAGGCTATGGAACTATACAGTAGCCTACAATGATATCCTGTTTCCTGAAGGCATAAAAAGGAGAGAACACACGTTTGAAATACTGTGGTCAGCCATCATCATGGTGAAAGGAAAATAACTCTCTGAAAGCATCAGACAACAGGTTATTGACCTCTACAGAAAAGGAGATGGCTGCAAGCAGTGGCTAACCTGCCAAGTAGAAGACGCAAGTCTGTCTTGCACCCACGTGTAGTGAGACGGATGGTTCGAGAGGCAAAAAGAAGTCCAAGGGGCACAGTTCAAGATCTCTCTCTCAAAACAAGCTGGAATCTTGGGGTTACAAGGTGTCTAAAGCTACCATTTGACGACGACAACATGACAATGGCCTTTTGAGTTGCAAGAAGGAAGCCTCTTTTGAAGACAATTCACCGAAAGGCGTCTTGAATTCGTCAAACTACATCTGAACTACAATTGGAACCGTGTCTTGTGGCCGAATCAAGCTTTATGGACGTGCTCATGCTTACGGTGGAACATGGTGGTGGATCTTTAATACTTTGGGGTTGTTTTGCATCCACAGGCCCTGGGGCCCTTATTAAAATAGATGGAACCATGAACTCCAGCATGTACCAATACATTGTGTCCAAAAACCTTGTTCCCTCTGCCAGGAAGTTACACCTTGGATGGACCTTCCAACATGAAAACGATCCCAAACATGCGTCCAAAGAAACTAAGAAATGGTTGACAGAGCACAAGGTCAATGTCCTGACTTGACCATCTCAGTCTCCAGACCTGAATCCAATTCAACATTTGTTGTTTGAACTAAAAAAAGCAGTCCACAAACTCCAACCCAAGAATCTGAAGGAACTAGAACAATCTGCATGGAGGAATGGTTGAGAATCCCCCCCAAGAAGTTCCATAACCTCGTACGACACTACAGAAGTGACTACTTGCTGTTATAATGGCCAAGGGAGGAACCACAAAGTATTGATAACAAGGGTGTGAAGAGTTGTGATTCTTGATTTTTCTTGGGGAAAAAAATCATAATTTGTGAACCGTTCGATTGCGGTTCGTGCCAATGCATTATTATTAAAGAATTTTTTTTTTTGAATTTTTGGAGCCTAAAATATACCTAAAATATAATTTATTTTATACGATCCCTTTTTTTCGTCTTTATCAAGGGTATGAATGAAAACAGAGCCTACTGTAATCCTCACTGTGAAGTATGGTGGTGGGGTTGTTTTACTTCCAAAGGCCCTGAGAACCATGTTAGGATAAATGGCATCATGGACTCCATCAAGTACCAGGAGATTTTAGATCAAAATCTGACTGCCTCTGTCAGGAGGCTAAAACTGGGTTGTGGTTGGATGTTCTAGCAGGACAATGATCCAAAGCATACCTCCAAATCCACACAAAAATGGTTCACTGACCACAGAATCAAGCTTTTGCAATGGCCATCCCAGTCCCCTGACCTAAACCCCATTGAAAACCTGTGGAGTGAGCTGAAGAGGAGAGTCCACAAGCGAGGACAAAGGACTCTGAAGGATCTGGAGAGATTCTGTATGGAGGCATGGTCTCATCAGGTATTATAGGAGAAGACTCTACTGTTCTTGGCAAGGGGAGGGTGCACAAAGTACAAAATACAGTGGTGCCAATAATTGTGACGCGTTTTTGAGAAAAATGTGTTTTTGTTTTTTTAAGGATTTTTTTTTCTTCTTCTTTGAATAATTTTGCTTCAATTAAAGGTTCGATTTCTCTCATATTTTGAGTGTAAGATCAAGCCAATGAACAACAAAGACATTTTTTCATAGCCTTTTTGCTCATCTTTACCAAGGGTGCCAATAACTCTGGAGGGCACTGTACATGCATGGGGTTTTTCCAGGTAATGGCAGGAGGTAATGGATAATCGAGTACAGACCAAAACGGCTTTTTGCGAGGTCAAGTCTCCGTATATCGGTTCACCTTAAGTCAGGAGTCAAAAGGACCCGCAGACCTAAAAGAGTTCCCTGAAGACCCAATGTTTTTACGCCACCTGCCGCTGCCCTTCAGTCCTTTATTTACCTTGACAAATGAAATAAACACATATATAAATAAATAAAGGTAGAAGCAGGCTCGGTAAGCTGCTTTGAAACCCCCCCCCCAGAGGGCCCGTGTTGATGCAGTGGAAGAGATCCATGCCGATAGTAGTCACAATTTTACGGAAGAAAATCCCATTTTGAAAATCCGGTTGGTTATTCAACGGAGCATTACCTGAGTTAAAAGGGTCCCCCAGAGGAGAACTGGAGGTAGAAACTCAGCATAAATAACATTAACAGCTGTGGAGCCTCTGAAATGAACAGAAATCAAACACGGCTTGGAGGCGGGCCACGCTCACGGTGAACTGGAGGCACGCAGGCACATTTGGGTTTCGGCTGAAATGAAAGGCTTTTTTTATTTGATTTTATTGATGTTATTTTTCTTTTGACTAACGTTTCTGTCCAGAAGGTTCCCCCGGAAGAGGATATTTTGGATTTAAGCATTTTTTACTGTCCCTGTCCCGGTTGCTGTTTGTTGTCATGCCCGCTTTGCGAGTCGCGACAGTGGTTCTAGGTCCACGCTGGGATGTGCATTGGCTCGATCGCTGACCCCGACTTTTCCTTCCCCCCCCCTTCTGTAGTGGTGGAACCCCTCTCACGATCAGTGGCACCAACCTGGCCACGATCAAAGAGCCCAAGATGCTGGCCAAGTACGGCTCCGTAAAGTCCCTCCACGTGAGTATCTGCCCGCGACCGTTATCCACCCGGCCCGAAAGAGGCCGCCGTAGCAAACGCAAACAGCTCTGTTAGCCCAAGTCACCAAGCCCTGGGCTTGTTTGTGTCTGTCTTTTTTTGACTCTCCTTCTGGCAGTTTAACCTTTTAAATGTCAACCGGCGATAAACCTAAGCTGGCAAAACTCTCCCCACCTACAACCACGGGGCTTGGCTAACCTTTCTCCGAATACCCCTGAAATGAAACATTGGAGTTGGAACTGGCAGTTTTTGTTAGTGTTCTTCTTGTGTTTTTTCTTTTATATTGTATATATATTTTTTTTTTTTTCTTTTTTTCTTTGCCTTTTCATTTTAATAACGTAAGAACTCGCGGTGCGAGGAATGATACCCTACACAGTTGGTAGCATGTGAGAAGGAGTGACATGCACGTCTTATCTCTGAGCCAGATCAAGATCGGTTTTCTCACACATGTGCACACATGCCAAAAAAATGTTAGTTTTTAAATGACATAAATTGAGTGCAGCGGTGGAATATTCTGTCTGGAAGCTGTCGGAGATGTTATCGGCAGTAATAGGACCGCTATGACAGTCTTGTATCTGCATTCTTCCGTGTCACCGTCTAAGTTTCAGCCAATCTTTGTCTCCCTCTCTCAGAACTGCACCGTCTTTAACAACACCATGATGGTGTGCCTGGCTCCGTCCTTGGCCGGTTCTGAGAAGGGCTTCCTGGAGGTGGGCAGCGGGCCGGACGAGATTGGCTTCGTCATGGACAACGTGCAGTCTCTGCTGGTGGTCAACGAGACCTTCAGCTACTACCCGGACCCTGTCTTCGAACCCCTGAGCCCCACGGGCATCCTGGAGCTCAAACCCAGCTCCCCGCTCATCCTGAAGGTGAGTCCAGAGAGAGATCTGCATGCGATTGGCTCATTCCGATGACAGGTCATCTTTGTGACCTCTTTGTGGGAGGAGAATCGTTTCTCCGAGATGTTGTGTAACTAGATTGGATTCAACATTTTGTGGATACGTGTGATAACGTTGCCTTTTTAGAAATGGCAGTCGGAATTGACTTATACTGTCGGCAATGGCGTTTATGATTCACTGTAGCGACTATGTAGAAGTTTTGTTTAAATGGCACTTAATTGCTCGGAATGTACAATGTGGCCATCCCAAATGTAACAAATTGTGTAAATGTGTATACTATTATTAGGGGGTCTCGGATAATTGTGACATATCTTTTTTTGGGGAAAGAAATATTACTTGATAAAGAAAGTCGTTTTAGAAAATCTAGTAATTAGTATAAACTATGATAATTTTCCCTTTTGTTGAGCGTACAATACAGCTCCTAACCTGTATTTTTTATTTTGTACAGCCTTCTTTGCTCACCTTTATCAAGGGTCTTCATAATTGTGGAGTTGACTGTGTGCGGTCTTTTATTCCTTTGTATTCAGAAAGTGTCTGTGGCACTGTTTTGCACTTGATTTATTAACTGCCATGCTTACTACTGATATGATGTGTAGACTTCAGCAGTAATGCGGCATAGCAGCCTCTGTGGATATACCCTGCACCCCCTCTGTACCAATTAAGATGAGAAAGTGTTTAGTACCAAATGTTTGTTTTTATGAGGTGAGTTTTTAAGCCTTTGATTGGTGCTATTAAATATCCTCCACTTGATATCTTTTGGTATCCCCCCCCCCCACACGTCTCTCATTGAACTTCAAAGCTGTAGTAAAAAAAAAAAAAAGAAGGAATCTGCATGATATTTTACGGTGAATAATGACTTCTTCCCCCCTCCCCCTCTCCGTGCCAATTTAAAACGAGGGAAAAAAAAAGAAGCATGACTCCCATTACTTTTCCGTTAAATGAAAACTCGGTAATGAGACCTTTTGATTGCCGTAGCCTGTGCTCTGTTAGCAAAACCTGCACATTAACGAAAAAATAAGAACAAGAAAATGCAATCCCGTGAAGTAATCTCGGATACATTAGATGTGCATTAAATTTTTCATGCAATTAATTTTTCATGGCGAACCCTCCCGGGTAATGTAAAATGTAACCCGTGTGAAATGAAGATGTGTGTTCTTCGGGTCTATTTACCCGCCTAATTGGATCCCTCGGTCACGAGATGGATTGATGCCTCCCAGTAGCTAAGTGAAATGATACCGGGACGAATCGGCATAAAACCCGCTCGCTCTCCAGCTCCTCGCAACGCAGTTGGCTGAGGAATATTGAAGAACCCACTGTACTTACCTTTACATTAAAGCCGGCTTGCGTTCATGCTGGTATTTCAGGAAGTGGGTCAGCTGGCCATTGTAGTCTTTCCCTGTCGTTATCACTGCCCGGACTACATTCGACAGTCCACTATACGTCTGCTGTGAGAGGTTCCTGTTGTAATGTTGCCACAAAAGCAATCTGAAGTCACATTTCACATAATCGATGTCGAAATGCGTCTGATAAGTGTTGTACTTATAGCAAGTGATATCAGTAATAAGTATCCAGCGCCAATTGAATTTGTTTATTTTATCTCCCTAATGCACGGCGTAATTAAACTTTTACAGGTGCTTTATTAATAAGTCATCGAAGTATCTGGTTTTGCTGCGGGTCTGTGTGCGCCTCTGAATGGAGAGCCGGGAACAAAAGGGTGAACGTTGCGTGTGCGCGCTTTGTCTCGCAGGGTCGGAACCTGATTCCGTCGGCGCCGGGGAACTCGCGGCTGAACTACACGGTGCTCATCGGGGAGACGCCCTGCGTGCTGACGCTGTCGGAGACGCAGCTGCTGTGCGAGTGGCCCAACCTCACCGGGCAGCACAAAGTCACGGTGCGTACCACGCCGCCCTCCTTCTCCCTCGCCTCCGCTCCTCTGCCGTTCAGACACCACGCCTTCACACCTCTTTCCCCTTCACGCCCGTCTGCTCTGCTACTGTGGCGTTTGTGTCGCCTCGCCTCGCTTCGCTTCCGTCCCGTTGGCACTGGCCCGTCTGCATTCACGTTCACATTGGCGGCGGCAGTGCGGTATAACGGTTAGAGGACTGGGTTTGTAACGTTAAGGTTGCAGGTTCAGTCCCCTTGAGCAAGGTACTTAACCTGAATTGCTTCAGTAAAAATATCCCGCTGTATAAATGGATTGTATGTAAAGAAAGAAATGTAAACTGTAAGTCGCTCTGGATAAGAGCGTCTGCAAAATGCCTGTAATGTAACATCGACTTGAGCCCGTTAAGGCAGATACGTTATTTGTAATGCAAATGTGGTTCTGTGTGGCTCAGTAGGTAGAGCATGCCACTGACAACGTGTAGGTTGTGGGTTCGATTCCCGTTGGGACCACATATGCTGAAAAATGTATGCGTTCACTACTGCAAGTCGCCTTGGATAAAAGCGTATGCTAAATTACATATATTATATTATTATTATATGTTAAACCGGCATCGATGCAGATCCCCAGGAACCCTCCGGAGTTCTGACGTCACACCCACACACACACACACACACACACGTACATGCTTGCACGCAGTCGTGTCAGATATTGGAGCTTGCTTAAGCCGAAGTTTTCGCCACGTTTTTACGGAGAGCTCCGAACGGGCTGAAAATAGATGTTTCATTTCCGTGGGGACTGCTGTAATTTCTTTCTCGTGGAGCGTAAAAACAACAACTGGTGCTCTCAGAAGTTTGAGTAGTTTTACAAAGCGCCGGCGACGTGCGGCACTTTTAACAAGAGAAGATGATGGGGGGGGTGGGGAGGAGGGGGGGCATCATTTCAAAACTCTATTCGTACAGTCATTTTATTCATCTGTCGACAGCGTGTAAAAATAGAACTGTCTTTTGTGTTTCCGAGCCGTCTGTTCCGAGTCTTTGAGGCAGGCCCTCTGTTTGTTCTCTGCCTTAAGCTGACCTACAAATGGGGCTGAGCTTGGCCAGGTCCATCTTTCCTGTCCCGGCAGAGACACATTGACCGCATATGCGTGGGTTTACATCCCCCCCAACAGCCAGCTGTACAGTGGCTGCACCCCTCGGTTCCCCCTCTCCGAGCATTCTGTGAAAGCTGCTTTGACTCTGGCTTGCTGAAATCCGGGCTCTTTCCATTGAGCTCCTCGCTCCTCGCTCGTTCTGTCTTTTCGAGAGCGCAGATGCGGACAAACGGACCCCCTCTCTCAACCTTAACTGCTCCACAACTAAGCCTGTCACGCTTAACCCCCACCCCTCTCGTGGCCCAGCACGTCGGGGTGAGACAAGCCACCATCCCGGGGTGCAGTGACACCAGCCTGAAACACAAGCAGCCATTTTTCGAGCCGATGTAGACAATAGATGTTTTGTTTTATTGTTCAGACTAATTTGTTGTTGCCGCTGCATTATTGTAGCTGTCATGAACTATTTTTGGTCCCGAGTTGTGAAAAGTGGGTGCCGCGTGATCCACGACAGTAGCGCAGGTTGACGGAGTGGTGTGTGTGTGTGTGTGTGTCTCAGATCCGAGTGGGCGGGTTCGAGTACTCGCCGGGCACCCTGCAGATCTACGCCGACAGCCTGCTGACCCTGCCCGCCATCATCGGCATCGGGGGAGGCGGCGGCCTGCTGCTGCTGGTCATCATCGCCGTGCTCATCGCCTACAAGCGCAAGTCCCGCGACGCCGACCGCACCCTCAAGCGCCTGCAGCTGCAGATGGACAACCTGGAGTCCCGGGTCGCCCTGGAGTGCAAGGAAGGTACGGGCCCACCACGTCTCGTCCGTCCCCTCTCGCGTCCCTCTCCCCTCTCCAGTCCCGTTCTCCGCCGGCCAGTGCCCCGGGCCCAAATTCCCGTCCTGCCCTCTAGAGTGCCTCTCACACAGGCGGCAGTGTAGTGTAGTGGTTAGAGAACTGGGCTTGTAACTCAGAGGTTGCAGGTTCAATTCCCAGGTGGGGGCACTGCCGTTGTACCCTTGAGCTAAAGGTACTTAACCTGAATTGCTTCAGTAAAATATCCAGCTGTATAAATGGATTGTATGTAAAGAAATGTAAACTGTGTAAGTCGCTCTGGATAAGAGCGTCTGCTAAATGCCTACAATTTTAATTCACACAATGGAGTAAAGCGCAGCCCCCCTCCCCTCCCCCCTGTGTGCCGCTGATCCTCGTCCAGAGAACAAGCCCCTTTGATCAGGACTCGCTTCCGTCCGTTTCGCAGCCAGATGTTCGTTCCTCCCGTTAGCCCGCTGCATGTTTGCGATGGGTGCGGGCTGGGGGGTGTGGGGGTGTGTCTCCACAAGCGTAGGGTCCCGAAAGGGGCTTCCCGACGCCAATCACGGTTTAATACCGTGCACGGCAAGCGAGGTTGGGGGTCGGTTCCGTTTAAATTCAGTCAATTTGGGAAATGAATAGAAAAAATCGAAGAACGAATGGAAAAACCCCGTACAACAATATGGCTATTTTTCGATTCCTGAACTGAATTTCAGTACGTTTCCTGAAATGTCTGGAATTGACCCCCGACCCTGGCAGAAAGGCCACATCCGCGGCTCTGGCCTCCTGACAGGAAGAGAACCTGAAGGCCCGCTCCCCCTGTTAAGGCTTGTGTTGGCAGGCCCCGCGTGGCAGCAGTGGGTTTGGTGCGCCCTTGCCCTTCCTGGTCTGCAGGCTGCGTCGCTGGCCAGGAGTCAGGGGGGCACGGCGAGTAATTGGCCATTATCTGGGACTGTCTGTCCAGAGGCCGCGACCTCGTCCGTCTCACCCCGCGACGCGGTCTGTTGCTCGGGCGCGCGGTGGATCGAGGGACGGAGAGGAGAGGAGAGAGTCACACAGAGAGCTAAAATTGGAGGAGGAGGAGGAGGAGGAGGAGGAGGATGATGAGGGGGGGTGAGGATGAAACCAGACGTTTAAGAAGAAGAAAAAAAAGCTCTTTTTTCAGCGATGTTTTTCTTTTGTTTGTATTATTTGTGTGCTTTCATGGCAGATGGCAGATGCTCTTATCCATAGGGGTTTAAATGGACATTTTGAAGCCTTAAATGTGCGAAGAAAGAAACTCTTTGTGAAGTGCAGGATAATGGTCACCCTTTACGCCGAGAGTTTTTGAAATGATTTTCTAATCACGCACGCGGTGTGTGCAGAGAAGCGAGGGGGAGGAGGGGGAGATGTGGAGATTGCGCTCGCTCCCGTTTGCCTGCGAGGCCGAGCTGAGGGAAGGGAAGGTGTCCCTCCGAAAAGCTTGGGTTAGCGGAGCCGCCAGCGCCAGACGATGCGGCGAGGTGGCGGGACGGCGGGGGAGGTCTGCCCGGTTGGCGAAAGCGCCGCACCGCAGGCGGAAAGGCACACGCTCGTGAGCCTAATGACTCAGAGAGCGAGAGGCGGATGCGGGCCTGGGACTGGGTTAGCCGAGCTCCCGGAGCTCTGTGTTTACAGTGGAGAGGAGAGGAGAGGGAGGCCCGGCTCCTCGCTCGGGGCTCCGCTAGCTTCGGCCGCGCCCCCGGAGGTGAACCGGGGGAATCGCGGGAGCTTCGCTTCTGCTGCCCCGCGACCTTGGCGTGCCCTCCCCCGGGACTGCAGGGTTTCACCGGTCTGCTCCCGTGCGAGGTTCAGCACCAATCAAACTTTCTCATCGAGCTCACCTTCAGAGTAACCCCGTCTGTGCAAAAGCCACCGTTTGTTCGAGGCGCTGTTCACAGTCAAGTCAAGTCAAGTGTATTTGTGTAGCATGTTCTCGTACACGGCGGCAATTCAAAGTGCTTTACAGTGAAGATAAGTGGAACGTTCAAGGGGAAGTAAGTGCTCAAACGCTCCCCATTTGGACTGAACCCTCGCCGTCCTGTTGGTAATTAATTACTCAAGCAACCGATTGTGTGAAAAGGCTGCTGGTTCTTCTTTTATTTATCCTGAAATTAAACTAAGCCAAGTAAAATGGAAAAAACGGTAATGTTAGTTGATTCAATTCCTACTAAAATAAAACAGTGGTGGTCATTTTGCAGTGTCCATGTCGACAGAGTAGATAACGTGTCTCCGTGTGTGAAGTGGTGATGTGCCGCAGCCCTTCCCAGCATGCTCGGCACTGTGTACACGGCGGTCTCCCGATAGCTGAGGTTTAAACGACCCCCAACAGCGCACTCCTCTCCTATCCCTGCCCTCCGTACACTCATCTACATTGTCGCTGTAAAGCGCGTTGGGTACCTTGAAAGGCGCTGTTTAAGTCCCAATGTTCAATTCGATTCAATTCAATACAGCATGTCCACAGCTCCTCCTTGGCTAGTTTCTATCAATTAAGTGTCCTCTACCTTTTATTCCTCATCTTTAAAAGGACCCTTAAGGCCTCCCGCGTGGTCCAGTGGTTACAACGTCCGACGCTGGCCACGGAGACCGGGGTTCAATTCCCCGTTTCGCCAAGTGTCGGCTCTGGCCGGGAGTGCCACCAGGGGGCGGCGATTGTTTGTCCGCCCCAGGGAGGGGGGGAGGGAAGCCGACGTGACGTTCGCTGCGTATAAGAGTGGCCCTGTAAGTACCGGGGTTCGGTCGACGGCTGGGCGAGTGACGTCTCGGAAGAGGCGTCACTTCGCTCTCGTCACTACCGGTCGCAGGACTACGGCAGCGAACTCACATTACTAGGGGATTGACGTAAAAATAGCGGGTCTAATTGGCTACCAAATTGGGAGAAAATGGGATAAAATCAGAAACAAATTTTTTTTTTTTAAAAGGACCCTTAAAAGGGTGCTCAGCTCGGGTTCTGTCCATTGCCCTCTGCTCTTTGCTTGTGGTCTCTCGATGTGTTTCCTGGCGATGTCCTCGGGCGCGACTCTCATACGGCCCTCTCTCGTACAGCGTGGGCCTCGGGCCCCTTGGAGACAGGATGGGCAAGGAGGGCCGTATCCGTTTCTGGATTTCATGCCACCTTCTGCTCCTAAATATTTAATTGGCGCAATCAATCGCCTGACCTGACATTTTGGCCACGTTTCTCGATAAGCTCACGATTGACAGCCCGAAACTCTGTTCTCGTGTCCCTGCGTGAAACGTTTTGCTTGCGGTCTAAACCCGCCCCGTGAGCCAAAATCTATTACTGCCAAAATAAAGGCACTGCACTTGAGTACACGAGGGTTCCTTTAAACGGGCGCAGTACCGTGAGTGTCCATTGGGGGGGATGCCACGGCTGGTGCCGGCGGATAGGCCTGGCCCCTTTCCCACGAGCCCCCGCTGGGACTCTCCTATCCCGGGCCAGGGCCCTTTCAGTGTCCCGCCCCCACCCGGGTTACAAAGTGTTGCATTGACTTTGTCAGTTACCTGTAGTTCGATAATTGAGCCAAGGTATTTGGCGGAAACAAAAACCCGGGTACACGCTGGCCCTCCAGGACCGGAGTTGGCCGTTCGGAGGACAAAGGGGGGTGGCCGTCTGGCCCCCACCTCCCCGCTCCGTCCCTTCCCCCAGCACGACACGGGCGCTCGCGAGCGCCGGCGGAGCGGGGGGGAGGCTGCCTGGTCACGTAGCAGCGGACCGCAGTACCCGCTCCGCAGCCGGCAACCGAGCGCACACGCCTGTGAATAATGTTCAATAATTACCTGCTCATTTAAATGAATATCGGAGACTGACATTTTTTTATGTTCTGCTGTGTCGGGAATTAAGCGAAAGCGCTAGGTTGGACACGCCAGGCACACGCCGGGTTTTGATGTCCTTGACAAGGCTCATTAATAAATTCCTGGTAGGTGGAACAAATCGCTCTCCTTGGCAGGTGGCAGTGTGGCTTAGTGGTTAAAGAATCAGACCGGTTGCCAGAGAATCGCGGGGTCAATTTCCAGTTGGGCCAAAGCCATTGTACCCTTGAGCAAGGCACTGAAAGTAATTGCTTCATTAAATATACAGCTGTAAGTTGCCCCGAATAAGGTAACCTGCGAAGGAAATAAATAATCGCAGGCTGGAAGCGCTGTTGTAAATGACCGCGAGGGCTGATGACGCCCCAAAAGTGGTGGGGCGTTGGAGGAGCGGTGCCACGGCACCCTTGCCTCACCAGGTCGGGACCGTACGTCTGAGGCGGAGCAGTGCAGAAGAGCTGTGTGCGGCTTCGCCTCAGACAGCGGTGCTCAACACTTCACCGTTCAACGGATGGGTTTTTGACATTCTCTGTGGTTCCGTGTGGCTTAGTCGGTAGAGCCATTGCGTTGGCAACGCTTAGGTTGTGGGTTCGATACCCACTGGGACCACATATACTGAAAAATGTATACATTCACTACTGTAAGTCGCTTTGGATAAAAGAGTCTGCTAAATGGCATATATCATATATCATAACATGCAAACTAACTGCATATATAACTATATACAGTATATATACTTTAAAAAGATATATTGAATGTGATGGTAGGCTTTGCCTGCCTCTTACTTTTAAAGGTGGCTCTGTGTGGCTCAGTTGGTAGAGCACAGCGTTGGCAACGCTTAGGTTGTGGGTTCAATCCCCACTGGGGCCACAAAAATGTATGCATTCACTACTGTAAGTCGCTTTGGATAAAAGCGTCTGCTAAATGGCGTATATTAAAGGTTGTGCCTCTTGTGTCATGTGTTGCTCACAATTCCCGCCTTGCTAGCGAACCTACCTACCTAAGTTAAATAAAATGTTGCGAGCAAGACAAGTTAAATGGCAGCAAAGTCAACAGCGTGCTCACTTTGCCCTTGCCGGAAAATGTGCAGCGCTGCGTTTGGATTTGGGTGTCGTTTCTCTTGCCGAGTGAACTGAAAGGCGTTTGCGTGTCTCCCTGCCGGCAGCGTTCGCGGAGCTGCAGACCGACATCCACGAGCTGACCCAGGAGCTGGACGGAGCGGGCATCCCCTTCCTGGACTACAGGACCTACGCCATGCGAGTGCTGTTCCCCGGGATCGAAGACCACCCTGTTCTCAAGGAGATGGAGGTACGGGTCAGTACACCGCAGCCACCCATGGACGTCGCCACGTGCAGCACTGGCAGGCAGTGTAGTGTAATGGTTAGGGAGCTGGGCTTGTAGCGCAAAGGTTGCAGGTTCGATCCCCAGGTGGAGCACTGCCGTTGTACCCTTGAGCAAGGTACTTAACCTGAATTGCTTCAGTAAAAATATCCAGCTGTATAAATGTGAAACTGTAAGTCACTCTGGATAAGAGCTTCGGCTAAATGCCTGTAATGTAATGTAATGTCACAACACACAGCACAGTACAGAGTGTCACAGCACAGCAGAGTCACCATAGCACAGCACAGCTCTGCACAGTAACGATGGCACAGAACCACAGCACAGCACAGGAAACCACTCTGGTATCAATTTGTAGGGTTACCGCTCATGATAAAAAAATTCGTTTTTTCCCCTCTTAAAAGCAAGGGCATTCTAAAGCACCTAACCTTTAGAACGGAGAGTGCAGTGGATTGGCACCGTGGCTACATGCAGTAATGCTCAGTGCTTTTTGCAGACAGAAAATTCCGGATGTGCCTTTCCCTCCAAAACTTTCGTCGCCTTTCCACTGAACTTACCTTTGTGTCAAAGCACATACATTCATTTCTTATTCACCTGTCCAGAACGGTTTTTATACCAAGCGCTCCGGTGCGTTTAATACCAAGGAAGTATCCAAACCTCACTCTTTCCCTGATTGGGTAATCAGGCCTTTGTCTTGGTAGTGGTTTCCTGCTTGCTGACTCTCTCTCTCTGATTGGGCAGCGGTTTCCTGCTCACTGATTCTCTCTCTCTCATTGGGCAGTAAGGCCTGGTCTTGACAGCGGCTTCCTGCTCACCGACTCTCTCTGATTGGGCGGTTGGGCCTAGTCTTGGCAGCAGCTTCCTGCTCACTCTCTGTCCCCTTGCCCTCAGGTACAGGCCAATGTGGAGAAGGCCCTGACCCTCTTCGGGCAGCTCCTGAACAAGAAGCACTTCCTGCTGACGTTCATCCGGACCCTGGAGGCCCAGCGGTCGTTCTCGATGCGGGACAGGGGCAACGTGGCGTCGCTCATCATGACCGCGCTGCAGGGCGAGATGGAGTACGCCACCGGCGTGCTGAAGCAGCTGCTCTCCGACCTCATCGACAAGAACCTGGAGAGCAAGAACCACCCCAAACTGCTGCTCCGCAGGTGAGCGTGTGTGAGAGAGAGTGTGTGTGCGTGCGTGCGTGCGTGCGTGTGTGTGTGTGTGCACGTGCAGCCCTGACCACCTCCCTCCTTGTTCCTTGAGTTCATCCTCCCTCTGACATCCCCACCTCCTCCTGTCACTGTCAGAGAAGATTACACCCCTGAACACACACACACTCACACACACACTCTCCCTGTGGAGACCCGGACAGGGAGTGATAGACGGGGAGGGAGAGTGGGGGGAGGGTGGGCACAAGTGAGACAGGGTGAGCGAAAGCAAGAGGGGGGAGGAAGAGAGGAGAGAGGAGAGCGGATACACACCGTCACTAGGGCAGATCTGTTTATTTTGTTACTATTTATGAGTATCACTGTAGTTATTACTGCTGTCTTATTCAAACTGTTCAGTAATACTGCCCACCCCACACGCCATTACTGTTATCATTTCTGAGTATCGATTGTCATTATTTGTATGTTTTGGCGATACAGTGGCTTGGGCTTGTCGTGCCAATAAAGCTTTTTGAAGCTATTTGATATATTGAATTGAGAGGGAGAGAGGGAGAGAGAGAGTGGTTACGAATGAGAATGTAAGAGAGGGAGAGGGGAGGGTATGAGAGAGAACATTAATGTAGGCGCTATTATCACTGTTAGGGTTTGACTTTATTGCTATTGCCCGCTGGACTGTGGGCTACCCTTATTTTCTTAACTGCTCTGCCGCTACTTTGAAAAGTGTTACTGGAGGAAAATTTGACTTGGTTAATCGTTGTATTGACTCTGCAGCAACGAGAGCGCATTCAGGCTTGAGCTTTTGGAAGGAGACAGAGAGCTCATCGCGTTAGCTCGCGAAATCTCGTCGGCTTTACCTCTATATCTAGCGTCTATACTTGCGTGTTAAATATCCACAAGTCTTAAATATTCACGGTGGCCCATTATTGAATCCAGCTCTGCCCGAATGCGATTTCCACGCGCAGAAATGCGAATTAATTGTAAATATCGGTAACCGTGAGGAAATGGAGGCTATTTAAATGCATGACGTGCGCCGCCGTTAAAGACGAACGCTACGCGAAATGAAATTGAATAAACTCTGCGGCTCGCGCGTGAGTGTGCGTGCGCAGCTGGAGAATTCTCCAAAGGTACCTCGGAAGTGCATGTTCCCCGTGTTTCCTTTATTGTGTTTAGTGTTATTGCCGCTCGCGCGCCTTCCTGAAACACCGCCGGCGATGGGCTTTGGAGACCTTCCTCTCGATCTGTCAGTCTTCCCACAAATCTCAATAAATGTGCAAATCTTGTTCTCGAGATTGAAGAATTATGCCGAACAAAGCCCACGCTCGAGCGGGGACTTGTTCAGCCGCGGCGCGCGCGTGTCTCTTTCCGTTTAGTTTCTCTCCCGCCGCACGCGCTCAGACCGCCGCGCCGCGCGCCCTCTCTCTCGACGACGGCCGGGGCGGGACGAGCGGCCCTGAGCGGTCGAGGAACCCCCGCTGATGGCGCGGCCGCGTTTGAGCTCCGTACGGCCGGGTCGGGAGCGGTCAGGACCGACGGCCGTTCTGTCGTATCCCCACGCGCTCTCTCACGCCCATCGCTCTGCACCGACGAGCCAAACTCGATCGAGGAAATCGAATCAGTCGGAGCGGCCGGTGCGGCGAACGCCGTGGAAGACGGAGTCCGCTCTCGCAGCGCGCCCTCCTTTGTGCTCTCTGGCCTCTCTTCTGCTGCGGGTTTTTGCAACTGTAGCCTCGGTCCCTGCCTACAAATGTACTTCCTTCGAATTAGGAGACTGTGACGCTATCGGGGAGCGGGTGGGTGGGTGGGTGAGGGCGTTCCCAAGTCCCTTCAGAGCTGGCATTTCTCGCGTGCTTGTTAACAAATTAGGAGTAATAAAGTCTGTTAATTACAGAGGCTTTTAATTACTTTTTTTGCCTTTTTTTTTTCTGGAGGACCTTTCAGGGGCCGTCTTTGTGTGCCAGGTTTAAGATTAATGAGAGAAGCTGCTTAATGCGGCTAATTGCCATATTTTAATGAAGGCCGGTGGTTTGTTTTGAGAAGCGTTCATTTTATTATTTGTGTTTATCAGTTTGTGCGCTCTGCCAGCCTTCCATTCGAGTGTGCGTCGGCCCGTCTGTTTGAAAGCGCTTTCTCCGTAAATGAAGCGGGGATACAGTAGACGTTCCCCCGGTTTCCGCGCTTCCTTCGTTGAAATGACAGCTTTTACCGCCTTTACATTTCGCCGACTCGCGCGCGCCGTCGCGGGCTCAAAGAGAGCGGGGCCGCAAACGCGCTCGGCGTATTTTAGCGGGATTAGCTTTAGCGCACGGGGGATGATGTGACAGTGACGCTTGTGCCTTCTTCTTTTCCTCCTCCCCTCTCCCTCTTCCTTCCTTTTTTGCAGAACGGAATCCGTCGCCGAGAAAATGCTGACAAACTGGTTCACCTTCCTGCTCTACAAGTTCCTGAAGGTAAAGTCCCAGACGCGCCGAGCCGCCTGCCCGCCCGCCGGGTGAATCAGCCTTTGTGCGCGGCTGCCAGCGACAGCGTTAAACACGCTACCTAGCGCAGGTTAAATGGCTTCTCCTCGCAGCTGTACGGCCAGATAGCTCTGTGCGCCCCCTTACTTCTGCCTCTATCGATTTCCTCACAAAGCTCTCCTTGCTCCAGCCTCTCCGCTCCAAAGTGTGTTAGTCGTAAGCTCGGGACCGTCCCGATTTAAGCAGTGTTGTGTCCGTACAACGACTCGTCTGTTTATTTTCTCATTGAGGTTGCCTAGTTTTTAAACTTTTTTTTTTTTTTTTTTTTTTTGGGGGTGGGGGGTGGGGGGGTGTTTGGCTCCCGGTGTTTGGCCACCAGGGTTCGCGGAGCTGCAGACCGACATCCACGAGCTGACCCAGGAGCTGGACGTCACTCAGGAACCATGATCGAGCAGCTCGACGTCTGCGCTGTTTTCCCTGCTTCCTCTACCTGCTCCCAGCGGCAAATCGACAGATTTTTGGGGGGTAAAAATAGCCCGTACCGTGCAGAGGTGTGGGCTGTGTGTGTTTTTTTTTTAAACCGACAGAAATGTTTCGACTCTCGGATTAATCGCGAGGCCGCGGTGCGTTTTGGGAAAACGAGGCTGATGAACCTTTCCCGAGTCCTCGAAGGGGAGACTCGTGAGGGGGAGGCGGCCGCGGTGAACTTGAGAGACCGCAGCAGAGACGCTGAAATACTGCTGTCAGCGCAGCGCAGAGGAGAGGAGAGGAGAGGAGAGGAGAGGAGAGGAGAGGAGAGGAGAGGAGAGGAGAGGAGAGGGGAGGCCTTGCGCTCGGAGAAACTCTCTGAAAGCACAATGCGCCGTATCGCTGGGGATGCTTTTTGGCGCCCCGCAGTTTTTTTTGTGTTGTTTAGTTTCTTTCCCCCCCACACTTGGCACATTTTCTCGTTTTTTTATGCTGTTTAAGGGAAACGGCAACAATGGCTGCAGAGCGACGGAGCACATTTGTTTTCTCGCTCCAGCTGGCCCTCCTTCCACTTTGTGCCTCCCGCCCCGGCCCTCTCTGCGGGACAGAATGAGCGTCTGTGGGCTCCCTCTCTCCCTCTCTCCCTCCCTCCCTCCTCCCTCCTCCCTCCTCCCTCCTCTCTCCTCTCTGCCTTTATATCTGCAGCCGAGCCAGAGCTCGGGGGCTCAGTTTGCGTTTTTTCCCCCTGTTGTTTTGAGCTTTTTGGTTTTTTCTCTCTCGTTTTGGCTCCTCTCCCCGAGCCTCCTGGATATCAGTTTAGTGCTAATTAAACCCGATTAGCGTTAGCTTGTTCACGTGCTCCGTGGGGCTTTGTGCCGGGTGGACAATGGCGCCGAGCCGCTGCTGACCCTCGACCCTCGGATGCGGCCCCTCCCGCCCGCGTGCGGGCCTTTCCCACGGCCACGGCCGGCCTCCGTCAACCGGCTGCTGAACGGCGGTGGAGGGGGCGACGTCCCGGGACCGCTAATGTCCCCACGCGGCTGAGTATCGGTGTACCGATGGGCGTTGGCGTGTGCGTGGGCGGGGCGTCGCCCCGTGGGCTGTCGGGCCCGGCGCCGTTCGCACCTCCTCCCCCTTCCGCGCGGTCGTCAGCCCCCCCGCGCCCTACGCTCGCCCCGCCGCGACCGTCCGGCCCGACCCGCCGCTCCCCCTCCGCGGTCGGCGGCGCGATGAAGCCGTGACGTGGAATCAGAGGCGATTCTCAGAGACAGCCGTGCGATCGTAAGGTCTCCGGGAGTGATGTACGTGTGTTCCCGCTCGTTAGCAGCTGTCGGTTTAATTAGCGCAGATGCTAGCGAGACGCGGACGGCATATGGTGGCGGCGGAAGAGGCCCGGCGGAGGCAGGGGTGCCCGGGGCTGGGACCGGAGTGGGGGTGGTCCGAGTTTGGCCTCTCCTGTTGAACGTACGACCTTCCTGTCAGCTGACACGGAAGGTGTCAGAACGCGTAAGCCCCACCTTCCCGCCGTAATCGCTGTGGGTTGTGCGTCAGTGGAGGCTGGAAACTCTCTCCGCACGCTCAGTATTCAGTCCGCCCTGGCGCCGTAGCGCTTGATTAATGCTCGTGGTTATAAATGTCACACGTTTCACATGCCCTGTCTGTGTGAGAGATGGAGATGGAGCGCACGCCGGAGAGGGGAGAGGGGAGAGTGGTTGCGTGCGTGCGTGCGTGCGTGCTCGCGTATGAAAAGAGAAGGAGAGAGCTCAGTCCCAGCTCTCCTCCTGCCTCTCATTGCCTCGTTGACGCGCTGACATTTCGTGCGTTTTTTACCGGGAGTCATTAACCTTCTATTAACTCCTCTGTCAGTCGCAACAGTCCCCCAAAGCCACGGGGGGGCACGCCACACATTCTAAACTGTTTGCCTTTTTAAGTGTGTTTTTACAGGACTTGAAGTCAAGCAAACGGCACAGTGCGTGTGTGTGTGTGTGTGTGTGAATGAGAAGGCGTAGAGCGGTCGGCGCCACCTTCGGGAGATGGCAGCGTGCGAAATGCTCTGTGTGAACAGGAGAATGCCCCGTCGAGAGAGGAGAACGCCACGCTCCGACGATGCCGCGGTTCACACGTCAGCACGGAGCGTTCGGTTAAACGCGTCTTGCGTCGCTTTGGTACCTTTTTTGCTGTCGTCATTGACAGAAGCGAGTCGTCGTAATGTTTGCTCGTGCGCTCGGACCGAACGAGAGACCGGGTCCAGCGTTAAACGCGGGCGGTTCTTAGGCGGCCCGTGCCGTTTCTAGAGAGGCGCCCGTTTGCTTCAACTGGTCTGGGTTGGCGTTGCAGACCGCGTAACACCGGGTGGTTCTGTGTCTGGCTCAGCTGGTAGAGCATGGCGTTGGCAACGCTTAGGTTGTGGGTTCAATCCCCACTGGGGCCACATATACTGAAAATGTATGCATTCACTACTGTAAGTCCCTTTTGGATAAAAGCGTCTGCTAAATGGCATATATATTATATTATTATATTGTTGTTATATTGGTTTGGTGAAGCGCTCTCGGTGAATGTCTTGCCGACGGCCGTGTGCCCCGTGCCCTGTCCGCAGGAGTGCGCCGGCGAGCCCCTCTTCATGCTCTACTGCGCCATGAAGCAGCAGATGGAGAAGGGCCCCATCGACGCCATCACCGGAGAGGCCCGCTACTCCCTGAGCGAGGACAAGCTCATCCGCCAGCAGATCGACTACAAGACCCTGGTCAGTAACTGAAGAAATGTTTTCCTTCCATTCCTAATATTTAAAGAATATTTAGTTTCTGTGTCCGTCAAATTACATAGCGCAGTGCAATGTCAGGATCGTCACTGGAAGTCCTAATGAAAGGAAGTCTTCGTTTATGATATAAATGCCCGTGCTGTCCAGGGCTTTTCAAAGGCCGGCAGAAAGAAGGCAGCGTGGTGTCTCATGCGTGAATGCGTAGCCGCGGCGTCCTCGTGAATTAGCCTCGTCGAACAGAGTAAGAGCACTCGCGCAGCGGTCATGACTCACGCAGCGGTAATGGAGGTGACCTCAGAACACGTGCGCTCCTCTGACCTCGGCTGCGTCTGTCGAAAGTGCGCTCGTGTGTCACAGCCCGCCCGCTGCGATGACGCTGTCCTGACATCCCCCCCTCTGGTCCCCCCCGCAGACGCTGCACTGTGTGAACCCCGAAAACGAGAACGCCCCCGAGGTGACGGTGAAGGGGCTCAACTGTGACACCATCACCCAGGTGAAGGAGAAGCTGCTGGACGCCGTGTACAAGGGCAGCCCCTACTCCCAGAGGCCCAAAGCGTCCGACATGGACCTGGGTAAGGACACGCCTGCGGGTGTACCTGCGTGTGTGCGTGCAGGGTTCATTTATAGTCACTCCGTCTCCCTCTTTGACATGCACCAAATGGCAAATTATTTTTTAAAACGGGCAAAATAGTGTGTCTGTATTTTGTTGTGTTTTTCTATGGAGTAATATTTAATACCTAGACTGCTGGAAAATAAACGGCAGGGCTGATAAATCGGCCATTTGTTGTCTTGGGCTTACAGCACTGAAACCCTATTTTCCTCAATTGTCACGTTGTACGAAGAGCAGCTTTTCCGACAGCCGCTCATTGAAGCTTTGTTTAGCCCTGCGCTACGACCGCGCCGGGGTCTCTGTGCTGCGTCCCGGGCTAGCGCCCCCGCGCTGTAACCGCGTGCTGTGTCTCCGCCGCGCAGAGTGGCGTCAGGGCAGGATGGCCAGGATCATCCTCCAGGACGAGGACGTCACCACCAAGATCGACAACGACTGGAAGCGTCTGAACACGCTGGCGCACTACCAGGCGAGTACAGCCTGGTGACCGTCGCGGGGCCGTGGCCTCTGCGCTAGACGGAGGGGTGACGCCACCCTCCCAGGCTAACGTTCCCTTTGGCCCTTCTGCCCCCAGCAGGTCACAGACGGCTCGGTGATCGCCCTGGTGCCCAAGCAGAACTCCGCCTACAACATCTCCAACTCCTCCACCTTCACCAAATCTCTCAGCAGATACGGTGAGGCCCTTCTCCCTTCGGTTCTTTATTCATTTTCTGCTGCATTGCAGTAACGGAAACCCCCGCCCCCGACGCGTGGCGAAGTGCTGCCAGGTTTTACTAGAAGCAGGTTAATGCCGCGATTGGAATATCTTACCGCCCACACAGTGCACTGTCCAGCTCCGACGAAGACCTGGAACGGGTCAAACCGCTATGCGTTGGGAGCGTTGCTGACGTCCCTGGTGTTGTACAGTTGTTATTATGCATTTTTCATTAATACAGCCTTGAGTACACGTACTGTACAATACAGTATCAATCAATCAATCAATCTTTATTTTTGTATAGCGCCATTTACAAACAGGTTGTCACACAGCGCTTCACAATTGACGTTTTCCAGAGGGAATCAAAAAACCAGAAAACCATTAGAGCCAATGTGGGGAAACTGGAAAATTATTCCCTGACCCCTTAAAAGGCGATCGAGATGAACTCCTGGAAAATGGTGGGATACAGAGGAAAAAAAAGAATAGTCCTTGAGGCTCTTGAGGCTTAAGAGACCACCGGAAGAGTATAAACTGCGCCAGAAGAGGGTCATCTTAATCGCTCCCCGCTATTTAACGCGACAAATCTGACAGGACGCTCCTTTTGAAGCGGTCTTTTTTACGAAAGTGCCCCTGAGTGAAATCGGCATACGGGCTGTATTGTAGAGCCGGCCTCCTGACTCAGGACCGGAGGAAGAGCAGCGATGGGGAGGGTTAAGCATGGCCGCTGTGATGAAGTGACCCCCCGGTTCTGCAGGGGTCCCGGTCTAAACCCGTGCGCCCGGCAGGCGGGTCTTGCCCCCTCCCGTCTCTTCAGGATTTGCGCTCTCCTTTTGACACGGTGATCTCGTCTGCCGCCACTTTGTGGAGGGGGGGAACAAATTCTCGAAACCCCGACCTGGCGCGATGTTTCGAAAGCCGCTTCCGCGCCGTCCTCGAATGGCGGCCATTAAATCCGGCCCTGTGATTTCTCGTGCCTGAGAATGGAAGTCTCTGTCTGGCACGGCGGGAGGGGCGGAGTGGAGGGAGGGACTCATCACGCTAAGAGCCACTGCCTCCTCAGCAGCTGGTGTGCCACAATATTTTTTGGGGGGTATTTTTTAAAATTTTTAGTTTGTTTTAGTTTTTTTGGTTTGTTTTTCTTTTTTTCTTTTTTTTTCCCCGCCGCCTTTCCGCGTGTCGCCGTGATCGATCGGGGGTTGCTATAGCAACCCAAAAGCGCGGTTTCCCGGTGTGGACGAAAGGCCGGCGTTGAACGGGAGCGCCGAGCGGAGACGGTCTCAATTTCCCTTTCCGAGCCCAACGGAAGACCGGCGAACGCGGCCAGGGGCGTTAGAATCGTCCCGAATCGCCGCTAGAACCGAGGCCCCGTCGTATCGGTCGAGCGCACGGAACTCAAGAATATTTAATTGAATTCATTTCAGGACCTACGATTAAGGTTTTTTTTCTTCTTCTCCCTTGCTCTTTTCTCTCTTTCTCTCTCCCTCTCTCGTCTCTCGCTATCCCGTCCTCTTCCCCCCCCCCCCTCTTGGCGTGTTTGAAACACGCTCGTACGCGTTCCCGGTTCCCGCCTCGGCGCGGGTAAACACGTTGCAGCGGTCGTCTTTCCGCTCCGGCGTAATGAAATTTGACACTCGCGCCGCTAATAACAAAGAGGAGCGTCCGTGCGCGGCTTTGTGTGACGGCGCCTAACGCTCCCCGCGTCCTCCCCGTCACGATGCCCTGTTTTATTGATGCGTTTGTGTCGAGCGTCACATTATGCACAGTTTGTGTCGCGTCGGGGCGGGCGGGAGGGAGGGAAGATAAGAAAGAAGCGAGGGAGGATAGAGATGGATTCGCGCTCTCGATATCCGTTTAAGTAATCACCACACGCTGCTTTACACTTTGCCAATTAGACCCATTTAGAAATAAGAGTAATGAGTTACTTTTTACCTTCTGTCAAGATTTGATAAACTCCCCCCCCTTCCCCCCCCCACGATTGTAACCGGGGGAATTGCTCATCGCTCTCATTAAAGTATCATATTTTTAGTGCGTAAGTCCCTGCGGCAGCCCCCTGCCTTTCTTCCGTGGCCGCTGTGCAGACGGCGCTCGCGAGACGCTCTGTAGCGGCGCGTTCGTTGAGCAGGCTCGTCCGTGGGCTGGTGTCCGGACGGCGTTCTCGCTCTGCGTTCGTCAGAAGGGCGCGTCTCCGTGCTGGACGTGCAGGTGACCTCTCCCCCTCTCTCCCCCTCCGTGCAGAGAGCATGCTGCGCACGGCGAGCAGCCCGGACAGCCTGCGCTCACGCACGCCCATGATCACGCCCGACCTGGAGAGCGGCACCAAGCTGTGGCACCTGGTGAAGAACCACGACCACTCGGACCAGCGCGAGGGCGACCGCGGCAGCAAGATGGTGTCCGAGATCTACCTGACCCGCCTGCTGGCCACCAAGGTAACGGCACGAGGAGGGATGCGCACGCACACACACACTCACAACATACGTGCACACACAGACACACACGCACACACACATACACAGAACATACGTGCACACAGACATGCACACACACACACACACACACACACACACACACACACGCACAACATACGTGCACATGCACACACGCACACAGACATGCACACACACACACACACATGCACACGCACAACATATGTGCACACACACATGCACGCACACACGCACGCGCACAACATACGTGCACAAACACACACACATGCACACACGCACATGCACAACATACGTGCACACACACCCACACACACACACACACACACACACACACACACACTCATACATGCAGACCCGCACACCCATGCAAGCGTACGTACGCACACACACACACCCACACGTGCACCCACCCACGCGTGTACGGTGTCAACTTCACTAAGATTAATACTTATTAATTCTGACAGCTCTTATTGACTTCTTGTTTTCTTTTTCTCAGAACTGATTAATAGTTTTCATAACCTTTGCTATATGGAGGAAGGTTGGAAGATGCGGTGTAACTGAATTAGGTGTGAGCCCGTGTCTATCGACCTGTTTGTTTTCGAGTTCATTTCCCCTGTTAAAGGCCTCTGCCGTACAGTAGATCCTCCCGGTACCCTCACGCTCGCCTCCTTAACCCATTAAGGTCCAAATTCACCAGCGTCTCGCATGTAACGCCTTCTGCATGCAGATGTTCCGACCGCCCTTTTCGCGCAGCTACAATGAAGCGAATGCCACACGCCGCGCAGCGTGGCGCACTCTCCGCCGCGCTCCAGCTGATGTTTTCTTCTCAAAGGTGGGAATTAAAGTAATGAAACACAATCAATCAAAGTGAAATGAATACGTTTTATTCCGGATTGTAACCGCGGCGCATCTGCGCGAGTGAGGTCGAAGATCGTAGCCGACGATTGTGGACATAATTGTGGAACGCCTGTTAAATTGTGTTTCATCGCTTTAAGAGGGCGCTTACGCTTTGCAAAATATATGAAGAATGGACGAAGACAGTTGGTCGAGATCTGCAGCAAACGGTGGCCGTAAACATGTTAACTCTGTGCTGCCGTTGCTTAGTTACAGCATCCTCCGCCAATTCGCTCTTAAATGAGAGGATGAACTCCCCCTAACCTATCAGGGAGCGGCGCGGTCCGCTCGTCCATTTCAATCTAAATCGCGTTTGAAATAAAAACTGTAAAAAAGGAGGAACAAATATCTTCAACGCTAGGCAACGCAACGCATCTTTCCAGAGATGCTGCGCCGTAGCAGAGAGTGCGGCTCGTCTGCTCGTCCCATTGGACTCCTTCAGAATCGAGGCGGACCTTTTCCGATTGGGGGGAGGGGCACGGGTCACTCCCGATTTGCCCCCGCTTCTCCTTCACAACCTGAGGCCAGCCTATCAATAAAGGAGTAATGAACCTCCACTCCATAGGGACGCCCTGAACCTCCAAAAGCCCCCCGGCCCCCCAGCTACGACTGACATCATCTGTATGAACAGTATATCTGTCATCATTCTACAAACCCCCCCCTCCCCATCAGCTTCAGCCCTCCCAGGAGGTGTAACCCTGTTTACCCTGTGCCCCGTTGGGAAGGGGCCCCTCCTGTCTGAGGGAGGTGGCGACGTCACTCGTGGATGAGAGATTGCCATGGCGATGGCGTTGGTGAGGGAGCCGGCCTGGTGTTAATGTGCCCGGCGCTTTATTACTCCTCCGCGGCTCCTTTGCATCATTGGCCTCTGAGCTCCATTTGGAAATGTGCAGGTGCTACTAACAGTCCTAAGGATTCTATTGTTGTTTCCTCATTACGCTTACAGTTTTATCGTTACCTCCAGCAAAGTCTAAGGGTGAGTCTGGAGCTGTGTCCGAGAAGCCCTTTAGGTTGTGAAGGAGCCAGTGAGGTCTTCCGGTGGTTCATGGTGGTCTTTCCGGACGCATTAGTGAGATTATCTGGTGCTTGTCCACTACGTGCTCTGTGATTGGTCAAAACACGCCAGCGAATAAACGTCACTTCAGACGTCTGTAAGCTGCTGTACGGTAGGGGGTGTCCTTGTGGGCAGACCTTTGAAGAACTTTGAATCCAGGCGTCCAGGAGTTCATCCCAGTTGTGCGGTCCTGCCTAGCGTCTGGATTTCCCCCGATGCTACTTTCTAAAAGAAACAACTGATCAAGTTTATCCCGGTCTGAAAAGGTCAAGGGTGTGAAATCTGCGTTTTCACGGATTCGTTATTCAGACGGTAGGAAAATCAAACCGATGACTAACTAACAATATTAACCATACGAAAAAAATGTATTGTGAATTGTTTTCGAAAAGGGATTTTGGAAAAACTATTTTGGGAAGTTTTGAAAAACCCTGTTGTCATAATAGGGGACTGTATTGGTCCCTGGTCACTTTGTCACCTTCAAAACTATCCTTGGAATAAAACACAGGCTCAAATGTGTCTCTTTCTCAGGGTACGCTGCAGAAGTTTGTGGACGACCTGTTTGAGACCATCTTCAGCACGGCGCACCGTGGCAGCGCCCTCCCGCTCGCCATCAAGTACATGTTCGACTTCCTGGACGAGCAGGCCGACAAGCACCAGATCTCAGACTCCGACGTGCGGCACACCTGGAAGAGCAACTGGTGAGTGTGTGTGCCCTTGAGTGCCTGTGTGTGTGTTTCTCTCCCTCCACTCTGTCCCTCCCCACTCTCTCTTTCTCCCCTACTCTCTCTCCCCACTCTCTCTCTCTCTCCTCTACTCTCTCTCTCCCCACTCTCCTCTCCCCACTCTCTCTCTCCCCCACTCTCTCTCTCTCCCCCACTCTCTCTCTCTCCCCACTCTCTCTCTCTCTCCCCCACTCTCTCCCCCCTCTCTCTCTCTCCCCACTCTCTCTCTCTCTCCCCCCACTCTCTCTCTCCCCCACTCTCTCTCTCCCCCACTCTCTCTCTCTCCCCACTCTCTTTTCCCCCACTCTCTCTCCCCCCACTCTCTCTCTCTCTCCCTCCACATTGTCCCTCCCCACTCTCTCTCTCTTCCCCCCACTCTGTCTGTTCCCCTTCAGTCCCTTCCCACTAAGTCTGAGCACAGCTCTCCTGCATGTGCCGAAAGGCGGCAGATGTCCCTTCTGCGTGAGACGAGAAGATCCTCGGAAAAGGCAGACCACCCCCCCGGTTACCGTGTCAACAGGGCTCAGAGCTCTCTCAGCGCTCAAGAAGTGCTTTATTGGTGTGACACTTCAAACAATAGTCCTGCCAAAGCAATGACACGAAAACCCCACAACAAAATAATGTTATTATAAAGCCCAGATCGCACACTCCCACTGCTGATAATTGTATGGTTTGAGCAGTATAATAATAATATGTTATAGAAGATGGTTGTTATGGTTATACCTACCCACTGTTGATCAAATTCTTAATGTTTATTTTAATAGGCCACAAGATTAGGCTTTTTAATTAATCTCCAAATCATTTTTTGAGCGTAAAAGCCTCGATGGCACTCTTAAGATTTTCTTTAAGTGGTCCTTTTCCATCCCCGTGTTAATGGTCTCCGCCAGTCTCGTTATTCCAGTTATTTCTAGTTATTATCGAGCGTAACCAAGTAATCATGTGCATTTTGCACGATCAACATTCAGTTGCCCAATTTGGAATGTGAGCCTCCGTTTACGGTCATTTTTCAGAGACGGATTGGGTTTAATACAATAGGAATTCCGTTTCTGAATTCTGTTCCTCTTTGTTCCACCAGACCTTATCTGTTCCACCAGACCATACCCTAACCTTGCCCACGACGAGTGAAAGGCAAAAACCGATACCGCTCTTGAGATGCCTTGCGGATATGGGCCCTGGCATGAATGCGGGTCTCGAATGGAGCGAGCGGACTTGTTTTGTCATGCCTCAAGTGCTATTATGCCTCTTTTTGAATTGAAACTTCTAAGCAATAAAGGCCTCCGTTTAGCGGCGCAGGCAATATTGAATGTGTCTGTGTGAACCGGTGGAACACGCTCGCAGAGTTCTGATTGGAATGTGGGTTTTGTCCCTGTTCCCGTCATTACAGTTAATGAGGGCGCCCATTCTTCGCAGAGCCGGCACGAAAGAATAGGTTTGATTACAGAAGTGAAAATTACTCCTCTCCCCCTCTTAAGTCCTCTCTTCCTCCACGCCTCCACCCGCCTCATTCCACCTACCGTGTGAAGTGCTTTGTATCCGTGTTCTCGTTTCTCCTCTCCTCTCGGCTCCTTTCTTTTTCCCTTCTCTTTTTCGGACTCTCTTCCTCTCACCTCCCCTCTTCACGTTTCGCGCCGCGTGTCTGTTTTGCCCTGCTCCCGCGGCCGTTTACCCGCTCGCCTAACGAACGTTTCTCCTCCCGCCACCCCCTTTCAGCCTGCCGCTGCGTTTCTGGGTGAACGTGATCAAGAACCCGCAGTTCGTCTTCGACATCCACAAGAACAGCATCACGGACGCCTGCCTGTCGGTGGTGGCGCAGACCTTCATGGACTCCTGCTCCACCTCCGAGCACAAGCTGGGCAAGGACTCGCCCTCCAACAAGCTGCTCTACGCTAAAGACATTCCAAACTACAAGAACTGGGTGGAAAGGTACGGTACCACGTCGGATTAGATCACTTCACCGGTCGGCTGCAGAGCACAGCGCGGCACGCTTAGGCTTCTTTGTGGAAATACACCGTCTTTGGTCTGATGCCTTCGCGTCGGACAAGGCTGTGTCCTTCAACTGCTAAAAATGGTCCGTCATTGCGTTACAACGCACCTGGAGCGGTGTGGGTGGGATGTACCAAACATTTATAAGTCGGCCATGTGACAAGCACAACCTTAAAATGGTTAAAATGGAAGTATTTTCCAGAACACTTCCATTTTAAATGATTATTATCCTGTAGACGTCACAGAGAACGGCCCTCGGTGGCCTTGAAATTGATCGATTTTTTCCCGGACTCACTCCTCTTCTCCCCCCCGCCTCCCTCCTCTCCTCCAGGTACTACTCTGACATCTCGCGGATGCCGGCGATCAGCGACCAGGACATGAGCGCGTACCTGGCGGAGCAGTCGCGGCTGCACCTGAGCCAGTTCAACAGCATGAGCGCCCTGCATGAGATCTACTCCTACATCGTCAAGTACAAGGACGAGGTGAGGAGCGCCGAACAGCTTCCTTCCCCCCCGCAGAGCCGGCTGTGTTCAGAATTATCGCGCGGGTTCATTTGGCGTGAGTCATCGATCTACCCTGGATTTTTCCCCACCCCATTTTGCTCCCAATTTGGTCGCCGATTAAACCCTCGTCTCCGTCAATTGTCACTTTCCCCCCATGCTACGAGTTCGCCACCACAACTGTGGGACCGGCGGTGGCCGAGGCTAACAGAACCCCCTCCTCTGAGACGGAACCCGTCAAGCCGCGGACCGTTACTCCCGATACGCAAGGAGCAGCTTGCACGCGGCCAACTCCGGCCAGCTTCCCTCCCCCTTCTTGTCGGGGTGGGCAGCCAATCGCTGCCCCTGAACGGGACTCCCGACCAGAGTCGGGCTAGCGCCGCCTGGGCTCAAACCCAGTGGGCGACCTGCAGAAGTGCCTTTCCCCGTCGCGCTGCCCGGGGCCCCCATCTACCCTGAGTTTTAATTGGACAGAAATCTCACACTTTTGTTTGGAGAATACAGTACGTGCACATTCCAAGATTTTTTGGGGGGCGGGGACTGACACAGACAGTCATACACCGCTGAGCAAAATAACCAGATGAACGTAAATATATCAATTCATAAAAAATACAGAAAAGCGCTATAAATGTTTGTCTGTGTTCATCCTAATGCAGAATATATGTGAAATGCAAGCATATGGATATGAGTGACTGGAGTAATAAGTGCTCCTCTGGGGCAAATCAACGAGGCATAAACACATGATTCATAAAGATTAGATGGGATAAATAGGAAGTTAATGGAGGGCTTTTGGAAGGCCCATTTAGGCTCCACTTAAACCCTCATCAATAACTCCCTTCCCCCCCCCCATCCCTGTTCAGTAGACAAAGTCACTTCAGACTGTGCGTTTCTGCGCCCCCTACCTGTGGCCGTTAAGCACCGGATGCTCCTGTTACCAAGCTGAACCGCCGAGAGTAGGGGAGCAGAGAGGACAGAAGACCGTGTGCTTACTGTCGAGGGTCTGTGGTGCCATGGAGACCTGTCGGCAGCCCACCCGGTGGGAGAGCTCCACAGACTGCCAGCACGACCCGGGAGCAGATCTAGCTGTTAACGCACTGCAGCTGTCTCCCATTTAGTGCCCCCTCCCCACTAAGTGTGATTACTCAGACACGACTGGTCATTGGTGTCACCCCCTCACTGGTAGGGGCGTTTCTAGGCAGGAATGTTTTTGGAATTAGTATTCCGTTATGCACTGCCATAGCTCAGGACTCAGTGGACCAGAGTGGCCTGGAGTGAAAGCAGAGGAGCTCTGTATGGGGTTGTTCTTCTTTCTGCTTCGTGTTCTTCCACACTACACCCCCCCCCCCCCCACAATCCTGTTTGTGTCATTTACCGCCTCGTTGATGACACTTGGAGGCAGGGGCCTGCTATCCAAGCCGATTCTATGGGTCTCTCCATGTCATTACATAAAAGACAGAACACCGGATTGCATTATCTTAGAGGCTGGCGCATTGCAGATGCCTGCTTATTCAATTAGATCCTGCGGGTAGGCTTAATAGTGTTCCCATTCACAAGAAGATGCAACATGTATCTACAGTGTGGCCTGAGAGCTTTGCATTCCTGGCCTTGACCCCCTCCCGGAAGATTTCACTGCATTTCTTCTGTCGTTTTCGCCAACTAAGGTTGCGGCGAAGGCCCTGTGCTTTGTCGCACCTCTAAAAGGTTCATTTTAACCGTTGACCGGATCCCACTGTGGCTGCGCCGACGGTCGTGAAAGGTCCCAATCCCGAGAAAGCGATGTCATTCGGCCCCGGGAGTTTGTGTGTACGGTTCCATTGGCTTGGTATTTTGCCAGATGTAGTTGCGTACCCCGTCGCGCTCATGCAAATGTCTCCTCTCCCCCCCTCGCCTAGATCCTGTCTGCGCTGGAGAAGGACGAGCAGGCCCGGAGGCAGAGGTTGCGCAGCAAGCTTGAGCAGGTCATTGACACGATGGCCCTGGCCAGCTGAGAACTTCCTCCCCGCCCCCCCTCCCCACCACCCCCGACAGAGGAGAAGCAGGAGGACGACGACAAGGACAAGCGCGTGGTTCTGAACCCAAAACTATGGACCGCAAGGACAGAAGCAGTGCACTGGAGATTGGGCAGAGCTGGGCAGCGTGCGGCCCATATCGGGGGCCCGGCGACAGAAGCCTGCATCACGGAAAGCATCCGATTATCGTTGTCTGTTATTATTTCGTTGTGTGCGTGTGCTCAGCCATGGCCCTCACCGCCGGGATCGGGACCAACGATTTCGGTCAGGAGAACTGAGCAAGGAGTGCGGGGCGGGTGGGGGTGGGGTATGGCCGTTCTTTGGTCTTTACGGAATGCTCCTCCTTGTGGCATGGCCAGGTTTTGTGATAGAATGTCCGTCGGTCAAGAGACCTTGTCGAGTTCAAGGACGTTTCTCTCTTATTGAGTTTTTATTTTTATTTTTTTCTCCTCGTTTAGTTTTTTTTCCTCTTTCGCGTAAATGTACTCAACTGCCCACTCTCCGATCTCCTGCCACTTGTGTTACTGCTGAATTTGCACAATTTACAGAAACTAAAACAGAAGAGAGAAAAGATAAATAGATATATATGAATACAATTACATTTTTAAAGAAACAAATGAAAATAAGGGTAAAACACTTTTTTTCCATTTTAACATACGGAAGCCACCGACAAACGAGAAGAGAAAAAAAAACGGCTTTGATATTTCCGACAAAAAATGAAGAAAAACGATGAAAAAAAAAAACTCGTCCTGTGCCATGTTTTATTTGAATGTTGTTTAGTGCAAAGACATTTTGTTAGATGAAATGTGCTATAATTTAAATGTTAACATGCCTAGTGACTGAAAAAAGACTAAATCAATCAAAAAAAAGAAAAGAAAGCAAACCATGCAGAGTCCATGGAGAGAGGAAGAAGTTGTTGCAATGTGGGGGCATTGCCTATTCAGAAACATTGGCACGAAATAGTTGGAATGGATCTTTGAAAATAAGTTACTGTGGGTTTTTTCTTTTTCTTCTTTTCCAATTGTAACTACTCCTACTCTCAGTGCAATCGTGGTTTAAACCTGAAAACCAAACGCTCACACAAGCTTTCGTTTATCGTTACTAGTATAGCTCTCTCGACTTAAAAATGCGAATAAAGTGGAGTCCGTCAGACCTGAACAAGAGGGCATCTCCGCAACCACGTGTGGCGAGGGCTCCCTTTCTGTTCATTGGCTCAACATAATTGCTTGGTGTGAAGACCTCTGGGTAATTCTTATATGAAGTATGTTGCGTTACTTGAAGGAGCGCCGCTCTCTATTAGCCAGGACTGGACTGTGAAGTGGAGTGTGGTCAAACTCGGTGGGGTCGATATCGGAAGTTTAAGGTCATTGAACGCGAACGTGCGGTACGACGTTCGCGAATCCCAACCGCTGTGCCCGGCTGTCTCGTTAGAGGGCAGACTCCGCTTGGGGCCCTGCTATATATAGCATGGTTATGTCAACGTGCACGGCAAGGTTTTTCTCCAAAAGAAAAGGGGGAAAAAAAACCTGACAACCCGAAGTGTCATTTTGTTTGCTGTTCCTGCGGTCCTTCGCTGGTTGCTTAGCCCCGCCGATGGAATGAAGCGCTCGGTTTAGTCCGACTCAGACGCAGTCCTTCCCTTCACAGTCTGCGGTAATGAGGTCAGGGAGGACATCTCAGCCCTGCTAGAACAAAGTAGCGCGAGGCTCAGTGCTATTATTCTAACGTTGAAAGCAAAGAGGAGTCAATAAGTCAGGGAGATTGCTTCAGCAAACTGGATGATTTGAGCAGGACGGTTAGCTTTGTGGGAGGGGGGCATCAGAGGGCTAAAAGACAAGGGTAAATAATCCTCTTAGCTGATGACCTCAGTGGCTTTAACATTTTATTACCTTTTTTTTTTTTTTTTTTTTTTAAAGAGGGTTTCTTTTGTAAGAGATCTTGGATGTTTGACTTTGTGGTGAGAAACTGTGTAAATTTGTTTCTGCTTGCCTAAAACCATAGTGTGGTCAGTAATGAATTTTGGTATTTTATTTGAATTGTATTGCCTTTTTCATCCAGAAGTGAAGCTGATTTTTATCATTCCCCCATCCCTCCCCCCTCCACACACACACGCACACACACACACACACACACGTACGCGCACACACACCTACCTAGTTATTTTCTCCCTAGACCAGATTTGAGGATACCTTTGAGGGTGTTTCTCATAAACATGCTTAGTACCTTTTAGTGTAGTACTTGGCAGACGGAACATTCAGTATTCTTGTCCTGCTCCTCGGTGTCAGGATGTTAATCTTGAGGTAGACCGGTATCTATGTCTTCTGTGACAAGATGGTGATTTGCTGCTTAAATCTGTCCATTTTTTTGGGTTTTGTTTTGTTTTTAAAGAGGGATAGAAGAATCTTTGGAAACTCAGTGTTGCATAGTTACTTATTCTTCCTGCCACGTTACCCAAAACAAACATGTACAAACTAACAAAAAGGACAGGACAGGAGAGCAGAGGAGAGCTGGAGAGATTCCAAACATGACATGAGAGGGTTTCCTGGAATACTTGATAGTCTACATTTTCCCTTCTTATTTAACTGTTTTATATCTTGACAATCATCGTGAGATGGTTTGGTTTTCATTGCATTTCTGAGCTGTGAAGGGCGTCTGAAGGACAGCTGAAACTGACCCACACTGTTAACTTTTCAAAAACCAAACATCATTGCATCAGACAAGTATTGTGCATGTAATGAAGTTCCTCCAGGACAATCCTCCAACATAAAAACCCACCTGTTTTTATTTAAGTCAGAAAATCCAGTGATTTTTTATTTTTTTAATTTTTTTTTTTGCTGTCGCTGTTGTTTTCCTGCCTCACACAAGGATTCGCGGGGCTTCTCTTTCTTTAAATCCGGACTGCTCGCACATCCTTCCTTGCAAAGGTGGCAGGGCTTGAAGAGGAGTCTTTCTTTATTATTTAATGTTTTTCTTTGACCTTTCTCATTCTCACTCCTAAACAATTGGGAGCAGGTCTCCATAACGCAGAAATTAGGACCGAAAATGGCAATCGATCTCCCTTCAGCTTTCCTTTAGTGCGTCTTTGCGGCCCTTGCTGTTACAGAAACGTTGGGGAAATGAATTCTTTTAGTTACTCTTTTCTGGCTGTATCTTTCTGCCCTCTCCAGAGCCGTGACACCCCCAGAACGGGGATGGGCACCCCCTGTAGGCCCTTAAGGGAACAACCTGGGCTCTCTGGTCTTTTTTCCCCCTCAGGTTCTCCACAGTGATAATATCAGATCAGACCTTTACTTCCCAAGGTATTGGTCGGCTGTAAAGGTACTTATTAAAACCAACGAGGGCCCTGCCGGCTTTTTGAGTGAATCGGACCGGACCGGACCAGACCGGACCGCACCGGCCCGTCACCGCTTTGCGTTAGCGTTCGGACCGGCTGTCCAATTAAACTCCACTTCAAACAGGGTCACTTAAAGATGACGTCTTACGCAAGGTTGACCACGTGCCCGTGGCCTTCCGGGTGGTAGGCGTTTACACGTCAAGAGTCAATTTGGTGTCATCCTCCCAAGTCTGACTGCAGCGCTTCGCTTAGCCAGTTGCTTGTCCACGGTGAAGCTCATTTTATCGCAGTGCCCTTACTGTGTTTTTATGTCCAGAAGCACCTCGAAAAGAAAACGCATTGCTTTAGAACCACCATTAGGGGCCCGGCTTTGTTAACCATCCTTACGGAAATCAGTGAGCACAGGGAATTGGTTTTTTTACATTTTGGTCCGGTTTTCCTCGTTGAAACTCTTGATGCGTATTGCTCGTTGCCACGCGGCTTTTCGGCGATTTGAATTGTGGACGGTTACTCTGTAAAGTCTCAGGATTTACTTTCCTTGCTTTGATGTTTTTTGCTGTTCTGTTGTTTAAGGGTTTTGCCTTTGTTTCGGTTCGGGAGGGATGGGTGGGGTTCTCTGTACTATTTGCATGACTGCTCTAGAGTGTAGAATCTGTTACTTTGGGAGACGAATGCAAGTATTGAGGCAAGTAAGCCTCCTTAATTGTTTCCCCCCGTTTTCTTTTTTTTGCCACAAAGCTCAAAAGAGACTTAACTGTTTATCTCGTTTCATCGAAGTGATGCAAAGTCTTGTCTATTCGGCAGCGTTCAGGACTTGGCTGTAAGGTCCGCTCTGGGGAAAGGGGTGAGAAGACCATGGGAGAGATACTGGTCCCGTGTGGTGACCAGCGAGCTCTCGCTTAGCACAGAGTGCCTTGGCAGCTCTAGTCCATCCCTACCCAAGATGCACTTCTCTCATCCCGTTCTCACTGTGGTCCCCCCCCCCCGGTACTCTGCGAAACCCACCTATCCTTGACCAGACCGTCATTCCCATACCATAACCAGGTCATGTCATTACCTCTCCCAAACCCCACGTCTGAAGAAACAAGTTAAGATCCTTGGCCTTTTTCATTTTTCTTTCTTTCTTTGTTTTTATTTTTATTTTTTAATTGTGGCGGATTAAGTAGCTGTCCTTTTTAAAGTGAAAAAATTGCATAGGATCAAAATAAATACATGTTAAAATAAAAATGAATTTAAGGAAACAAATCAGAAGAGTTTTAATACTATAATAATTCTGATACATTTTTAAGAGTTTCAGACTTGAAGCAACTGTGACAAGTTGGCTGTTAAACGCTCATTGTGTAAATATTCTGCTGTTTCCTATTTTGCAGATTTACTACTTGTAAATAAACACACGCATCAAGGAGAGATTAAACATTTTTT
Source organism: Aldrovandia affinis (assembly GCA_029706075.1). Lineage (NCBI taxonomy): Eukaryota > Metazoa > Chordata > Actinopteri > Notacanthiformes > Halosauridae > Aldrovandia > Aldrovandia affinis. The sequence goes on along the minus strand of JAINUG010000075.1, from coordinate 3,104,654 downwards.
TGCTAAATAACATCGTCTCTTGTTTTCTTGTCATTTTACCTCTGACTATGCTTAATGTGGTCTACGTTCATTGACTGAAATATGCCTGATATGATTATATGCATTCTTAAAGGCTTGTGAATGATCTTGACCTATTTCATACCATCACCAATATGGAAGCTGCACAGCTAGCTATGGAGGTACATTTGTAATATTTTCCTTTGCAGTTGTGGTAGTTCTAAAGGTAGTAGTAGTAACTGCAGGTTTGTAAGCTTTTGCCAATTCTATCAGTATTTGTTTTCTGTATTAGCCTAGAATGATGGTGCTTGTTTTGTCATTCCCATGTGAAGAGCTTGAATATTGAAAAAATACCCCCACACAGATGTACAGAGCCACAAGGTGAAGTTAGTCTCTCCGTTCTCCGTTGCCATGCCCGTCAGCAGTTCTCGCCCAGATAGACAGAAATGTTATCATTTGTTCCAAGCATAACCGCCCAGCCTAATTCAATTAAAATTCCATCGGAGGACAGCCGAAACCGCGAAATAATTGCAAGACCACTGAATCTGTAAATGGTTCTGCCGGATGCAAATGCTCACTTTGCGCTTAATGTGATGAATTGGTGGGGGAGTCAGAGGCCCCCTTCTCTCTCCTCTCCCTTCCCCCCCCTCACAAAATGGCATTGCCACAGTCAATAAAGCTGTGAGGTTTTTTTTGGGTTGTTTCAAGAACCAGTGTATTTTTCCCTCACACATGGCACACAGAATTCCAATTTCATTTGGTTCTATTTTCAAACAGAAACCTTTAGAATTTGTCAGGGTGACGCCGGAACCAAAAAAAGCCTTGACAAAAAGCTTTTCAACCCAGGGCACGATTCAGCTGTTGCGCGAGACACCGAATTGACAACCGTGACCAGCTGGGGAAGTGCTGTCCTGGATTGGTGTCAGCAAGAGCAAGAGGAAGAGGAGGGGTGCTGGGTAGGTGGAACTAGTGTTCCGTCCACCTATTGAGAGTATGGACCCTAAGGGACCTAACAGTCCAGTTTGACGATGCCCCATTTAGTCATTTTTATACACTATACATTTTTAAACTCAGTTCTTCTCTTTATACAATAAAACCAGGAATGACTCCATGTGTGCATCACTTAAACTGTTAATTGACAGTTTGTTACAATTCCCTAACAGACTCATCAGAGTGGCTTTCTTTCCTGTCCATTTCCTGCCACAAAAAGATTACATTTAGATTTTTTTCCACAGATGTTCACTGTCGCATGATCGCTCAGAGAAGCGACTCGATCAATCCAGGCAATTTACTGCTAAGCATGAAGCATGAAGATGAGAATGAAAGTATGAAAAACTATTATTTAATCAAATTAAAATGATAAGAATGATGTACTGCCAGGGCAAGTGGGACTTACAATTTTTACTTGTTAGATTTCCACCAAATGAAGTATCTTTATAGTTCATATTTCTCTAAATCATTCCTAGCCTGCCCTTTTTAAAGGGTGTGCAAAGCTCTCTGGGATAGATGACAAAAACATGTTGGTGATGGTGATCTTTCCGATGGGGCTTCAGTCATCGGATTTTGTAAACATTGCATTACCTTCCTGTAAGGATGTTGAGAGTGCCAGGAGTAGCAGGGTCGACATGAATATTTTTTATTTACCTGTGTTACAGGTACGGTGTGCAACTGTCAACAATGATGTCTGTTACAGAGTTACTACACTGATCTCTTGCGCTAACCATGTTTAATCCTACCATGTATAAATGCACTTTTTGCAAGTCGCTCTGGGTAAGAGCGTCCGCTAAATGGCTAAAATGTCAAATGTAGGGAATTGGAAACCGGTGTTGGTATTTCAGAGTGAGAAGAGGAAACTAGCTCAGTAGCTTGTTACCCGGCTTATTCTTGTGGCCATGAGTAACGACTTCCTGCTTTCTTTCAGGCTATGAACACCACAATGTAGACCGTAGCAAAGTAATACAAGGTAATAGATAGTAATAGTAATACAAAGTAATAGCTTGTGTTGCAAGCTAGCTAGCTGACAAAATTGGAGAGAAATCACAAAAATGTATTGCAATTGTTTCAGACAATTCATCACTCACACTGGGCAAGCCTGGTTTAAGCAGATTCAGGTCAATATGGCTCCCCGTTTAAAGTCATTGTAACCATATTGTAAGCAACTAGCTTCCTACTTACGGATCATTTTACAGGGGATTGTTTTGACGACAATTTGAAGCATATAAGGAATTCTGGCTACAAGTAAAGGCAGAAATCTTACCCCTGTCCCTCAGCATTTCCCCACTCGTCCAGTCAACCTCCTTGTGCTGCAAGCAGTAGACCGGCTGTGACAGCAGACCGAGGCATGGTTACTTTCTTCTCCTTCAGTACTATTGTACATTTACAGTCCCAAATCAACTGTATAACAACTGTATAACCAACTGCTAGCCATAGTACGCTCTCGTGTAATGTGCAACTATTTTTTATCAATCCGAGATGCCCTTTAAATAGCATTGAATGAAAAGGTATTGATCGAATGTGTAGACTTCTGTATTATATACTTTTTAACTTTCTGCAATAACTAGTCGTACTGTAAAATGAAAAACATAACGTTTTTAGGCTTTTGGATTGGCATAAACCTTGATAATTCATTCACTAAGACCAATGTCCTCGTAGAAATGTTACAAATATTTAAAAATAGATTCCTTTTTTTCTCTTTTTTTGTGGCAACCCTTATTTTTTTCTCCTTATAGGCAGTGAATTCATCAACATTCTCGAATGCCCAATTGTGGGCTTTCTATCGATGAGTTGCATGTACAAATTCCAGTGTGCAGTACTTACTTTAATTAGTATCTTACTTGTTAATAACGTGGTGCAAGAAGAGAGTGGCAGGTGATTTGTGGTGCAAGTGATTAAAAGCAGCGACCTCCAGCGAGAAGGTCAATTTGAACCCTCTACCACTTCAAAAGCACCAAAGCACCCCTCCCTGACTCCTGGTTCCCCTCCGGAGTAACTTGGCCCGCTAACAGATTGATTTAGATTATTGCCTTTCATTCGGACTTACTCTCCCCACTGTTTCTAAATTCACAGCAGGCAGAATCATTAAAGACAGAACCTTCCTGTGAGATGCAAAGGAAATCCATCTCTGTTCCACAAACTCCGTCCTGGACCCCAGATTAACTGTGCTGTCGGGGGAAGAGTTGCAAGTTGCTCTCCCCCGTTCCTTCTTGTTTTTTCTCGTCTTTTTCTCTTTTACATCTGGAAATGCCACTCCTTCTCAGACGGCATTGTAAGAACATGTCAGCGGGACTGTGTCGCGCAGACTTCGGCTGGGGTAGCAATGACTTTAGCAGAGATACGACTGCGATAAGGGGCTTTTGTTATGAAGTATTACTGAGGGATTATAGACTGGTCTCACTGGAGCAGAGGATTAATGTACTCTCCGTGGCGAGTAACTGCTGGAGAGGCCTTGTGTCTCTTTATGAGGGATGATAATAAGAATCAATATGAAAAATACCATGATGGAAGTGGATCAGAGTGACGAGCCAGTGCCAAGCGACTATCGCTCCGTGCTGAATTAGTGCTAAAGTAAAATCCTTCATTTAATATCTTGTGAAAATAAGCCCGACTCACCCATGCTAAGCTGCTCCACAGGATTTTGTAAAGGCAATCAGTAATTGCCCGGCACATACAAGGCTTAGAGTGTCCGAACACAAATCGAGGATGTGATAACTGTTTGTGTATCTCTTGGCGATCAACACTCTGGATCAATAACCTTTGTTCTTTGCGCCTGACAGGTTATTTTCAGTCCTTAGCCCTTTTCTTCAGCTCGACAAGACAAGCTCTGGAGAAACGGACAGAGGGGAAAGAAATGACCCGAACAGACAAAGTCATTTTCACACTCTGCGACCTCCACTTCCCCAACTCTGGCTTTCCCCCTGTGACCGCAAGTCGACCAAGACGGTCAAGCCTTTCAGCATTTGGCTTTCAGATTTTCAGCCTTGTTCCACTGGTGGGGGTCACGTCCCGGCGGTCCAGGAAGTGTCTTTCTGATTACCAGCCAGCCACAGACTTCATCTCTTCATCCGTGTGGAGGGAAAGAGGGAAAGAGAAAAAGAGAGAATGAAAGACAGAGAGGTCTTCACTCATTGTATATCTTGCATTGCCTGTGATACATTATTAAGATGGATTATATTTGAGTTAGGCAACGTAGTATGGCTATATATACATAATATGGCTGTATGGACACAGAAGGATGAGACTGACTGTTGATGTAGTTTAGATCAGATTCTCTCTTCATGGGTAATTCACAGGGCATCGCCATGTTGTCTGCTTTTTATCGGCTTTGAGTGGCCTTTTAAAAGTTTAACATTTTAAAGCCCACCATGGAACACGTCAAAGCAGCCCAGTGCAGTGGAGATAGCAGAATGGACCTCGTAGAAATGTGAAGGGGTTTAGAAAAATCCGGCCACCTAATCTTCCCACAGTTTAATTGGCTTCATAACCCTTCCCTCTTCACCTTAGCTGAGTGGCACAATTGAGTGGCACAAAATGGCTGCCATGTATCACCATGGCAGGTGCCACACAATGATGGTGGTTGAGGCGTTTCTCCCCCTCATTGTAAAATTATTTGAGATCATGACATGAAAGGTGCTATGTAAATGCAATCCATTGTTATAATTATCATGAAATGTTCAGGAGTATGTTCCCAAGTGTCCAGGATCTTCCATGAATCATCCATAATGTCTTCCTCTTTTCGTAGAATGGTTCTGACTTTTTCAATAACAATCAATGCATTTATGCCTTTACCAGAACTCCTTAGCAGACCACACGCCAAGGAATCTGGGAGAGGTGAGATGTCAGGGAAGTTGTGAATAGTACTTTCTCCTTTGCCTCAACTAGTTGCTCAACAAAGCCGAATTCCACACTCTCTCCCCAAGTGTTAACAAAATACTGAAAGCATCACAGCAGTGGGTTTGATAAGGGACTCCGTGTTGTGAAAGGGGTTACGGACCCTTAAAGTTGTCAGGAGAAATGATCGATTTGAGCATGTTTCCTTCCCAGTAGAAATAGCCAGCGATTTTCTTTTTAATGAAACGCTGAATGGAGAGACAGCGGGAGCGGTAAGAACGTGATTACTTCCTCTCCTACGTTCTCCTCAGAATGAACCCGATGCGTGTATACGCTGGGCTTCGCACATGGCCAAGCTTTTTCACATATTGACTGTAGTCTGCCAATGAAAGTAGCATCAGATTGGTAGTTTAAACCTAGTCAACTTTAGTCAATTGAGTCCTACAGAGACTCCAATTGTTTGTGTTCTTAAATACCGAATCCGTAAACAAGCAATCAAATTCGCCTTAAGGAAAGGACACAGAAACAAATTGCTTCACAGAACCCAATCGGAAACGCATTTCCCGGTCTGATGTGATCCGTCAACAAATGAATCACAGGAAATGAGTAACATTGATATCTCTCAAATTATATTGATTAAAATGTGACTGACTTCGTGCTCACTGGGAGTGTTTTGTAAAATGTAAATGTGACGTGAAATTGAGATCGTTTGAGCTATTTCTTTATGCACTTCTAAGGCTATGAAAGGGCCCACGCAAAATTGTGTTTTTTTTTGTGTTAACTTTGTTGTTTATCATTTTTGAAAGTTGCTGCAGTCACCCAGCATACAGAGTACATATTTGGGGACAGAGTGACGGACACTTTGCCAGGTGCGGCAGCCAATATCCGCCTTGCCAAAATACATTAGCTAATGAATTCATTAGTTCCTGGGTTGGTTTCATACAGTCGCTTGATCTACTGCATTGTGAGTGAGCGATAAGCTTGTGGACAGCGCTGATGACAGAACTGAAGCATGGACTTTAATTAGTCAAATTAATTAAAAAGCGTGCAGTCCAGGGGTTGAGCTTCAAATACCTGGAGATGATGCCGATTTTCCCAGTAGCGGAGGGCCATGTTGCGTGGGGGGAGAGATAAGAGCTTCTCAAAGAGAAAGGGTTAATTATTCAGCCAGGGTCCTCATTCATTGATAATGTTTAACATGGAAAGTCCATTAAGCCTTGCCACAGGATCCTAACTGCAATATATGCCTTATTAATGACGGCAAGAAGCAGTGTCCCTTTTGTATCCCTGCAGCATGTATGAGCATATACAGGTAACTGCCAAAATAAAGGAAATGCCAACATAAAGCGTCTCAATAGGGTGTTGGGCCACCACGAGCTGCCAGAACAGCTTCACTGCACCTTGGCGTAGATTCTACAAGTGTCTGGAACTCTATTGGAGGGATGCAACAACATTCTTCCACAAGAAATTCCATCATTTGGTGTTTTGTTGATGGTGGTGGAAAATGCTGTTTCACGTGCTGCTCCAGAATCTCCCGTAAGTGTCCAATTACGTTGAGATCTGGTGACTGAGACGGCCATGGAATATGGTTTACATCGTTTTCGTGGTCATCAAACCATTCGGTTTGTGCCCTGTGGATGAGGGCATTGTCATCCCGGAAGAGATCACCCCCATCAGGATAACAATGCTTCATGGGTTGGGTTCAACTGGAAAGAAGAGTTCAAGCAAAGCAACCCACAAGTGTCTCTGGGAATTGCTGCAAGAGAGCTGGAAGACATGTCGGGTAATTTCCTCCTGAAACGTATTAACGGAATGGCCCGTGTTTGTGAGGCTGTTATCATGGCAAAGGTGACTATTTTGAGGAATTCAAGATTACATTTTAAATTACATTTTCTTGAACATTGTTTTGATGTTCCTTTTGTTTATTGTTACTTGAGTTTTTTTGTCATTTTCAAATATTTACAGAAACTTGTCAATTATGAGATAAACCTAGCTTCTAGCTGATGTACTCAAACTTTTGACTGGTACTGTATATATATACAGTATATATATATATATATATATATATATGTGTGTGTGTGTGTGTGTGTGTATGTATCAGGGCTGTTCATGTTAATGTGTTAACCTATACGATTAATTTAGAAATAGATAATGCGTTATCTTTAATTCAATTAATCACAGTTCCCCAGGTTTAATCTCTTTAACCCCGTTGTTAATATCAGCCGCCACCATGTGGATCGTGTAACTAGGGTACAGTGCTGCATGCCATCACACTGTGAAGAGCGGAAAACACCGATGATGGAGAATAAAGTAGGGAGTAGGCTGCATTACATCTGCAAGATGACTTACATTAAGCACATCTAACCTACTGTCCTTTTCTGTATCACCTACGTCACAAACGTTGCAGCTGATCGTCGAATTGTTGCTTTTTTTCCACCCGAGAAGAGCTTTGGCAGATTGGTCGGCTAATGTTGTCGCAGTAAAGTTGTCATAGCAATGGTGGTTCCTGCATCAAACAGAGAATAAACACACAAAACAAACAGCGCTTCATATTCCTTCGTTTCATCCACAAGTGCTGATGATAATGGTGTCGCCCTGTCCCTTCCTTTTGTGTGACGACGTCTTCACAATCAGTAACAGCCAAGTCATTAACGTCATCAAAATACAACCTCGGCAGGGCTGTGCCTTGGCGGGGTGGCCTTAGGCTACAGCTGTTTGTAGTTCAAAACAGATACAATTTCCCAAATTCAATGCATTAATGATGTCTACAAACGTCTATTATGCAGTGAAGCAAGGACAGGGCAATTGTACTCTGTGAGCTTGCGCTTCCACTCGATATGTAATCTTAAGTGTACCCTTGATTTAGAATTGTCATGGCAACTCATTATTGGACGCTAGGTGCTATAGGAATAATGTCGGGAAGGAAGAAAAAGACTGAGTGCATTGCATGGCAAACCCTGCAGAGTTATTTTGAAAAGACATCTAAAATAGTGTGACCACAACTCATCCCTATCAAGTTGTTATAAATAATATTGCATTGATACTATAAAGTCTATATTGATGAAAAAAAGAAGAAATATAGAATCAATCATGTGTATTTTGACATACATAATGGCTTTGAATTATTAGATCAGCACATATTTATTGATTAATTGCATTGGGGTTTTTTTTGTTTGTTTTTTCTGTCTGGTTCTGTTAGTAACTGTTGAGACCCTGAGGTTATAGAGTGGTGCTGTTGACCTCTATATGGAGAAATGGCAGCAAACGAAAGCACATCAGTATGTTTACCACTACATGCCGACAATATCTGAAAGAAACAGCCCATGTTTCACAGATTTTAAAGGCATTTAAATGCATTCCCTTTTTCCCTGTCTGATGCAAATGTATACGCTTCTGAGCTATTTCTAGAAAAATAGATGATAAAAATATACATTTGTCTGATAACACCTGACTTCTTGGAAAAGTGAGTGTTAGTGATCAGTAAAAGGGCTTTATATGTGCTGTTTGGAGTTTTCAAGCATTAAGGTCCAACTTTGTTATTTGCATTATTATAAAAATAAGTACATATTTAAAAATAAATTGAAATGTACAAAAAAAATCTCTAAATTAATTCAAATCTACCACTTAAAAGTCAAGGATGTTCCAGAAGCTTACACTAAAAGGGTTTTGTTGAATAGAATAAATTAAGGATTCTTTAAATCCTTATAAGAAAATAAGCAACCACAGGCAACAATTGATGTGTCTCGAACTGTAGTTTCTGTGGGAATTAGTCCGATTCCACTTCTGACCCAGTTGTAGAAATATTAGCGCACATTAGAAAGTTATAAGGCAGACCACTAATTTGATTCAATTTGATTGAAGTGAAATTTGTTAGAGCGTATTTCAGTTAGACAATCATCTTGACTGTTAAAGTCAGCTCCCTAAGTAGTCCATTAAAATTGCTTCTCATATGTAATGATTTCTTGACACACTCGACATGTTTTAATGCGTTTTATGTTTAGGGTAAAGCCGGGGTAATGCCTACCTTAGATCAAGACACATACCGACTTTCAAATTGTAATTGAAGCGACACCGTCTGTGATTTTCCCCTGACGTGAACCAGATTATATCCTGATACAAAGGTAACGTTGAATAGTAATAATATGAGCACTAATATGTAACCTGTTATTAATGGAATCTATTATCGACAGACGTAGTGCATTTTCGCCCCGTGTTAACCTCGCTCGAAATAATGACGAAACGTATTCTCTGCCATAAATCACAAGAAATCAGTCCAAGGCTACGAGAGGACTTCCTAAATCTAGTGGTTCACGAACTGTGGGTTGGGACACACTGAAGAGTGGGTCTATTGACGTTCACACCAGCCAACTGCACTAGTTACAGTTGCCTTGACACGTTGAATGCATTTTTTATTCCATATTTGACATACAGGTAACTGCCAAAATAAAAGAAACACCAACATAAAGTGTCAATGGGGCTTTTTTTTGTTGTGCATTGTCACGTTTGTTTGATAAAGGAGATCATTGGAAATGAAAAGGAACTGATAACCCCTTTCTTTGGATTTTTCTAACGACTTGTTTGTCCCCAATTTATGTACTCCCCGATTTAGAATTCCCAATCACAACTGTAAACCCCTCCAATACCTGCAGCTTCCTCTGTAAATGTGCCAATGCAAAATGTGTGCAGCTCCCAGCTGCTTCTTTCCAGTCCCTTCAGATCTCCAACTTTATGCCAAAAAAAGCGCCATTTATTCAAAAAGCCATTATTCCTTTACTTAAAAAAAATAAATGACCATGCACCTGACAATTTTTTTCCACCTTCCTCAAATAATAACTGTTACTTCAAACTTCACTGCCTCGAGCCAACCCATGTAGGGTTTTCTCATTGGGAGCGCAGCATGTGGGCTTTGACAGACTCGTGTGGGATTACTGGTGATCAGTCCTGGACAACATGGGTGCGGAACCAGGTTGTATTATCATGGATCATAAAATAGTGTATTTTTGTTTGCCAGCCACATTACCGACTGGCAAGACGTGTAGCAGTCAGAAACAATTTGCAATGTGAAGAGGCGCAAGGCAGAGATGTTCACTCTCTCTCACTCACAACCCCCACCCCCCCCAAAGGCAGCCCGCCCATGCACTCCACTCTCATTTAATAATACAGCAATACAGTACATCATACCTCATTTGTGGCTGAATACATGCATTACACGAAGATGATAAAACCACATCAATATAATAATGCTTATCATTAAATCATTGAAACAAAAAAAATCTAAATAAAATCTAATCAAACTCTACAATGTTATGACAGACCTTCTCCTTCGCCAACTCAAAGCCTACTCGTCGACAGGTCGTCTTTTTCTAGGGTAACACGCTTTGGCAGATATTCTCTATGGAAATAAAACACGGAATGGCATTCCAAGATATGCAGTTAGATTTAAGTTTACCTGGTTCTTTTTGTCTCCTCTCCAAAATCTCTTTCTGTGTACGTGGTGTTCATTGGGGGACAATTTTACCTGTGACACTTCAGGAGTCCCCAATGTACAATGTTTGGCATTGCATGATTTGCACATCTTCAGAAGTGGCATGTATCTGGAAATAAGCGCCTTTCACTTTATCCAACCTTATCGAATTAATATCTTTTGTGTTTGTTTTGATTATTTACCTAATGGCGATTCTGGTCCTCGCTTGGTGTGTATCACCCAGAATTCACTTGTGGCAAGTGCCTTTACTGACTGGGGCTCTGCCAGCTATTTACGGATTGTTAAACTCTTTTCAAGCTGTTTGTGTAATTACATACTTGTAACAAAACATATGTAATGCTGTTAACGTTATGGTTCGACTACCGCCACTGCAAACAAACAGAAAAACAATAAAAATAAAGCAAAGAAATCCTCACAAAGCCATTCCAGCAGTAATAATGACCGGAGAGTGTAATTATAGTGTAGGGCCACTTAACGTGAAGTGTACAAAAACATGCGTACTACAGCTTCTGATGGAAAAGTTCAGCCATTCAAAGTTGTGATAAGAAAAAATACACTGTGCCAACTTGTATCCTATTATTCCATTGGCTCTAGTCCATATCCACCATGTACACACTATTTTTAAGGCAATGTGGCTGAATGATACGCACCCTAATTATTTATTGGAAATTGACGGCCTCCATGTTTTAACGCATCCCAGTGCAGTCTGAAATCGTGTATTCCTAGAGTCTATCTACGTGCATTCATAATTTAATTCCCCCCTAATTATATTTTATGTTTTCCCCACCCCCTTTTTTTCCCCAACAAGGCATTTCATATCTGGTGGAAGATTCGGAACTGTAATTTCTTGAGAAAAGGAAACAAAGTCTCCTGCTTGATTTGCTCAAGCACAGAACTGTTGAGACATGTCTCATTGTGTCTCTGAGGTCCCAGCTTCCAGCTTTTAGAAAATACATGTCCTGTTGAAGTGGGAATTATGGTTGGTGTGGCGAGAGCCTTTGGTAACTAATATGAAATGATGAAATGAGGAAAATGTGTTAACTGTTTGGTACAAAATATAAAGTATGAACAAGTGTACATATTGGGATGTTGTGGCTGAATGAGAACAATGGGATATTTTCAAGCATCAATGTGTGTATCTGAAGAGATGAGCTGATGTCAAATAGGCCACCACAAGTAAAAAAAAAATAAAAAAAAGTTGGAGATCAAATATGTAATATTTTGGTAAAGAAGGCAGTATCTGAGGGACTGTATGAAATATATACATGTATATTTAGGAAAATAATACAGAAATGTATATGATTTTATGTTATGTTGTAATAGTTTTAACTGTGGTATGCAGACAGCACAAACACAGGAGTGCTTTGTGTACAGCTCCTAGGTAATGGAACTGTACATTTTCCTAAAGGTCAGGATATTTGAGTCCAAACACAGCTCTTATGCTCCCAAACATGATTAATTTTTTTGTGCATAAAAAAAAAGTACATATTTTATGTGATTGACTCTTGTTTTGATCGCCGAATCCGTTATGCACCACGCACCACTGAACTACCACTGAACTGCTGATGTGCATGCTTCTCCATTTTTAAAGGGTGACACCTCTGCTCTTTCACTTCACAATGTGACAATATTAATGGCGTACTATAAAATATCAAATCCAGGGCATGAAATTAGATGACATTAGTGTCATCATAACAACATAATATAAATGGCATGATGGACTAAATCACGTCATTTATCTATAGACCCCTGGGCCTATAAGGGCACAGGAAAGATTCAGCTAAAGTGTCTTGATCAATAATGAACTTATTTCAGCAGACAGGAGAGATATTAATATGGAAATGTATCTTACCTATCTTTTGTAGACATTTTTGTTATTGCTTAGCATGATTATTACAGTATAACGCTTCGTTAGTACTGTATAATAATGAATGAATGACTACTGCATTTTCATATAACCATTGTATGCGTTGTTTTTGTTTGCTGTTGTGTTGCATTGTTGAACATGAGTGAAGAAAAGTTTCTACCGTTATTTACCTCACTGCTTTTGTGCATTGTAACTTATATATATAATAACATATATATAACTTATAACTTATTGTTGCGTATAACTTAACCTAAAAACGCAGGTTCAAGTTGAATGGGGTCCTGGGCTTGTTTTCAGTCACTTATGTGTGAAACTGCTCCCAGCTTGTGATGGTGGAGAGTCATAAGCTGGCTGCGGTAGGGAACAGCCGGCCAGGTAGGAGAATTCACTGATATATTGATATATCTCTTGGACATCGGCCAAGTCGAGCATAATTTAAGTGGGAGTGATAGCAATCAATCTACCCTTGCTCCACTCCCCACTCCAAAGATTGACCACACCGCCACCCGTCACCAGAGTCCATCAGGGCTGCTGTTCGCCAACAGCAAAAAAAAACAAAAGAAGCCTGCCCCTCTCCATACCATATTCCCTCTGAAGACTCATTCTTCATTATATCAGCGCGCCCAGCATCTGTCAGTTCAGCTCAACTTAAAGTTCCCTCACTGCGATGTCAAAGGAAGCATTTCGTAAATGCATTTCGCCCGAGTGAGCGAACGCATTAGACCAAACAGACAGACCCAAATTAAATCTGCCAAAGAAAAAAGAAAAAAGAGAAAAAAAACAAACGCGCACAAAGCATCAAATCAACTAAATTGGGGAAACAAGTGGCAAAATAGATTGTGAAGAGAATTATGGTGCATCGGGATAGAAAGATCGACAGTAACAACTTGATATGAATCTGAAAATTCTCAGAGCGCCTGTCGCCCGGCGGAGTCTGGGTTCAGAGTGTATTCGGTGCTGTCCTCCGCGCACTCTTTCTGCAGCAAACGGACTGCACAAGCCCGCCATGAATTTTTCATGAACCCTGTTGCAAGTCCTGCTTCTCTTTGTCGACCAAGCAGTCTGCCAACCCTTCAAAAGCCATCAGCTTCAGCCTTGCGTTCTCTGATACAGAATGGCATTTCTGTTCAATAGGGAGAGGAGACAGGCATGGGGGGGGGGGAGTGAGTCTTACCTTGGCAGTGCACTCCTTTCCTTCAATTCAATGCCAATTTCTATTGTAACTCCTGAGACGGGGAGAAGTCAACGATGGAGAATAACGGTCACAGGTTCGATGCCCTGCTCTGGGGCATTCACAGATTTTTTTCCCCACAGATTTTTGGGCGTCTCTGCCCTTGTGTTATGTCTGGGTTAATACTGTTATCGGAGATGTTTTCATCGTGATTGTACGCTGTTCGCAACCGTATTTGGGCTGCGCACTGATGTCACAGAGATGTACTATATACGGTATCCATGCTGGAAGTCGGCTTCCCTAACAATGATTATGTACCTACAGTATGTGAGCCATATTTGTGCTTAAAGTGCATGTTTTAAAACATGCCAAACTTGATCATGGGCACTGTTTCATTTTCTAAATAGATACAATAGTATTGTTTTGGTTTGTTTTGATGCTTAGGATATCACCAATCAAAAAAATAGCATGATGAAAAAAATTAAATGAAAAGTGACATTCACCGTTTTTTTGAGCTGGATAGGTTTAACCCGAGTTAAATTGAGGCTCTGACTCACTGGGATCATTAAAGATCCCGTGGCATGTTTCGAAAGAGTCAGGCTGTGAACTCTGGTGTCCTGATCAAAGTTGAGCGGCTGAGAATACGTCGACTTAATACGGGATTCTAAAACAGACACCGTAGAACCGGTCACCCCCCCATCATCCCCCAAGGTCTTCAGCTGTCTCGGCTGTGCTGTGGTTGAACGACGCACCCTGGTCAGAAAATGCTACCTGGAAGCCCGGCTCTCGAGCCTCAGTGCCCGGTGCCACGTGGTCGCGTTTGCGGCTCTTTCTACCGTTCCTTTTCCATTTTTCCGGCCGGAGCCTCCATTCACGTCCCTGCGCTGCAGACTCCATTTGTCAGGGTCTGGCGTGGACATGAAAGTCAACACGGGGGATGCGGGCACCGGGAGCAGGTGTGCTGAAGCTAATGAGCGGGTGAGCCCGGAGCCGCGCTCTCCCCTCCCGCCGGGGGACGAGATGAGAGCGGCGCCAGGAGCGCCGAGGAGCTGGCCCCCGACAGCCGCCGAACTCCACCGCGACAGGGCCTGGACAACCGCATAAAACAACATCCGAGTGGCAGGCGGGGACTCGAGGTGGAGGGTTTGCAGAGAGGTAACGCTGGATACTCTGGAAAATAAGTTATCTTGACAATAGAAGCCTTTAAGCCGTGATGTATTCTCACTTGAAATGACTCTCCTGGCATAAAAACACAGAAGTTTCTCTCTGACTTACTAAATACATGTTATGACTAGGCCGGGGGGTGTCTCGGGCTGCAAATAGCTGACATTATGCGGTTGAAATAGATTTACCATGCCGCCGCAGAACAGGTGCAGAGCACCTGTAGCCGGCGTATAACATTCTGCCGGTGCGACCAGAACTGGACAAAGAAAATACGGGAATTATGGTAACTATGTAAGTAATGCTCATATTAACGTGAAGCCTGTCCCTGACATTATTATATACTGATAATATTATAAATATTTGCATGTTTCATATATTATGCTATGTAGTTACCTGTGTGTCAGTGTGACAGCAGCCCTCTCCTGTATTGTGGGTACACTTCAACAGCAGTGGAGGCTTGCCCAGATAGGCATATAGGCGTGGTTCTGTGTGGCTCAGTAGGTAGAGCATGGCGCTGACTACGCTTAGGTTGTGGGTTCAATTCCCACTGGGACCACATATACTGAAAAATGCATGCGTTCACTACTGTAAGTCGCTTTGGATAAAAGCATCTGCTAAATGGCATATATTATTATTATTATTATTATATTATATGAAGCATTACCTCCTTAATTTGTATCTATCTTGTGATGGAGTGGAAATGAATCTTACTACACTTTGTTAACATTTCTGCACAACATAGTAAAGAAAGGTTCAACTGTACAAACGAAAAGCCTAATCAGGAGCCTTCATGAATTGCAGGCCATTCTACCTTTGTAGTCTGAATCTGAAAGCTGCAACTTTGGTTAAAATGACTGATAACCAAAACCATCATATCATTGGATGAAGAAATGGCTATGTATGTGTGGATCCATCCCAGATCCCTTCTTAAATGGATTTCTGTCTTTACTATTTAACTAGATGATTAACTTGCTAGAGAGCAAGCTATATGCCTGAAATTACACATGTAGATAGCTGAATGAAAGGACTAACACCTTAACTGGTTTGTGGCAGTCTTGTCTCCAACTTCATTTGGCTGATGAATATTGACATTGGTATTTGGCAGCATTCGGTAAATGCTTTAGTTTTTTTCCTTTATAATATAGAAAGCTATATGCTAGCTATATATTTCAAATGGTAATGTTGTTGGTTACAATTAGCTGTTCTTATTACGGTACATATTTTATAATAATGCTGAATTGTACCGATTGTTCTGATCATATAAGTATGAAAGTATCCATTGACGGTGATTGTTACCGATTGTAACAATGTTACTATTGTTTATTTGGAAAAGCATGGTCAAGGACACAAATGCTTATATTTATGTGCACATTGTGCACAGTGCTTTCTGTGAGAATGACCCGCTAAACATTTTAATTGAAGTTAATCAAGCGCTTAGCAAACAGAGCAGTTGTGTACTTTCCGGAAATGTGAACTTTATAATATTTTAATATTTTCGTTATTTCTTGAGGGCTGATTTGAAGTGTTTTTTTCTTGTCGCTGGCAGTTTTTCCTTGTTCTTCTTACTACTTGAGAAAGGTGTTAGATTGTTATTAGACGTTATTATGATAATTTATGCAGATACTTCAACAGCTTCAACAATCTATCAACTCCACACTTCACAGGATAAATCACTCGTAGGTACGGGCGAGCCATTGTGACATTTCAACTGGATGTGACACAACTTACAAGTTTGAAATTTAAGAACAGTGTTTATTTTAGAAAAATATATTTAGAAAAACTATTCCCATAGAGAATATTACTCGGATGAATACGGCTCCTAGTTAATGGAAGCAAGGTTAATGAAGTCTTCTCTTCAAGATTTTTTTTTTACAATATAGGCCATGGCTAGATTTTCCCTGGAGCTCATACGAGGTTGTTTAAGAGTCAACAATGGGTATATTTAGTGCTCTGGAAACGAATGTCATAAATAGAACTGCAGGAGTGTAATCAGTGACATCACAGTGGTCCAGTTTGTCAGCTGGGTAGCTGAACTCGGGGTCACTCTGTGGCTGCCTGCAGCTGCCTGTGAAGGACGCATTTTAGGGCAGCATTTGCACACTTTTTCCACACTTGTCCTTTGAACGACGATGTCCCAGTTGGAGGTCATCAAAAATGTGTCCTTTTAAGGTACCTTTTTTCAGGGAAATTTGAAGGCGGGGTCCAATGTATCCTTCGTCGGGTAGGATGTGATGTTAAAAACGTTTTAAGGATAGTGTTTGCCCATGAAATGATCACCTTAAAGCAAAGGGATAACTTACCTTACTTAACTTACGCTTACGTACCTAAGATATTTTATTTTATTTTCTTCCGGACGCACTTGCACTTTTGAGCTAGGACGCTGTTTGATAATGTGATTTTACTCAACTGTTATTTATTCATTTTGCTTCTCTTTCACCCTTTTATTCTCTTTTATACTTTTTAAATTCTTTTTTTTAAATATGTTTTTACTACATACTGCTACATGTTTCCTACTGTATGTTTGTCTCTTTGTTGTTGTCTCTTTTTCTTTAATCCTGAGCTTTTGTCAAAGACAAACTCCAATGTATGTATGTATGTAAGTATGTACTACATAATGACAAATAAACTTGAAACTTGGTCCTTCGGCGGGTAGGATATCCCATAAGTCAAGCTCCAAAACTGTGAAGGTGGTTTACACGCGTAGTTGATTAACCATTTCATGTAGATGTGTCTAAAATCGAATTGTGTAATGCATTTGAGCAATAAGCTGAATGTTTTGCAACCCCCCCCCGAGGTTTCAATAAGCTAGCTAATTAGTTAGCAATCGCCATACTAGCCAATGGAGCTAGCTAACGTACACTAGCCAGCAAACTGTGAAGTTAGAGGTTCAACTGATCAGGAAAATGATCATCGAGTTATACCTAAACAATTATTGTAATAACTTGGCTTTTTAAAGTTTTAAAAACGGTCAATTAGCCCTCAGACTAACACCCCCTCAGCTGTCACTGTTCTAAACACTGACATTGTGTGTAGGAGTATGCTCGAATGCTCTCTGACATAGTCCTACCTTCAAAGTGTGTCCCGAATGAATGTGGTTCCTTTTGAGGTGCCTCATCCGTTTCTATGCTCCCTTCAAAGACAGCTGCCTCCGAAATCTCCCCTTTATGGCGTTTCCGCACCAATGTAACTGAATTTGTTTTGGCAAAGGACTCAAATATTTTGAAGTATTCGTTTATATCAATACATTCTTCTTATTTCTATATGTATTCTTCAATACATTATATCTACATTTTTCTTCTAACTCATAATCATTGTAAATATTCTGTAATTTGTAATTGTTTGTCTCTGAATCATTATTTGTTCTTTGCTTGGCTGATCATTTTAAGCTTTTCACTGTTAAAACTAGAGATTTTATCTGTTGATTGAAACAAAAATGGTGTAGTGTTTTGTCCCTAACCACAACCATTGTTGTACACATTGTTGTAACCTACACATCTCTGAAGAAACTAAATACTGTATCTGTCTAACCAATGTGAGCGCCCCCAAACACAGAAAACTTTTATGGGATGGCACACCTATGATATTACTTAGCAGCTTACTGGTTCAGTCCTCCCCAGCACATAAGGCAGGCAACCAACTTGATCTTGTGGTTACAAGAAACTGTAGCCTAGGTGCTCTTACGGTGACCCCACTCCATCTCTCTGATCATTACTTCATCTCTCATTCTTCCCCTTTTTCTCGGGCCTGCTACACTGCCATCGAAGCCCACGTTGTATTTTGCCACAACCTGCGTAACCTCTCGCCCTCCACCTTCTCAGACAAGGTGCTGTCATCTCTAACACACATTGACGCCTTCTCGCACCTTCCGGTCAATGCTGCCTCATCCACCTTGCTATCCACGCTATCATCCACCCTTGACTCAGTCTGCCCTCTGGCCTCCCAGCCTGTTAAGCCATCCCCCAACGCATGGCTGTCCGATGCACTAGGTGCAGATAGGGCTTAACTGTGATCTGCCGAAAGAAAGTGGGAAAAAAATTGAACCTGCCATCTGGCCTGACTGCTCACCGGAGTCTTCACTCCACATTTTCCTCTGCAGTCTCATCTGCTAGGGCTTCGTACCTGCAAGCCAAAACCCACGTAAACTATGTGCTACATTCTCCTCCTAGCTGAACCCTCTTCCCCTTCCACCTTCCTCCTCTCTTACAGCTGAAGACTTTGCATCACATTTCGAATCCAGAGTCGCCGATATACATAACTCCATGGCCGGCTCACTCTCCTAGCCTCATGGCTTCTGCTCCCGCTGACAACATAGCTGCTTTCTCAGCATTTTCAGCGATATCTAGTGATGACCTGCTGCAGCTCCTAACAGGAAAGCGACTGACTACATGCCCCGCTCGATCCTATCCCCTCTCCCCTAATGAAGACCTTGACACCTGCCTGCACTAATTCCATTAGTTTCCTCTCTGGTCAACTCCTCACTGACCACTGGTTGTGTCCACTGTGAATTTAAGATGGCTTGAGTCACTCCCTTACTCAAAAAAACATCCATGGACCTCCCCACTGTCCAAAACTACTGGCTGTTTTCCCTCCTTCCTTTCCTTTCTAAATCCCTTGAAAAGGCTGTATCAAACCAACTGATATGCTAACTGACTCAAAATGACCTACTTGACCCTAATCAGTCTGGTTTCAAGACCAGCCATTCAACTGAAACGGCTCTTCTCTCTGTGATTGAGGCGCTCAAATCTGCTAAAGCGTCCCATTTGTCCTCATTTGTCCTGGCAACATCCGGATATGCCCAAATTTCCACAGCCATACTATAGAACATAAGAACATAAGAATACATAATGACGAGAACGGGCCGTTTGGCCCATCCAGGCTCGTCATGTCCTAAACTAAAGAGTATCTAGTACTGCATCTAGCCTGGACTTGAATAGCCCAAGTGTTTCTGCCTCTACTACCTGACCTGGCAAGCTGTTCCAGTCCCCCAGGGATCCATCCTTGGTCCCCTTCAATTCTCCTTATATACAACATTTCTTGGCTCTATAATATCCTCTCATGGCATCTCCTACCACTGCTATGCTGATGACACTCAGCTTTTCCTTTCCTTTTCACCCGCCGATGAGCATGTTACTTAACACATCAAAGCTTGCCTCGATGACATATCAAGCTGAATGATCAGTGGTCATCTCAACCCCAAAATCGAGCTGCTTTACTCTCCTGCTTTACTGTTCCCCCCTGAGGGACCTCTCCATTACTCTTAATAACAGAATGGTTTCCGCATGCCAGACTACCAAGAACCTGGGTGTAGACCTTGACACATTTTGTAGATTGGGCCTTAAGTGAATTTTTAATGATGGAAAAAGGCTTCACTGGATCAATAAAGCCTAAAGGCATATGATGTTCAATTAAATTAAACATAAGTTTCAAAGTGTATGTGCATATTTGAAATATAAAATATGGAAATATCTACTGACTGATACAAATAGTTGTTGGTACTCCTCTATGTCTATTTACTATTCAAATTGTCATGCAAGGAATTTGACAGCGACCTCTTTTAGCCTCTGTTACAGAACATTAATGACCAGAAAGTGTCCAGACGCACGATTGGTACATTTTAAGCACCCAAATACTTACGTAATTGTTTGCTATAAATGAATCAACTCTTTAAGGCTTGCGTTCCTCTGAAAAATAATCAATTTGGTCGTTAATTCAAAGAGAAAGTTTGTTTGAATCCTCCGCAGCCTGCTCAGTGGCGAGTACAGTGTTTGAAGCAGACCAACACAGTTACGTTGCCGGTTTAATTTAAGAAGTGACAGCGCACCTGGTAACATCGACCTAAACACCCCTATTTCTCATTTGCATGAAAGGACACTGTCCCACATTACCGATGCACTGCCATTAAAATCTAACACTGCTCTGAAACCGGTAGAATGCTGTGAAACGAGCTGAAAATTGACTATCCGGCACCTCTAATTGTGTTACTGATTGTACATTTTCAAGAACTGAAATAATAGCTCTTGAAAATAATTATGAATGAAGTAATCAATGGTCACATTACTGTGCATTCTCACTATAACAGCTGGCGCCGCTGCTGCAGCGGAGCCCAAAGCATTGCTTCGGGAACATCTGTGGCTCTTCACACTAGCACACTTTAGGCTTTCTTTGACTTGTTAAGCTGCCGTTAGCTGGTTATTGTTTCCAGTGTCACATCATAATATTAATATTAATCAACTGTGTCATTTGCATGCCATCATTGGATACTTTTTCCAAGATCGGCGTTCATTCTATCACAGCAAATTCACTTCCATTCACAGGAAGACTGGGGATATATAAGTATGTACTAAATTGCTTGTTAATAGGGTGAGAACAAGTAATGATTTAGACGACAAGATCCTGGGCAATTTTGTGCATGCACCCCAGCAAGATTAAATTCCATTGATAGTTTATCAGCTGGGTCACATTTAATATACGCTGCTAATTTTATTCTAATCATACACATAACACATTTCACTTCTCCGTATTATATTCCAACAGGAGTTTACGCCTCAGTGGTTATTATTTTTTTCTCCTCAGTCTGTAACATTTAATTAAATTCGCTTTTGTTCAGAGCTTTCGATTTGAATGGGATAATCTGAGTGCCATTATGTATTGTATCTCCGAGTAATGCCACCCTTAGCAATGACAATTGGGGGTTGTTCCGTAGTCCCTCCAGCCGAGCTGTCGCTGGTGGCGGTCTGTCCTAACGTGTGACAGAGCGGTGCGGTGAGGTGCACTGGGGACGAGTACAGGACAATGCAGCACGCCTGTGGCCTGGGGCTAGGGCCCCCGATGTGTTCGGAGAGAGAGCGCGGTCCGCACGCCTCCGGTTCGGGTTCTTATGGCCCGTCTCACCTGCCCGGAACCCACCGCCGCGCCGAGTCCTGACACACGCAGCCACTGCAGGGGATTAGCAGAGTCGCGCGCAACCTCGTCAGCTCTCTCAGCCCTGCGCATTTACTGCGCCTCGTTTATTTATCCGTCTATTTATTTATGCACTCCCTCATGCAATATTTATTTTCCAAAACAACATCATGTCTTCTTTTGTTAATGTGTGGCAAACCCAGACCCATCCCGACGAATTGCAAATGTATATTTTCTCTCTCTCCGCAGTAACAGAATTCCCGCTGCATAAAAAATGCAGACATCCAAGTCAGACTCGCGCTTGCCGCATGCTGCATCTAATCAATATTTCACAGAAAAAAAACTTTCACATTCACTTTGGTATTATGGTCAAGGGGGGATAAATTGTGTAAATAATCAAGGGAAGTCTCCAGTCTCCAGAGTTGGTATTTTAGAAGTTATTCACAACCATGTCTGGCTTGATATATATTTTTTACATATTGGTTTTCTTTGGAGCCCACATGTCATTGATGCCGGTGCTGTCAGCTCAATTGAGCAGCAAGACTGCATAAGCCTTGCTCTCTGTACGGGCTGCCTCTCCTCTCCCCTCATCGCTCCGTGTGCCATTCCCTTGTTTACAAGAGCAGCTGCAGATGATCACAAGCCAGGATAGCGCTCATTTATAAAGAATAATAATAATTTAAAAAAAAGAGAACCCATAAATCTTTAAGAATTTCCGAACTGACTTTCTGGAACATTTAAAAAAAGACTGCAAAACTGCACCCAGATGAATAATGGAACAAAGATGTGGTTGCTGTTAGCCCTGTTTATTTGAACCTGCTCTGGTAACCCACTTTCTCCCTCAGTCTCAGCATCGGCGCGGGCTTCAGCGCTCTGCACAACTTTTTCTTTTTAATTAATCCCAGGGCGAACCGGGAGGGAAAGAGAGGGAGGGAGCTGGAGGCAGAATGACAGGTCAGGAGTTCTCTTTCTCTCTCTCTCTCCCTCCCCCTGTCGTAAGGGACGGGAATGGAGAAGAGGGCTGTGGGGAGATGGTGATGGGTCAGGAACTGAGAGAGAGGGAAGAGAAAGGGCTAGGGAGAGAGAAAGATTTGGAGAGAGAGAGAGGAGAGAAGGATGGGAGAGAGAGAGAGAGATGGGAGAGGGAGAAAGGGAGATGTAAGAGGTGAGGGAGCGAGACACAGAGATGGAGGGAGATAGAGAACGAGAGGGAGGAGTGAGAGAAAAGAAAATGAGATGGCGAGAGAAGGAAGAGAGAGAGCAAGAGACAGAGGTGGGGTGAGGAAGGGAGAGAGTGGGAGAGAAATAGACAGATGTGTGGAGGAAGACTGAGGAAGAGATGGAGGGAGTGAGAGAAAAGAGAAGGTGGTGGAGAAAGGGAGGAAAAGAGGAAGAGAGAAAGCGAGGGAAAGAGGAGGGGAGAGGGAGCGAGAGAAGGGAGAAAGGCGAAAGAGCTGAAGCGAGGGAAGAAAAGAGGACGAGCTGCTGCAGCTCGGTAATCACACCCTAAGCCCTTGACTCTGTGAGTGTGTTGTCTGCAGTCTCTGGTGCAGCGTGAACTTGGCCCCCTGGAGGAGGACGAGGGATGGAAGAGACCCTTCTTCATCTGCTCTGATCCCCCATTCCGCCTCCTGCCCCAGGGAAGGGCTGTCAGTGGTTTCACCCCAGAACCGTGGTTTCACACACACACACACACACAAACCTGGTCTGGAGCATCAAACATTGCAGGTGGAGTTATCATGGGACAGAGAGAGAAGGGGATGAAACAAAACTTAAAGATTTTTTTTAACCCATGAAATAATCATTATGAAAATGTCCCCTCGCGATGCAGGAGTCTAGTGTGGTACAGTGCTCTCATGTTAATTAACCAATGATCATTGTCTGAAGAAGGTGAAATTCAGAACGGGTTACACGCTCCCGATTGCACTTCGTGACTGCTTTGTTTGATGTTGGTACTTGCCTGGCTCTTTATTAGCTCTATGCTTGTGTGATGGCCAGTATACACTCAGTGGCCACTTTATTAGGTACACCTTTCCAGTACTGGGTAGGACCCCCCTTTGCCCCCAGAACAGCCTGAATTCTTTGTGGCATGGATTCAACAAGGTGCTGGAAACATTCCTCAGAGATTCTGGTCCATGTTGACATGATAGCATCACGCAGTTGCTGCAGATTTGTCAGCTGCACATTCATGTTGCAAATCTCCCATTCCACCACATCCCAAAGGTGCTCTATTGGACTGAGATCTGGTGACTGTGCAGGCCACCTGTGGAGTACACTGCACTCATTTTCATTTTTGTGGAACCAGTTTGAGATGATGTGTGCTTTATGACATGGCGCATTATCCTGCTGGAAGTAGCCTTTAGAAGATGGGCAGAGTGTGGCCATAAAGGGATGCACATGGTCAGCAACAAGACTCAGGTAGGCTGTGGCATTTAAACGATGCTCAATTGGTATTAAGGGGCCTAATGTGTGCCAAGAAAACATTCCCCACACCATTACACCACCACTACCAGCCTAAACCGTTGACACAAGGCAGGATGGATGCATGGATTAATGTTGTTTACGCCAAATTCTGACCCTACCATCTGCATGTCGCAGCAGAAATCGAGATTCGTCAGACCAGGCAACGTTTTTCCAATCTTCAACTGTCCAGTTTTGGTGAGCCTGTGCCTACTGTTGCCTCACTTTCCTGTTCTTAGCTAACAGGAGTGGTCTTCTGCTGCTGTAGCCCATCCACTTCAAAGTTTGACGTATTGTGTGTTCAGAGATGCTCTTCTGCATACCACTGTTGTAACGCGTGATTATTTGAGTTACTGCTGCCTTCCTGTCAGCTTTAACCAGTCTGGCCATTCTCCTCTGACCTCTCATTAACAAGGCGTTTTCACCCACAGAACTGCCACTCACTGGAAGTTTTTTGTTTTTCGCACCATTCTCTCTAAACTCTAGAGACTGTTGTGCATGAAAATATCATGAGATCAGCAGTTTCTGAGATACTCACACCACATGGCTGGCAGTGTAGTGTAATGGTTAGGGAGCTGGGCTTGTAACTCAGAGGTTGCAGGTTCAATTCCCAGGCGGGGCACTGCTGTTGTACCCTTGAGTAAGGTACTTAACCTGAATTGCTTCAGTAAAATATCCAGTTGTACAAATGGATTGTATGTAAAGAAATGTAAACTGTGTAAGTCGCTCTGGATAAGAGCGTCTGCTAAATGGCAAAAAAAAAAAAAAGTAACTGTCTGGCACCAACAATCACTCCACAGTCAAAGTCACTTAGATCACATTTCTTCCCCATTCAGATTTTTGGTCTGATCAACAACTGAACCTCTTGACCATGTCTGCATACTTTTATACATTGAGTTGCTGCCACATGTTTGGCTGATTAGATAATTGCATTAACGAGCAGGTGTACAGGTGTACCTAATAAAGTGGCCACTGAGTGTATATATACCTCTATGTGTTCAAGGTTACTTTCTTTTGTTGGAGTAAGCATCTTGTTCTCATCTACTGTAAGTACTGGGGATCCTAATTATCTCAACACTCGCTTAAATATCTTGAACAAAAATACCAAATTGCCAAGGTGGTATCACAAAAGGCCTAATGGGACAAGAGACGTGCATTTCCAGGGTTTTAACTGCACCGTGTATTATGCTGTACTCGGTGTCCCACGTGTGTTAACCAATCCATCAGGCACATAATGTCCTCTCAACATTGCAGCAATGACGTCGCAATTCTGAAAGGTTGCTAATGCATTACAGGAACGTTGCAAGGCGTCACCGTTATAAGTTATCTGGGATGGCGTTAAGCACCTCCTTCACCTCCTGGGCACGGGAGATAGTCCGAATTGATGGCGTGTCATCCGCTACGCCTTTTATGGGGGGGCCTGGCGAGCGAGGCGGAGCCGAGATAGATGGCGCCTTTATTGCGGCGTCTAATTGTGATCGCTGGCTGCAGGAGGGCTGTGACCACGAGGGCCTTGACACAAATGGGGCTCAAACGCAGGCAACGCTCAGGTGATAATGCCTGTCCTCCACTTGACCTCGTTGTCATATCTGCAGAGGCTGCCCAAGGTCGCGGTGTGCGGCGGCTGATAGGCCTCTTGGCGCACGATCGCGGGGTTGCAGGTCAGAGCCTAAATTAGGAGCGGGTAGATGGATTACGCTGTGCCGCGGAGAGGTCGTTTATCTGGACTGCGACGGCGAAGCTGAAGGGATGCGGCAGCTCGAAATGATGAGTCAGCCGGGCCCCTTTGCAAACGCTGACATTGGAGATGAGTCATTTGAAGTGTTTACCAGAAATCTGTTTTTGGAAACGTATTTTGGAAATTAATGGCCGGAAACCGACAAGTTATGCACCCTCATATTACATGATTCATTTTCTTAGCCGGCACAATGATTCAGGGCAAATTAAGATAGCTCATATGCGACGTATTATCATTTTAAAATTCAAATTACTCTGCCTCTGTGGAAACCTAACCTCGTTACCTTTTACAGTTTCATGTACTTACCAGCCGCATGCCTCTTAGAAAAGCAGGATTGTAAATAAACATACATTGTGATTATTTCCTCCTCAAATTGCCAGGTCCTCACAAAATGCCTAATTCAGTGGTCCTCTGTCAAAATCCAGCCATCTATCCCTTTGTGGGACTTCATAATTTATAAATGAATGAAAAACAGTTCATTGTAATATCTAGAAGCGTCTTACCAATCAAAATTATCTTTAAATGTATCACATGACTTCTCCTTTAACCAATACAGTTATAGTGTTTGGTCATCTGAACAAACATTTAGGTATCTAAGGGAAGTAGCAGAGACAGTTGCGACAACTTTTCTGCACAGCGGGAGTTGTAACTCAGACTGCTGATCTGAAGCCAAGCGAAGCATGATGTAGGTGCAGAGCTCTCACATTATAAAAAAGTTGACTGCTTGTATTATAACCAGATTAATGCTATTCATCTCCAGAGATCATCTATTGATAGCTACTTTTTGTGTAGTTTTGTGTAGTCGCTAGCCAAACATAGCTGTCTTTGTCTAATTGACAAACCACTTTTTAGTCAGACTTTACAGTGGTGATAGAACACATTCTCATCCCAACTCGTCAGATATTGACGCTGGCCCCTTGTCGTCGCCTGGAGACGCGCCGGGAAGCCTTTGCCTTTAACTTAATGACGACTTAATACGATTCCCACTGCGGCGGAGTTTGACGCCAAGGGCAGCGATATTTTAAAAATAATTTCCCGTGTATAGTAAATGAAATAATTTCTGGTATATGTGTATGTGATTTTAAGCAATTAAATGTGAATAATGTGTAATAATTATGTAATGTGTAATGTGTAATAATAATAAATCGAATAATTGAATGCAAATGTGTAGTAACTAGCCTATTGTTAGACAATCAAACTATTGTGACTTATTCGAATTTAATTGCTTAAAATCACATACACATACAGTATACCAGAAATTATTTCATTTACTATACATGGAAAATGATTTAAAAAATATCGCTGCCCTTGGCGTCAAACTCCGCCGAAGTGGGAATCGTACTAAGTCGTCATTAAGTGAAGCCAACGGCCTCCCGGCGCGTCTCCAGGCGATGACAAGGGGCGGCCCTTGTAGAGCGTCAATATCTGACGAGTTGGGATGAGACCGTGTTGGGTGATAAGCTAATTTAGCCTAATGTTAGCTAACATAGCATACATTGACAGTGGTGATAGGCACAAAGCTAGCTACATTTTAGTGTACATTTTCAGAGGACATTCATAAAATCATGACAGTCTACTACTCTTGTAGTGAATTAGCTACAAGGGTAGACTGATTACATAAAATATTTCTCATGACCTCTGTAATTCTCAACTCCTGGATACGGCCCTGTGTGCTTCCTTGAGGTGTTTTCTAGAGAATGTATGAACATACTGTTGAAATAAATAAAAAATAAATACTCCTTATGATAGAAAAACTGTGTCCTGCATAAATGACAAAATCCCATGAGGCAATTTTTTAATCCCCCATTAAAGAAAAAAAAATGTTTTAGCCTAAAGTAATCAAAAATGCAGTAAATGGATTCAAAATGTTAATTTATTTTTTGAATATTTCTTCTCTCACAACTTCAAACACATCTTCAAACAGTGCAACAGTTGATGATTTATCACAAACATCAATACAAAAATCCAGCCGAACAAATCATGATTTATCACGAACATCAAACATAAATGCACTGCTCCTGTCCCACAGAGACCATGGTGCCTGTGCCCAGCCCGAGAAAAATGAATAGAGAATCTGTGGAAAGATTTGAAAATTGCTGTGCAGCCACGGTCCCCATCCGACCTAATGGAGCTCGAGCAATTCTGTAAAGAACAATGGGTGAAAATGACAGTATCCAGATGTGCAAAACTAGTAGAGATTTACCTAAATAGATTCTAACCTCTAATTGCAGCGAAAGGTGGTTCTACCAAGTATTAAGTCAAGGGGGGTTGAATACTTATGGAATCAACTATTGTCTGTTTATTTATTTGTAATTAATGAAGAAAAAGCTGTTGTTTTTTTATCTGACATGATAGACTATTTTGTGGTGATCAGTGCCAAGAAATCCCAATTAAATCCATTTTGATTCCATGAGGTAAGATTACTAGAATAATTGACTCTTCAGGGGTAGTTCATGGTCAGCGGTCACTACCTACGGTGTGCCATACACTCTTGTATATGTACAGCGTGTCATGGTTCATATCTCCGTCCCTGATCCAATGGCTCAGTTTATCGCATAGTCAATGCTATATTTGCGAACTATAGATAAATACGCATGGCGTTTCCAGTGTTATCTTAAACAATGGTGTAAAGAGCCATCGCTATGCTAAGCTTTATAAACCGAGTCCTTAAACCTCCAAGACATATTTACAGTACTATCCTTTGGTAAGTACAGTCAATCTGATTAGTATTCAGAAACTGACTCCACATTGAACGAAGCTACAAGCACGCAGGGCAATTAACTTG
This sequence comes from Aldrovandia affinis, assembly GCA_029706075.1. NCBI lineage: Eukaryota > Metazoa > Chordata > Actinopteri > Notacanthiformes > Halosauridae > Aldrovandia > Aldrovandia affinis. The sequence continues at coordinate 3,076,260 of JAINUG010000075.1, read as the reverse complement.
CTACAGAGAGATAATTTGCTGGAAAAGTTAGCACAGCTGTATCTCAGAAGGCTAACGATTACAAATTAAGGTAGAATATATCTAAAATGGGAAAGTTTGTGAGAAAAAGCACAGTTTTTTCGTTTCCCGGGAGAGTCTGTAGGTGAATTAAAAGCTGTGTACCGCTATATTTTCTTGTCCAGCCGCTATTGTAGTGCTCCGGCTGTGCTGGAATCCGCGAGCCGAATGTCTTCTGTTCTTGTGTGTTTTCTCCTGTGTTCTTATTTTAGAAAGTTTCTGGGTTTTTTTCTCTCTATTCCTCTGCCTCTTAAGAGAGTGGTTGGACTTGTCAGTTTGATTTGTAAAAAGTTTTGCTTTCTTCCTTGAAGAAGAAGAAGAAGAAGAAGAAGAAGAAGAAGAAGACGAAGACGAAGAAGGAGAAGAAGAATAGAAAGACTGAAAGGAAAACAGAAAACAGCTCAATGATGGATGGTGCAGCATGGGCAATTATTTAAGACACATCAGGCATCTCACATACTGCAAATGTCAGCTGCTGCCAGGATGCGATAATCTCACTTCTTTTTTTCCCCTGCAACACAATGTTTTGCACACCACACTCATAAACACACACAACATGCGCTCACACACGTAAACAACACAGTCACGCACACAGGCATGCATACATGAGGTGGTGGTGTGGGGGGAGGCTGAGCTGGATGGCAAGCATGCGGTTTGTCTATTTCAAGGTGTACAGAATTAACGTTGAGAAGGGCTGTAATGAAAAGAGACAGATTCAGGTCAATCACTCCCTCTCTGTGATGAATATATAAGGAGGAGAGAAGAGGAAGATGCAGCCATTCTGGTGTGCTGCAGAGAGAGAGAGAGAGAGATAGAGAGAGAGAGAGAGAGGGAGAGAGAGACAGAGTGGAGGAAGAAGAAAGGCGAGAGTTGAAGAGGGACCGATGGGAACAGAAAAAGAAGGAGGAGGGGAGAGAAGGGAAGAGAAAATGAAAGATAGGGAGTGAAATACAGAGAATGATAAAGGGCAGGAAGAAAAAATGATAGAGAGAAGAAAGGCGAAAGGAGAGAGAGGGACAAAAGGCGCGAGGGAACGGTGCTGGCAAGCATGGTTTTTACACCCACCCAGAGAATGGGAGCGAAGCGAGCAGGTCCTCACTGTAGTGGTGGGGGAAATGAGACGTCACGCAAACCACAAATGGGCTGAACTGCTATCTGCTAACTGCTATGTGAACCGATCGTTGCGTTTTGCAGTGGAGATCAATATCTGTTCGGTTGGTTCGAGCGCAGGTCCGAGCAGAGCCGTTTTTGACCGCTCCGCCCGTCGTGGCGTTCGTGAAGCCTCGCTCGCCCGTCGCCGTCTCCGTTTAGCGGCAGCGGAGCCGCGAACCGCGCCGCTCATCCAACGCGGGACCCCGGCCAGAGTTCTCTAAAGGAACCAGGAGAGCACACACACACACACACACACACGCCACAGTCCCACGTAGACGCGGGCTGAACGCAGATGGCTGACAGGGAGGTAGAGGAGGTGCGAGGGCCCTCTTTGACACCACCGTCATTCAGGGACTGTTTATGCTGCACTGGCTGCTCAGTTTCAGGTAATTAGCTCGGTTTCCATGGGTTGTGGCCCGATGTTTCTGGTTCTTTTTCTCAATGACACGGTGACAGACTGGCACTGAGGTGGCGGAGAAGATTCCCCGGGGGAGAGAGAATCTTCTACAGCACACACACACACAAAACTATTTCCCTCTTTTCTCTCACTCTCTCTCACACACACACACACACACACACACACACACACACACACACACACAAAACTATTTCCCTCTTTTCTCTCACTCTCTCTCACACACACACACACACACACACACACACACACAGAGAAGTGTGAATGAATCACTGCATCCGCATCACCTGTGAGAGGCCCCAGGTGCACGCCGCGCGGCACGTAAGCGTGGGTCGGAAAGACGCATGTGTCTGCACACTAATTTGCTCTGCCTGTTGGTGAAAAAGTGGCCTGATTTACGAAGGCCTCTCCAGGGGAAGGGGAGGGGAGGGGAGGGGAGGGGAGCTCGCTGCGTCCTACTGTATCGCGGCGGCTGTCCCCCTTCCCCTCGCAGGAGCACGGCACCCTGGGACACCCGGCCCGATCCGCAGCACGTTCCCCCCTGGTTCTGACCTACATTGTGCATCCTCCCTACGCCACATCGCCAATTCATCACAGTGTGGCACAGAACCTACAGGGAGGGGGGGTCACCGTGCAGCGAGGACACAGCGTCCTTGAGCAAGGGGACTTAGCCGCGCGCTAAGTTACTCACACTGGCATATGACCTGATGGGTGAATACTGGAGCGTTGCGTATGGGGCAGAGGCAAGCACAACTTCAAAGCAAGCCTAAGTTTCCCAGTCAACCATAATGTACACATTGCGACAGTTTTGTTTCGGAATTATCGTAATTATTACTATCATTTTGCAGTGTGTGAAAAACGACCGGTAATCGGGTCATTTTTCACACGCTCTGAAAATAAATGAAATGAAAATGAAATAATTGAAATAAAATATGAAAATAATAATTGCTACAGACCATAGGTACAGAGTTTGTGGCAGACATTCTTGAATGGCAAGAAGGAAGAACTTCTCTTGTAGGTGTGTGTGTGTGGTGTGGGAGCGCATTAAGTTTGCAGGACTATGTTAAGGGAGTCAGAGGACGAACGATCAGAACGATGGAACCGCTTGGTGTGCCGTGGCGTCGTTTTCCGCTTGCAGGGCAGCGCAGAGCCCAAAGGTTCCCGCGTTAAACCGTGAACACTGTCAGTCGCCTTCTCAAGGACACTGTCAATGTGGAACACAAAACGGTCCATTAATAATCGCGGCAAACTGGGTTCTTCTGAAGTTAATTGGGTTATTAAGGCAAAACAGTTCGGCGGCACAGTGTGAGACAAAGTCTCAAGCATCACGTAGGCAATGATGGGTGGAGCCTCCGGGGCAAAAACAGGCTCGTTCGAAATAAAGTCGTTACGTCGCGGCCGTGAAAAGGTGCTAATCACGCCGGCGAGAACCTGGAGCGGGGAAGAGGAAGCCCAGACCCTAACCCTCCGGATCCTGAAATATTGACTTGCATCTAAACTCTCTTCTGCGAATATTCCAGCAGACCCCGGCGAGGGTCTTTGATGTGCTGCGTTCGACTGGCCCTCTCGCTTGGTTGGCAGGGGGGCACGAAAGTGGCCCTGTTTCCCTGTTTTTTGCTGTGTTCCTTTTTTGTGTTTTGGCGAGTGCCGCCTGCCGTATTTCCGCATAAATCTAATATGGCTGCTCATTATTTCGGAGTGGCAGGGCACGGCGCACAATGGAGGGGAGTGACACGGAGCGGGTTCCTGCACAGCTGCCGGCGCCCTGGCCAAACCCCCCCGCGGGCGCGCGCCATCCACGCCGGTCCACAATGCACCTCCCTGCAGGGGAGAGCGCTGCTACTAATTGCCCCTCTCCTTTCATCCTCTTTTCCTTTCCTCCCACGTTCACGCCTTCCCTCTAGTCAGCCCTGCTTTTTCGCCGCTCGTTTCTCAGAAGGGGGGGAGGGGAGGGGAGGGGAGGGGGACATGTCGAGGAGTGGAAAAGCCAGGCCTATATCCAGGACCCGATAACAGCGCGCGCCAACCCTTTCGACTCAGACCCCGGTGCACTCTGCCGGGGCTTACCAAAGATTGACTGTGACCTCTCATTCAGAATCTCTTATTGGAGGGCAGGTGGTCATTTCATCCCCACTCCTCTCGGTATTGTTGATGCGAGAGCGCCATAGTTTCCCCACCCGGCACAGCCTCCAAAAAAAAAAAAGCAATTTTCCTTTATTCTACTCTTATGTATTTGTTTGCCTGGCAAGAAATGGTCCTGTCAAAGCGAACGCCAAAAAACGCGCGGGTTTTTTTCTCGGTTACTTTGTCTGGTTTTGTGTCATCTGTATGTGGATTTAGCGAGGGGGATTGTGCTGTCTGTTAAGTCATTGAAAAGGGTGGGAGGAGACGTGGTCAGGAATTGGGCGTTCAGCATTTTCTCGGTGCCATTCGACGCCGTTGTTTGTCATCTAAATACTTTGGCGGCACTTTTCAAATGCGTTGCCAGTTCGCCGGTAATGCCTATTAGAATCCTCATTAGGAACAACATTACCCAGGCTAAAAGACTTCCAATCAGTTTTGAGGTTTGCCTCATTAGGAGGGAACTGGCCTCATTTTGTTATTTTTCAGAATTTCTTGACAGAATTCCAACATGGATGCTGGGAAATTAGAACTGGAGACAAAACAAGGGGTAACATCCGACAAAACAAAATGGATTATTTATCAAAACCTTTCACAGGCAGGTATTATCCCTCCCCCACTCTGAAAACACCTCCACCCACACGCGATGATTCCATGTGGGAGGATTCTTGAAATGATTTGTTAACTGGTGGCGCGATTTACAGAACGCTAAGATGAACTTACAGTTGCTCTGTGCAGTTTCAGTCGATTGTCTAATGGCACGCTGTCTGAATTTTGGCCGCAGAATTTATAGAATGTTTTTCACAACTGAGTATTTATTTCATTTGGATTTTTTTGATGTGAATAATCAAGTTACGTGACCCGTAGTGTCTAAAAAAAGATTCATGACATTCATGAAAATGCCAATCAGGCTTTCACGCTGGGAACCTCTTTTGGTTCTCCGGGCGAGCATAGTGATGATTACATAGTGATGAGTATTACATTTGTCATCATTGATCACCAAAATCCTCGACACTGGCTTATAAATCTAGTTTTTTTGGTTTTGGAAATCTGTACTAGACTGGACTGAGTGCGCCTCAATGACAGAACAATGAGTGACTATACACTATATATATAGTTCTGTTCCTAAACTCGGAAAAATATGAAATTATGCTGCAGCTGGCTCCATAATTGGACATCACGGTTCATCCTAAACGTGGATGACTTTTCTTTAAACCTTAAAGCAGAGGTTAAAGGTTTCGGTGATTTGTGTCCCGCCTTTCACCGATGTAGGTAAAGTCTTGCGGCTGCCTTTGTCTCCTTACGACAGAATTATTGTAATGCCTCACTTTCTGGCATCTAAAACTTTATTTTCTCCCCTTGCCAAGTTCAACAAGAGCACACATCACCTATCCTGACCTCCTTTCACTGGCTTCCACTTTAATACACGGTAGGCTTCAGAATTCTGCTCCTTACCTACAAAACACTAAATGGACAGCGCCGTCATACCTGGGTAAGCTCATTATTCCACATAATCCTGCTAGACCCTTACGGTCTCAGCCAGCTGGAACCCCTCTCATCCCGAAATATTTCAAAAGCCGAAACAGGTGGCAGGGCATTTTGCTACAGGGACCAAAATGATGGAATGACTTTCCTTATTATGCGGGGATATCAAGGACTGTCTCAATATTTAAATCTTAGCCTCTCTTACGGTTAATAGCCCCTTCTCCCCGTTTAAAAGGGAGGGTGATCAATTTATGTATTTATTTTATTAAGACTAATGTTGAAATTGAGACTCTAATGAGGTTATGGTACATAGCATCTTGCCAAAAGGTAAAAGCGGAAAATTAACTTGCCATAAATGTAATATTTTCACCCACTTTTTGGGGGGGATAATATTATAGTTTATTCTATTCTCTCAACTGAGACCTATGGCAGGTACAGACTTCCACACTCTTGTCTATTAACATATACGTTGCTTCTGTGACATATTTTCACACTTTTCAGCAGTTACTGTATTTCAATGGAAATGTCTATGGAAGGTTGAAGTTATCAGACAGACGTGGCTGGCCAGGCTCAGACATTTTTCAGACAAATCGCCTGGTCAATCACACTTAATAAAAAAAGTTGCCCAAGCAATTAGTTGAAAACTGCACGAGGCTTGCTCAGGGTATAGCCATCGTAGTCTACGCAGAATTCAAACCTGCAACCCCCGGTTGGTAGTTCTTTCACCACTGTGTCATACTTCCACCACATCATAAAGGTAGAGTGTGTATATTGCACATTCTCTCAATAAGCTCACTCAGCCTAGCAGTGAGGTGACTCATTTTGAGGTACTTTTAGGTATTCTGTCCTCCTGAACTTATGAGGGGAAAAAAAAGTAAACCTGGAACATTTTATTTACGATTTTGGCCCACGCATTTGATTTGCAAATAGGGAAATATGATGAAACATTTTGCTCAACCGTGCATTTCTTATAAGGAGTCAACCCTTTATTCTTTAATGTGCTTTGATACAAAGGCACCGATGCACTGTAAGAACCCTTCACTGCATGCCGCTGCCGTTGGTTTGTATAACCCAGGAAATGTTGCAAGGTACAGCTACCCGGCGGTGGTATATTTACCCTTGCCGCAAGGGTATTGCGCCTAGCTTGGTATATCGTTTTTTTTCCTGTTTGTATGTCTGTCTGTTTCTGCAAGAAATAAACGCTGTAATACGTTTCAACTACGGGCTGATGTAGAATGGAAAGGGCAAGAGTCTGCAATCTGTAATTGCAATCTGCTCAGCCTCTTCAGAAGGAGGTGCTACCAGTGTCTACCTTCCCTCTCACCTCGTCTGACTCACTAAAGAAGTTTCAGGGTGTCAAATATGGGCCTGAAACTAAAGAAGAGATATTACTCATCATATCCTCCTCACACTGAATAACTTTACATTCCTGTAACCTCATTCATATTCAGCCGAGGCATGCAAGCGAGAACTCTTCTGATTATCAGAGAGGAGAGAAGAAAAGGTTGACCGCCAAAATTAATGTCGCAAAGAGAGACGGAGTAATAATTCTCAGGTTTTGAATGGAGTTGCAGTTTTTTTTGTCTTCCCGTGCTTCCGCCGTCGGTCTCAGAAGTTGTCAGAAGTCGTGCGGTCAGACGTTGAACTAAATGTACCTTCACAAGGAATATGCATGAACCATATGTAGTTCCAGTGCTTTATAACATCTGACATAGACTGGCATAACACATGTGAAAACATACAATATATCACTCTGCTATTGTAAACCATTCAACAATTCATGTATGATTCTGAGTTTTCTTGTCTTTTTTTTGTATTGCTTTCTCATTCTTCTATTTTTGTAATAATTCCAAAAGCTCAGTTTAAGGTAATGTCTTAAACCAGATCCCTGCTAGTTTAGAATTTGACATATGCTTCAGATTAGTTGTGGCCTGTTAGTTTAAAACTGCCTTAATCCAGTATGGCTAAATAAAGCAAATGGCTACTGAAAATGAATCCATAATCATTTTGGGATTTTGATTGCACCATCACCCAAAGCGTTATTTATGTCGAAATTCAATTCACATTTGACCTTAACTGTGAATTTATGTATACACGCAAGTGTCTAATTTGTATGCACAAATACAGTTTGGTAAGATAATTTTGGTGAATTCAGCAATTCACTGAAATGATCTTACCAAACTGGCCGAAATGTGTTTGTGAAGAAAAATAATCACTTGCATTCAGTTGAAGCTAAGGACAAATGTTGACTGATTGCAGGTCTTAGTCTTAGATCGGGGCAAACGCATGCTGTTGAGGCAGCCCGCTGGTGTCCCGTGCTTTTGACACTGTACATTAGATTATCATGCACTGTGTGTGTTGGCTCTCGGAGGAAAGGTGTGACCCCTGATCTGGGCAGAGCATGTGATGAATGGCCCTGACTGCGAGAGTCTCTGTGAGGGAGGAGAGGGATGAGGTCATTATCTTGGTGCTCACCTGAAGCTCCTCTGCCATGCCCAACCCCCCTCACCCCCCCGCTGTAAGACCCCAGTGTGAGTTGAGGTGGAGGGAACCTTGTACATCAACTGGTCGATTGCAATCATGTTTGTCGTCGTCTCCTTTTTCAACTTGGCTTTATTCACAATTTTTTTATTTCTGTTTCTTGAAAAAAAAACAATTCAGTAAAGGCCACCCCGCGTGGCCAGCGAGCGGCGTCACTCAGGAACGGTCTTGTCATTGTTGTCGTTCAGCACCCCCATATGGCTGGTGATCAACATCATCACTTCGAATCTATTTTAAATGTGAAAATCTCGACATACCCCAATGCAATCGTCTGTCTGTTTGATCGGTAAGTTGCAAACATTGGTGAGTAGCCTACCCGCAACATTACATTTTCTATACTTTCTTAAAATAAGTTCAAGTTTCTGCCAACAGTTTTACCGCCTCATAATATATTTGTCATTTTCAATTGGAGGAAATATTTCTGAAACATACTTGAGATAACATTTAGTGTACTTAAAGTAGCTACCAAGCCTTAGCCACCTATGCTATTTCGAGGTTAGCTAGTCAGTTTAGTTCTCTTTTTAATGCTCGTTACTTTGTAACCAAACTTAGCTACAGCTTGCTAACATGTTTACCATCACCAACCTCGTTACTCTGTACGTATCCCAAATAAATGAGAAATGTTTTGTCGATACTTACCGATACACAATCAAATGGGAAAGGCGATTTTAATAGTAAAACCACAAGCCACGTTTTGTCATCATTGTTAAACGTAAATGTAAATGTAAATGTAATCATTGCCCACATCGGCTTGCGAAATTCCCAAATCGGTGAGCGACGAGTGACCGCCCCTTCACAATTGCCGGTCGTTTGTGTTCTATCGTTCAAAATAATGGAAGTGATTACTTATTGACGTCACCGGGGCGATGTCGGCCAACAAAATCGTCCGTCGGCGTGGGGTGTCCTTCGGAGTGAGTGCACGTACATCTTTTCAAAACCATAAAGAGCACGCTCTGATCAGATGTTTTCACCCCCCCTTCGTTTTTATTCACTTCCTCTCTCTCTCTCTCTCTCTCTCGTCCTCGCATTTCATTTTCAGATCTCACCTTTTCCTCCTGCACGATCGTCAGTGTTTCTCCCGCTCTTCGATCCGCCGTCTGTCGCACTGGAGCTCGCCCGGTCTGGCCTGCCCGCTCCGTCTGCCTCCCCTCTCTCTCTCTCTCGATCCCCCAGCGGTGCCCTGCCCGCGCGAGGCGAGGCGCGGCGAGGAGCCTCGACAGCAGGAAGCCTCGCTCCGCGGCGTATCTCCAGCAAGCCAATGAGCCCTAATCACGGCGGCAGGGCCCGATTCCCCCCGTTCCTCGTCTTCTCCCACTCTTCCCTCTATTTCTCCACCTGAACCATCGGAGCAGAGAAATTGCCTGTTATCTGGGGTCGATTTTTCATGTGCTCGTAAATTGCTTTGTATTGACACTCTGTCAGAAAGGGATCGTCACGTTAACCCGCACCGTCTGCATCGGCTGCCGAGCGGGGTGCTTCCACTGGGGGGGCCTCAGAATTGTGGGGGATTACATTTGTGCTCGGGATGGGAAATGTAATTGTGGGTGGGTGGGTTGGGCGGGGGGGTGGAAGGAGAAGGGTTGGCAATGGGTGGGGAGGCTTTTTCCATATTTGTAGGCTACCTAAAAAAAGTGTTTCATTATCACAATATATTTGGGTTTCTCAAAAACTACTGGGTTTTTTTTTTCTTTCTTTCAAATCAAATGCATTTAGGTCTCTTTCTTTCTTTCTTTCTTTTCTTCAATGAAGCTTTCGCTAGACCTTGTTGTGGGGGCTGGTCCCTCCCTCTAGTCAAAAAGTGTTCTGCCAGAATCTGGACTCCCACTTGATATCACAGTTTTCACATTTTTCTTTCTCGCCCGGGACTGGATGAGGCTTGCAGAAGCCCTTCAGTAAATGGTCTATTAAAGTGTGTCCTTACCCTATAGGCCAGTATAATTGCTTGTTCCTACATCTCGACTGATTCTGTTATTGCCCTCCAGCGGAAAAGCTGACAGTAAATCCTATGTGTCAAGATGAGGCTAGTCAGGTGGTCTGAATCACATTCTCTCTCGTGCTCTCCCTCGCTCGCTCTCTCTAAGCATCTGCAGATGCTGTCAGCGGCGAGGAGAGGTAGCATACGGAATTCCAATGATGTCCCTCGCGCTCTCCGATATCTCTCACTTGTTGATGTGCTAAATATCAAATTGAACATCACGGAATGCATGCGCATTAAAATAAAATGAAGCGTACGAATTATGCGCTATTGATTAAATGTTTATGTCGTTGATTTTATCACTTGGTCGTTCGTGACTGTGCTTGTGCGATTTGACCTAGTCCATGGCAAGGCAGTGAAAATCAAAAAGAAAAGACTAATCACTTATCAAGAAAACAAAGATTCTGTGCAATCAGAGATTTGGCTAAATTCATGCATTGTCATTTGCCATGTAGCAATTTCTAACCCTGTTGGACTTCACAAGTGATGGCAAGTAGAAATAATTTGTGACTGTACTTAAGTACCTTTTTTGGGGGGGATTTTTTACTTCACTCAAGTATTTTTACTTGCATCTACTTTTACTCTTACCCCACTACATTTTTGAAGAACTTTTTGCTCCACTACATTTTCTGTAATCCCCCATTGTTTGCTATATTTTGGCATGTCTTGTACATGAGCACTGACGTGCGTGGAAAGGGGAGGGCCAGGCCTACCTGGCGGCACGGGCCTTGCCCCTCCCCGAAGGACACTCGCGCTACTGTACCCGTTTGCAGTACCCCGCATACACTCAAGCGTCGCTTTTATGTTGGCAATACCTATACATGCATCAATTAAGCATTCTGAAGCTCAGCATTAATTTAGTATTTTCTTGCCTGATCCCTCAGTCTCACTCTCGTTTAACTTGTGATCTAGAACTAGTCCTCAGTTGATATTGAGCGATGACGAGTCCTTGAACCTCTTTCTCGGGCAATAAATCTTGCTTCCACTGTCTGTCTTTCAGTGTCGTCCATTTTCTGTTAATCCATTGCTGTAATTACGTTCGTTATAAAACAACGTACACAAGCGATTTTTTTTTGAACGCCGTGTATAAAACAGCGAGGCTATTGTATTTGTCTCTTTTTAAACCGGCGTGCACTGAAATTTTCCTCATTAGCACCGTTCAGAGGCGAGTAAATCACTGCTTTACTCGAGGAGAGAACAAACCGTGGCTGTCATATACCCAGGTACAGGAATGCTCGTACCTCCACACGGTGTGCGTTATAAATAGATATGTATTAGCGTATCCATTTTTGTATTCATGCGACAGGGAGCGCTTGTTAGAGCTGAAAAGCAGAGGCGCGCGGATCCTGTGTGATGTGGTGAATACTGAACGGCGGGTACCTCTCTGCCCACTCCTGCTGAATACTCTTCACAAGAGCTCCTCCGCTACAGGGAGTCTGCACTTTGCTTTTCTGATCCGTGCACATAGATCTGGAGCCTACATGACAACACGAACACTGCTGTATTGCCGGGGACCGCTGGCACGTTATTGATCGCTGACTGTTACGATTACCACAATCGTTGTAAAATATGCATTGCTCCGCAGCGGGGACACCGTATCATCACTTCATTATGTCATTTCTTCAGAACACTCAGCTCATTTGTCCGTTTCATTATTAGGTTCTTCTTCCATTGTCTGCCAACTATAGAACAAATCCTGGATCTCAGAACGCAACACTATTTTCTTTTCACAGGTTAAGGTCAGGATCCAATCAGCACTTGTCCTTATTTTTTACTAACTAGCAATATAGCACGTGTTTTTCTTTTTTTACTGAGAAATGTAGGTTGGCAAGTTCAATATCCCCCAAAAAATGAACTCAATTTGGTTGCAAAAAGTTTGGTTTGTGAACGCAAACTGTGTTCGCAAAGAAAAAACAAGACTTGCATTTATTCATTAGTCAAAGTCATGGACGCATGTTGACTAAATCCAGGTCTTTAAAATCCCTGGCTTCCCAAACTCATAATAGCAAAAGCCAAGGAGTGCAAGGTGCGCAGCAGCTCAATCAATCAATCAATCTTTATTTTTGTATAGCGCCATTTACAAACAGGTTGTCACACAGCGCTTCACAGTTGACATTTTCCAGAGGGAATAAAAAAAACAGAAAACCATTAGAGCCAATGTGGGAAACTGGAAAATTATTCCCTGACCCCTTAAAAGGCGATCGAGATGAACTCCTGGAAAATGGTGGGATGCAGAGAAAAACAAATAGTCCTTGAGGCTCTTGAGGCAGTTCTCCATGAAGTCAAGCAAGCGAAGCATTGGTGGCCCAGATACTGTAGCTGCAGAGCCCTTTCCACACAGGTACCCCCTGCTGACTGGGAGAGAGACTAAGAGGATAAGGATAAGCAGATGTCGCAAATATGTGCACCTGCTTCCTCATGTTCTTCACATGGGTAGAAGGGCGGCGGATCTGGAAATCCCTTGGCTGTATGTTTTTGCCAGGCGCACACTTTCATGATACATCTCCGTGTTATTTGCTTCACGCCATTAGGATCCTACAACAAGCCACACTGATGCTTTTATTAAGTGGGGGGTTGGCATCGACAACTGTCGGGCTGCCAATCGTGCCTCGCGCATGAACTTATCAGCTGATCGTCAACGCCACCTGACGTACCTCCTTCGTGAGACGGGACACGGCCACTTTCATTCCTTCGCACCTGAAGAAGAAGTCGAAAACAAAGTTGCTTTGTTTATGCACATATAGCCATAGCCATTTACGTTTTGCTCTGTCACAATCCTGCTGAGTAGCTTTGCACTGTTTATTCTAGCCTCAGCGAGTACACACAAACAGGAATGGGAATGTAAATTACATTTACATTTTAGGCATTTAGCACAGATGCTGTCGTCTAGAGGGACTTGCACAGCTTGCTGTTGTTTTCTTTCTTGTTTTTTTTTTTTTTTTTTTTACATATAATCAATTTATACAACTGGATAGTTACTGAAGCAATTCAGGTTAAGTACCTTGCTCAATGATACAATGGCAGTGCCCTACCTGGGAATCAAACCTGCAACCTCTGAGTTACCAGCTCAGTTCCCTAACCATTTTACCACACTGCCACCCAACAAGCACATTTTCATACATAAAAAAAGATATAATATATTTATAATATAATAATATACACAATCGTTTGCATACATGAGCGCTCTCCTTTTCTAATGGCTTCACATGGGTGAGACGCACTGAAGGATCGCTTTGCTGCTGTGCATTTGCCCCTCCCCCTGGTGCGGCGGCACACGCAGGCCGTGTGGCGCGCGGCTGGCTCCTCTCTCACAGGGAGACGGGGAGGAGAGAGAGCCAGGGAGGCCCAAAGCTATTTACCCGCTCCACTGCCTGCCAGAGACCCAAACAATCTGTAGTGTCTGGTCCCCTACCCTCCCCACCATAGCTGCAGAAGACTCCCCCATTTATTAGCAAACGTCTGCCATTGGAACAGAATCCAAAAATGATATATATATCGCACCAATAAAAAATGAAAAAACAACACTTGCTTTATAGTCGAAAATATGCTGATCGGTGATAATTTCGTTGACTGAGATTATGACCAAAATCGTTGACGGAGATGACAACGTGGTGAAAGTGTCCTAACGGGACGATGACGACGACACCCTTACCAAAAATCCCAAGCTGTCCCCCAACCCTAAATCCTACCCAAACCTTTCAAAATTAAACGAGTGCATTCCATACCCATATTAATTATTAATGCAAATACTGTGTATCTACAGTGTTTAACGTCACATGCGGGCTTATGATTATAACTGCAATACATCTTGGACAAAAAAGATTTATCCATACCCGCGCTCACCATTAAGTAAAGTAAGAGATGTAGATGAGAAAATGAGAAATGAGAAGAATAAAAAAATCAGACAGACCTCTTAATCTCCACCGGCGTTTGAGTTATTTGAAATCCGAAAGCGGTTTGCGGAGTAATAAAAAAAGACCATTCAGACCTTGGTGTGGGTGCAGCTGCGTGTGTGAAGGTCAGCGTTTCTATCCTGAACAAACTGCCTGCAGCGTGTGCTGCGCCGTGGAATAAAATATCGGGCGAAATACAAAGTGCCGTCATTATTCATGTAGCGTGCGTTGTTTATACACTCCCTGTCCTGTGAGTCTATACTTTTCTTGGGGCCTAACAATCGCACATGAAAGACTGAGCGCCGCTGCTACTCTGATAGGTGTTGCTCCCAGAGCTTGCGGTGTTAAACATCCGAGCTGCCGCCACAGCTGCCGTTACCTGCTTTTCGCTCCCGCCTAGACTGACAAGCAAATGTGAGATTAGAGGGTGTGAAATCAGCACCCGGACTCGTTCGGATTTTTGAGCGAGCGTCTGACAATACCTGGACCGTTCCCCCCGGAGCGGGACGGATGGCGTCACTTCAAACGCGTGACTTGTACCCTTGCCAGTAGACACGCGAGTGGAGAATCTTTAAACGTCTACAGGCATTCAGAAATGGATGCAAGGTAAAAAAAAAAGAAGAGACATTATATATTTATGATGTTATGAAAGGTATGTATGTACAGTATGTATATACAGTATATAATATATATATATATATATATATAAACACACACAATCACTGAAAATAAATGATTATATCAACACTTTACTAAACATTAAGGTCTTCTCCACTGCTGATCTTTCACAGAAAATATGGATTGCAAACTCATGGAGGTGAAATGCACATTTCAATTCAAATGCGAAATTGACAGCAGTTAATTGAACGTCTCGTTTGTTCTCAATTTAGTGCTAGCGATGCACTCACCAATGTCACTGCACTAGTGTGGCGTTGACATTACAAAAGTGTTTATTTCTCCCTGGAAAATCATATTCAAGAGCGAGAAACAGTTCACGCCACTCAGCAACTGAACGTGCCGTGGATCCCAACAATACGTGTGATCATCCAACTGATCTCGCGTGCGCTCTAATACCCTGAATAGGGTCTAATACGGTCGATCATTTATCACACGTAGGTCACTGTGTGCTGGGGATGATGTTCGTACAACACGTAACTCCAAAATTACTCACACCCTTGATAAAGATGAGGTGGTGCACGTATGCCTTGTACAATATGCCAACTGAGTCTGTGCAACAAAACAGATATCTAGACCCAAGGACTCATGAACTAGAGGCCTTTTAGTGAGCGGTGTCACCGGTGGTCTCCAAGTGTCCCAAAACCTATCCAAGGTGGCCAAATTGGCCCAATGATTTCTATTAGCTTCTGTGACACTGGAAAATATACAACAAATGTGGATGATTATAAAACCTGTTTCTATCACCCAAACCACTATGGATTGTTATTTTGCTCACAAAACAGATACTAATGTGATAGCTCAAAATGTCTTCTAATGTCTCCAAGTGGCACAATTTACTTCTGTGAAATTGAGAACCACAGTACAACACGTTGTCCCCTATGAGACACACACACCAAAGTCAAACCAAAGAACTGGATAGCATCAACATTTGGTAAAAAAGTGGTAAGAAGTGGTTTTTACCCAATGGCGAAAATTTAATCAACAGACATTTACCCTTATCAACTTAAAAAAACAGCAACAGCTGTCAAAATGAGCAAAATAAATAAAATATATCAAAATATTGCACCAATATAAATAATATATCATTATTATATGTATTTGGGTGGGGAGTGAGCAGCTGACCGAAATGGAGGAGTTCAGGTATCTCGGGTTGGTGATCATAAGTGAGGGTAAAAGGGAGTGTGAGATTGACAGACAGATGGGGGCAGCGTCTGCGGTAATGCAGGTGTTGTACCGGACCGTCGTGGTGAAGAGAGAGCTGAGTCTGAAGGCAAAGCCGGCAAATCTTCATTCCAACCCTCACCTATGGTCATGAGCTTTGGGTAGTGACCGAAAGAGTAAGGTTCCGGATACAGGCGGCTGAAATTAGGTTCCTCCATAGGATTGCTAGGCTCAGCCTCAGTGATAGGGTGAGGAGCTCAGTGATCCGGGAGGATCTCAGAGCAGAGCCGTTGCTCCTCCACAATGAGAGGAGTCAGTTGAGGTTGTGCGGGAATCTGGTAAGGATGCCTCCTGGGCGCCTCCCTCTGGAGGTGTTTCCCGGGCACGGCCAATGGGGGGAGACCCCGGGGCAGACTCAGGAGCCACTGGAGGGATTACATCTCTCAGCTGGCCTGGGAACGCCTTGGAATCCCCCGGGAAGAGCTGGAGGAAGTTGCTGGGGAAAAGGACGGCTGGGCTGCTTTGCTGAGACTGTTGCCTCGGCGACCCGGACCCAGATAAGCGGCAAGACAATGGATGGATGGATGGATGGATGGATGGATAATTATTATAATAATATATAAATAATATAACAAATTTGTTTAGCCAAGACAAAATTCTACTTCTGGCAATTGTCTTCCCTCATTGTACAAATCTATTTACAGTGTCAGTTAGTGTTCTTTAGTCAAGCATCACAGGAAAATATATAGGATATTCTGGCTGTGACAGTCATTGAATCAGTCTCCGTCACAGGTCTTGAACTTGATAGGTGTCTTCTGGTGGCAGAGCCAGCACTTCAGCCTACTAGCTGACTGGTAGCTACTCACCGGTCGTAAACGGGATCCTGGCCATTGAAAAGGGTCTTCTTTGGTGCTCTTGTAAAACCAAATAATAAATCCAAATAAATGTATAAATCCAAATGCCTGTAATGTAATGTAATGTAAAAATAAACGAAGAGAAAAGTATAAAGAGTTTTCCAAATCTCTGAAGTCTGTGCTTTCTCTTCAATTGCGTGCGTCTTCATTAGCATCACGATGTGCGCACAGCACATTCATGACAGTAAATGCAAACCGAAGGGAACCGTATATCATTCTAAAGGATAACCCTTTGGCTAGAACCATAAACATATTTCAACATATATGGAGGGAAGTAGTATCAATTATGCCCCTGGATCATGTCACATGATCATATTACTGACTGCCATTCAGGAGTGGGCTGTTTGGCCAAAACTTATCAGAGAATGATGGATGTGGGCTTATTTTGTAGCAGAGATTTATCATCACGAGGATACACAATGTTCCTATGTGAACCGTACTCACATATCTCGTAGACCCAGGAGAATGACATCTTTGCTGTTGTTGGTGATGCAAAAAGCATAGAAAACATCGGAACTCTCTCGATTTAGCTTGCTCTTGTGGCAAAACAGGGTCACTACTTTTGTTTGTTAGACCCTTACGGTGATCAGAATGCCCACGTTATCAATGATTTGTTGTATTTTGGGACTTCTAGACTTCACCAAAGGTAAGGAGCAGCTATTCTTCTACAGTACCCTGCCTTGAATCGCGATGGGAATTGTTTTGTGACATCGCCGTTGACACGAATTGGCATACATTATTGAAAAGACAAGATTCCACCCGATCTGTGCATATAACACGTGCCCATATTTTCGGTACATTTAACCGTGATATTTAAAGGAGAACGTGCTACATGATGTAGACGGCCTGGCGGTGGGCTGGTCACAGTTACAGGATTAACAAGCTTGCCGAAGCTAGACGGGTGAAAAAAAGGAAGATTTCCTCTCTGTTCCCTAACGGCAACAACAGTTAGCCTTAGGAGCAAATCTGCGTACTCTTTTAGAGTTGAAAGCCAAAATTCAATCACGATAATCACAATGACTGAAAACACTAACAAACAAACTGCTGCATGGTCTCAGCAGCTTCTCAGCACGAATGACCCCATCAGGCAAGAGCAATTAACCTCAGGCACAACATATCATCTTCTATAGTGTTTTATGATTAGTAAATATATTGGGGGGTGGGGGGTGGGATCTTTGACCATTCCTCCGTTCAGAATCTTTCAAGATCCTTCAACCTGCACTTGTGGACTGCCCCCTTCAATTCAAACCACACATTTTCAATTGGGTTCTCTGGAGACTGAGATGGCCATTGCAAGACAGTCATTTTGTGGTCAGTTAACAATTCCTTGGTTGATTTCAAGGTACGCTTCGGATTGTCGTCTTGCTGAAAGATCCATTTGCGGCCAAGTTTCAAGTTTCTGCTTCCTGGCAGAGGGAACCAGATTTTTGTCCAGTTCATGATTTGAATTACCTTAACAAAAGCCCCAGGACTAATAGATGCAAAAAAAAACAACCCAACTAGATCCACCACCATATTATCATCATAGGTATAGGATATTTTCAACATAAGCATCTTTCTTCTGACACAAAAACCCACCTAGTGTGTGCATGGCTAAAAACCTCTTCTGACCATAACACCTGGTTCCAATCATAGTTGCAGTGCCGAACACCGATTGGAAATGGGTGTTATGGTCAGTCGAGACCAAAATGTAGCTTTTGGGGGTCTCACATGCTAATCTTTGCTCACCTGAATTTATGGAGGATGCTACAGCAATGGAATGGATCTACAAATACGATGAGGTATTCGAAATCGTGAGAATTCTTTCAAGGGATAAAAAAACCATGGAAAGTACACTGTACAATTTTTTTTATGCTAATGCTCTGTTTCAGCAGTTCTGTTCTCATCCTGTTGCCTAAATCGTCTAACCCTTGCACAGGAAACTAATTTTGGGATGTCTGTTTATATGCGTACTGTTTTCAGCAGCTATTAAAGATCTAAAACCGAGTTCTGAAATTTCTCAAGCATGTTAATTTGGAGACATTTCAACAAACTAATTATGGTCACACTACAAACGCTCACTTATGCACAATGCAGTCCGAGAGTACTTTTTGTGCTTTAATTATGTAAATATTTCAAACCAAATGAAATGGGTAGCAATTTTGCCACCAGTATTAAAATGATCAAGTAAGACTTGATCTGATGGAGATTTTATGCTGAATGATTCCCTATAATCTCTGCAATCAGAATTAGCTTGAGTCCCAGTTTGGCTACCGGTGCAATTGCCTGTTGCCGTGCTACTTAGATTCCTATTTTCTTTCTTCCTTATCAGCACTCGTCTGTTCCCTACTCTTCATTTTCCGTCACATATTTTCATTGCAGGACTATATTGTCATAATGCTTTATATATTCTTTTTAACTTTCTTTACACGTGCATTGATTAAATTACAGGTGACTGTCGATGGGATTTATCTCGCTGGAATTTGGTGGACTGGCTCGATTCTACGTAGATAACAACAGTCTCAGACTGCTTGCTGCAGAGCACTCAGACAGATGGTGTGTTTACAACAATGATCTCTATTTAGCTGTTTACTTCTTGCACTCCAGTCAATGCAATTTGAGAGTTTCATTATATCTGGGCACATATTGCGCACAGTTTCACTGTGGACAAATCGACAGCGTCGTTGGATCAAAAGTTTATGACATTTAAACCCCAAGTAGATTTTTGAGCGCAGACCGTTTTTGGGGGGCGGGGGGTTATTAATTAATTAATTGATATTCTCGTTGCATATGAATGCGGTGAGACCTTGTTGCAGGGGGGCAACATCTTGAAACATTGCTGTGATGATGAGAGACAGAAGGGGGGTGAGGTTTATGACTAATTCATGGGGCTCCTGCTGGCCCCGGGCCCCGGGGACGGCAGCCAGCAGATGTACGCGAGCAGGATCTCTGTTTGTGTACGAGGTCTTATTTACACTGGGGTGGACCCTTTGACAGATACTTGGCAGCCCTAAGCGGGCCACTGGGAGGGGGGGCGGGAAGAGAGCCCGCACGACCCGCCCCCGTCCCGCCATCCGCCTCAGGCCTCCGCGCTCGTTAAGGTCCCGGGCAATCAGCGCGTCCGAATCCCCTTCACCCAGATCCCTTCCCCCGAACCGCCTTCGCACTCAGTATCAGTGGAGCTGTGCAGCCGGCACAGTGTTGCGATGTGTTGCGGTCCACAGAATCCGTTCCATTCGGATTGAAGCCACAGCGAGGACATACAAGTCTTCTGTTTCGTCTCCGTCCCGATAAAATGAGCATTTCTCGCTGGGCTACAGGGGTCTCAAAAGTGGCGTTCGATGAGGTTCGGGATTTCTTATTTTGAGGGCCAAAAAAGGCGACCGCATGACTCCAATGGTGGCAGAAGTTATTGCTGCCGCACCTCACGGTGTACGTTAAATGTTTATGACACTGGCTCGAGCATCTGTTACAGTTTAGATTTGCGACACGCCATCGTCATCAGCAGCAAAAACACTGCCTGCTTTACTGATGAGCCAGGTGCATGCCCATATATCTCAAGTTAAGGTCATTGAGTTACTTAAGCAATTTCCCCTTCCTCTAAAGAGCAGCTTATATTCTCAAAAGTGAAGAGTTACAAAAGATATCTGTGCATCGAAAATGTGATGCCGTTTGTGCTCTCGTTTATGTTTGGCTGTTGGCTCATTGGGATCATTATCTAAAGTCATTCTTACCATTGTGAGACAGGAAGTTAAGGAAATTACATGAGCAACAATAAGCCCCGGTCAATACGTTTGCCTGGTTAGTAGTTAGCACAATTTCAGGTTTGTAACTGAAAGATGAATGACAGAATGAATGAAATTCACACTATGGCCGTTTTCATGTCATTCAATAGGGATCAAATCAGAGGATCAATACCCTTTACTCATTTAAGTCACCTTCAAACACCTTTATAATATTATTGAAATATAATAGAATAATTCAAATATATTATATTGGAATATACTGTATCATAATTAATGCCCTTGGGGAAGTAGGTTGGACACGAAACATTACTAATTTACACATACAACATGTGGAAATTGGCAGTGATGGTGGTTTGTGGTGGTTTGTACATGGGAAAAAATACATGGAATACATTGAATTATTTTCATTTCAACATGAATAAAAGAGATTTGTTTGCCCATGGCCTGGTCTATGAAAGCCTTTTATACAGTAATTTGATGTCAGATGGCTCAGTAATTCCAGTCACATTAATTGCACTGTGTGTTTTTGAATTTCTTTAAATAACAAATTAAGTCGCGCTCGTTATCAGTAATAGTGATTCTAGATTCTATAATAGAGAGTAAGGTCATTCTTAATTCTAACATTGAAACTCTTTAATCTGATTATAATTTTTACATTTGTAAGCTGCAGACTGGGAGTAAGGAAAGGAGCATCATGTTCACATGGAGGGTTGTGACCCTACAGCAACCTGGCGTTGCAATTTCCCCAATAGGCTATGCATTCAGGCTCCTCACGTTGAGGGATTCACCACCTGCAAGCTGCAGAGCGTCGACCCAAGACTCAGGGCCAAACGAAGGTGATCGCAAGAGAATCCATCAACCCCTCTCTGCTACCAACCTCAGAACGCCAACATTCATCTAGCTCCTTATCATTTACGAACTGTTGATACCGTATTTCTTTACCATAAATGTTACTAAAATGGACTCTTTTGAGCACTACCTTAAATCTGTTCATCAAAGTAGAAGACATACCACAAAGCAGAAAGACAGACTGAATGTAGGACTTTATTGTCTTCTCCATGTTTAATTTCAGCCCACTGCATTGCCAAATTATACTTGCAGAGCCAAACCGAAAACAAACAGCTCCTCTCGTTCGGCTGGCAGACGGGCGTAGGGATGGGAGCCCCTCTGGGGCTCTGGGACATGTCCCTGGCAGGCCTACATGCTGTGTGAGGGTGGCAGATGGGTGCCAGGACAGGCAGGTTGCGCGAGAAGCAGAGGATCAGTGGCTGGATCACAGAGATCCGGGCTGGATCAAGCCGGCTTCAGAGTCTCTCACACACACAACCCCCCCCCCTCCCCTCGCCCCTCCATGGCACAGTGGACTCCTACATCTTATCTCAGGCATGGAAAACCCAAACAGCACACAACCACAGACCGGCGCTCAGATGTGCTCACGAGGCTACGGCCAAGGTTGTCATGGCAACTCCCTTCTCAACTTTTTTAATTTATTTATTTTTTCTTTTGGGGGGGGGGGGGGGTTGAGTATGAACAGATGCAGAGTTTGCACATACAGTAACTCACAGTAATAATGTCAAGATTTCATGTTTATTGAAGGATATATGTATCCACAGCCCAGTATGTACCATACACAGGGATACGTACAAAGTGAACACAGCGCATTGTGAATTGGTGGCACGGTCCATGATAATAATAATAATAATAATAATATATGCCATTTAGCAGACGCTTTTATCCAAAGCGACTTACAGTAGTGAATGTATACATTTTTTATACAGTGCCATACATATGTGGTGCCAGTGGGAATTGAACCCACAACCTAAGCGTTGCCAACGCTGTGCTCTACCAACTGAGTCATACAGTACAGAACCGTACAGAACCGCATTGAGGATCCTGTGGCCGGAGATGCTCTCGGCGTCGAATGCCACCATAGTTGACCTCCCGTACTTGACTGCCTCGAAGCAACATCTTCATACATCTCCAAGTATTGCGTGTGAAATGGTTTGAAGTGTCATGCAATGTGTCCGGAGTCTACTACTGCTACCGGATGGGTTTATTTGAGAAATGCCAAGGGGGGCTATAAAGTTATTTTGTAAAAGGCCGAATCATCCTGTTTGGGGAATGTTTTTGGAATACTAAGCGCAGTCCACACATACAGATCAGGAGGCCATGGAAATTAAGCTTACCACTACCCGGGACAGGGGCAAATGAAATAACTGCTGCTGCTGTAATGTGTTTTTCTTTCCCCTTGCCATGAACACTTTGATGCTTAACTTTAAAAGAGCAGGACTCCGGGCTAAGCTGTCCGTCACTGCGGTTGATGGGGACTGAGAGAAATCCATTTTTAATAGAGAGCGAGCCTTCGCATCCGAGATGCTTCTGCATTAGTTATCAATAAGTAGGTAGAGGAGGAGGGGACAGGAGAGCAAAATGAGCTGTACTGGAGGAGACTGAATAGTGCACAGGCAGCACGTTGCAGAAAACGACTGCTCCATTTCAGACCGTGTTTTCACATCCTGAACTCTTGACATCAGTGGTGTAGTTCTGGCAGGAGCATAATTTCCACCAGGGACATGTCCCCAGCAGTTGAAAAGAGATTTCTTTCCCCACGTCTTTTCTCAATGAAAGCAAAGGAACTAGCATTTGTCACGCATTCCAAACGAAAGCGAGGTGACATTTTCAGAAAATACGTTTGCAGTGCGAACGAACGCGGGGGGGCTGATCTGACCTTGACCTATAATGCTGACCGCCCCTGCTGCTCTGATGATGTTATGATGACGATGATGATGGTGATGATGTGCTCACTGCCCCTGATGCTGCCTGCCTGCCTGCTTCACTACTGCAAAATAGAGACTAATCTCATGTTACATGCTTGACATCATATAATTTAAGACAATCCTACCATCTTCATTCAATAACATATTGACAAATTGGGGGGCTGCTCTGGTGATATGATTGCTCACTGCCCCTGCTGCTCTGATGATGATGATGATGCACTCACTGCCCAGGCTGATGCTGCCTGCCTGCCTCACTACTGCAAAATACAGGGATTATCCTCATATTAAAAGCCTGACATAATATAATTGAATCCTACCATCTTCATTCAAGAAAAAATTATTAGGTTTTTTTTCATCAAATGAGTACTTTGATGAAACATTAGAAACAAATATAGAGAGAGATAAATTGACAGTTTATTAAAGACTTGGAACAAAGATAATGCAAATGTTATTCAACATAACAGTAAATACATTATGGTACACTTGGTAACACTAGCCTTGCAAAGAAATTGTTTACCTTTAAATGTCAACTCTTATAGAGAAACAATACAGGGTATGGTAGCTAAATAATTTCCCTAATTAAGGTAAAAGCTAACACATTAATTTTGCAACATATCAAAATAAATATTATGGGCTGTCCCCTTACCTTGTAAACAAATTATAATCTCCTTCATTTCCTAACAAAGTGCCCTATAGTATCAAGTTCACATGACATTGCCGGCCGTCTTGGCCTCACTCAGATGAGGGAGGGCTAAACAAGGCAGAGGGGTACACCATGCACAGCCTGCCAAAGCAGATAGCCCTGGAACAGCACACCCACGTCGGGAAGAACCACCTGCAAATAATGCCAGGGATGTGCCTGGCACGCAGGGGGGTTACCAAGGTGGGGTTCGATTGCCATTCGGTCAGAAATTGAGCTTCAGTCACCTGCAGAGTGGGACAGCTCGCTCAGAATGGTCCCTGGAGGGTAGGAAGGTCACAGGTGTCGAACTCATTCCATCGAGGGCCGAGTGTATGCAGGTTTTTGTTGCAACCAATGCACTACACCAGATGATTTCACTAATGAGCTCACTTCTTCAACAAAGGAGTGGAACTAATTGAAATCACCTGGTGTACTGCATTGGTTACAACAAAAACCTGCACACACTCGGCCCTCAATGGAATGAGTTTGACACCCCTGACTTAGGTGAAAATGCCCCAAAAGCCTGCATTTTGGGTAAAATTTGCTAAAAAACGTCTGATCTGCAGTGCACTAGAAGCAGCCAACCTTGCCCAAGGTTTGCCTGTGTCAAAAACCTGGGTCCAAGGTTTTTTTTAAACGTGGTTTCTATAAATCCGCTGGCACCCTTGTGTTCAGTCGAAACATGCGAGATGAGACTAATTCTTTACTAGAGAAGAAAAAATTATATTAGCTAACTTCAGCAAGAACAAAACCGCAGCATATTATTTGACATGCTGAATATTCAAAGACTTTCTTCTAAAACGTCATGCTAAGTAGCTAGCTAGATAAAATTTAATGTTTGATCTGAACTGCAAACATCAGCTAGCCCAAGCAAGTTAGCAGACTGACAAATCAATGCAATTATCTAACATTAGCTAACTACTGTGGCTAACTTTCATACTCCAACAGATCAATTTAGAATAGAAATGATTAACAGTTCAATTAAAATACCCAATTACAATAATGGTGGAATAAAGACCAAATAATTCATTATTCAACTACTGCGAACCTCACCTGTAACAGACATCACTCCAAAAACTCCTGTGCCCAAACCACAATCGTAGCTATCTTCTATTGGACAGGTGATGGAGACAGATCCTGATTGACGGAGGCATGTCAAAATCTGATTGGACGTACTCAGATTGACTCGCCTGGAAGCTGAGAGTCCGGACAATATTGTCCAATTAAATTCCCCAAAACCCATCACATGCTATTCTATTCAATACATTAAGTCCATAGAAACCCAGAGACAACTGCGACCAGCCGAGCTTCCACTGACAGCTTCAAGCGCATGAGGCGATAAATAGTGACATACCATGGAATTGAAATACCACTCTATCTGTGGTATTTAAAAAAATAGATATTGAGTACAAATATTTATGAATGTTGTATTTAAAAAAAAAAATCCCATCCCCCCAAATAATTATAGGTGAAGCCTCGTTGTCTTAAATAAATTGCCACTGCTCACCGCACACTCAACAACGCTCACCTATCCCCCCACATTTGAAATCTAAGATATGGCACTGTGTCCTATTGATAAGCAGGCATACGCAGTACACCCACCTACTATAGCCATGTGAGCGGTAGAAATGATTTCTAATACAATTCCAGAGAAGCGGTGATCTCACATTAAGGTTTGGTTTGTAGTCGCCACACCAAATTAAGTTGAATGTCTCTTGACAAGACATGGACGAATAGAATAAGTGAGGCTAATGTTTTAGGCATGGTGGTGTATGGGTTAATAGTGTAACCGTGGTATGGCTATACCTAGAGTACATATGGGACACATTTTTTTCTTAAAGATAAAAATACAAGATAATAATGTAATAATAATATCAGTGCTATAATTTTAATGATTAAACATAAATGTGCTATTATTGAGATAATATCTGATAAGCTACATCCCCATTTCAATTATAGACAGGATTTATTAATACATTCAACAGAGCTTAGAGACCAAATGTTTCTGGAATGGTTAAGGAATTTTGTACTTTTCATAAACATTTTTATACGTATATATGCATACTTATAAGTATATATGGCTTCTCTCATTATGTAATTTACTGCTTGCCTTTTGTTTTGTTTTATTATTTGCTATTTTTCTGCAATTCCTGTATTACTTTTTATTTTGTGTTTACACATGTATGTTGTTTTGTTTGCTTAGATTGTTTTATACATTTCTTTTTCGGTGCAATGTTCTGATGGTATTTTTTTTCTGATTGTATATTTGAATGGTTAACAGTACTTATACTAGATTAGAAACTTTGAAAAACAAACTTTAGTTGGCTTGCCTCCAGAGAATTTTAAAAGGATAAAAATGGCAGTATGGAGAGCATTGTATGTTTTTTCCTAAGACATCATTAGCTTGGTTGGAGGGATGAAGGTGTAGATTAATGGACACATAGAGAGAGGATGTAGTAGGGTGTCCTAGGTGTTAGACTATTACAAGAACCTTGCAGTAATAAGGCTTTAATGACATCATCAGCTAGAAGGAGGGATGAAGGGATAGATGGATTGATGGGCTGATAGAAACAGAAGGATTGGGTTAGCTTTTTGGTTCTACATGTGTATAGGGATTTATAGTATATGGCTTGTTAACGTATTGTAATTGTAATATTGGTAGCGTTCTAAATCAGCTGAGCCTTTAAAAGTGAGACACTCGCTTAGAAGGTGAAGCTTTATGAAACGGATTCCAGCGGTGTTAGTCTAAACTGTAATTTTACACACACACACACACACACACACGCACGCACACACACACACACACACACACACACACACACACACACACACACACACACACACACACACACATACAATATCCAAACATGAATGTTTACCTTGAGCTCCTGTATAGATTGATTTTAACTTAGCTAGCTAGCTAGGAGGTGGCTTAATTAACACATGACATTGACATTGATTGACTTATCTTAATTAGCTGGATGACTAGTTTACAAGCATAGCTACCTAGCTAGACAAATAGTTAGCTATGTAATTTCAGTTCTCCAGACCCACTAAACTGCATTAGCAAAGCTACATCTGTATATAGCAAGCTGTGTGCAATATGTACTGTATACTAAGTTGCGCCAATTAATTGGCAATAAGTAATTGCACCATGCTGCTTGCCTAGCTAGATATGTGGTGTGACATAAAACAATGGATAGTTTGTGTTCCTATCATCTGGTACTGCTTGCTAAGTTTAGCTCCTGGATATAACACCCATCTCAAAGTTCAAAGGAGGCCGATTAACTTAACGTTGCATTCAAAGCGAACTTAAAATACCGTCACCTCATTGCACTCGTACGATTAATTATTTAGTAGGCTACCAAGGACAAATGTTTATTAGCTCTTTTTCAAGTTTGCTAGCTAGTTAGCTGTGGTGTTGGGATTTGGTCAATACAAGTGCAGATATGTATACAGACGAGATTTCATTAAAGACCACTTGTCCTAGTCCATGTTAATTATTTTATATATACATAATGACCCCCACAATAATACTACTACACACTTCCCTCCCCCGAGAGAGCATACCCACCTTTTCATTCACCACCACTGCATACGCCACTGCCTGACATCACATGCGGCACAATCTGTTTATTGAGTATTGTGCATCGCTTCACTGAATCCATCTTAAGTTACTTATTCCTTTTTGCGCGGTACAGCGTATAAGTGAGCATCAGGGTTAGCACCCTCGTGGTCACCTGTGGGGTGCCCAAAAGTAAATTGCCCTTGCTGAAAAGTACATTTTCCTTCGTTATGCAATATCTTGGTTGATTTTGTTTTCGCTGCTACATTTCCCCCGGTTTGAGGTTTGAGGTTTACCACATTAGTACCCTGCTGCTGTTGCCCTGGGATCTCCCCCAAGCAAAGTGCAAACACAGAGAGTAACCTGCCTGATGCTGAACATGTTTGCCTGCAACTGGCAGTGTGCATGAATTATGAATCCTGTCTGCAGAGGTCATACTGTGTGATCTTATTCATGGTGTTCTAGAACTGTGTGTTCATTTTGTGTGTGTGTGTGTGTATGCTAGTGCTTCTTTTTCTATTGTGGCTTTGTGTGTTGAGTGTGCGGTGCTCCCACCCATATTTATAGAAGCCTTGGAAGCCAAGCTTACAATTATGGCAAAAATTATAGCACTTTCATTTAGTCACCTATTTTTTTAACCTCCCTCCATTTTATTGGAATATTAATTAGTACAAAGGACACGGTGCCACGTTTTTGTTCGCTTAATATCAACTTTCGCTCACTTATGTGTGGCTGAGTTGTATCAGCTTTGTACTTAACGAAAAAAGTGTTTCTGTGTCCTCTGTTGCTTGTAGTTACCCTAATTATTTGGACTTGGGAGTTGTTAGATTGGACAAAAGTGTCTGCCAAATGAAAGAAAGTAAATTTTCCCTTTCACTTTAATTCATTTGGTGAATGTGCAAACTCTGCAAGATCTTCTTCTATGCTGTGCCCCATGCTGAGTGCATTCTGGACTAACAGAGAGGGAAGGCGTTCAAGTAGAGATGCACTGTGTGGATGGCTTCTATTAGGAGATAGTGGATGTGAACTGCACCACTATATTTAATAAATCTCCTGTTCCCCCCCCTCACATCCATAAGCCTGATTTATGCTCGATCTGGCATCCATGGCGTTCACAGTCAAAAAACGGTGATTGCAGTCCGGGCATTGCTCTTCAAAGACCAGAGTTTGTCATTACACTCCAGGACAATAGGTGGCACTATAGATGATTTACGACAGAAGCAATGTAAACTACCAGAAACACCAGCCCCATCTTGTGAGTCAACCAATCGGTGTCTGTGTCTCTGCAGCGGTGTATGTGTAGTGGTGGTGCTCCGGTACGTGGAGCGTCCGCTACAGAAAGTAGCGTGGATAAGAGTGTGATTAGTTCCCCAAATTAGAGACTTGGGTCTTTAGCTCAGCGGGCTAAATCGCTCTCTTGTCGCGTCGAGATCCCTGGTTCGAAACTCGCTGCAGGCAGAACCAACTCCATTACATATGCACTGCACAGCGTACGGACCTAAATTTCGACCAGCGCACACTGGCCCTCTGCACCATGAATGCTGGATCGATCATAAATTGAGGTTTAGCAATGTGCAAATGACATTAGAGGGAGAGGTTGAAAATCAAAAAAGGGAACACCCATGGGCAGGGGTCGCCAACCCTGGTCTTGGAGAGCCGCAGGGCCTTCTGGTTTTCACCTTAAAATCGGCAACTCAAGAAACCAGATGAGATGAGTTAACAGTGTAATCAACTGCTTTAATTGATCAATTAAATCCTGAATAACAATGAAATCCAGGGTCGGGGACCCCTGACCTAGGGCACGCCTCCTTTGACTGTTTCAAACGTTCAAAAGCGATGCTGACCTGACGACCTCCATTCATTCCCAATGGCTCGGTCAGACACAATATATGGTTGAGTGCTCAATTCTTCAAAAAAAATAGTTCCACTTTGCTATTTTGTGCACAAAAGGTCAGAGGGCATGGAATTATGAAGAGATGAAGTCCGGAGAATAAACACATAACACGTAATAATAAATAAACATGATAGAACCTGTAACATTTTCTTTGGAAGAAACTTGTGTTTATGTGTTCAATATCACATCTAGCAAACGAGCTAAATACAACATTACCGGCCCACGAAAATGTCTGTCACATCAATACAAGGACCCTCACAATTTGAAGTGCTTCCAGAGTTTGTGAGCTGCTACAAATTAACACATATTTCAACACTGGGCCAAGGACAAAATTACCAATATTGTTGAATCGAACACAGCCCTGGGAAGCAGAGAGCCTGATATTTGCACAAACCAGAGTCGGATGGTAGCATCCGAGCACACACCTGACTGGATTCATTCGTTTTCATTTTCTACCCACCGTTCTCCCATTACCAGTTCCTCCCTCTTTCAGTGTTGACAGTTGATGCTTCACAGGATCCGTGGGGCTCACCATCAATGTAATGCGCTAATGCTTTGCACATACAGGCAGATTGTCCAGGTTCGTAATGCTTCACAAATGCAGACAGACTGTCTAGGTTATCAATGCTTCTCGAACGCAGACAGATTCTCTTGGTTCAAGGAGTGAGTGCCTGTCTGGATGTGTTCCGGAGACGTGTGCTGTGTTGCACACATGCTCAGCCTCGCTTAGTTCCATCAAAGTGCTTCTATCGCAGCTGTTAACACCTGCTTAGGTACACGTTAGCTTTGCATGGATTACCGTGCAATTATCGTCATCGATCTTCGTGCGTTTTTTCTTTAACCCGATGAGATCACACGAGGCAGCCTGCAGATGTTTGGCAACCCACCAGCGAGGAGGGGATGGAGGAAGAAGGGAGAAGTGGATTTATTATATCTCGACATCGGTTCGCAAACTTGCGTTCGTTCTTTAATTTTCCGGCGGTAATCAGTCTGTCGTCAGTTGGCCCATTCCGTTCGCTGAATCAATGCCGGGGTTTAAGGTCAGAATAATGAGAGCGAGCCTTTTTTGCAAGCCTAGCTGCTCGCGCAGTTTTTTTGAGACATGCCGGAGCCTATTTTTTTTCGTGCCAAAAATAAATAAAGCAATCGGATAACCGGATTGATGACTTATTCCGGTAACATCATCGTGCGGATAATGGCCCTTCGCTAGAGGTCCAGAGCGCTACACATCCCTTGCAGCTGTGTGCCCCCTTCCCCCACATCCCCCGTCTCCCGTCTCCCATGTTTAATAGCTTGCATGCTTAATAGCCGTGCTGGAGGTCGTGCAGATGTTGTGCCTGTGTGAACTCCACCTGCCTGCCCCCTCTCCCCCCACGACTCTTGTCCGGCCCACGGCTCCTCCAGGGCCAGGGGATGCGCAGCACAGCTGCTGTCGGGGTGGCTGAACCCTGGGAACAGGTGCGGCGGAGGGTGGTCATTTGAGATTTGTGGAGAGCGCCGGAGAAGCGTAGATGATTGGCTAGCAGGGAGGAAAGCTCCGTGGTGGCCTGATGCTGTGGTGAACTGGTGTTTTTGGTGGTGAGGACAATGACAAAGATTGTTAATGAACGGTAGCGAATGGCGACAAGAAGGATAATAACGGATATTAATGATGGAAACAGTCTGCTGCTGATGATGATGATGATGATGGTGATGGTGAGGGTGATGATGATGATGATACTGAGATGAAAGACGGGGCAGGGTTAAGTGCCATGATGTCATTACTTTTCTTAACGCAATGCATACATGTTCAACCTCCCATCTCACATGCACGTCTACTGGAGTGTTTCCATGATCAAACCTTGTCTATTGACGTGTCTGGGGAAGGTTGTTCGTTTTTTCCCGACCTCTATCTCTACCTCACACACAAATACAGTACGAGCAATTGTGCTCACACGTATCACCCATGCACGCAGAGAACAGTATTGACATACCGTATGCGCTTTTTTGAAAACAATTGTCAACCCGGCTGAGGATGGCAATACTTTTTAAAACCACAAAATGTATGGCTTCGTTCCAACTAGCTTGAGAAGAGAGATTTCCCCTGTTATTCCATTTTTAATTTTGTCTGCATCGGCCCGTGGCTCATGGTGGGAGGGCAGTGACAGTTTTACACTTTTAAAAAGGGCACTAAGAATCACATTGCCGCGAGCAAAAAAACACAACGAGAGAGAGAGAGAGAGATGCAGAGTTAAAACAAAACTTTTGATTTTCTCTTAGCACGAAGGACATTCTGTGCCTGTAATTGTTCCTGCGAACGGTGTCATGCGTGCTTTTATGCGAGCGGAAAGAGAGACATAACACGGGCAGCTTTAGGTCACCCGCAAGGGCGCGGCACATCTGAGGACAGCTCCTCTTTGTGACGGGAACAGACAGAATACGGAAGCGCACGCTGGGCATGCAGACCAAAGCTGGAGACAGGCCCATCACCTGCATGCTGTGAGTCGTGGAGGGTTGCTTGTCTGGTCGCCGTGTGCTGGCCCTGCAGGTGCTGCACAGATTTCCCAATGTAAATAGCTGGCGAGCATTTATGCGTATGCTACACGTGCGTGTCTGTGTGCGTTCGCCGTATGTGCCCGGCCACGACGAACATGCTTTAAATGTATAGTCTCTTCAAGTTCCCACACTCATGGATGAGGGGAGTCTGACAGCGCAAGCTAGACGAAGGTGGCAACGTAGGGGTTAATGGTTGGGCTTGTTAATACGGGGGGCAAGCTGTGTGCTGTCCCAGGTGGGTGAAGAATGGATGGTTCGTGGGTTTGGGGCAGCGATGGGAGCAAGCTGGGTGTTTTTTTGCCGCATCCATCTCCCAGTCAGCCTCTCCCACCTCCCGCCGAGCCTCTGCTTATTGCCCTGGCAACGCTCAGCTGGGGACAGGGAGAAAGGGAGAGCGGAGACGAGAGCAGGGAGAGTGTGCGAGCACGAGAGGAACATCAATCAACAACGCGAATGTTGCACCGGCTGCAGCACGGAAAGGCCAAAATGACCACTCCCACCTCATCTATGATAAAGCATCGCTCATTCACTAATTATTCAACCGTTCGTTTACAGGGTTTCACGACACGTCTTACAAATAATTCATATTTAACATTGGAGTGGGAAGTACTGTAGTGATGGGAAATTCAAGGTTTTCCAATTTCTCAAAAGAATTTATGAGCCGCTTTATTAACGAGTGATTTTAAGCAATCGAAGCACTTAGTTGTGCTGAGAAAACTCTTGCCCGGCTTCAGTCAATGAATCATTAATGCAATTGCAATTATCCAAGTGTGATAAGCTGTTCAACACTACTGTAGTTTGAATTTACCATTTATTTACAATTAATTGCCCTCCAAGGCCCAATATTTGAGCAATACATACAAGTAACTGCCATAACAAGGCAACACTTGAGTAAATGAGGGAACCATTAAGCGGACACAGTACCCACAGTATCCGTCGGGGGTCTGTTGACAGCGCCCTCCCCTTTTGAACAAGTCCCCCCCACCCCTCACCCAGCTGAGACACTCCTAGCCCGGGCCAGGGACGCTTGAGTGTCCCCCCCTCCCACCGGATTACTAAAGTGTTGCCTTTATTTTGGCGGTTACCTGTATGTGCCATTAATATTAAATATTAAAAAAACTTTTGCCGCCTATTTTTATTATTTTCCGTTCTGGAATCCCAAATTGTATACGAAGGCCCAAACCTGTCACTGCGGCATCGTCTGTCAATTCGGGAGAGCGCAGACGGGCATGTGTTCTCCTCCCGAGTACGCTCGGCAAACCCACCGCTTCCCTTCACTCCTCCGTGGCGACATCTTTGTGTTGAATAACGGGTGATTGACGGACAGGTGGAAAGCACGTGGAATCACACCAGAGCTCGAAAGGTCGAAAAGGTGGGCACCAGATGGCTGGAAATAGACTCCTTCCTGTCGAAAACAAACAATTAGGAGAGAAAAAGCACATGGTCCTGAGACTAATTAGCTAAACCTGAATTTAGCTAATTAGTCTCAAGACAAAAATCATGGAAGCACTTAAATGTGTGTTTTCAATTACCTTAACCCCGATAAAAGATCGGCTGGAACAGACCCCAGCAAACAGAGTGGGCCTCTGCACTTTGGGAAGCACTGGCCTCGTGCATTGTGATGTCACTCTTCAGGGATCCATGGGAGGAGATGGTGTGCAGGTCACGTGTCAAATTTTGACATGCTTGGGGGGGGGGATAGAACAACGAAGAAGATGATCTGACTCTAACTACGAGGGAGGATGTTTGACGGCGAAAAGGAAAAGGGCACATTGCTGCCGTCTCATGGCCGCCATGTGCTCAGGAAGTGCGATAGCCTCGTCTCGTCGGCATCCGGCGAGCTTCAAAGTCTAACTTTGAACCGA
The DNA here is from genome assembly GCA_029706075.1 of Aldrovandia affinis. NCBI lineage: Eukaryota > Metazoa > Chordata > Actinopteri > Notacanthiformes > Halosauridae > Aldrovandia > Aldrovandia affinis. Next base: position 3,042,825 of record JAINUG010000075.1, on the reverse strand, counting down.
TAACCAGTTTCAGCCACAGACGTGCCTTTTTTAATTATTATTCCGAGATGGCCTATGATAGTACTGACAATGAGACGGGGTCTGATTCACTTTCCCCACGGAACTCATAAGGAGTGCCCTGTCTCCACTTATTTGTGTGTTATTTAGGACTTGAAAGGAGAGCGGACCCGTTGATGGTAGCGACACGCATTTCCACATTCCCCGGCCATCAAAGAGGACTGGATGGGAAGAAAAGAGAGAGGGTGGGTGGGTGGGGGGTGAAATGAAACGAGAGATGATTCAGGTTCCACGTCAGCGGGCCGTTCAAAGCTCCTCCAGACTCCGGCCTGCCAGCCCCTGCGCACAAAGGACCCCCGATTGGCTTTGAAACCGGTGCTCACATCTGTGTTCGCCGGAGAGCGGGCGCAAAAAGCCTTATACCCGGTTGAGCCAAGAAACAGCGGCGCACCACATTTTTTTCTGCTCACACTACGCTCTTCCCCTACCCCACATTCTCTCCCATGCTGAATATACCTCTTCCCACCTGTTTTTCCTTCGTTGGCTTTGCATCCCATTGGTGGGTGAGGCATGTTTAAAACAGAGAGCTCTGCTATTGATTTGGTACGGCTCTGCTTTACAACACCCTCGACGTTGACCCATTTGCTGAGCTGCAGCAGCAGCGCGCTCGTCTGGCGCAGACGCGAGGTCTGGCTTTCCTGAAGTCGCCAGCCTCTCTCTCTCTCTCTCTGGAGGTACGCTTTCAAAGGGCCCCGATCCAGCTGCTGTGCACACGTCCTCGCGACTGAAAAAAGGGCTTCAAAAGGCAGGAAGGGGTTGGTGAGATCACCCACTGGGTGTAACATTTAAAGCCTATCTGTTTCCCACCAAGAACTAAAGGCGAGGGCTATTACAAAAAAGGCGCAGATTAAATGAAATCTCTATTAAAAACATCGTTCTTTATTCCGCGGTGGTTCAAAAGCTCTTTTAGACAACTGAAGTCAGGCCTTTGGAGGTGGGACACAACACAGTGTGACCAGTCCGCGGGCAGCTCTGACAGCCTTGAACTGAAGCAGCATTTGGTCTCTCTGGATAGCTCCAGTGTCTTGTTTGCTGCTTCCTTTCCCTATAATAGGCTGTTTCTAAGGGGCTACATCCCCGGTGGAAATGATAAAGAGTGGCTCACTTATTCTGCAGTGCTTTTATCTACCTGGATCCTTGTCGAAGGATGTAATGTGTCACCGTGTCGTGAGTCTGCCCTCTTTTCCCTTTCATCGAAGCGGAGCTCCGATCCGTTTTGTCAAAACAAAAGATGCGATGTCGTGCGCGCGTGCGCGTGCGCGTACGCGTGGGTGTCGTTGTGCGCATAAGTGTGTTGTTGAAGGGTGCTTTGTTTGTGGATTGGGATTATGACATCGCAGGTATGAAAAGTGCATGTTTCGGTGTGGTGGCGTTCTCATTATAGGGTCTGCCTTGACATTTTTAAGGTTGCTGTCTCAGCATCACAACATTGTCATACCCAACCAAAGATATATCACAGCTGGGAATCTGAAATGAGACATTAAATCACTGTTGATATAACAATACTGAATGAAATCATGGCACAGTGTGTGGCACTGTAGCTGTCTAAGAGATGCCAGGATTTGTGTTTGAACTGCAAATGTTTTTTTGGGGTTTTTTAGAACACAAATTTATTGATGCGTAAAACAACCATCGGACAAACATTCCCGTTTAGACTTTCAGGCGTGACGCTAGGTGGTCATATCAAAGATTTACAACATTGTGTACCTCATCTCTATGAGTCACTCAGGATAATGGACTGATGTCCTTATACAATTAAGAGGACAAACCTCGCAATTATACAATGCAGTAACAAGTACAACCATTTACGGCATTATGCATACTATTGTTAGATGAAGTTTAATATCTTAAGTTTGGAAGGAAGGACCACACCTTAGCTACTTCCCATTACCAATCAAGGTAAATTACAATGACCACGTAAACACTGACCAGACTGAATAACTGGCCCAAAATCCCTTCCATGTGTGTTGCCATTTCTGCATCCCTCCTCCTCCCCATCTTCTTCTTTCCTCTGTATTCAGGTTCCTAAATTTGGGGGATTAACCACCTCCAAGATTAACCAAAACTCCAAGCCAAGCGCAGAGTCTGCCAATCTCTCTTCTGCCATCTTCAGAGGTCCAACATTCATTCAACTCTTTATCATTCACTAACCGTTGCTGCTATGTTTCATTACAGCAATTGTTACTAAAGATGCACTCTGCCTTGGTGTGGCCCCTTCCTCGTGAATGACGGACTGGTGCCTTGTCTAGAGGAACAAACCTCACAATTTTATTGCGCGCCAAGAAGTACAACCAGCTCCTGCAGTTATATTAGTACATTGTGAACGGATTCATGTGAAGACAATGCAAGCCAGTATTTAGTGAGAGAGTCATGCCTTCCCTTCAGCCTCCATGTTGTGTTTGATATGCCTCCACAGCTAGTCAGCAGGTCAGAGGCCTCAATCTCACACAAAGGGAAAAGGAGAGAGGATCCTAATTAATTCTAATGTTCAAAGAATCTGATCGCGGAACCACACACGAGTAACTCTTAAACACTTAATGAGCTTAATCGTCCGTGCTTGACGATTTTATTTAAACCCCTTTTGCCTTGCCCCGGAATTTAACTTCTAAAGCCTGCCTGGACTTGATTGGTTGTCCTTAATCTTGGCAAATCGTTATAATCCTACATGCCAGAATGGTGGATTAAAAGAGACTGTTCTCTGCTTTGTATGCGTATGTGTGTGTGTGTGTGTGTGTGTGTGTGTGTGTGCATGCATGTGTGTGTGCATGTACACTGCACTGCAGCTAGGGGAGAATATCAAAGCCCTTCCTCCTGTCCCATCTTCCTCCTCCTCTCTCCTCTGGGAAAGGAGTGTTTGTTTATTCAGCTCCAGGAGCCCATTCTCTGCTAGTGCCTCCAGTAGCCATTGTTTCTCCATAGCCTGTTATTTGACCTGATTTGATTCAGGCCTTGTGGGTGAGATTCCCACTTTACTGTTTTCGCTCTCAAAAGTCTTAGCTCGGGAGCATGGCAAATGGGATGAAAGGAAAGCGCTAAAGTGATAAAGACGGAGGGCAAGCGTCGAGACTGCTTCCCTGCTTCTTCCTTGCATTTCTCAGAGAATGTCTTCCCCCCTTCTTCCTCTAATTCCCACTTTCCACACACCTACCCACTCACCCACCCCACCTTCTCTCTCTCTCTCTCTCTCTCTGACCTCTTCCTCTTCCTCTTCCTCCTGGTTTCACAAGCACTCTAGCACGCGTTGGAAGAGTTGGCTGTCGGTCAAGCAGCATCACCCGAAAAGCGGCCGCCTCCTCCCCTGTTCCGTTCCCCCTCAAAGCCAGTTTTAGGCGCCGGCACCCTCCAGCTACACAGCCACCAGTCTCACCGGCATTTGTCTGACAGAGGGGTCGGTGATGGCAGGGAAGAACCATACGGAAACAAGCTCTACAACACATTGGGTCATGGGCCCCCAAAGGCTCAGGCCGAGAAAAACAACCAGACAGAGTTCCCAAATGAATGTTAGCAGAGGCTGTGACTCCAGATGCACACCACCAAACCACAGCCATGTCTCTGTCTCTGCGTGCATTGACAACCATGCTGATTCCTCCTGACAAGCCGTGCCTGGCCAGTGCAGCGGTCAGTGGAACACTCTTCTCGACGTGTCACTGCCGGGCATCATGGGAGTTCATCAAGGAGGCGGTAAGGGCCTGGTGACTGATGTCACTACAGCAAAGGATTGATACAGATGCACTGTTCTGCTCAAGACTTTAACTCAGATGGTTGTGCTCCACCTAAGTAATTAGGCAGGCCCTGGAGTAGGGCAATTATAAAACATTTCTGCGTGTGACAAGCTCTCGCGTATACCGCGCGCGAATACCATGTCATTATGACCGGTCCGCTGACACTGATCTGACTTTGTCAGGCTCAACAGATTGCTCGGAGTCTGACGGTGGGAAAAACAACATGAACAAATATGAGAAATGCAAGATACCAGCTATTCAACAGCAATATCAGTTGTTTATCCATGGCCTTTAAAATACCAACGGCGGATGTTCTAGGAAGCCACAATGCCCATAATTATTTGTTCTGACAAATAAACCACAATACTTTATGACCGATTTTGTAGACTCTCCTAATTTTACTTTGATCGAGCCTAAGTGGAACAAAAGTACAATGGCTGCAAGTAGAAACAGAAGGGAACCAAGCAGGACAAACGTGGCATGGTTGAAATCTGTGAACCCCAGGTCTGCTTAAGGTTTGAACTTCCAAGTACAAAATAAATGAAAAATAAGGAACAGACGTTCATGAATACTTAGCTGGGTGGAATGTGAGGTTTAGTTCACGAGAATGAATCTAGGACTATAATGAGCGAGTCAGACGGAAAAAAGGCAAAAACGTGGATAATGTTCCCCTTTAAACGGCGTGCATTTTTGTCAGGCCACGGATCGCGAATCCTCGCGAAATGGTTCCACTGGAAACTTTAATGAAATTCAGACTAATTAGCCTGCGTCGCATGTAGCGGGAGACACATGGCCATTATTCCTTTGCTGGCCCCTCAAAGAGAGTACTTTTAATGAGCGCCCGATGGTCTGTTTACCAAACGTACCCATCCATTCAGCACACAGTGCAGGGCTTTTAAACCACTTTTTAATGGACCTTGATTTCCCCCAACTTATTTTGTCATGATGAATGGCTTATTAAGTGATGCTTCTATTTCTTTAATTGGTCATAAATGTGGTTTAATGCACGTGTTTGCAGAGAGGAACTCCAGATCCAACCCTGGTTGTTTAGATTATAGACCCGTGCAAGGCCCCCCCTAATCAAGGGCATGCTTCCTCATTATGTGCACCGTGTGGAATTCCCATGTTTAGGCATTAAGCCTGATTCCGTTCATGCAGCAGCTCAGTTGAGCACGCAGAAAGGAGACGGTGGGGGCAGTTCGCTGATAGTGCTGGAAACCTCGGTTCAGGAGACTGTGGCTGACGAATGGGGTTCACGCGGTCCTTCTCGCCGCCGCTGGCTCTCTCAGCTTCCCCGGGCTCCCTCGCTCCCCCGGACAGTGATGGATCACCGCCGTCTCTCCGCTGATGTCAATCTCTTCCTCTATCACTCTCGCTTTCTGTCTCTCCGTCGCCGCTATCTCCAGCCTTGTTCTGTAGAACACACTGCAACAGTTTTATGCGCCGCGGCGATAACAGGGAAAATATCCCCCTGCCCACTCTCTCAACGGTCATTATGAAAGAAACGCATCGTTTGAATACGGGTCGCGTCCCTTTAATAAGAGAGACGAGGCATGCTCGGGCGCCGACCCCTTCGCTCGGAACAGAACCGTGGACCGTCTCCTTTGCTCGCCTTCCCAAGATTGATCACCGGGTCAGGTTCGGGGGATCCTGAGGTAACCTGACTGGCAATTACTCTTACCGGTGGAGTCACCTTGAGTGGGGGGGGGGGGAAAGGGACGGCAGCGGGAGAAGGTTACAGGGACGTGGCGAGTCGGGCCCGGTCGGGGTACGGTCAGGGTACGGTCCCCCCGCTGTTCATTAAGGTGTGTGAGCTGACAGTCCCGCTCAGATCAGGATGGATGAGGCGTCAGGCCCGGACGTGCCTGCTGGACCGCGGAACGCGGCATAATCAGACCGCCGTCGCCCCATGGTGCAGCACGACAGTCTCGCAGTGTAAATCAGCTTTCTGCTTGACTACATACCCTCCAGGCCCAACGGGAGTCCTGCCAGCCTTAACAGTTTGTCTATGTAAGAGTGAACTTTGTGAACTTCTGCAAAGGCCCATAATGTCTGGGAAAAAAGGAAAGTCGACTCCATTTGTTTTCCGCGGGCAGAACACCAGGCCAAATGCGCCGGCATGCACAACACAAATACACATACTTTCCCTGTCTTGCGGTCTTGTGTTTATTCAGCGAGCGATTCTGCTCGCGTACGTCTGCTTTTAAAAACATCCGCGCCAACAAAATTAGCAGTGTGTTAGCGGACATGGCGCAATCCTGCATTCCATTCCCCGTTGTTTCTGTATTACGAGGACAACTGCGATCATTGTCATTGGTCATGATCATTATTACCTGCTTTTATTGGTTTCTGCTGAGGCTCCACCAAGTGGATGTCAAGTGCTTCCTGTAAATAGATTTGTTCAAAAGCATGGGCCACTTCTGCTAAAAGTGCAATCAGAAATATTCCATGGGTCCATGGAACTAATTTCCTTTATTGAATTACTGTAATTGTCAGCCCAAGTAGCTCTGTTGCAGCATGATTTACAATGGCACTTCCCCAAGTGGCGTGAATAATTTGCTCAAACTAAGGTCTTTGGCACCTTGCTTATTTATTACAATTACGAACAACTGAATTAACTGCTCTCGTATGAACTTGTGATTATATTGCATTGTGCTCTGCAATGATTCTTATGAACATTTTCATCTAGAAGGAGCATGCCTTTCACTTCTCCTCTGGACTGATTTAAGGCTGGCACTGCAGGAGGAATGCTAGGCCAGACTTTTGAAAGTGTAATGTACACATTCATAAGAGATACGTTAGGCTTGGCCACAGATTGTTTCTCCAAATCACTGCCAATTCTCGCAAATAATATGCGGTGTTTTTTAAATATACAATACCGAATATGACATTTTGTGAGAAAAAAATACACTTTTGTAAGGAGGTTAAAGAGGCCAATTGTAGCGCACGTGGTCTCAAAGAGGGAGATTTTAAAACTTTGCTTGTAAAGAACAATTTGAAGCGATGTATTTTTTTCAAACAATTTTACTCTCTGGGCTTTCTCCAATCCATCCCGTCACTGCGGCGTTCTCTATCAACGAGGGTACAGACTGGCACAAAGTGTGTGTGTGTGTGGTCAGCCGTCGCTTCTTTTCAGTCTGCCATGCGCCAGTTGAGCTGCGTAGCGCACCGTAGAATGGCAGATCGACCGGAGGAGTCCATATTGTGCAATGAGGTGGGCAGTACCCTGAAACGCCGCCCTGCAGGAGCTCTGGGCCACAGTTGATGCTCACATGATCCAGATTCGACTGTGATCCATGGTGAACAACCACCACCCCAAAGAAAGTGTCTCCTGTGGATACGCCACCCGACGGGGCCAAAAGTTGAAAATCTTCACGTTTCATTGATTTCCATTCTTTATGCAGTCTTTTGGCTGTGATTGCCCTTCAAATAAAAATATCAAACACTTTGTAGTAAGTGTGTGTTAAGTTGATCAAATTGAGATAAATATCAGACGACACCAAAATCACAAAGCTCCTCTGAGCTAGGCACGGACCTCAGGGGGTTAAACCTGAATTTCTGATGTCCAATATCTGAAAGGTCTGATTATTAGCTAAAAGGATTAAGAAATGGTCAAATTCAGGTCGTTTATCTGTTTTCTTTCACACGTTTTAAAATGTATGGATTGCACATAAAGCATAATGTTTTTCTCGTTTATTTATTTTTTACTATAACCATAACCCCACCTATCTCTCAGTACAGGACAGATTCATTCCCCAACCTCAGCGAGGCAATATACTGTATGTACGTTAAATGCCGTTTGCATTCGATCGAATATAGTGCAGGCTTTGACTGTGCTTACGTCTTTTCTTTTGCGCGGGGAACAAATGCGACATAAACCCGCATCCAAAAACCTGTTCCCTGAGCTGCGATGACCAGACGTGCAGCGTTCATTAATGCGGCGTGTTCGCGGGTCCCGTCGTGCCAGGGACACGTGACGCAGCGGTAGGCTGTCTTCACCGGCCTCCTCATTCCTGCTAATTATTCTTTGCGCCTAAAGCACAATCATCTTAAAAGAGAGCCACTCCGACGGTCTGGAGGAACATGTTTTTCTTATGGGGGCGGGGGGAATAATCACTTCCTGTTTTCGCTCTACTCCTCCCCTTTTTTTCCCGCGGAACAACCGAATATAACGCTGTCACTATGGCAGCTGCGTTTTAATCAAGCGATCAATTACACTGATCCAATTTTAAGATCATGATGAGGATAATTACAATTACGACAGTAGCATTAATAATTGTGGTGGTGAGGTCTGTTTCGTGATGGCGCTAGGTAATGTTGAGTTCATTCTGGCTTTAAGGTAGCTTGAGGCTGGGGACTGATTGGCTCTTCTGCAGCTCTGCCTTAATTGACCATTGGTCAAAGTCGAACGTTTGCCTGCACGGCTACCAGCAATGGCACTGCTGCTGTCGGCAGGTGAGTGACAGAGCTAAAAGTGCACAAGTTCTCTAGTGCAGGAAAAGCTATATAGGCGATTATAAGCGTTGCATCTACGGGTCTTACAATGTCCTCAATTGTAATGATCCATTATTCAAATGAATCAAAATGCTTAGAATGTATTTAAACTGTAACTGGAAAAATAACCCCAGCTAAGTAGCCAGTCCAAAGGGTGGAAATGACTCACGGTTAAACCTGATTAAACATCAGCTCTCATAATCCATAATCTACCGTGTCCTGCTGCTGAGTGCGTGCAGACATCTCCGCCGCGCCGCAAAGACACGCGCCATCTGACGGGGTCGCGGGCACCGCCGTTCTGCACTCCTACTTAGTGGCAGCGCTCTCGCTTCCCCAACTGTTGTTGTGCCCGAGACGACAGACGGCGCGGCCGTTTCCTGCTGTGCTCCCACTGTTCCTCCTCAAGGCCGTCTCCGCGCTGGGATGTGACTTTGTCTCCGTGTTCTCCGACTCAGAAGCCCTTTATTTACTTGTTTGTTTTCTTCGGTGACACGGCGACACTGGCGCGAGGCTCCGCCGCCGCCTGCCCGACGCTAAAGGTCACACCTGGCCAGATCACCGGCGGCGTGTCACGTCCTCCGACGGTAGAGCAGAGCGCGAGAGAGAGAGCGCGCAGGGAAGAGCCGCGTGATTCCTTTCTTGCCTCAAACGCCTCCTCCTCTTCCATCTCCGCCTCAAGGCTGTCGCAAACGTGTCCCGTTTAATGCTACTTCACAAAGACAGTAGCCACTAGAATGAAAGATGTAGACACAAGCACACGGACGAGGAAACGCACACACACACACACACACACACACACACACACACACACACACACACACACAAAACACAGACACGGGCACACACCCATTTGAAGAGTTTGGATCTCGGGCTCTCAGTCATAAAGCTGACACATGGTAGATTTCCTCTCATCTTACATTAACTAGTCTAACCCTCCCCCTCCATTCAAAAGCAAACCTCAATGCACCAGTCTAATTATGACAAGTCAAGTGCCCTCCGCTTCACTAAGATGGGGGGGAAACTTACGAGTCTCCACCGGAATATCAACATCACTCTGCGCCCCTGTCTGCATTGAATTATAAAATAATGACTTGCTCATATATATTATACAAAGTTCTTTCATGTTGTGTAGCAGGGGAGCCATGGAGGGCAGGTGTTGACTGCAGTATTTATTGAGCCGGTGCAGTCTGTGTGTGTCGCCACCTGAGGAATACTCCATTGGGCCGTCAGTCCTTCCCACTCTCCTCTCTACAGTTGAGACCTGCTGGAAAATATAGATATAGTTCAAATAGACAACCCTTTTTACAAAGCCCTTGTAATGTGCCAATCGTGAAAAAAAAAAAAATGAATTTTTAAAAATCTACAAGGATATCTTGCTTTGCCGTTGTGCTAGACTTCAAACTACTTTTTTTCCAATAATAAGTTATGGATGCCAGTGGCCATTGTTGCATTCGGCAGACAGCCGGCCAATTATACACAAGCTACAGCCGCTGCAGCACTGGAGGGGCTGCCTGTGTGCCACGTCCATTTTATCCCACAACTTCCAATGCGCTGATTCCCCCCTCCTGACCCTGTTCTGATCAGAAATGATGAATGGCATGTCAAACGGGAGAAACTGTAATCGCCTGCCGCTGGCATTTAGGCCTCTTTTCCCTGTTCTATTCCGAGGTCAATTACCAGCAGGTTAAAGACGCCATTAAAGTAGTGTTTCCTGAACTGCTGCTTGCTCCCTGTCAGAATAACTTATGATCCATGGATGGAATTGATTCTAAATGTGTTCCGATGGTACGCTGTAAAAAACCAATAAACTCATTGCCTAGGCATTTATTTTCATTCACGCTGCCTTTGTAGCTCTCTCAATGTGCTGCCATCGCTGTACTGTACGTCTGTCATGAGGACTTTTTCATTTTAACGAATAGGGCTCCATAAAGTAACCTCATATTGAATGAATTTTACATTTATGTTCACATTTACATTTTGGCCTTCAGCTGGTACTCTTACCCAGTGGCTAACGCAGTTTAATTGTCATATATATTTTTTACGATACAACCATTCATGCAGCTTGATATTTACTGAAGCGATTCAGGTTATGCACCTTGCTCGTGGATAAAATGGCAACGCCCCACCTGGGAATCGAACCCGCGACTGCAAATACAGTATGACACCTCGGCCCCCCAAAAATATCCTACCCCTGAACTCTTTGCGCTCCGCGAGCAGTGTATTCCGTCGTACCCCGTAGCCCGTCGATGCACTTGTGAAAAACTGCAGCGTGTGCACGCCTGCCAAATGATCAGGCTGTTGGGCCCCTCCTGTCCTGTTCCTGTTGCTGAACCGGGCGATCTCTCCACTGAGGTGTAACGTCTCGCCGCCTGCGCCACCTGGGTCCACCCAGCTCTCATCAATAATGCACTTCACTCCCTGGCTGTGCCATGGATCAGGTTTTTGCTGCATGGTGGCGCTGCCCAACGCTGAGAAACACTCTGTCGCGACAAATGCTGCCAGCCTTTGGAACATGCACTTCCCAAGACTAACACAGAAACGTATATACATTCACAAAGAATCGACTGATTTGACTGTGCATTTCCAGAACTCGAATCAAGTGGCTAAGTGCACTGTTACTCCACACAGAGAAGCCGGTCAAGACATCTCGCGGATTTGGTTTCGCGCAATCCAGCGAAGTGACACATTTAAGCTCAAACGGACCGGGCACATCTATGTTTAAACATTGTTCCTGCAGTATCACATTTTTGCTCTTCACACAGCAGCAGCACACACAGGACACGTTAAGCAAAGCCAATTTAGATTAGACATTTCTGTCTTGTCATAACCATGAAACTGTTTCCCACCAACTTGAGCACTTGAATTTGAGCACTTGAAAACCACAGGTCTTCACTGTGCTAAGCTTAACGGCAGTGTTTATATCCCATCCCCGGCACGTGTTATAAGGGAGCAGAAATGCAGAGTGGACTCACCTGGAGCAGATGCGATGACATAATACAGCACTTTGACCTCACGGTCAACTTGGTGCTGAGAAATCGTTACAAAAGAGTTCGGTTAGGGGACACAAAATAGCAGTGCTACGTTACTGAGCAAATTGTAGCAAATTGTGACAAATGGGCAGCCAAATCGAACGCTAGAAAGACGCACATATAAATTATGCACAACAATGGGAGGCAGGATCATGGCTTCTAGGTGGCCCAGAAAGGCCTCCATCTGGTGGACGCAGAGTTTATTGCAGCCTCCAAAACCAGCGCGCAGGTGCACAATCTACGCACCTGCAACAAACTGTTCCCATCGTCTTTCCTCATTAAAAAGGTCCAGTCTCCAGAAATCCAGCGTGATACGATTTACTTGTGAAAAGCATGGATGGTGAGCTCTATTTTTACAGTCAAATGAAAGAGTGTTTTGAGTTTAGAGTTACTGGCTTGCACGGCATTGACAAAGCCGGCTCGCGAATCAGCACACACTCCTTTGTGGAATTGAGTGTTGGTTGGATTCATGTTTACACAGGGAAACTGATTAGCAGCGGAAAACCTGGAATTGCTTGTGAGGTTTGTGTCAAGAGCTAGAGTTTGTTGTGAAAATTGCACTTCCAAGCCCATTCACTTTCATTAATAACAACATGATAGCTGTTCCATTTGTTCATGTTGTCTTGTGTCTGTGATCGTATGCCCGCCCTGGTATTTTAAGGCCCGTTGAACATTGCATCCCTCTCTCTGTTACAATTTTAAAATACATTTTCATAATTATGCTTGAATGACTTGCATCGTCCAAAGAAGAGAATGTAAAGTAATTATACACACAGTGTTTCCAGTGTTAACATCAAATGAGGCGCCCTGTGGTGACACTCCATGACAGTCAGGCCCATTTTGCCATTTGTGTTTACTCTACAATACAAGTATATCGTTGAAATGAGAGAAAAATACCCGCTGTACAGTAATTGCTAAATGTTTGCTAAATTGATTGGATTACAAAATGTGAACACGCAACACACACGTATCCAATGAAAATAAGTGATGGTCACTCGTGGTACACTGGATATGTCATTTGTAACATTAAAACCAGCATTTCTCAACAAGCGTCATGACTTTATCGGGGGTATACTAATTAGGAGTTGATTTAAACAAATGACGACCCATAGCTTTAGCACCACAAATTAATTGGCTGCTACTTTTATTTATTACCAAGGCTTCCCAATTATCCTTTGTCACTGTTATTCTGCTTTGTATGGGATACTTGATCATTAGCCTGCTTCGGACGCACAACTTTAAGATGTGCACCGGGTGCGAGTCTAACTGTAGGCAAACGTAGACCATTTTAAACACGTAAAACATCGAAATGAACTCAATGAATACAACGGACTGTGTTCCATCGTGCTCGATCCTAGTGATAGTAGTGTATAACAGCCAATACGCCAAGAGAGGAAGCGATGATACTTTTTCAATGATCACAATAGGTAACGGCAATCACGATGCCGATCGGTAAAATCTGGTTAATTAAAATGTGTACACGGCTTTCGAATGGCCGCCATTGATCCCGGCCGCGATCTCTGTTGTCCGCGTTTAATTAATGCGAGCGCCGACGTAGCCGAGATAAAGCTGACGGGGGGAGAGCAGGAGCCGCGTTATTAAAGAGAAGGATGAAATGCGATTGTTGCCCGTCCTCGTGGGGGCTTTCCCTTTGTGAAGACGCGCCAGGCCGTGCAGCCGAGCCCGAGGCTGCAGAGCACGAGCAGACCTCAATTATACTTGCATCAGGAGCGCTGCGTAGGGAAGGAGCGCGCGCGCCAAGTGCACTCTTATTTAAGCTTTAACTAATTGGCTAAAGGCAAGCCAACACAGCTTCTCCGGAGCCAGAAGAACCAGCGTTTTTTATTAGTATATGTAGCCTATTTTTATATACAGCCGACAGAGGCAGAGAACAATCAATACAACTATTATATATTTTCCCTCTCATTTTACATTGTAATTATTATTTAACAGATGACCTTGGGGAAACTTGCTGGGAATTAAAAGTGCATACTTTGCTTTGTTTGTTTTGCTGTTTCTTTCTCTCTTTTTTTTACACTGTTATACAATCTCATTCTGTATAGTAGGCTACCCTTCATAATGGAATTGTCTCTGTTAAGTTCGAAGAGGCGATGAAATAAATGAGAAACAACCATTATGGTGAAAGTAACTTTCTTTTACTGTTATGGTGGTAGGTCCTCTGCCAAATCACACACATCCAGTACTTACCATATACAAAACAACTATCGGATACAATATGAAGGAGAGCAGTGAGTTTTGTGCTTGAAGCAATTAATCAGCTAGCTATCACAGCTAAAGTATATCTTTAGTCCTCTTGGTATTATTATGGTTGCTTATTCAATATGGGTAAGTGCCTTTGCACTATATCGTACACAATGACTGCACAGCCCAGCTGGCGGAATGCGGGGTGAAAGGAGCATGTGCTGGAGGAGAGCTTGCGCTTGCCTGCACTCTCCCCAATTGGCAGAGGTCATTGCAGCAATGAGACCTATTGGAAATTTGGAGGGAAAAAAAAGCAGGGATCAATATTGCTTAAAAGGTAAGAAACTGGGGCCTTGGGTAGGGCAACCGGTAAAGGCAGTTGTTCTAAGCGCAGGTTGCCCACTGTAGCCTGAGTTCGTGTGCAGGCTGCGCCAGCCCAGCTCTCACCGCGAGTCCCGTTCCGGGGCAATGATTGGCTGTCCATTCCCAAGGGGAGGGAAGCCGGCGTGAGTTCGCTGCATTTTCCAATCTAAGTTGCAGGTCCAAGCCAAGTTCCAATGAAAGCACACACAAAAAAAAAGCCTCAACTTGATATTGGAAATGGGGTGATGGATTTCTGGGTAAGATTTCAACAATGTCAGACTTTCAGATTCTGCATTGTGGTCTTGTTTCTCACTGCGCTCCGGGTTTGAACGGTGTCTGGAAAAGCTGGTATCGGGAGCCTCTCTCTCGCGGCATGGCTGAACACACAGACAAGCGCGGGCAAACCTCAGCGCCTCGTTGCGACTGGATTTCCAATTCAATTCACAGAAAAAAAACGCTCCCCCGAGCTTCGGCGCAGCGCGGCGCGCTCTGGCCAAGTTCAACACGGCGGTGTCATTACTTTCCCAGCCAAAATGCTGAACACCGGACGATTACATGCGTATCTCCCTTCCTGACGATAGCCCCTTCTCCAGAAGCTCCTGAATGAATATGTAAATCCATAGTGCCCTGCAGAGGAAAACAAGATTTCTGCACTTCATCCAGCAGTCTGGGTCAGGTGCTGTCACTGGAATGTGTTTTTTTCCCCCCCTTTTTTTCTACCATCTCTGACACGGTCACAGTGTTTAAAAAAAGAGGAATAATGCATAAATCAAACCCTCGTCAGCGGTGGAGAGACACGCTCTCACACAAGTTGAGGGAGCCAATGTAGCTGTATCTCTGCTGGTAATTGCACGTGCTCGTGAGTGGCACAGCGGAGATTAGCCTGGAGGCCACAATAGCACACCGCTGCACCGCACACGCTCTGTGGGCCGCCGCTGCCGACACGCTGATTGACAGCCGTGCCACTGCCCTTCCATAATTCAGCAGCCAGCCTAGAGGGCAGAGAGAGAGAGAGAGAGAGAGAGAGGGAGGGAGGGAGAGAGAGAGAGAGAGAGAGGGAGAGAGAGAGAGAGAGAGAGAGAGAGAGAGAGAGAGAGAGAGGGGAGAGAGAGAGAGAGAGAGAGAGAGAGAGAGAGAGAGAGGGAGAGATTGCCTGCACGCATGCATTGTGTGTGTGTGTGTGTGCGTGGGTGAGTGGGTGGTTAGGTGTGTGTGTGTGTGTGTGTGTGTGTGTGTGTGTGTGTGCGTGTGGAAAGATTCTGGAGACATCATCGTTGTTAGGGAGCAATATGAGGTTGGAATTTATGAATTTGTTATAGAGAGAAGAAACAAGGCCGTGAGCGAATCAACTAGCGCATGGGGGCTGTATAGAGCTGTTTCATTTAACTCCACAGGCTTGGAGTGAGGAGCAAGGCCTTGGGTATGAGAAATAAGATGTACCAAGGACAGAGTACATCTCTTACATTCTGAATTGACTGAAGCCCTTGCACATGAAAATAATAATAATAATATTTCACAATGTGAAAACTTGTGCTGCACGAAGGAAAAAAAAACTGGTTTGGGTCCCCTCAATTAAATGTTTGTTATACCAAATTAGGGAAACTATTAAAACATGAAACGTTATGAAAAAATACTAATTATTTCACAGTGTGAAGTTTTTTGCTGGACAAAGGGGGAAAAAATAAATGTTTGCTTGAGGTGGTTAAGCTGTACTCCAAAATAAGATCCTGCTTTATTTTGTGGGCAGGTATGTGAGCCTTCTTCTCAGGCAAGAAATTGCAATAAACCTTACAGCGGACTATGGTATCCAGCTGTGCGTTAAAATGGCTCTCAGTTGGAAACAAACTCAGTTCACTGCTGCTCTACTTTAGGGGATGCTGAAGTCTGGGACTAACTTCACTAAGGAAGCTCCAAGTGGGTGCAATTAATACAGTAACCTGTTTACGTCAGAACCCCGCTTCACAACAACAGTGATCAGCCTACAGGTGTACCTTCTCTCTCTTTCAGATCTGTAAATACGTGCTTTTTTACAATGAAAAGTCGATTTGAAAAAACTTTGATTTAAAACTTTAATATTGCGAGGTACGAAATGTGGTTTCTTTTTTACATTATTGTTATACTTTTTTCCCTCCCTAATTTGGAATGGCCACTTATGCCTCTCGATTCAATGCTGTGCAACCCTCACCCGTGCAGGGAGCGCGGCACCTTCGATGTTCTCCAGTGACTACTATGGTGGCTAGCTTAAGTAGCGACTATTTTCCACCCTACACGCCACACGGTACTTACGGGAGAGATATAGCTTTGAGAGAAGGAGAACTAATGGCACTAAAGAACTCATTCTCTCTCTTAGAACTAATGGCAGCCTGTAGACACCTTGCATATTGTTGGAGGGAAGTGATGCCATAGTAACCTGAGGTGCCAGAGCCAACTTTACCCATTGGGAGGACAAAACAATCGGTCATAGTTGACTAATGGCATAGTCCTGGTTTCAACCATTGTGGCTGTACATTAGCAGCATGACTTTTGCTTGGAGTGCTGTCGAGCGTCGAGCAGCGCGCGATGCTGCCTTCACTCAGCGCTTCATACGATTCTGGCTTTTCCATGGCAACAAGAGATTCGCACACCACGGGCCCGGCGAGCCTGGATTTGCTGGACTCCACTCTCCGAGAAGCATATGATATGAACACATGCCCTTGGTCTCCCTCGATCTGTATCTCCCACACAGGGCCAATCAAAGGTTGACCCACCCCCTCAAAGCACTGAGCCTTGGACTCCAGGCTATAAAGGTAAATAAATAAGATTATGATGAAAATAGATTATCAGATTGATCAAATTTCCCGTCTCAAATGAAAGGGGAGAGTGCATCTAGTTTCCTCCCCTGTCCGTGCTGAAGACGATTAAATCAGATAGCACGGAGAACGACAGACAACAGATAAAAGAGTGAGTTTATACTGCCCAGGGGCACTGTTTGTTCACTGCTTGTCACATTTATTTATTTATTTGCCTATATATTTGTTTTATTTAGTCATTTTTCTAGTTCTGAGGACCACGTCAAACAAAGCTTTGCACGTGACTTGCTGAGCCGCCATGCTTGTCCAGGGCAACTTCAAATTGTTATCAGCGCGCTATGCTTTTATAAACTATGTATTCATTGCAGTAGTTCAGGTTAAGTGCTTTGCTCAAGGGTACAAAAATAGTGTCACACCTTGGATTTGAACATATGTCACATATGCAGTCTGGCTCCCTAAAAACTATGATGCACTATTCATAAAAAAAGATGGCTTTGCAGTGTTGGATCTCCCAAAGATCCATATTATAGGAGCCATAAACAGCTAAGGTTCACTGTACCTCCTGTCATTTTCTTCCCTCATGTCTGTCCTTTCTCTCAATTTGTACCGTCGTCACTGGGAAAAGACACAAATCTGTACCACAATGGATCTTATGGTGTACCTTTTGAAGGTAAAATTAATTCATTTGTACCATGCAGAACAAACGTGTACCCTAATTTTACACTTCTTTTTGAGAGTGTGCCATCAGAAGGTTCGAACGTAAGTTTAAAAGCTTTTATTTAATGTAGGTCTCAATTGAAAACCGTGTATAATCACAGCAACGCTGTCGTGTTATTCAAGCAATAGCGTGTAGCTGTGGCACTCTTGATAAGAATTTAATATGAATATTGTCTACATGAATCAGGTAGTTATCTGGTAAAGTGTTCATTATTTGATTTTGCCAAGCAGCTGGGACAGACATGCCAAATTGACCCAATCAGGATGTACATTTGTTACCACGCTTGTTCTCAAAACACTGCACATGTAATTGCTTTGATGGGCTCTCTTAGGTTTTGTGCCACATTCATTTAACCCCCAGACTGAGTGTCAGTTGACAGGACTTGGTTCAATAATGCATACGGCTCATGGAAACAGTCACGCTCCATCGTGAAAGAGCGCTGCAGTTTGCCTTTCATGCTGTAGGATCCATTGATGAGAGATCTGCTTTTCATGGCGTGGGATTCATTAAAGCAGATGTCATACGGGTTTTTTAGAACGTATCTGAGACCATGTCTTTCTTGTGACAAAGAAACCCTTTCAAGTGTCAAATTCAAGTGTGAATTCAAATGTGCTGGAAGAACATTAAAAGAGTGCATTATTTCGTCGCCCGGGGTAATTATAAGATACATGGAGTATGAATACATGACTTGTCACTGTTGCAGATATTACAATTAAAAAAAGAAAGAATTAAAGGCTATGAATGTTACCTCATTTGTGAGTAAGAACATCTGTTGAATGCAATGAGGTTTTACTGACAGCCAAAAATGTACTTTTAAAATGCTGTTGTTCACTGAATCAATTTTTAGCATTCATTCTTTTTTTTGTACTTCTTTTCTAGCCCAGCTTAAGCAAAGGGGTGTGTGTGTGTGTGTGTGTGTGTGCGTGGGGGATTGCTTTGTGCCATCGCCACACCTCTCCCTCACAACACACACACACACACACACACACCAACACCACTTCCCATTCATTAAATCTGACCCAGACATTATTAAAAGTTTAGTCTGATAAAATCAATCCAGAGGGTACCATCAGAAGGTTCAAAAGTGTTGTTGTGTTCTTCAATCAATAACTCAGTAACAAGTGTGAGTGTGTCTGTGTGTGTGTGTGTGTGGGGGGGGTGTATGTCTGTTGTTGCCGTATCTCTCTGTTTGACTTGACCTCTCCCTCTGCGTCTAAGGAGGTGAAGCAATTTCATTTTTATATACCTAGTATGTATTATGTATGTTCAATACTGACTACTCTTTCATATGTATAGACAGTTTCGCTGGAATGTTTGTGCATCAACTAGGCAACAGCTGTGACCCTACAGCACAGCATTTTTGCAATTGTCTTTAGCTGGCTAGCTAACCACCATATATACTATAGCAAGAGTGGAGGGTCGGTGTGTATGCAGGTTTTTGTTTCCAGCAGTTACCCTGGCTCAATGAGCTAATTACCTACAATTGGTATTAAGGGGCCTAATGTGTGAACATTCCCCACACCATTACACCACCACAACCAGCCTGAACAGTTGACACAAGGCAGGATGGATGCATGGATTCATGTTGTTTACGTCAAATTCTGACCCTACCATCTGCATGACGGAAATCGAGATTCGTCAGACTAGGCAACGTTTTTACAATCTTCAACTGTCCAGTTTTGGTGAGCCTGTGCCCACTATAGCTTCACTTGTTCTTAGCTGATAGGAGTGGAACCCAGTGTGGTCTTCTGCTGCTGTAGCCCATCCACTTCAAGGTTTGACGTGTTGTGTGTTCAGAGATGCTCTTTTGCATACCACTGTTGTAACGCGTGGTTATTTGAGTTACTGTCGCCTTCCTGTCAGCTTGAACCATTCTGGCTATTCTCCTCTGACCTCTCTCATTAACAAGGCGCTTTCGCCCACAGAACTGCCGCTCACTGGATGTTTTTTGTTTTTCGCACCATTCTCTGTAAACTCTACAGACTGTTGTGCGTGAAAATCCCATGAGATCAGCAGTTTCTGAGATACTCACACCACTCCCTCTGGCACCAACAATCATTCCACGGTCAAAGTCACTTAGATCACATTTACAGGTGTACAGGTGTACCTAATAAAGTGGCCACTGACTGTATACTGCATTTGAAGTGCAGTGTCTACTCTTGATGTCTTGGTGTCCATTTTTCCCTACTACAATCCAGGCGGAATACTGCTCGGAGAGTGTCTGATTAGCCCTTGAGATATCAAGAGAGCACATCTAGCTAGATTGCTAGCTTGCTAGCTAGATAAGGATACAATTATTTCCACGGTTATTTCCCTGTTTACTTCCCCAAATACCTGTTTCTCATAATTTGGCAGTCCAAATTGACTAGACATTTTGGTAGCTAAGTAAACTGCAATCAGCCTAGCTAATGTCATCTGTTCACATAAGTAAACAAGATGTTTTGAGGGGTTTTAAATGTATGCTCGTGCATAATTACAGTCTTTGTTGCAAGTTTAAATCCGCTTATACTAAACATTGTGAGCCAGTGTCCTAGCTGCCAGGGAGGAGCATTAGTACAGTACAGTGTGGCTTTCAGTGAATATTCAGAGGAACGGTCCAGCATGATCTGCAACTACCCCAACCTATAATAATAATAATAATAATAATTAGTTTTTATAGAGCATGTTTCCAGATCCCAGGGACACTTTACAGCGTATGCCTCTGTCTACTCAAATATTAGCCCTGTGCAACACACAGTCTCTCAACAATGTGATAAGACTATACATTTTTTTGCTTTCCCCACAGTAACTAACAAGAAAGGGACAAAAAAAAAAACCCCATGACGGCATATAGCTGCAGCCATCTGTAACTGTGTTCCCATGAGACTGCCAAGCATTTCCCATCGAGCAACGGGCTGCAGAGCAGGTCTCCGGGGACGTGTGTGAGTGTGAGTGTGAGTGTACGCATACATGCGGATGTGCTTGAACGGGACAGCAAGAGGCACCAGAAACCAGGCCTGAGCCCACAGTGTTGATTGAGATAATTATACACTCTGTGGGGGGTCCTCGCTAATGAGTTTACTCAAATTAAATATTTATTCTTTCACTTATTGTGCACAGAGCCTGGGTCTTAAAAGTGCTGCATTTTAATGCAGTGTTATCTTTATGCATGCATCACATTCCAATTGTCTAACCTGCAGAGAGCACTATCCGATGCATTATATATATATATATATATATATATATATATCAGGGTTATTTTTTTTCAGGTTCTATGCATGGGACGAGGCATTTAATGCTAAATAGCTTGACAACAAGATACAATGAGATGCAATTTGGCACTCTGCCACCTCTAGCAGCAGAGGCACCTTCCGAAGCCTTCTCTAAAATTTCCAGGAACAAGGGAAGGGAAAAAACAACAGCCGAAAACAAAGTTTTTTCAAAGGAAAGTTTGGCATGTTCCACAGATTAAATGGACCCATGCGACTTGTCATCAGTGCGCTTCTGCATTTTGGGTACTGCGTGTTTGTTCTGCTATAAAAAAAACTAAAAACAAGGCCTGGAAACACAGGTTGGCGAGCTCTTGGAATTAATCAAAGGGATTTGAAGTGGGTGGAGGGGGTGTGCACTTAATATTTTGTCAGTTTGAATGGCGTACAGGGCTCCTGCACGGCCCTGGACTGCTCGGCAAAAAACCTCGTCACGGCATGGCGGTACAGGCGCCGCGGTGAAGAGGAGCTTTGGCGGCACTCATCTCAGATGTAAACAGTGTGCCACGTCCGCGGGGACCAGGGTGGGTGTCCTGGCGCAAGCTGAGCTGAGGTGACGACACGAGTCACGCTTTAAAAGCTGCAGCCCCCCCCAATTCTCCATGACTTCTCTCTCCTGAGCGCAGTTAAGCTGCCATTAACGTTACTGGTATCTGAACTGGAAGAGCACGGGATCCTCCAGTGTAATTCTGGTGACATTTAGCTGCGAATCGATTGGGGGACGCATGGTTTGCGTTGGATGGGTGACCGCGACCTTTTGCCTTTCAATCACAGAGGCCAAACGCTGTGGTGCTTGGCTCTTTTAATGTGTGCTTGTTCGTCTTGGTGTGTGAAAGTTCTTGAATGTGTGCGTGTGTGAGAATGTGTGTGCATGTGTCTGTGTAGGATTTCACTCACTTCCCTATCTCTGGTATGCGTGTGTGTGTGTGTGTGTGTGTGTGTTTGGAAGTGTATGTGTATGTGCTTGCATGCCTTTGCGTAGGATTGCACTCACATACCTATCCGTGACGTGATGTGTGTGTGTGTGGAAGTGTATGTGTGTACGTGCTTACATGCCTGTATGAAGGATTGCACTCACATCCCTATCTGCAACTTTCCTGATGAAGAAAATGGGAGGAGGAGCTGGGAGCCAGAGATTAGGTTTGATTGGAGCACTTAACGGAGAGGAGGGAGATGATGCCTGGAGTACTGATGAAGGAGCACAAAGCAGGGCCACTATCTCCCCACAGGGCTCCCTGTCCCTCTTGGGCATTCGCCTGCTCCCCCAGAGAAAAACTCACCTCCATGGTCCTAGTATGTTCCAAACTGTACTGACTAACACAAGTGTTCATTGAAGTGTCCCTGCAGATAAAGAAGCGGCCTTTAATTTTTGCCTTGTTCAAGCATATCCCTGTCCCTCACTATATATATATATATATACATATACAGTGGGTATAATAAGTATTCACCCCCTTTGGCATTTTTCACATTTATCTTCTTACTTCATGGAATCAAAATGGATATAATTATATGGAGGTCACATAATTACTTGATTGGAGTCCATCTGTGTACAATTAAGGTGTTTCAAATGATTTCAAATTAAATACAGCTGTCTGTGAGAGGTCCCACAGTTGGTTAGTGCATTTTGAAACAAAAGCTTCATCATGAAGACCAAATAACATTCAAAGCAAATCTGAGAAAATATTTTTCAAAATAACCAATCAGGGGAAAGATATAATAAGATTTGAAAGACGTTGAATATCCACTTGAGCAAAGTCCATCATAAAGAAATGGAGAGAATATGGCACAACTGTAAATTTTCCTAGAACAGGCCGTCCTTCAAAACTGAGCATCTGTGTAAGAAGGGCACTTGTTAGGGAGGCCACCAAGGGGCCTATGGAAACTCTGACAGAGTTACAGTCTTCCATGGTAGAGATGGAG
Source organism: Aldrovandia affinis (assembly GCA_029706075.1). NCBI lineage: Eukaryota > Metazoa > Chordata > Actinopteri > Notacanthiformes > Halosauridae > Aldrovandia > Aldrovandia affinis. Next base: position 3,020,283 of record JAINUG010000075.1, on the reverse strand, counting down.
GAAACTGTCCATGGGACAACAATAGCCCGGGTGCTTCACAAATCTGCACTTCAGGGAGGATGACAAAAAGAAAGCTATTGTTGAAGAAAACTCACCTGAAATCTCATCTAGAGTTTGCCAGAAGGCATGTAGGGGACTCTCAAACCAAGTGGAGGAAGATTCTATGGTCTGATAAGACCAAGATTGTTCAAATACTGTATAAGCATTTGATATGTTTGTATGTTTATTTCCATTAATAGTTAGCAGGGGTGTGCTAACCTCACTATAGTCATAGTCATGTCGTACCTGTTATTTGTCAATTTTTGAATAGTTGTGGTTGGGTCGGAAAAAGCAAAGTACATGCATTGATATCTAGCTGTAATTGTCAGGGCTCGTTCAGCAAAGCTTTTTTTCCTTTATATTTTGTCTCCTGATTATGAATATCGAATCAAATTAATTAATCTATTATGCAAACACAGTTTTGGAAACGATTAAAATTTGCACGAAAAATGTCTATGAAAAATGCTGATCAGCGATCAATTCAGGATTTGTGTACAACCCTGAAGGCACTGACCACACTTTAATGACATCATTCTCTGAAAGTCTTGCCATCCCCATAGGCGCAATTTACAGGGGGGACAGGCGGGACATGTCCCCCCCACTTTTTGAAATTACGTTCCCCCCCCACACACTTTTTACCTAGTGTTATGTTTTTTGGAGTTATTTGGCACAAGCCCAGCCGGCTCGACTGCCAGATGACAACATGAAGCCCCCCCGCTCACATGTAGTGGGTGCGTCTTCTTGTGTGTCTGCTGTAAGAATTTTCCCCAAAACCTCTCCAAAAAATCGGAACTTTGTGCAAACAGAACTAATGTTTTCATTAATGGAGTCAACGGACAATAAACAAGCAAACCCACCGCCCACCCGATTGGTCATTACGCTGTGAAGTTTGGATTCATTTGCATGAGGTTAAAACATTTTTAACTTACTTGACACACCACTAGATGCGCTGAGAAGGCAACTTAATTTGCTGTAATAATACAGTAGCCTACTGATCGGTTTTACTCATAATCAGAGTGACAACTAGCCCCAGTCTGTACCCTATATAAGGTCAGGTGCATTTGGGACAGATAACTGGCTAACTAACTAGCTAGCTCAGTTAGTACATTAATGCAAATTTAAATTAACCCAACACCCTACTATAGTTGCATTCATCCAAAAATCAATCAAGTTTTTGTGTTGTCATCACAATCAGTTCAGGCACCGCATTCGCTTGAATACATGGGGGAATAAGTCTATCTTCACCCTTCATGAAACATATGCATCTCCATCAATAATAAACCTTGAAGGCAGTTTCAGGTACCGGCTTAAATATTACAAACAACACTATCGAACTGTAAAACTATTTCGGTTCAATGTTTTTTAATAACCCAATTTAGGTACATTTTGGACCTTTGACCTTGATTATCTGAAACATCCTGCATGAAATGTCTGTAGCTTAATCAATAAGAAACACAGAAGGCTGGTTCAGGTATCGCATATACAGGGCTGTCAGGCCGTACAATAGTTTTGTTACAAAAATGCATATTTTTATGCAAATTAGGTGTTTTTGGACCTTTGAACATGGTTATCTCATAATATATGTAAACGCTGATTCTTTTTATCTTTCGATATATTGTAGTTCAGACCCTTTTTTACACCTCCTGATATTTTTGTGTTGTGCCTGCTATCGTTTGAGGCACAGCATACACTGGAATACATGTGGGGGTGGGTCAATTAACCACGAATGCTTAATGACATACCCTCCATGTATTCAAATGTATGCTGTGCCTAAACCGATGGCAAGCAGAAGGATGGTGTTTGGCTCTTCTGTTTAAGAGGAGGTATGTCCACACACTCCACACAGTCCCACAAACACCTCTTATCTTGTTCAAATATAACTGTTTAGTTTTTTGATATTCATATACAAGCCATGATACCATGACAGTATGGTGTAACTAAAAGAGAATTTGAATTATAGGCTTTCTTTGGTAGCCTAGTTTTGCATTTGAATTTTCCTGAGAAGCACTGGCCATTGCCGACGTTGGTCCCCCCCACCTATCAGATCAAATTTGCACCCCTGGTCATCCCCACACTCCAGAAGATAGTATGACTCTGGAAGCCCCTATCTCTACACTAGAGGTTGAAGAATTCAATCAATGAAAAGAGGGGGCGAGATGATTTTCCCATCAAATTTTACAGGAAGTTTGCCTCCAAATTAACCCCTCTTCTCTGTCTCAAGCCATATATATCAGTACTACTGAAAAAGGATAAGAATCCCTTTGTGGAGATCCTTTCTGATGATATATTTGTATTGTTTCAACATCTGGTCGAGCACCATAACATCCCCCCCTCCCATTTCTACAGATACTTACAGATTAGGAACTTTACACGAACACAATTTCCCTCATTCCCCTCTGCTCCACCAATTAGTCAGTTAAACAAATGTCTTGAATTCAATCCCTACCTGAAAGGCCACATCTCTAGGGTATACAGTGCAATCCAAAGTGTTGCGTTATATAATTAAAGTAGTGAGTTCGGCTGCAATGGTGTGGGGATAATACATATTTCAATCGGAGCGTTACACAGTGTACATCAGATAGTAAGTTCCTTCACTGTCTGACTCTCTCTCAATAACCCATGAACCCTAAGCTAAGTCACGCCTCTCGTTAACATAATAGGTGCGCTGTATCCAATCGCGTCGATCCGACACAACACAAAGTACTATCTCTTTCATTGTCTTGACCATTTAAAGAATGCATGGGAGGCGGATGTGGGAATTGAGCTCTCTGACCCGACACGGCAAGACTGCAGTTCAAAAAATACACACATCCTCCGTCTGTGTTAGACATGGTTTTAAATGCAGTTGAAAGTTTTTCACCGTCTTCATTACTGTAGGACCCGACTTGCCAAGTTCTCCTCAGAACTAGACCCTACACGCACTATATGTCATCATGCTACTCACTAACACATGTTTTAGACCTACTTAGCACTTCATTCACTTTGGTCCTCAATTTTTCAAACATACAGTGAGCACCATAATTCATTGGACAGTGACACATTTCTTTGGTTATTTTGGTTCTCTACTCTAGCACTTTGAGTTTGAAAGGATACAATGACAATTGAAGTGCAGACTGTCAGCTTTAATTTGAAGGTATTTTCATCCATATCGGATAGAAATGACAGCACCTTTTGTACATGGTCCCCCCATTTTAAGGTACTACAAGTATTTGTTGAATTGGCTTCACAGATGTGTTTCGTTAGGCAGGTGTATTCATTTGTGCCGTTAGTGAATGCAGAAGAGAGCTGTTGATGTCTAGTCTTGATTCTAGAATTTGCAATTGCCTTTGGAGATTGTTGTTGGGGTGTGACAACATGAGGAAGACAGCAGTGTCGATGCAAATTAAGCTGACCGTCAGCTCAGGTAAAAGAAAAGGCTCAGAAATGAAAATCAATCAGTCAGGAACATTGAAAAAACCCTGGGCATGCCTAAGTCAACAGTTTGGTTCATCATTAACAAGAAAAAAAACAACTGGTGAACTCAATTATGTCAAAATACCCGGTAGACCGAGTTAGACCACTGTAGTGGATGACCGGAAATTACTCTCTATGGTGAAGAAAACCCCCCTGACAATGGCCCAACAGATCAAAAACACTCTCCTGGATGCAGGTGTAGGTGTGTCAAAGTCTACCATACATAGAAGACTACACCAGCAGGACTACAGAGGGTATACCACAAGATGCAAACCACTGATAAGCCTGAAGAACAGAAAGGCTAAAAAGCATCTAAAAGAGTTCTGGAACAAAGTCTTGTGGACAGATGAGACAAAGATTAACATGTACCAGAGAGATGAAAAGAGGAAAGTATGTAGAAAAAAAGCAAATGCCCATGATCCAAAGCATACCACCTCATCCGTGAAACATGGTGGAGGGGGTATTATGGCTTGGGCCTGTATGGCTGCCAGTGGAACGAGCTCACTTGTCTTCGTCGATGATGTGACTGCAGACAGAAGTAGAACAATTAATTCTGAAGTCTACAGAAATAATTGATCTGCTCAGATAAACCAAATGCCTCCAAACTCATTGGACGGCACTTCATCATGCAACAAGACAATGACCTGAAACATACTGCTAGAGCAACGAAGGGGTTTTTGATGGCCAAAAAGTGGAAAATCCTTGACCGGCCGAGTCAATCACCGGATCTGAGTCCAATTGAACATGCATTTTACATGCTGAAGAGGAGACTGAAGGCAAAAAGCCCCCAAACAAGCAGGAACTGAAGATGGCTGCAGTACAGACCTGGCAGAGCATCACCAGGGAAGATACCCAGCGTCTGGTGATGTCTATGCGTCGCAGACTTCAAGCAGCCATTGCATACATAGGATATGCGACTAAATATTAAAAAGTATTACTTTATTCTATATTATGTTAAACTGTCCAATGAATTATGTTGCCTGAAAATGGGGGGGACTATGTACAAAAGGTTCTATCATTTCTAAACGGTTCATCTGATATGGATGAAAATACCCTCAAATTAAAGCTGAAAGTCTGCACTTCAGCCTCATTGTATCGTTTCAATCTCAAAGTGCTAGAGTACAGAACCAAAATAACAAAAAATGTGTCACTGTCCAACGAATTATGGTGCTCACTGTGTGAGAGACAGATTGGTCCAAATCCTATTATTGCAATATTTGGTGTTGTTCCCAAAGATCTGTCCATTCAAAGACACCAGTCAGAGGCCATAACATTCCCTTGCTCGCTGCCTAATTCTTCTTAATTGGAAATGTACGACTCCTCCATCACACACAATGGGCAAAAGCTGTTATGTCCCATCTTAGCCTTGAAAACTGTAAAGACAGTCCATGGATCTACCTGAACATTTTACAAAGTTTTCTCGATTATTATGAACATGAGTTTAAACTGGTAGAATAGCCTGATAGCCTGTATCTATCTCCCCTTCCCCTCTCTTTCTAACCCTCTTCTTTCTTTCTTTCTCCTTTTCTTTTTATTTATTTATAGTAGTCATGTATGTATTTTCTGTTACACATAGTCATAGTTTTCACATTCGGCATGTGTTCGTCTTGTGATCACAATTGAAATAAAGTACGGTCTGACACACTAAATCAAAGGTTTCAGAAACAACGAGAGTATACTCCTTAAAATGGTTTGCTTGATAAATGATAATATGATCGGCTGCATCTCTGTTAAACTTAGCAAATTCCCCTCTCTGCCTCTCTCATTGATCTCTAGTGGCCTCTTCCATGGGAGACACCAAGCTAGGCACACTTGCTAGCTAGTTTAGCTTGCTTTTCTAAACAAGATGTTTAGCTGGCAGGGACCTTTTGCTCGCTTGATGACAAGGCTGAGAGATGGCAAGATGACCAGTCAAACACGCAACACTGCTGTGTGTGAACTGATAAGTCAAGAGTGATACACAGTGCAGAGGGGGTGGATCAGAGAAAAGTAGTCACATGTATTGACGTACATGTATTGGAGTACTTGTGTCCATATATTGATTGGCAGTACTACCATCCAATTAAAATGGAATTATGAATGACTCACTGGATTAAGCAGTTTTCCATTATCTTTTAAATTATCAGCTATTTCTTTCTTACTACAGATTTTTCAGTTTCAAAGTTGTAACAATAGTCATATTTTCTTACTAGTCAGTAATAGTTAGCAGTAATGGTTATACGAAGAAAGCTTGGAGCTTCTGCTCTTCATAATATTATTGCATCCACTGTATGTCCCCCCCCCTCCATTGCGTAACAATATCCATTCTTCTCATCCCTACACTCCCCCCTTTTACCCCCATTGAAACTGGAGTATAATTATTTTGCATAATGGAATCCTGATCAATAACGCTAACAAGAAAAGCATGTGGGGTTAAAAAAAATGTAAATAAATGTTGCACCATTAAAAAAAAGATACGCCAACAAGCCAGTTGATGAACTTGACCGTTCAGGGGTTCCCAAGTACGGTCTACCAAGTATTGGGAAACCCTGAGGGAAATCACATTACCGTGCGATGCACAAAATCGCTCAAATTGGGAGAGAAAAATACAGAATGGAACAGACAAGCGAATGAATTATTAAAGGCGCGCCATGGCGAGAGCATTGACTGAAATGCGATACACGCTGCGGCGTTAATGCTTCGCGTCTCAAAACAGATGAGCCACGTCGACGTTTCATCACTGTGCGGATTTTAATTTCTTCAGTTTTTTGAAGCCTGTTCTTCTCAATCAATACTGCTAATAAATAGCTGCTTACAGCGCCAAGCCCGGGGCGCGTGCTTATCTGACGATCCATGAAAAACAGCGCTGCACAGTGCCACGGAGTACGGAAAGAAATACAGGAAAGAAAGAAAACAAACATTATATTTAACCTTTTTTTAAATTAATAATAAGCATAAGGGTAAGGGAGTCCAATAATGTTATTGTTTAATTGTGTCCATAATTATTAGTTCAAAAAAAATTACATTACACACATACGCGCTGTGCTTTGTATTTCGCCGTTTTAATCAATATGCTGATGAAGGTTTTGATTATTCCAATTTCCCTTCCCCCTTCGATGGAATCAGGAGGGCTTGCTTGGTGGAACTCACAAAAGATAAATGACTTTAATCAAAAGCACAACAGATTGTAAAATATGGCTATGTTCAGAGGCCAGCAGAACAGTCTTTGAAAATGAGATACCTGAATGCCCATATCAGAATCCTGGCCATGGAAGTACACGGCATCTTATTCGTAATGAAAATCATACACCCATTCATATAAAAGCACGTCACCAAGAAGCTGAGCGCCAACAGATCGTGTGTCTGCGCAGACGAAACAGTTCATAATTAGGCCTCAAATAATCTACTTTCAACCGATAACAACCAAAGCTTCCTGCTCTCTTGAAGTGCATTTTTTTCCTAAGCTTTTCTAAAATGTGTTTTCTATAGTGTAACACTTTAGGTACATCTCAGTGTTCCTTGAAAGCTGAACTCTGGACACAGACCATCTGGGCTTTCCATGCAGGGTGGCATAAGAGGAGGGAAGGGGAGCTTTTTACTCATGTTGGTGTGAACTCGATTCTGACCTCACCAGTTACACTTGAATCGACTGTCTAGCTTTTTTAGTTAACCATCCAAGGAAGAGGTTTTTCTTAGCTAATGTTATGCTTTCATGAAAAATGAATCTGCCAATGACTAGCATCGCTAGCATCGATGTCCGAAAACAATGAGTCTACTGGCAGAATTACCTCCAAAATTACCTCGCAATGACTAACCAAGTCGCTCAGCCATGTAGTGCAATTGGAAGTTGGTCATATCAGTTATATTGACTTGCAATTTCGAGCATGCTACCTGTGAGTACACAGACTCCATTGGTTTCGGACATCAATTCTAGCAATACTAGCCTTTTTATTTTTTGGGGGTGGTTTGCTTTTTTGCATAGACAGCGAACTTGCTAAAGAAACCTAATTCGGTTTTATTCGTACTTGAGAAAACAATGTCGGTCATCTAACGAAAAACATTACACTTGCGTAACAAGCATGAGGATCATCACAACATGGAACATCTGAATCCAGGCCCTGCCCACACTGTGGAGTGCAATGCCACAGGGAAGAGTAGAGGGCATGATAGACACCTGCATCTTTGTATGAAGTCACGGTAATCTATTCATGCAAATTAGCCATCTCCTAATTAAAAGGCTGAGTTGGTTTCTGTTTTTCAGGTGTCAATTTGGGGTAGGGGTGGGGGGTCTCTTTGAGAAAGAATTGTCTTTGAGTTTTACTTCTTCTTTCGTGTATCGCCATCACTGACGGACCTTGGTCTGCCAGCTTGGCGATTTGGTGATGACATTATTTTTCACGAGCTTTCTCGTACTTGGGAGGCCCGCATGAAGGCTGTCGTCTTCTCCCCACTCACACACACACTCATACCTACGGGCAATTTAGACTCTCCAATTAGCCTACCGTGCATGTCTTTGGACTGTGGGAGGAAACCGGAGTACCCGGAGGAAACCCACGCTGACACGGGGAGAACATGCAAACTCCACACAGAAAGGCCCCCGGCCTGGATTCGAACCCGAGACCTTCTTGCTGTGAGGCGACAGCGCTACCCACTGCACCACCGTGCCAGCTTTGAGTTTTACGTCAAACAGTGTCTCCTTGGAGTTCATTAATGTGTGCAGCACAAAGACAGTCAAAGCCAATTCAAAGAAATAACTCCGAAAATAACACCATTGATGTAACTTTTTTAAAGAAAATATATTTATTTTATTTTTATGTATTTAATCGGCACAAAACAAAAACGAAGAGACAAAAAAACTGAACAGGCATGATTAAGGAGTCGTATATGTGCAGGGGGAGGGAAAACAACTTAGAGAGCTTATAAGTGTTATAAGCTCTTATAACTGTTTGAAGGACCTCACCCTTCAAACAGTTATTCAGGAATTACGAAAAAAGGAGAGAAAAGAAAGAGACCAAAAAATCTCTGCAAGATTGGCTCGCGATGAACTGGTTATGTTTTTCCAAAAGAGTGGTGCTCTGTATTTTATTGAGAACTGGCCATGTAGAAAGCAGAATGAAGATTATTTGAAGATCTGGTTCAATGGGTATGGAGTTGTGAGTTTAACTGAAAAAGATTTTGGAAGGAGACTGGGGGATGGTTGTTCTTGAAACAGAAAAGAAATGAACAGATTTGGAATGTTTTAATGTCATGACCATTAAGGATTCCTGTAAAATAATGTAGAAGAGTTTGCAAATCTGTCTGAGTTGGTGGCTAATCCTACAAAGGAGAATTTGGTTGTTTAAGTTGCACTTAAAAGTGCTTGCCCAAACTTTGTTGCAGTATGAATTATAGGAGGGAATAAGAGTGAAGTACAGATTTAACATCAGTTTGTCAAATAGAGCTTGAATGCACATTGTTGATATTGTCATATTGGTCCCGTTAACCATAGCAAACCTTTTTTAACCAGTATTCTCTGTTCCTTTGCTAGTGACCACAGTAGTTACAGACCACAAATGCGAAACGATTTGCTTTAAAAATGAATTGAATTCAGCAGTATTGCTGATGTAATGGAAATATAAATTTCATATTTTTCTACTACCAATTGGGAAGCTTCTCAAATTATGCTCTGAAACTGTTAAAGAGGTAGTAAACATTGTGGGATATTAATTTCCCTTTGGTCATTCAAATCAAACCGTGTTCTGCTTGACTAAACCGAAAGGTTGTTCATTTCTTCTAGGCTTTTTTCACAAGGGTTTGTGGTTTTGATGTTTGTGTAAATAATCTTGGAAATTGTGCTTTCAGTAGCAGAATCATGATTCAGATTCAGATTCATGATGATGTGAGAATCATTACAAACAATTTCACAGCTCATCCAATAAATCTAGAATACTGTATGTGTTATGTATTATAACCGAAGGGCCCAACATAGAAACCATTTTTAGAGTTTTGAAAATCTTGAATTTTGCAAATTGGTTTCAGAGGTTTGATACAAGGGCACATGCCAAAGTTTCATAATTTGCATTAAATGTATTTTTGTATGATGGGGAATGGATAGAGGGGAAGCCATTTTGACCATGTAGTCCCAAGAATTACATTCCTTAATAAGCAATAATATGTTATATTTATCCTGGACAACCGTACAAAAGAGTTACTATAAGAAAAAGCATCTCTGTGTTTATCACACACATTCACTGTTTCCTCCTCCACACCATTATATATTATTATTTGTTTAATGTAACGTATCACTTACAATATCATTTATGTGGGAGATTCAGGAGGATTGTGTGACGGGATCATTGTTTGCCTGTGGCAATTTTTCCAGTCTAAACGTTCTTAGTGTTGGATGTGATTAGAACAAACGATGTCATCGAGGCCAATAAGTGTCACGAGTGGAGAAACATTTCACTAAAGAGAATGCAAAGGACTAGTAAGAGCTTAAACGTACACATTCGTTGTGTGAGAAACGGCGAACACTGAAACGGCTGTTCAGCCATGCCATGTGGACGATCGCTCTGTTACCATTAGCAAGGTGATACATGTTGTTTTAAAGTGGGAGACGAGACAAAATCCCTCATTGTGTAAATTGCATCTAGCCTATTAATGAAGGATGGCGACTGTAACTACCCGGTAAGCGACCTATTGTCATTTTTTATTACAGCAAAGCCTCATATGACTGGGTTTTTAATTAAACGGTAGCTTAGCGAAAGGGCACATATTTTTTCCAGACAGAATCCAGGCCACCCAGTGCCACGGAGAGACGGCAGGTAACTTTTAATCAGGCTTCCGTGGCAAGAGGGATTCACTCAGAAATGCAGTATGCAGAAGGCTTATTAAGACAAATCTTTGGAGAACAACTCCAGTTGCCCTTTTGAAAGGACAAAATAGAGGTTTTTTTCTGTTCTTCTTTTTACCACTTCAAGTGTTCAAGAGTATAAAGGAACAAAAACAGTTTTTTTGTTTTTTTTAACCATTTTTTTCGCCATTTCAAGGAAGCAAATATAATTGTGTGCCTTGAATATGTAACCTCACATCAGTTGCATCTTTGCAGGGAAGAGACATTTTATTTATTTTTTCATTTATTTGTTTGTTTATTTGTTTTGGGACATTATTAAAAAATAATATTTTTTTCAAAACAAGCATCAAGTGCATTCCACGTTTATAGCCAAATGCTCATTTCCAACACCCTTATCCAGAAAAATAAAAGTATTTATCAAGAAATGTTTAAAAAAACAAACCACATGCACATACACATTATAAAAAGTGCATCCAGTTTATAAAACAAAACAAAATAACAAAATAGCAATTAATTACTTGAATGAGAGCAACGATAGATAGAACGTTCATAAAAGGCTATTGCTGTATTAAAATACAGTTAAAAGCAACTGGGGCATTTATTGGTACTGATAGTATCAGAGAGAATATACATTATCATCAGTGGCATTATGCCCATTAACTTTTAACCTCAGTTTTCCGGAAAAACTGTTAATTTACTGCGTGCGATATCAGTCATATTTGATTAAGGAGGCGTGAGTCTGGCAACATTCTGTGGGAGAGGTTTTGGAACACTGCTTCTAATAATCATTGTGCTCGCTGTGGATGAGCTGAGACAGGGGGCAAGTTCAATTCATTAGACAAGGCTAGCCTACATGGAAATATTGGTTTTGAACAGTAATTGTCTAAGTAATTTATAGTTAGCTAGTAGGCTATATCAGAGCTAATCCACATGATAAATGCAATTAGCATGTTACATTGTCTGTTTTTGTAAAGACATTCACACAGAATTAGGCTAATTCTAAGCTAGCCAGCTTTTCCAACAGGTGCAATTGAAGCACACCATCAATTTAAAAGTGTTTAAACAGTATGTCCAGCTACATTATTCATATGTTTGTAGAACCCGTCAATCACTGTAATTATGTTCATTTAGCTACGTTAGCAGAAAATTAGACCATGCGACAAGGAAGCATCGCTACATGCCAGGCCTATGCATAACACTGCTTCTGAAAGAGGAGGGCAGCACAATCACTGAAGAAGAAGCAAGTGAGTCAAGGGGTAGACATATAAACTTGGAAATAAAAGCACAAAATAATTTCTGAACACATTGCAGTGAACTGAAATTGCTCTTAGAGTCGTGTCGTTTGGCACAACCATTACATTCATTGTTGAAGAACAGTTGAACATTTCTCTGCTCACTTCTTCCCCTATCCAATGCAAAGACCTCAGGTCTCATCTTCTCATTCTCATCAAGGGCCCTCAGCAATCTTCAGCAATCAACCAGACAGATTGAGCACAACAACCTGAAATTGTGAACGACTTGAGAGTATATAATTATCGTATTTGAGCAAGATAATAATAATCTAATTTCTAATAATTCTTCTACTCATGTCTTTTGAAATTTACTTGAAAATAAATATTTTGTGTTACAAATTGTGTGGTCTTCTCATTCTAAGTGGGCTCTACGGCTTAAACAACGAAACAAACAAAATTAAAAGTCTTGGTAGGTCACTCCTACATTATAATAAATTGTTAATGTTAATTAATTAGCTGGTGCCACGTGATTGGAGGACATCCTTGATTCACCTCTGAGGTTGATAACTTGAGAAGGGCAAAGTCATATTTAATCCCTAAAGACCGACATGCCAATGAATATTATATAAGGACACAAACACATTTGCAGCCTAGCCATTAACCTCATATAGAAAGGAGCTTCTTCATCATTAACTGGTTCAAAAATACTAGTGGCTGGAATATAGCATATTGGCAGATGCTGCTTTTAGTTTTCCACGCAGTTTTTGTAACAGCAAATGACAGCATGTGGTAAATCGGGGTGATCGGGGGAAATCCATAATCCACTGTTGTCAATCCAAGCCAGGTCCTCAAACAATCAATAGTCGGTACACACACTTGGTTTTCAAACAATCCAAGCCAATTCCGAAAAGCAACTCACTCACTCACTCACTCACTCACTCACTCACTGACTCACTGACTCACTCACTCACTCCGCGTTCCCCCCTTCTGATACTTTGCCAATTGTGTGGGGAAAAGGTGCATCTCTTATTTCCTCCCCAAATTGGCTTCAGCTGCCAACATTCCCAATTTCTTCATTTGTACTCTCATCAGAGTACATTCTAATCTGAATCGGGACTGCACGCTGCTGGGAGCTGTAGTCCTGATGGCTTCAGTGGCTCACAAGAGTTAAAGGAGCAGGCAGCCATTTCCTCGTATAATAAGCATTCACCACCTTTTGCCACTGATCAACACAAAATACTCTATAATGTCAAATTAAAAAAACATTATTTGTGTTAATTAATTACAAGTAAAAAACAGACAATAATTGATTACATGAGTATTCACCCCCCTGGACTTAATACTTGGTAGAACCTTTAGCTGCAATTACAGCTGTGAGTCTGTTTGAGTAATTCTACCAGCTTTGTACATCTGGGCATTGCAATTTTCACCCTTAACTTCTTTACAAAATTGCTTGAGCTCCATCAGGTTGGATGGGGACTGGTGGTGAAAAGCAATTTTCAAATCTTTCCACAGATTCTCAATGGGATTGGGGTCTGGGCTTTGATTGGGCCACTCCAGGACATTGATTTCTTTTTAAAGGTTTTAGGTTTTTTAAACCACTCCAATGTGGCTTTTGCTGTATGCTTTGGGTCATTATCCTGCTGGAATATAAATCTTCTCCTAAGTCCCAGGTCTCTTGCAGACTGCATCATATTTTACTCCGAGATTTGTTTTTATTTTGCGCCATCCGTTTTGCCCTCTATTTTGACAAGTTTTCCGGTCCCTGAAACAGAAAGGCATCCCCATAGCAGTAGTCTTCTGCCACCATGTTTCACAGTAGGGATAGTGTTCTTGGGATGATGCACAGTATTAGGCTTGCGCCAAACATAGTGCCTAATGTTGATGTTAAAAAGTTCTATCTTGGTCCCATGAGACCATAGAATCTTCCGCCACTTAGTTTGAGAGTCTCTCACATGCCTTCTGGCAAACTCTGGGCGAGATTTCATGTGAATTTTCTTCAAAAATTACTTTATTTTTGCCACCCTCCCATAAAACGCAGATTTGTAAAGCGCCCGGGCTATTATTGTCCCATGGACAATTTCTCCCATCTCTACCATGGACGAACTCCATCAAAGTTTCCATAGGCCTCTTGGTGGCCTCCCTAACAAGTGCACGGATGTTCAGTTTTGGAGGATGGCCTGTTCTTGGGAAATTCACAGTGGTGCCATATTCTCTGCATTTCTTTTTGATGGACTTAATTCGTTTGGAAATGCACTAACCAACTGTGTAAGTAAGAAAATAAAATGTGAATAATGCCAAAGGGGGTTAATACTTATTATACTCACTGTACATACAGTACCAGTCAAAAGTTTGAGTACACCTTCCATCTGTACTACGGCTAAGCGGGCACTCCTTCATTCTTGAGAAAGATAACGACCCGAAACACACCTTGAAGTTGTGCAAGAACTATCTGGTGAAGGGGGAATGTGAAGGACAACTCAAACTAAGGACCTGGCCTGCCCAGTGTCCAGACCTCAATCCCATAGAACTTGTATGGGATGAACTGGACAGAACAGTCAAAGCAAAGCAACCCACAAGTGCCTCTGGGAATTGCTGCAGGAGAGCTGGGAAGACATATCGGGTGATTTCCTGCTGAAACTTATTAACCGAATGGCCCGTGTTTGTGAGGCTGTTATCACAGTAAAAGGGTGGCTATTTTGAGGAATCCAAGATTCAATTTTCAATTAAATTGTATTGAACATTGCTTTGAGGTTCCTTTTGTTTATTGTTACATGTGTTTTTTGTAATTTTCAAGTATTTAAAGAAACTTATATGGTGTAAAACATTGTCAATCATGAGATAAACTTAGTTTCCAGCAGGTGTACTCAAACTTTTGACTGGTACTATATATATATACATTTATATTCACTATCTGATTAGCTGATATATGAAAACTAGTAGAAATGTAAAGCTGGAATATATTGAATATAATATAATATAAAGTGTGTGTGTGTGTGTATGTGTTGTGTGCGTATACATACTGTATGTATGTATATATACTGTATATATCAAATCAAAACAATCAAAGTTAAGGTCGCATCAGTGCCCCTCAAAATATTTTGGTGCATGACGCCCATGATTTTGATTGATGTTGACAGATCTGTTTTTCTCTACCCCATTTTTTACTTTTGAGGTGAAATTAAAAAAACTAGTGTACCTATTAATATCAGTTGGTAGTGAATTCCAAGAGGCTTTTTTAGAAAATGCTGATGGAGCACAATTTTGTAATGCGTCTGGACTCTTGAAGATCGGTAGGAACAGTCTGCTCGCAACTTTATGAATTAGTTTAGAGGTGTTAGGGGGCAAGTTGTGAACAATTTGAATCATGAGACAAACATCAAAATAAAACGTACATTTATCGAAACTCAATAAGCTACATTTAGTTTGTATTTTGCAACGGTGGCATTGAGCATGAAAATTCTTTTTTTAAATGAGAATTTTTATGAAAAGATTGCAGTGGCCTTTATTGCAGTTTCTCCAGCTTGAGGCCAGCTTTAAGATTGATGAAATTCAGGCTCACAATTGAATCAAAGACAATGCAAAGCCAACTAACGAATAAGTCAACCTGCAAATTCAACAAGTGCATGCCTTGTGTCCGATTCCTGTGGATAGGCTAAGGGAGACATTCCGGAACTAATATTTTAGAGCTAATCCCTAATCCCTACATTCCAAGATTACATGAAAATGAAGCATCATTTATTTGTTTAAAATCAGAAATGCTTTTATTGTTTGCAGTTCAAAAGGCTGTATGGCATGTATAACTTCTGCGGGGATTAGTTCTACGATCACAACAAAGTCAAATTTCAAGTCCATATCCAGTCAGCGTCTGCACAGAGCCCCTGCTGTTCACAATCGAGAGTTCATGAAGCTGAAAGAGGGATTTGATCAAGGTGCTATTTCTCTCTACAACCCCGAGCCAGTCCACATCTCCGATGGAGGCATCTCTGCCTATTAATTGGCCTTGCGTTGACAGGGATTCGCGGACGTGGTATTAAACCGAGAGACTTTACGATGGATTTTTCTTCTGATGGAGTTTTGATTTTCAGCCCATGAGTCACCTGTTCTGTGGAATATAAAATAGTACAGGCCTTGGTCATAGTGTGCACGCATATGTTCAAAGAAAGTGACGGATTTCTCTACGTGACAATGAATTGTGAGATTTGTAGGATGTTAAATAGAAAGAATATGAAGATATTAAGAACGAGTCTTTGTGATTCCTCCTTTGTGACATTGTGTTTGTTAATTTCCTGGTGGTAGCAAAGCAGCATGTTATGCCATATTTTTGACAGAACTGCAGTGAAACAGCTATTGTCAAAACAAGAATAATTGAAAATGTGATACTTCTCAGATAATTCATATAAATTGTAAACAGGGACAAAAAACCTTGGCAATATTGTTATTTATAAGAACATACATTCAGTAAATATTTCAGGTTGTGCAATGTGTAATAGTTTCCTTTCTGCCGAGAAGGAATCTGCTCGCTTATTGTAACTCAATCGAAAATTAGCCTCAGTAATGGAAACAAATGGGGAAAACTTCTGTTAATTTCACCATGTCAATATAAAAGGATGTGAAAGTGAAACTCGAGATGCATTGTTACGGGGCTACTTGAAAGCATGTTTTTAGATGAGAAAGACAGATCTAGAGACCAGACCGATTTCATTCATTTCAAGTGGCGTGTGTATGCACATGGTATTTAGAATAAAAATACTTTATAAAGACGAAGTTACATCGTTTAGTTTTATTGTGGTGTGTCGCCACCTATACCCAATCCTTGGACTACTAGAAATTCCTGGAAATTATTTTTGGCTGCAGAGCACCTGGTGCATTTTCTGTTTTGCAAGAAGCACAGGCATACCCAGCAAGGATACCCAGGGATTCCTGGACACAGCGACTCTCCAGCAGGAGATTACAGAGAGGACCAGCCAGCCAACCAGCTGTCGGGCGGAGCCTGCAGCGTTGGACGGCGCCCATCACCGTTGGTCATCGGACAGCAATGGAAATGATTTATTTGTGAATTGGTATGATTGCCCAATGTGATCATTGGAATTGACTGCGCCCGCACGTATCGACGCACCATTGGTGAATTACCTTGTTCACGTGAGGTGACTGGCTCATTGGCAAGACAACCAATAAGAGAAACAACACAGCGCTTCCTTTATGAATTCCCAAAACAAGACTTCATTCAAAAAATATTTTAAAATGGTGGCTACCCTTCTGACTGAGAGCCTCCCTCTCTCCGGGCTACCCTGTGGGTGATCATGGCCACCGCCCAACACTGGCGCAGTCAAGATTGACTTCCGAATCATGTGACGCATGGCTGGCATCAATCGGCTGGATGTGCTGCCCGAGAGCCCCACAGCAGCCAGCTTAGTACCTACTGGAAACAGATTGGACACTGTTGAGGTAAAATCCCGAATCTTCCTTGCTGAAAGATCCTCCTTGCAAATGATGTTCTTTTTTTAACCCATTTCGTACCTCAGTTGCCTTTGCTCCGCAAATCAGTTACATAACGGCCAGTCCACAAATCTGCAGCAATAAGAACATTTGACACATTAGTTTGACACATTTGGTTTTTCCTTCAGATGTAAACACAATTCCTTCAAGGTAGCATTTATATCAGCAAAATCAATATGTGTTGATTGCCATAAAACCGGTGGCTATTTCAGCAACAGATCAAGAAATTGACTCTAGTTTTTTTTTTTCCCCAGAACAACACTCCTGCCAGAGTGACAAGACTGGCCAACTGGGTTCTCACCCTCAGCAGTGGGATGACGTACGGTTCATCTTAAATGAAATGTGCACATTCACTGACACACATATGTGTGTGTGTGTGTGTGTGTGTGTGTGTGTGTGTGTGTGTGTGTGTGTGTGTGTGTGCGCGTGAGCAAATGATTTTGGTTAATAAAGTCAGATACAATCAGAGTTCAATTAATATGAGGAACAGAACAGAATGGGCTGATCACTGTCACTGTCAGGGATAACAGCAGACTCTGACCCCCCCCCCAGTAATCCTGCCTTTTCTCTCTTCCAGCAGAAGAGATCTGAGACATCCTGCCCTCCTCTGGTAGCATCTGTTTTTCTTTATGTGTGGGATATATAGGCCATTTCCTCTTTCGGCACGACCTGGCACTCACACTGCTCACAAAATGTTATGCGCTCTTGCCATCAACTGGGTTGACATCGTTTTAGATGAGATTAGAATTACTTACCAGAAGGAATTTCAAATGTGGCATGGGCACATAACGATCTCAGGATTTATAGATGATCAGTACAATGTTAATAAATTGATTTATAAATTGTTTATAAGCACACACATTTATGTTTGTTAATAGATTTACTAACGTTTGCTAATGTAGGTATAATGATTTATTAATTCGATCTTAATTCGATATTTATTAGTAGATCATCAACAAATGCCTTACTAATGATTTATTAATAGACATTATTATGAAGCGTTACCAAAAGGTTTCTCAGACTGAGATGATTTTTTGGGGGGGGGGAAGTTTGACATTGACATTGACAGCAGTGACAGTATTCCCAATATGATGCTGCAGTTTTTTGCTAACTTGTAAATGTCGAGTGGAATTTGTCAATAAATGCTCAAATATACAAGCAGATTTGTGGTTTATGCAAGTTTGACAATTAAGATGTGAGACCAATGTACAACATTTTCAAAAGAATAAATGAAAGACCATAACTATGACCATTTTATACATTTGGACATATTTGTGTTTGTTTGTTTTTGCCATTATTTTTTTCCAGCCCTCCGGGGCCAGATGCTGTCATGTGGAAACTGCTATTAACATTCAACTGAAACACAGACAAAGTTGGCCCTTAACTTTAAGTAATTACATTCTTAAATGTTTCTCGTTGATTTGAACTAACTTAAGGTTAAGGACAAAATGTTCTGTGGTTAAATTGAATCTTATACAAGCAGATAATATTCTCCTTTGCACTTCAGTAATTGGTGTTAATAAAGTACAATTCTGAAAGGAAGACACAACATTTATGCAATGTATAATTTGTTGAATTGAGTTGAATGAGTTGCATTTCCATACAGTATCGGAAACCTCAGAGTAACGAACCTCAGAGTTACGGACTGACCGGTCAACTGAATGCGTATGGAATTGGCATACACAATGATACCTTATCTGTATAAAACTGTATACTGTAGCATACAATGTGCTAACAATGACTCCGCCCCTTTGGAGTTATCTACCTCAGATGTGGATCAATGGTTTCCTTCAATCACGGGGCACCAGTTCCTAAAACATTCGAGCCCACTTATTCGAATGAAGAGACAATAGAATTTGTAACACGGAACATTTATTTTCAGGTAATTTACAAAAGACATAGAAGGATAGAAAAAGGATAGAACAATTATTAGAAAAGATAGTATGTATTTTGCATAAACAGGCAGGGGTGTTTGTTCCCCATCTTTCCCGCTCTGTTGAGGAGATGGTATATGGTATTCCATTGCAGAAGAGTAATAAAACTAATCCCCCCCCCCCTGCCATCCCTGTAAGATAACTATTTTCTTTGAAATGGGAAAAATTTGAATAAAAATGTTCAAACATTGTTCAACAATAAATGTGACATGTGCATGCTGCAATACCAACGTATGACTAATTTTCACCTCTGATAATTACAAGGCTTCTGTACTGCTGTTCATCTATTTGTGTGTGTGTGTCTGTATGTGGCGAGGAATGTGACTGTCAGTTTATTTTTTACCATCGTAACTAGACATTTTTTTTGTATATGAAGCAGTTTAATATTTCAGAGAATCTCCCTTTGAAGGGTAGAGGAGTTGTAAATTATGCATTTGGTGTTTAGAGTTTGCTGGAGGGGACTGGCTTTGACCAGGGGAACTGAGACTTCAAAATCAGCCGGCTAATGAAAAGAAAAGAGAGTCCTCTTTCCCTCGCTCTCACCTTCATCGTAGTTCACTGGAATAAAGTAGGGGGTGACCTAAAAAAAAAAGTTAGCGTGAAACTCACTTTCACCTCCTCGTTGCATTAAAACAGAACTGCATTCGCCGACGATCGAGACGGCAGTCGCTGACGAAAGTTTTGAGACGTCACGATTGGTAAACAGTCTGCGGCAGCAGTGCACGCAGGAGAGGCGGTTCTCTCACCGACCGCGGATGTAACGTTTACTTAAAAGAATATTCAAAATGATGCATTATACATTTAAACCTTTTGAAGAAATAAACATGTTTTTATACTTTCAATCAGTGTTTATCCGGAGCAACATCAAAACATCGAATCTGCGTGGCCTGCTCGAGCAAATCGCAGTGGTGAGGCATAGCTAAATATCTTACTAGATGAAAAGGCTTTAAGCAGGTCATTAAGTTTAGAAGTGCTTAGATTTTACTTTGCTTTGAACACCAAAGTTAACAGACACATTTATACATTTATGAAGCATTATAAGCAGAGGTGGAAATGGGGGACAGGGGTTGCAGGAGTGAATTTATATATTTATATAATATATAATGTAGTTATGTGTAACATAACTTCATAATGCATCTGATCAGTCTCTCTCCGATCAAACACTTTTCACTCTGTGGCCATCCTCCTGTAATCAATCCCTCCCCTCTCCCTGCTGCTGTATCTTGTGTTTACATTAAGCTACAATGCCAATGAAGTTCCAGCATAGGAAATAACAAAATAAAGTCTTAGCTGCAACAATATTTCATTTTGTGAGGGAACTCTACCATCCTCCTAGGTGGGAATCAGATGTGCAAGAATGCGGGTACTTTACTAATATGATTCATGAGACATGCAACAACATACCTTGCTAACTAGCTAGTTCTCCTTAGTAGCAGATATAAAGCTAGCTGTAATAATACTAAGTAATAATAATATGTAATAATAAGTAGTAATACTGGTAGAATTTATGGAGGAAATTACTAGCGTACCATCTATTCATCCATTAATTCACTCATGAATCACTTGGTTGAAAGGCCCTTTCATTTAATGTTGAATAAACAACACTAGCTAGTAGGCTAGCTAGACTCAGTCTATCAGTGTTGTCTTACACAGATATACTGGGGACGAGCATAACTAGGGCTTAGCTTAAGGTGGGTGGAAACAAAGCTAGAAAGCTGACTGGCTAGCTACATTTAAACATTTTTTTGATTATTTTAAACTTGGGACAGATGCAGTTATTAGCTAGCTAATAACGCATTCACTTTCCTTTCCGCCATTTGACTAGTTTATAGTCCAGTGCTTGTCGGTCACTTTCGAGATGGTATGGCCAAAGTGAATACAGTGTTGAACGAATTTGTAGTTTCAAAAACTTCAGAGTCGCTGTAAGTCTTTTATCTGATACATTTTGTGAATCGAGCACACATCCGATAAAACTGAAGACAATTTTTTTCCTTAAATATCTATTTTCAGTTTTTAAGGTTTTCACACATTCGTTGTCTATTTTATTCTATTTTACTGCAATGGGGAAGTACCAACAGATAATCTTCTCCCAAGGAAGGCATTGTTCTTGAAAGCAAGGGAGGGGTGTAGGTTTGCAAATCAGTGGGCGTTGGCTTGTTAGTGGCGATTTTGAACGCCATAGCATAGAGACTCCCGTTTTAATAGTAGGCTAGTGTCTCCAGACGTTATATCAGTAACTGTGATTTTGTCTGGCCTCACATGACTAGTATGCTAGCTAACAAGCTGAGTACCATCGTCTGTTACCAGAGATAATATTTAACTTGACAAAAAGATATATCTGGAAAAAAGTTAAACAAATGCACTAGCGACCCCTGCTGTAAAGTGGGGAAGACAACAAACAAAATATGTAAAAGAATGTTAAAAGGACAGTGAAACAGCGTTTTAATGAAATATTAATCTATTGTGGCAGCCCAAAGGGCTGCACAAGGAAATGGCTACTGGGTCCTTCGACACATGGGAGCCAAAACACTACATTTCCCAGCAGGCCACAGTCACACCTGAGCAAAGTCAAGCAATGGGGACTAACGACCAGCTGAAAGCCATTTCGAGGCCTATTTAA
This sequence comes from Aldrovandia affinis, assembly GCA_029706075.1. Taxonomy (NCBI): domain Eukaryota; kingdom Metazoa; phylum Chordata; class Actinopteri; order Notacanthiformes; family Halosauridae; genus Aldrovandia; species Aldrovandia affinis. Next base: position 2,998,695 of record JAINUG010000075.1, on the reverse strand, counting down.
AGGGCTGATTCCCATCACACTTTGAGAGGAGTTGGAACGTGTTTGGAAAGGAGTTGGTGAGTGTATTGGAGAACCTGTGAAGTCTTTGACCAGCCAGGATTTGGAAAGATTGTTTTTGTGTATGAAGTTGGATTGTTTTGAAGACCCCCTTTGGATTGGCTACGGACTGGATTACGGAACTGAACTGGATTTTGGAATTGATTATGGACATTGACAACGAGTAGGATTGTTTGTATTCCCCCGAATACCCCGCCCTTTGTTTTGTGTAGCGTTTGTCAAGATTATTAGTTTAATAAATCATTGTTTTGTTTTGAATACTGCCTCCTCCGTGTTCTTGAACTTGCCTACGCCGTCTGCAAGGTCCGTGAGTGTCGCCCAACCCTTGGGGACACCACACTATGTTAAAATGTGATAACATAACTCAAACTCAAACATACCCAATTTAATCAGAACATTTGTATGACAGTTCGATTTTAAGTGTGGGCTTCGGTAAAATAAATACTGTCATAAATAAAATACTGCAATGGACGTTAGTTCACCAACATCACTCTTGTTTGTTAAAAATGAATTAAGGTCATAAAAATGAAATGCTCAACGTGAGTTTCTTGCCATCTTTGTCATTGTTCCAAAAGATGTCTATTTCTGACTATTACACATTGGTAGTTGGTAGTGTCAGACTGAGGGACAGTGCACTCACATACACACACACACACACACACACACACACAGTGTGTACCCAGAGTACCGGGATGGATTTCAGTCCATTTCCACCTCTGATTATAAGTGCGCCATTATTTTGTCAGTGTCACAATTGTGCAGACTCTAATGGGCTTTAGCACTCTACTGTAAACAACTATCACATCTACATGAACCTTTTCACACATTGAGCCTGGTCTAACACACCGTTCTGAGAGAGAACAATGCAACGAGAAGAACATTTTGCTCAACTGACCCCCTGCATTCGCATCTATATTTAAATGCAGCTATAACCCCTGGAACCCCTGAAGTGATATGGTGAAAATATCACTCAGAGAACATTTCCTAAAAATAAAATCCCTATCTTACTTCAACAACCAAAATGATCACAAGCACATACGTATATGATATGTTTACAACCATTTTAATCCCGTCAAATCTATATTGGTCTTATGTCCTCATTTGAATGTTACCACTGGTCATTTCATTTGTAATTAAGGAATTCCATCAGCAGCTACGTTTACATGATATTAATTGAACGTTTTACGGCCCACCATTAATTGAATAAAAAGCAATCGTGCCAATATCGCAACTTTCTTCAGCGTTTGGAGTTGTATGGATTGAGGACTAAATAAATAGCAAACAAATACAAAAAAGCAATCATGTCCCCGTCCTTCGGCCGGCGCATTTTATTAGTGGCGGAGAGCTTATTGAGGAGCGCTCTGTAGCGAGGCGAGGCGAGGCGCAGCGGGAAGATCCCCCCTCCCCACAGCACAGAGGCGACCTCCGCTGATTCTGCCCTGCTAATTGTGGGAGTTTTTATTCCCCCTTATTGAGAAGAGTGTCGTGAAGGGTAACAAGGGGGGATTCACTCTCCGTGAAATGAGACAATTTTGGCGTTAATTGCTTTTCTTCTCCCAAAGTCGCCGCTCCGTCTCTCTGCGCCCCCCACCCCCCTCCCCTGCCTGCATTGCCAATCGATGGGCTGGAGAAATACGAGCGGAACTAAGGCAGTTGTGCCCCCCCATATCCTTCCAACCCCCCAATCTACTTCCGCCCTCTCGCTGTTTAGCTCGATTTGGCCAATTTTCACAATGAGAGTATGAATATTGAGCGAGAAGAAAAGAAACACAAGAGGGTGAAAGGAAGAGGGGCCAGTCAATACATGATCTGTGACGACCAGGAAACTCGGCAACGGGCGGGCTGTTACCTCTGAAATCACAGCCTCGTCCATTTAGGACGGGGACTTTCAGCACTGAAATCACAGCCTCGTCCATTTAGGACGGGGACTTTCAGCACTGAAATCACAGCCTCGTCCATTTAGAACGGGGACTTTCAGCACTGAAATCACAGCCTCGTCCATTTAGAACGGGGACTTTCAGCACTGAAATCACAGCCTCCTCCATTTAGAACGGGGACTTTCAGCACTGAAATCACAGCCTCTTCCATGTTTAAGAGTGGTGACTTTCAGTACTTTTAGAGTGGGGAGTTTCCAAATTGAAAATACATAAGAAATAATGAAGACGTAATTTAATGGTGGGTAATCTACACAAATTCCACTATCTAGTGTGCCATCTCATTACCACTGATATCCTGCCATGTAATGGGAAAGTCTTCATATGAATCACCATCCACTAAGAATGCAGGTTTTCTCCCCGTGTCTAAAAATACATATGTTTAAGCCATAATGCCATGATAATATTTACAGTTACTGTCACACTCCGTGAAGATGAATGCTCCTCATTAGCCACTAGATGCAGCCACTATTGATGGCTGATTCTTTGAAATGTGACGCATATGAATTCTGTTTCCTCCATTTCCTTTTAATAATCTTTATGTTTACTCTCTAGCCACCTCATCACAGACTCGGAGAGGGATATTTGTGGTGAGTCCAGTGAACAAACAGAACTGTGGAAAGAGGACAAGAGTACAAAGTGCATGAAAACGTCTGGGGAATCAGAGAGTGATGCCTGGCTTAGCCTACAGACCCTGAAAATCAATACACACACACACACACTCTCTCTCTCTCTCTCTTTCTCTCTCTCTCTCTCTCTCACACACACACACACACACACACACATACTCTCTCTCTCTCTCTCTCTCTCTCTCTCTCACACACACACACACACACACACACACACACACACACTCACCCCCCCACACACATACACACACATACACCTACCCAAACCCACACACAGATACCTACACACACACACACACACGCATACATAAAGGCACACACACTCACACCCGGACACACACATAAAGACACACACACACGCACACAAAGACACACACTCGCACACACACACACACACACACACACACACACACACACACACACACACACACATAGAAGGGCTACTCTGGGAAAGACAATGGAGAGATTTAAGGAACAGAAAGCAGGCAGGGCAATATCGCAAGGATGAGCTGAAGTACTCAAGGGTGCAGAGTAATAATAATAAAGAACACTGTATATTGCATTGTAACACACACACACACACGCGCACACACACACACACCTCCACACACACACAGCACTGGAAAAAGACATGGAGATACTTAGGAGAGGAACAGAACATTCCTCTCAGCTGTGCAACAGGCATACAGTGACCGTACGCCAGCCGCTGAGTGCGTAATGGAGAGAGTTAGGAGAAAAGCACAGGCCTGGATTCAGTCAGCATTCTTTTTGAAACATTCATTCATTGTGATGTACAATTTAATTAAACCATATATAAAGCCACCTTATACCACCTTATAAAACAAACCTTTGCATTTAATTATAAGTTTGGTGAGTTCAGCAATCTCCAAAATGAACTTGTGAAGAAGGAGGTAAAAAAAACGGGCAAGCAGTGGGGTACTAAAGCTAACAAGCGGAGTCTTAGGCAGTATTTAATACATACAAGTAACTGGCAGCTAGGTTATCAGTACATACTGTTCATCTACTGCACCGCAATCCATATCAGTGTTATTAATATGTACAGTAGGCTCTGTTTTTAGTTACACCCTTGATAAAGATGAACAAAGGAGATCATATAAAATAAACTATATAAGTAATGACGTATATTTTATACTCAAAAATGTCAAAATTCCAAACATACTGTACATTACTAATACAATTGTTCAGAAAAACATATTTGGTTTTATTACGTAATAGTATGTTTTTTCCAGAAAGCATCTGGATCACAATTATTCATACCCCTGACTATTATTTTAAATGTAATCCAACAAAAAGAAATATGGAACTGGAACAGTGGCTAACCTGCCAGGTAGAGGACACTAGTCTAGCTCCTGTACATAGGAGTTAAAATCCGGTCACCGTAGCACTTTTACACTTCGATCTGATTTTACCTCATCTCTGTATTAATGTCTCTGTATTGAATGTTATGTCTGTCTGTAACTTTGTCTGTATAATTGCTGCTGCTGTCTGACCAGGTCTCTCTTGAGAATGAGACCCCATGTCTCAATGAGATGACCTGTATAAATAAAGGTTAAATAAAAAATAAAAAAAATCTTGCCCCCACGTGTAGTGAGATGGATGGTTCGAGAGGAAAAAAGAAGTCCAAGGAGCACAGTTCAAGATCTCCAAAACATCATCGTAACGAAAATCATAAACGAATTATTAAAAAATTATATATATATATATAATTAATATTATGAAATTAGCTATGTTTTCATTTTTGTTCTTGATCAACGCTCTTGGCGTTATAAGAGTAGCATGCTTCTGGTCGCCAGATGCTTTCTGTGGAATTCAGCACAGCTTTGGTCAAAGTTTACATTTGTGATCAGCAGTGCTTTAAGAGTTGTCAGCTCCACGCAGTTTCTCTCACACACCGATCGTACGCAGGCCTGTTTGCAGCCCGTGTGAAAGTGAGTGCTTATTTTGACGTTTCGCAGGAAGCCGGGACGCTTCGTGCTCATCCGAATTACCGAACAGATTTTTGGGCTTCCTGTTTGTTTTCATTAATGGCTCTGCACAGCTGGTGCAGAATACTCAATGAACCAAACTGACACGACATCCTCCTCGTTTGCGCTGCAGAAATGCACGCGCGTGTGGAAAATGACATGTCTCAATCAGCTACGGTGCACCGTCGCTCTCAGCAGTTGCCACCTTGACCCGCTGCAAGTGCTTTGTCAGTCCCACATTTTCTGGGTGTTTCGGTCAGTTATATGTGCACAAAAAAGTTCAGTCCTGCATCGACTGCACTGACCTCTTGTGCAAACTATGACTGTTCCTACCATGTATTAATGCACATCTTGTAAGTCGCTCAGGTTAGAGCGTTTGCTAAATGCTTAAAATGTAAATGTAAAATGTAGTCCTTCAGTGAATATCCCCCTGAGTGCTTTATTAAATTGACCAAATAATACTTAATGATACTTAATAATGCTAGTATTGGTGCCTGTGTGTGTGTGTGTCTTTCATTTAGATAGGAGGCAGGGTTTGTCACCCCAAGTGAATGGGGACAAAATTGTGTCAGAGAAGACACAAGACACAAATAAATAGTCAATACAGACAGTCATGTCCTGATGATATAATGCAAATGCCAAGGGTCACACTCTCTGTCTAAACCCTATGATGATGATATAAAGGATATATAAAGGATATATATATATATATATATATATATATAATTACATTAATTACATAACAATAGTACAAAACCAGTTTGGCACATATGACATCATAACAAGGATATATATATACTGTATATATACAGTACCAGTCAAAGATTTGAGTACACCTGCTGGAAACTAGGTTTATCTCATAATTGACAATGTTTTACACCATATAAGTTTCTTTAAATACTTGAAAATTACAAAAATCACATGTAACGATAAACAAAAGGAACATCAAAGCAATGTTCAATAAAATTGAATTGAAAATTGAATCTTGGATTCCTCAAAATACCCACCCTTTGCCGTGATAACAGCCTCACAAACACGGGCCATTCGGTTAATACGTTTCAGCAGGAAATCATCCGATATGTCTTCCCAGCTCTCCTGCAGCTATTCCCAGAGGCACTTGTGGGTTGCTTTGCTTTGACTGTTCTGTCCAGTTCATCCCATACAAGTTCTATGGGATTGAGGTCGGGACACTGGGCAGGCCAGGTCGTTAGTTTGAGTTGTCCTTCACGTTCCCCCTTCACCAGATAGTTCTTGCACAACTAGAAGGTGTGTTTCAGGTTGCTCAAGAATGAAGGACTGCCTGCTTAGCCGTAGTCCAGATGGAAGGTGTACTGAAACTTTTGACTGGTACTGTATATATATACAGTATATATATATATATATATATATATATATATAGACTATTTATATATAGGATATATATGTATATACGTATATAGGATTATGACCATCATAATAGTGAAGCTGTGTTATTAGGACTTGCCTGTCAAAGAGGCAGAGGGGGCTTTGTGTCCTTGCACCATGAATGACTCAGTAAAGTTGCGTTAAAGGGGATGGGAGATGGCAGCAGACGCTACTCTATAGTAATATAGATAACCCTAAGCCATAGATAAATGGATGAATCGGCGCCGACATTTACCACAGGTCCCAGTGCGTATCTCTGTATGCCTGGCACACATCTCTGCTTGGATGTCCACCCACCAACTGAAGCTGAACCTGGGGAAGACCACGCTGCTCTTCCTCCCAGCGAAGGGCTCCCAGATGATTGATGCCTCAATCACCGTGGAAGGCTCCATAGTGTCTATCACAAACTTTGGAGTGACCCTGGATGACCAGCTGTGCTTCTCGGGCCACATCGCAGCGATCACCCGGACCCCCTCCACAACATCCGGAGAATTTGCTCGTTCCTCACCCAAGAGACCACACAACTTCTGGTCCAGGCTTTGGTAATCTCATGTCTGGGCCACTGCAATACCTTGCTGGCAGGCTTTTTGGCCTGTGCCATCAAGCACTAACCATGTTTAATCCTACCATGTATTAATGCACATCTTGTAAGTCGCTCTGGATAAGAGCGTCTGCTAAAATGTAAAATGTACACACCACACTTTGCTGGCTTCCTATAGCAGCGCGTATCAAATTTAAATCACTGGTGCTGCCATTTCAGGCCATTAGAGGAACTGCTCCCTCCTACCTCCAGACACTCATCACTCCCTACACCCCAGCCAGACCCCTCCGCTCTGCCTCCTCTGGCAAACTGACTGCCCCATCCCTCCGGGCGCCTGGCAGCCGCTCCCCGCGGTCTCGCCTCTTCTCTGTCCTCGGTGACCTCGGTGACCCCTCGGTGGTGGAATGATCTTCCGCACTCGGTCAGGACCGCGGAATCACTGGCCATCTTCCACAAGAGTGGAAATCACTACCACTGATCTACCACTCTCTACATTAATTACTGCAATGACCACTGTTTACATGTAAAAAACCCACTAACTTTTCTTTCCCTGTGTTACAGGCACGATGTGCAGCTGCCAACGACGAGGCCTATTGCAGTGTTACTATGCTGATCTCTCGCACTAACTTTGATTAATCTTAACGTGTTTAACTGCCCTTTCTGTAAATCGCTCCGGATAAGCGCGTCTGCTAAACGCCGTAAATGCAAATGCAAACGTATCGCCGCTAAGAGGGAGGCATCCATCCCTCTTGACTCGAGACTGGCTTCCCGAAGATGCTGCGAAGGAGGGAGGGGGCCTCGTAATGGCATCAAGGCCACGGATGGATTAGGAAGGTGCGGTTATCGGAGCCGGTTATCCTCGCAACGCGCTGCCATTTATTTACACGGAGGGTTCACTATTGATGTGTTCCCACCAGCGCAGATGAGCTGTTATCGGCGGTAACCAGAGCGTGCGCACAGACAAGCGAGGGACACCCTGTCACGCACATCGCTCACGACGGCGGCAGAAGGGGGGGGAACGAGAGAGGAACGAGGAGCGAGAGGGAGAACTTCACAGAGAATTCACGCTTTTGTGCGTCTTCTCGTACCTTGAGCAGAATCGCTAAACGACCGCTCGCGAGTCGCCGGTTGCCATGGAGAGAGCGGCGCCACGAGGGCTCCGAAAGAGTCGTGAGGGATGGGACCAGCCACGGCGGGTCCGGTTCTCAATTAAGAACCTTTTCTCAGGGGGGGATGTCACTACGCCGTGTTGCATTTAACGCGGATGCCATTTTCTCATGTTCACGTGCGGGATGGATGTGTTAGAAGTACGAAAGGATTTCGTTAATGAGGTCCATTAAGCGCTCCAGTGTTCTTGCAGAAGTGTACATGATGGGCACAAGCCTTTTTGAGTTACATTTCACAGTGTGTAATCTGAGGACGCTCAAATCTTGAGCTAAGTTTAGCGCTCCCTTTTAGACTTTTGTTACAAATAAATTGCCTCCATTTTAAAAAGTGCCCCCTGACTCCGTGATCGAGACCACAGGATCTCTGATTTTGTACCATATGCAACCAGGTGGTTATTTGCTATAATGAAAAAATACGTTGACATACTGGAAAGCCCTAAATAGGTCGCTGTCCCTTTAAGAAAGATGGGATGAAACAGAAATAGATGTTACTTACTGTGCCGCCGGTAACTGAGCCTAAATGTCATTTACATCAAAGAAATATAAAGCGAATCCATGTATACGCTGAAATGTTAACGTTAAAGTATACTTTAATGCTTGTATACTTATTTACATGCACTGAGGTGATTTATGAGTGAGCGTTGGGGTTATCTTGTGCAGAAGGTAATCGGTGTCAAGAGATAGATGTATCCAGATCGCCACGTGAGGTTTATTTCCTAGCAGAAGGTCAGTGAGTGGAACGTGTACACCCGCATTTGGGGTTTGAGCACGTGGACGTAAAAGGCTTACCAATGGTTTTTATGATATTGTTTTGTTGCATTTCATTTATGTTTTATATTGCACTCATGGAAATTGACTGAAGTTAGTCGCCGATTCTAGTTCAACTGGTGAGGAGTGTATCTCCAGTTGGCTAGATGCACACCTGTGATGAATGAATGAATGAATGAATGAATGAATGAATGAATGAATGAATGAATGAATGAATGAATGAATGAATGATAATTGGATTTATATAGCGCTTTTCTTCCAGGGAACTCCAAGCGCTTACAATGATAGGGGCAACTCACCTCAACCACCACCAATGTGCAGCGCTCACCTGGGTGAACGCGACGGCAGCCATTTTGTGCCAGTACAAACTCACTACACATCAGATACACAGTGGAGAGGCGTGGAAGGAGGGAATTAATTAATTCCATGTATATATAATTTATATATATATATATATATATATATATATATATATATATATATATATATATATATATATACATATATATATATATATATATTTGGTTGGGAATTTGGCCAGGACACCGGGTTAACACCCTACATTGTGATGAGCATTGTGTCTGCTCTGGAAATCCAGATTCTATATCTTTTTTTCTAATCTTAAAATCGAAACAGATACAGTATATTGGAATAAACACCCCAGATATGTATTTGTTGTCCTGTGTGTATTTCCCAGGCTACACAGGTGAGATATATATTTTAATGAGGATTGCTTTCAGTACCGGAGAGCAGCTCTGAAGAGGAAAAAGTATGCTGTTGTCTTTTTTTTCTTCTTTTTTCCTTTCTTTTAGAGACCTAATGTGTTGAATTTCAGAACAAGAACGCTCATCCACTTAATTCAAGTCAAATCCAATACTTGGATTTATTCATCACTGATCTGAGAGGCATTTTTCCTATATCTCAGTATATTATCAAGCAATTTATTCTACATTTTGAGGAAAATATAATAAGGAGTTATAATGGAGATTTTTGCCAAACAGTTCCCAGAACAGTGTTTTGACCTTGTACAATTTGAATGTAAGGACATTGCTTCTTGCAAAATCTGTATAGAGAGTAGACAATAAATGTGATGACTGCATAAGTAATATTTTTCTTTTTCATAAAAATATAAACATGACACACGAATAAAAGGAATATGTTTCAATATGCTTATATTCCAGAATTGTATAATACGATTAATATATTTTCAGCAGTCACAAAACACTAATAAAAACCAAACATTGTAAATTGGACCAGGAATATCTGAGAAAGGAAAAAAACGGAAATGTAGACTTGGCCCAACTCTGTCAACTGTCAATACCCTGTGTCAACATTCTACAACCTGTAGAATATTACTGCCTCCAAACTTCTGGTTACAAATCCAGCTCCCTAGCAACCACTGCACACTGTTGACCATTGTTCCGTTGACACGATGCAGTGCGTGCTCCGTAGTGCAACAAGCAGATGTCATTTTATTTTCACGCTTTTCATTTCATTCTTATTTTCATCGATTTTAATTAAATTATCTCTAAATTACCGCCAGTGTTTCTGGCATCCTAATGCAAGATAGAAAAAAAAGGAAAATCTCCGCAGTTTTAACCATATGGCCCAGTCGTCACCATGGTGACAATTAGGCTCGGGAGCAGACAGACAGGTAGGGTGACGGAGGGAGGGCACCCAATCACAATCCTTCCCTGTGCCCTGTCCTCTGGGCACACTGAAAGCGCACGACTCCAATTGAATATTTTTTTTTAAATCGTGCGTAGGGCTGGAGAAAGTTTCACGTGCAGGAAGCAGGCAAAGATGAAAGGCCGGAGTGATGGCAGGAGGGATGGGGGAGGTGCAGAGAGAGGGCTGCTCCTCCTCTTTTGGCAACGGCAAGACCTTCCTGCTGTCTTCTAAGGTCCGGGAGGCCTTCAGCCCCATAGACAGCGGTGGGCCTCACTTACAGGCGTGCACAGCTGAGGCTGACTGGCAATCATCAGGTCTGTGTACAAAGGCAGAGTTTTCTACGCTTCTGAAGGCACTCCGGTGGACAGAACCCCCCTCTGTCATTGTTGGTTTTTCCTGTTTTTTATTCGCGGCCCAAAAAGGGGAATAAAAATGGCCCTTCGCCAGTTTGTCTCCCAATCTATCTACTTACTACCCAGCATGGTGGCTACACCTGTCACCGAAACCACAGCCAGTAGATCTTGGAGCGCTGGACTGTCAGCCGTTGCCAATCACGACAGCATGTTCCTGAAAGCAGACTTCCGGACAAAGAGAACAGTTTCTATTTGCCTGCTGAATGAAATTCCATTGAAAACATGATGATAATACTGAATTCAGCAAAGACATTGCGTCTCTGCATTTTCGCTGAAGTTCTAAAGCCAGATCTGAGTGAGGCAGTGTATGGTATAGATCTATATAATAATAATATACACCATTTAGCAGACGCTTTTATCCAAAGCGACTTACAGTCATGAATGCATACATTTTCAGTATATGTGGCCCCAGCGGGGATTGAACCTGCGACCTAAGCGTTGCCAACGCCGTGCTCTACCAACTGAGCCACAGAGAACCGAGGTATATTAGTTACCTCTGTTTGAATGTTACACGCTGCATTGTGAATTATATCATTTATTTATTCCTTCTTTCATTCATCTAGGTTCGAAGCATCTAGGTAACACACACACACACACACACACACACACACACACACACACACACACACACACACACACACACACACACACACACACACACACACACACACACACACAATAGATACACACAAACACATTCACACACACACACAGCTGTACGCCTGGCCTCACATGGAATTATTTTCACGCGCCAGGAAGCGGCGAGAGAAAGTCAAGCCCCAGGTAAGCGACGTGCAAAATCTGCAGCTTCCCCACGCTCAGGAAGCCAGTACAGGAAGTGGAAGACACTGGCAGGTTTGCAGCAGAGCAGCAGTCCCCTCCCTTTGAGCGCGAAAACCCCGCGATAAACAGATTGAATCGTCGACGCGGCTCGCATCGGGGAGGGAGAGTCCCGCCCCTCCTGGATCTCGCCGGCGTCTGGGTTCCCACGTCCTTCTCCCGCCTTAATTGCTTTATCAAAGCGATCATTTGGAAGCGACGTCGTCTTTCCCTCGCCGCCCCCTCCCAAATCAGCCGCTAATTGAAAGGTACTCGTTTACAGTGGTGGGAAGCCCATCAGCGAGCGCTGGAACAGTGCTGGATATAGCCACCGTGGAAAAAATAATTGCCATGAGCCACCAGCCACCGGCACTGCCCCGGCGCTACGGCTCGAGTTTTCCTAAAGGTGTGGGGAAGGCAGACGGCCGCCGTGGATTCAGACGGTTTACGGCTCGATCGCAGCGCCGCGCCACCAGGGGGACGGCGGGAGCTCTCCGCCACGCTCGCAGCACTTTGGCCCACTTGAGCTACGGCTCCACATTACAGCGCTCGCGCCGCGCCGCGATCCGAACGGGTCTCCCCGGATCCCCGACCGCCGCGAGCCACTCAAGCAGAGCTCTCCTCCGGGGCGCAGCCATTGTGAGATACAATGAAGCGCCGTTACTGTTGTGTCTCTCCCGCGATCGGCTGGCAGGGCCCCCGCGTCCCAGCTCCCGTCTTTAAGGAGGCGCTTTCGGGAACAGCTGCAAGCGAAATGAGTCTGCCGCTAATTCGGAGTCTCGATGACAATCGCGGTCGGAGGTTTGGGGACGAGTGCATTTTCTCAGCAAAAGTAGCAGGGATGTGCGCCAACTCCGGATCATCTCGTAGAAATGCATGATAGGATTTCTCTGATGAATTTAGAGTATCTACCCGTCATTACATTGAATATGAATCGTGATTTTTTTGGTAAGACGAAACCACCGGGGTTGTAATGAGGAAATGGTTATTCATGATTATAGTCGTAAGGATCTGACAGAAGCAGTCAATAAAGATGCAGTATGGCACTGTTAAAAGCAAACAAATCCATTCCTAGCCCTGTGTAATCATACAAAAACTGCGATGACAATCGATACATATAGATCTAGAAACAAATGCATATATTTGTATGTATAATTTATACATTTCTACTTTCATATTTCATATTTCTCCAGGTAAAATGCATGCATGCATGCATGAACAATATCAATATAGCATCAACAATAGTTACAAGCTCACCTTATTTTCTTGTCATTTACATTACATTTTACATTTTGCAGACACTCTGGATGTAAGAACGACTTACACAGTTTTTTTTGTTTTTTTTAAGGGTACAACAGCAGTGCTCCGCCTGGGAATCAAACCTGCAACCTCAGAGTTGCAAGTCCAGTGCCCTAACCATTACACTACACTGCCGACACTGACACATTGCCAATGCGGTTGTGGTGGATGGCTGCTTTTATCAACGCCATAACATATCAGGCTGTAGCTACTCATTAAATGCATTTAATCTCACAAAATGCACAGCATGAGGTGACTGAACACCAACATCTAGCTGGTGACTGGAGACCTTGCATTCAGGAGTTAGACTCCTCCTCCTTGTCGAATAATTCCCCCGTTCACACCAGTTTCCGTTCCTCCCAGCTTGTTGGAGCATTACAAGAGCGAAATGTTTTGAAATGCATTCTGTTTGCTTACAACCGCTGCTGTTGCTGCGCGCGCGGTATCTGTACACAGGGGGAAATGTGTGAAGGCTGCCGATCAGGCTTTGGGCCTGGAGAAGCGTGTGATGCAAGCGGGTGAAACAGGTTTACGCTTGTCCTGCTGCACGTGCTGCCTGAGCCATATTAGCATTTCATCCAGGGGTGAAAATTGTGAATTATTAAATGATATGTAAAAAAAAGCTACATTTTGTTTATTATGTATATAAATAACATTAAACCAGTGGCCCGGAGTGGTACGGGAGACATGGGAGGGAATCGAGGGTATGAATCCATTAGCGCATCCATAATACATTTTGCGGCGTGCCGAATGCTTCATTTGAATATAACCTACATGTTTATTTTATTTTAGTTATTCATTTTATTTTGGAACTTGTGGTCAGGATAAGCTCCTGGAGCTCCGGGACCCTGTGAAGCGCAGAAATAAAAATGCACAGAAACACGTAGTAATGCACAGCATGGCCCGTAGCCGGAACACCATGTGCCCTGCTTCTGTGAATGGATGGCGCTACGCAGGTGTGGGCTTGGTTAGTGCTTGGACTGGAAAACCAAGACACTGCTGGAAGTGGTGTTGGCGGGCCAGTAGGGGGTGGACAAAAATGGCCCTGACTCACTGTAGTCATTAAAGATTCAATGGCACTTATTGCAAGCAAGGTGTCCCGGTCAAATTCCCAACAGGCAGGAAGTGTGGTATAATGGTTAGGGAACTGGGCTTGTAACATTAAGGTTGCAGGTTCAATCCCCAGGTGGGACACTGCCGTTGTACCCTTGAGCAAGGTACTTAACCTGAATTGCTTCAGTTAATACCCAGCTGTATGAATGGATTGTAAAGAAACGTAAACTGTGTAAGCCGCTCTGGATAAGAGCGTCTGCTAAATGCCTGTAATGTAATGTAATGTAACGGCTCTTTCAATCTGCCCCCTAATCATTCCCCAGTTTAATTTGCTCAATTACTCCCTCCCTGTCCACCGCTGCTGACGTGTGTTAGGAGTTATTTTGCAAAATGGCTGCTGTGCTTCACCCAGGTGGGTGCTGCTGCTACACATCAGTGGTGGGTGAGGTGTGCTTCCACCTTCACTGTAGAGTGCCTTGGAATGCAATGTTCTGTTCTGTACTGCTCTACAGCGACCAAAGTACAGTGACACGCAAGGACATCCAAAGTAATAAAGCAGCATATTAGAAAGGATGAAATATCAATAATTACAATTTGGCACATGATAGCAGCCTTTTCAAAGCTGACCTAAGATGGGTTTGGCAATGCCTTCTGATCCTCTCTCGGAAACTGAAAGCATTCCCCCCCTAATTCGTATGCGCCCTTGGAACCTGTGTTGGGCGTGTGTGTTTGCATGCGTTTGCATGTGTGCGCGTGTGTGTGTGCGTGTGTGCGCGTGTGTCCACGAGCTTGCAGACTTTATATGCATATTATTGAAATTCAAAGGAAGGCACTGGAAGAACAGGAAGTCGGGCTCATCTCACCCTTTACGTCTCCCAGTTATATCAGAGCCGGTCCACGCTGCCGTCTCCGTCCCAGGCCGACGTTGCATCCGCCGGTAATCACCTGGGAAAATGAGCCCCACTCCCACCGCCTGTGGCTCCTCCTGGAGCAGGAACGCCGCGCTGTCAGGAGACAGGGATCTTTCTACTGTGCAAACAGCGGGACCCTCTCTATTATTTAAATGGCTGTCCAAACCCCCCCCCAGGCATAGCACTGTGAGCCCTCAATCAAATCCCCCCCTCATCCCTCGACAAAAATACCCCTCTTCTCACCTGCTGTCTCCCCTCTACTTTAGCCTCAATTGCTCCTGCTCTTTTCTCTCTTTTAATATTGAGCTTGTGGGGCATCCCTCGTTCCTAATTCCCATGCACCATTGTGCACCGTACACGACCTATGATGTCCCACTCGCTTCCGTCCGACGGCTTCCTTTCATACAAGCCGCAACGGTGGCGTTTCGTTTTTGACTGTTGCATACTTTATTAATGATTTTTTGTCTTCATTTGAATTTTCTTGTAAAGCGCCCCGGGATGTTTGCACGAAGAGTGTTATATAATAGCCTGTTGTATTGTCTTGTATTCCCGGCAAATTTCCCTCTCTCTTTGAGATTCACATTGCATTCAATACCTTGGCCGATGCCTTGCAGGACATCTACACAAGGGAGCGAGCCTATTTTCAGCATCCTCTTTCCACTTCTCGAAATACTGGACCGATGACGAACTGCCATTTATATAACTCATAACCTAGACATAGGCTAAGATCCAGTCTAACGATAATGAGCTTTGTCTCCAACTTTAGAAATGATAAGGAAATGTTAAGTTTTCTTCATTACTTGCACATTTCTTCCATTCACTTCAGTGACTGTTGAACTGATACCATTGCATGCTTGCTTAATTTTGTCATTCAAATTCATAGACAAACAGCATTGTGGGTAGATGGTATCTGAGCTACAGTGCTGGCTTAATTAATCATCTACTAATCACACTTACAATAAATTGCCTGATAGCAATTGTTTTCAATCAATTAATTATGCGAAAACTTAGGCACAAAACATAGCTACGTAACTATATTCCGATGCAATCGTCGACATTAATGTTGTATTGTTTATCGCGTGCAGAATTAATTAACGCCCGTGGTTTAGTGGCAACAACGAAAGAAAAGTTTATCATTTGAATGGAATTGTATTTATTTTGTCCATTATTTTGGGAAAAGGCAAAGCAACGCAACAGAGCCATTTTGCATAGTGCAGCTTGTCTCTCCAAGATGGGGGAAATTGAACAAAATATCTGAGGTCCACACTTGTTATATGCAGCCATTTACCAATTGCTAGGTATAAAATAATATGCTGTACGTCTTTAATTAAGACTCCAGAGATTTCCTTTCACCTTGTTCTTTTTACTTTCATTTAAGGCCAAAACTGCCAAGGTAATGCATGCAGGTTATTATTTCTTCCAAGGGAAAATGTTAGGCATGATTCTCATGAATAAACCTTTGTATGGATATTACATAGGGATTCATCTAGCTGAAATATGAGCAATATTTACATGTTCAAAAATACACTCAAAAAACCTCGCTAGAATAAAGACCCATGCAATGCGATGCGATACGAGCCATTTTAAAAACAACATGGCCTCATACATACTGCGGGTCTATTTGAAAGCGCTGATCGGTTCATGTAAATCACGTTTCTCGACTGCTGTGTCAACCCCTTAAACCTCTCGTTGTCACGACACTACTCATTTGGAGGGTTGAAACTATTTTTCATAATCATTTGTCCATTGATTATTAGCTGTTATTGATCATGTTTGTAAGCTGTATATAGTATGTACATGTATAGTAACATTCAAATGATAATAAACACTGTGCTGTTGGAAAAAACTGATAAAGGCAGACAATTACATGCATATAATATTGGATCGCAATTAAAATGATAGAAACCTGTGTTTATACTTACAGTTTCTGATTCTGGACACCGTGGGTTTGATCTGTCAATTTAACGAACATTTTTAACACGTTATTAATACAGTAGAGGCTACTTTAAGGTGTGAACAATGCAGAACATTTATCACTACTGCTTGGTGTGTATTGTGCAATGCGGACGGGGGCTGCTTCTTCGCATTTACTGCCGAGGCCTTCAGGACCTTGGACAGCAGCAGCGGTCTCACAAACCAATTACAGGCACGCACATTGGTAATCAACTCAGCAGTTGCTTGTTGCCTTCCTCGGGCCTTTTATAAAGGCATAGCCTGCCGTGCCGCGAGGACTCGGATGGACAAAGCTGTGTCGGTGATTTGTCTCTCTCTGCCACCAGCCCTCCGATCTCGGGCGATGGCGATTTTATGTTGTGCTCTGTCTTTGATCTCAAACACCAGAAGGGAAAGTAATAACGCAGCCACGGACCATTGATGCCGTTTCCTCCTTTTTTTGTTGTTTTCTTGGGTCCATCTTTGTGCCACCTTTGCCACGCATGTTTTATGTGTGCTTACGTACACGTCGGAGGGCACCGAACCTTAAATACATTCATGGAAATCCACGAGCCTTCGATCGCTGCCCTTTCACGATATCGGCGTAAATCCTATAGCCACACAGAACTACAGATGAACTTCAAAAGGTTATTGCCCCATCCATGTTTTATTACAACTACAGCACGTGACCAAAGCATGTGACATAATTATTGCTATCTATGTATGTTATTTGGTCCTTAATAAGTGGCAAATGACTATTTTGAGTTTTTATACTTTCCAAGAAAAGTATAAAATCTGTATTATTGCAGGGTATTTTTTTTTTTTACAAACCATTGGACGCTATCAACTCATTGAGAAGTTGAAATGACTCTTAAAAGGGGTTAACACTGATATGTAAAGTAATAGAGAATCATGTTAAGAGTGAATATGCATTTGAAACTGACTTTTTCAACTATACACATCAGACCTTATCAATGACCAACAATACCATTTATTTAGATGGATAATTAGTGCTAATTAGGCATGTCAATAAGAGATGCATGGTCATGTGACAGTTTAGTTGGGTATCAACTTCTTGGAGGAGCTATTAATGAATCAATAATTAAATGAACATGATTATTATTTTAATACTGAAGAACATGTCTCCTTTTGAAAAATTGAAATACGGCAGAACTGATGTTCTGTTATTAATAATGATTTATCTATTGCAGTATTTATTACAACATCCTCTCAACAAATTAAAAATAAGTAAATGTATAATACATTCTGACTTTATTTATTTATTTACATTGATTAAATACATCTTAACTAATAGATCTAGTTTTACTTATCATTGTAACAAACATGTAGAAATATGGAAAACATGACATGTCAGTTGTTTTATGTCACAATAGAAGTGGGGGATATTGCAAACACCAAAAAGGCTACGTCTGACTCTGAATTTAAACAATTGAAAGAGAAGTAAAACCTCGATAGGGTGCTCTTGTCATTATAACTGTTTGGATTTTGATTCATAAAGGATTTCAACTTCACTTAGTCAGCACAAGCAATGCAAAGAACGTTTGATCTGAAAAGTGAAATGAAGGTACCACAATTCACAGAGGAAGAGCCTATTATTGCTTTAGTGACACACGGACAGGCACGCACACACACACACCGACTGATTCTATGAGAGTTCACAGAAGTGGATTTGCCTTAGTTTGAAGTGATTCAAATGCTATAACTTCCATGAAGTCCTCATTCCACCTTCTCGCTTAAAAATCAGCTGGGAGCAGGGAATGTCACGGCGCTCTGTCCCTATTGGTGATCACTGTAGTTGTAATCATCTCTGTTCAAATGTGTAACTCAAGTGCATATAGCACACATTGCCAATACCCCCACTTCCCACCAAGAGACCTGAAACTGGGGGTCGGCGTGCAGAGTTCCCCAAAAACCTTCTTCATTGACATTCGTTTCCGTCTTCTTTGTATCTGCGAACACTGCTTTCACCCGGTTATTAATTACACTCTTTAGCCGAAGGCTGAGCCATGACACAAGCCACGCAGAACAACCCTTGTTTGGCCCGTGTCAGAGCCAAAGAGTGCAAGTTGGGTAAACGTTAGCGAAGGGAGCTCCTCTCTCCTGCTCGTTATTGGTTTAAAGACGAAGGCTTAACAAGCGAGCCAGACTGTTTTCACTTTCAGGTGAATCCACACCGGGGATCTTTGTTGAAGCAGTTCACACGAAGGGATGAAAACCGCGTTGGAGCTTTCTTGTTGAGTAACGCGGTTGGAGCAGGGCTCCTGACACTCGGGGGGCACTTTTTGTGGTATTTTGTGAAAAAAGCACCTTACCTCCCGCACGTAGGAAGAGGCACCACAGTCTTAGGAATAGCAAGGTCATCGTGCTGCCTCGGAACAAACGCTTTCACAGCACCATGGGGCTAACACGACCTCATAACAATTCCGGCGGTTACTGTACGCTTAACTGCGGTATACTTTACTTTAAGCGGGTCTCCGTATAGCTTTCATAAAGCTGAAAATAATGGCATAAACCATGTCATAAGCACACATAAACATTACGACCAACTTACAAGAACTGAAATGAGGTTACGACGCGTGCGACTAATCACTGAACGTCGTACGTCACAAAACAAAAAACAACATGTCTAGGCATTTCCCTTTTGTCCTTGAGAGCAAAGATCAAACAAACATTGAACTTTTTCATTATCAGGCAACTGTCTTTGATGCTCAGAAAGGTTTCAGCGTTGTTATTGGGGGAAAAAACAAAGCTGAGGCAGATTGGCTCGTTGTCCCACCCCTGCGCCGGTCTCAATGAGCACTGCATTGTCTGCTAAATACAGCAAGATAGCAGAGGAGGAGAAATGGCACCATCAGTATTCCCCTTGATAGTGCGGTATAAGTGCTGCCAAACTGCTTGGTAATGTGGGTTCGAGGGGGGAATTCAAGGCATCTTAACACATTCTCTTGCAGTCAAGCCATATAGAGAGGTAAAACGATCAACCTCACACACAAATGCCTTGAGGAAAAGTCAAATATAGAGGTGGCCCTAAGTAAACAGTGATGTATGTGTTTAAAAAAAAAAAATAGATTGTGATATACTGTATGCATTCTGTGTAACATGCAGGTAACTAAAATAAACCAAAATAAAGCCAAAATGAAGGAAGCATCAAGGGAAAGTGTCTTAATAGGGTGTTGGGCCACCGTAATAGCCTCACTGCACTTTGGTATAGATTCTACAAGTGTCTGGGACTCCATTGGAGGGTCGCAACACCATTCTTCCTTGAGAAATTTAATCATTTGGTGTTTCGTTGATGGTGGTGGAACACGTTGTCTCAGGCGCCGCTCCAGAATCTCCCAGAAGTGTTCAATAGTGTTGAGCTCTGACGACTGCGACGGCCACAGCATATGGTTCACATCGTTTTAACGCTCATCAAACTATTCAGTGATCACTCTTTATCCTGGAAGAGGCCGCTCCCATCAGGATAGAAATGCTTCACCCATAGGATGAAGGTGATAACTTTGTAGTTATTGGCATTTGCCTTGCCCTCTAAGGGTTTGAGTGGACCTAAACCATGCCACGCCATAACAGAGCAACCAGAACCCATCGCCGTGGGAAACAAGCACACTGTGGGTTTCTTTTGGCGCGCACCGCACACGCACTCGTCCGCCTTTTGAGAACAGGGTGGAGGATGATTCATCTCGCCATGTGGCTTTCGCCAACGCTCAGTAAACCACCGCCTTTATTTTTTTCCCACCACATTACTCGCAAACGTGCATTTATAGGTGTAATAAGGGGGGTATGCTCTGCAACCCGACTATAGTATCCCTCTCGGTGAAGTTCTGGATGGACTGTTCTCGACAAAACTGCTCACGCCCTAGATTCATATTTGCAGTCAACTGATTCAGAGTTGCTTGTCTGTTTTGCCTTGCATCTCGAACCAATGCACAGACATCGCAGGCAAGGACCATGAGCTTTCGGCCACAGTTGCCCCCAGTTGATGAGGTCACTATGTTTCACTGTTCCTTGTGAAACAGCAGCAAGTTGAGCTGTCTTCGACACTGAAACTCCTGCCAAACGTGCTCCAACAATCACCCCTCTTTTGAAGCCACTGGGATCTGTTGTCCTAGCCATGGTAGCCACAATATTCGGCAACTGGGCCTGCCCAGCATTTTCACACATGCCCCTAAGCATGATGGGATGTTAATGGATTAATTACCTCAGGCACCACACCTGTGTGGAAGCACCTGCTTTCAATATGCTTTGTATCCCTCATTTACTCAAGTTACCTGTATATACAGTTCTTTAATCATTTAATTAGAAAAGGCTCATTTATATTGAATTATTTAGATGCTCATGTAACCAGCTGTTTTAATATTTAAACTGGGTATTATTGCCTGAAGTGCATTTCTGCAAGTATCTGTATGTGTGCATTGCCAAGTTGTTCTCACAGATTTGCATCTCGCAGTTGATGAAAAACGTTATCAAACAAGTAACTACAGAGTGAACATATGTCGATTGATATAAAAGCACTGTCAGTGAATTAGATACATCTATAAGATATTTATCCTCTTTCTTGTTTTTGCGCCTCGTATTATTTTCAGAACATTTGATGACAGCTGCAAAAAACAGCTGCAGTTTTTTCCTTTGGAAAATTGTAAACTCCCCCCCCAATCATCTACTTCAGTTTCAAGTGCTACAAGGACAACTGTCGAGATATACAAATTCAAAATGTAAACAATACAGTGCAGTGCTGTTAAAAAAGAACACACGATTTGTTTTGCTTAGATATAGGCAAAAGACAGGGCTTGAATAGGCTGATCTCAACTGAAAATGTGGATCTTATGATATTTATCTCACGATAAAAAAAGACAAAGACGTGAAAAGATGCAGGAAATGAGCGAAAAGCAAGGAGTGGGAAGGCATTGATGAGAGATTAAGCTGTTAGTAATATTACTGCCCCCCCACCGCCCCATCACCTACTGTATATTCTTCTTATTTTGTGGCAATATCACAGCTGTTTCATAATTTAATCATCTGACAGTAAAACTAACATCTATTCATTTCGCCATTGCACGGACGGCACTGCATATATTGACACGACGCCAGCAAACAAGGCTGAACCATATACACATTGACAAGTTACATATGTTCAAGTAACACTCTCGAAATTAGCTGACTGTCTTGCGCAAAAACTTTAAAACTTTTCTTTGAAAACGATCCCCCCGTTTTCACACATTCGAAATACGTTTCGCGTAGGACGACATCTACGGTGCACTTAATATACTAATAATTGCAATTGTCTACATGAAGGCATGATGTCAATCAACATGAGCATTTTTATATTTATAGAACCCGCACAGCTGGTGCTGAAGTAATCCGCTATGCCCAAATTACGGCCGGCATCCTTGGAATTCGTTCAAAGCTTTGAAAAGCAAAATAAATCAAAAAAGGTGCACTGCGATGCGTCCGCATCGCACATGAAAATCTGAGAATGACTCAGTGTGAAATTCAAATATTCTTTCGTAATTAATGCAATTGCACATAATGGCGGGGAGTCCAAACAGTTTCGAACGCGTTTCGGTCATGCTTCGCTACAGCTTTCATCCCGCAAATGTGGATTGATTATGCATCTTAAATGATTCGCATGCATTACCTAAAACGCAGGAATAGTTCTTGCAACCCGTTGACTTTTAAGCACGTCAAAATACAGTTCTGCTGCACCTTTGGCGCAATCAGTCTATGCAAATGTACGGTTTGGATAGCCCTTCAGAATCTGCGTGGCTCCTTCTGAATCGTATGTAGCTGCTGCACTGCTTTGTCCACAGCAAGGGACACAGTTCACATCGAATTGAGTTCAGTTCAGTGACCTTCAGTAAAAAAAAGAGGGAAAAAAAGCATCTTAAATCATTAAATGGAGTTGGCGAGGCTGTTAAACCCTGATTATTAAACGATACAGACATCAGCATGTGAAATTACTGTGATTAATTTTAAAAGCTATCGCGTTAGCGTGCTTCGTCTGCTTCCGAGCGGCAGGGTTTCCAGCCCTGTGTTTGTGATGACCCTGCCCCCGCCCTCACTGTCACCCCGCCGTGTCGCAGACGAGGCGCTGTCATCGACCCCGCCCCATCTCCCCACCTCCCCCAATCAAATCCCGTCGCCCCCTCGTTCACCCGCGACCCGGACGTCGGCGCCAGTCGTAATCACGAATGGAGTGACCCGGCCCCCCGAAACCCGCTGGCGAGGATCCGCGTCGCGTCTCTGGCCCTGCCGATTCACCCCCATTACGTCTGCGTGGAGAGAGGACACCCCTGAAACGCGCGGGACCGCAGAGGACTCTGCCTCCTTGTGTGGGGGGTCTCCAGGCGTCCCTGAGCGCCTAATTGCCTCAGGTGCGCGTTCCGACGTGGAGCGGTTGACACCTTACCGCCTGTCTCCCGCCTCGGCAACAGAAGCAGAAACATTTTCAGTGACACGACCTTCCCATAAACTCACGTTACCCTGTCGCATCATGCCACATCACATGTTAATGGTGATATAATGGTGGAGCACGGGAGCCCTTTACAGTGGCCCTAATGGGTTATTCCTCTCCTTTCCCTTATTTTTGAGCAGCTGGAAAGACAATAGAGCATATAGTGCGATCATTGTCATTCTTAAGTTTAAGTTTAAGTTTAAGTCAAGCATTTTTAATTTTTTTTGCATTGTTCTCCTGCATGTGCTGTGAAATGACTGAAGAAGTAGAGCAATGTTCATAAACTATAATAAAGTGTATCTTTGTTTACAAAAACATTAAAAAGATCAGACCTGTCAGCAGGGGCAATTCTAGGATTTGACCTTTAGGGGGGCTCAGCCCCCAATGAGAATGTGAGATGTACACATGCAAAGTACAAGCCTACATTTTTCATTAATTTGCTGTTACATTCCCCAAAACAAAAACATCTCAATGGTGGTTGCTCTCAAAATTGAAATCTCTATCTGTGGTATTTTTAAAAATAGATATTAAGTAAAAATGTTTTTTAGAAAAGAATGACTCAACATTTTCAGGGGGATGAAAGACAGGGGGGCTGAAGCCCCCCTAAATAGGGTCTAAAATCACCACTGCCTGTCAGCATTTTGAAGCAAAGCCGTTCATGAGAGAGGTAGGATGAGAGAGAGAGAGAGAGCGAGAGAGAGAGAAAAAAACCCCCAAATGGATTAAATTGCATGCAAAAAAAATGCAAGCAGTAATAGCTACTCTACAGTGTAACAGTCAAAGTAAAGGTCAAGAGCTCAACACGTGTGTAGAGCCAAGCCTTGTGTATACTCGGCTGTCAGTCAACAAGCGTAATTTCCATATCTACTTGTTTAAAATAAACTGTCACCGGCAGGGAAATACCATTTAATTCCAATATCAAACACTCTCGATGCCCTGCAAATTTCCTCTCCTTTTCACAAGGACTTGCACACGGCACACCGCCATTAGCGAGAGAGGTTATATAAATGTCTGTAGTGCTTATGAGTGAGTGCTGACCTCTCCTTTACACTTGTACATTTTGATGTCTACATGAGCTATGTGAAGGTCACCGAGGGTCATTCCTCGAAAAATACCTGACTTGGATTAAGACGAGCTTGACAGATTTTTATTTTTTCCCTAAAATGTAATGTCTAAATCTCGGAAAAGTAACAAATGTACAGGGTGAAGTTATACACTAGATTTGTTTGTTTGTATATTTTATTAGAATAGAGGGCTCTGTTTTGACAGCGCTACAACCTGTTGTTTGACTGAACGTCAAGTTGTACCTCTAATGCACCCTGGAAGAAGCCAATGGAAGAAAAAACTGGGGATGGGTTGAGGGGTGAGGGACTTTAAAAAGGAGAAAATTGTTAGAGAGAGAAAACATGTTATTCGTATTAATGCTACTCTGTCATAGATGGTATTTTAGAGACATCCTATTTCCCATTCTTATTCACCAGCTACACAACAAAAGGATCCTGAATTATAACCAAATGGTTGCCATGGTGCTGTGCTGGAATTTCAAATCTCACTCTCTCTTGCTCGCTTTTCGCAAAACAAGCGGATAATTAAAGGCAAAAAAAGCGAAAAAAGAAAACGAATGAGGCCAAGTTAAAAGGCGTTTGACTAAGACTAGAATTAAGGGAGACCAACGTAAGTTGAGCCTGTGGGTAAGACAAGCCACCACCCGTCGCCAGGCAACCAAGATTAGCCACGTGGTGCCACCTACGGTGCGACGAGCCCTGGATGGGCGATACGCGCTGGCAGTGTGGCTCCGTCTGCTGGAGAGACAGTACAGCAAACGTTCCCAAGCTGCCATCTGGGGTCTCCTGCCATAAAAGAGTCCTAGGGGATCCTCAGCAAAACCAAGAAAAAACAAGACCTCTTCTTCTGTTCTTTCCCTTACAAGAACATTTTGTTTACATTTCCATATTTATAAAGTGACGTAATTTCACCTTCAGATAAAAAAGAACCCTCGTCTGGTTTATCCCCCTTCGGTAATAATGGAAATGGACTTGTTAAATATTTCATTGTACTAAATAGCTACATCTCCATGTGCTTCCGTGCACAAACTGTGTTTAAGCCCGCTGTGGGTGTTGGTATCAAATTGCAACCGTTGGGGCTGGGATCCTCAGCCACAGGGTGGTTATTTTAGGGGGCCCGGAGATTAAACACTTTGGAAATCCCAGCGCGCACTCACTCCCGGCCGCACACCTCTGCAGTGCATCCATCTCAATGCCTCGTATTGGTTCCGCGGCTGGACTCACATCAGTGGCGGGCATCAGTGGGGACTGGCGCAGAGGGCGAGCAGGTGAAACACAAAGGTAAGATTGATAAGAACTGCCGCAGGCCTTGCGTTTGATGGAGAGCCTTGCTCAGATGAAGACCTGGCTAACAATCAGAGCTGGCAAACAAGCCTCCTTCTGGTGTCGGTTCTTAACTTTGGTTTCCAAATAAAAAGAGCGTCACTCTGCCTTCAGACACAGACACAGTTTGAAAGTCGATTTTTCTGATTTCTGAACCTTCCAAACTGTGTTTGAAAGGAAAAATGCTAACACTTACATTTGATTGAAAATACATTTCAGGGCAAATGTTGATTGAATTAGATTCCCAAGATCTGAGATCCAATATACATATTTCCTTGCAATTGAATGCAAACATTTGTTTTTAGCTTATAAAATAAAGTTTAGCGATTAAATCAATTAATGAACAAAAAAATATATATATCAAAGAAAGTAACACTTGTTATTATTTATAAGTTAATATCAAGGACAAATATGTTGATTTAATCCGGGCCAGAGTCCAGTGATGCTAATGGTTACGAAAAGGTAGAAACGACTAAACTTCGGGAGAAAAGGCTCCCCAGAAAGCAGGGGGCGGCCGTTTGCTTCATTGCGTTGTTTTTACACGTGGCTTCTGCCATGGATTACACACAACCCAAGGAGCAGCCCCTTGATTGAAATGGTCTGAAACCACTGACCTAAGCAGGAACAGCCCCAACGATCCCAAACGTGCTTCCTCATTTCCTCGCTGAGTGGGGGGGGGGGAATCGTCGTTTGTTTAAAATGGAGAGGGAGCTGTGACGTAAGGAACCGGCCAGTCTCCAAGAGGGAAGGAGACCATTCCTCCTGTTCAAGATCGACACGAGGCACCAAACACAGGGAGACTGAGCGCGTTTCCCGGGAACGCCAGACTCTCGTAGGTCAGGTAATGACGGAGGAGACACAACTGGAAGAGGCCGGAGATCGTTTTCCTCCCCGCTGGGCGCTCCGCTGCCGATGAGCCTGGCAGAGCCATACGAAACCAGCATCGATTCCATGGTCATTATGTCATCTATGGCGCGATAATCCTCCCTGAAACCTTTGATAGACTCAAATCCCAGCTCACCGAAGGAGGGATTATGATGGTGTCCTGCGTTTACACTGGCACGCGGCGGTACTTGGACCCACGGCATCCAAATCAATTCCGCACATGGCGCCCGCTGCCGCGAGAGTCGGCCCTGATGGCGAAGCTCCCAGTTCCAGAGTGACTGGGACGAGGCTGTGTCCTATTCGAGCGACGGCGGAACGAAACGCCGACATCGCTATGCTGACAGAGCTCCCGATCCGGAAGCGTCGGGCACAGAAAGAGACCAAAATAAACCCTGAGACAGAAGCCCACAGGGTATTCTCCCCCTTTCCTCTCCAGCTGCTTCTCCGGGGGTGTCGCATGGCCTACGCCCCCACGGAGGATGAGGGCCTAGCCTCACCGATGCATGCGTCTGCTCACAGCCACATCGACCGTTGAGATAGGAGACACCTACGATCTTCTCTGTGTGCATTTTACTGCACTGCTGTAACAGGTGTAGCAAAACCTGTGTTTGAGTCCTGAGAATACACGAGCACTTTGCTGGGGATCATATCTGAGGGTGGAGACAAAGAAACGAAAAAGCATTAGAATGTCCCTGTCCTGCAGCTGATAACTGGAAGCTATGCCCCCCTTCACAACACGTCGTCAGAAAGTATGACTAAATATTTGTTTCCCTTGTAACTCACCGACTTACCTCTGTGACCGTTGAAACCGCACAAAGTCATTTTAACGGCAACGCAACGATGAGTTTTCCAAATGCATGTGCTCACTTTAGGATCGCTTGCTTTCCCCCACAGTGCTTCTCCCATCCATCTCCGGCCGGGATCGGTAACAGAAAGCCCCCATATCCCGGATGAAGGGCACTTCCTAAGTGAATTTAACACACGAGCGTTACAGATGCGAAAGGGGTCAGTGAATCATTTTCACCGTCCTGCGTGCGTTTGCGTGTGTCTGTGTGTACGTGTGTGTGTATTCGAGAGATGACTGAGATAGACACTGGCAGGTCTCACAACACTTGTGCCTGCCAAGGTTTGGTCAGGATTTGCACTGACGCTTTATACAGCAAGACAGTGTGTTTACATTCCTCTGACATAATAATGAGAATACAGAAATGTTTTTAAAAAACTGTCCACACGTGTGTGTGTGTGTGCGTGTGCATGTATGTACATAAATTACGCTTCCTTATAACCATCTTCAGAGACCTACAGACCGACCGGCCGACGGCAGATGACCAAGCGCGGCGAGCTTTGCGCTGTGAAACGGCTGCCGTGCGACACCCAGGTGGGCGCTACACGTCGGAGGTGGTGGCTGAGTTTACACTCGCCAAGTAAAGCGCTTTGACATCCCGAAAAGCATGATGCAAGTGCATTCCATTATTAGTCCACTGCTGATACATATCGCCCGCGGCGTGCTTATACGTCTGTCTCTTTACACAGCGAAACACAAAACAGAGGTCAAGATCGCTTGTGGCTCGTGAGCCTGAGACGCAGGAGGCTGAACCCGTACGCGTTAAACTGATCACAGCTCTCGCCCTTTTCCTTTCACAAACATGACAGTGAGCTGATTAATCCATGCCTGTTGGCAGGTAATTCCCATTCCCTTAACTGTATCTCATTCTTTTTCTTCATTTCGTGTGAGAGAATTCAAATGACAAGAGAGTTCAGTTTAGTGAAATCTATGTAATCGTCACGACGACATTACTTTTAAAGAGACAAGTTGCTTCGGCTGTATATTGCACAAGCTGTGATTGCAAATCACAACAAATGCTAGCAAACAAATGCCATTCAGAAAAATGCTGCATTTCGTGAGTATTTAAACTGCAGGAGATTAACTGAGATTAACTGTGCAGATTAATTTGTAGTGAGCTCATCAGCATGACCTGGTTGCTGGCCAACAAGCAGTAAATCTAAAATAAAGCGTAATTGTTTTTCCAAGGACAAGAATGCTACCAAAAAATGAGATGACAAGACATGTTAGCAACTAACTTGTATGGATTATTCAGTTAATTCATATACTGATTGTTAAATTAGTGGAAAAAAATTCAAACGGGAAAAGTATATAATTTTTTATTCTGAAGATCAATGATCAGTATAAATGTTATAGTATAAAAGTGCAACAAGCTGTCACAGGCTATCAATGGTCAAAACCAAAACACAAACGTGGTCAGCAGGGTCTGGAGCCTCTTCTCATATTTCCGATGCACATTAATTCCGTGGCTAATTGTGCATTTTCCGAAAATCAATCCCGCTTTCTCTCGAAATGAAAATGTTAAAATTGAACTCATAGAATACATTTGTATGCAGGAATCAAAAGTGCTGTCGGAACAAAGCCAAGAGCTGTTCCTTTTGCCACTGTGACGAACAAAAGGAAAATGAAAGGAAATGGAGACGAGCCTCCCCGCGTCAGCCTCGGGTGCGGCGAAGGCAGGGGACCCCGCACGTACGCAAAAACACAAAGGTCCTGCTCGAAATTCTCCCTATAATTATCCGCCGTCGAAATGTTTACCTTGTTTGAAGAAGTCTCTAATTAGGCCCCGGGAAAAAGATCACAAAGTTTCCTCTTACTTTGATTTAGGGATTCTCTCCCCAACCTCCGCTTTTTCTCCTCATCGAGGACACGCAGGAGTAGGGCGTTCGTATCACATGCCAATGACAGAGGGGGAAAAGGGGGAAAGGAGATAAACAATGAGAGCTCGTTCATAGCTTGTGTCATTAACCCGGTCTGCCCCCCTCCGGGGTGAACGGCGATGCTGTCCGCCGTCCGCTCCTCGCCTTCGTGCCTAACTTGTGAGCGGTGCCAGTCAGTATTTTAACGAGGTACATCGTTGTCACCTGGACACTTAGCATGTTATTTACAGGCCTTTCGGCTAATGAGTCCATCCATCACGAGCAGCCAGGGAGCTGAGAGGTCAGAGGTCAAGGAAAAAGCTCCCCGCCGACCGCCATCCGCTCGATTCTCCACACATGACATCATTTTCTCAGCACTTGCGACACTGAACTTAAGGGTGCAAAGGCTGCGCCAATGTTGCATGCATTCATTGTCTGCCACACACATATTTTAAATAGCTGAAATCATATTTACGTTCACATCTAGCTACATATTTAGGCATTTTCTGTTTCTGACCCAGATACTCTGTCCAACTCTGGACTTAAATGGATGTAGATAGCATCAAAATAGACTGAGGGTGTATAATCCAGACCTACAATATGGATGTTGTTTTTGTGTGTAAGTAAGGATAATGGAGGTTGGAGTTAATAATGGAGTTTCCATTGTGCATAGTATGTCTTCTTGCAAATCCAGCTGTCTTTATGTTTATAAATAGACCTGTTTCTTGGGCATATGTATATATGTATATATAGTAGTGCTACAGGGTTGGTGACACACAGGACCTTTTCAGAGGGTGTAGGGAATCAAATAAATGAAGAGGAGGATAACAAACAAAACACTAATTCTCAAAAATACAAAAATAAAGTATTCAAATCATCATTGCACAACTAAAGGATATTCTAAAAACCACAACTAAATCATTAAAAAATATATATATTTAAAAAATAATAATAATAAAGGGCTGGCGGATAGCGTAGCGGTCTAATGCACCACACTTTGGCTGGTCCGGTGTGGTGTGCGCTGCCTGTCAGGGATGCGGTTCGAAAACCCGCGTCTCTACCGGACCGGCCCTGGTCGTCAGCCCCGATCGGAGGCAGCGTTTGGCTGTCCGCCTCTGGGGGAGGGGGGAGGGTGAGCCGGCACGAGTCCGTCGAGGAGCAGGAAAAAGGCGTCCGTGGTAGAATTCCGTCTCGGAAGATCCGGATAAATTCAGCCCGGAGATAATGTTTCGCCCCGGAGGACGGGCGGCAGACTCGTGGGGGAGGGAGAATTGAGATAAATAGAGGGTATAATTGGCAACCAAATTGGGAGAAAAACAGGAAAAAAATTAAAAAATAATAATATATACTGTATATATAAACCCAGTGCATGGTGCCTGCAACATATCTTTCTGCCCTCCAACCTCTCCTCGATGTGGCCCAATCAGTCCTTTTATGCAGTCCACAATTAGAGTCAGCAGTCAGCAGTCCCAGTTCCTAAATTTGATCTGCATACTAAATTATTAATATCAAAATTATTCTTACTAAACTTTCATCAATATAATTCACAGAAACTAGACTGTTCCAAAGCAATGCTTCCCATATTTTCCAACATTCATTCAAGTAACTTTGTTCAAGCACTTTTGTATTCGACAGGACTTTTCATCCAAATGTTGGGTCAATAGTTCAAAACCCAAACTCCTCTGACTGCACAGTGAGTTAGTGGCTTTCTTTTACTGATTTGGGGGAAAGATAAGGAGATGGTACTACCCAGAGAATCAGGAGTTAGTCTGCCCAATTTCCTCTTTAAATGCATTCAATGCGACCCAGAGAAGTAGGGATGACCTGCATGCCTGGCTTTGGTAGAAGAAAATAAATTATCGATAATTCAGACCGACTGGGATCTTGAGGAGAGCAGTGAAGGAAGATAATCTGAGCCACAGCAAACAACCAACACAGTCAAGTCTCTCTCTCCCTTTTCCACACACACTCTTACTGTAGACACACACACACACACACACACACACACACACCTTTACTGCAGACAAGCATACACATACACACATAAACTCTAACATAGCGTTTCTATGTAACAAGAGTCCTTTCTGGCAGTGTGAATTGAAGAGTTCAGTGTCGCTCAGAGAAATCATGCCATAGGTGGTTCTAATTGAATATAGAGGTTATTTGAGACACAAAGCTCCACTCCAGGTCTTTACCACCGAGCCTCGACTTTGGGTGGAATCTGTTATTGCATTGCAACGGCATCCCCTCATGATTGCAACACTGTAGTGGACACGAGAAGCTATGTCTAAAGGGAGTGCTCTAGCACTAATGGCTAATAACTAGTCTGCTTAGCTGGCCAAGTAAAATAATAAAACAACTGCAAAGCTGATATACAGTAACCCCAGGTGCGGGCTATTAATAGCTATAAAATATGATTGGAAATCAATTTAAAACGGCTTAGCTATGTGAGATGTCATTGCAAACTTATTGGCTTCTTCTCTAGCTAAAAAGCATAGCAAGTTGCATAGTTAGCTCACTAGCAATCATTTGCTTGATAACTAGCTAGGTAGCTAGCTGTAGCAAGCTTCTGTCACTATGCTAAGTAGTGAATATGCTACTTAACCAGTGTATCTAGCTTGTTATTTCAGGCAAATATACTGGCCCAAGAGCTACAGAATATGTTTGTTTGATATTGCCTTGATTTGTCACGGCACTTACTAACTGGCTAAATTAATCATACTAGCTAACATTGCATTTATATAGCTAGCTAACTGACATAAGCTACTATCTGGCTAGCAATCAGTTGCTATCTGACTAGCTAGCTAGCTAGCACAACACCATACAGCTCAGTCAAAATAAATAAAAAAGAAAAATATGACAGAAGTAGTGATCTGGCAAGTTATTATGTGTTTATCAACTGTAGTACCAACCTGCATCCTGTGTGTATGTATGTTTTTTCCTTTTATACTCTCCCGATGGGTATTCTGCATGATGAGCGTTATGATAAGGCCGGCACCGTCTAAAGGTCCATGTGTTTAATTAGTCTAATGTTTTAACTTTCACAATCACAATCCCCCTTCTTGCATTCTCTTTGTCTGCTGTTCCGAAACTAAGTAGCAAATGTCTGACATTCATGGATCCGCATTTGAGTGATGGAGAATGAGGGAAAATGTCAATCTGACATAAGTTCAGACACGGGTTCAATGATATCTGTTCTGTTTTGACGGGAGCACATCCATTTTGCGTACTTCGCCCAGATTGACTATTTTTGGGTGTACGTTTCCTCCGAAAGCTTCAAATAAATTCATGAAAATAGTTTTTTAAAAATCAGGGGAATAAATAAATGCTAAAACTGTGATGGACTTATTGTGGAAACAGAGTGGAATCTAAGCAGATATTGTGGAATGAGACTGTGAGCTGAGAGTGTGTTAATCCTTGTTGCCGTGGAAACCTACCTACAAGAATGCCTGAGGTGAGCCGCAGCTCTCTGGGGGAGGAGTTGTCACCACATGTACACCCCCCACCCACCCAAAAAAGAGCATAACCCGTGAATTCAGTCTTTGCAAATTCTTTATGTTGAGGTTGTACAATTAAATGTAAATGTAAATACATTGTCTGCATTGTAGTTGTTCTCATGTATTCAAATGTAGACATGACTGTTGTTGGCACAGATCTTTCCCACATTCTCTTTGTTTTTGAACCTTTTTGATACATTATTTATTGTGTATTCATATTCAACTTTGACATTATATCATTAAAACAGATGCCTGAAAATAATGCATAGCTAGGAAATAGACAGAAACAATTCAGTTTTTGCATTGAACAAAGATTATTTGAAAAGTTGATGGAATAACAGCATTGTTTTGCAATTTGAAAAAGTATAATGGACAATGGATAATGAGAATTCACAAAAGAGCATAAAAGGTAATTAAAATTGAAAAGATAATCCTCTGCAGTGGCACAAAAATGTACATTTTCAAATTGATTCGGGAAATAGTGGTACATTCACCTGGTCTAGTCCACAGAGGAACCAGCAGTACTTTTATTGGCTTTTTGTCATTTTCTGAATCACTGTAATGATATGCAAATCACAAAAAGGAGGCTATTCAAATGGTTATACATGTGGTCTTGATAAATAGCCCCGGTAACCAATGTTTATGAATCAGAAAATGACAAAAATGCCATAACAATATGGTCTCAGCAACTATTGCTGATGCCTGACTGGTGAAAAGCAGTCTCATAAAACTGTAATTTAACACTTCCAGTTGGTCTCCCGGTGGAATGTCATGCCTATCATACAACCAAAGCAAAGGCTGGCAGTGAGTCTATCTTTGCTAAACAAAGTCTAAACCAGACCGCAGATGACTTGATTTTGCCTCTCCCTTTACTCAAACCGGAAGAGTGAACACCCTCCTACTGCATGTTTACACTGCAGAGTGCCAAGCCTGATAAATGTGAGGGATGTGTGTAATAGAGTGGCCCAAATACAAAGACAAATACAAAAAGCACAACCAATCATAAAACCAAATACATTAAGGAAAGCAGAAAAACTAATGGGAAGACACAAATGCAGAAGAATGTCTGAGATACTGGAGGCCTTGGGATTGGAGGTCCGAAATGGTCGTAAGTTTATCAAATAAAATAAAAAATATATATTTTTGATCATTTAATTGGAATCACATAGTCACATTATTGTAACCTTATTAAATAGGCAGTTTTCATTTTGTAGCTATATATATATATATGGCTAGTTAGCCAGCCAACTTCTATAATGTCTGCCTTTTTCAGCGAACTTGGCTACAGTGACTCCCACCCCAATTTGGGTTGTGGATTATTTATAATTTGAAACCATACCGTAGAAGTAGAGTCGTGCTAGCTTGATAGCTAGTGAACTTTTCTAGCATTTGTCACATATGTATTACATAACTTGCTAAAGTGTCTGACTAGTAACTTGTTAGAACACAAAACATCTAGCAAGCTAACTTTAACTAACTTACTAGCTACTTGCTAGAAAAGTTTGCTAGCTAACTAGCTAGCACTACTCTCAACTTACCCTAATGTTAGCTCCTCAGTTATGGTATGTGTCCCACCAACTCGGATAGCTATCTGGCTTTATACATCATTAGGCAACCAATCGGACGAATCTGAGCTAAGTAAGTTAACTCGCTATTATAACGTACTATACATCACTATTTTTCAAGCTTGTTCAGGTAGGTAATTCAAGATAGCTAGCTAGCTAATATTAGCTCTGTTAACCATTATTTTATGTTCCCCTTCGTTGCTACTTTGAGCGAATCTTGATTCACGCTAACAGGTTTTTTGCTATAATTCTGTCTGTGTTCTTGGCAACAAAGAAGTGACTAAAATAATGTCAATTTCCAACAAAGTTTTATAAATATCTCTCATATTTTATTTAGATTTTTGCCTGGTCTTTTTTGGCCCATTGCTGCCATCTACTGTGCAAGTAATGAGCGCTTTCATTTCTTCCTGAACCTTGGAAAAGGAGCAGAATAAATCACTCCAAGTGGTGAGTGCTCAGGATATATACTCCAGCTTTCAGCCTCGTGCTGCATCACCACCCCAGGCATGCGTATATATATTGTGAGAACGTACGGCTTGTCTTTGTTTATTCCTTACACATTCCATCCTTCGAAAAGCTGCAACTCTTGAGAACATTGGCCCTGAAATGCCAAACACAATTTCAAAACAAGGAAGAACAAAAAAGAGAGCACAGCAACATCAATTTGTGATTACGCCATTGGTTTGTATTCGTGCTTAGCTATTCGATGTTTGTGATTTTCCAATTGTTTTTCTGTTTTTCTTAATGTATTTATGATTCATGATCCATCCATCCATCCATCCATCCATCCATTGTCTAAGCCGCTTATTCCTGGTCAGGGTCGCGGGGGGGGGGGCTGGAGCCTATCCCAGCATGCGTTCCGGGCGAGAGGCAGGAATACACCCTGGACAGGTCGCCAATCCATCGCAGGGCACACACACCATTCACTCACACACTCATACCTACGGGCAATTTAGACTCTCCAATTAGCCTAACGTGCATGTCTTTGGACTGTGGGAAGAAACCGGAGTACCCGGAGGAAACCCACGCGGACACGGGAGAACATGCAAACTCCGCACAGAAAGGCCCCCGGCCTGGATTCGAACCCGAGACCTTCTTGCTGTGAGGCGACAGTGCTATCCACTGCACCACCGTGCCGCCATGATTCATGATTTGATTCATATTTGTTTTTGTGTTTGGAACTTCAGAGCTGTTTTGTAAGGATTAAAATGTGTAATCCTAATGGTGTTTATGTTGAATTCTATGATAATCCTAATCATCATAATTTATTATCATTATTTGTAGTCATCCTGAGCAGGCAGACAGAGTGGGGTTTATTGCTCTGTGAGTGAAGCCAGGGCACTTGGGGTATGTAGCTTTGGTGAGCCGGTGGCAAACACCACAACTTCAGGGTTTTACCTATGATCTGGAAATTATGGATCATGGAGAAAATAAATGATAGTAATGATGTAGTAATTATTACTAATATATTATTATTATTATTATTATTATTATTATTAATAAATCACATAAATATATTTTACATGTAGGATAAGTGAGGGGCTTTAACACGTAATACCACTCGTGTTTGGTATTCAGAGTGCTGAACGTTAAACAAGGGCGTTTGACTGTTAAGGCTACTGGATTCAGGGAATAGACCATTTTTATTCTAACTTCACTGTTTTGACAATAGGATGAAGACGATCACTCAGAATGGCTTTGTACTTATTGGTATTTACATTGCCCTCTAAGGGGTTGAGTGGGTTAAAACACCAGTGCACCTCACACCATATAGCTGGGCGAACCCTTCAAGTGTTTCCATTATTTTGGCAGTTACCTGTATATCAACATCCAAAGGAAAGGGCCTATACTATGTTTTCCACCACTGTGGCAAGACCACAGCCTCAGGTGTTGGTGCTTCCACACAGTGGAAACTATAATAATCATAACAAAACAGGTTTATTTTGAAATTGTCTTCGTTTAGTTCAGTAACGTAGCATAATGATTAGTTAAGTATTCTGACAAAAGCTTGATATTGAAGACACTGTAACATTTTGAGCTCACCAGAAGAATGGAAATGAGGAACAGAGCAGAAAATGCGCTTTATTGCATGAAAGCATTTTAATTTCCCTCTCTTGACAGTCAGAGATACCTATTGACCTTGAACACACCACGACTCCACTCAGCAGCATAAAATTATCCACCATTATGTTTGCCCCAGGCCACCCCCCGAATATCAATTATTCTTATTTGTTCCAATCATTTCACATCAAAACAAACCTTGCCTTGAATAAAATGCATGCAATACCAAAAACATTTCGATCAGTCGGGGAATGTATAAAAATTACATATAAATTATTATTAATAATAATAAGACGAATATGAAGAAGAAGAATGAGTTTGAGTGTTAACACAATGCTTATGATCAAACTGTCACATTACAAACATTGAAAGTGAGGGACAAATCTTTGCATTCGTATTCCCTCTTCACCCTAACCTGAAACAAAGTTTGGCTTCTCCACAGGTTGCAACACAATCGTCTATTCTTTGTAAAATGCGTATTGGTATTCATTAAGCGCTACCATTTAGACAGCCACGAATGTGGAACTGAATACTTGGGACACTTGTTTTATCTCTAATTTAATGAAGTCTAAGACATGGTCAGTGTCACGGAAGTGACAAACCTACGGCTCAGTGGGATATGTAAACATGCTTTGCTACAACAGCTAATCATTGGAGAACACAACTTTTTAATTTGGCCCGTAGAGGGTAGCTAAAGGTCACTGAGAGAGAAGCAGCTGCCCAATCCTCCCATCTCTGCTGTGTTGGCTTGTGCTTTATTGATCCAAGATCCTCATCAAGAACCCAGGTTTCCCAGAATCAGTTATGTGATGTGTTCCCAACCACCACCATACAGCTCTGTTCACATTTCTGGTAACACTTCGAATGGCTTTCAGTGTTCACGTTGTCCTCTAATGGGGTTGAGTGAACCTAAATCAAGCCTGGAAAATGCATCACACACCACAACAGAGCTGGCATAACCCTTAAGAACAAATGATCACTGCATACATTATGACAGTGTTAAAACATTTGTTTTGCTTATGTTATATAGGCTTTGTGGCATATAGTTCAAGTAAAGTGTTACAATATCTCTCCCATACTTTTGCCATGCCATGGTTTTGTTGCTTTTGCTCTTATGTTTTCCAATGCAGTGGAGCACCTTAAATGGAATGGCATATACTTCTGTAGAAAGCCTAGGAAATCTATAGAAGTATATAGTACACCTGTCAACCATCGTAAAAGCCAGATCCCTTAACAGCGGACGACTGAACTAAAAGGGAACAAGTGCATTCCCAACGTTAATACAATGAAACCAGCTTGGTAGTTCTGACGAACAGATCACAAGGCGTAGTGTATGTTTAATTCTGTTTTCGGCATAAAGATGTATGGATATATACATACTGATCACAGGGGGGTTTGTCTTTGTGCCGTGACACAGTGAGTCATTTTATGTACGTAGCGACTCCTCTGCTGAAATATGAATGAGCCTCTGCGTTGAATATTCCTTTTTCATCTTCATCAGCACAAAGTATTGTGAAGGTCACGGGCAATAACAATCGCTGCCACTCATTGCGTGGTTATAAAAAAGGCGGGAGGGGAGGAAAAAAAAGGAGGGAAAAAACAGGACGAAGAAGCAGGCCGCTGGGCTGGTGGAGAATGTAAAGAAACCGAGACTCGGAGAGCAGCCGTGTCCCCGCCACCTTTCTCCGCTCTCATTTATTTCAATTTGTCATGCTTTGCTTTCCCCCTCGGATAGAGGGGCGCGAGAGCGGGGCAGAGATAGGGCGAGAAATTGTATCTCCACTCAGCTTATAATGAAACATTTAGATGTGAGCAGAACTCTGCCTCCGCATTAATGCCGGCAATAAAGGGAGATTGTTTCTTAGCACCCTACCCACTCCATATAACGTCCCTTAATCCAGGTCAAAGTGGGACACTTCTTCTCGGTAATCAGCAATGGCACTTTCTTTTGAAACTCTAATAAGGTGCGATGCTGGGCAAACATTTGGCATTTGGTGCAGTGCTGCTTTTGGACAGTGTTTGTTTTTTATAAAGTTCAATATATTATGTGGCAGCCATATAATTTATTTCAGCCGATCTCTTGCAGCATTTGAATAGCGCCTCCCTCAGTTTGGACATGTATAATTGTAATGACCTTATCTTTTGATGTCTATTCTAGATAATGCATTGTTTTGTCACCAGTGGCCATCAGCATGTAGATATTGTCATAATGCAGATTTGTGCACTTTTGTAACTTCTAACCATCGTCACTCGCTACATTCAAGGAACCCTGCCAATGACACACAACATAGGGATTGTACATATGTGTAAACCAACATTGATGGAGCTGTCCAACCAGTCACAGCATAGTTAAACCTTATAACCCTGTTGCAATATGGTGTCTTTTAAAAGTATCCTGTAAAGTTTCAAACTTTTGGCCTAATGTGGTCATGAGTTGCCCCTCCTGTAAACCCCAGAGAGGCGGTATAAGTTTTCAGACACCTGGTTTACCAGTACAAGGTTTCCTTCCTCTGGGGGAACAAGGACAGATGGTGCCATTCCCAGTGCATTAATATTAAATCTCACCACTAGCTATCCTCATCCACAAAAGCTACCCTTCAAGTTTGAATTCCCTTGCTTTGGTGGAGGAGGTGATGAAACAGACCCTTTGAATTATATGGAATTCTGTGAAGAGTTCCTTGCATCGCCGCCTTTACCTCAGGGCTTAAGGATGAAACTAAAATGCCTTTAAGCACTTTTTAAGCACTTTTTCCTTGCAAAAGGCTATGGAACTGACTTGGAGAAACATTTGACAGAATACAAGGCACAAATGAGAGCATATAGAGGGCCTTGCTGCCACAACCATACTCTCTGATTTGGAAATGAATACTTAAAGAAAAGGAAAGCAAAGGATATTTTTCCTTATCTGGCCTAAAAATAATATCAGTTCATATGATGTGTTAATATATATTGGCATGTTGATTGCGTCACACAAAAGACATACAGGCCAAAGGTTAATGGTATCAGGGATAATAAAACATATTTGACTTCTAGGTAACACGTTATACTAACTAGCATTTGTAAACAGTTAGTAGATAATGAACAAACTATGAGCTAAAGATTGACAAATGTCTAACTGTGTTATTAATCGTTAATCGTGACCTTTTTAAATCATTAGTAAATTATGTAAACTATAAACAAATGATACCACAAGGCAATAGGCAAAAGGTAATACATTATTTATATTAAATCCACCATTTACAATAAATAAAAACAAAAAATTGTTCATGTTTTTCAGATGATGTTGCTCCGATAGTGATAAAAAAAATAATGATCAATACACACAATCCATGTCTCCCCCCTTGCCTTGCTAACCTATCCTCCATAAGCTATCCAAAGCATCCACTTTGCACCCAGGGAAGCGAATACTTAAAAAATGTATTCAAACCATGAGATGGCGCAAATGTGGCCTGTTGAATTCTAACCTTGTCCTTATTCATGGCCACACAAAGCTACTTTTCGAACTGGTATGCTAAAGTTTCAGACTCCAGTGACTCAAAGATCTTCTATGTCTCTGGCATTGGGTGGGCATTGAGATTTATTTTTCATTCAGACCTTGGCTGCTCAAAAACAGTAGGTGCATTCTATTGTATGAGCACCTCAGGGGCAGGTGGTGAGGGAGATGCTATGTGAATCAGCCCCATGTATTAAGTACTACATGCTTTTTAACGGAGTGTTCCAGCTTTCCCCATAACAGCGTGGAATTCAACTCAACTCAAATTCAATAGCTTTTTATTTTTCAGAATAGGGAACATCGAAAGAGAGCTACAGAGAAGAAGCATTATTTAAAAATGTTTTTGAGCAACCAAGGTCTGAATGAAAAATAAATCTTTGAGCCACTAACTGAGTCAGAAACCTTAGCACGCCAGGCCAGGTAGTTTTGTGTGGCCATGGACAAGGAAAGGCTACAATTCAACACACAGTTTCATCTTTTTATTCATTTTATTATTATTTCTTTTATTATTAATCCATAATGAATTTTTAAAAATATATTTTTTTAATTCTGAGGAGTCAGTGTCTCATTTGCCTACCTGGGGCAGCTTTGGGAAAGGTTGGCATAAGTGGAGGCTGCCCCATGTAACCTCCACTGAAGCCAACCTTTCCCAAGTGTGTGAGCATATCGAGCATCGCATAGACGTCTTGGGGATTGGGGTCCCATTGAGTTATCCCATAGTTTGCAGAGATTAGCACATTTTAATAACCATAAACTGGAGGCACATTAGACGTCTGTGAAGATTCCGTGAAGGCTCCTTTAATCTCGAACCGATCTTGACACATCCTAACTTTTATCTTCCTTTCTGCAAGGACGGAGCCATCTTGCTTTAGATGCAGTTATGACTCAGGTGGCACACACGTCCAATCTCCTTCTTCCAGCAGAGGAAAACACTCTCTGTCAGGCTGTGGTCAAAGCAACCAAGAAATGTCTTCTTTTTTTACCTCAAAGGTAAGCAGTTTGAAGTCCTCACTAGCCATCCTGCTTTGGCAGGGGTGTTAAATTACACAGACCTTACTTTGAAGTCTAAGTGAGTTGTCTCAAAGATAAATGTCACATTGTATCTGATGCCCTTTCCTGTGCTCCTCTGGGTCTAGAAGGCATAGTAGCTGTTTACACTGCAAAGGAAATGTAAAACTAATATTCACAGCTGTCAGCAGATTATCTAGACAAACCGGATGCCCAGAGCAACAAACCCAAAGTGCAAACAACAGCTGCAGAATCATTTGGACACCCACCACCACCACTCAATCTCATCATGTTTGTGTTTGAGCGAGGCGGGTGTTTGTTTAAGATAAATAATGGGGTTCTACGACTATATTACATACAGTATGTGACTACATACCAGTGGTGATTTCTTTAAGACAACGACGGAAGCTTGGTTTCCCCTATCATTTTGGGGGGGATGGGAAATATTTTTTAAATACAACATTAATAAACATTTTTACCTAATATCTATTTTTAAAAATACCACAGATAGAGAGTGGTATTTCAATTCCATGGTATGTCACTTAGACTGTTTTGTTTAAACCAGCACTATCCGTCACGCGCTTGACCATGTCAGTGGAAGCTCAGCCTGTCGCATTTGTCTCTGGGTTTCTATGGACTTATTGTATTTAGTGGAATAACATGATGGGTTTTGGGGGATTTAATTGGACAATATAGAATAGAATAGAATATACTTTAGAATAGAATAGAATAGTAGAATTAGCTATAGAATAGCTAGCTAGCTAGTTAGCATGACGTTTCAGAAGAAAGTCTTTGTATATTCAACATGTCAAATAATATGCTGCGGTTTTGTTCTTGCTAAAGTTAGCTACTAGTTAAAGTTATCTAGCAAAGAAGTCATCTCATCTTGCATGTTTCAACTGAAGTGGCCTAATGTTAGCTTGCTAGCTAACTGCTTGACATTGAGGATTGTGACATCACGAGAGAAAAACCCTCGCTGGTATGACCGAGTGATTTTTGGGGGAATTTTGTTAGGAAAGAAAGGAGATTAGAATTTGTTTACAAAAAAGTATGGAAAAAAGTACTAATTTGTTATTGAATGAAAATGGTAGGATTGTTTTAAATTATATTATGTCAGGCTTTTGATATGAGGATAATCCCTGTATTTTGCAGTAGTGAGGCAGGCAGGCAGCATCAGGGGCAGTGAGTGCATTATCATATCATAAGAGCAGCAGGGGCAGTGAGCAATCATATCACCAGAGCAGCAGAGGAGGTCAGACCCCCCCCACCCTACATTTGTCAATATGTTATTGAATGAAGATGGAAGGATTGTCTTAAATTAGGCGTTTAATATGAGGATAATCTCTATTTTGCAGTGGTGAGGCAGGCAGGTAGCATCAGGGGCAGTGAGCACATCATCATCATCATCATCATCATCGTCGTCTTCATCATAACATCACCAAAGTAGCAGGGGCAGTCAGCATTATCACCGGAGGAGCGCCAGAGAAGGTCAAGGTCAGGTTAACCCCCATATACTATACTATATATATATGAATGTAAATTAGTGTCTTTGCTACATATTGACATTTATAAGAACTCTACATAGTATTGTGTAAACAATGTTCACGTCATCTAGACATGAACAAAGCTTAAAGTGTCTGTATCATAGTGTTATGAGAATGCAAATTCAAAGTGATGTTGTTAACAATGTTGAAATTAGTCTTATGATTATTATTTTTAGCAACTCAGATCAAGGGGGAGGTATTAGTGGAGCCAGAGCATTGGATTTGTAGAGAGTTACAAATACTTGGGTACTGTCATTGATCACAGGCTGAACTTTGATGTGAATACTGAAGCTATTTATAAGAAAGGTCAACAGAGATTGTATTTTTTAAGGAAGCTCAGTGTTTTTAATGTGAACAGAACAATGTTCATGTTCATGTGAACAGATGTCAATGTTCTACAGATCCTTTATTGAATCAATCCTGACCTTTTCTGTGATGGCTTGGGTCAGAAACTTGAGTCCAAAGCAAAAAAAGCGCCTCAATAGCATTGTAAAGGTGGCTAGTGCGATCATTGGCACTCAGTAGACCACCCTCAGTGATGTCTATGCTTGACGGGTCTTGCGCAAAGCTCATGCTATCGTGGACGGCTCTGATCATCCGCTGGGCGAGGAATTGAAAGCTCTCCCCTCAGGCTGCATGTTCAGGCAGCTACGGGCTAAGGGCAATAGACCGAAGCACTCCTTCTTCCCACGTACAACAAATATACTTCATTTTGCCATCTCCACGACCCTGGCCATGCAATATTCTAACTAATTGTTCTTTTTTATGTGGCTTTTTTTTTGTATTTTGAATGATGTACTTTGCCTTGTATTAATTGTAACTCCTTGCTGCAAGCCACATTTCTTGTCAAGGACAATAAAAGTCTTGAAACTTGAATCTGGATTATTTGAGGTGATTAATGGCTTGATTGAGAGAACCGGGTAGAGAGAATTTGGCCAGAATGCAGGGGGATCCTTAACTCCGTAATAATTACCATGGGATCTGGACTGTAGTTGAACAGGGCCTCAGCCTTATCTCCTATAGTACAGTGTTCCCAACACTGCGCTTGAGCACTGGTCATCTACTCGGTCGAGAGTGAAGACCACCCCCTGCATCGAATAAAATGTGCGACATCAAAAAAAAGAAGCATCTCCCACAAAGTTGAGTTTTATTTATATATGTCATTTAGCAGACGCTTTTATCCAAAGCGACTTACAGTAGTGAATGCATACATATTCCAGTATATGTGGTCCCAGTGGGAATTGAACCCACAACCTAAGCGTTGCCAACGCCGTGCTCTACCAACTGAGCCACACGGCACCACTGTTGTCTCACCACTCACCACTGAGTTGTGTTGTATCTGTTGTGATTCGATTGGCATTTCCTGAGAAGTTCTGCTTCAGACCGCCCCCGCCCTACAGGTCACCACTCACTTCAAACAGTTTTATTTGTCAGTAAGAGAAATGGCTTGATACTTTTGGCTTAGCTTGTCCCCCTTCCCCCCCCCCCTTCTCCAAATACTGCATAAAAGATTAAAATACACAAAGTATTTATAACCATATGTGTGTATACAGCTACATACCAGTGGATTTCTTTATTTTAATGCCAAGCTGTGTGGTTCTGTTTTTCAAATGTCAATCTGAATATATTTGTAAATATAATAAATGAACGGAATATCCAAAGAGGACTATATCCTTTTACCTTTGATATAGCATTATGCATAGCTTGAGGCAGAGGTCCCATCGTTATCCAAGCGCATGGATGTGCCTTTGTATGTTTTGGTGGAGAGCACTGTTGCGAATGCATTTTTGCTGCTGTTTTAAGCTGTAACACTGCAAAAAAGAGAAAAGAAAAGAAAAAGTTCTAAGATTGAGAGATCAAAGGGAACCATTTCATCCTGACCCCCTCAATCAATCCGCAGGTCTGTCAATCAGTCTGACACTTATGTAGTCAGCACACATCAAGCATTGGCTCATCTCTCTGGGCACCTAATTTAATCACTTGACTACAAGCCCTGTCAAGCAAGAAAGCCTTTCCATCAGCATTTGACCTGAAATGCAAAAGTAATATCTCAGCAAGGCTTGGGGGGGGGGGGCTAGAAGTGAGCAGTCGCAGATCAGCTGGAAGGGATGC
This sequence comes from Aldrovandia affinis, assembly GCA_029706075.1. NCBI lineage: Eukaryota > Metazoa > Chordata > Actinopteri > Notacanthiformes > Halosauridae > Aldrovandia > Aldrovandia affinis. Next base: position 2,954,386 of record JAINUG010000075.1, on the reverse strand, counting down.
ACCTTCATACACAGAACTGTTGTATAACCCTAACCCTAACGCTAACCCCAACACACACTGTACTTCTTGTTCTTTTCTAGTTGTTATTTTCCTGTCTGTATTTTGCAAAGTGTTTTCATAGCTGCTTTTATACTTATAATTTTCAATTATAATAAATATATGGCTTTAAAATTCACTCATACTCGAGCCCAGTGAAGGCAACGACCAACACCAGGTGTTACCAATAGGTCGTTTACAGATGACGTCACGTCTCTTTGCCGCAGTGGCGTGAACTCCATATGGTGGTCAAGTAAACACAAGAGTAGTGGAGTCGAGGCATAGTCACACACAAAAATGCTGTGTGCTTGCATTGTTTATGGTTGTTGGAATCGATCTAACTGAGAAAGAAACAGACGTTTTTATCAAGTACCAAAAGTTATTCTTCATAAAGGGGAAAAATGTTTTCAAAAATGTTAAAACAATGCCGGGAGATATGGCTGGCCTGCGCCTTTCCTATGGAAAGTATTAAACTTGTATTAAACTTTCCTTTATTCTGCAACTTTAGCAGTTTTTTGTTGTAGCTTTGTTTCCCTGGAACTGAACAACAGTACGAAACGCTGATGATGAGTTGGCGAGTTATGTTGTGTTGTTAGTTGTTGCTAATGTTAGTTGCTAGTTGTTGATATGCTCAAAGAAATTGATATTTTACTAATCTCAAGCGTTTTGCGATCCATTTACATTTTGCATTGCATTTTAAGCATTTAGCAGACACTCTTATCCAGAGCGACTTACAAGATGTGCATTAATACATGGTATGATCAATCATTGTTATGCTATCTATGGCTAAATGCGTTTTCATTTACTCTCTTGATAGATGTGTTATTTTTATTTCTATGTAGAGCAATGTTGTGTTGTTTCATTTGCTTTTCAGTCAGCTCTGACTTTTCTTCCTCGGCTATGGTTTTCCTCCCCTACTGGTAGAGCTGCTGCTGTCCTTGTCCTGAAGACCTCAGTTGTTTCCGATTTTTCTCATTTTTCTCCCAACTTGGTAGCCAATTGAACCCTATTTCTATTTCAACTGTTCCTTCCCTCGTACTACGAGCTCGCCGCTGCAACCCTGGGACCGGCAGTGACAAAGGCGTCGAACCACCTCCTCCGAGACGGAACTGTTGACCGTAACTCCAAAACACACAGAGCCACTTTGCATCCCAGCCAATCGCCGCCCTAGAACGGCCAGAGTCAGGCTGGCGCAGCCGGGGATCAAACCCCAGCCGCAGTGGGCAACTTACCGTTACACCACCCGGGGACCTGTCAGGGATGTACTTCTCTGTTCCTACAGCGCCCCCTCCATATCATATAGCCATTATTTAATTTTGTACTAAGCAGGTAGACACATTTTCCTGGAGTGCCTGGAGCACAATAAAGGTTATGTCCAGAATGAACCTATAGGAAAATAATGATATTAATATTCCATGAATTACACTGAACCTTTCTGTTGATGAACAGGACATGCTTATATGAATGTTTAAGAACCAGGAATACATGAAATGCAACGTACGTATTTTTCAGTGTGACGGTCACATGAATTGGATTTTTCTTTATTCTGCTGAAGAGTTTTGAATTCCACTCCAACTGAGTCTCTGGAAAAAGAGAGTGGAGATTTGATCCAATTCAGTATGACAAGGAGACAAGGAGGGAGCCTTCAGTCCCTCAGTAGTCGGAATGCTCGGTATGCCATTCAGTGAATTATAAGTATAAGACATATAAGTCAATACTTTTCTTATTTTCCAGGCTGTTTTCAAAATATTAACGTACTTAAACCAGTAGACTATGATTTTTTTATTTTCTCTTACAGGTCAAAGAATTACAACAAAATACCCATGAAAGACAATAATTCAGCTCAGATATATTATAAACAATGAATGGTTAAAAGGTACCGGTGAGTTATTTATTTAAAAAAATATATAATTTGTGCCTGACTCATAGAACAGTAAATCATCCAAACCTTGGGGATACACATTGCGAAAACAAAATGTAATAAATTGACAGGCTACTTCAGCACAAACAATGGTCAGGTCTAAAGTATTATAAATGTATAATCCTCCAACATGCTACAATTGAGCACTACAGAAAGAAAAAAAAAGTTTTTAATGAATTTCTGTTTAGCTGCAAATAGTCTGGCTTTGTCATCGACTGACGCGTTCTCTCTGGAACCTAATGACCACAGGAAGCTAATGTCCAGCATATGTCTTTTCAAGCCGACACTGCCCTGTCATTTTAAGGTTGCCTTTCATTAATTCCCCATCGGGATCGATGACTTTTTCTCTTTAATGGAACTGAAATCCCCAGCAGTTGTTCTCTTCTTTAGAAGTTGGTAAACAACTTAATGACTGATACAGTACGGCTACTCAGCTAATAGCAACAATGATAATCAATTTACAGGGCGCGCGGGAGTTTAAAGCTGAAACTGCTTGAGCGTCGACACTGAACCAGATGCTTGTGCGGTTTAGCCTCTTGTCCTGAAATGAAAACGTGTGACTTGGGACGGGACTTCGCCTCTTACTGGGGAACGAGGGGATGTGTACAAGTCAGGTGCTACACAATTTGTCACCAGCCAGAGTCCCATTTCGTCTTGAGGTCAGCTTATTACATTATTTATCAGGGTATGATCTGTATAGGACAGATCTATAATTTAATAAGAGTGATTGTTAGGAAAATGCTGTCATTTTGCTTTTCTTCCTCACCCTCCGTGCAGTTATGGATGCAGATAATAGTCCCAGGTACAGTGATATAGCATATATCACTCATTATAATGGCATTATCTGTGCTCAGAGAGACAGCCTCTCCCCGGTCCATCGTCCAGGGGCCTCAATCGATGTGTAATTACCATTGGCCACTGGCGGCCATAAATAACATCACAGGCCCTCTCAAGGTTATCTTCATTTTGTTATTAAGTTATTTGTAAATATGAAACGCTAATGTAATGAGCGTTCCGCAATGGATTTAATCACTGATCAGCTTGATGCATTCCGAAATTGTTTTACAGCCTGTAGTTAGTCGCCATAATAGGCTTAATTTAAACGATGATAACAAATCCGTCTCACAATCGATAGTGGCACAAAACTTCCCTTTGTCTGAGGTAGATAACAGGGCCAAAATGGTGTTTTTAGGTAGCCTTAGCTTTATCTTGTGCTTACACCACACGGAAAGGTAGCATGACTGTCGCAATCTACACAGTCATACTAAAGGCATGATTTATTCATAATCCTACAAAAGATAAGGACCTTTAAGTGCTATCTGCAAGAGCAAATTTGGATAAGTAAGGCAAAATGATGGCAATCAATTTTTTGAGATTCACCTCACACACAAACACAATTGACCATTTCCTAGATTGCTAGATTACAATGAAATCACTTGAGGGTGATCAGAGCAGCTACACAGAGATCCGGTCTGCATGATTCCACGAGAACAGGCCACGGTGTCAGTGGCCTAAAAGCCCAGCGATTATATGGCCATGATTTTTACACAAAGTTCTGAATAGCAAATATCTTTTCTATCCTTTCTCAAACTATTCGGGGCGCACGCAATAAAAACTTTTGGAAGCTAACTCGCATTTGCTATGATTCACCCCATTTGCCAGCTGCTGTACTTCACCGCGGTTGTTAAAAAGCCTTATGCCGTTGAGTGGGGTGGCATGTTTCAGGTTGGTGGGTTCTGGCCTGGGGGCAGGAGAGGTTGTCTTTGTTTCTCAGTGTCCTGGTGGTGCGGTCCCCTCTCTGTGGATGGAGCAGGTCACGCAGCGGGTGGTCAGAGCGTTGCATGTCTTTAACCGGCTGCACTGCTGCCTGCTCTCTTCCGCTCTGCAGTGAAGGGAGCAATTATTGCCCTACACCGTTTCTGTATATCATCTTTTGGGCCCTGATCTGCACTTTGTCCAATTGAGTGTGTTTTTTTTCGTTTTTTTCATTTATCACATCCCACCAGGAGCACTCCTCCATATTCCAGACAGGGCCTGACCAGGGTTATATAGATGGCATTTAGAGGTATATATAGACGTAACTAGGTCTACCATACCATGTGTCCAGCACATCACTGAAGGCAGTTTAACGTATGGCCGTGTGGAGGAGGAACAAAATAGGGAGAGACCACTCCTCTGTGGGGCTGTACACCCTCTGCCTTCAGGTGAGCAGCCTAGGCTTAGTAGAAGTAGCCTAGGAGTAGTCCAAAGGCTTTGGACATAATATAATAATAATAATATATGCCATTTAGCAGACGCTTTTATCCAAAGTGACTGATTGCATACATTTTTCAGTATATGTCGTCCCAGTGGGAATCGAACCAACAACCTAAGCGTTGTCAGCGCCATGCTCTACCTACTGAGCCACACAGAACCAGCAACACCCTCACCATTGTTGGCCATCGGTAGCTGTTTGCCTGGATCCTAATTACCACATGCGCACAATATTAGAGAAATATGTTTGATGCGAAGTAAAATTGATCCTGTATGGCAACCCTTCTCCTTGTCTCTTTTGTACCTCCCCTCACGTAAGATAATGATAAAATAATATAGCCTTTATTTTTAATAGTTTATTGGGGGGAGGGTAGCTCATACAATTAAATTTTTGGGATTGCCACTACTGTTCAAGCCAGGCGACGACAAGGTCCAGTGATTATACTCAAGAAGACGCTTGAAACGAGGACGTGGAAGAATGGCACTGCATACCAGTCAGTACAAATGTACTGCTCCCGTAACCACAGTCCAAAAGATGTGCGCCGTGATGCAGAGAAATGTAGAAAGAGGGGGAGAGATGGTAAGAGAGAGGCAGTGAAGGAGCAAGGCAGAGCTTGCACATGACCTCGTCCGCGGATTGGACACTGGAGTGAAAATAACCCAGCCGTGGGAGAGGAAAGCGGTCTTGCAGGCTTTTCATCACGAGGAACAAGGTGAGGTCAATTTACTGTTCCTCTCACCCCGCTTCTGCGAGGATCTGCACAGCCTGTACCAGGCCAATGAAAAGACACTTATGTAGCAATATCTCTTACCCGAGATGGAGGGATCCAGGGGAGAGTTATGGTCATGGTATGAGTGCAAATATTGCTATGTTCATATTATTGTATACTGTATGTAATCCCTCGTATGTTCTCGGGAGGATTAATGCTCGCACTGTTACGCTGCGATCTGTGCACATGATCGTGACAGCAGTCTATGTGTTCGTTTGTCTGTTTTAAACCCATTCGGTGTGTTACAGGGGGTTTGCATAATGGGGAATGTGTAGGAGAGGTTAGCTAAAGTCAGAGTCTAGTCTTATTACAGGGAGATAGATCATGAGCACCAGACAAGGTCAAAATGATTTTACATTACGCACTCAACTCTTAACTTAAAGGTTTTGCAGTTTTGTATAAACCACTATCATTTATCAAATCATCATTTCCTTTTGATTGTTTGTTGTTTTCCCCAGGTTCCATCTAGACATGCTTTGCATGTTGCTTGCATCGCACTGCCAGATAAATGGCATTCGCCTTTTCTTCTGGCCATTTCTGGGCACTGATTTGACCTGTCCAGCTCAGCCACCGTAAGATCAGCTCGGCAGAGTGGACTGTTCGGGCTGCATGAAACCGAAGGCCAAGGAAGAGCGGCAGGGAGAACAAAAACAAAGGCTGAACGCGGCGGAGTTAGAGCTCCGGGAGAGAAGAAAGACGTTTGGAAAGGAAAGAGTGAAGCCCGAAAAGGAGGGCAGAGAAATATGGAAAAATGGAGGGAGATATTTATAGCCGTGACGTGAAGTCAAATGGCAGTGTGCGATTGACATAGTAGAGGTGTTATCACACACCTGCTCATCAGAGAGGAATATGTAATAAACCTGGCGTCTCCGTTGCCAAGGTTTCTTTTTCAACAGATCGCAGTCATGGTACCATGATGTGTTGATGACAGTCGATAAACTGACACCATGGCATGTGTGGTGTAACACCCAGGGGTAGATCCATGATTTACCTAAGCACATATTTATTCATTAAAAATCTGACAGACTAGGCCTCCCTGATAGGTGAAACTTCATGTTGTTGTTTTTTTCGTTGATTACTACGCTGTGACATCGTTCATTGAAACGAATCAGAAATTGCACCTGAAAAACCAGGAACCAAGAGAAATGATCCTACTTCGAGTTTGCCTCACGCAGTTACAGAATGTTAACCTGCTGGCGTCAATTTTTTTCATGGTTCCTCCCATGCCTCCACATTCCTCCCATGGGGCAGCGGTGTAGTACAGTGTTTAGGGAACTGGGCTTGTAACCGAAAGGTTGCAGGTTCGATTCCCAGGTGGGAGCACTGCCGTTGTATCCTCAAGAAAGGTACTTAACTTGAATTGCTTCAGTAAATATCCAGCTGTATAAATGGATAGTGTGTAATGATATGTAAACTGTGTAAGTCGCTCTGGATAAGAGCGTCTGATAAACGCCTGTAATGTAATTATGTTTTACGACTGCTTGTTTTTTTGCATTGTTTTATTAACTGCTTTTTTCCGTGTAAAGCGGATGTGCTTTTTCTAATGCGTCTGTGCATGTGTTTTGTGTTGTTTGCTTACGTTGCTTGATACATACTTTTCTTTTTCTGTGTTCTTTTGGGGACAGGTGTTGGAAATTAGCCTTTGGCTACAAGCGCATAATACAATGCATTCAATACTTTTTTTTTATATATTGTAACTATGGTTTTTTTTGTTATGTCCCAAATAAACAAACAGACAAATAAATAAATATGTAGAGCAACAAAGGGATATTGATTGACAGTGGTGATCTTTGACAAGCCATTTTTCATTTTACAAAGCAGATTTGGCTGGCGGGGGATTCTTTTTAATCGTTATTCCAAAACCGTTCCACTGTTTACTCCTACCCCTGCAAACCACCATTTTGTGAACTTTTTTTTATTAACTATCACACCGGAAAGCAAGGAAGGGAGAAAACTATTGTACTGTAGACCCTGTAAGCGAAGCTAACCAAACGTGTTTTCGACAGATTCACGTAAAATAGCACCTATACAAAATCACGTGTTTGCACGCCCCCTTAATTAGAAAAAAAGCAAGAAATGTTTGCAAGCAATTAATAATAATGATGATCATAACAGTCTTCATTATATCCGCCTGAACGTGAGTCTGGCACTGCATGCCTTTGATTACGCTCCTGAACTACAGACTCAATCAATTCAGCCAATTCATTCTGCACAACAGCAGCAAAGGGCAAGTAGTAGGTGAACATGAATAATTAGGCAAGCCACTGCAAAAAAAACAACAACATTTTTTGGGGCATAAAAACAGATCGCTTGCTTGCAAGCTGACTATGATACGAATGAAAAAAGAAACGCATATATATACCTAATATAGCTAAACTAAGCTAACTAACAAATTAATGATTGCAACCATTGCAGCATATCTATGGCTTTGCTGTATCCCCAAAAACAAAACTTTTTTTTTTTTGATTGCTGTCTGTTCATTCGTGGGAATCAGTTCACAGTAGGCTTTGTGCATATTTACTAATCTATATTATGCATTCATATTGGCACATTCAATTGTGTTTTAAGACCTCAAATAAATAGTCAATGCATCAAATCATTATGATAGAGACTGGTTTCTATTCTAACAAATAACATTTTGGAGGCTTCCAATTTGTCATTACTCGATTAAAGTAATACATTATTATAAAGGGTTTGTTATAACCCATTTGAATTACCATAGAGGGGCCGGTAGTGGCCAGAGATAATACAATTAATACATTCGTACAAACTAATAATGTTCTTAATTAAATTGGTGCTTCTGAATCAACATGAAGGTTGTTTAACTTTAGATCGACTAAGCATTTTGACCATTTAAGTTCACTCTACGTGTTCGTTTTTCATTGGCTTGTCAGATTTCATTGAGCGAGAGCGAATCAGGTAAGGTAAAACATGTGCATGTCATACAATGTATCCCCTCCCTTTTACATTATGTTTTCATCAATTATTGGATCATCAACACGAAGGCTTACGTTCAGGTTCTGGGATCCTGAGATTTCATGTATCGAATTTCAGCTTTCATTCACAGTCATGCTGCACCACTTCAAGCCATTTTCACTATGTGAAACAAAGAACACCAGCTTTTATCTCTGTCCTGGCATTTTGTCCCTCAGGCAAGTAATAGCAGTTGTCACACCAGCCAAGAACATCAGTAGAAGAGTTTGCTTTTTTCATTTGTAATAGAGAACTATTAGTGTCAGCAAGCTGAAATATATATTTGGAGTTGTGCTGAGTTAATTATTTTTACAACACCCTTAAAAAAGTCACAATTTCCAAATATGATGTCTTAGAGCCTTCAAGAAGCATGTATAATGCCTTAACATGTCACTACAGCTTTATAAACCATTTCAAAGGAAATCCATTGCTTTTTGAAGGATGGAATGAAACATTTTTAACATGGCATAAAACATTTCCTCAAATGTAACACAACATTACTTGACTTCAAAGGTCAAAACTGATCGCAATACTTGCACAAATGCTTATTAATGATTTATAAAGATGTTATAATGTGGCAATGAAGGCTTTATACGTGCCTAATGATGGCTTTAGGAATATATACTCTATGCAAATTGTGACCAAAAGGGCATAAATAAGTAATACATTGAATTCTCATAATTGTTTTACATTTCCTTAAATAAAAATCTGCTTAAAGTAGTTATGCATACTATTGCATTATTTTAAATATTTCAAATATGGATTTGGTTGGATTCCCAGATGTAATAAATGACTTATAAAGGGTAACTACAACTCAAAGAGTGTCTGCCAAACAAATAAAAATAATGCATTTCGTAGTCAAGACATCTCCGTTTGCACAATATTTGAGTGCTGGAAATATCTTTTCCCTCTAGTGACCTTGTATTTATTTTATTACTGTTATTCTTTGTTCCATTACTGAATGTGCAGATAAAGATAAGTCCTGAGCATTCACCTCATGCTGCCCACATTATGCTCCATAACTCTCCCCCTTGTAAAACCGTCAGTCTTATCACCTTCTGGCCCTTCCCCAGACCTCCCCACTGGGAAAAGAGGCAATCCTGGCCTTATTTAAGGGCTGGCTCCTCTGCTTGCTGGAGGGTGAAATTAGCTCAGGTAGCCTGTTGTGGAGTAATGGGCAGTGGGGCTTGACCGACAGGGTACTCCTGGCAGACCTCCCCTTGGTCCCAGCTGACACTTTAATGCCTGGGGTGGAGGGGTGAAGGGGTGTGGGGGAGCAGGTCAGGCAGATAAAAGAGGGTGCTGCTGGGTCACCAATGTCCTTACGCATGCAGACGAAATCCCCTCTCTGCCTGGTGTGCGCGCTGTAAAATCCAGTCAGATAAGGGCATCCAGTGCGTTGAGACTTCCTCATTCTTATGCAGTGGTTCCTGTGCTGTTGGCCAATCTCAAGCCAGGATGGATCAAGGTCTTGATTAACCGCAGCTGCGCCTTGTTTTTGGTAATCGGGTCATTAATTTCCGCGGCAACAAGTCAATTTTCGCAGAGCTAATATGGAAGCAGATGTGGTGAAGAAGGAAACTACACAATGTGAATAATTAAGTACAGTGCAAATTAAGGAGACAATTAAAGCACAGTAATTCATTCAAAAGTAATACAACCTTCAGCAAAAAACAGGACCAGTAGTACCTGTCAACTTTGGAGCGAAACAGTAGGTCGAAATTGACCTGTTAATTCGCACTAGATTCATCACATTCCATTGCATTGCATTCATTTAGCAGACAATCTTATCAAGAAGAACTTACAATTCAAGAGCACATACATATTCCTTATGTATGTGGCAAAATCTGTCAACTCTTTTTTAGTATTTTTCATCAAATACAAAATTCATATCTGCCATCATGCTTAGATATAATTCTCCTGTGTGTGCTTGTTGCTAAGTGTTCCCTGTTCACGTCTTAATAAAGACATGCTAAATTTGTACCAGTCAGTCTATAGTAGTTCTCAAATTTGAAAATGAATTGTGTCACCTGTTTCTGTACTCAGACAATATCGATATACAACATAATCAATGATAGATTCCATCATTAATTAAATGTGGTAGTGGTGGTGTTTGGAGTCTGTTTATATGACTTAAATATTTGAGGAATATTTGGTTTGTGTTTAATACCCATAACATGTTACTGTTGCAGGACCAATCAGCCACTGGGACATAACATGCTGTGATATTGCGTGGTGGGCTCTGTTGCTCTAACTGACTGATGTACATGTGGATGCTAATAAAAACCATACCAGAGAATGTCTACCAAGGCGGCACTCAGCTAGGTCAGAATCTTCAGCATCACCTGTTGAGGCATTTTACCTGTGGCATGTCATTTACTTACCTGCCCACTGTTGATCTGACCACCCCTTAAAATTCAATTGTCTTTTAGTCCCAAGAGAGGCAATCTAAATCTGCATTGAGATGATGCAAATACAGATTTTGTACATTTTCTGCTAAAGACCAAAGTTCCAAAAGCTTCTAGTTCACTACAGTATGTACAGAATTCACTCAGTGAATAATATTACAAAACCTGTAATACAAACCTTTTTTGTTACTACACTGTGCTCACAACAAGTTCATTTCATTGTCGCCCAAGGCACGGTTGCCATGGAGATGTATCAGAGGAGAGGCCTGCATTGATGCTCGCATGTTTTGACGTACAGAGGCACAATAGATTGACATATCACTGCACAACGCATGGCCCCGGCTTGGCAGGTTCAATGTTCTGTACCAGGGCGGGTTGGTCGGTGTACGGTTATGGGATTCTTCAGGTTCACTGCCTCTTACCTGGCACAGATCCTGAGTGCCACCTTGGTAAAACAGGACGACACTTTGGGGAAACGTGTTATCATTCATCCTCCGTCGCTCCCTTATCCGAGCGCAGTGACTGGTAACCTGTCTCTCCCGGACTACGCCACCTTCTGGTTGAGGAGCAGAAGGGACAACATTGGGTTTTATGTAACAAAGTCTACCGACACAAAAAACGCAATGAGGCATTCATTAGAGTATGAAATCAAGTTTTATTACAAAAAATACAAAGTGCTCAGATTTGTTCAAATACTGCATTTAGCTGAACAGAGGGCCGTAGGCTGTTCGACTTTCCCTTTTTGTTAGAAGGCCCAGTTCCGCTCCGATCACGTCGGCCACGCACACCACCATGGGTGCCTGGGGAAAGTGAAAGAGAAACACTGCATGCACACAGCCAAAGCAAACACGCAACGGGCCACACTGGGACGCGTGCGTTTTAATAGATTACTGCGCCCAACCGCAAAAAGCGTTACGCACCGGTGAATGCACTACGAGCACCAGGACACCCGGTGACAGGAGGAGAGACACACACCCTGAGTCAGAACCGGGCCTTTTACAAGTAGCCGGCTAGTGCAGCTATAATGAGCACATATTTTAGGGGGGAGAGAAAAGGTACTGAAAAACAAGGTACTCAAAGAGAGAAACACATTATAAATGAAGCCCTAGAAACAGTGTCTGGCATGATTACTTTAGGAAGGAAACAAACATCAGTAAACTGCCGCGCCCTGTGCGTGCAAGTGTAAACAATGGCTATGTTTTAAACCTACTTAGACACAGTGAGCTCACCGTTCTGGGCTCTACGGTCAGACTACGTTCAAAACGCAGTAAGTAAAAACGGCATACAGGCTGACGATTACAGTGATCTTCATTAACAAATCGTGCTTTTCTGTCATGTTCTCCAAATGCTTTCTTACGGATGCTGATTCAACTTCCGTCCGTATCGTAACAAAGTCCGTATCGTGAACCTGGGAGATTAACAAAGTAAGTATTAAACCCGTAGTAGAAACAGTTTACATATTAGCATATTAGTTTGCCGTACGTGGGATAAGATGTTGCTTGTCCAGTGGCAAACTGATTTCTCCTTTTCTTAACATGATCTGAACTTGGCCACAGTTCTAGCCTATAAAAACATGCTAAGATCAGCAATGCTCAATTAAACAATTAAAGCTAAACTGTTACAGAAACACTACTAAAACATACCTGGGCAGAGTGGAAATAGAGGATATCAACCCTACAGACAGACAGCAACACAGCTCTACCCAGGTAAGCTGGCCTTTATAGTCGTGTGCCGCTTGCGACTCACCTGTTGAGCGAACGCCAAGGTTGTGCATGTTCTCAATGTCCTCGAGCCAGAGCCCAGCCCAGCCCACTGGTCAACACGATTTTTCTTGCATGGGGTTTTTCAACGGATTCTAGCTAACTTTTGGGTGCTGAATCCAAATCTGACATTAGTTTTTGAACTATGAAAAATCATTATTTTTGAGAATTTTTTTTGCATTAGAAGATCGATAGATGCAAAAATGTTTACAATGAAAGGTCCTTCTTCAATTACAATATTTATTTGTAAAACTTAGATTAGGTAGAGTCTTAACAGCAGATTAGGTAGAGTCTTCACAGCTGCAAATCACAAAAAACATAAACTTATGTAAAACATGTTTTTATGACTTAAAACCTAAATGAAGTAGTTTTGGTGAGAATAATCAAGCTTTTGCTGTTTTATCCCCACCAAGATTGCCAGACTGGATGGTCAACCTTTGTAAAATCCATGAGTATGGAGCATAGATAGGAATTAACAAAGTGAATTTCAGGAAATTATTCAAGTTGAGTTCGGTTAGCAGAACGAGGGGGCATAAATGGAAACTGACAAAGGGTAAATTTCACACGGACACTAGGAAATATTTTTTCACACAGAGAGTGATCAATGCGTGGAATAGCTTGCCTGGACATGTAGTGGAGGCTGAGACACTAGGGGTATTCAAGGCCAGGCTCGATCCAGTGTTAGACACTCTAGCCTTTGGGTAAACTAAGCATTGTGAGCAGATTAGTGGTAGGAATGGACGAGCAGTGTTGGGCTGAATGGCCTGTTCTCGTCTTCCCCTTATGTTATGTTATGTTATAGCACAAAAACCCATTGGTTCAGGTTCTCTACTACACCGGGACAGGGTGACTGCAGATGGACTGCTGTTACCCGATCAACCAAAGAAGTTGCTCTTGTGCCATGACGCGGGAGAAATCCTGCTGACCAAAACCCTCCCTCCCTGCCTGGACGATGCTATTGCTAATTCTGCAACCATAGCAATCAGACCGTGCGCTAAAGGAACCAGCGCTCACTAGGGACTTTTAGTGGTCAAAAAGGTATACCGGTGCACTGTGATGTGTTTGCTTAGGTCAACATGCAAATTTATAAAACACAATGAAATGGCACGAGTAAGAAGGAGAATTATTCAAGCTGTAAATTGTGTGATTGTGTTTCTCAAAACTGAAACACTTTGTGATGGTGATGCTGTTTATCTTCCCAATGCATAAACGGCCCATAGTATCATCAAACGTTTCATTTAAACTTCTGTACAAAATATGATATGCTTTCCTACCATTTATTTAATTTGACTCCCAAAATACAGCAAACAGAACGTTCTTAGTAACTAGCAACTTGATCACCTTGTGGGAAGTTGTGCAATCAAAAAGACCTCTGTGCATGTTAGTGTGTTCAGTGAAGTGAGAAATTTGTAAAACACAACCTCTTCATTCAATCCAAATCTTCACACAATGTAGGTTCGATGGGCATGTTAGGATTTTAAGTGTAATATCTGAAACAGATTGAAAATGCAAAGCTCTTGTATACAGCCAAATTGACTATAAAAATCATAAAAGTTCCGATACAAATTAGTGATTTTTGGGGGTTTTTTTGGTTTCCATTATGTGGAAATAAAACAAAAAGCTACCCAATGGAAGCTTGAGTGAACAACCTGAAAATAATATTTAATAATAAACCTTTCAAAATGTATACGAAAGTTTATATTTCATCCCCTTGGCAGCATCAAATACCTAAAAGTTCAAATAACCACCTCCCCTCTCCCCCCTCTCCAAACCCCAGGGTGAAAGGGGTCATTTATTGGATTATGCGATTCTGTCCAATTCCGTGCTCCTTGGTCAAAGTGCAATTGACATTTGGAGAGCCTGCCAGGATCGATGCTCCGTACCATACACCGTGCATTTGGATTGATTGTTGCGATACCGCTCTTTCTGATAAACACAGCCCTCTCACAAAAGAGAGGCGCGCAGCACCATGACGTCAGGAGCCGACTGTGAACCATTCATCCGGAAAGACTGCTTTTTCCCCCCCCATTTTTGCCCCTCCTCTTTTCTTACAATTCCGGTAAAACCAACACAATCGTCTCTGTCGATTAAGATGTGCAGAGCGCTTTCACACTTTGTGAGATGATGCTTGTTTTCTCTCCCCCACCCCCCTGCTCTTTCTTTTCTGTGTACCAGTTTGCAAATTAAGTGGAGTGTTTGTGACAGCTTGAGGAATGGAGGCAGAGGAGACTGTGAAGCTTCGGATTGAAAATGTGCCCCTGGGGGCCCGGTCCCCGTGTGATAGACTTAATAAACTTCAAATCCGACACGCTGGCAGCGGCTCTCTCGTTCTCCCGTGCGCCAGAGATGGAATCCGTGAAACGTTTTTTTTCAAAAATTAAAAATTGAATGTTTAGACAACCTCTCAGGAGCGGGGAGATACAGTTACCTTAACGATACCGAATTCACACCACGATGTGCGCCTTCCGGTGATGCCTCCGACTTGACTCGAGAGGACCCGCGCCGCAACGCTGTTAAAATGTTACGTCGACATAAAACAATTACGCTTCGGTCGTGTCGAAAGGTCATGTGACTTTACTTTGAGATTATATGATTCTTAACCCCCGATAATTTCGCTGTTTCTCCGAATTGAGAATATCCACTTGGACGATCCCACTCGCCGAGACCCCTCCCTCCGATGCTATCATCAATTATGCGACGCCCTGCGGTCGAACCCCTTCTGCAGCCTCCATTGGGTCCCTACTATAATCTCAATCACGGTTATTCTGTCTAATGAAAAATAAAGACATAATAAAACGCAAAGACGTGTACTGGTAGGTAGTGGTGGCTTGAATTAACATAGGAGGACATATATTCAAGTTGAAAGGAGAAGTTGTGAAGATAATAAGAGGCTCAATAACAGGTGAAGAATTGGAAAGAGGATTAGCTTTAGCTCTATTGCAGTATGTTTGCCCTGTTTTTCTCCCAATTTAGTGACCAATTGTACCCTTTATTTCTTCAATTCACCCTCCCCTATGAGCCCACCAGCCCGCAACTACGGGACCAGCCACTACCCCGGGGCCAGCAATGAACCGCTTACAACGAACTAAGCTTTCTATGCTCGCGGCAAGCTCATGCTGGCTTTCCCTTCCTCCTCCCTCTGGGGCAGACAGCCAATCACCGTCCCCGGGCGCTTTTACCGGTTGCGCCACCTGAGTGCCCGAAGTATAGCTTTTCAGTGGATGAGCTAGATAATGTCTGCTGCATAACTTTACTTCATAATAATAATCTCTACTATGATAAAACTGAATACATACATTTATGTCCATACATTTCAGTGGTTCGAAAGTGGGGGGGTATGGTATGGAGGTATGGTAGTTGTGGATGAGGGAGTATGTGTCTGAATGACATAGGGCTTCCAGAGCTCAAAGGCGTACATGTGATTTGTGAGTGCACATGTATTGTATAAGAGTAGCATGCCAATAACAGAACAATTAGTCAGTTGAGTGTAAGCCATTGTAAATTTGCTATACAGTCTATATTAGTGTAGTTATGGTTGAGTCTGAGTGGCACTGTATATTTAAGTGTTAAAATGTATACTTTGCATGCTGCATTTTTCCTTTTTTTTACTGCCTGAACAATTTGAAAATTTCTCACATGGAGCTTCAAAAGCATTGGCTGCCAATCATTTCTTAAGGTAGTATTGAGGTGGGGAATGTGAAAATGTTCCCTCTATCTCTCTGCCGTCAGCATGTGCCATGGAAGATAGCTGCTTGGAGAAAAAAAACAGCACCTAAAATAATTGAAGTTTACTTTCCGTATGTGCTATTTATGCTGCTTCTCCCTCTTGTGTGTGTGTGTGTGTGTGTGTGTGTGTGTGTGTGTGTGTGTGTGTGTGCGTGTGTGTGTGTCTCATCGATCCTCCTGCATTCTCTTCTGTCCTTCAGCAAGTTTTGAACCTTTTCATGCTGGGCCATGAAATTTGCATCTGTGATTTACAGAGCCATCATCGAATGCCCTTAAAATAGAAGATGGAGGAACAATTAAATAAGGTTTTTTTCTGGGAATAGGAGCCTTGGCGGCTTAAAAATGATGAAGATTTCTATTTGTGGCTGTGGTTGGATGCCACTCTTTGTGCTGTATGCCAATTTGTCCAAATACAATCAGTTTGGGGCAGAAAATCAAAGACAGAAAAATCTGGGTAGAGTAGTGTATTTGTGTATGTGCATATGTGGCTCGTGCATCCTTGTGTGTGCATGTTTGTGTGTGTGTATGTGCCTTTATACATCTGTGTGTGCATTAGTGTGTGGTGTGTGTGTGGCCACAGGGTGTATGTGATGCACCAGTGGATTAGCTTAGCAGTAGTTAGTGCATGCTGCATGCTTGCTTGTTTGCTTAATCTCTGCTTACAGCTACTGCCACTGGATAGCCCCTCCTGGGGCTGAAAATATGAGCCGAGTACGTAAATCTCCTCCTACCAGTACACAGCCTCTCCACCGCCAAGACTCCTGCAGTGCCTTCCCATGGCAACACATGGTAACTGGATATCATACAACCCCAGGATGAACTGCAGGGGATCTCGGAGCAGGAGTGGGCCCCAGAGATGCAGCGTGCAGGCCCGCCGGCAAGTGGACACACCCTGGCACCCGTCAACCTCTGCTCCAGCTCTGGGTCCACTAGCATACCTAGGCAGGTGGGGCTCAATAGCATTATAGCCTTGGATGGTGATCTACCTAGGAGAAGGCCACTCCACACAAACACTTACAACTTTGCGGTTGCCACAGCCATCTTAGCCTGAGTCACTGGGGGAGAACCCCTGAGCCTAAAGAGTGAGATTGGTGTGCAAGTTGATGTGCAAAAACGGCAGGTGCATGATGACACTGACATCCGCTATTGGTTTTATGATCAAAAACACCATGGCTGGCAAACATCAGAACCTTACAACTGGTCATTGAAACCACCTGATGGCCCTACATTTACCTACACAGAGAAACCAAAATGGCAACTTAATCATTGTATATGCGTTCACATTACAAGCTGATTCAGGGGTCAAAAAAGCCTTTTATCAAGACCTTGGAACTCTTCTCCGGGGAATTGCCTGTAAAGACAAGCTTCTTATAATTGGTGATTTAAAAGAGTCAGTCACAACATCATCTCCAGAGGGGAGTCCTTGGGAAACACGGAATTAGCAAATGTAATGACAATGACTGCTAAATACCTAAATGTAAATGTAATGTAAATATATGACAATGGCCATATGCTACTGGAGCTCTGCTCACAACAACACCTCACCACAACACATTGTTCCAACAAAAAGCCAGATGGATGTAAAGGATGTACTACATACCACAGTCATGCTAAGTGCTGACTGCTACACAGATCACAGAGTGGTTTGAGTAAAGGTCACTTTTAGGATCAAACCACCACCAAGGAATGTGAAGGTGAAAGCAAAAACCAAGATCCAGGCACTACTCAAGACCCTGAAGAACAGTGGAAACAGCTCAAATCTGCACTTCAGAAAACAACGGCAGAAGTAGTAAGCTTCTCAATGAGAAGAAAAAAGGCAATTAAAAATATCCAGAAATATAAGCTATAAGTTAGCCAAGGTAGCTAGGCTACATACAAGGACTAGCAACCACTGGCAACACACACAATATGGCGAATACATTCATTAGCATTGCTGGTGGCTAAGCTAACTGCTCACCGTTACACTACTAAAAGTGAGTTGAATATCTACATAACGTCACGTTTGCCTTGCACTGCCAAACCCCACTGGTTGAAGTAAGTTAAGTCAATCAAGTTGTCAGAGTTTTTTGCCTGTGCTAATCTTCAGTAAAATAAAAGAATTAACTTTCTCTAACGTTACACCAATGTACTTATTCAATTCGATGCCAGGTGTAATATAAGGCTTGCCTATTAATTTTCACACATATAATTGATAAAGCAGCTAAGATCTCGTAAAGCACCTGGAACTGATGAGATTCCAGTTGATGAGTACCTGGAGGAGATGCACTACTGGACAGGCTTATAGGCCTGTTCTCAATGTGCTGGGAGATGGGTACGACACCCCAAGACCTTTGGGACGCAGTGATCATCTCCCTGCACATTGAGAACAGGCTTATAAGCCTGTCCAGGAGTGCATCTCCTCCCGGGGGAGAAGTGAGACTGCACAAGCTGGCAGGGAATAACCTTTCTCTCAATCGCAGGGAAAATCTTGGCCAGGGTTCTTCTAGACTGAATCATGTGTACCATCGCCAAAGAAATCCTCCCAGAAAATCAGTGTGGTTTTAGGTCAGGAAGGGGAACAGCAGACATAGCCTTTTTTCTGAGGAATCTCCAAGACAAACGCTGGCAGAACATGAACCCATATGCTGCTTTCATTGATCTCACCAAAGCCTTTGACACAGTCAGTCGGGATGGGCTTTTGAGAATACTGCCCTCCCAAGTTCTTGACCATACTTCAGCAGCTCCATGTAAGTGAGAAAGGTCAGGCCAAACACAACAGAAGCCTCTCAGACTGCTTTCCCATCGGCAATGGTGGCACGCAAGGGTGCGTCCTTGCACCAACTCTCTTCACCAGCTTCTTCAGTGTTTTACTTCAGGGGGCGAAGGATGGTCTGAACGACCATCTACATCTACATCGGACAGATGGCAGTCTTTCAATCTGTGCCCACTTCTTACAAAGACTAAGATCACAGACAAACACATTGTGGAACAGCTCTCGGCAGATGCTTGTACCCTACTAGCCCACACAGAGGAGGCCCTACAGTGCATTGTGAACTGTTTCTCCAAGGTAGCCACAGCCTTTGGCCTAGCCATCAGCCTCAAGAATTCTGAGGTGTTATATCAACCTCCACCAAGCTGAGTGCACAACCGGCGGAGGTTGTACCCACCGTCTGTCAGCAGTTCTAACTCAACATATTGGAGCAATTTACATACCTGGGCAGCACCGTTTCCAACGAAACATCAATCACTAGGGACGACTTGCCAAGGCAAACAGCTCCTTCAGGTGGCTCCTGACCACAGACTGTGCCTGACCACAAAGATCGAGGCATACAGGGTGGTGGTAGTCTCCACTCCTGCATGGCACAGAATCGTGGGTGTTGTTCAGAAGACCTCTCCAGCTGCTGGAGCGCTTACACCAGCTATGCTTGTAATTCCATCATGAACGAGCAAGCGAAGCTCAGACGCCCAGCATTAAATCCATTCTGCTGCTTCGTCAGCTATGCTGGGCTGTGTGTGTGTGTGTGTGTGTGTGTTTGCGTGGAGTATTCTGGACAGTGTTCTCCACAGTCACCCCCAGTCACCACACTATTCCCCAATATTCCACTCCAGCTATCAAGTGAAAAACACATCTCACACTGTAAATTGTGGAGTCACTGGTCAGTGTGCCTTAACTGGCCAGTAACCTTAACTGGTGTCCCTTAACCTTGACTCTCACCTACCTGTCAGTGCATCTGACTCAGTGTACAGGGTAACAGACCTGCGTGCTCATGCCCTCTGGTCACCCCCTCTGACAAACACCTCTCAAACTGTTTTCCTCCTGCCTCACGATTTTCACTGAGCTTTAGAAATCCAATTCCAGATCCTTTCAGAGAGGCAATTCACTCATCAAAATTGGTAGCTTTTTAAAAAATGTTTGTCTGTTTGTTTCCTACTTTCACAAAATAGCTACATACGGTTCAGCCTGCAATGGCCTAATGTTTGCTCCAAGAATACATGCTGTCTCATGTCACTTGGAGTGAGATTGAATGTTGTAGTGGAGGTAGGACAGCCAGGTTCCGTGAGCCTGGAACAATAAAGTAATAAAGTAATATACGCCATTTAGCAGACGCTTTTATCCAAAGCGAGGGGGTAGGACAACAAAAGAGGCCCTACCAGGAGTCAAACCCTTTCTTTCAAGTCACAGGTACAGTAATGACCTTATCTCCTCCCTAAAATGAAAGAGCCCTGCGACAGGGCAGCAGTCGGCCTCTTTGAAGCTCAGTCCTGGTGATGTCACATATTGCCTTTGTGTGCTGCCATGGCATTATTTTTACAATGTTCTGGGATGCAGTGATATGACCTTTATGTTTCCCCTTAAGGGGAATCATTCCTGGTTCATGTTGCTTTGCTCTCTGTGCTGTATGTTGTAGAATAGGTTTATACCTCTTCCAACGTGTGTCTTATGGTAGCGTCCTCGATTTTTTCTCATTTTCATGCAGTAACTTGATGCCAATTTTACTCTTAAAGCAAAAACCAAGCGCAAAATGCAAACACACTTGGTTAGAGCTAGTATTGGTATTTTAGAGTGGCACAAGCACATGGAATGAGGTTTACCCCGATGTTGGCATTTCCATCGGTATTTTCATACAATTTATAAAATGCTATTTTGTCCTTAAAATAGGGCTGATAGTATTTGATTTGCTTCTGTAAAAGGAGCAGATCAAGAAAACTGAATTCAAATAGTGCAGCTGATTACGCAGTTTGAGGTTTTCTGTCTTTCTGAATGCAGCCCCTGTTCCAATCCCAGTTCTGTATCTGGATATTGATTTCCATAAGATGCAATGCAATCACAATTAGTTTCCCACAGCCGCTGAAATTAGTTCGTTAATCTGTGACTTTATTCATTGACCACTGTGCATTTTCATTGAATTGTATAGCAGACAGTCTGTTTTTCTCTGCCTTTCCTTCTCTCTTCCTCTCTACACCCTCATTCAGCAATCAAGGTTGTGCATATTTCATGTGGATTTATATTTAATACATTTCAGAGAGAAGACTGGTATGTTAGTTTTACAGGTCAATGCACACTGCACTGGATATTTCACTTATAAATGCTCATACTTTTTTGGAGTGCTACCATGTATCGTATTATATAGTCAAGAGAGAATCTGTGTTTTGAGGAATCTTTTTCTCAGCTGTTTCAACACCAACCAAAATTGTATATGTCTCTTTTATTCCCAATTACTACATTTTCAGTACAATCGTGTTTTTAAGTCCTCTCCCCCCCTCTCTATCATACATACATATTATTAGGACTGTCAATTGACTAAAAAATGTAATCCCATGTAAAGGTTAATCCCACGATTGGCTGTGATTAATCACCTTGAATAACAAATTCAGAATTTGCTAGAATTCCCCCCTTTTCTTTGTTTAAAAAGTACACGAAATCCAGTTCTAGTGTTGAGAAAACAAAGAAATACATTACAAAATGATTCAGCAAAATATATTTGTATTATTATCATCAGAATGAATCACATTATCAATATGTGAGGCCTGTGAATCTCTCATCTCAAGGCCTGAGAATGAGCATGATTTGAGCATGATTGATGAAAGCAGTTTAATCAAACAATATTTTAAAGATGCAGTTGCAGAAATAACCATCTGGTTAATATTGTATGTGTTTGGTGCAAATAGATTATTTGACTCCTGACAATTCCTCTCAAATTTGATCTCTCCCTCATATCGTTACTTTATTTTCAAATTGTGTGATGATGACGACGATGATGATATTGACTATGAATTGTGTTTACATTGCATCTTTGATGAAGCTCAATGTGGTTTGCAGTCAAGGGAGCATGACCCATTTCAACCACGACCAATGTGCAGCACCTATCTAGGTGACGTATGGCAGCCATTTTGCGCCATGATGCTCGCCGTGTATGAGCTAATGTAGAGAGGGAGGGATTTATTTAACAATTAAACTGGCTTGTTTGAAATCTGCAGTAGTTTGGGAGTGAATGCCTCAGCTCTATCAAAATGTAAGTAAGCAACTGGCTACAGAGTTGATAACATTGCCATTGTGTCACCAGGTTTGGTACATTGTAAGGCTACCAAGGCAACAATGAAAAAATAAAACAAGCATTTTCAGAAACAAGTGTTGAAATCCAATGTCTATTTCATTTCAATAACTACAACAAGGTGAAAATACACTGTGTTTTTGTCTGATCACAGCACAACAAGAACACAAAAACTCACTGTGTTACACACACACACACACACACACACACACACACACACACACATATATATAACTACTTCTGTCTGTTACACTAATGAGAAGTTAGCCTCACTTGTCAAGCTCATAACTGAACCTGACAAACTTCTCTCTATGGTGTGATATAATGCTGCCTCACCAATGCTAGTTTTGCTAAGTGGGGAAGATCCATATGGAAATACACTTCAGGGGTAGGGGTGGGAACAGAGTCTTAACTGCGGGTGCGTGGAATGATAAACCGCCCATGCCCAACCGCCCATGTTAAACCACCCAAGCAAACCAAATATACCCTCAGATGATGATGGTGGCACCAATTAGTATACAGGAAGCCTAGGCCAGAAAAGTTAAACACGTTTTCCAATGTTCTATCAGAGCTTGAGCGTCTATAGGCTAAAGTCATAAGTTATTTCAACTACTACTACAACAGGTAAAGCTCTGAAACCTGCCTTTGGCTAAGCAACATATTTTGGACCTTTAGATTCTAGTTATCCTTGTCCTAGTTATTGTTGTGTTTAGCTACTGAACTGAACTGCTGTTTTGCTTTTTTGCTTTGGTAATTTTTCAGATCAAATCTTAAGTGTTAAAAAGTCTATGGATAAGATTGGAAATGACTGAATCTAAGATTGTGAATTCAATCACTTTTGAATCGTTAGTGCATCGTTCGAATAACTAAAATGTGGTACAACAGTGAAAAGAAATGTAAAACATCCCATTTTGCATTTCTCCCAGATATTGCTTTTTAAAGCCATCTGTTTTTGACATCTTTCACAATGCCTCGGAAATTATTTCCATTTTGCGACCTACCTTTTAGACGACCAAGGACAGCGTGCATGGTGTCTCTTTTCTATCTTAAACCAAAGTCTGTTGTGAGTGTGTGTGTGTGTGTGTGTGGGGGGTATCTGTATGTAAGATGAATGAAATCTCTTAACTAATGTTCAGAACTTACTTTTCCCCCCAGTGCGAAACTTTTGTGCAAGGCTTGTGCTGAGACGGTAAGAAGCTGGGTGTCATTGGTAATAAGCCCCGATGGGAGCGGCGCTGTGCAGTCACGGAATCGTTCGCACATGAAAGGGTTGTGGCTTCCGCGACTTTCGGAAAAGGCAGAAGGAGTGTCCTGAATAAAGAAAGACGGTGCGAAGATCACACGGTGCATTTCGACGTGGCGGAGCGTTGTATTAACTTCGGGGAGGGATAAAAGGAGGGGGAGTCTGGGACTCTGTCTTCCCCCTCACAACAACCCGACTTTACATCGCCGCGTTTGATGCTGTCAGACTGTAACGCTACGCAGGTTCCGCTGTGTAATTACGCCACGGCCTCCGTTCGTCGCGTCTCGACCGACTCGTACGTCAGCTCATCGACGCCGCTCTCCGTCAGACTCCCAAACTACGCCTCGCAGCCTTGTATTATCAAGTCCAATCGCCAACGCAATCACGGACATAATACCGTTGCCCGCCGACTGTATTTTAAAACGACTTGGCGGAAATGGAGGAAACCTGCCTTGCCTTTTTCCCAACCCTTCCCGGAATTCCAGAGATTTGTGCAATCTCCGAGAGCGGGGGAACGTACGAGAGACAGAGAATGTGCATTTGAAGCTCACGTCGTCACCAGGTGTTTACAGACAGGTTTCAATATCGCCAGGTTGTTGACCGAGGAAGGGGTTTTCAATAAGGGAGGAGAGGAGAGCGGAGCGTTTGTAATTAACGGCACGTCACGGGAGGCCCCGGCTCCGAGCCTAGAGGTGGCGGGCGCGGCGGTGCGGGTCCCCCGCTCGCGTCGCCATATCGGGGCTGCCGATCGGCCGGCAGGGGCCCCGCATGCCGCTAGAGGGTCAGGAGCTTTATCGGGGGGTAGACTTATCAGACGTTTGTCCCCTTACACAGGCACTGAAGGGATAATCTTCCAGGAAAGGTTTTTTTTTTTTTTTTTTTTTGCTTCTTTCCAACGTGTTGATCTCAAGGCGGTTTTAATCCTAGATATCAACTCCTGCTGTTTGTGTCTCCGCTCGCCTTTTTTTAATGTTTGATATCTTATCTGGTGCCTCACATCCCTGTGTAGAATGTATATAGATCTTTCAAAAAATCTCTCTCTTTCCTCTTACTTTTCCAGTGGGTATGCGTTTCAAAGGCAGTTTGGCTCTGTGGCTCATCACATTTTCATCAGAACATTCCTGCCTGCACTTTATGATGTGCCCTCCGAGTATATTGCAATATATTATTGCAATATCGCAGTACCAAAGATCCACAGAAAAGGTAAGTACATGTTCATTTTCGAACAAGTTATTTTGCACACACTTTCAACTTGCCACTGACACGCAGGTTAAAACTTTTTCCTCGGTTAGATTTTTTGCCGAAACACACATTTGTTGACATATTGTATATTAAGATGCACTATTCTTTCTATCTCCATAATGTAGACCTCACCAACACCGAGACTAGGAGAGAGCAGTATTTCCCACTTCCCAAATCTCAGCAGGTAGAACTGGAATCGCAGAGCTGTCATGCACAATGGCCAATAGCACCTCATTAAGCAAGAAGGGCGGGCGGTCCACTTTCCCCCGTCCAAATCCTGACCTTGCACAAGATCCATGAGGATCGTAATGCTGTGCATTTAGTAGACAGTGTGGACGAAGTAGTGGACAGAGGTGGGAGTGTAGCTAAGACTGTAGTATTCATACTTCTCACTTAAGGCCCCACTGAAGGCTGAACAGTTATTAATAGTCTATGAAGAGAAGTCGTGGGAATTGGAAAGCCTGATAATTTAATCTGTCAAGCACAACCACAAGCTCAGCCAATTAAGTGGAAAAGAGACTTGGCTGACCTTCGACCCTCTGGCTTTTTTCATTTCCAGAGAAATCTCACTCCGTTCATTAAGCCACCTGCTATCTAAGCATCAGCATTTGGAAATGTCGAACCAGGCGCAAACAATGAAAGCTCCAATTAGGAGAGAAGGGTCTTTCAGATCCCAAAGTTGAGTGAACCGGCAGGGAGAAAATCTCAGTATCTGCACTGCTGGTTCAGAATGAGAAATTCGGGGTTCCCCAAAGCCCTCAATGAGAGGTTGAACACTGCATTACAGGAGTGGCAACACAGATGCTCTATGCTAACCAGATGGTCCGCTCGGAGTTCTTAACACTGAAAATGTGTCTAATTTCCATTTCTAATATTTCACCAGACACTCCTGTTACCGGCCTGGAATCTGGAAAAGACGCAATGCAGGAGCTGACCTAGTTACCCTATAGATTATGTGGCATCAAACACTGTGAGAGGATAGGCAGGGGACGAGACATTCATACATTCAGGCAATTCTCTACCTCTACGTTTATGGCACTCAAGAGATCCATTGGAGTAACAAGCCTTATAACTGTAGCCCTGTGTTTTCAACGATTGTATTTTCTACCCTATAATTCAGTAGAAATCTACTACGTGTCTCCATAGCCACTCTAGTTGAGCGCGCGACAATCAATGGCTGTGATTAAGCGGTAACTAATTAGATAGAGACCGATCATAATGTGTTTTTGTGCAGTCCAACAAATTATTGTGTTAAATCAATGGATTAGACAAGCAGATTCTGACAATGGCAGAAACAATGACACCAAAAAGCCTTTTATGCAGCACTTGGTAAACTAAAAAGCCAACATTCACCAGTTGACAATTATTCTGTTATTGATGAAAAATAATGTATTACTGACTCATTGTCATGAATGCGGCTGAATAAATGTATGTTAATAGCCAGGAGCACTACTCTGTGAATCAATGGGCAATTGTATGTAATTAGCATCATTACATTACTAATTGAGATGATTCAGGTACCACAATGAGACGGTTGGTAATGATTGCTCAACAGGGGGCTTCATGAGGATTCTGTAGTGGCATCTTAAAAAAAGAAAGAATTATACCCAATTACACAGAGCCAGACTAATTACACATGCATTCCTCCATATTGCACTGATGAACATATTGTTTGAATTTGCAACCAGGATCGTCAGGTTGATACACAAGAACTGGAATCTGGAATCGTGGAACCACGAATGCAGACAATGCAGGGAACTCGCGAAACAGGAGAATGACTAACTAAGGAACTCGGTTATCGTCTGATTCGTTCATTTCACTGACACCTTAGCTTTCGGAGTTCAACTGGAAAGTAGACAAAAGATGGATATAGGGGTTTCGAGATGAAAGAGTAGTCAGACAGTCTGACGAATTGGCACATTTGAGCAATGTATGTTTCATACATTGTAAAAAGTTTCATAGAGCTTTTTCAATCGAAGAAGATTAACCTTTGCACATAGTCTTGAGGAGAGAGTTTTCTGGGCCCTCTGTAATTTGGGGAATTAATTTCTCTTCACAGCATGAGTCCTGGAACCTGGCCCGATTTCCCTCTCTTTTCCCCTCCCGTTATTTCCATTTTGTATTGTTGACGAGAGCCAATGAGCTCTACAAAGTGCTGCATGCCAATTAACTTCCTCCTACATTCAGTGTCTCCTTAATGTTTCTTAAAATGTTTGTGTGCGTGTGTGTGTGTGTGTGTGTGTGTGTGTGTGTGTGTGGCAGGGAGGGGGGCACATGGGGGTGCCAAATAAAACTAGACTCATTGAGTAGAAAGGGATAAAAACGTAAAATATTAATCGCAGGTCTCCCTTGTTTAATTATCAACGCCCACGTTGCATTCGGAACAAGGACTAAATTGATCAGGCAATCATTTTTAATTACTATAGAAAATATCAAATTAAGGCACAATGAGCCTAAAGCTGTTTGTGATTTCTCCTCACAATAATCCATCTATTTTTCTTTATCTGGGTTTAATTATAACAGAGTCCATAAGCGCTTGGAGAGACACTCGACAGGCGTTAGGTCTGAAGTTCCAGTGTATTGATGGAATTAAGTTAAAGCAATGTAATTAATTTGTCAGCACTGAGCAATTATGAACTGTAGAGAGAGGTCTTATAAGCATTCACCTGGGTTACTGCCTGTTCCAGCACACAAGCTGGTCTGTATTTCTGTCATCAGATTCCCTGCTATAGTTGTACAAAAGAAAATTGGAAGTTAGCCTGCATAAGAGCTAATTAGGTACACGCCTGTGCCCATGTGCAGCTATAGATCAGATGTTAATAGCTTAGAATGAGCCGGAAAACACGAAATACCAATTCATATGTCAGGGATGATATTCCTGCCTACATGGTCTATCCAGACGTATTCACGCCATATCAAATTAGCTTTAATTGATATAGATTTGTTGGTTGTGTGAATCTGATTTGGTAAATCACCTCCATCAGCTGTGGGAAAGAATATACTCTTGGAGGACAATAAAGAAACCATCTGTCTATCGAGCTGAAGAAAGAATGAAAATAAGAACCATGTGCAATATAATTTGTGCCCTATATGCAGGGATTTTATTGTTGTACAAGATACACAGCCTCAAATAGTACTGTCCACACAACAGTAAGCAACCTCGCGAAAAGATAATACGGAATTAACAACGACAGCGACCCTTGCAGGATTCAGACTTTTCATCCTGAAGTTCATTACAGTACCGAAGTTAATCCGAAAGCACTAATGCACCACCATCTGACTCTAGTTTCTAGCTCTTGGAAAATGTCGTTCGACATAATGGAGCAACAGACCAAATGCTATTTCTTTGCAAAAAAGAGAATGTTTCCAAAAATATTTTGGTTAGGTTTCTGATTATATCTTTTTTTTTGGTCGCACTTTCAATAACCGTACATTTGAAATGAGTCACATTGCATCTGTGAATGTTTCCCCCCCTCTGGTACCCTGCGGAGTGGCGAGACAGTGGGCGCCGCGGTGAAAGAGGCTGCGCAGCACGGCTTCGCACCTGCGCTCCTCCGGCCTCCCTGACATCCCGGCGACAATGAGCTCGGCGGGCAACGGGAGACCCCCCGAGGAGCGCCGCGGCTCCCCTCTGATCCCCCACTGGGAGTAAAAGGAAGAGGGGAACAAAAAGAATCAATCGGGAATGCTTCATAACACATTTTGCAAGTAGCTATTACGATTGCTATTTTTTCATGTGTTTAAATTTCTCTTTGCTTTTTTTTGGTCCCCACTCTGACTGTGATTCCTTCTATTGCCAGGTTCCAAGGAGCAGACTTCAAACAAGGGGGTTACTTTGTGTTTCGATGTGTTTTCCCCTTTCATATCCACGCCTCCTCCTTTTGTGTTCTCTGGTCTTTGTTCCCAGCACAATTCTGACAGCGTGCCGCAGTGGGGGGTGTGGTGGGTGGGGGGTGGTGTTGAAGCTGGGCCCCCACTTACACAGGAGAATGGAGACGGGCCGCATCCTCAATGAATTGCGGAATAATGTTCATTTTTCAAAACCAACATATGATTTTAATGTCTGTCAAATACATTCAAAATGTACACATAATATTGGCATGTTAAAAATACAAAGGTTTATTTATATGTTGTTGAGTTTAGCGTTTGTACGCATTGGTAAAATGTAAGCCGTATATGTACAATTGTGTGAAAGGGCCAAAACGGACCATATGCTGCCGTATGAACAGTTTTTTGACTCTTTAATAATGTCAATAAAATGAAATAGGAATGAATTTATGATCTACACAACCAACTCCACACTGTCAAAGCTATATATATACAGTATATATACGTATATATATATATATATATATATATATATATATATATATATATATATATATATATATATACACTACCGGTCAAAAGTTTTAGAACACCCCATTTTCCAGTTTTTACTGAAATTTAAGCTGTTCAAGTCCAGTGAATAACCTGAAATCGTACAAAGGTAAGCGGTAAACTGACCAGTAGTGTATATATATATATATACTGTACATAGACAGTAGCATTCAGAAGTATTTAGATCCTTGCACAGCATTCTTTAAATAAGAATGAATATTTCTATTTACACAACCTACTCAGTACTGTCAAAGCAAAAAAAAAAAAAAAAAAAAAAGCAGAGATATCTTTGGTTGCATGTTCACGCCTTTTGCTATGGCAAACCAACATTAGTCCATACATTATTATCAAATTCACACAATTAGTTGGCCTGTGTCTGTGGGCAATAATTACGGTTCACATGATTTCAGAAAAATAAGTGCAATGAAATCTATCTTTGTAATATATCATCATGCATTCCTTATGTATATGTAGGTGTATGCAATGATAGGTGTGTGTGCTCAATGTGCAGGAATTGCCAGCTTCTTCTGCATGCCGAGAGGGGAGTTGTTTGTTTGCTCTATCTGTGCACCTTGTCATTGGGAATTGTATGTTCGCGTGTTGTGCTCTGCGAGTTGTGTTGTGTGAGTGGGAGTTGTGTGTGAGGTTGTGGGAGTAGTGTATGGTGTTTTTGTGTGTCACAGGGGCCTCCCTGGCAAACATCTCCAGCTCAGGAAGGGTTGCGTCAGAACCTCTCAGAGGGACTCCAAACAGGGAGTCAGAACCAACAACAATCCCACATGAGGAGTGGAAATCTGGACAACCATTTCTGGATACCCGCTGTGGCTTCTGATTCGCAAAAGCAGTACATTTTGCAAAGTGTTTTGTTATATCGCTACAACATGTCCATCAAATTTCCTCAACCCCAAAGTCTGTTCACGACTGACTAACATACTTATTTCAAAAAGAACCGCATTTGTGGGTTAGTCTGCAGTCGTTACAGGCCTGTGAAAACTGTACAGCATTTGTGTTGCAATGTTTTTGTTATGCTTTTCTCACAATTTGGTATGCCCAATCGTATTATGAAGCCGTGCTCTCTGCAACCCCCGCCGTCAATTTGGGACAGCGGAGACAGGCGCGTGCTCTCCTCCGAAACGCACGATGTTTATTATTTCTTCAGTTCCTGACACATTCTTCAGGATATGAATTCATCCAATCAGACATAGCAGTAATGTTTGAAGAACGGTAATACATTCAGAAGTCTGGAAGTAGAGATAGTTGGGTTGGTTTGTTATTCTAAATGAGTGCGCTGAGTAAGTCGCTTTAGGATTAGAAGAACACTTGTGTAATAAATGCAGGTGCGTGTGTGCTGGAAAAGGTCATTCATATTTTGTTCTTGGCTGAGCCGATTCAACGTACGAAGGAAAAAGTAAATCTGGCCAACATTTACAATCTTTTTTGAAGCTCTCTATTAAAGGGGTGAGGTTAGCTCTGGGAAGCCTCCAAAGGTAGAATGTTATACAGCGCAACCCGCTTGTAAGCATATCAAATGTAGCAATAAGCTGGGTGTAGTGATGAAAAACTGTAGGATGGAATCGTCCCGTTTCAAATGCTGTTTAAATACTTGGTGTAATAATGAAGCATTTTGTTTCTAAGAATGATTTTTGGCTCAGTCAAAACATGAAATATTCATCCAAGGCGCAATCTATGAACGCCGCCCAATTTGTTTTCCTTTTCTTTCCAGCATAGTAAATGAGCTACGAAAAGGCGTTTCAGTTTGAAATCTGTATCCTCTTGTGTACCCGATATCTTGCGGCCTCAGGTAAAATGTTAAGTAAGCAAAATCGCACGGAACAAAATAGAAAAACATTGCCTGCTTGAATCGTGTGACAGTCGTAGAATGAACTGGAGTAAAGCCGCTGAGTCTCTGAATATCCCCCCCACACTGCGCTCTCGAAACTCCTCAAGGACAGGGGGGAAAATCGTGCGAAATGAGGGAGGCAGAAATGCTTCTTTCATGAAACATTTGTTTGCTGAAATCGTTCGCTGGCTACTTAGCTCGCCAGCCACTGTCATGGATTTTTTTGGTATTTTCCTGGCTGCGGCGTCATGCCATTAATCTCTGAAGGACACCCTCTCGATGTGGTTGGATTAAAACTTGTTAATTGGCTAACGGTCGATATATAGTAGGGCACCGGTGGTTGAGGTGCTGCTTGTTAAGTGGATCACATAATTTTGTGGAGGAAATGGTTCATTTATGTTTCAAAAGTTCAATTGGCAGCAGTGGCATTTTTGGCCATACGTTTAGAATAAGTTGGCAATGTAGCAGCATGGCCTTAATTCTTAAAAATTGAGGTCGAGGTAAGATATTAATTGAATTGAGTTTACAGTGTGGCCGACACATTTTACATAGGTTCAGATGCACAACCATATTGCGTAGTTCGTACACTAGAAACTGATGCACGATCATTGTTTCACTGTGTAGTACTATAACAAACTGTATTAAATTAAAAGCTGTGTTAAAAAACAAGAACAGCTGATTTCACTGATATTTTGTGAGTAAAACCTGCCTGTAATTAATGAAAATGTTTTCTTGACACAAATTCACAATTCGTTGACACAAATGAAACAAATAATATCCTGCTTGGAAGAATAAAATCGTCTGGGACGCAAGCTATTTGCGCAAGCAGGTTGCACTGCGCTGTGAGATGATTAGCCAAAAAAAATATCACCCTATGCAAATTGAGTTTATTCCTTGATATGCCGCCAAATATATTATGAACAGACATGACATGTGGTATTGTGAAGCCTGGATTAGTGACTTAGGGCTCTATCCCTATTCAGAGTTTATCGACTTAAGCACCTGCTTAAGTTCCTCCAGTTAATACAACGGGAAAAAGCGGAAAAAGTTGTTCCTATTCAGACTTCTGCTAGGCACGTCGAAAAAGAAAACATTCAACGTGGATGTACTGCAGGACACTGGCAATCACGAAAGACAGGGCCGTGCTTCACTGTATGAAACTAAGAACAGACGCCAGGAGGGAAATAACCACACAAGGCAAAATAACAAATTGCTAATATATGTGGTTTCTATTTTGAAAACGCAAGAGGGGGGGAAGGTATGAGATGGGGAAAACAGATGCTTCATGCATTTGATTGACAGTGCCACCTGGCATGGCAAATCTTCCATTAATAGAAACAAAGGTGCTTGCCACAACAATGGAAAATATGATAAGGGGAGAAAAATATCCACTCTTAAAGTATATCTGCTTACTGTTCATTTGACATTATAATGTACATTGATATTTACAGTGAAAAATAAAATGTGTTAAATGTATATGTATTTTTGCAGGACAGTTTTACATTTAAACTATGCGCCTTATTGATGGAAAATGTGCTTTAAAGCCAAATTTATAGGCCAGCAGCACTACAGGAGTCAAAGAAAGTGTTCATGTTAATTCTCTGGTTGTTACATGGTGATTGATGGTACAGCATAGGTTCCACAACCAATATAATGAGGGCTGTTTATCACAGTGCTACACAGGTAAGGATACATAGTCTTTGCCTTGCCTCTATATCAGCACAGTGCTGATTCCCACCTACAGACAGGTCTCATGAAAAGGAATGCCACAAACTGAGAAGTGCAAAGCTCATGGCACAAAAATACTGCAGTAAAATCACACTCCAACACGTAGGCGTAGATTCAGTCTGACAGACTTAGCTGTGTTAACATGTTCAAACTGTAACGTCGGTAGCCCATAACAAAACAGTGCACTGTATCCTCGCTTCAGACTTCCACACAATAAACGTTACACTTAATTATTATATTAATTGATCCGTATACAGTATTATTCACTTTTGTTAATTTCACAGCAAGTCGCCCTTACCTGCTGTCAATTCTGCTGTCTGTTTAACATTTACCATTTTTGGTCACAATTTGTGATTAGCATCAAACACACTCTTAACAAACTCATTGCTATTGATGGACTGCTTTCAAGTAACCATGTTAAATCATAACTTATTCGGTCGTTGTAACGGTTCCTGCTCGCCGCCAGAGGGCGGCACTGGACTTTTGTGTTCCCTGATTGTGTCATTGTATAATTGGTTAATTGTTTTATTGTTTTGAGTGATTCCACCTGTGCCTTGTTTCATTGTCTTGAGTGTTTCCACCTGTGCCCTGTTTCCTGCCATTATTTAAGCTGCCTGGTTTCTTTGTTCTGTCTTCAATGGTTCTTCCCTGTGTTTGCTAATCAGTGTTACCATTTTGAGCCTTTGTTGTACAACTCGTGTTTGTTTTGTGTTAGTGTTTTATTATTTATGCTAATGTTTATGTTCTTCCCGTTTGAGTTTTGTTCTTGTGTTTTTATTAGTTCCATCGTGTTAAATAAATAGTCCGTTTATTGTATTGCTGCATCTGGCTTCGTCTCTGCGCCTGGGTCCCATCTCTCTGCATCATTTCAGTTGTTCTGCTGTCTGTCCACAGCTTTGCTTATTATTTTCAAACCGCTGTTGACAAACCCTGTTGCTGCAGAAGGATTATAACCAAGTCAATCAAAAACAGTAATGTCCACATCCTGGCATAATTCTCCCGATTCAATTTTATTAGAACCTATAACAAGTGATGTTTCGAGCTAGCTCTCTTCATCACACTAATGAAGAGTGCTAGCTCGAAGCGTCACTTGTTCTAGGTGCTAATAAAATTGAATCGGGAGAATTATGCCAGGATGTGGACATTACTGTTTTTGATTTGTGACTTTTGACTCCAGCACCTGCCTGAGATATTTTGCATGTGCCAGTTTTTCTCCTTTGATATTATAACCAAATCAAAATCACAACTTCCAGTTGCCAAAGTCTTCAGTAAACACAATACTGCTCATCTCTGGAACATATTAAGAAATGACTTTATTAATTTGGTGAAAGCTATGTTTGTGTTGTGTCCTGTGAATGTGAATTACTGTTGCTATTGCCCTGTACACCCACTAGATGATGCTGTGCAGAAAGTTGTATATCCGGTGAGATCGTACATGTAGCAGAGAAGACTACGCATGCAATGAAGTCATGAAGCCTATTACTGTCTCCCGACGATTTTTTATTTTACATTATCAGTATATACTGTACATCGTCA
This sequence comes from Aldrovandia affinis, assembly GCA_029706075.1. NCBI lineage: Eukaryota > Metazoa > Chordata > Actinopteri > Notacanthiformes > Halosauridae > Aldrovandia > Aldrovandia affinis. Next base: position 2,920,538 of record JAINUG010000075.1, on the reverse strand, counting down.
TAACCTGAATAGTTTAAATAAATATATAATACAATATTTGTGGCTTGGGCGCAGGGGTTGGAGAGTGAGGTCTGTTACAGGTGAGGTTGGCAATAGTTTGAATTATTTGGTCTTTATTCCTCTATTATTGTAATTCAGTATTTTAATTGAACTGTTAATCATTTCTATTCGAGATTGATCTCTTGGAGTTTGAAAGTTAGCCACAGTAGCTAGTTAATGTTAGATAATTGCATTGATTTGTCAGTCTGCTAACTTGCTTGGGCTAGCTTAGCTAACAGTAGCTAGATAGCTGACTAAAACATTTAGTTAGCATGACATTTTAGAAGAAAGTCTTTGTATATTCAACATGTCAAATAATATGCTGCGGTTTTGTTCTCGATAAAGTTAGCTACTAGTAAAACATTATCTAGCAAAGAATTTGTCTCATCTCGCTAGTTTCAACTGAACTGGGCTAACATTAGCTAGCTAACTAATTGCTTGACATTGATGATTGCGAAGTCGAAGAAAAACCCTCACCATGTGAGATTGAAGGAAATGAAGGAGATTAGAATTTGCTTACAAGGTTAGGGGACAGCCCATAATATGTATTTTGTTATGTTGCTAAATTAATATGTTAGCTTTTACCTTAATTAGGGAAATTATTTAGCTACCATACCCTGTATTGTTTCTCTATAAAAGTTGACATTTAAAGGTAAACAATTTCTTTGCAAGGCTAGTATTACCAAGTGTACCAAAATGTATTTACTGTTATGTTGAATAACATTTGCATTATCTATGTTCCAAGTCTTTAATAAACTGCCAATTTATCTATTTATTTGTTTCTAATGTTTCATCAAAGTACTAATTTGATGGAGAAAAAAATGACTAATTTGTTATTGAATGAAGATGGTAGGATATAATTAAATTATATTATGTCAGACTTTTAATATGAGGATAGTCCCTGTATTTTGCAGTAGTGAGGCAGGCAGGCAGCATCAGCCTGGGCAGTGAGTGCATTATCATCATCATTATCATCATTGTGGGGAAAATGTATAAGACATGTACCATGCAACATTTTAGTCAATTAAAATTGATTTTATTAATTATCGCTTCCATATTATGAGATCAATCATACCACGTTGAACCTCCACTTTTCTCTGGAGCGATTTGGGGAAGGTGATCCGGACAAACTATATAATTAACATTAAGTACATTTAGACAACATATACCGCGGACATTATGTTTGCCCCTGTCCCTGTAACAGCCATATAGGAGTCGAAGGGCTTAACCACATTATAGAGACTGTCTATAGTCAGTCTGGTACCCTGAGATTCAAAACTTAAAACATTCGCTGACTGTATACAGTACAGCTACTGGAGACATTCTAAGTGCAATCATAGTTCAGTGGCATCATAACATAGAGCATTCGCTGCCAGCAGACGATGCAGCTACTAAGATCATTCTAAGTTCTATAGAGTAGTGTTATCAGGATTTGGAGCATTTGCTGTCTGTATACAGTACAGCTACTGGAGACATTACAAGCCCACTCCTCTAGGCACGATGCAGGACTGACTACACAGCGCAGTGGGACTGATGCCATACCACGCGCTAATTGCGGCGTGTGAACAGTCCTTGTGGCCTTCTAGCGCTAAAGGGGAAGAAGACATAGGTTGAAACGATGATTTGCACACTTATTTCAACGTTCGCAAAATCTCACAAAACAGACATTACACAATACATACCGGAGAACATACAAGACAGTATAACACATTCCCCCGAACATGCTAAACTAGAGCGCAGAGCGCCCAAAGCCTTCATTAAGCGAATTAACTCCCCTAGCTGGATTTAACTATTCCTCTGACCACCCTATACAGTACTCCATCTGTTGGTTATTCTAAAGAAGACAGTTGTTTGCCTGACATATCGGATTGCTGGTTTACGGGGCTAGTGGAATAGTGTGTGCCCCCCTACTGTGAGGGTATGCTGACTCCGTTGTCACAGGACAGTCCCACATCCTCTGAGGGGGGTTTGCTCCCAGGCCAGCCATCTGTTGGACAATTAGTTCTCAGGATAATTGTATTATTGCAATTATATTTTGCAATGATGGACAGGACAGGCTCAGGTAATCAGTCCGCTCCTCCCATCTATACAGTCTCAAACCCTTTGATGGTTGTAAATTGCCGGGCCACCCCTTTGTCTGATGACAAGTTACGCAGATAACAGAACTACAGTGCAGGAAGGAGAGAGGCTGGCTATTAAAATCATACCGCCAGCTCTTTCCAACCCTACATCATCATATCATAAGAGCAGCAGGGGCAGTGAGCAATCATATCACCAGAGCAGCAGAGGAGGTCAGACCCCCCCCACCCCCAATTTGTCAATATGTTATTGAATGAAGGTAAGATTGTCTTAAATTACATGATGTCACACGTTTAATATGAGGATAATCTTTATTTTGCAGTAGTGAGGCAGGCAGGCAGGCAGCATCAGGGGCAGTGAGCACATCATCATCATTGTCATCATCATCACCATCATCATCATCATAACATCATCAGAGCAGCAGGGGCAGTCAGCATTATCACCGGAGCGTCAGAGAAGGTCAAGGTCAGATCAGCATCCCATCATGCTTAGGGTCATGTATAAAAATGACCAGTCAGTCACCAATTACTTTGGCTATCATGGCTAAAATAAGAGATCTCGGTGACTTTGAAAGAGGGATGATTATTGGGGAATGTTTGGCAGGAGCTTCAGTGACAAAGACGGCTCAACTTGTTGCTGTTTCACAAGGAATAATGGCTAAGGCTGAGATGTCTGAGAGAAGGACGTCATCAACTGTGGTCGCGCATGTGTGGCACATGCCAACAAAACTCCTATAGGCCCAAGTGCTTGTTTCCCACAGTGAATGGTTCTGGTGGCTCTGTTATGGTATGGGGTGCATTTTTCTGGCATGATTTAGGTCCATGGAAGTGGTCTCTTCCAGGATGGCAATGCCCCCATCCACATGGCATTAAATGGTTTATTGAGCATGAAAACAATGTAAACCATATGCCATGGCCATCTGAGTCACCAGATCTCGACCCAATTTAACATTTATAGGAGATTCCGGAGCGTTGCCTTAGCATTTTCCACCACTATCAACAAAACACCAGATGATGGAATTTCTTGTGTAAAAATGGTGGAATGGAAAGAACTCTAATAAGAATATAAGAACATAAGAATACATAATGAGGAGAACAGACCGTTCGGCCCGGCCCATCTAGGCTCGTCATGTCCTAATCTAAAGAGTATCCAGTACTGCATCTAGCCTGGACTTGAATAGCCCAAGCGTTTCTGCCTCTACTATCCGACCTAGCAAGCTGTTCCAGGCATTGACAACTCTCTGTGTAAAGAAAAACTTCCTAATATCTGTGCGGAATTTGCCTTTAACTAATTTCCACCTGTGGCCTCTTGTTCTGCTGACCCCACTTATCTTAAAAAATCTTTGGTATTTTACTTTGTTAATACCTTTTAGGAATCAAATCCCCCCTAAGTCTCCGTTTGCTAAGTTTAAATAGATTGAGTGCCTTAAGTCTATCATCATAACGTTTACCTTTCGTACCCGGTATCAGTTTAGTTGCCCTTCTTTGGACTTTTTCAAGAGCTTCTATATCTTTCTTGTAGTGCGGTGCCCAGAACTGCACACAGTATTCTAAGTGCAGTCTGACAAAGGCATTATATCATACCTCGATTAGAGTTCCAGACACTTGTAGAATCAATGCCAAGGCGCATTGAAGCTGTTCTGGCAGCTTGTGCCCTATTATTGATCTATTAAGACACCTTATGTTGATGTTTCCTCTATTTTGACAGTGACCTGTATGTATCACATATGTGTCGTATTGCTATGTCAAAAACATGGAATCCACATCCATTTGAGGCACCAAAAAAAGCCTTTTCAGATCACGCAAAAAAATAATAATCTTCTCATGAACCACAAGTCCGTGCAACATAATATTTGCCATGTGGACTCCTTGTCATAGTCCCTAACTCAATTGAAAAGGAAAGGTTGCTGCACCAAAAGATGACCAAAGGACAACCAATGAAATGACAGATTGATGGTGAATTGAGATAAATATTTATTTTGATACATCAGATGGATATTTTCAGCTTGACAGTCTGATGATGGCTTAAGCCCAAATCCTCGGTTCAAAACTCGCTGCGGGCAGAACCAACTCCATGACTCGGATGCTACGACTGATGGTAATCGGTCGGGCTGTGGTTGCTGCCACAGGAGTTTCGAGGGGGAGAATGTCGAAAATGAGCTCTGGTACGTGAGCGTCCGCTACAGAATGTGACGTCGATAAGAGTGTGATTAGTTCCCGGAGTTTGGGACTTGAGTCTTTAGCTCAGCGGGCTAAATCGCTCTCTTGTTGCGTTGAGATCCTCGGCTCCAAACTTGCTGTGGGCAGAGCCAACTCCGTTACACATATACGTATATACTGTATATATATACATATTTTTTTAAATATATTTTATCAAAAATGTTATTACACTACCAGGATGGCTGAAAATTATTTTGAAGTAGCAACAATATATTTCCCCCCCCATATAGAGAAAGGCTGTGTTAAACAGACTTTATTGAGATATGGCGCCAGATTAATCCGGGAAAGTTTCGTTTGATTTAATTGAATTGCATTGTCCTTAAAAATGTCGTGTCAAGTTCATTACATTATTAGATTGAATCCTATCCATAGGCACACTCTCACACACACACACCGCAAGCACACGCAGAGAAACATCATTATGACACACACACACACACACGCGCGCGCGCACGCACGCACGCACACACAACTGCTGCCCCATTTTGGAAGACCCTGAAAGCAAGTCTATTAATGATTTATCTTCAGTGGATGTGACCGGCAGTTGAGACATTGATGCAGTGCTCACTGTCTCGGGCTGTCTATCCCCACTCCCGTGTGGAAGTGACAGAACTCCTCAATAGGAAAGCTTCCTGCCATCCTGCGCCTCTTCCCTTGGCACCTGCTGTCAGTGACACGCTCACAGACACTAACCCCCCGGAATGGGGGGTACTGAGGAAAAGGCTCTCACTCACTTTTACATCACAGCCCGTGCTCGCGCAGCCCCTCACAGCCGCGCGATCCTGGTGAGTCTCTGGAACCCGTTCCCCGAGTCAACAGCGCCTGCTTCCTAATTGATTCTCATACGGTTGCCATGGGAATAGCGCCTGCCTGATCATGGACGCCGATTGGAGATTGGATGTGCATTAATTCGTAAGGATTTGGTGCCCGTAGCCAGATCGGCATGTCATCGTGCATCCTTGCACGCGTCAAGAAAGAAAGGAAAAGTGGCGTAATAGCCAAACTAATAGTAACGCCGTCACTGTGGACGTGCGGATGCTGAGGATTGTACATTCTAAGCAGGTGCGAACAGCGTGGGAGTTGATTTGGACAGTAAGACAATATGTCCAGTTTTTTTTCCACCATGCTTTTGTGATTGAGTTGTACAACCTTTGAAATGCCAAAATACACTTACACTGTACTGAATGTTGCTGCAGGAAGCTATCGAACAACATTCATATGCATAATCGCAACAGTGAAAAAAAAAAGTGAAAAGCAAGCGTCTGGTCAGTGCACTTTACTCGTGAGGATGTGAAGGATCCAGTAACAGTGTCCAGGACATCTGTGGATGAAGCCACTGCTGCATCGAAACCAAACACGGAAGGAATAGATCCAGGTGGATATAGGAACACTGAAGGAACGGGGAAGGGAAACGATAGACAGAAATGAAGGGGGGTCAAGCAAGGGGAGACGAAAGCAAAACAAGGGGTACCGAGAGATGGCAGGAAAAGGTTGACTGCGGACGTTCACCTGCGGGTGGGGAGGAGGAGGGGGGTGTGCCGTCTGTTGAAAGAGAAGAAAGAGAGGAAGGAGACAATGGAGGAGGAGGAGTGGAAAAACAGAAAACTGGATACAGGTGAAGGAGGAGCAGTGGGAATAGATGTCGAGGGGGCCGGGGGGGGCGGGGGGGCGGGGGGGCGGGAAGGCGGAGCGGGAGATCCGGACGGACGGACGTGTGGGAGTGTGCAAGCTGAGTCACATTGCACCAAAGCCCCTTAATCAACGGCAGCGGCGTCAGCAAAGCTGACGGTTTGGGGTTGATGATGCTACAGGGACTCTCATCCACTCAGCGAAGAGACAGGTCGTCTAGGTCTTCCTCACAGGCAGAGAAGGGAAAGAAACATCCAAAGGAATGCCTGCTGATGTGTGAACAGATCTCTTGATAAAAATGAGTCAAAACGACTTTGCGATAGCCATGCTTTGGGAGCCAGCAAAGTTAGTTTTGAGTCTAGAGAAGAAGTGTAATTCTGGATACACTTAGTTCAGGCGTGCCAAAGAACATTTGTGACATTTGTACGATTCCCTTTGCATGTGTTATAGTGCCTGAGCTAGTGGCCTGGATTCAAACAAAATGTGTCCCTTGTTATGAATTATTTCACAATTAGATACAAGTGATATGTTCAGTTAAGCGATCACCAACGTTACCTTGCCAAAATGTTTGTGGAGGCCTTGCATTGGCAAGTCGAAATGAAGGAAAACTATTGATTGAATCCAGGCCAGTATGAAACAAGAAGCAATTGTCCTGTAAGCTGGCTGAAGGATTGTGACAAGTTGTAATGTCACCTTAATTAGCATAGTTTTGTTCCTTGATCTCAAAGTGCCCTATGCCACTGCTTTCATTTGACAAGAAAATAAATCTAAGGACATTGAGTTTATCCCTCGCCGTACTATGTCACAGGAGACGGCATACGGTTTGGTTTCGAAAGCCATGAGCCGAAGCAACGGTTTGGGACAGGACCTGAATCAGATTCTATCATAACACAGCTTTTCTTCCCCTTTAATGACTTACTTTGCATCTCTTTTAATATTGGCTTAACAACAAGAAAGATTTTGGCCAGTGTGGAACTCCCCTTTTGTCAGAACAAAAGCTTTGGCGAAAGCAATGAAGCTTTTAACACTGTATCAGAAAGAGAACAGACAAGAGGATTAGATTGCATTCAGTCTCCCAGGACAAAGCGCATACCACACGCGCACACGCACATGCACGCGTGCACACACACGCATGCGCACACACGCACGCATGCACGCACATGCCCACACGCACACACGCGCATGCGCACACACACACGCATGCATATGCATGCACGCGCGCGCACACACACACATGCACGAACGCACGCACACACACAAACAGACATGCACGCACACACAAATATAAATGTATGAATATTTTAAGTCTTGTGCAACCCATATTTTTCTAAGAAATTATTTCCTTCCCATTTTAGCTTTCCATCTTTGATCACCACACCAGGTTATCTTTGAGCAGCTTTGGACTTTCGTAGAAGCTTTTCAGAGACAATCATCAAAGGTTTGTAAGGTGGTTGCTGCCTGTTATTTCCTGTAAATAATTTCCTCTTATTAAATCATTATAATATATTTTCTGCTCCTAGTATTCCAGCAGAAGGGTTCAGCACTCACTTGCCAAAGGGTTACATTCATTTATTCCAACACTCAATGCCATATGCGAAATACGAGTTTCAACAATATTCACAGCAAACTCGTAATGCTATTTGTCATGGCTAAAACTATATTGCGTGCTCTAGGTTTTCATATGTGAGACACACATTTGTAAATGACGAGGCGAGTGTTGCTTATTTTTCCACAGTTTGTTTCTTCAGTTTCTTCTATACATCTATCTAGGTAGTCTGAGGATCTCAATCTTGCTACAAGCACTTAGTATAAACTTTAGTGAGACCTTCCCTTTTTGGTCAGAATGCAGCCAACCACCAGTCGTATGGAAATATGGCCAAGCAGCCCCTCATTGGAGCATGTGACGCAGACAGCATTACCCTGGCTGCCGAAGAGTATTATGTTAGATTTGAAACGGCTATATTTGTAGCAGGAAGGGAAATACCTTGTCCTTTACGCATGCTAATATCTCCGGGACACAGTTTTCAAAACTACATTAAGGAGAGCTCCATCCCGCTCGCTATCTTCTCCTCCTGCTTCTTGCCCTCTTTCAGCCCGCCTTCAGAAAAGCTGCAGGTATCAAATCAAAGATGCCGCTCAGCCAAAAACATTCCCCACAGGAAACACTCTCGACCGTAACGATGGTTCCTCTTTATCTCCCCTAAAACACCTGCAATGCTCGTTCCGACATTTTATGATTACAGCCGCGACCGTTTGGATATAATTTACAAAAAAAAATACAAAAATCGCTGAAATAAATATATTAAATGAAACGAGGTTCAGCAACCATAGCCTGGTAGACAGGAATAAACATGTTGCTGAGTTTTTAGTTTTTAAACCTGTCCAGTAAGTCTACTGTGAGTGTGTTCTACGCATTCAGGCCCATGAAACAGATTTGATTATGTTTTATCAGCAAGAACTGCTACTGACTGAGAGATGTCACACGTGAAAGGTTCTTTGAGCTGTGCATTTGATTGTGTGCGTATGTGTGTGTGTGTGTGTGTGTGTGTGTGTGTGTGTGTGTGTGTGTGTGTGTGTGTGTGTGTGTGTGAGTGAAAGACAGGCAGAGAGAGTGTATAAATATGAAATATTAAATGTGAAATATCTGGACACTCAGATACATTTTAGAAGCTTATCCCAGTCTCTAGGTATTTTTAGATAGAATATTATATTTGAATGCTATCTGGCAGTTTTTCTTGTTCCTTACACGTTCGCTTGCACTCAGAGGTTGTCACTGACTGAAAGGCTTGGTCCTTTGCTCGGAGGGAAATGGTACGATGACGATGCAGGCCGGACACTATCCGTTCGCCAGGGATCGCACAGGTCATTCCCGCCACTGCTCTTTATTAATCAGCCTATTGCTGGGCGAGTCCAGCACTACTGAGTATTAGTCAGAACATGACTTTGTCGTGCAGAGAGAGAATGGTACATCAGGCTCAATGGTACGTCGGGCTACAGTTCAAACTCAGTAAGAATGTGAAATTGAACCCGTGTAAATAAACGAGCTGGGACACTCGAGGGGAAGTGGCGGTCAGATTTGGTTCCCTGAATAGGGCGCTGTACACACCTTCAGCTGCTCGGAGGGCTTGTTTTTTTTACATTGTCCATTTTTTTAATTTTTTTAATTTGTTTGAGATTTTCTCCCATTTTAGTAGCCAATTACACCCTCTATCTTTCATGTCAATCCTCCCCTCGTATTGTGAGTTCGCTGCCGTTGCCCTGTGACCGGCAGTGACACGGGCGAAGTATCGTCTCCTCCGAGACGGCACTCGCCAAGCTGTTGACCGTAACTCCGGTACTCCAGAGCCACTCCTGTATGCAGCGAACGTCCTGTCGGCTTCCCTCCCCGCTCCCTGGGGCGGACAGCCAATTGCCGCCCCCTGGTAGCACTCCCGGCCAGAGCCGACTCTGGCGCGGCCGGTGGAATCGAACCTCGGTCGTAGTGGCCAGCGCCGAGCGTTGTAGCCGCTAGACCACCCGGGACACCCTCCATTTGTAGTTTTTATCATGTGTGCTTTCATTTCTTTTTTCACTGTAAATATCATCATTTCATCACCTTTTCCAAGTCAGTAAATACACACCTGCCTTTTTACCCAAGGTTGTGGACTCCTACGTTTTCCTGCCACCTCCATCCGCCATTTATGCCACAGCACATTTACATTGACATTTTAGGCGTTTAGAAGAAGCTCTTGTCCAGAGCGACTTACAGTTTACATTTCTTTACATACGATCCATTTATACAGCTGGATATTTTACTGAAGCAATTCAGGTTAAGTACCTTTAGCTTAAGGGTACAACGGCAGTGCCTCCACCTGGGAATCGAACCTGCAACCTCTCAGTTACAAGTCCAGCTCCCTAACCATTACACTACGCTGACGGCCAAGCACATCTTGACAGCCCTACAGAGGGAACATGACTTTGTAGGGGAAACAAATCTGATGCAACACCTGGCTGGATAGCGGAGGGTCGATGCATCTTTGTACTCCGGATGCGCTGTGCTACGATTTGATTGTCGATACGATTTACCAGCATATCATGTTTTAGGGTCTGGATTAAATCAACGTTTTTCATTAACTTTGACGCACAAGTAAATGCAAGTTTATTTTTTGTCACACGTACAGTTTATAAAGGTTCGCCAATCACCAATGTTAACTCACCAAACTGTTTGTGAAGGAAATTCTGAAATTCATGTTTGCTTTCATTCATTGTCACAGTTAATAAAGACAAAATTGATTGAATCCAGGCCTAAGTCACCGATGCTCCACCGCGTGCTATCCTCGCTTCTCATTCTCACTACGTCTGATCTACGGCTCTGTCTTATGCTGCCTCTGCTTCTCCATATTACAAAAGGCCATGCGATAATTGAAAAATGTGTACAGTTACAAAGACGTGACTCACTGCACCGTTTCTGTGACAGGGCAAAGTGCTGTAGAACTGCACATTGGATAACCGGGAAAAGGCTAATCGCACCGCTGTCAGACAGCATGCTTCTAGGACTGTTAGTCTTGGATTGGCTTGAATTCAATGAATATTTGTTCTTCACTTTAACTTGCAAATAAAGCATTCTCTCCGTATCTCTGAATGTGAATGTGCCAAACTGTGCTTTTGAAGAATTACATGCATTTAATTGTGTGTCAAGTTAAGGGAAAATGCTCAAAGGAATCCAGGTCTTAGCATTCTGTTGTTCCCTGAGAGCTTTAGTGTGATATAGCATTTACCTCAATATTTATTAGCAGAGTTAGACATCAATTTAAAGTTGCATTCGTGCATTCGTTCAACAGGATCACAGCACAGATGCCACAATAAGCAGCGCGTTCAAACCTTCAACAGAATTCATGGAAAAATGAAAACATTACTATAATCTGGATAAATAGATGTTTTATTTTAACATTTTAAACCGGATCACAATTTCCTGAAAGCAGTATAAATAATGAACTTTAGATTGAACTTTAAAGAGATTGTGTAGTTTGGACATGGGAACTTCCTGTTAAATTCAGTTCCACATTTAGATAACTGCAGATCACAAATGGACAGAAACAAAACCTAAGCCAAGGACCACGACAGGGCAATTACCTTGAATTAATTTTCAATGAAAGCAGAAGAAGTTAATTCTAATTTAGCACAATTGCCTAAAGGCGGTTTGTCGGTTTTCATAAATTCAGTGGATTCAGAGCCAAGTGTTTCTCATAACAGGCAGGTTTCCACGACGTAGCGTTGACCCATAGCCTGGCTAACATATTGCAAAGTTTATTAGCCAAATGCAATGCATGGAAATTTATTTTTCCAGTGTAAGTGACCGTTGCTCCTTTTATTTGTTGTATTTTCTCTTTAGCTGCACGGTGACTCCACAGCGTACTCAATTTTGAGCACGTAAAAAACGTGTTTAATGAAAAATAAACACACAAGCAATGATCCAGCACTGTCCATCCTGCATTACTGATAAATGTTTCTCTTTTATGTCACATCCAAAGAGGCTTGATATAAATCTGTGTATATGGAGGGTGCGGGAAAAAATTGACTGACCCTGAGCCCACATTTTATCAATGATTGAATCACAAGTCTTTGTGTGATCATGAATATAATAGATACAGGCAGGCACATGCACACACGGTTTCACTGCTAGCTCTGATGATAACAGGCTGACAATAGCAGCTGAAATGTTCTCTGTCAATGCAGTTGCTGCCACATAAATAATCATGATTGGGACCCAAAAGACCATGATGCTGGAGACAATATGGGAAAATAATATGGTACAATGTGTTCCCTGTGAGATTGTCATGAAATTGTAGCTATAGGTAACTGCCAAAATCAAGAAAAACCTGAGTAAATGAAGGGTTCTGGCGGCTCTGTTATGGTGTGGGGTGTGTTTTCTTGGCAGGGTTTAGGTCCACTCAACCCCTTAGAGGGCAATGTATACGCTAATACATACAAAGCTATTCTGAGTGATCACCTTCATCATATGGTGAAGCATTTCTATCCTGATGGGAGTGGTCTCTTCCAGGATGACAATGCCTCCATCCACAGGGCACGAGTGGTCACTGAATGGTTTGATGAGCATGAAAATTATATAAACTATATTCTAAGGCCGTCTCAGTACCCAGATCTTAGCCCAATTGAACACATTATGGGGGATTCTGGAGACAGTGTTTTCCACCACCATCAAAAAAATACGATGAATGAAGAAAATTATGGAATTTCTCACTAAGAATGTTGTTGAATCCCTTCAATAGAGTTTCAGACACTCATAGAAGCTATGCCAAGGTGCATTGAAGCTGTTCTGGCAGCTCATGGTGGTCCAACACCCTATTAAGACACTTATGTTGGTGTTTCCTTTAGTTTGGCAGTTACCTATAGGTTGAGCTCATGCTATTGGTGTGCTAGTATAGTTTGGTACACTGTACTGGCTCATGTGGCTTTTATAGTGTGTAAGGTTGTGGTTACATATAGAAATGTAGTTAAAGGACAAAAGATAATGGCCCAAAATTCTATGTACACTAAGGGAGTAACCTTTACAGGGTTTTTCAGGGACAGAATGCAACTGTTCTTATATAGAACTCATATATGGACCGTCCCCCAGTTTAATAGTGTAATTACAACTAGTAGTCACAAAAATATGCATCTACACACATATTGATTGTTGAAGTTTTTATGAACATTATATTACTTTGCTCATATATTTTTAATGAATTGGTATTTTGGAGTGCAACATATATATTTTCTATTCTTCTCGCTGTGTTCCACATAAAACCATTCAAACACTCTCGGATTGCAGGGACATTCCCCATTTAATATTGGTTTCTTTTGATATTTAGAGCAAGAGGAAAAAAAGTATAATTTGATCATTATGAAACAATAATGAAACAATTAAGGTTGGCCTTATACGGGTCTTTTGGTAATACAGTGTGGAAGGGGTCGGTCTAGGCGGGGGAACTGGGGTGATTAACGGCCACGCCTACTGTCAGGGCAGCTAGGGCACACAGCTGTGCAGTATTATCTAATTGTACCTGTGTGCTTAAAACTGCTCTTAGTAGGTGTCTGGAACACACGTGAGAAAACAACCCGAGACCTGAAGCCAGTAGAGCAACTGAAAAGTTGGTAAGAATATGTTAATTTTGTTTATTATTTTAGTTTATCATTATTGGCTGGAACTCATGAGGGGGAGGGCTGACGATCTTTTGTTCACTTTCAGTTACTGTGCACTTTCTCTCTCTGTCTCTCCCTCCCTGTGGGAGAGTAAGTAAAATACGGTCTGCGGACCGTCAACTCCATTCCCTGCGTCCTGCTGATCTCTTCCAATCCGGGTTGTGTCGCGCAGCGTGTGACATATAGGCAGCCTCTTCTGTGCTGGGAAGACATAAGTATAAGTCCCACATTCGATGTATTACCCTTCACTGGCAGGGATGGAAAAAATATGCAGGTTATGACCATAAATTAACGAGAGAGTGTTTTATTTGACTTAGGCATTCGAAAAGGAATGATCTGCATAGAGGTATGCTCTGGAGCCAGACTGGGCTGAATGTAAGCAAGGCGATTGTAAGGCAGTCAGGAGCTATGGTTATTATTGAAGGAGTTTAGTTCCACTGCAGATACAATGGCCTTTATAACAGGGCCCTTTGGGGTCTCTATCAGACTGTGCCATTGTTCCTTCTGAAATTGATTCCATATTTCTATACATCCCATGATAATTCTCCATATATGTTTCATCCTACGCTTCAACCGCATCTGTAATCGATTGGATTATCCTCAAGAAAATTGATCTGAAATAATCAACAGTGCTACACTGCTACTCTGTCTTGCCACCGAGCAGCTGGGTGACTCAAGGGAATGTTCAGTTGCACTAAAGGCCACACAGCCTCCTTCTACACACAGTTGGTTATGCCAAGGTGCATTGAAGCTGTTCTGGCGACTCGTGGTGGTCCAACACCCTGTTACGACAGTTATGTTGGTGTTTCCTTTAGTTTGGCAGTTACCTATAGGTTGAGGTCATGTTATTGGCGTGCCAGTATAGTTTGGTCTGTACTGGCTCATGTGGCTTTTATAGTGTGTAAGGCTGTGGCTACATATAGAAATGTTGTTAAAGGACAAAAGACAATGGACAAAAATTATATTTACACGAATGGAGTAATCTTACATAACGTAATCCTTCTCACAGCAATGCTTCTTTTGCACCAGGTCTTCAAAACAATGTTTTAAAAACCTGATTCTAGTTGGTAAAACATAATGTCGCCCCCCAATTTATTTCCACCTTCAGAAACTTTAAATTAAAATTGATTCAGCTAGTTTTCAAAAATAATATTTCCTTCCAAGTGCATATTTGTTTGAACACATAAAAGCCTTTTCTTTTGATGTGCATTTTTTCTTAGTTTAAGACAAGGCGGCCACTTGCTTATCTCTCGAATGCCATTGCTTCTTCATTAATAAAAAAAACATAGAATTCCATTTTAAGCTTTATCAACATAAAAGGACAGTTTTGTTGTATTTGGTTAAACAATTATTGGGGGAGGGGGGCATATTAAACGAGCAGCTATAATCAAGCAGCCTGCTGTAATATGTGACAGAGGCGTCCAAGTAAAGCTGTACAGTATACACTGCATGATAGCAGTAGAGTGCAATATAAATTCTGTCATTTTTATGACTAGTTCATTTGTAGAGCTTTGTGAAATCCATGCTGCATACTTTACGACTAAAATAGTATTCTTATTAAAAAAGAGGCGTTTTCCAAATCTAGTTGTTGGAATCAGAATAATTAATTTAACTATTTAAACATACTGTGCTGTGCTGTGCCCCCCAAAAAAAAAAGAAGAAAAAATGTAGTTTGGCTTACAATACTAGCCGTCAGTTATTCTTCCCATGCTTATAGCATGCCTCAGGGCAGGCGTGCAATGTGCAGTATCTGAGTATCCCCATGGCACTTACCATGAAGGCTACGCCCAAGGCCCAGGACTAATTCATATATGTCAAATGTATACATACAATTCTACCCCAAATTCATATTCAGTTCTCCCAATTCAAATGAATTCCATAAGTTGAGCGTTCAGTGTTATGTTCAACAAAATGCTTTATTAGTTAATAGATACTCAAATCAATAGGCTATGTATTTGGAGTAAGGGGTATGTTGAATAAACACATAATTAAACAATATGCTACCTTATCTGAGAGGGTGCAAACATCCTGTACAAATTATAATTTTGGCAAAATGTCTGCCAAAGCACTTTCCACTTGATCTAAGGATTCTAGAGGTTGATGGGATTGGAATGGGATTGGATCATTTGTTGTTAGAATACGATTGTACGGTAAATTTTGAAATTGGGATTTCCAGGGCTCAAAATTGAGCATTGTACACTATTTTTCCCTAATTGTCTTATTGTATTGTTTAATGGTTTCACTGTCTTGATTGTTTAAGTGGATTATTGTTTCAGTGTTTTCACCTGTGTCTCGTTTGCGTTCATTATTTAAGTTGTCGGTTTGCTGAGATCTGGGCTCAGTCTTGAGTTTCTCTTGCATAGAGTTACTGCCAGCGGTTGTTTGCACACCAGGATTTTTTTCGTGTTATTTTGCTTTACTGTTTTCGAGCTTTATGTTTTGGGAACTGTGTTTGTTCCAGTTTTGTTTGTTTAGATGTTTAGTGTTTGTGTTACCATTTGTCACGTTTGTACTGCCCAGAACTTTAAACATTTCAGTAAAGATTTTCATTTCTTATCGCATCTCTGTCTCCACCTCATCTCTGCGCTTGGGTTCACCTAATCCCCAGCCGACCCGTTACAACGTGGTTGTATTGTCAACAATTAAAAACAGTGTAGAGCAGTGCAGATGAACTATCATTTCTGTCTGGTGTGTTAACTAGTTTGAAACTAATTTAAATTACTCTAGTGCTTAAATTACCACTAGGAATCGATGACAGAAAGCTAGTTAGCTGTTAGCTGACTGCAGCAGCAGCTGTCACGGGGAGACAGGCTTTCACAGTTCACACCAGTCACAGCACCTATAGCGATTATTAGTCTCCTTTGTCTTACCTGTGAACTGTGAAATTTAAGAGGTCTGTTATAGTCCTTTGATTACCCCTCATTATAAAATGGTAGCTAGCTAGGTAGCTGACTCGCTAACCTAACTGGCGAGCTGTCTCAGTCAAACTAAACAACTACTAGCTACTGTTCGCTATTACTCTGGATGGGAATCCCAGAAGGGCAGGGTTCGTTAGCTGCTGTTACTGTTAGCTGCTAATAACAATTGTAATAATACTGCATATTAATGGTAATTGTAAAAGGGCGCTCGCTTCTAAACTCAAAGACAAAACACTGCTGCTTCTACTGTATTCAGAGTTTTCGGGGGTGAGATAACTTTGACTGTTTGACGCTGAGACCAGGCCCCACTCCCTGTCCAATCACAACTCCTATAGAGGTTGCCTAAGCAGACTGGGTCCTAATGCTTATCCCATATTATGTTATGCAGGTAATCAGAGAGGAAAAGGTGAATAAAGTCTTTGTGATGTGCTTTTTAAAGATGAATTCTTGGGGGCTAGACAAACATTTTTTTTTTTTTTGGGGGGAGTGCTTGTCCCCCCATATGTTTCGCCCTAGCATGGTCTCAACAGTAATTAAATCACTGAGTAATTAAAAAATGCAGATGCTTAACATCAATACAGCTGAAATAGTTGTTACAGTTCACATTTATAAATGATGTGCCTCATAGAAAATATTAGACTTAAAATGTGTACATTAACCATTAACCGGTGATTGGGTCACCCAATGTTACAGGTATGATACGCAGACGCCTGCAATGATGTCTTTTGCCGTTTTACTGCACTGATCTTGTACGCTAACTTTGATTGTTCTCACCTTGTACTAATGCACATCTTGTAAGTCGCTCTGGATAAGAGCTTCTGCTTAAAATGTAAAATGTAAAATGTAAATGTAGGGTATTCACTGTTTTTAATACTGAGTAAATCTATAGGATGGAGGCTTTAATAGTTTTAGTTTAAAAAAATATATAAATACGGATTTAGTGACACGGAAATTCAGTTGGGTAAAACTTGGTGTGCTATGGTATACAAACGGTTGGGAACCACTGCATTAATGTTAATCTACAATCTAAGTCCTGATTTGGAGCTCATAATGTAATTTGGAACTCAGATGCTAGCTAACCAGCCAATTGGCCGGTTAGCTAGACAGTAGAAAGCAGCGTAAAGCCATAAAATGTAGCCAGCTAACTTAGAGCCAGTCAATCAAACCGTATGAATGCTTGTGCCAACATCATAGCAATTTTATCAAGTGCTGGATAGCTAACTTGCTAGCTAGACACTGCTAGCTTGTTTGCTGAATTGCTAGCTAACTCCTAGCTATCCAGTTCACAGCACAGCTAACAACGGAAGATGACACAGGTGACTTTCATTCCTTTTTTTTATGCGTGATGCGTACTTGTGGATGTGTACGCCCGAATGTCTCGAGATAAGTGTTTCCAGAATTGTTGCTGGCAACACAGTGTAAACAGAGAACTAAAGTGTTGCAAAGTGTTTCAAATACACTTATTTTCTACAACAAACATCTCTTGCAGTGATGAGCTAGTACGATCCGTGTAAAATGTAATTTCTTTGTGCAATAAATACATTCTGGTGCTCCTTACATTTTGGTTAGTGCTCCTATCGTCTTGAAGTTGGGAGCACCAATGCTACCAAATAATAAAGTACATTTGGGCCCTGTACTGGATAATTCGTTGTGAGAATAATATTGGATGTTAAGTTGTGAAAACAGGATTGGTTCAGTTGCTTTATTTCAGTTGTTTAATTTAGATGGTTGAGAATAGGGGAAGAAAATTCAGTGTGACAACAGGACTGGATCGTTTGTTATGCGCGTTTGCATCTTCCAATCGCTCCTGAACCACAATTATGTACAAACCTCCTTTGCACATTCAGACCAGCTTGTTTCCCGGACTGAAGTGAGCAACAAGTGAAAAATGAGGATAGCAGCGAACTTGACAGTTAAAAAACCTGTCCTCCATTTTGACACATCGCTGCCTTCCTCTCCCTGGCTCACCCGCTGGTGGGGTGTCACTATGTGGCAATCTCGCGGGGTGCTTTCTGGTCCAGTCGCTGCTGTCATCACTTATTCATTTCTAGACCCGGCATCCTGCTCCGTCGCTCGCTCAGCCTAGGAGACCTCTTCAACGGCCAAATATGTTAATCCATTCATATCTCTTTGCCCCGTGATTCTCTCGCTCATCTCTCTCTCTCTCTCTCTCTCGCTCGCTCTCCTCTCCCTCTCTCAGTTCTCTCTTCATCTCTCCTTTCCTTTCCTCCCCTTTGTCTGTGCTCGCGGTGGCAACGTTCCCCGCGCTTTGTCGACCGCTTAGCTGCGAATTTCAGTCGTCGGACCCGCCGAGTCGCCTCTTTATCTCAAAGCGCAGGGCACCGGCGGTCGTGGCGTTGAATCTGACACGACTCTTGCCCCGGACCCCCACTGTCAGCTCCCGGCCCTATTCTGTCTGCGTCCTGTCTAAAGGCCAGGGTCACCGCGCCTCTTTGAACCCGGGCTGACAGCTCCTTCCACAGCCGCGGGTGCAATGTCCGTCCCAGCTGCTCACCTGATGCGAAGCAAATATCCGCATAAACATGCAGACCTCTCTCAGCACCTCGGGGCACCTCCCAGCCCTGCTGCAAGTCAAGCAGAGTGGGGGTGGCCTTAAGACAGACAGCCTATCTCTGGCATTTTATTCCCCCGAACAGGAACTGGATAATCACACAGGCACACCCCCCACACATTACCGCTGGCCTATTTCCTCCACATCACACGAAATCTCATCTACGGCGGATTTATACGGCTGTCTTCTGATCATATAATTTTTATATGCCTTCCAATGTAGATATGTGATGAAGAGGATTATAAAACCATAAATATCATAGCTCGGTGTACCTGTAGCGTAAAGATAAACCATGCATAAATAAACGCAGACATGCATCTGTGTCCATGCAATGTCAAAGGAAGTGCATGAAATATGCATGCATGTGGCAACCATTATCTTCATCCAGCACAATCTAGCTCAGGTCTAGACTAGCGCGGGGGTGATGACAGAGATGCTAATGATACTTCCCTCTATCCATGTCGCAGGCAATTTAGATTTTTACGAACAATAAAAAGAGTAATAACAACAAAAATAGCATTTGAAACAACATATAATATGAAATACATACTTGTCTGTTTCCATGAATTGATGTTTTATAAGGAGAGAATACGGTCCAACATCCCCCCCCCCCCACCATTTTTCCAATGGATTGGAGGGAACAACAGCGCACTCTAGTGTTTGAAAAGCGCACCCGCAGAAGACAAAATGAAGACCATTAGTTCACTATGATCTCCAGAAAAGTGTGTAAAGGTGTATTTCAGCAATAATGATTTTGCATACATATATATTCATATATCCTACATACTGTATATCATATATCCAATAGACAAAGCAAGCTCATTATTGGAATGGAAGATGAATATCCAATGAGTTATTTAGATATTCTTTAATAATTCTGATCTGTAAAATCACTACAGTTTAAAACTAAAACACAAGGTCTTATATGTATTAGGATATTAGGTAAGCCAAAAGCCTAAACTAAATACCACATACTATGTTGACCCTTGTAGCCATCATTCCAATTCTAAATGCCGCAGTCCAGATGAGACCTGTTTAAATGTCTGAATGGAAAAGTAGTGACGTGCTGTTTTGTAAATTGGAGAGCCAATTTAGGGAACCAGTATTCTTATCTCTGTCCACTAAATGATTATGTGGGTCACGCTGTAGCTTATGGGTGGTGCAGCAGAAGCCGCATTAAGCGAACATTACAGCCATCTAGTAATAACATGTAATTCACCATTTCATGATTTTTTTTAGTAGGATGTATTATGTCCTATTAATACCAAAGAAGGCGTGAATCCACATGCAGCTGTCAAATGCAGTGGAATTGTCCTAATGCCTAATGACCAATCCATGATGAAAATTGCCGTGGTGCATTATGGGAGCCTCCTGGCCAACATCTGCATGATGAAATTCTTGAGGCGCAAGGTGTAGACTTGCCAGACAGTGTAATGGTGTCTTATTTTACCTCCTTATTTGGTACCTGAAGGGAAGATGTTCCAAGCGGGAACACATTGTCATTACCAGGGCTGTGATGTTCAAACATGGTGGATATGTACAGGAACGATCCTGTTTAAGAATGCCTCCCAGATCCCAGGGTGTGGTGTTGCCCATGTGGAATATCAGTGCGGTATTGCTCTAAACTGAGTTTCTGGGCAACGGTATGCTCAGAAATGGATATGTTTGATATGTAAAATAACCAGGAACCATTGTTTCGTCACATGAGGCGATATATGTTTTGTGATACTGGTTGTGGATAGTTACACGGTCGGAGTCTGAGCACACATCCATGTACGTTTATAGCCAGGGGACATTTTCTTTAAACCTTCCAGGATTTATAGTAGGTTATACAGTAGAACAGGAAACCCACAGTGAAATGTGATTTTTTTCTGGTTTCGGTCGCTGTAGCTGTTATGCAATGGGAGAGAAGAGGGACGTTGAAAAGCAGCCTCTCTCCATTTGGAAATGGGTTTTTTTTAAACAGACACCGTGCTGGACTTGCTTCTGTGGCAGTAAAATGGCTGAAATATGTTTGAACAGCTTCCTCATGTTTGTGAACCAGTCTAGTAGAGGTCAGTGTAATGAGGGTTGAACAGACAATGAGGAACAAATCCAAACACTGAAATCTCAAACCTAATGACGGCTGAACATTGATTGCATTTTCCCCATTACGGTGCAGTGTCACAGAGCCTAATTCTCTTCCTTTGGTACAATTACTCAATTTTTAGTGTTCTTTCGTAATCTCCAGAATCATCTTCCAGTGCCATAGTTCAAATTAAATTCCTCTGCGTGATAATAAAACTCATTAAACTCATCTGGAAACTCCCCAAATCATCTGGAAACTGGCAGTCAAGGCTCAATACGTGTATTATAGCACTGGGGGACAATAAACCTGCCTCTGGTGCAAAAATATCTTCATGCTATTTGACAGAGAACACTTAGGGCAATATTGAAACCTTGAACATATCATTTTTCTGTCTCTCTGGGTCTTTCCGTTCTGTTGTGCTTATTAGTCTCCTTAAAATTGAAATAGAGAGCACCAAGAAAGTCCAACGTGGCAACTGGAAGAGGAAGCATTTGCCTAGGAAGTTGACCGTCTCTCCGAAAGCTGAGTTTACCCATCCAATTTTATTGACCTCGGCTATCGATTTGAGAATGTGCCGGCGGTTCCTAATGCAAACAGACAAACAAGAGGGGAGGACAAATCTTGACGATAAAGTCTATGAGGTTGAGGGGTTAAGCGAGCTCCTGAAGGGCTCTGCTGCATTAGCGTTTGCATTGTGTGTGATCAGGAGCAGTCTTTACTGAGTGGCTGCTCTACCATCGCCTGGACTGTGGCGAAGCATCGGAGCCAGTGCGGAAGCAAACCGCGGAGAGTTCGGAGTTGGTGCTGTGTCAAGCACCGATGTTCAAGGTGTTTGGGTGTGGATTCAGTCGATATTTGTCCTTAATTCTGACTTACATATAAATGCAAGGGCAATTAATTGCCCCCCACCCCCCCAAAAAAAAAGATTTTGGGTTAAATGTCAGTTGAATCCACCCTGGGAGGATGGGCGTGTGCAGTGCTTAATTTGTAAAATAAGAGATGCCGGGGCTCAACTCACCTCCCCAACCACACACCACACGCCGCCCCCGGAGGAAAAAGGTAAACTTTTCCTACCTCTGTGTCGCTGCATTTATGTCCCTCCCTCTGGTCTAATGGCAACTTTCCAGTGGTGGAGCAACAAGGGTAAAAACAGGAGCGATGATATGGTTGCTGTTTTTAAAGACGCTCTTGTTGACGTACAGATTCGATTAATTTGTAGCGCTGTAAATTGCTACGGTGTTAACAGCGGTTAAGATATCCTTCAAGGGCTGTGTAACTTGTTCTCCCGATGTCTCTGTGTGTTCACACTCTGAAAGCACGATTTGTTTCTCGGCCGTTAAGTCTGTTAAAATACACGTTGTTGTCGCACTTTAGATATTCATGAGCCCGGGGCTCTGATTCTGAGTAAGACATTTGCGCAAAATCGCTAGCCCCGCACAAATTTTGCACTGGGCGTGTGCGGACGGGTGGGTGTGGATGCATGTGCATGTGCGTAAGCACGCACGTTAATATCAAAGTGTAGCAACGGTTGGCATAAGTCAAACCCGGGCTCCGGCCTTTTTGTGTTCTCTCCTCTCCGTCTCTGTCAATAAATTGAAAAGGCATGTGCAATAATTAAATAAACCAGTAGAGGTAACAACCCTTGAGTGCACGAGAGGAGAAAAATAATTCTAAAACAAAATTCAAGACAATTAGCAATTCAGCGATTCGTTCCCTGAGGTCCTCCGACTTGGAGCTCCTGGCGGTGCCCCGGACAGGTTAAAAACCAAGGGGGACAGAGCTTTTGGGGTGGTTGCCCCAAGGCTCTGGAATGCCCTCCCCCAGGACTTGAGAACCTCGCCCTCTGAACCAATGTTCAAAAACTGTTAAAAACCCACCTGTTCAGACAGGCATTTGACCATATTTAGCCTAGTTTGCTGCTGCTTGTAACGTTGTTACGTTTGTTGTCTGTACTGTATCATTAAGTGTGCACTTTTTATCTGAGTACTGCTGTTTTGTTTTTTAATTGTATTTTTTACTTCTGTGAAGCACTCTGTGCATTCGTGCTATGAAGGGCGCTATACAAATAAAGCTTTACTTACTTACTTGAACAGGCATCTGCACAGGCGTGAGCTGGAGGCAGAGGTGAGCGCTTTGTAAAGGTAACTGAAGCTCCGGCGGTAGCTCAATGCGCTGTGGGGTTGGTTAGAATAATGTTCAATTGTGAAAAAACCAAAATGTGTAGAATAAGGCCTGGTCTGAACCTTAGCACACTAATATAACCGAATGTATCAAACCGAATATCACTGCATGTCGCGTCAAGGAGGACAGCACAGAGAGATGCCCACAAGGCCAGGGATCCATTTTAGCTAGGGTGCACTAGGTCCACCAGTTTCATTGATATACATGAATGGAATGAATGCGTAAAAGCCTCACGGAAGAACGAAATGGAAGAGCTCCTCTGACAGGATCGAATGTGGAGTTCCTCTCTACCGTTCGTTCAGTGGATAAATGCTCCTGGTTGGCCCCTTGATTCATATTCCACGTGCATGCCTGAAAACCACACTGTGTCGTTATAAAGCTACAGTTTCCCTGCCTGATTGCTTGATTTGCCATCTTGATTGCTTGCTAAATTTAAATGATCAAAATGTTCTCTGATCCAGCTTGCCACAAACAACTGTTGCCTAGGATTTTTGCTGTTGTCCATGCTTCCACACAAGCGAACGGTGGTTTATTAAACTACTGCCACCAAGTGGTACACATGATACCGTGCCTAGCGTTTGTTAACGGTTACAAGTTGTGGAAAGTGCACTTCCCTATGCGTGTTGAGCCCTCACAAACCTCTTGCGTTGCGTGGTGATGTCACCAGGCATTTGCGTTAGCGTTTGTATTGAGATTGATTCAGGCTTTAGCATCTGCGCTTTGGTCACAAGACCAAGGCTGAAACCAGCAAGCCACACCGTGGCCTGGACTGCTGGTGAAATGATTCAGGACTGAAGGGAAAGACTTGAAGCAAGTAGAGGAGTGAGACAATGGTTGCTGTTGGTAACCTGTAAAGCAAGTTATCTTTGCTGGATGGTAATAATCCTGCTGGTCTTTATCACAATGTGACAGCCTTTATGAGAAGAAGAAGAAGAAAAAAAACATATCCTGACGTACAGTCACAGCAGATGGCTTAATGAATTGCTATTTTAAAATTCAGAATGAACACGCTGAACATGCATGGCTCTGCTTAGCGGAGGCTCATGGTAGCCTGAGACAACAAACAGGTTCACTGACTGATTACAATGCAGCATATGAGAGGTATTTCTCCTTTGTTTGTGTACTTTGTTTGTGTTGTTGTTTACCTGCGTGTTAATGACTTCATTAGATCAGTTTTGTTTGTTTTCGGTGAATAGCAGTAGACGTCTGACCACGACCACATTTAGCCTCTAAGCTTAAGTGCTGATTTTACCTGACCCTTTGGAGTCGATAAAATCGACGATGAGGTGAAATCTATTCCAAATGAAAAGCAGAGTTCAAATAAAAAGGTTGTGTTTGTTACAATGACGAATACAGCTTTCAAATCTTCTGGATTGCGATACATCGCTTAAACCTTTACGATTTCATTTCACTCTCCCGTTCACTGCTGTGAATGTTGGCATCTGAATTCAGTTGATCTCAGTTTTATAATATTTGTATTGTAGATGGGGGACGGAGTAGGACAGAGGCTGCGCTGTGTGATGTAACAGGCTTCGGGGAGTCCAGCAAAGAAAGGATGTCTGGAGCGGGATTGAGACCTCATGGAACTTGATTGCTTTTCTCTCCCCTCGCTGGGACCGCGCCGAGCGAGTGGCCGGGATGGGGCCCGGCGGCCCGGCGGCGTGGTCCATCACCTGGCTTAATACCGTGACTCCCGCAGGCCGGGGGGGAAGCACGGAGTGATGGCCAGGGTGGGGGGGGCAATTGATTTCAGCTCATCCGTGTCACCGATGACGGAGCGCGCTTGTTCATTTGCAAAGGGCTCATCCTGTCCAATGGCTGAGCCGTGATTACCCAGAGTGCCCCGGGGGGAATGCCTCGGCCCCGGGACCGTGAGCTCTACGCCGCGGTCTTAATGAACTGCGGTCGCTTATGATGCAGGACAAAATCCTCCCTTTGCACCGTCTTTTTCACTGCCTTAAGATGCAGTGTCTGTCATTTACTTCACAGCTATGATCTGAGGCCATTATATAACACAGAATACATGGACTATAAGGTTGAAAACATACATTGTCTGAGGACAAGACCTTTTGAGCTTATTGACTGCCTTGTTTGTGTGTCATGTGCTGAACACATTTACATTAAGAAAAGTGTAGCTTATTTCTACATTATTCTTTGTTTATGTTTATAGACATAGAAGATATACATATTATGGAGAGCGTAAGGTAGGAAGCACTACGCTCAAGCCTTGTCACAGTTTAGGGAGCATACTTTTGTGTGCAACACACAAGGCTAAAATGCTCATGTTTGTATCCACTTTCAGTCATATACAGATACATTGGTTTCAGGTACATTGGCCCAAATCCACTTAATGAATGGCAGCCTCCCAACTTCAGGAGATATGTGGTACATTAATAGTATTCTTAAATGTGATAGATATAATAAGTCGGCATATATAAAATATTTATAAACATTAATCAGACATGAACATATGGATCCTTTCGTATAACATCAACCCTCTCTCTCTCTCTCTGTCTCTCTCTCTCTCTGTATCTCTGTATATCTCTCTCTCTGTCTCTGTCTCTCTCTCTCTGTATCTCTCTCTCTCTCTCTCTCTGTCTCTGTCTCTGTCTCTGTCTCTCTCTCTGTATCTCTGTATCTCTCTCTCTCTCTCTCTCTCTCTCTCTCTCTCTGTCTCTGTCTCTGTCTCTCTCTCTCTGTGTACACAGAACAGCCTAATAGCACACCGACACTCCTAAGCACATCGAACAGGAGGCCTATATCTCTCCTAGTCTCTGCAGACACAAGCAGGCAGGCCTTTCTCATTAATCCTGTTATTTACTCCGCAAACACTGGATGTCAAACACTTTTCCCTGGGATCTTGCAGAAAAGAAAAACAGAGAAGTTTTCCCGGGAAGAAGGGAATCGATTCTCATGAAAACAGTCCATGTATAAAAGACCGTGGGCCAGATTTACTAAAGGATTGCGACTGCTTCTCGAATGCAAAAGCAGTCGCTAAAAGGTTGCAATATCTATCTTTTCTTATGCTGTAATATGGCGTTGTGATGCTGTACCTCCTTGACCAATACCTCTATTTCCTGATCTGTACAATGTACGTTTTCTTTTTCTCATTGTTCCCTCGCTACTTGTGCCTGGTTGCTGCGCATCCATTTCTTGGCGTGATCTGGACGTGTGAATGTGCCGTCTCGTTCCGGACCCTTTTTACCGCTGCGTCCTACCGCAAATTGCGAATGAGGGCTTTTCATTTCTTTGATTGCGCAATTACAACCAGTCTTAGTAAATTGGTCGTTAACGTGTCGCTATTTGCGACCGCAAAATAACCGCAGCAAAATAGCGACCGTCTTTGCGCTGCGACTACCTTAGTAAATCTGGCCCTTGTGAGCGCAGTGTATTACCCAATGGGGGAATAATGGCGTCCAGTGTGATGTCCTTATCGTGGGCTTCAGAGCAGAGGAGGCCTGCACTCATATTGCGTCTGTTATGTAAAGTTAATGAATTCTCTCCATCTTCCCTCTCCTGCAGGGGTTTTGAATTACAGCAGAGAAGCGCAGTGATATTTACCCAGGTAGATGATATCCCACAGGCCCCCGTGTCTACCTTCTTATCGCCGAATCACTCTTACTACCGTCGGTAATTGCTTTGATGTTTAGGAAACAAGTACAGTTTCTACTGCTCTGCTTAATAAGGGGCTGCCGGTGAGAATGGTATGAAGGGGATTGTCGTTGTTTGGGGCCGGGGGGGTTATGGCCTGTAGCGTCATCTTCTTGGACATTGATCACAGAATGAGAGAATGAGAGTCTGGGAAAGGCAAGGCCAGGTGAGACCATTTTAACAATAACATTGCACTTTATTTATGAAGCGCTTTTCATTTTCCCAGAATGCCGTACAGAGATCAAGATGCACAAAATGAATCGAAGACATACAATTGTCGCTAAAAAGCTACACAGTAGCACAATAACATGAAATAAAATGAACAGAAACATTATACGAACATAAACAGGAACGGGCTGGCAATGTTGTACATTGATAACGGTGTCTTGGAAAGGTTTCTGGCAGTAAACCGTCTTTGTTTCGAAGACCATTTCATCGCCCCTATGAAAGGGCGTACAGTTTTTTTGCATTTTGAAGTTCTTGAATATAGTGGCAATCAAACAGTGTCCGACATTGTGCTCAGGCAGAGTATAAGGGTTGTGTAATGCAGTCTCCTCTCCAGCTCCTTTGCAGTCACATACCTTGTGAAGTGAAGGGCAGGCATTGCGTATGCATTAGGAGGGCGTGGTATCGTTGAGTTTTACTCTAAGCGTGCGGGCAGAAGGGAAGGCAGGCCAAAACAGCCTTGGAGGGAGAGTTGGCTCCCCATGAAAATGAAAGTACAGTGTAGCAGAACTCTGCCTGTGACATAAGGTCAAGATGCCAGAAGGACTGTAGCTTCGCAATGTCAAACATAATAGAGATCTGAATTTAATGGTTTTTACCCAAAGATGCCAGCAAATCTCTGAATGTGCATATGTGCATATGTGTGTGTGTGTGTATGTCTATGCGAAAGTATTTTTTACAGATATAATATGAAAGTGTCATAGTTATTGGCATTGCGATATCCAATGTTCACATTCTCTTTTTTAAGATATAGTATACATAACACATATTACAAGTATTACCAGCAACAACTACGCTGTGTGTGTGTGTGTGTGTGTGTGTGTCTGAAAGACCGAGTGAGAGAGAGAGAAAAAGAGAGAGAGAGAGAGAGAGAGAGGGAGGACATTATGTTACAAGCAGCGTGTCATGACAGGTGTCCCTTTCCTCCTGGTGAAGAGATATGTCAGATGGTAGTCATCCCATTCAGCTTGTGTCCTCTGCCAGGGGAAGGAATTCAGTTCTAATTAACACTCCCACTCACCTGAAAATAAACATTTATTTATCTTCTGCACGCATTGAGAAGTTTTGACTTCATCCTTTGATAGCTCTTCTCATTTACATTTAGCCCTTTTGTGCCCTCTCCCTGTTTCTCCTGTTCATTTCTCAATCAAATTATTTATAATTTGATTCTGTATAAAGCATTTTATATCCACACATGTCTGATTATTAAAATACCCTAGCAAATGTCTTACAAATGCAGAGTGTTACAGAATAGGTCTCCTTAATTACCAATAAATATTTCATTATTTTAAATGTTTTTGGGGGTTTTTTCCTCAGGAGACTGAAATATTATAATCATGTTTTGTAACCCTGTCAGAGAGATCAAGACACCAGAAAGACTCGCAGCTAAGCCTCTGATAAAACGAAACATATTTAAATAGGCTGTTGAACATTTCCAGACAGGTTTTACCTGATGTATATCAAACTGAGGAGATTGTTATGGAAATTAGCTATGCCATTAGGACATAAGGTCTGCGGTATTCTTCTACAAATACACGCACAAAAAATATGACTGAATGATCAAATAATCTCAACAAATCAACGACCTGATGAAGCATTGTCTCCTGGGGTTGATCATTTCTGGATTTACTGAGCCATAAAAAGTGCATGAGTGAAAATATCCACAGTAGCCACTGTAGTGGATTTGTGTATGTTGTCATTTTGAGAAGTCAAAGTCTTTTCTCGGACTAAAGACAGTGGAGCAGCCAGAACAGCTGCGTGCGCTCGTGGGAATTACATCACGAGAGTCTGTTTTACAGAGACTTAGCAGATATTGATTATGCGTCAGACTAACTTTGCCAAAAGAACGGCATTAAGTGACTCGCAGCGTGAGTTAACGGAGGTTAAGAAAATTGTGTCTTTGAACAAAAAAAACGGGTCTTTGTCAACATGTGTGTCAGTGGACTATGACGGTGGCATTGTTGATATTTTACATAAGGATAATATAATTACAGTTATTTTGATAAATGACAGCTCCATTTGAATACAAAGACATCTCAGGGACTCTTTGTGTTTGCCCCATACTGTGAAGCGCCAAATTAGCTGCTAATTTTCACTCATTTAATGCTATGGTGGCACAGAGCAATGGGCCAAGTGCCCTTTTCCCATCCAAGTTTCCTATCTCTCCAGTGACAAAGGCCTGGATAAAATCAACATTTGTCCTCAACACTGGCTCACAATGAAATGTTGGAATACGGATACACTGGCTTCACCAAACTTCATTTGTGAATATAAAGTACAGTTCGGTGAGGCCAGCGTATCCATGTTCCAATTATCAAGCCCAGGAAGGAAGCATGATTTTTTTTTGCATTTGTATTTGAATATAGATTTGTAAGCAGCAAGACCAATTGAGAGCAGCAAGACAAATCCCAAACTGCATTTGTCTCCCGACATCGTAAGAGAATTGTCATCTTAATCGTTTAATCTATCACCGATGATAGATACAGCTAGAGCGGTTGCTTTCTGACTCTTTAGAAAGCCCTTTCCATTAAATTCAGTCGTGTTATCACCGAACGTCTGGAATGGCGGTTACAGAAAGAATTAGATTTTTCCGTACACTCCTCTTAGGACAGGAGCCCGGGCAGTGAAGGGATGGAGGGAAGCAAGGTGAGCA
This sequence comes from Aldrovandia affinis, assembly GCA_029706075.1. Taxonomy (NCBI): domain Eukaryota; kingdom Metazoa; phylum Chordata; class Actinopteri; order Notacanthiformes; family Halosauridae; genus Aldrovandia; species Aldrovandia affinis. The sequence goes on along the minus strand of JAINUG010000075.1, from coordinate 2,891,122 downwards.
TATGGGAGGGGGAGAGGTTAAATAAATGCAGATGCTTATCTAAACTGGAGTGGAGTGATCCGTTAAAAAAACAAGTGTCAAATTATAGTGGCAGTCACCATACCCAGAATATTAATAACCATCCTTGGGTCCGCAGCGTAATGGAGCGGAAGATTTATCAGCCTGAGCTTAATGTTCTTGAACTGGGGCAGTCCCATTTGTCAGTCATTAGAGCGCTGCACTTTTCCCTGCAATTTTAACTTTTGCCATCCCCCCCGGCCCCCCCTTCCCTTTTGTTCTTTAAATGCCCATAAACGCCACATTAAAGGACGTGAAGGTTTTGCTTCAACTTTGCGATCAATCCACAGAGTGGGCCTTCCCTTCTTGTGGTTCTTTTATTATTTACTACTTCATCCAGGAATGAGAGAGGAAGAAAGGAGGGAAGGGGGGCTAGCAGCATTTGCAATTACATAAAATAAATATTTTTGTTATCATCCCATTGCTTTACCCATCAATAAAAAATAAGTAGATTTTTCAGGTTTGTTGTCTACAGTAGCTGGACACTAATATTACCAGCTAGCTAACTCCAGCTAGTTACTAACCTTTGAGACAACTTTTTTTACGTAACTATGGCTGGTAAATCCTGCTTCTTTTAAGCTAGTACGTGTTTATAGCTGCTCGGTGGACTTGACCTTCTGAGATTATTATGGGATATCTGCAGGGCAAATATCCACTGGGTGGCTGGCCTTCCATCCCAGTTTAAGTGCTGACCCTCGTCCCCAGAAGGAACTGATTCCAAACATTGTATTTTACTGGTATCCTCCTGCACAATTTGTGAAAACGGCACGGCTGGAGTTGTGTGAGGAAAGAGTTGACTGCAGAATTGATAATTAGAGAAAATCCTCAAATGTCAGTTCCACTAGCTTAGAATTCTTTCCCCATGTTATGCAATCTGGCATTTTAATTCCCTCTGGCCCAAACACTAATTTTCTGCTATTGTAGAGCCGCTTCAGAGGAATTGCTTATGCAAATAAAGGGGATAAATATTTGAGCAATTAAGCAATTAAATTCTGAACGTAATTAAAAAACACTGGAATGGTATTTCACTTTTCAGACAAAACTAAGCCTGCATGCATATATTTCCCCCTCAAATGTATTTAAATGTTAAATGACCTGAGAAATGCTTTTTTTTAAATGCGCCGAATGCAGATTACACTTGTTTATATGAACCGCGCGCTTTCTAATCCTGAGTGAGGAGGTGGTGATCTTTAAACGGAAGAGTCTGCTCACTGCTTCTGGCTTACGGGTGGATGACTACTATGTGTTGTGCAACTTAGGTTTCAGTTGACAGAGTAATTGCACACAACAGGAAGAATAGTGCTAAGGGCATTGGAAAAGTAAGTGGTGTTTACTTGCCAGTTGCAGTGGGCCCAACTCAAAGGTGAGAGCTCGTTCTCAAAGCAGAGGGTATCGTGTCTCTGGGAGCCTTTCCTGTAGTTGTGTACTCTAGTTGTCTGTGCTATTATAATCTCACTAAACCTCAGATAAGAGTTTGTAAATGGAGCCAATTAGGCATTCCGCCGAGCTTACCGAAGCCCATGATAAGCGATGGCCATTTTAAGACCTCTAAAAAGCAAGCATTAAAACTTGCGTTATGCCTTTCACCATGGTGTTGATACATATGTCTTACTTTATATGCAGTGGTACAGTAGCGATAGTCCTTCAAATGAAAAAGGTATACAGACTCTGCACATATCAGCGACATTCAGGGACACGACGACAAGTACGACAACAATGGATTCCTGTGCATCTCAGAACTCCTGCACATCGACAGAGTGCACATCGTTGGACCCTTGCAGACGGACCGACACAGAGACAGACAGGCAAAACATTGTCCAGTCATATTCTCGACGCGCAACATAAATCTCACATACCGCTGCAAAATGTCAAAGGTTCATAACGGTCTCTACAGCCCTGTGATGTGATGGGAGTTCTAATGGATGTGCCCTTTCTCTAGTCTATTGTTACAGGGTGATTGCACCTAGAAGATTGGGAATCCTGTGCATTTTATTCATTTCCTTTACGGGCTCATCCTTGCGTCACAGACACGGCTAAAGGGTTCCGGCTTCCATCGACGTGAATTGCGAGAAGTTTAGTTAGCATTGTCCGTTGGCAAACGGCAGGTAAGTCTTGCGATTTCACGAATTCACGACGTCATCGTTTCCCACAATCGACGGGGCAGCTGGGACGGGGCAGTTGACGGCAGGTGGAATCCCTGGTCACTTAAGGACAGAGGGCCCTGCCAGCCGAGTACGGGGATTGTGCGCGTCATGGCGGCAAAGTGGACTAGGGGTGCGAACAGAGATGGAAAAACGGCACGCCGCTCTCGGTGCGTCTCTGTTCCGGGGCGCTGAGGCAGAACGGCACAACGAGAGCGGTGTGAACAACACGCGTCACCCTGCTGGCTCTGCTCGCCCCGCAGCCTTCAGAACCTGCTGGTAAAGAAGGAGCGAGTGGGCTGTCTTTAGTAATCCCAGATTTGTCTATGTGTGCATTGGCGATAAACCTCTTCTCCCGTGCGAAAGACACGCCAGGCAACAACCGAGCGACAGATGGAGATGTGTGCCCAGCTGAGGAGAAAAATAAAAACATTTTCCTTTTTTCTCCCCCCTCTCCTTCCCCGGCCCCGATTTATCTAAATCTCGTCTCGGTCGTGAGGAGGAGGGAGAGGAGGAGAGAGCGAAAGCTCGGACCAGATGCACAGCAAATCTGTTTATTCTGCACAATTTGGCAGCGTGCACAACAGCCTGCCGAAGTGGTTGGTGATACGGCAGACCCCCATTAAAACCAAATGTACTGCTACCTTAGGCCCCCCTCCTCCATTTCTCTCCGGTTTGCTCTCATTTGTACTTTTCTGCGCGCGTTCTGCTCTTTCACTGACAGCTGTCAGAGAAGTTGTCAGTTGCTCATTACAGACCCAAATGGCAGGAAAGGCAGGCCCGGGAACATGACCCTGTCTGCCTGGCGATTCCCTGGCACGCACGCCCCCTGAGCACCTCTAAGCTGCCTCCAACCTCTAATTGAAACGAGCGAGCCGGCGAGCCCGGAGCCGACCTTAGCATCTGGCAGAGGGCTGACTGACACCGGCGGCTCTGCAGCCTCGGCAGCGGTCAGAGGTCAGAGGTCAACACCGCACCTCGGTTTCATCTCGTTCCGCTCAGCCTTCGAACCCGCGTTCACCCCGTACGTGCCTTTTGCAACTGAGAAGCAAACTACGCCAACGTGGGATGCATTCAATACGCAAAGGAGTTTCGTGAAGTGCTTCAGTGCCGAGAACGGTGCTCGCAGCTCAATTAATGTAACATTATAATACATTAATATAGCTGCAAGCACCGTTTCACCACTGAAGAAGAACAATGTGATCTTGTGTTTCACGGGAACAATGTGATCCTGGGGTGATCGGATGGTTTGGACGGATGCGTCCTACTGTGGCGAGGGTGTGTGTGTGTCTGTGATGCTTTGGTTTGCGTTTGTGATTGCTTGCCAGACCCTTCTCAAGTCCTGGGAGTCCACCCTTGAGGTGTTTGTGAAACTAGATCCGGGCATGGACAGGGTGCGCACAGTGAGAGAGGAGAGGTGAAGAGGCCAACTCACAGCAGACTCTCGGGCTGGTGACCTTTGACCTGTACTTGGGCCAAGTTCAGCAGCTACATTCGTGAAGCCTTCTGGTTTTGATGCTCCAAAATCAAAACTAGCGTTTGGTTAGCTTCCTGTCAAGATACCACCGTGAGAGGTAACACAGCAGGCTAAGCACCTTTTGCCCTATTAACGCGCCGGAGAAACCGAAGCGTAATATATCACAGTCCGTTGAGAAAAGTGGAAATCGGTTTAGACCGAAGGGAAAAATATTTCCAGTGCATCGAATCACAGTGGCCGAACATCAGGGGCTCCCAGGCAAGACGGAGAGAAGTCTGAAAAGAGATGCGGACAGGGGAGGGCATAAAGTCGAACCGGCCAGGATGGAGACGGACAGAACAACGCGTGCCACCGCTCGTTTGGTTTGTATCCACCGCCTGGCCTAGCACAAACCAAACAGGTGGTCGCGTGTGTGGCCCGGCCGTCCCTCATCCCGGGCTCATTTATTCGGCACACACCTAGGACGCGTGCCCCCGGCGGGCAGGGGAAGGTCGCGGTGATGAATTGTAAACACGGCCGGGTGGCCTCATCCATTTCAGACGGCAGGAGCGTCTGGGGCTGCCGTAGCGTGTCGGGGCCGCGGGGCCTCCAGGTAGATAAGGGCCCGGAGTCGGAACCCCGTTGGCTTGTTTTCCCTGGCCTTCAGTGCTTAATGCATTATAACACCATCACAGCTCGGTTTCATTTTCGGGTTGGCTTAATTCAACAACCTACCGAAAAAGACAAAGCCAATTTCCCTTAAAGTTTATCTTTGGTCATCCATTTGGGGAGAGAGGGGAAATTTAGCACTTTTTTTCACCCATTAAGTCATCCCCGTGTCCACATGCCGACGTAGTTTGAAAACATCCATTATAACTCGCATTATTTTGCATAATTCGCTATGTGAAGAGCTTTGTGAAAATTGCTTTGTTAGGAGCCTGAAATTAAATGGAAATTTGATTGATGTGATTAGTTAGGAGAAGGCCTGGGAAAACAGAATGGGCCCTGTTGTTGTGTCGACTGCCTGTTGAGGTCCTCCCGTACTGCATAGCCTGCTGGGATATCACTCCAGGAAGTCCCCTCATGTGGTAGAGGGTGAGTTGAATGTTTTTCCCCTCCTCCGGCTTCACTATTGAAAGACAGCTATTCTGGGCCATCTGAAGACAGACTCCTGCCGTATCGCTCAAGAAATATATTCCAGGGGCCCTAGCACCTCACCACTTGCTAATTAGCACATATTTACAGGTCGAGAGCAGTGAGAATTCAATTTGTATCGCAGTGCCTTGTCAATCTTATGATATGCATTTCAGTCTTGGGGTTAAATGTCAAAGGACACCAATGTGAGAAGTGTCCTTGCCAGAAGGTGCTGATAGCACTCTCTGTTTTATGTGCATTGACGGGTGGCCAGGAAGAAGCCAGCCAGATTAATCCGATATGACGGCTGCGTTAGCAGTGGTCAAAGGTACTCACATAGCTGTCAGGGTAATCTCCTCGAGTCATTTTTTAGCCTGACACTGAAAAGTTGTCGTTTTTGAAACGGTCACAAAAAATGTATTGTATCGTCTACTGATATTTATAACCAGTTTACCAAGAGACAAGAGAGGACGACAACTGCAGCTCACCGGAATGACACAATCATACAATCATGTGAAATAATTGCAAAAATGATTTCACTTGATTGTTCGTAGGGTTTTGTTGCCTGCGCAGTCTTCTTTGTGAATTTCGCGGCATCCCGTGGTTTCTGAAGATTTCCCTTTGTGTCGTATCGGCTGGACGTAAAAGAAGCTGCAGACGAAACATACAACAACAGGCACATTTTTGTGCTTCGAATCTGCAGCCTACTTTTAAAAAGGTGTCACATTATGAGTGTGTGCAATTTGCCCTTGACATTAGAAGATCAAAGGACCAAAAGGAATGCGTTTGAGGAGCAGCGCACCAGGAAACGCGAGTGAAAATACGTTCCTCTCAGCAGCGATGAAGATTTCCACAGGACTGTGATTTGACTGGACAGTTATTCACACCCCAAGCTGTAAATCTCCTCTGTAGCTCTCCCACTCGTTCAGTATCACATTGCTTCTGCTGTAAGACCATGACAACAGAGGCTGGGGAACGGGGGAGATGTGGACCCTGTCGCTCTCACTGACCTTAATCCCAGCAGCAAGAAGTCAATAGATTTCATCTGCATGTGTTTGCACACCTCACCTTGGAGTGAGTTACTGTATATCTGTGATTCGGGAGCATGGACCAACTGCTATTTTCTCTACAGTGTAAATAATGCCATGTTCCATGTATGGAATTCCCTATCCCTCCCCCACCCCTTCTCCAGCCCCTATTCAAACTCACACTAGGCCCACTGGGGGACTGAGGCATCTGTAAAGAGACACATTATAACATCACTGGAGGTCCACCCGGTACCACTCCAACAACCGAGCTCAGCCACCAGAACCTCAACTCTCTGGGTCAGGGTGTGTTTTCCTGTGAAGCCGAGACAGACTCCCAACATTGTCCTTCCCTTGGTGTCATTTTTGCCTCAGTCCTATTTTGCCACGGCTAAGTAGTAATCATAAATGTTAAAATGCATCAATCATAGGTATAACCTGTACCTTGTAGAAAGGTAGCCGGGCAGGTTGCTGGTGCAGGTAAGAAAGCCCCTCAGAGCGTTAAACACCGAAGGTCACAGTGTCTAATTCCATCTTTAACATTACAAAATGTTAAATGTTAAAATACGGAGGCTCTACCTTACTCTGTATGCTCCTGGGTTATTTGCCAAATCTGATGACTATTCGTGGCCCTGGATAGAGAAAAGTATGGATACCTGTGAGGGCAGAACACGACAAAAGGAAATAAGAGGTTGTGATCTACGAAAGGTCAGTGAGTAAATCAAACCCCGGATCAATTGGCTGGTGGACGGCTCTTAGCTTAATTCATCGTGTCGTGAGTGAGTAATGAAAGCACTGCAGAAGGTCAGCTGATAGCATCTGAAGGGGGAAGAGTGAAAACGGATGTGAATAACTCAGAGCTTGTCGTGAAGTTTGATCAAAGCCAGTCTGGGGTGAAAAAAAGACGAGAGAGGAAACAAAAAAGAGGAAAGGAGAACGGAATACTAAGTGCACGTCCTCTCAGAAGGGGCCCCGGTCGTTTTCATGCTCTCTTCCCTTGCTTTAGGCTAACGGCGGCATGCACACCTTCGTGTGGGTACACTTCGGTTTCCACCCGTGTCTTCATCAACATGAAAATGTAATATTCCCGGAACTCAACAGACTGTTATTTGTGTGTGTCTTTGTGCGCACGTATATACTGTGTGTGGGTGTTTGTGTGTGTGTGTGTGTGTGTGTGTGTGTGTGTGCGCGCACACACTCATGCACACTTCGGCTTCCCATGTGCAAACTATTTTGTCTGAGGAACTCAAAAATACAAAGTGGCATCAAAGAGCGGATGAATTGCAGACCGTGTCCTGTAAGACAAGGCTGGGATGACGTACATCCTGAGATGAGCTCAGCCTTGTAATATTCTCTCAGAACCTTCTCAAGTTTAACAAGAGGCATGACTCCTTTTGAAGCGCAGGGGCGCCTGCACCCGATGTCATGATTGTAGACATATTACAATTTTAAAGAATCACAAAAATGCCTACAGCTGCACTCAGACCTATAAGCTAATGGGTTCAGTCTTCTTGGGAAATTACAGTGTGTTGTTTATTTGCATAAATGACTCTTATCCAAGACGCACGGCATTATCCATTAGACAGGGTTGTACCCCAGTACGCAACAGCAGGTTCCCATGCAGCCTCCAGGTTATGAGTCAGCCTTTTCTCAATCGCTGAGCCACTCGGTTACTCTAGAGTTATCACAAATGCATGCGTTTGGAGATGTGCCCTGTCACCTTATTTATAATAAAAATTAAAAATGTAAATTAAAAATGTGTAAAAAATTACTAATCTTTTCCTTCCCAGTGTTACAGGTATGGTACGCAGCTGCCTGCAACGATGTCTATCGCTGTATTACTGCACTGATCTTGTGTGCTAGCTATGATTGTTCCTACCATGTATTAATGCACATCTTGTAAGTCACTCTGGATAAGAGCGTCTGCTAAATGGCTAAAATGTCAAATGTAAATATGTTCAAGCCAAGTAAGGTTTTGGGACCGGGAGGAGGGGGCTTTATTTGAAATCATTTTGACACCGGCCCGTTTCAGGTTCCCTGTTTTCAGCGCAGTAAGAAAGCCCTCCACCCGAGGCCTAGGCCAGCAAGAGGGGAAGAGAGGATGTTCGTGTGTTTTTTTTTTTCCCGAAGCCCGGCAGAGCAGAAGAGCTCTTGGAATGATGAATTCATATTTAATAGCGGGCGGGGGGGGGGACTCTTTTTCATTACCGCTCCCCCTGCTTTATTGAGGCAATTGATTTCTCAGTGGTAACAAGGTATCGACCAAATGAAAGATCCCGCAAAGACGAGGGCTTCGATTCAAAAGCAAGCAAGAAGAAGAAGAAGAAAAAAAGAGGAGAGTCAATGACTCAAACCGGTGGCCCGGACAATTATTATACAGAGAGAGGAGCCATTATCCATGTGCATCGGTCACAGCACACCTTTCACACTGAATTAAAGAGGAAACTAGTGGGGGTCTGTTTGTAGGGGGGGGTTTAAGGCAAAGCTCATTAACCATGGAATAAATAAATACACATTGGTTGTCAATTTTTTTCTGTTTGAGATATGATGTGTAGCTTTTTGGAAGAGCATTAATTAATCGAGACAGTTTTATTACTTTTTATCAAAACGAATGGATAAGATGTGTGTGTAAACTGTGACTGCAACCTTTGCCTTTTTATCATAAGGGACTGACGAATGTTGACTTTAAACACTATAAATGTCATGACTATAATCACACAGTGTCGAAATGTTGACAGCAAAATTCTTTAACTTGGTGGCTGTCTGCTTCTCCCGTCCATATTCTACCCAGCTCACCCCGAAATGCGTTAACTGTTTTCACGGGTGGAATTCACCATCACTGTGTAGTTATAAATGTATAGGCTGTGTTGGGCTGTGACAGAATCAATCTATTTACTTTTAATACTCACAGTTCAGAAAGAGGAGGCTCGATTTTCCCAGAGAGTATCAGAGACCGCTATGAGGCCATAAAACTGGGTTGGTCTCATTAGCACTTATAGTGAAATGAAGGCCTACAAATGGACTCTCCATTAGTTATAGGTGAAGGAGGTTATCATGACACAAGAAATAGGTCAAGCCGCTATATGTTAACATGTAACTTTTTTATTGGTCTAAACATCTAAAAGCCAATGATAGACAGCTATAGTCGTAGCCAAACATATTGGCACCCTCACAATTTTCTCTAACATAACTTGAAATTTACCAAAGTATTTGGTCTCCACAATTCTTTATTTCACCTTTAATAGTACAGAAACTTCAGCAATTCAGAACTTAATATATCCCTTTAAATCATAAAATAAACAGAAATGGCATTGACAAAATTATTGACACTCTAGATTATTTGGTAGCACAGCCTTTGGAGAAAATAACTGCAATCAAGCGCTTCCTATAACCATTAATGAGATTCCTACACCTCTCTACTGGCAGTTTGGCCCACTCTTCTTTTGCAAACTGCTCCAGTTCTCTCAGATTTGAAGGGTGTCTTCTCCCAACTGCTGTTTTCAGATCTCTCCACAGGTGTTCAATAGGATTGAGATCAGGACTCATTGTTGGCCACTCCAGAACAGTCCAGCATTTTCTCTTGAACCATTCCTGGGTGCTTTTGGATGTGTGTTTTGATAATATTGCGAACTGTGTAAACAGGAATGCCAAGGTCTCTCTCTAGAGATGGCCTTATAGCCTTGTGAATGCTTATGTTTTGTGATAATAGTTTTTCTGACATCCTCAGACATCTCTTTTCTCTTCACCATTGTCACAGAGGAACAGGGTAGCAGAATGGACTGTTTTCTCACTTTAAAATGGATAATTGGTTCATTTATACCATGTGGACACCTACAACCTGTCACATGTAAGTTGAATTACATTACAATTATTGTTCTAAAGGGTGCCAATAATTGTGTCATGGCCACTTTTGAAGCCATAAAATATATTTTTTAATTTGTACTATTATTGATTGATCGTGTGCTGTTATAAATCAAACAGATGAACGTGTGAAGGCCGAAAGTAAAAAAAAATTAAAAAAATCAGAAGATATTGAACATTATCTACATAAAATGCAAGGATACCGATCTTTTTTTTTTTTTTAAATAATTTGTTTCTGATTTTATCCCATTTTCTCCCAATTTAGTAGCCAATTACACCCTCTATTTTTCATGTCAATCCCCCGCCCGTATTGCGAGGTTCGCTGCCGTAGCCCTGTGAACAGCAGTGACAGAGGCAAAGTATCGTCTCCTCTGAGATGGCACTCGCTAAGCCTGTCGACCGTAACTCCCGCACTCCAGAGCCACTCATGTCGGCTTCCTTCCCCCCTCCCTGGGGCGGACAGCCAATTGCCACCCCCTAGTGGCACTTCCGGCCAGAGCCAACTCTGGCGTAGCCGGTGGAATCGAACCCCGGTCGCAGTGGCCAGCGTCGAACGTTGTAACCGCTAGACCACCCGGGAGGCCCTTGGATGCCAATAATTTTGGCCAGAACTGTATTTGCAGCCCCACCCATTTTGTTGTCATGATACCTCATTCTCCCATCACTACTCTGCATGTGTCTCTTTGTGTAGCACTTCAAAAGCACAGAAATGTGCTCAAAAGAGCCTTTGATTCACTCATTTTAATGAATATTGTCATAATAAAGACCTACAGACACTCTGTTCGGAGGTTGTCAAGAATTAATTTGCGGAGTTGACAAAGTGGTGATTTTGTTGCCATTTTCAGACTATTACAATCTCCAAGCAATGTTAACACACAAGTGGCTAGACTGTACTGCTGTATTATTCCTCCACTTTAAAAACTTTGAGTGCCCAATAATTATGAAACCCTCAAAAATATTTCAAATTTTCCTGTGGATAACATCTAGCCGTTTTCTATTGAAAAAAAAGAAAGAAGAAAACTATTTTGGAGGCCATCATTTTTGAAGTCACTCGTGCAACGTTTTTTTTACGTACGAAGATTTTGGCGGCACTGTTGATTGTACTTGCTGTTGACTTGACGCCTTTGGTTGTCAGAGGTTTGGACACCTTCTAAGTCTGGGTCAGTCATCTCACAACAAGCCTGGATTCAGTCAACATTTGCCCTTGAATTTGAAGCGCAAATAATTTTGGTGCACTGACCTATGTACACTTGGGGGAAAATGCTAACACTTGCATGCAATTTGAGTCAGGACAAATGTTGATGAGACAATACTGATCAACATGAGCAGTGTATTGAACGGATAACTGACTCTTAATGGAGCACTGACTCATAAGAAAGGTATTAGTTCTCTCTCTCTCTCTCTCTCTCTCTCTCTCTCTCTCTCTCTCTCTCTCTCTCTCTCTCTCTCTCTCTCTCTCTCTCTCTCTCTCTCTCTCTCTCTCTCTCTCTCTCTCTCTCTCTCTCTCTCTCTCTCTCTCTCTCTCTCTCTCTCTCTCTCTGTTCTGCGCCCCATACCTCCGCCCACTGTATCCAGGTAGAGGGAGATCTGTGAAAAAGAACAGGCTCTCCTGCATCGAACGTCTGATGATGGTGCGGTGGAAAATGGAAACCCCCTCCTCCGCGCTGTTGTCAGGATATCGATTAATTACGGTGCTGTCAGCGCCACTCAGTCATATTGATTATTGCTGTGCCGAGCTACTTACAGTATTTATATTTTTCAGTTTCTGCGTCTGTCCCTGAAAAGATTTCTCTGTTAGACAGATGTATTTAACAACTCCCATAAATGGGATAATTAGTTGCTATTAGCGACTAACTCTTGTCTACATTTGGAATTTTAATCAGGGACATGCTAAGCCATGCATGCCATTAATTTGAACAGAGACATTTTCTTTCCACTTTCTTTCTACAATGCTAAATATGCACATAAAGCAATCGTTTAAATGAGAACCCCTTAATACCATAGGGCCTGAATTCAATCAACATGTGTGCTTAACTTTGATTCATGATTAAAGGCAAATGTTAGGTTTTCCTTCACAGACACAGTTTGGTGAGTTGATTTTGGTTGGTTGGTTTGGTTGATATTGCTGAACTGTGTTTGTGAAGAAAAATAAATAAATAACATTTACATTTAATCACGACTCAAAAGTTGAGGGCAAATTCAGCCCATAGCCTTTCCACAAGCTTTAAAGTGCAAGTCTCAGAACAGAAAAAGGAAACGTCTTAAATTAAATGAAATGAAAGTAATATATACACTACCGGTCAAAAGTTTTAGAACACCCCCATTTTCCAGTTTTTACTGAAATGTAAGGAGTTCAAGTCCAGTGAATAACCTGAAATGGTACAAAGGTAAGCGGTAAACCTGTGAATCCTTAGCCAGTCAGGGCTCAGGCTTAAAAGAGGAGTCTGCGACGCTGCCTGTTTGCAAAGTAGCGTGAGGGAAAATGCTGGTGAAGTTGGAGAGTTGAAATTGAGAGTTATTATTGTTGGATTTATCGTTGTGACCTGGGGCTTGTCTCACGAAGCAGGATTAGTGGGTTAGCGAGCTAACTTTGGGTTTAAACCTGGGTTTTCAGTCTCACGACTGTGGCTCACTTTTAACCGAGTTGCATCGCCATGGTAACTTATGCTACGAACCTAACCTGCTCTGAAGTAGTTAAGCCATGTAGTTTCTCTCTCAGGACAGGGAGCTCTGGGAGGAAGTTGATAACCATCCTCTTGTGTACCGAACTGTTTTGTGTGAGAACGTGGATTGGCATTGGACCCTGGAAAACAGACAAAGATAATGAGATCAGATTATGGATTTGGATTGTGTGCCCTTTTCCCCCTTCCCCAGTTATTGTGAGTTTCCCTAAATAAATCCCTGTTTGTTTCATTTGACTTGTGTGTGTTTTGTTATTTAACTTGGTTACATGGAAACCCCACACCCCCTGTTCCTGCTACTAGGCCCAACTGTCTACGCCCTCTGGAAAGGTCCTTGAGTGTCACCCCACCCCAAGTGGCACTACTATATACATATATATATATATATATACAGATTTTGAGAGAGAGAGAGGTTACTGTACCCATTTAAAGGAGAGAGGGATCCTTTAAACGGGTACAGTACCACGAGTGTCCATTGGGGGTGCTACGGCTTGTACCGGCGGATAGGCCCAGCCCTCCCCTTTCCAACACTGATCCTTGGTTTTAGCGTGATTATGTAAACCATAAGCACGGCCATTCAGGTGCAGTTTAATCATTACGACAAGCACATGATTTGGTCGACAGGCCTCGGGCACACTGTACACTAGCCCTCATAGTCAGCTTTTGTTTAGTGTGTAACTGTAGCCTCTCAATTGCGGCAACAATAGGAAAGGAAAGTCTAGTCCCGAGGTTATTGGAATTCATGGCTACGTTCCATTGGTTTGTGTTCTTTGAGGACTTTGTGGAGAGAAATAAACAGACATGCAAATATCCAATTCTGTTTGAACAAGCAAGGAGCCCGCTTCTCTCAATGTAATCTCCATTGTGCGCCATGCACTAACAACCGCACAGCTGCACTCCCAGATTCACAATCTTAAATAAAGAGCAAAGCAGTAGAGAAGTGCCAATATTGTTCTGCGGTGATAGTTTACTCCTCCATCTGAAAGTCTATGCATCTCAAGTGTATGTGTACACAGTAACAGTTATTTTGATATAAAGGAGAGGACGGGGAGATTCTTAATGAATCTAAATAGCTGTCAGAGGTGTTGAGTCTTACTTGTGACTATAGGCGAAATCAAAGTTGGTTGCGCCAATGAAAGAATTACCTCTGGGACTTAAAAGGTGCCTTTCATCACTTTCGTTTCATAATCTCCTTATGTTCATTTCAAAAGCACAGAGGGGGGGGGAAAAAAGGCCGACATTGTAAATAACTATGGGAATAATTAATAAGGCCATTCTCAGAGTCAGGAGGCTTTCACAGATGACAGCATGGCCGGGATTTCAGTCTCTTCCCGACACCTTCATCTATAATCCCCTCCAGGTTTTTTTTCATGGAAACGTGACTGGTGAGAATCTCACGATTCTACTGTACACCTTTTCTCTCTTCCTCCGGATCCTTTTCCTCCATCTCTTCGCCATTTTTATTGAACTCTTCCCATGGGCCTTCTTGCCGCGCCACGTGTAGGCACGGGTAGCTCTGGGCACGTTGTTTCCACTTTGTCGAGTGGGGGGCGATGGCCGGAGCAGCGGTAGGGGTAAAAGGCTTGGGTAAAAGTGCGGTGCGCTTTTGAAATGTTTCGAATCACTGGGCGGTGAGAAATATTGGCTTTTCATCCCCTCGCAAAACATACAGTGTGAATTCTCCGGATGAGGCCTGGTTTTTAATTTGATGTGAGCGGCACTCACCTGAGTAGCTTCTGCTCAGGCCTGATTGACAGCACAGATGTAGTTAATTACTCTGGGCCCACGGCAAGGCATCAGTGGTAACCACCGTCATGACTGGAGGAAAAAAAAGCCTTCATAACTAAATAATGCAAATTGTCTTCTTTTCACTTCATTGCTTGCTAATGGAGCAAGACTTTCGAAAACATTAAGGAACCATGTGGGTATTGATGATCTTAATAAAAATGAGCTACCGGTAATCAACTTCTATGTGTACTTCACCACGAGGATACAGTTAATGTATAATAGAATATATGCCATTTAGCAGACGCTTTTATCCAAAGCAACTTACAGTAGTGAATGCATTAAAAAAAATCTGTATATGTGGTCCTAGTGGGAATTGAACCCACAACCTAAGCGTTGCAAATGCCATGCTCTACCTACTGAGCCACACAGAGCCACCAGTTTCTGCAGATATTTTTCAGTCTGTAAGATATAGTCTATAATATTGTCTATATAATTCTAAATTTGGAGTGCTTGTGTCTGTGTGTGTGTATGTGCGCAGGTACGGTGTTTGTGTTTGTATCTTATTGTATACATCGTGTGGCAGCCGGATGGGCTGCACTAGGAAATGGCTGCCTGGCCTACAACACATGGCAGCCATTTTCACTACATTTCCCAGCATGCCACCGCAACACCTGAACGAAGTCAGGCATGGGGAGCAAACGACCAGCTGAAGGCCATTTCAAAGGCCTATTTAAAGGGCTGATGCCCATTGTTCTTGGAGAGGAGTAGGAACGTGGTTGTGAGGAGTTGGTGAGTGAGAGAGAGAAAAGATAACTGTGAAGTCTATTGACCAGCCAGTATTTTTGAGAGTATTTTTGGAGAGAGTTTTGAGAGTTTTTTGAGACAGAGAGAGAGAGAGTTTTGAAAGTGTTTGTTTTGTGTTTGGATTGGATTGCTTGGAATTGATTACGGACTGGACAACGGAACTTGGACCTGGATTTTGGATTTGGAACGACATCGACAAAGAGACAAGGATTGTGGACTTTGTGTTCGTATTCCCCAAAAGACCCCACCCTGCGTTTTGTGTGTGTTCGTCTAATAAATCATAATTTCTGCTGATATTACTGCCTCCTCCGTGTTCTTACACTTGCCTACGCCCTCTGCAAGGTCAGTGAGTGTCGCCCAACCCTTGGGGACGCGACATATGGTGGAGAATGCGGGCACAGGGCAGCACAGATAGGCAAGAGGAGGTAGTGCAGCAGGGGTTTTGTTTGGTTTGTGCAACAGACTCCACGATGGAAGAGATGCAGAGACTGAAGAGACGGGCAGCCATGGTGGAGGACCGATGGCGTGTCACCCTCCGTGAGGTCCAACAGCTGAAGCAGAGTGCCCAGCTTGAGCTGTGCAAGGCAAAGTTGGAGGTGAGCACCTCAGAGGAGCGCCACCTGATGGCAATGATGAAGTTGCGAGGAGCACCACATGGACTCCCTGGGAGTGGTGAGAATCATGGCTGGGGAGATAGAAAAGGAGAAGGCGTCCCATGGCGATGAGATGAGGCGTGTCGAGTCCCACAACCTGGCGCTCAAAGAGCAGGTGAGAACCCTAACCCAGATGCGTGAGGATGAGCAGCGACATTGTCTGGACATGCAGGAGTCCCAGGACCAGGCCACAGATGAGTATGCCAGGGCCTTGGGGGATGCCCAGACCAGGCTCGCCCAGAAGGAGGCAGAGCTAAGGAAAGCAGCGGAGAACCATGCGTCCGAGGCGGAGCAACTCCGGTGCCAAGTGGAGCAGGAGAGCAGGGATACGCACCAGGTCGAGGCCAACGCCCTGCGGGAGCAGCTGGCCCAGCTGGAGAAGAGTGTGGAGCAGGAAATGGCGCTGAACATGGAGCTGCAGCAGAGGCAGACCGAGCAGGAGAAGCTCCTGGCCCAGAGAGATGACGTCAGCTCCCAGCTGCAGGAGGTGAACCGCGCCAACAGCCGGCTCCTGGAGCAGGTGACTGAACTGGGCCAAGAGAAGGACAAACTCCAGCAGGAGCTGGAGGAGACCAGGAAGACGGCGGACAAGCGCCAGGCCCTGCTGGGACGAGCTGGCCATTGACGTGGCGCAGGAGAAATCGCGGCACAAGGAGGAGCTGAGCGACTGCGCGCTGCAGCACGAGAAGGAGGTGCTGGGCGGCGGGCGCGCTACGAGAAGGAGCTGCGCGGCCTGCACGAGGACAAGAACCGCGCCGAGGAGGAGATCCGCTCACAACTCCGCAACGAGAAGGCCCGCACTCGGGAGCTGGAGAGCCTACAGCAGACGGTGGAGGAGCTGCAGGCTCAAATCCAGTCCATGGAGGGAACCAAGGGATGGTTCGAGCGCAGACTCAAGGAGGCGGATGAGACGGCGGAGAAGAGTGCGCTGGAGCACCAGGAGCAGGTCCAGAAGCTGCAGCTGGAGCAGTCCGCACAGCTTCAGGGGAAAATGGCGGAGATGGAAGCCCAGCAGCGGGCCGCAGAGAATGCATTTCGGGAAGTATGGAAGGTCCAAGCCGAGACTGTGCTGGACCTACAAGCCCGACTGAAAGGGGTGAGTGAAGAGCTGGACTGGGTAAAGTGTGTTCCTGTCACCCAAGACGCTAGCACGCAGGTGGAGGTCCCGCAGCCAGCGGAGCTGGGAGGACATGATGACCAGACATTGGGGTGGGGACAGTGGTCCTCAGTCCCACTCAGCCTGCCGGACCTTCAAGGGGGCCTAGAGGAGCTATGGGGGGACCATAGGGTTGAGGAAGGCCTCCTAATTAAGGCCGAGGCCTGTTTGAGCACCCGACCATCTCCTGACGTGGTAAGTCCATCTCCCTCACTAAAATTAAAAAGACAGAGAAGAATGGAGCGCAGAAATTCTGGTCGGAAGAAAAACGGGAAACGGAACCGGCAGATGATGGAATGGGATGACCCTAGGAAATGGCTAGGGAAGGGGGATTTTAAGGAAAATGTGGAAAATAAATCCAAGAATAAAAGTAACAGTGTTGTGAAGAGCATGATTTCCCCCGTTACCCCACTTGACCACATGGAAGCAACGTGGCAGTGGCGGAAAAGGCCCAAGAGAGGACGCCAGATGATGAAGCTGCATCACGTGCACTGGTGGAGCCATGGAACGTTGGTGAAGACCAGAACAGGAGCGGTGACCGCTCCGTCCGTGGAGCCCAGAGCCTGTACCCACTGGTGGCCATTTTGTGGCAGAAAAGGTGAGCAACTTGCGTCACTCATTAATGTCTGCCAGACATTTTTTCAGGCGAATGGAGATGGGATCTGGACGTTTGACCCGGGTGGAAAACTGCCTGAGTGGACCTGGAGAGGGGGACCCTCCTGGTGGCCGCTGGGAATAGGCCGCTCAGCCCTCCCAAGGTCAGAGCTGAGGAGGAGGGTGTGTGGCAGCCGGATGGGCTGCACTAGGAAATGGCTGCCTGGCCTACAACACATGGCAGCCATTTTCACTACATTTCCCAGCATGCCACCGCAACACCTGAACGAAGTCAGGCATGGGGAGCAAACGACCAGCTGAAGGCCATTTCAAAGGCCTATTTAAAGGGCTGATGCCCATTGTTCTTGGAGAGGAGTAGGAACGTGGTTGTGAGGAGTTGGTGAGTGAGAGAGAGAAAAGATAACTGTGAAGTCTATTGACCAGCCAGTATTTTTGGAGAGTATTTTTGGAGAGAGTTTTTGGAGAGAGTTTTGAGAGACAGAGAGAGAGAGAGTTTTGAAAGTGTTTGTTTTGTGTTTGGATTGGATTGCTTGGAATTGGATTACGGACTGGACAACGGAACTTGGACCTGGATTTTGGATTTGGAACGGACATCGACAAAGAGACAAGGATTGTGGACTTTGTGTTCGTATTCCCCAAAAGACCCCACCCTGCGTTTTGTGTGTGTTCGTCTAATAAATCATAATTTCTGCTGATATTACTGCCTCCTCCGTGTTCTTACACTTGCCTACGCCCTCTGCAAGGTCAGTGAGTGTCGCCCAACCCTTGGGGACGCCACAATCTATAGAAGGGGTGGGGTTGCACACAGAATTCATTGTTATTCAGAAAAATGCACTTTTATTGGAACTAGTTTCAATAAAGCATTCAGCAAACTGTGTGCTCAAGCTGTGTACTCAATGACTATCTGGAAGGAGTGGGAGCGACAGAAAGAAGAAAAAGAGAGTGTTTTGGGAAGAGTGATATGTTCTACATTATTTATATCAAGAACCTTGATAACTTAAAAAGTAACATTTTCCAATAACAGAAGGATGAAAAAAAAGTAGGGTAAAGGGCAACAAGACTGGTTCCATATATCTTATAAGTTACACTTCTAAGATAAAAAGAGAGTTAGGACACTTAATCTCTTTAGATTCAGCAATTCAGGGGGGTTGATGGGTTGATTCAGGCTTTTGAAGACATGTAGAAGGATTCATAAATTGGATCGCAATGGCATAGATTGATAGTAATTAACTATAGATAATTCTTTTTATAGTAATTATTTTTCCACAAAGAGTTATTGATGCACTAAATGGGGACGAGTAGTGGAAGCAGAGATCGTTGGAGTGTTCGAGACCACCCTTGACACAAAGCTGGATGCACTGTGTGTGTAGATTACATTGCGAGCCTGGGTGCCCTGAATGGCTTATTCTTGTGACTTTCAGACTTTTCTTACAATTATTGTACGGACAAGAATAACTTAAGGTATCTGTCAACCTGTGAGTCGATATGTGTCTGGGTAGTTCTAGGTAGGTTCACATCCTATCTCTCTGGCCCTTCCTACCAATTGACCTGGAGAGGATCTGTTTCCTCCTAGGCGGCAGTGTTAGCATAATGGTTAAGGAACTGGGCCGGTAACGCAAAGGTTGCTGGTTCGATCCCAGGTGGGGCACTGCCGTTGTACCCTTGAGCAAGGTACTTAACCTGGATTGCTTCAGTAAATATCCAGCTGTATAAATGGATTGTATGTAAAAGAACCTGTGAAACTGTGTAAGTCTCTCTGGATAAGAGCGTCTGCTAAATGCCTGTAATGTAATGTTTCCCCTCCTCACACTCTATCGACTGTTGTCCCACAGGGCTTGATTCTTGGCCCTCTCCTTTTCTCCCTCTATATGTACCTCGGTCTGCCAACCTAGATGGCCACCCATCACCTGAAGCTCAACCTAGGAAAGACGTAGCGAGTCATCCTCCCAGCAAAGAGCTCTCCAAGCATTGACACTTCGTCCGCCTGAACCTTGGCGTGACCTGGATAAACAGCTGAGATTCTGTGGGGGGGCACACGGACCTGCAGATTCTCCCTCCATAACATCCTCCTCATGTTACTCTCTTCATGGGCCTTGGCCTATAAAACGGCTGGCCTACAGCCTACATTTTATGGCGGTAAAAGTTGTAATTGAACTTAACAAAACTAACCTGAACTCTCAAGGACTGGTAAATGTGCTATTCTTCTCTGTATCCTACCATTCCCTACAAGTCCAACTTGATTGCCTTTTAAGGGATCAGAGAAAGATTTTCCAGTGTTTCCCACATTGGTTACAATGGGCTTTTTCTGTTTTTTTTATTCCCTCTGGAAAATGTCCATTATGAAGTACTGTGTAACAACCTGATCGTAAATGGCGCTCTACAAATTAAAGATTGATTTAAGTTTGATTGAAATTATGGCGGTGAGAAATCGAGTGCTCATATCCAAAAGCTTATAAGGCAGCTCACACTCACTGAAATTGTGTGTCAGGTGAATCTAACACCTCGTGCTCCGTAATTAAGTGAAGGACGCAAGCTTGACTGAGAGCAGCCAAGGACACCGAGTCTGGTGCTACCGTACAAAATCATTTCATTTATTATCTTCCTGTGGGGATGTCAGAAATACGGGCGATCCAGCCACCCGCTCCTCGTCTCATCCTTTTTGGTTATAAGAATATAACTTTTTTTTTTTTTTTTTTTTTTTTTTTTTTTTTTTTTTTTTAATATAACCATTTTCCCTGCTCTTTATTGTTATCCCCTGGGTGAGGAGAATGGTGGAGAGTGTAGATGTCGTATTGATTCCATACAGATTTGAGCAGCAGTGGCTGGACTATAAGGGGTCGTAGAAAATGCAAGGAGGCCTTCACACTCAAATGAAATTGGCTTAAAGTTAAACACTTCTTTGCTCCTGTTTGAAGGTTTTGATTTTATTGTACTTGTGTTCCCTACGAATTACGAACTACAAATGTGAAGAATTCATCATAGTGAGAGGGAAGAGACAGACCTTGATACACTACTTATTTTACTCTTCTAGTGATGGGTAGATAGAGCATTACTATGGCTGTTTGTTTACAAAATTATTATGAAATAGTTCATAATAACAAATACATTAATGCCCACATATGCCCAGATTTGACACTAGGTCAAAAAAATAAAGTGTATACAACATCAGCCACAAATGCATTCAATTGTATTCTTAAGAACAGTGCAATTGCACCCTCTTGTGGACAACAACATTGTTATGAAAGGATTGGTCTCCAGCTGTGACCCAGGAGAATCTCAGTGCAATGAATACCCTCAGCAGCATTTCAGAAAGCTGAGGGAAAAAAACTGTTTGCAATGTTGAGCATCGTGAATACAATATGGTCTGGCCCCAAGTCATTTAGTGTTGCACTAGGGCTAGCTACTATCGGATGCGCTTTAGGGGTTACACTGTTCAAACATGGTCAATAGTCAATAGTTAAATTCTTAAATCGATACATTTAGAAAAAGTAAACACTCGCTACTCGAGCCGTATCTGCCAATTAGACATGGAGTATGGGTTCTAGATAATGCAGTAGAATGCAGTCGTTAGTCTCCTGGAGCCATCGGGCTTCTGGACTAGCCAAACTGGCAAATTTGTTTACGGATCTTGATTTCATACGCGGGTATGGATACATACCTGGAAAGAGCAATTGTGTGTTTGACCGGGTAAATTCAACGTTATTTCAATAATTCTAATCGTTGTTTTTCTCAGCACAAAGCAAATCAACAGACGTGAAAGTCACTTCACGGTCCAAGTGCAGTAGCTCAGTAGGTTGTGTTCCTCGGGGTCGGTCCTCCTGCGGTTCCTTTTTTGCGGCATCAGAACACTGCTTGTTACGGACGAAGAGTAGCATGGGCAACAGAGATGACAGGATGGGCGAGGGAGTAAGAAGTTGTAAACCAGGAAGGGAAAGGGGGATGTGGAGGACAGCAAAAAAGACAAAGCCTGTAGACGACGGAGGACTGCGGACGGTGGGAGGGTATTCGCGTATTCCTTGTTGTGGTATCTCTGTGTGTCTATTCCCAAAAAGGGCAAGGAGCAGAAGAGGCGCAGCCCCTTTACAAACAGGCGTTAATTCGCCGTTTTCAGGTCTCTTCACTTAGCAGGCTAGATCTGCTCATTCTGATTGCTGGTAACTTCTGGCCAATGGCTGAAATCCCTGAATAGGAGTTAGGAACGGCCTTTTCCTTCCTATACTACACTGCCGAAAGTGCAACATAATGAAGTATTTCAGCAGGGAGGAAATAAAACTTTCATGAGAGCAAAAACAGAAAACCCCCCCAGGGGAGCTCATAAAGGGGATTATAAGAAAAAACCCATTTATGATTAAAAAGAAGTTGATAGACTATGGAAGTAATTATTTTTAAAAATGGTGAACATTCTTGGAGTGTACAGCACTTGTTAAGTGGTGTATGCTGTATCTTCTCTGGAAACATATTTTACCCTCTCACTTTAATAAGGCTGCAGGAGTACCGAAAACTAACTCCATCTACATTTAGAACTGTGTAGTTGTACATTTACAGGTAACTTACAAAATAAAGGAAACACTTGAGTAAATGAGGCATACAATGTTTATTTCAACCAGGCATTTCCACACAGATGTGGTTCCTGAGTTAATTAACATCCCATCATGCTTAGGGTGAGGTACAAACATTCAGTGAGTGATCACCCACATACTATTGTGAAGCATTGCTATCCTGATGGGAGTGGTCTGTTCCAGAATGACAATGCCCCCATCCATAGGGCATGTGTGGTCACTTTATGATTTGATGAGCATGAAACCGATGTAAACCATATGCTATGGCCGTCTCAGTCACCAGATCTCAGTCCAATTGAACACTTATGGGAGATTTTGGAGCGGCGCCAGAGACCTTTCTTGTGGAAGAAAGGTGTTTCATCCCTCCAAGTTCCAGGCACTTGTAGAATCTATGCCACGGTGCATTGAAGCTGTTCTGGAGACTCGTGGTGGCCTAACCATAGATATAAATACGTAGATGCCAATACGTCTGCATGGCCACCATACAACAAACGTATCTGAGAGATGCAGACTTCCCCTGATAAAATCTACTGTAACTCGCTTAATTCTCAACCAATTTCCATGACATTTGGCTTGTTATAAACATGGAAACATGGGACATTTCTGCATAACTTGACTTCACAGACCAGCTATTTGTAAAACACCCTTTTACCAACTGTTATACATAAGTTGTCAAAATGTCAGAGCTGATTATGTTTTTATTGTTTCAAGCTGCCAAGAAAGTAGTAGAGGATGGTTGTTATAAACTTATTAGATTGATAGCTCTGATTATTATAACCTTATTAGGTTAGAGCTGCACATCTTGGATGTGTTTTTACTGCTTTTAATACATTGAAATGTAATACACCATTTACTCAAAACACGGTCATTTGCATTGCCAGCTGTGGTAACAGCATCATATTCAAAATGAAATTGTGAAATTCTCTGGTATGGGATGCAAAGGAGCTGATACGGAAGTGTCCTCTGATATTCATCCTTACTGCTAAACTTTGTGAGGTACCGTGTGCCTCTATGATGTCATTTGCAGGTCAGTTCATAACTTGTATATTTCCAGTTCTTCCGGACCATGATTTATTCAAATTCAATAACATAAATCTGAAAGCAGCCATACAATATTGACTTAATTCTTTCTTTCTTTAGATACATTAACATATTAACATTCTTTAAAACAAAGAACACCATAACCTTGTTATTTGAAAATATACTAACTTTGTTCAGATTGTCCAGAAAGGATGTAAAAACTAAAGGGATAAGTCATTCCTTCAGACAAATATTTTCACCTGGGTTGAAATGATACACTATATGGCCAAAAGTGGACACCTGACCATCACACCTATATGAGCTTGTTGGACATTCCATTCTAAAACCATGGGCATTAATATGGAGTTGGACCCCCCTTTGCGGTTATGACAGCTGCCACTCTTCTGGGAAGGCTTTCCACAAGATTTTGGAGTGTGTCTGTGGGAATTTGTGCCCATTCAGCCAAAAGAGCATCTGTGAGGTCAGGCACTGATGTTGGACGAGAAGGCCTGGCTCACAATCGGCGTTCTAATTCCTCCCAAAGGTGTTCAATTTGGTTGAGGTCAGGGCTCTGTGCAGGCCAATCGAGTTCCTCCACACCAAACTTGTCTAACCATGTCTTTATGGACCTCGCTTTGTGCACAGGGGCACAGTCATGCTGGAACAGCAAAGGGCCTTCCCCAAACTGTTGAAACAAAGTTGGAAGCGCCCAATTGGCTAAGATGTCTTCGTATCCTGTAGCATTAAGAATACCCTTCACTGGAACTAAGGGGCCTATCCCAAACCCTGAGAAACAGCCCTGAACTCAATAATTAGTAGGGGTGTCCACTGACTTTTGGCCATATAGTGTAGCTGCATAGTACTGTGGGGTCATTTAGTCTGTGAAGCCACGTAAGGTGTGGATTTATCCATTTATTATAATCTCATCATCCCCACAACACACACACACACACACACACACACACACACACACACACACACACACACACACACACACACACACACACACACACACACACACACACACACACACACACACACACACTTGTCAATTACAATATACCAATAAGACAACGAATTAGATGACTATCAAGTAAATATCACTTTCAGTCACTTGGTCATGCAGTGGTTTGACAACTAGCTAACGTTATGTTTTGTTATCATCGTGGCGATATCTGTCGGTCATTCAACATCAGCTTTAAGTAACAGTGAAATAGTGAAATAGCCACTTACTTGTGAAAAGTTATCCCATGAGCCTTGCTTCTATGGTTCTCCTATTTGTACAGTCAAATGCTGCACAACTTTGTGACATTTTTGCATCTAGGCTAATTCCTCTTCGTGCTGTGTTCACAGTCAGGTTCTGTGGAAAATCCTTGAGGAAACTCAACAATTGTGAAATTTGGAAATCAAGTAACCTGCATGTTACGCAGAAATTTCCCACGTTTATAACAAGACAAATTTCACGAAAATTGGTTGAGAATGAAGCAAGTAATAGTAGACTTTATCAGGGGAAGTCTGCATCTCTCAATACACATAGCCTACGTTTGTTTTAGACACGGATCTTGCCCGCCCCAATATGGCGGCCGTGCAGACGCATCTGAACAGGGTAAATGAGGCATCTAGGTATTTATATATATGGGCCTAACACCCTATTATGACACTTTATATTACTGTTTCCTTTATTTTTGGCAGTTACCTATGCAATTACACAATAGAGATTGAAATTCCTATCAGAATTGAGTGTTTATTTCCCATTTTTGCCACTGGGTGTCGCTATGGTGTAAATAATATTACATGCGGTTCGGCATATTTGTAATATAGCTGTTATATACATCGCCTGGAACATTCGCATTACAAAACACAAATAAAATATATAAGAGCAACCGTTTTTAATTGAATAAAAAAACGACATAATTATATCCTTTTTAGTTGGAGGTTTACGATCAGGCATATTTCTAGACGTCTCTACGGGCTTTTCCAGGCCCACTACGTACAGAAGTTGTAATTACGTAAAGCATTTCGCGGGGTTGGGCACCGGTGTCGCTGAAGATGGCGGTGGTGGAAGTGTTTGACCTATAGCTGAGCGACTCAGCCAACTTGCCATTCTGCTTACATCTTGCTAGCGAGCTACATTGCAGCACTTCTTTCTGTGGGTGTTTTTATGGTTCCGGATTTCTCAATAGTACGCACAATCAATACCGAAGTCAACTGAGACGGAAAACGAGCAAGTGTAACTAGCTAGTTAGCGAATTAGCTATGCCTCCGACTGGGTGTGATTCCGGACGGGATGAGATTAAATCCCAGATCCAGAAGCTCATCGATTCAAGTCAAGTGCTGGTCTTCAGTAAAAGTCGCTGTCCTTATTGCGTTAAGGTATGATGAAACCGTCTGTTCTTTCTATGTGTTAGTAGCTAGCTAGCTACCTACCTACCTACCTAGCTAGCTAGCAGCTTATTCCCACGTTGCTAGCCGACTAACCTTTGCTGGTTAAAGTTACGACATCCAATTTGTAATACTGTATCCAGTTAGGAAGTGTATTTGGTTGTGATGGCCTCGTGAAATTGCATTAAAAAGCTGTCTAATGTACTTAACGCTAGCTAAGTAACATCTCGGTAACAGGGGCAACTTTATGGAAAACTCGATCCCGCCAGATTCTCATATTTTTTCATGTCGCCAGGCAGGGAAGGTCTTTGATGTCAAACTGAGACTGACATCTGACTAACGTTCGCGGTAGCTAGCTGTAGAAAACATAACGTTACCCTACGTGAAAGTTACCTAAATTTAACATTCGGTTAGCTAGCTAGTTAAGTCATGAGCACCACATTGATTGTTTTTATTGTTTAAATTGTTGTTGATGGTTGGCTAACTTGACCAGATTATGTAGATAAATTATCGTACGGAACATTGTTGCTCAATTTCCCGACTGACTAGATGGCTTTTGACATTTCCCTTTCCTTGTGTTTGGTCAGCCAATCGCCGTTATAAAACAACTTTTGTCACCGTGACACAGCTACGTTAACGTTGATTTAGTTACCTAAACCGGCTCCTGGTCTGCTTCAACTACGACGCACGTTGCCCTTAACCTGCATGTATAACAATATTTACAAGCGAGCTTTCGTCGAGTTATTTCAGCCCCACAAACCGCTTTTACGAGTTTTAATTTCCCGCAGATCAACGAACTCTTGTGGTCGCGTGCCTAAAATGGCAAGACCGGTATCGAAATATAAGGAAATGTTTCGATTATTATTTGCTTTCCGACCACACTGCCGTGTGCGTTCGTTTGAACTTGGCCTTCAGCACTGTTGCAATATGTTGCGGGTCGCTCGAGTTTTCAAGAGACATGCATATAATTGAAATCTAAAGGTAGCGTTAAAAATACATTTATTCGACTATTTTAACCTGATATTTACTCCGAACAAAAATAGTTCACGAAGTTTTCTCTCTTGTGCTAAGCTAGTATAACTTCCAGATGCATGCTATGCTAAGATAGTTAGTCAACTCCTGCTCTCTGTTCCACCAACTTGGCGCTCTCCCTAAAGTGTAGGACATAGAAGTAAAATACGAGCATAAGTACCATTTATATAAAACTCCGATTTCTGTTTCACCCAATGTGAACCTCACCAGCCAGTCGACTAACGATTTGACAGCTGACTTCAATATGATGATCAGTAGAGCACGCTCCAGTGCCGCCTGTGTTGGAATAGATTGTGGGGTACTTTTCCTTTGCAATTTTAAACTAAAATTATTCAAATAACCCCTCTCCTAAAGTAAATGAATATGGAGAAGTTTCACTCAAACTCTGGGTTACTGAAGTTGGCTCATGTTGTAATTTTCAGATTAGGTTCCTGAAAGAGGCTGTCAGATTGTGTCTGGCCGATTTTTCCAATGCAGCACGGTTTGTGGAGAAAAGTGCTGTGCTTTGTTGAGAAACGCTTGTAGACTGAAATTAGAAGATTTGCAGGGTCTCAGTCATGTAATCATTTAAAAGGAGTAAAGTGGCAGGAAGAGTTGGCGCTTAGGACAGGGGACAAAGTGAATGGTCAGCATTTTATTCCTGAAATGTGCTTTTATCATCAATATATGCTGCTTGCTGTGTGTCGATTACATGAATTGTTTTACTGGTTCTGTTATACAGGTAACTGCCAAAATGAAGGAAACCTCAACATAAAATGTTTTAATAGGGCGTTGGGCCACTAAAAGTCAACAGAACAGCCTCATTGCGCCTTGGCATAGATTCTACAAGTGTCTGGAACTCTTGAAGGGTGATTTGTTGGTGTTGGAAGATGCTGTGTCAGGCGCCGCTCCCAAATCTCCTTAAGTGTTCAATTTGGTTGAGATCTGGTGCCACGGCATATGGTTCACATTTTTTTTTCATGCTCATCAAACAATTCAGTGACCACTTATGCCCTGTGGATGGGGTATTGTCATCCTGGAAGAGACCACTCCCGTCAGGATAGAAATTCACCATAGGATGCAGCTGATCACTCCCCTTTGATCACTGGCTTTGTATTTATTTGTGTTTACCTTGCCCTCTAAGGGGTTGAGTGGACCTAAGCCAAGCCAGGAAATTGCACCCCGCACCAAAACAGAGCCAGAACCCTTGTGGAAGGCGTCGGTCTAGGCAGGGGAATCGGGATGGCTAACGGCCACGCCTACTGGCAGGGCAGCTAGGGCACAGCTGTGCAGCATTATCTAATTGTACCTGCGTGCTTAAAACTGCTCTGCTCTCTTAGTAGGTAGCTGGAACACAGAAGCTGAATGCTACGTGAGAGAGAACTGTGACCAAAATTGCCAACTGAAAAGTGGTGCTTGAATGTCTAGTGTTTTGCCGAAAGGCGCTTTTTATGTAGTCTATTTTGATGTATTGTTTTTAGCCGGAACCCATGAAGGGGTGAAGGGCTGAAGTTTATTTTGTTAAATTCTATAGTTTAAGTTCTCTCTCCTCTCCCCGTGTGAGGGATAATAAAATCTGGTCCGCAAACCGATAATTCCATTCCCTGTTGTTCTGTTAAAATCCTGTTTGTGTCGCACGGCGCGTGACACCTTCATTTACTCCGATGTTTCCTTCATGTTGGCCGTTACGTGTACGTATGTGTATATATATACATATGTGTGTGTGTGTGTGTGTGTGTGTGTGTGTGTGTGTGTGTGTGTGTGTGAACGTTGTCCCAATGTTTCTGTGTTGATGCACTCCAAAATGTGTGTGACAACGCTGGTTTCTTGTGAATTGTTTTCCAGGTGAAGGAACTCTTCAAAGAGCTGAACATTAAGTGCAATGTTGTGGAGCTGGATTTAATGGGTAAGAATCATAAAGGATTTGTTGAAAATGCATGCGAGTCTCAAAGTGCTCAGCTACCCGCAGCGTAGCGTAAAGCACATCTGCTACGCTGAACAAAATGCACGATAACGTTTGAAAAAGGCGACGCGTTTTGAACATTGAGAATCGCGTACACCCGGCCAAAGAGCTGGCCTCTAAGGTCTTTGATATTCAAAGCCGACGACGGTGCCTATTATAGAAATGCTACCAGACCTGTTTTTTTTGTTTAGCTCCGTTGAATATCTATTGAATATTTTAAAAGATGTTAATATTTAATTTGCGAGTTAACTCCGATCAGGATGTTATATTCTGTTGTACGGTATACTTGTGTTAGAATTAAAAATAAAAGAAAGCTTGATCTTTTAAAATATTAAATACAGATTGTATATAGTGTTGTGTATAAATCATGTTATGCTTTTCTTGCAAAAGTCCTACTTTTGCGATACATTTCAGTACACGGTTGCATTGCCTCCTTGTGTGTGGCTGCAGACGTCTTGCCTGCAGATCGTGCTTCCGCGCGTTCTTGTTTTTAACTGAAGGGTGGTCCCCTCCACATTTGATTGCCGTGATACAAATCCACTCCTTGTCCTTTCTCCCTTGTCTCTGCCTGTTGCTAGAAGTCATGTGACTAGGCAACACATGTTCCTGAACGCACCGAAAAAGGCGATGCGGGTGCGCTGCTGTGGGTCCAGTGCTTCGCGTGCGTTCTCCGAATCGTTGTGAAGAGATAAAACTTTAACTTTAATCTTTATCTGAGTGCATATCCGACCACTCGCTTTTAAAAACGAAAACAAATGCACTCCGCTTGCAGCGTTTTTTTAATAGTTTGGTGTCTCTTAATGCATTGTGGAGAGGATATTGTAGCTGCCTGCCTGTTTCCGGACAACAGGATTATTCCAAGCGTGTTTTGACACGCGTTGTCCTTGAGAGAGTTCTTCCTGCAGATTTAGTGCGCAATAAAATGTTAGGGAGGAGGCGGAAGATTTCTGTCAATCTTTCCATCTGTTAATCTGTCATAGGCCTGTGTTGTGTGTTGAAATGCAAGGGAGTAGCCCAGTTGCTATGTGTGAGGCAGTGGAGGGGGAATAAATCTTGCTGCGTCATTCTCCCTATCTGTGTGCTTGAGTTTAGACGGGGCACGTACAGGGACACAAAACGGTGGCGTTTGGGAGATGGGAGTGACTCCAGGTTCTGGGATATGAGGTTTTGTTTGTGCCACAGAAGTTGCCTTTCAAAAGCCGAGTCTGTCAGCCTTTCTGTGTGGCCACATCCCCTGTGTCTCATCCTGCAGCAGGAGGAGGAACCTGGGCATATTTTAGTCTCTGCTGCTTTGAGGCCCTGTTGCGTTGTTCAATGTGCTAGCCCGGCCGATATCCCCATTGTTCTGCCGCATAGCTGAGGTGTTAATGTTTCAGGATGCCGTCATCTTGTACTACGGGCAACCACTGAAGCTGCTGAGTCACTACCACAATGCGTTTTGGCTGCGTTCCACATCTTTCAGCCACTATCGTTCTCTTGCTTGCTCTCTTATCTCTGTTTGTCCTGTCTCTCAGCTGTTCAAAAGTATATATAAAATGTATACTCTGCACAGTAGGCTTACATCATTTACCCCAGCCAATAAATCTTGTTAAGATATTTTCGACAAGTCCTTGTAAGTGTATACATGATGCAAGGGTTTTGATAAGTGCTTAATAAGTAATACATTTTGAGAAGCGCGTGTGCGCCGACATGTCCGTGCGTGCCTAGTTTCTCATCGTGTGTGTGTGTGTGTGGTGTGTGTGTAGGGGGTGGACAAAATAATGGAAGAAGGCTTCCTATTTTGAAGCAACTAAATCATAATTGCTAATCAATGTACACGCGTTTCATATGTCCGTGACCCAGTCTCAACAAAAACATATGTTGCGATATTCACAAAGCTGATATTTATGGTAGGACTGCCATTGCTTGTAACCAAGGCCAATGTGCAAAAATCACTAGATATAAACAACATTGAGCATTTATGGGAACTTCTGGAATGTACAGTGCAGAGTAGATTTCTAGTGCCTCCATCTGACAAAGAACTGACAAAGAACTGGAGGTATTCTTGAATGGTCCATCCCACTACAAACATTTAAAAACTTGTATAGCAGCATTCCATGAAGGATTGAAGGTGTTCTGAGGGCAAAGGGTGGCCTGGCTCCTTATTAGTTTTCATATATTCATATATTGTTTAGTGTTTCCATTATTGTGTGTGTGTGTGTCATACATGGTGTATATATGGTATTGTATTTGCATGCTTCTCAGAAGCACAGAGGAACATGAGGTTGAATGAGCAAATTGACAGATCTTAGCAGCTGCTCACTGAAAATCCCACCTCCTCTCTTGGCTCTCCAACTGACAACAAGCCAATCCTGTCTACATTAAGGAAAGTGATTTTGCATAGACCTTTCTCAGGGCTAAGACGCCAGTTAGAAATTCTGCCCACGGCGTTCAGGATCATTCTTACCCCATGAGAATGTCCACTCTTTTACTCATTTATCTCAAATTTGCACATTTTATGTAGGAAAAAAACAAAAAGAAGCATTACATGTTACTTAATGTGGACAACTAATACACATTTTACTGGCTTCTTTCTTTGAAAGGCCTCTCCATCCTTATAACCCTTCTGAATTCCCTTAGATGATGGCTCCAACTACCAGGATCTGCTGCACGAAATGACTGGGCAGAAGACCGTCCCCAATGTCTTCATCAACAAGACCCACGTTGGCGGCTGTGACAAAACGATGCAGGTACAATTGTAATCTCGAAGCTCAAACGCATGAGCATGTTTCTGCCGCAGAAGGCGTCTGCTTGCAATTGCACAGCGTTGTTACCGTTCGGCAGTTGGCAGAAGCACTGCGGCTAACGCTCGAGAGATGAGGTCCTTGTCTCTCTCCCAATATGCGGACAATGATGCGGTACGTCCACACATGGTTAAAGTTGCCGAGGCTAATCTGTAATGAAATGAAATGTAAAGCCTCGCTTGTTGAACTAATAACGGCAAGATGTTGAAGTCTCAATGCGTTTCACCAAGTGATGCGTACACCAAGAGTCTGCTTGTCGTAGGGGATCTGATCCTGTTGTGCTGGTGTTCATACAGCAGCAAACTCCACAAGTTGTGCTTCGGTGTACAGCATAGGATAATATGCTACTTTTGCACAATCTCCTTTATCCTCCTTCAGCACTCTTATCAGAGTTTTGGCTCATCTTGATTGAGCAGTTGGATTGCAGCCGGTCTAATTGGAAATGGCCAGGAACCACCTAGTCGCGCGCGCATTGGTGTCCTTCAGTTTCGCCATCCACCGGAGCGGCGTGTGGTCGGTCACCAAGGGGAAGCGGCGCCCTGCAAGATAGTAAGAGCCGTTATTGCCCACTTGATCACCAGACCCTCCTTTTCCACCGTGGCATACCGCTGCTTTCGTGGCAACAGCTTCCGAGAGAGGAAGAGTACGGGGTGTTCCTCCCCGCCTGTGACTTTGGAGAAGATGGCCCCAAGATCGGTGGATGATGCATCTGTTTGCAGGATAAAGGGTTGGGTATGCAGGATCGAGGGAACGCAGGATCGAGGGAACGCAGGATCGAGGGAACGCAGGATCGAGGGAACGCAGGATCGAGGGAACGCAGGATCGAGGGAACGCAGGATCGAGGGAACGCAGGATCGGCTCCGTGCAGACCGCCGACTTCAGGACCTCGAATGCTTGTACCGTGTCGGTGGTCCACACGGGTTTCTCCGGGGCCTTCTGGGCCTCTGTAAGGGGAGTGGCTATAGAGGCAAAATGGGGAACAAACCATCTATAGTATCCCGCCAGACCAAGGAACGCCCTCACCTGAGACTTCCTGCCGGGACGGGCCAGTCACGTACTGCCTTGACCTTGGATTCCTGGGGTTTGATGAGGCGCCAGCCGATGATGTAACCCAGATACTTGCCCTTGCTCTGTCCCGGGTGGCACTTTGCCGTTAGCCCTGCTTGCCAGGGTGTTGCCAGGACTCGGAGGAGGAACTCAAGGTCGGTGTCCCAGTCTTGGGTGTGGATGACGACGTCGTCCAAATACGCATCTGCGTATGTGCGTTGGGGATGTAACAGTTGATCCATCAGCCTCTGGAAGGTTGCTTGGGGCCCCATGCAAGGAAAGACTTTGTAGTGGTACATGGAGTGGAGAACGCCATCTTTTTCCATGAGGAGGGGGGTCAGGGGGACCTGCCGGTATCCCTTAGTCAGGTCCAGGGTCAAGATGAACAGGGCACTTCCCAACCATTCAATCAGCGCGAGGCATAGGGTAGCTGTCAAACTCACCGTGTTCAATTTGCGAAAATCATTGCAAAACCTCCAGGAGCCGTCCTGTTTCGGAACCAGCACTATCGGGCTCGACCATGCACTGGAGGATTCCCCAGTCATGCTTGAGTCATCTTTTTTTACCTCGGCTCTGATTACATCACATCGAGCAGTGGGCACCCGGTACAGATGGATGTGCACTTTGACCCCCGGTCCCGTCTCGATGTGGTGCTGGATCACAGTGGTGCAACCTCATTGGACAGAGAACACGTCAGTGTGCTGTTCCACCAGCCCCTTCGTCTGCTGGAGCTGTTGAGGCATCAGCTCCTGGCTGTAATTCAGCAGGTCCCGTGCTGCTTCTTCAGGGGACCCTGGAATGACAGTGGAATACAGACAGTCCTGGCTCACCATTTTATTACCAGGTTGATGTGGTACACGTGCTCCTTTTTCCGGCGATCTGGCTGACTGACCCGGTAGGTGACTGACCCCACCTGCTCCACAATGTTGTATGGCCCCTGCGATGAGATGTAGATGTAGACAGGTTAAGGTTTGGGTTAATTGACTCACCTTCCCCATCTCCGTGAGCGCTGTCGTCATCCGAGGCGGGGTCAGCTGAACCATGAAAGACCGGCAAGGGCCATTCCTGCGGAGAGTTGGTGGGGTTCCTGGTCTGGTTGCTCGTAACCCGGGGGTCTAGGTGAACCGACAACTGGAGGGGGGGGAGCCATCAGCTGGGTCCCATGCATCTTCCAGACGGCGGAGGTGTATAGGTGATCCAGCCCTGGGCAGTTCTGGCCGACCAGCAGTGGCACCCACAGGCTCTTCAGTACTCCAGCCGTCATGGTCCACACCCCTCAGTCACTGTGTATTTTTTTTCCGGACTCCTGGAACAGGCTGGGTATCTCCGAGTACACAGGTGAGGGCGAGGGGCCTTGCTGGGGTGCCTTGGGCTGGGACAAAGTCAGGGCGCATTAGTGTGACGGCGCTTCCCCGGGTCCAACAGTGCTGTGATGTCTCGGTGCCCCAGCCGGACCTGATGTGTGCGGGCCTGGGACGTGGGGATTTCCAGGTCGGACTCCAACAGGTTACAGGCCCGTCTGTAGCTCTGGTGGTTGTTTCCTGGGTCCGTCTGCATCGGTTTGTCCATGCCGGGACAATGCCGCTCCACGTGGCTGAGACCCCCACACCTCCAGCACCGAAGTGGTTCCGGCGCTCTCTTCCCTCTGGTTGGGGCATCTGACTCCTCATCATCTGGGGTTGGGTCTCCAGGATTGACGGGGCGCTGATATCTGCTTTTCGCTGTGGGAAGACCGTAGGAGATCAGAAGAGTTGTTGTGTACTTCTAGTAGTTAGATGAACTCCATGATGTGTTTCGGCATGATGTGTTTCGCACCATCTTTTTGGCATCATAGGGTAAAGAGTGCAGGCAGTGTTCCATCACTACCTGCTCTGTGACGGTTTCCGCTGTCACGCTCGGGCCACAGCCAGATGCGTCCCAGCTGGAGCAGGTCCTGAACTTGAGCCCGGGCGGGGCGGTTGGGCTGGTAGCTCCGTGTGTACAGCATAGGATAATATTCTACTTTTGGACAATCTCATTTGTCCTCCTTCAGCACTGAGGCCAAAGTGCTCTGAGTTTTGGCTCATCCTGAGTCAATTGGAATGCGGCAGGTGTAATTGTAAATTAAAAGTTAACCCTGAAGGGCCTCCCGTGTGGTCCAGTGGTTACAACGTCCGACGCTGGCCACAGAGACCGGGGTTCAATTCCCCGTCTCGCCAAGTGTCGGCTCTGGCCGGGAGTGCCACCAGGGGGCGGCGATTGGCTGTCCGCCCCAGGGAGGGGGGAGGGGAGGGGAGCCGACGTGACGTTCGCTGCGTAGAGTGGCCCTGTAGTACCGGGTTACGGTCGACGGCCTGCGGGTGCCGTCTCGTAAGAGGCGTCACTTCGCTTCGTCACTACCGGTCGCAGGACTACGGCAGCGAACTCCCATTACTAGGGGGGGATTGACGTAAAAATAGCGGGTCTAATTGGCTACCAAATTGGGAGAAAAATGGGATAAAATCAGAAACAAAAAAAAAAAAAAAAAAAAAAAAAAAAAAGTTAACCCTGAAACCAGCATGCACCAATAGTAGTATTTTTGCATTTGGTATGAAGGGAAGTGTACTGTATGTGACCTGTAGATACAATTGAAATATTTCCTGCAGCAGGGAAGTCTGTAGGTTGTCCTTTTGTTTGTTTGCTCAAATACATTTTAGGTTTCAGGTTGCTCTGACTGAAACTTGTGATAAGGTCCACGTAGTGTTTGTTTCTGAGATTTTTTTGTCACATTTGCATGTCATGTGACAACTTTGCATGCAAAGTTTTCCATTTTCCCTTCCCACACAAACTCGCCGCTCCTCTCTACAAGGCAAGCTAAATCTCAGAGGGCAGCGTACTCTGCTTCCTTCGAGACAGAATTTTCCCACTTACGTTCTGGAGTCACCCGTATGCGTTTCTTGTCAAATTCCTTATTTGTTTAATAAACTGAGTTTTATTAAACAAAATGAAAACGAGTAGATTTTTCCTCCGCCAGGCTCCCAGGGGTTTTCCACTCATAGGTGGGGTAATGCAAACGCATAACCGGACAGCCAACACAAAACCCCAATAATTATCAAACAATTATTATTTCCTCCACGGTTTAACTAATCTGTAATTAGCTGGCTTTTGGCTTCGTGTGCCTTGATACACGGCTCCCCGCGTCTCTTTCTCTCTGTTGCCTACGTCGGCACTTTCCTTTCCCAGTTGATTCAGGCAAACAGATTTTCGGTTTCCTTCGGTCTGGCGCTGCTGCTGGAGGAATCTGGGGAAGATACGAGAGATTAGCGGGGGAGACACGAACGGTAGCCAGCTCTTTCGGAATCTCCCGTCTGTGTCTCCCATTCTGATTTTTAAGCAGCCGTCTGCTCACGGGAATTGCTTGCAGCTGGGATCTTCCCAACAAGACACAGTTCTCGCTCGTTTCCACACTTAGCCGGCTCCCGTCAGAACAATTAGGTGCGCAGACCTTCGTCGTTGCTCCGTTCGCTGCCCGTGTTTACAGGCAGTCTGACGGGAGTTGTGGAGCCGCCCCTTTGCCGTCCCGTCACCCTGCCACAATATATATAGGTGACTGGCTGTTTAAATAGTCCATAAATGTTTGAGTGCTGTCCAATTATTGTAATTTTCTCTCAAGTCTACAAGTCACTCTTGCCATTGATAAAAAAAATAATAATCTGAAAAACCTTACCACATATCCCCCCCTCAGCTCCGAGCCAGGGAGGACAGCGGCTTCAGACCATAGGGCATGGAGACGGGACAGTCCATCGGCATTACCATGGGCGGCCCCCGGCTGGTGTTGCACCATAAAGCAGAACTGCTGCAAGGCCAGGAAGCACCTAGTCACGCCCGCATTGGTGTCCTTCAGTTTCGCCATCCACCGGAGCGGTGTGTGTTCGGTCACCAAGGTGAAGCGGCGCCCTGCAAGATGGCAAGTGTCCCAGTCTTGGGTGTGGATGACGATGTCGTCCAGATACAAGCCTGCGTATGTGCGTTGGGGACGTAACAGCCGATCCATCAGCCTCTGGAAGGTTGCCGGGGCCCCATGCAACCCGAAAGGAAAGACTTTGTAGTGGTACAGGCCATCTGGAGTGGAGAACGCCATCTTCTTCCACGAGGAGAGGATCAGTGGGACCTGCCAGTATCCCTTAGTCAGGTCCAGGGTCGAGATGAACCGGGCACTTCCCAGCCGCTCGATCAGCTCATCTGCGCAAGGTAGCTGTCAAACTCAGACACCGCATTCAATTTGCGAAAATCATTGCAAAACCTCCAGGAGCCGTCTGGTTTCGGAACCAGCACTATCAGTCTTGACCATGCACTTGAGGATTCCCCAATCATGCCTGAGTCTAACATCTTTTTTACCTCTGCTCTGATTACATCACCTGATTGGACAGAGAACACGTCCGTGTGCTGTTCCACCAACCCCTTCGTCTGCTGGAACTTTTAAGGCATCAGCTCCTGGCTGTAATTCAGCAGGTCGCGTGCTGCTTCTTCAGGGGACCGTGGAGTGACAGTGGAATACAGACAGTCCTCGCTCACCAATTTGTTTTGCCAGTTGATGTGGTAGACCTGCTCCTTTTTCCGGTGATCTGGCTGACTGACCCGGTAGGTGACTGGTCCTACCTGCTCCATAATGTTGTATGGCCCCTGCCATGTTGCCAGGAATTTGCATTCCGTGGTGGGGATTAGGACCATAACACGGTCACCGGGTTTGAAGGAGCGAGGTTGTGTGGGGCTGTTGTAGACCCGCTGCTGCGCTCGTTGGGCGGATAGCATATGCTCTTTGACAATGGGCATCACCACCACGTGCTCCACTACGGACCGCTGTTGGGACGGCTGCTCTTCCCACACCTCCCTGGCGATGTCCAGCAGTCCTCGGGGTCGGTGGGCATACAGCAGTTAAAATGGTGAAAACCCAGTGGTGGACTGCGGCACCTCCCTGATGGCAAACAACACATATGGTAAGAGTTTACCCCAGTCCTGTACCTCCGTGTCGATTACCTTCCTGAGCATCCATTTCAGGGTTTAGTTGAAACACTACGCCAGCCCATCCGTCTGGGGGTGGTAGACTGATGTCTGGATCTGGTGGATGCGGAGTAGACGGTGGAGGTCTCTCATGAGGCAGGGCATGAAGGGGGTGCCCTGGTCCATGAGGATCTATTTCGGCAGGCCTGACCGTAATAATAATAATAATGCATTTTATTCGATTGGCGCCTTTCTGGACACCCAAGATCACCTTACATAAAAGTCAATAAAAGCAACACAGGAATTACAATCAAGGTACAATACAAATACATGCAGATAGATCAAACACAAGGATGACATCAACATCAATACATGAACGACATAAAACATTGTACAGTGGGAGACTGTTAACAGCGGGAAACGGGGGAGAAGTGTCAGTGGTAGGCCATGGTGAATAGGTGGGTTTTGATCGAGGATAGTGCCTCTGCGTGTCTGATGTATTTAGGGTGTGAGTTCCAGAGTCTGGGGGCGGCGGCGGAGCTGAATGCTCGCGCAGCCATTGTGCCGAGTCGGGTTGGTGGGATGGAGAGGAGGCCAGCTGAGGATGAACGCAGAGTGCGGGTTGGGGTGTATTCCTGTAGGAGTTCGGAGAGGTAGGGGGGTGTAAGGCAGTGTAGGGCTTTATGTGAGCAGAAGAATCTTGAAATCTATGCGGTATTGGACCGGTAACCAGTGTAGCTGAATGAGAGTGGGATTGATATGACCATTGGATTTGGAGCATTCGTGCAGCTGAGTTTTGGATAATTAGCAGTTTATTGATGAGTTCGGAGGGTAGGCCTGAGAGTATTCCGTTACAGTAGTCCAAACGGGAGGTGACGAATGCATGGATCAGGGTTTCAACACTGGAGTGGGAGAGTGATGGGCGAAGTTGGGAGATGTTACGGAGGTGAAAAAAAAAAGAAAAAATGCAGTGCCTGTGATATTCTTTATGTGGGGTTCAAAGGATAGGGTGTTGTCAAAGGTGATGCCAAGGCTTTTTACTACTGTTGACAGGGGGACAGGGTAGCCATCAATGGGTGTGAAGAAATGTGGTGCTTTGGAGAGGGTGGTTTTTGAACCAATGAGCATTACTTCTGTTTTATTGCTGTTTAATTTTACAAAGTTAGTGGCCATCCAGGTCTTGATATCATCGAGGCAGCTGATGAGGGAGGTCGGGGGCACGGGGCCGGTGGGCTTGGATGAGATGTATAGCTGAGTGTCATCAGCATAACAGTGGAAGTTGATGTGGTGTGACGCGTGATTCGGCCAAGGGGGAGGAGATAGATGATGAATAGAAGTGGACCAAGCACTACCTTGGAGGACACCCTGTGTAACTGCAGTCAGCCTGGACTGATAATGTTTAAGTTGGACAAACTGTTGTCTCCCAGTGAGGTAGGATTTCAGCCAGGCTAGCGCAGACCGTGACCCCCAGGGAGGTCAGGCGGTCCAGGAGCAGCAGGTGGGAAACCGTATTGAAGGCGGCGCTGAGGTCGAGGAGGATGAGAATGGTTAATAGTCCAGAGTCGTCAGCACGGAGGACATCGTTGGTAATCTTGATGAGGGTGGTCTCTGTGCTGTGTTTTGGCCTGGATCCAGACTGGGACGGCTCAAGGAGGTGGTTATTGGCCAGGTAGGATTGGAGTTGAGCTGCTACCACACGTTCAAGGACTTTGGAGAGGAATGGAAGGTTGGAGATTGTTGTGATCTGCGCTGGGCTTTTTGACTATAGGTGCCATTTTAAGGGAGAGGGGAACATCCGGACAACACAGATGAATTGATTGTCCGTGTTAGCAGTGAGGAGAGGGCAGGTAGGGCAGCTTTAACCAGAATGGTGGGCAGAGGGTCCAGTTTGCAGGTGGAGGATTTGGATGCACTAATGACCTTGATTACAGATGATTCAGACACAGGTGTGAAGGCAGAAAGACTGGTTTTAAATGGCAGGTCACTGGGGGTGTTCATCCAGGTGGGCACGGCGTTCGGGGGAGTGTGACAGTAGTAGCTCTTGTTGAATATTGTCAATTTTGGTCTGGAAAAACCTCAAAGTTGTTGCACGGGTCAGGGGAAATGTTGTCAGGAGAGTTCAATGGTTGAAGCAGGTGTTTAACAGTGGAGAAAAGGGTCTTTGAATTGCTTTTCTCACTATTGATGATGTTTGAGTAGTGGGAGCTTCTGGCCACTGAGAGGGCATTTTTATAGAGAATTCGGTGTTCTGGGTATGCTTGGGAGTGAACCATTAGGCCAGTTTTCTTAGCTAACCGCTCCAAACGACACCCAGAGGTTTTTAATATGCGAAGTTCAGGGGTGTACCAGGGGGCAGAGTGGGGGAATTAAACCATGCGTGACTTGAGAGGGCCTAGGGCTTCCACGGAGGTGGAGAGACGGGTGTTGTAGTGTGTGACCAGGTCGTCAGTAGATGGCGTCAGTGTCGGGGGAGGTGCAGGTGTTGATAAGGTTTATGAGATCAGCATTATTTATGTTTTTTACGTTTCGGAATGTAATGGTGCGTTGGGCTTTTTCATTGAAAGTTTGGGCAGGCACCTCAAACAGGACAGCTTTGTGATTGGAGATGGTAAGTAGTGAGTCTGTGAGATTGAGGGGAGTCAGGCCGGTGGAGCGAAGTTGAGTGTGTTCTTTGTTATGGGTGGGGAAGATGACATGTTGATTAATATCCAGAGAGTCCAGAAGTGAGAGGAAGTCACTAACAAGAGTGCATTGGGGGGAATGTATATGAATGTTAAAATCACCCAGGAGGAGCACATTTGGTGACATGGTGCAGACAGTGGTCAATAGGGAGGACAGTTCAGGGAGGAATACAACTGATAATTTGGTGGGGGCGGTAGATGGTTACAATGATCAGTGGGCGGGGACCAGACCGCTTGACAATAAGGTGTTCAAAGGATGAGTGTTGGGGGAAACTTGACAGTGGTGGCTTTGAGAGTGGAGTGGTAGAATACAGCTGCTTTTACTGCTCTGTAGATTCCCAGCCAAAAATTGCATTGCAGCAGCCGTTCCATGGTCTTCTCAACTCCCAGATGCTCCAGCACCACTGGAATATACACCAGGGGCACCAGCAGCTGCGTGCGCTCTTCTCCTTGGAGGTCATCTACCTGGTAAAGCAGCGCGCTGCGAAGTATGGTTTCGCCTGTCGGGAAACGCCCGTCCACTTCCTGGATCTGGCTACGGGCCCCTGCTAAGTTCTGGTCGTCCCACTGGGCTCTGCCATATTGGCCCTGTAACACAGGGGATGTAGACAGGTTAAGGTTCGGGTCGACTATCGCACCTTCCCCATCTCCGTGAGCGCAGTCGTCGTCCGAAGCAGGGTCCACTGAGCCATGAAAGACCGGCCAAGGCCGTTCCTGCGGGGAGTTGGTGCGGTTCCTGGTCTGGCTGTTCGTAACCCGGGGTCTAGGTGAACCGACAGCTGGAGTGGGGGGAGAAGCGGCCATCAGCTGGGTCCCACGCATCTTCCGGAGGGTGGGGTTTTCCACTCGTATGTGGGGCAGCGCAAACAAATAACCAGACAGCCAACCGAAAACGACAACAAAAAACGATAATTGTCAAACAATTATTGTTGCCCCCACGGTTTAACTAATCAATAATTGTCTGGCTTTTGGCTTCGTGTGCCTTGATGCACGGCTCCCCGCGTCTCTTTCTCTCTGTTGCCTACGTCGGCACTTTCCTTTCCCAGTTGATTCAGGCAAATGGCTTTTCGGTTTCCTTCGGTCAGGAGCTGCTGCTGGAGGAATCTGGGGAAGATGCGAGAGATTAGCGGGGGAGACACGAACGGTAGCCAGCTCTTTCGGAAGCTCCGTTCGCTGCCCGTGTTTACAGGCAGTCTGACGGGAGTTGTGGAGCCGCCCCTTTGCCGTCCCGTCACCCTGCCACAATATATATAGGTGACTGGCTGTTTAAATAGTCCATAAATGTTTGAGTGCTGTCCAATTATTGTAATTTTCTCTCTAAAGTCTACGAG
The DNA here is from genome assembly GCA_029706075.1 of Aldrovandia affinis. NCBI lineage: Eukaryota > Metazoa > Chordata > Actinopteri > Notacanthiformes > Halosauridae > Aldrovandia > Aldrovandia affinis. The sequence continues at coordinate 2,850,075 of JAINUG010000075.1, read as the reverse complement.
TCACTCTTGCCATTGATTCAAAAAAAGAATCTGAAAAGCACTGCTACATTGTGGGGAAGACCACCATGTTTGATACAAAGAAGGGGGAGACACAAAATAGTTAAAATTGATGTTTTCACGTCTCTTTCAAAGTATCGAACCACCTCCATTCCTGACGCGTTCATATCTCAGAGGTTCTACTGTATTTTCTAATGATTTGCAGCTGAAGGCATCACTTGATCTTGGATAAGGATGCCTCAAATGATTATTGTGGCGACTAAATAATATTGCTGTTGTTAATAATTGGAAGTGAAACCCCCAGGTGGGTTTTTCAGTACCTGGGAAGGGGGGAGGGGGGGTGGCGGCGGCGTGAGGAGGCTGCCTTGAAGGGCCCCAGACCAGCTCCCATTTACATGAAAATGGGTCATTCTAAGTATAGCCTCCCTCAGATCTGAGCGCTCCTTCCTCTGATCCGGCCTCGCACTAAAGCCGGGCCGTGTGCGGGCTCATCCAGCTCACCCAGGAAATGAATCCATTTCACCAACCTGTCCAGGGATGGGACTTTAGACCTGTTAGATCATTGATGCTTTGAGACCTAAATAAGAGAAGATACATACTTTAAAATATAATAAATGTATGTAAGCCTTTAAAAATATATATATATATTATTATTATACTAACTAGCAATGACAAGTTAGCTTGCACCTCATCCATTAATTGGCAATTACCATGAAATCAGCCAGTATATTAACATAAAAAGAAAAACGTTTTGGAGCTTTGTGCTTTGATCTCCCCTTGTTCTGTTCGTGGTTCCGGGAGTAGGTGTGGCACAAGCGCATGTCTCTCTGGAGTTCAGTCGTAGCGTGCTTCCTTCTCAGGATGTAGAATTAGTCGCGAGCGCTTTGTTTTAACTGGTTGTTTGACATTGGTCCTGTGCAAACAGCCGGAACCAGCTTTAAATGGCTGTAGCGTGACGAGCGTGTGATGCACTTACTTGGGCGATGGCACCTCCACTGAGCTCATTCTACAGAACGTCCTGTTGTTCTGCACGTCCTGAGTGTCCCGTTCCCCGGGTTCCCTGCAGAATGGGTTCCCCACCGGCGCGCACAGACGGCCGTGTCCGACGGGTTACGTTTTTCATTAAGCGTCCCCGTGATCGCGACGTGAATGAAATTTGAGACGATCGTCACGGTTGCCCGTCGCTCTCTTGCAGGCCCACAGGGACGGCTCATTGCAGCACCTGCTTGACAGCGACTCCTACGACCTCATCGTGATCGGGGGTGGCTCAGGGGGCCTGGCCTGCTCCAAGGTGAGTGGCACACACACTTTCTCTCTCGATAAGTACTGTTCAGATGACCTCTTTCTCCATAGCATGGAATTTAGTGTCAACATTTAAAGTTAAAAAAAAAAAGTTTCCTCTGTTGCATGAAAAGGTCTAATGTCTAAAATGCTACGACGTCTCTTGGACTCGTGAATCCCATGCGTTCTTTTGGTGCATATTAAAGAACTGACCAAAGGGGGCGCTGTTGGGCTCCACAGGAAGCGGCACGGCTGGGGAAGAAGGTATTGGTAATGGACTATGTGGTCCCCACGCCCAAAGGAACGACCTGGGGTAAGGCGCACTGACACCTGTCCCAGACTTTACAACAGGGCTCGCGATGGGTCCGGAGATTCGCATCAAATATCTACTCCTGCTCCTTCCACAGACATTCACACTAATCAAGCTTGCCAGGCCATGTAGTTGAGACAGACTCTTGAGGTGTTCAAGTCCAACCTAGACATAGCGCTGGATACTCTAGGTAAATGACGATCCCAGATGGGCCGAATTGCCCATTCTTGTCATAAAATGTCCTCATGTTCCTAAAGAAAACACTACAGTGGATAGAGAACATGTATCAAAAATGTTTTATCCCGCATTTCAACCCGAATCGGGCTACGTTATGATGAGCGGCGGGTCTGAACGCATTCACTCGCCGAGGGTCCTGGGCCTTGAGAGATGGGGAGTCCCTGCTCTGCAGAGCGCCCCTGTGAGGTGGGCTCCGGCACTGCTTGACGGGTCTCCTGTGCGCGCTCTCTCTCTCTCTCTCTCCCTCTCCCGCCAGGCCTGGGCGGCACGTGCGTGAACGTGGGCTGCATCCCCAAGAAGCTGATGCACCAGGCCGCCCTGCTGGGGACGGCGCTGCAGGACTCCCGCAAGTTCGGCTGGGAGTTCGAGGAGACTGGTGAGTGCCGCGGGAAGGGGACGGGACGGGACACGTCCAAAGGGTGCAAACGGAGACCGAGCGAGACCTTTGACAGCTGGAGTTGAGCGATTCTCACACTGTGTGGAGGGGGTGCCTAAAAACCGAATAAAAAAATTAAAAAAAACGAATGCTCGACCTTCATGAGTCCACAGTATTAAGATCCACACAGTGTCCGCAAACACTTGCATTGGAAGTCGTGGGAAAACGTTGCTGGCTGGCAGTGTAGTGTAATGGTTAGGGAGCTGGGCTTGTAACTCAGAGGTTGCAGGTTCAATTCCCAGGTGGGGACACTGCTGTTGTACCCTTGAGCAAGGTACTTAACCTTAATTGCTTCAGTAAAAATATCCAGCTGTATAAATGGATTGTATGTAAAGAAATGTAAACTGTGCAAGTCGCTCTGGATAAGAGTGTCTGCTAAATTCCTAAAAATGTATGTAACTCGGCCCGTGAAGGTTGTGTGCACGTGAAGTACTCTTTGCAGTAATTTAAGTGTCCTGGAGCGACAAGTTTACATCCTCCCATTTGGTGCTTAATGCCCTCCCGTAGTTGCTGAAAGGGTGCAGCCAGTTCAGGGATGGTCCCTTTTCTGTTTGGTCAAGAAAAAAAATAAATAAATAAATAAAACGTTGTTAGTCTTGCTGGTGTGGCCGGTTTCTAAGCAGCGTCTCTCTGCCGGTCGCTTGCAGTGAAGCACAACTGGGAGACGATGAAGATGGCCGTGGTCAACTACGTTGGCTCCCTCAACTGGGGCTACAGGGTCCAGCTCCGCGACAAGAACGTCAACTACGTCAACTCCTACGCCGAGTTCGTCGAGCCGCACAAAATCAAGGTCCCTCACGCCGCCGGCCGCCCGCTACCACCAACCGGGGATGTGGGGCTTAGTCAAAACACAGACCAGGATAGCGATTATTACTTTTGAAGCACGATTTGGATAAATTGCTGAGAGTCATTGATCAGTAATTGATTGACGTTGCCTTAAATTGAAAAGGCCTGGATGTTATGGTGCTCTCATAGTGCAAATGCAGTGAAAATGTCCATGTTTTTCATTGATCACGAAGTTGGATTAAATAGTTTGGGGGCACTCTGTACATTTCATATAAAAAAAATGCCATATCAAAGTGCAAATCACAGTTTTTTGTGTTAGTTTTTTTTAAGCGGTGAAGCCAGTTGAGAGTTTGCTGGCGTGCTTCTGAGCATGGCGTTCTCAACGCTCGGATTAGTCAACATAACAGGAGCAGTTCCGTAACCACGCTGGTGCTTTGTGTGTGTGCAGGCGACAAACAAGCGAGGCAAAGAGACCTTCCACACGGCAGCCAAGTTTGTGCTGGCCACAGGAGAGCGGCCACGCTACCTGGGCATCCCTGGGGACCGGGAGCTGTGCATCACAAGGTGTGTTTCTGTGTGTCTGTGTCTGTGTGTTCTCGAACTGTGATCTTAATATTTCCCTTCGTCACGGCGCTTACGTTTGACAATATGTTAATTAAAGCATTCGTTTTGTACGATGACGCTTCCGTTGCGTTGCAGCGTGTACCGGCGTGCGTCCAGCCTTATCGTACGCATGTTGCCAGGCCGCGCGTGTCAGTTCACTGTGGACGAGTATGTAAACGAGCAGGCGAGTAACCGTGCGCCCTGCCCTCTGCCCCCGCGCAGCGACGACCTGTTCTTCCTGCCCTACTGTCCCGGGAAGACCCTGGTGATCGGCGCGTCCTACGTGGCGCTGGAGTGCGCCGGCTTCCTGGCGGGCCTGGGCCTGGACGTCACGGTCATGGTGCGGTCCATCCTGCTCCGCGGCTTCGACCAGGACATGGCCAACCGCGCCGGGGAGCACATGGAAGCGCACGGGGTCAAGTTCCTCAGGAAGTTCGTCCCCACCAAGGTGAGCGTCCCCGGGTCAAGTTAAGCCGTCTAGCGGTGTTTTTGTTTTGAGCGGGTACATTTTAATAAGGGCTATAGCCCTGAGAGTCTGGGGAACCGGTGTAGACCGGTAGGGTATCTGAGAGACCTTGTGGCAGTGGTTCATGCGATCCGTGAAAGGTTTGGCCTGGTTTTGTATCCTGACTCGCTTCTCTTGTCAGTTGGAGGAGCTGGAGAAGGGCACACCCGGACGACTGAAGGTGACGGCCAAATCCACAGAGTCGGATGAGGTCATCGAAGGCGAATATAACACGGTAAGCGGCGGCCTTTTTACAACTTCACTCCCAAAGAATTGTCACAGAAGCGCAGTGAACCATTAGCTTGTGGCAGTTTTGTCAATTTGGCAGTGTATTTGGTACCACCAATTTGGTACACTTGGCAGTAGAGATGAAACTTAAAACTAGAGCTGCATTTATTTTTTAAAAAATAAAAAGACAAAGCCTTCATTTGTTGAAAAAAAATCCAATATTAAATATTATTTTTACTTGTAAATATGAATACATTAAAAATGTATATATTCTTACTAGAAGCAAGTTTTCATTTTAAACAGTATATCAAGCTTCTCAGCCATTCCGCCTTTCACAAGTTTTTTTTGCATGAAATGGAATTCGACTGTGTTGTCTAACTGTAGCTCACTTGCAAGCTAGGTAACAAGCTTTGATGAATTAACTGTACGCTGGCCATCTCTCCCTCAAAACTATAAGCAGTGCAAGTACTTCATTTAGATCCTTTGCTCCAATTACTCGTTTAAATCCCAATTTCCACATGAAGGTGTCGTTTCACAAGCTCGCTGAAACGATGACAATGGGCCGTCTTGTCCCGTCCTCACAGGTCCTGATAGCGGTGGGCCGGGACGCCTGCACGACCAAGATTGGCCTGGATGAAGCGGGAGTCCAATTCAATAAGAAGTGCGTCCCCCCTCTCCCTTTGACCTAGAGCCAGGGCTGTTAGCACCGGGTGTGACTGTGCCTTTAAGAGCTTCCTACAATCACCGTGATTCAGCAGTATTGGCACTGAGCAGCGGTGGCAGAGGAGGGGGGAGGAGGGGTCAACGGAGGGAGATACTGAAGTGGCCGGTTGCCCTGGCGAGTGCTTGGAGGGGCAGGGGGGGTGGCTCCGTATCCATGAAGGCCGTGCGGTGTTACAGTGCGTTTGGGTGCATCGATAGCGAACGTTGGCTTTGGGCGTGAGCGCGGGGTCTGCTGACGGTGACCCGTTTGCAGGGGGTGGGGTGGGGGATTTGCAGCGCGGCGGTTAAAGGCAGCAGGGGGCCGGAGCATGTGAGAGAGCGAGGAGTGTTTCTCTGGTGGCGGTCACATGCCTCTGTGAAAGCAGCAGCAGCAGCAGCAGCAGCCTTGGCCTCCATTCAGTCCTTCACCCATACATAAAGCATTTCCTATGGTCGAGGGCCAGCTCAGGAACATAAGAAGGGGGTCGCGAGCGGTGAGCGCGGCCTCTGCAAACATCAACACATTCAAGGTTCCTGCCCTCCTAAGAGCGGAGTGCGTCGTTGCCCTCCAGGACAACAGGTGGCGGTGTGAAAAACTGATGAAGATTGTTTTTATTATTTCTTTATTTGACAGGGACAATGCACAGCCTCTTAGCTGTACCAGATTTGGCTATAAAGCTCATTTACATCTGTAGTCCCTAGGCAGGAAATGGAGAAGAAAATTAGCATTGTAGTGTAAAAACACAATTACAAGACAATACATATGATGCATTCAATATTCAACAAGATTTCACAACATTAAAACACTGACTTTGCGTTGGATGCGTAATGAGTGCATGATTGGGTTGATTTTAGCCATGATTTCATCTTGGATTCTTAAATCCGTAAAGCTGCAGCACTCTTCTATAACTTGGTGCTGAGTTCCAAGAATTTGTTGCTCTAATAGAGAATGCTGATCTGCCAAGCTCCGTAGATCTGTACTGTGTTGTACAGTCACCTCTGTTGGTCGTCCTCTTTTAATGGGGGAGGAGCCAGATCATTGATAACTTTTGTGGTGGAAGTCCCCCAGGAGTCAGAACGGAAGGACGCAACACTCTAGGCCAGCACAGGATCAGAATCTTTTATTCTTCAGCTGTACCAGCATTACAGGGCCTCGGCGACCTCTGTCTGCGGAAGTCTGCCTGGTGATCTGTGGGTCCACCTCTTATAGTACATGAGTGTGTGCAATTAATTTAAACAAGGGTTAGGACAAAGTCTGAGTGAGAATGTGTTGATCATCAGTCGTGTGTTTGGACTCTGATCTTCCTTGCGTTGTTTCCTTCTCTTGTGGTTAATCTTGATTGATTGTTGGGTTTTCTTGATTAGTGGTGTCTTTCTGCCTCTCTTGCTGTTTCCTCCTTTGCTCTGTCATGCACTAAACTAGCATCAGCAAGGCACACAAAGTTGTCAAAGGTCAGGAGATTATACTTCTGAATGATGTTACAATGATGGCAACTTGACGGCTTTTTATCCAGTGCCTTGAGCGTTGGTAAAGTATTTACTCTGCGACGGGTGTTTTTCCAGCTTGTGACCAGCTTGTGATGCAGTATGAGATGTGTGAAAAAATCATTGAGTGCATGCACAGCTTGGCAGCATCGAAGGATAACTGGTTTTGAATAAATGTAAAGTTCCTTAGAATAAAATCCTGAATTTGACTGTGTTACGCACCTGCTTCACATTTTTAAAAGACCGCTGTGAGTCAAGAAGGATTCCATGATATTTCAAATGTGAAACCCTCTGAATCCTTTCACCATTTACAATGATGTTTGGTTGACTACTTTCATTTTTCCTTGTATAAAAATGCATGCAAGCGGCACATTGTGTCAGGCAGCACTCAGTCAATCAGAAATGTGGACCATTGCTGATGTAAATTTTGCAGCCACTTCTTGTCTGTCTTTTCCATGTAAAGAAATGACAGTCATCTGCATACATTTGGGGTTCACCTTCAGGACATACAAGTGGCAGGCCATTAACATACAAACTGAATAAAAGTGGTCCTAGGATTGAGCCCTGCGGGACACCAACAGGACAATCAGCAAAAGATTAAGTCTTATTTCCAATGCATTGCTTTTCTGATGCATTGCTTTCTCATAGTTTGATAAGACTCCATTTGATTGCGTCCACAGATAGATTCAATTTGGACAGTTTTGAGAGAAGGACATTGTGATTTAATGTGTCAAATTCTTTTCTCAAATCAAATCCAAATTATACAGCCCCTACAGCACTCCCATTGTCTAGTTTTAATTAGATTTTTTCAATGAAGTAGCAGTTAGCAGTTTCAGTCGAGTGATTTGTTCTGAAACCGAATTGCATGGGATCGAGTGAGGCCTGTCCTGAATTTAAAATGTCTGTTAGCTGCTCGGTTACCACTTTCTCTACAACCTTGGGTATTATTCGTAAAATACTGATGGGTCTATAATTGACCACATCGGTTTGTTCTCCTGTCTTAAAAATAGGTGTGCAATAGGAGTGCTTGAAAGAGCGTTTACTGTTTTTTGAAAAAAGTTGAATCCCACTAAAATGCATCTTTGAGGTTTTTAAAGTGCTTAGGATTTTGCAGACCTTTCCTCCAGGGACTTCAGTTATCTTAGAAACAGGTTTCAAGGTTTCATTTGGAGGTGATATGTATTTGATTCTTGGACCAAAATTGTGTGTCACACTCTGCACTGAATCGGTAAAGCATTTAAATGCGGAGGCAGTTTCATCAGGGATCATGAGTTAAAATTCCCTGTATTTGCTGCTTTTGAAGTAGGGCAGCCAACTTCCGACGGCACACCTGGCGGCCAGACAACCAATGATCTTTTGTGTCAAACGTGGTTTCCTGGCGCCGTCCACACCGCTTAATTTTTGGGAATTGGAACGGCACCGTACGGGGCGGGGGGAAGGCGGGTCTAACGGCAGGTCGTCGGGCGGTTCTGACCCTCCTGTGTGTTGGTTGGGCCCCATCAAGGAACGGGAAGATCCCCGTGAACGACGAAGAGCAGACCAACGTGCCGCACATCTACGCCATCGGGGACATCCTGGAGGGGAAGTGGGAGCTGACGCCCGTGGCCATCCAGGCCGGGAAGCTGCTGGCCCGCAGGCTGTTCGGAGGAGCCAAGGCCAAGGTAGCGGGCCGCCCAGGTTCCCAGTCCAGCGACAGAACAGGAGCCCCAGGGGCCCCTCTGCGATGATTATAATTAGGGGTGCGCGCAAGCGGGGCGCCAGTATGCGTTCGCGTCCTCAAACGTTAATCGCGTGCCAAGCAAGACGACGAACTGTTGAAACACACGATCAGTCCGTCACTGGTACGTTTATTTTAATATCACATAACTTACCAGTGATGGACTGGCCAAACTTAGTCGCGTATGTTTCAAAGGTTTGTCGTCTTGCTCGGTGCGCAATTAACGTTTGAGGACGCGATTGACGTTTGAGGACGCGAATGCGTACTGGCCTACCACTTGCGTGCACCCCTGATTATAATCCATATTTAAAACGTTTCTTTTTTTTTTAACTTTGTGGTAACGTTGACCTTTTCTGGTTCACGTACGTAACATGGTAACATTGTGGTCAATGTAATTATTAAATATGTGTATTGTACTAAATGGCTAAATGTCTGGCATAACACAAAATTGATGCGCTTTCAAGTACTAGTGTGTTGAGTAGCCACTGTGTAGCAGCCTGCAGTTTCTGTGTTAATGAGGGGGTCCCCGGGGGGGGGGTCCCCCAGCCTTAGGGTGGTCATTTTTAGGAAGCCTTGAGATGGATAGAGTTGGTGTACAGAAAAAGACCCTGAAAGTTGAGCCTTCCTCGTCCAACGTTGAATCGATATGTGCAGAGCCAAATGGCAGATTCAAACGCCTACTATATTTACCCAGCCCTTTTTAAATGAAGTGGTCTGCATTCACTTTGGTGGTTTCATTTATGCCTTCTCCTGTCTGTACTCAAAATTGCTTGCAATGTCTAAATAATGCATAGATTTTATTTTCTTCTGTGAATGTGTGGCCCAAAAAAAACCACCAAATTTTCTTTTTATTTTTTTATTTTTTTTATTGCTCACAAAAACCTATACAAAGGACGACATTAAGAACAGACTGTGCGTCTGTGTGTGTGTGTGTGTGCGCAGTGTGACTACGTGAACGTGCCCACCACTGTGTTTACACCGCTGGAGTACGGCTGCTGCGGGTTGGCAGAGGAGAAGGCCGTGGAGGTGTACGGCCAGGAGAACATCGAGGTGAGGGGTTTCACCGCCGCAATTCCATCTTTACACTACATCTCTACATCACCCAAGCCCCTGTGCAGTGTGGACTGTGTTAATATTGATCGTAATTGGATGTGAATGCGTGAGTTCGGGGGTGGAAGTCGCGCTCCCGATGCATAGCGGTTTGACCCGTTCCAGGTTATCGCAGAAGCACGACAGTGCCCACCTGGTGGGCTCGGGTGGATGTTTCTCAGGCCACCTTCTACTGTGCCAACCCGGAGTGGGTGAAACCGCTATGCGTTTGGGATCACTGTGCTTTTGTGTTAATGTGTACGGCGTGCTCTGCTCTGTAGGTGTTCCACAGCTTGTTCTGGCCGCTGGAGTTTACCATCCCCGACAGGGACAACAACCGGTGTTACTCCAAGATCATCTGTAACAAACTGGACAACGTAAGCGTGCCACTCGACTGGAACTCTGTCTGCGTGTCTGTTGTTCGTCTGTCTCTTTGTCGCTACGGTTGGTCGGTTTGTCTGTGCGTGCATTGCTGGAGAAGGTTCCTAACGCCTCTCTCTCTCTCTCTCTCTCTCTCTCTCTCGCTCTCTCTCTCGCTCTCTCTCTCGCTCTCTCTCTCTCTCTCGCTCTCTCTCTCGCTCTCTCTCTCGCTCTCTCTCTCTCTCTCTCTCTCTCTCTCTCTCTCTCTCTTTTTCTCTCTCTCTCTCTTTTTCTCTCTCTCCTCTCTCTCTTTCTCTCTCTCTCTCTCTCTCTTTCTCTCTCTCTTTCTCTCTCTCTCTCTTTTTCTCTCTCTCTCTCTCTTTTTCTCTTTCTGTCTCTCTCTCTCTCTCTCTCTCTCTTTCTCTCTCTCCCCCCACAGGACCGTGTGGTGGGGTTCCACTACCTGGGCCCTAACGCCGGCGAGGTCACACAGGGCTACGGCGCCGCCATGAAATGCGGCATGACCAAGGAGCAGCTGGACCTCACCATCGGCATCCACCCTACCTGCGCCGAGGTGAGCGCACGTCCGCGGCGTGAAAGCCCCCCTTTCTGAATGAGCTTACGGTGACGACGAGCCGCCTTCACCTGCATCTCCGTTCAACACAACCCACACACGCCTGCAAATCTTTTAAAAAAATGTTTTTATTAAATCGATTTTAGTAACCTGGTTATGATGACAAGTGCAATTAAACAAGAGCTTCCCCCTCCCCAAACATTGGGAAAGACGCTGAGAATATCCCCATGTGCCCTACGGAGTGCGATTAGGGTCCTCAGCCAGCCTTCAGCGCTCCTGTGACCCCCAAAGCTCTTACCTGAGCTTCACAAACTCAGCTACTGTCCGGCAGTGGGCGGGAACCACACGTCAATTTACACAAAAACGTGTTCAATGGCAATGTGGCTTTTGTGACCGATGTTTTAACATTGCACCTGTGCCTGGAACAGCCTGCGTAGCCTGTTTTATTCTGCCATATTTCTCTCCGGGACCGTTTGAATAATAATAGAAAGCAAAGTGCACAAAGCCGCTCTGTGAGTCGATGCGCGGACGCGTCTTTGATTCGTTTGGCAGTTTAGCAAACGCTTAAATGGTTTCCTCCGCGACGCAAAATTAGATTTGCCATTCTCCCTTTTCCAATTCGACGAGAAGAATGGCCCGTGTGTGCTGCGCGCGCCGAGACAGCCACTGACCCATGTCTCTTGTCTCCCGTCTCTCTCTCGCAGATCTACACCACCATGGAGGTGACCAAGAGCTCGGGCGGCAAAATCACCCAGGCGGGCTGCTGAGGTTAAACCCTGCTGCTTTAACAGGCCGTCCTGTCCTCTAAAGATCCCCCTGCCGCCTCCTCCTCGTCCTCCCCCCCTCCCCTCTCTCTGTACATGAGCATCGGCCTAGCCCCCTTCCTGAGGCCGCGCTCGAAAAGCGCCGATTCGCAGGTAAATCAAAGGCCCGAACAACGAGCCCTTACAGGGTCGAGAACGGAAGAGCGGTTCAAAGCCCGTTGAGTGTGAATGCACTTTGGGGCCTAGTCACACACACAGAGAGAGAGAGAGAGAACGAGAGAGAGAGAGAACGAGAGGAGACACAGCGTCCAGGACAGCCTGTTAAACAGCGGGGTTACTCTGCTGAACTCCCAAGCCCCCCGTCCCGCTCAGAAACGCACCGTCCTCGGTGCCGTTTGACGTCCTGGCCCGTAAACCCGGCTTATTGCAGCGGGCCAGGACCGATGTCCTTCTGGGCAGACACTGGGGCTGAAACCACTTCGTCCAACTCCCGATTCTGCCACGCCCCCCACCAACCCCCGACCCCCCTCCACCCTCCACCCTCCGCCATCGTGAGACAGAGCTGTGCGCTCGGCCAGGATCCAACTGAATGTTACCAGTACTCCGGAGATTCACCTGGGGCTGTGTGACCCTTGCCTTTGGTAGATGTGGAAGTGTGTCATTTGTGGGGAGTTTTTTTTGTTTGTTTGCTTTAAGGTGTGTTCAATGTTTTTGGTCAAGTTCTAGCCATCAGTTAACATTCCAGGCATGCATTATTTCTGTCTATATTGCTTTCCTGTTCTGACTGTGTACGAATAATTTAATTTGCTGTACAGCAAAAGTACTTCTCACTGTTTGGGCTGTTTCTACCCTGTTATGTCATTCATTATATTGGAGAAGAAAAAAAAAGCACTTCCCTCTACCACCTTCTACCAAAGTGTTGACCAAAAGGTGTATGAGAACAGAAACCCCACAGGAGTTGTGTGGTGTGTGTGTGTGTGTGTGCGTGTGTGTGTGTGTGTGTGTAATGTGCAACTCAATACATGCAGCTGAAAAAGATTCAACTCATCGTTTAACTTTTTGTTCGTTAACTTCGCATACTGGTTTGTGCTGCTTCACAATTTTATCCCAAAACGGTTTCTCCCGTCAATAAAATATCAATAAAGATCAATAGTATGAATGAGCTTGTTTTCGAAACATTTTCATTAAAAGAAAATAATAAATTAATGCCTATTTGTATCGATCTGATTTTACTGTTGCTGTTTATTTGCCTTTGGGTTATGCATACAGTATGTTGTTGTATCTGATCTTCTAGAACTCTGAATTGTAAAGACAGTATTTCAAAGTCAATTCGCACTGTGCTGTGCTCTCCGAGCAATGAGGCCTGTCCGATGTATAGATACCCTTTCGCTGGCATCATTCTTTGTAGAGCTATTCTCTTACTGAAATGAATAAAATAAAAAAATGTTCTGGTTTATTTATGCATTGACTTTTTCCATGGTTTCAAATGCTGCTAGGACAGCCCAAGGGGAAAACACCAGTAGCTGTTTCTACTGGTATAAGTGTCAAAGTGTTCATTAAATTAACTGTCAGGGCAGTGGTGGGTAATATTCTGCAGCCAGTTGCATTTACATCAAACCGGCGTTTTACGTCCTCAGCGCCTTTTGCAGGAATATGCTAACTGCATCTATTTTCAGGATGTCTTTAATTTACTTTCCATGTAATCGCATAAGTTATTCATGAAATTAATTTAGCTAGTCTCGGCCGCATCCCCGAGTTCTGGCTTTGTTATGCGGGTTGCATAATTCCCTCTTTCCTGGCTGTAATAAGCCGAAGCTGCTCTATAATAAGTGCTCTATAATATTTTATTGGTCTCTCAACCTGTCGTTTTACAGGTGCAGAACCTTTTAACTGGATGTAAAGTTCATTGATCAAGCGAGGCTCACTGGGCACGTTTGTCCTTTTTCCTTTTATCGTTCCATATCGATATCCCCCACTAGCCATCGCAGCTTGAAGATCTGGACAATTTTGATAGTGGTTTAGCGTTGCCAAGCAACGTAGTTCCTGGTTTCCAGAGAAGGCTGCAGATGGCGGTTAAGCATGTAAATAACATCCCTTCGCAGCGTTAGTGATTGCCCTTCCGTCGGGCGGCGCAGAAGGTTGAACAAATTTAGCTCTGCATAAATTGGCTATGTCGCTTAGCCGTGCTGCGCATGTGCAGAGCGGTCCGAGGAGGTGCACTCGTGTTACCCCTCTGCCCCTGTACCAAAAGTAGCACCGACATGAAACCCGATACGCAAACTCGTATGGTGTTCAAGATGTTGAGGCGAGTAGCAGGCTTGTGTTCCTCACGTGACTTGGTGTGGTTCCACGGGGTCCCATTTGATAATCTCGCATCACAAAACACGCACACACGTAGCACTTCGTCACAACTGCATTATGAATGGTGTATGAGTATTCATATCTGATTACTTTTCTGTACAGTCGTAGAGCAGCGGGTATTTAAGGAGCGAGATTCTCGCCACCTCTTTGGGAGCCTGCTTTGCCACAGTTTGTCATAACTGCTTGTCTTCACGATAACTTGGTGGCATTTTAAGCCACCTCTACCCCGCTGCTATGGAATGGAACTGCCCTCAACGCTGAGAGCGGTTTTTCTGATATTGTTCTTCTTCTCGTGACGGTTTAAGCGGTAACGTTAGAACGCAGCTCAAGTTGGTCGGAGTTTGTTTCTTGAGTTCCTTCCTGGTTTGGCCCCTTTTTTTAACACGATATTAAAAACATGTAAAGGTGAACAATAAGTATGGTTGCGGCATATTACTGTATGTGTGAGGTGCTGCCCTTCCCTTAGGTTTCCATCACCAACTGCTTCCAGCAAAATGTCTCATTATAAAATAATTGTATTGCTCTAATGTGTGCCGATAGAGTGTCTCAGTGGGATGTTGGGCCTGTCCAGGACAGGGCGAGTGTACAGCATTGATTCTCGCCGATTACAGCGCGGCGGCAGCTTCCGGCAGTTTGAGCCGCAGGCGCAGATCAAAGGAGGACAGGGCGTGCACACTCTTTTCATTTCCCGTCCTTTTGCTGTCGTGCGCTTGGTGTCACCTGCAGAGGTTGCTACGGCAACGGTGTTCAGCGCCTCAATAGAAGTTCATCAGTGCCGTATGCAAGTGGTGTTATTTAAATATGAATGTGACGATGGTACCATTTTTTTCTCCAACACTTTTTAATAGAAGTGGAATTAAGCGTTCATTTTGAGTGATTTCTGGGCTCTTTCCTTATCCTGGTTAATTCAGAATCAGAATCAGAATCAGAATTATTTATTCGCCAAGTACGATGTACAAGGAATTTGCCTTAGTGCAAGGGTGTCAACATACAACCAAAACGATAACAAGAGCTTAGGGGGGGAAAAAAGCTAATTGTTTCAGAGAGACTGAGAAAGCAGTTCTAAGAAAGCTATTTTTGTGATGGTATAAATTTATTCTTTAGCCCTGTGTTAATATATTTTTTGTCGAGATAATAAATTAAATGTAGGCTACCCTTCGGACGCCTATTACACCCCTGTACGCGAAGGCTTTCGCGGTAACTGACGGCATACATTTCAATGACTTTGTTTCCTGCTCCTATCGAACCCTTTTTATTGCATTATCTTGTGTCAAACCAAGCCCGTGTTTGGAGTGCCGAGCACTCTCAGTTAATGTTTGAGTTGCACTGAGTCGGAGCGCTTCAGCTCAATGACCAGTGTGTGGTGTGTCATTGGCACCGGAGCCCGGACTCGCCCATAATCTTGACTAATAACGGTGAGAGCGGCATCCTTGTTTGTGTTCATGCTGCGCATTTGTACGGTCACCATGAATGTGTGCTGCTGCTGTTTTCTCTGATAAATCGCCCACGCGGTGATGGCGTCTGCCCTGTTTTGGTATAATGCGTCTGTTCCTCTCCTTCCATCCTGGCCATTCGATCCTTGTACTTTGTACAGGTAGACTCAGTCCAGTCCATATGAAGTCCAGTCTGAGTTGCAACAGTAAGATTAGCCATAGCACGGATCCCCAATCCTGATCTCGGAGAGTCACAGGGGGGTCTGTTGCTTTTTGCTTTCACCCTGAAATCAGCAACTGGTTGAGACCCGAGAAGCCAGGTGAGGTGAGTTAGCTGTGTAACCGACAGCTTCAATTTGTCAATTATGTGCAATACTCTGTGGCCCTCCAGGGCCAGGACTGGGGGGTCCCTGGTCTACAGTGGACAATAGCCCAACACTATTTTGTCATCTCAACAAAAATAATGTTTCATCATTTAAAAAAAATCAAATTCACTCTCAAACCACATATTGTGTACACCTCTGTAAACACACCCTTGCTGAAATTGCGTATCCAATTATCCGAAATGATGGCAAGCTACAACACAATTTTGTAAAGCCCCATTTCAAAGCAGTGCTACCCCATGTTTCCTACATTCTTTCATGTCATTTGGCTCTGTGTTTTTTCCCCCCCATCTTGCCCTCTCAAAAGAATGTGGGAAGGGGGAGACAGAGGGATTTCCTGTTCAGGCAGACAGAGACAGTGGAGGGAACAGAGAGACACATGAACTGTAAGCGTGCGTCGGTACAGTTCATGTTCAAACGCGTAGGCTCTCGGATGGCGTATACAGCTAGTGCAGTGACGTGGCCCTGGGTCTGGAATCGAACCCTGACCATGGCGGCGATGATTGGCCTGGAATCCAGTGGGGCAAAACCTGATGGGCCATACCGTCACCTGGGGAGAAGGGTTTCAGTTGGTGATGGGAAACAGACCAGCTGGGAGAAAAGTGTAAGGAGGTAGAGTGGAGTTTTTTGCCCTCGGTTTGTGGTTTCATCTCCAAGCAGTTGCACTGAACGGCAAAAACTGGCCTAAATCTGGCTCATACGTTTCAACTCATAAACTCCTTTAACCCAAACAATAGCCTTTGCTTTGTCTGCGAAACGAACCCAGGCCCCCTAATTACAGACTTAGCTCCGACCGCAGAAAATCCCCGAACATGAGCAAATGCCTAATGCTATCACTAGCTTGTCCAACTAAACCTCAAACCCTGACCACAGCCCAGCCCAATCCTCCATCTACGTGTGGCGGTGTGAGTGTCCACGTGAGAGGGTGCAGCTCTTTATGTGTCGGCCACATAGCTTTTGGGTCATTGAAAATGTTGTCTTTTTTTCATCAGACCCGATTCAGTTCGATTTTGATTCGTGATTCGATTCGTGTTTTTGAGTTAGAGGAATGGCTTGTATTTATTATTTTGTCGCTTTTGCATTCATGGTGTGTATAGTTTTATCGTTGTCGCTGATAGTTGTTGTAGTGCAACAATGCGACGATGACTTTGTAATACATTGTATACCTCAGTTAGCAGAATTACATATGGCATCCAAAACATACATACAGAGAAGTCCAGAAGGAAATTCCCAATGATACCCCACCCTTCCCATAGGGCCAATGACACAGCTTGTTATGGCCGGTACACGACGTGGACAAACTCACTGATCTTGTCATCGTGCGGACGGCTCGTATCGTTCTTCGTTTCAGTCTGTAGCTCATCTAGATATCGCGAGAATCTGTGAATCTCTGCAGGTCCTTCTCGGGACTAATCTTTGCGAACACAAAGGTGGATCTCGGTATCGCGGCGGTAATGAGGATAATCAGGAGTCATTCATGCTGGTAAATCGTTATCTGCTTCACACCGATAGCTCCCATTGACGTACTACGAGTCAAACATTAATCGAGGGCGGCGTTTGAGCCGTGGCGTTGGGACACTTCTTCCCCAATCCACCGCCGTGGCTGAACTCTTGAACTCTTGCTCCATGGCCTTTGAGTGAGCAAGCACTTCTCATCCCGAAGGGTCAATTTGACATTCGAATGCCGAAATGAGAGGGAACCACAAAGGGGGAAAAAGTCGTTTTAACATTCAGTTGAAACTTGCTCCACCGTTTAAATGTGAAACCCATGTCTCAATACAGTCTTGACGAGGATGGACAAATACATTGTGGTAACGATGAGCTTGCAGTAAGGCCACAAGTGAAGAAATCCAGTTGCTCTTCCTTTAAGTGGATTGTCCTGCTTTTTGATTTGAAGTGCAAAACTATTTTTAATGTCAATGTTTCACAGAATGTTTTCACAAATTGGTGAAAGAAGCAAGTCAACTCGCTTGTTTCTGACACACCGTACGCGATGGAACGGAACAGATTGCACGTCTATCATTATAGTACGATACAACCGCTCTATGCTATACAGATAATGTTCTCACCTCACACGTCGTGCGTTACATAATGCAAAATAACTACTGGCCACATGTGGCACACATTTTCAGGCTTTCCGGGCTCTGAGCAGCACACGTGTGATAGACTGGCAACCCTGTGCACCTGACTTGAGCCTGTGGATCAGCAGTATCATGCACCATCTCTGTTTTATGCCCAGTCATGTACAGAATTGGCTATTGTTATGTTAAAAGGATCAAAACTAATTGCGAGGATAAGAACCAGGACTTACTTCCTTGATCTCCTTTCTGTTGTCTGGGTGTGTGCTTATGGAAGGCACAGTGAGTCATTTTATTGAAGAAATAATGACTTAAGTCAATATTTCTGCAGGAAGAGTAATTTTATTGAATTATCCGAGAAGAAATATTGACTCACTTTGTTTTCCAGAAATACTCAGGCAGACGGCTGATAGGACATTAAGCACCCTTCCTGTTCTGGTGTATTCTTCCCTGTCCTTACTTAATCTTTTGAATGATTTTTACATGTGTTCAGCTGCCCTCTGCTGGCCGTATAGCTCATGCGACTTTTGTTTTTCCCCAAACACAATTCCTGCAAAGTCACCTCTGCTTGGTTTTCTGTCCAATCGCTTTCTCTGGCTCAAACGGTTAAACCTATAAAATTAGTCTTTTGATTTTACTGAAAAACCATCCAATATGTGGGCCTCAAATATTGAAAGAAGAAGTTTGACACAAGAAACCTAAGAAAGAAAGATGTATTGAGGATGACAAAATGACAAAAGCCTCAAACAGAATTCCCCCAAAACAAATGTTACTCATTTGTTATTTGTTATACTGATATGCAAATTCTATTTCCTGCAAAAGTTTTTACCCTCTGTTCTCTTGCCAAGCTGTACATTCTTCAGATTGCGGAGAACATCTGATATGGGCGGGCTGAAGGGGAAGTACAATGTTGTGAAATAGTGGTATGCATGGTGACATTTCCTCAACTGTGGTGTGGTAACAACAGACAGCACAGATGTACTGGCCGCTCACGGTTTGGATCCTGTTTACTGATGATCGTTACAGTCTGAGGTGTGTGTTTAAAAAAACTAAAAAAACAATAAGCAAACCGTACTTTTGGATGAGACATTTAGATAAGTTTCACTGCTACTGAATGTTTTGAATCTCAAAGATGACAGGGTTGAGTACTAGTAAAATCAGAATTGTGTCAAACTTTTGAGCATTTTTGGATATCCATTTTCTAAATTCAAAAAGATTTTCTAAAAAATTTTCAATTGTGGATGAGTCATTATAGCGTCTTCCTTCTCAATTTCAATACAAGCCATTGAATAATTGAGATAAAAATACTACACACACAAATTGTAGGGCATTCTTTTTGAGATATACACTCAGTGGCCACTTTATTAGGTACACCTTTCTAGTACTGGGCAGGACCCCCCTTTGCCCCTAGAACAGCCTGAATTATTCGTGGCATGGATTCAACAAGCTGCTGGAAACATTCCTCAGAGATTCTGGTCCATGTTGACATGATAGCATCACGCAGTTGCTGCAGATTCATGTTCCACCACATTCCAAAGGTGCTCTATTGGACTGAGATCTGGTGACTGTGGAGGCCATTGGAGTACACTGAACTCATTGTCATGTTCGTGGAACCAGCTTGAGATGACGTGTGCTTTGTGACATGGCGCATTATCCTGCTGGAAGTAATAATATAAAAATATAAGCCATTTAGCAGATGCTTTTATCCAAAGCGATTAGCCATTAGAAGATGGGTAGACTGTGGCCATGAAGGGATGCACATGGTCAGCAACAAGACTCAGGTAGGCTGTGGCGTTTAAACAATGCTCAATTGGTATTAAGGGGCCTACTGTGTGCCAAGAAAACATTCCCCACACCATTACACCACCACCACCAGCCTGAACCATTGACACAAGGCAGGGTGGATGCATGGATTCATGTTGTTTACGCCAAATTCGTCGAATTCGTCAGACCAGGCAATGATTTTCCAATCTTCAACTGTCCAGTTTTTGTGAGCCTGTGCCCACTGTAGCCTCACTTTCCTGTTCTTAGCTGACAGGTGTGGTGTTCTGCTGCTGTGGCCCATCCACTTCAAGGTCCGATGTGTTGTGCGTTCAGAGATGCTCTTCTGCATATCACTGTTGTAACGCGTGGTTATTTCAGTTACTGCCACCTTCCTGTCAGCTTGAACCAGTCTGGCCATTCTCCTCTGACCTCTCTCATTAACAAGGCATTTTTGCCCACAGAACCACCGCTCACTGGATGTTTTTAGTTTTTCGCACCATTCTCTGTAAACTCTAGAGACTGTTGCGCGTCAAAATCCGACGAGATCAGCAGTGTCTGAGATACTCACACCACCCCGTCTGGCACCAACAATCACTCCACGGTCAAAGTCACTTAGACCACATTTCTTCCCCATTCTGATTTTTGGCCTGATCAACAACTGAACCTCTCGACCATGTCTGCATGCTTTTATGCACTGAGTTGCTGCCACATGATTGGCTAATTAGATAATTGCATTAACGAGCAGGTTTACAGGTGTACCTAATAAAGCGGTCACTGATTGTAAGTACAATTGGCAGTTTTTAGGGTGTTCACACTGAGATGTGATGCTTCCCTCCAGGATTCCTTCTCACTTTCTGGGCCAGACTGTAATATGTACTTTCATTGTTGCGTAAGGTCAAACCATTCATTCAAACCACATCACCATAACATGATACAAGTAAAGTCCAGTATCAGACGAACATTCTCACTGCACGCGTTGTCATTCATCCAATCTTCTCTCTCGAAAGAAATCCAGCTGGGTACTCTGCTCTCATTTATTTTCATTTGATCAGAAATGTTCATGTCTTTGATGTGTGCTGAGGGGTCTGCCACAAAATGGCTGCAATGCATTACTCAAATGAGTTTCCCCCCTCCACTGTAAAGCCCTGTGAGATCATAAGATGAAAAGCGCTGTATACTCTAAATACAGTACATTATTTTGTCTAAGAAGATACAATGCGATAGTATGTCAAAGAGAAGCCAGATTTTTTTTCTTTTTCTATTTCAATGCATGCAGCATAGTATGTTATCAGCATGCCTTCACATCATGCTAAAAGCCCATTAATGCAATTATCGAAATACAGGCATATTGTTTCGCAGTTTTATATTTGGAAAATGGGAGCCCCATACTCTTTAGAATGTGCCTTTGGAGGGAAATATAGAACAACGTTATTCTCTCTGTACATCTGCCAGAGAAACCGTGAGAAAACTCAGAATTAATTGAGATTTCATTCAGCGGTATGTGATTATCAACGTATGTTTGTGAGAAGAAATACTTTCCTCCCTCCTTTAAAGTAGTTGATTTTAGTTTAGCTTAATCAGTAGTGCATTTCAGTTCTGATTTCCAGGGGAATACAATGACATGACATGTTTTGTAATACTCATACCATCTCCAGAGAAAGGACAAGGGTTACAGCCATTACATTAAAGTACTTTAAAGTACTTAATTAAATTATATATAATGGCCTGTGCAAGGTCTCTGTATGTATTGCTATATTTTTCCAGTAGAGGGCAGTGTAGTGTAGCATGAGCTCATGTCCACCAATATGAAAGTCAGTCTAACTGGAGAATTGGTGCCTGAAATTCATTTTAATAAGAAAATAAATAAGAAGTAAATAAATATTTGCACTTGCAATTTGTTGCAAATGTCTGGATGAGCATTTTTTTAAATTTAAAAGTAGTTTGGTATTTTACTTTGTTAATCCCTTTTAGGAATTTAAAAACCTCAATCAAATCCCCCCTAAGTCTGCGTTTGCTAAGTTTAAATAGATTGAGTGCCTTAATGTTATATAACGCCTTTGTCAGACCGCACTTAGAATACTGTGTGCAGTTCTGGGCACCGCACTACAAGAAAGATATTGAAGCTCTTGAAAAAGTCCAAAGAAGGGCAACTAAACTGATACCTGGTATGAAAGGTAAAAGTTATGATGATAGACTTAATATAACCTCCTTTGATTTATACTCAATACTTTTTGCTATGTATCCCAGCATCCTGTTGGCTTTTTTCACTGCTGTAGCACACTGCTTTGATGCAGATAGGCTTTGATCAACTACAACTCCTAAATCCTTTTCAAATTGAACACCTACTAACTTTTCTCCTCCCATAAAATACTCCTGTCTAATGTTTTTATTTCCCACATGCATAACTTTACATTTAGCAATATTGAACGTCATCTGCCATGTATCTGCCCATTTTTGGATTTTGTTTAAATCATCTTGGATTACTTTAGTCGATTCCAAACTGTTTGCCAAGCCCCCAAGTTTAGTATCATCTGCAAATTTAACTATTTTGCTACTAATGTCCATATCCAGATCATTTATGTAAATAAGGAAGAGCAGAGGTCCCAGCACCGATCCCTGCGGGACACCACTGCCCACAGCACCGAGGTCAGATTCGGCCCCACCTACTGTTACTCTTTGTATTCGCCCTTGCAGCCAATTTTTTACCCACTGTGAAACTACTCCTACAATTCCTACTGATTTCATTTTAGCAATGAGCCTCTCATGTGGTACCTTGTCAAATGCTTTCTGAAAGTCCAAATATATAACATCATAAGCCTGGTTCAGGTCAACACACTTTGTAGCCTCTTCGAAAAAGTCCAGGAGGTTTGTTAGGCATGACCTCCCTTTGAGAAATCCATGCTGGCTCTCCCTTAAAATACTATTATTTTTCAAGAATGCAGAAGAGAATGCATACATTTTTCAGTATATGTGGTCCCAGTGGGAATCGAACCCACAATCTAAGCGTTGTCAACACCGTGCTCTACCTACTGAGCCACACAGAACACTTTTTTATTCACTAAAACGGAACCTGTAAACAAATGTATTGCTAAACATTTTGCGTTAAGAAACTCTTTGAAGATCCTTAAAGAGATTAAAAGAGTTCACAAAATACCCGACACACTCACACACACTCCTATTTGCCACAACCACTCTTTCATACCCTCTCAGACTGATGGAGTGTTTACAGTTTGGAGACGGAGGGGACTGGTAACCGTGGGAGACCTGTATATCGGAAATAATTTTGCGCCATTCAATCGGTTAAGAAAATAATTTATCCTCCCTTACTAACATTTTTTCAGCTGTCTTCAAATGAGACGTTGTGTTAAACAAACAATCTCAAATTGTGAAACTATACCTAAAAGTCATTCATTTTATGACCTCCTGCAGCTATCCCACAGTTCCAGACATTTTGTTTCCCAGTTTGTGTCTTTCTTTACCCCGTCGGTATCTATTAAAGGAAGCCTGGTCCAATGATTCAACTGCTGAAATAGCTGAAATAACAGCAGAAGGGTCACTTGCACATCTGTCCTGGCCATGTCCTCTGCTAAACAACTTTTGGACTAATATATCTCTGTGGTTTTCCCAGGTTCGCAATAAGGTTCGCAATGTTCAGCCTCACTCGGAGGTCGCTCTCGTCAGATAGTCAGGGACCGTGTCCGGATCTCCATAAGAGGAGCAACAAGGGCCGATTCTGGGAATGGTCGCAGCAAAGAGAACAGTACTTATGGACTGGGAGGTCCTCAGCTCCACCTTGCTTCCGGAAGTGGCCGAATGAAACGATCACAATCATACAAACGGAGAGAGTACGATACGACGAATCAAAATCGCCTAAAAGGTTTCTCAAAATCCAGGGGGGGACCTTTAAAAAGAACTGACTGTGATTTGAAAGGACACTAGCCTGTGCTTTATCATATTTATCAGTACCAGTGTAAAAAAATATGCAAAGGAACTCGAGGAAAACAAGTGTTCAAAACATGTTTGAAATGTTTTCAACTTCCACTGAGTTAGTTGTTGTAGTAAGTATACCGCCGCATACGGTAGTAGGTATAATTCAAGAAAACAATTTCAGGAGATGGTGAAAGTCAACATCGTAGGTTAATGAGTACTGAACTCCAGGGGAGAACTAAGATGCCAATGACTATAGGAGACACATGTATGTGGTGACTTGTGCAGTGAGACTATAACTGCACGAATAAATGCTTGTTTACAAACACATACACTATTCAGGAATAGGAAACATTTTATTTGCATACATTGTCACCAGGTCAAAAGCGTTTTGACAATATCAGCGAAATTCCCGCAGAGTTAATTGTTAGCTTTCCCCAGGACAGAATGTTCCCACCACTGATGTACACTGAATAACTGAATAAAATGTAGTGTGCGGCAACAATAGATTAGATGTGGGGATTGGAAACGGGGGGGGGTAGTGGGGGCGAGTAGGAGGTGAGATTGTGATTGCGTGCCCCGCTGGAATGTGAGAAACAGCTCACAATGCTGAATGCCGGGCCATCGTGCCTTTGGCCCAATAAAATCTATACTTTCCCCCTATATGTCAGAATAGGGGCGCCTGCTTCTGCCATGTGCATCCTTTCTATGGCCCCGGGGGGTGGGGAAGGGGCCTGGGAGAAATGCATATGGGGAAAATTAAATGCTGTGCATTTTGCAATTTATTACAAAATCCATAGAGATGCCTTTTATTGCCCTGCGCCGCCTCAACTTTATGGATCGGACGTGGCTGCGGGGTCAGCACATCCGCGGAAGATATGACAGGCTGGATATTTGCTTTTAAGCTGAATTATTATATGCCTTTTGCCCCGGGACTGAAGATTGACCCTCTGTGGGAGTCAACGGGAGGTGTACGTGCCCCACGGGCACGGTGGGGAGCTTTTAATTCGGAGAAGTGAGCCCCGTGGCACTGTAACAAATGTACAGTAACTAGATGGGGTTTGTCACATGTTTTTGTTCTTTCTTTGCAGGCAGCAAGGGAATCCGGGGGGCTTAGCTGCATCTGTTAACTACCTCTACTCCTAACTAATCCATTCATCTTATCCTTCTGCTGCGTTAAGAGCTTTATTGGCTTCAGCTCGCCCTGTTCTTTTAAGGCAATGTAAGTACTGTAACCGTAGCTGCTGCTGTTACGATGACGAGCATGATGATGGTGATGATGATTATTATTATTATTATTATTATTATTATTGTCAGTGCTAGAGCTCTCACTTCTGGACCTGGGGCCAAGTCTTGTTCCTGTGTGAGCCTGTATTCAATTGTATGTGCTATGCATGAACTGGGTAATGTGAGCCATTGTACGTAATATAGCGCTGTAAAAAGGGGTTACACCAGAAAGTATAAAGTAACAGAAAAAAACGAAAAAGACAGAAAGTAAAGATGAATATTATTATATGGCCGAGGTATTTTTACATTCTTCCTCTTTACTCTACTAATTGGGGGGACATAACAGGTTTGTGTTTGGCCACTGCCGCTCCCAAGCCCCTGTTCCAAGATGGCCAGGTGTACACCCCTGTCTGATCAGTCGCAGGGGAACATTCGTAAGGAATGCTGACTCTGTCCCGGCTTGCTATCCCAGATCATCGAAGGGAGAACGTGACGGCTCAGCAGATTTATGCGATTTTGATTGCGAGGTAGAAAGCAAAAATATAGGCTATTAACAAGAGGTTACGTAAATAGGCCCCTTGTCTTGAACGTTTGCCATAATTGCCGTCTGTCTCAAAACCCTGGCTTTTCTCTCTGCTGTTTTTGAGCTGCATTTATTTCCCCTTACCTTACCTTTTTTCGTCTTTGATCTTTGAGTTTCAAAGAGCTGTAGAAACTGGAAACCATGTGACTTTCTATAAGGTTTCGCACAAAATTAACAGGCCCAGCGTACATCATTTAAACTATCGGTCATAAAACGTCTAGATCGTTTTTGAATCGGTCAGAAATAGCAACTGACTCTTGACAGTGTTGCTCCTGTGGCCTATTTCGGGAAGCTGCCCCAGCACAACATTTCCCAAGTCTAGTGTCTAGTCAGCAGTGTCTCTGCAACAGAGCCTATTAGCCCACAGCTGAGCTCACATCCATGTGTGTCTGTCACCTGTCCAGCACCATTCCCGCTGAACATCCTTGACGGGCCCACGGGTTGGAGCGGAGCTTAGAGGTTTCTCTTTGATACTGAGGATAAGAGCGTCCCTCGATTGCACTGGCCTCCTGACTGGACGTCTGTGCCCTGGAGAAGGGGGGGGGGGCAGGGGCCGAGGTGTGGAATGTACCCCTCCCGCTGTGGGTGTGGAGGGGTCAGGGAGGAAGGTGACTGTACAGGAAATGATCTGAGCCTAATTAGCCATGCCGGGCCGGGGTCCAAGGCCCAGACCGCCCGGTGCCAGTGATCCAGGTGTCTGTCCCGCTGAGGCGCGGCTGGGGGCTCTGTCACATGGAGGATTATGGGAGAGACCTTTGACCCCCACGCCGGTCATGTGTGCTCCAGACTCTAACAGGAGAGACTGGGGCCGACCGGTGGGCGTTTAACATTGACCTCCAAACGTATTTCAAGCTTCAATTAAAAAAAGGTATGATAATTGGGTACTTCAAGAACAAATCATGTCGGGATTTTCCTTACCAATGAAATAGTCCACTTTTTCCTCTATCCAGGCCATACCTCTGTATCAGACCATATCAAACGTTGAGTGTCAGCAGTAGACAGTTCTCAGTTCTGTCTCAGACATTACTCAGTTCTGTTTTAGGCCAGTAGAATATATATTTTTTTTTTTAATGTCGATTTTTTATGATGACAATTAAGTGTAAGATACAGTGTGAGATCCTGTACCATTACATGTATGCTATATGGCCAAAAGTCAGTGGACACCTGACCATCACACCTACACTATATGGCCAAAAGTCAGTGGACACCCTACTAGTTATTGAGTTCAGGTGTTTCAGCCACACCCATTGCCAACAGGTGCATAAAATCCAGCACATAGCCACAGACAAACATTTAGAATTCAGAATGGTTCGTAAAGAGCTCAGTGACTTTAAATGCGGCACTGTCATAGGATGCCACCTTTCCCACAAGTCCGTCTGTGAAATTTCTGCCCTACTAGATGTGCCCCTGCACAGAGCCCTGACCTCAACCTCATTGAACACCTTTAGAATGGGACGTCCAACAAGCTCATATAGGTGTGATGGTCAGGTGTCCACTGACCTTTGCCCGTATAGTGTATTTATTAGGCAGACTCCATTATATCCAGCGTGGCAACATAGTGCAAGGCTAAATGACCACCACTGCAGACACAAAAAGTGCTGTGGCGCAATCTGCTGTTGCACGCATTCACAGGACAAAAATGCACTGTAGCGCAATTGAAACAAAGCGCCATTGTGAAAACAATGCTGTAATGAAAATGATGTCACATGCACGAGTATGGCACGAGCCATACTGACGGGGAAATATTAATACATATGCATGGTAAAAGAGCTATAACGCTCATTACAAAGCACTAAACGCCGGGAGTTAAGAAGTGGCTGAAGATCAGTGAACCGTGGATGGTGCTTGGCGAGAGAATGGAGAGTGTGGGAAGGTGAACCCGACGCAGATGGTCCGTTCACCGAACCGCCTGGCGGACAGACGTCCTGGGTCGGTCCTCGTGTGATCCCTCCTGGGTCCCCTGACGAGTTACACAAGGACAGTTTGGAGAGGCCTAAATCATTTGCTCATTATTTATTTCACTTAATTGACCAGAACACCGGGGTTAACACTCCTACTCTTTTGAATACAGTTCCATGACGTCCTTAATGGCCACAGTGTATCAGAACTTTGGTTTAATGTCTTGTGTAAAGGACAGTACCTTCTACAGCTCCATGCTTCCACCACAATGCTGGGGTATTGAGCTTTTTGACCCTGAGGGAAAATGGCCCCCTACTGGCCCGACTATACCACTTCAAGCGCCAGTTTCGTATCCCCAGGCGCAATCCCATCTAAGCACTAACCGAGCCCAATCCAGTTTAGCTTCCGAGGTTTGACATGAGAAGGATACGAGGTGATGTGACTGCTGGCTTAAGACAGCATGGGCAAAGAGGCCTAAGGGCATGGCTCCTCCTTACATGGCCTTTCAGCTTCAGTTTTCAATTCTACTTGTCGTCTGGCTTTGTCAGGAGGGTGTTGCCTCATGGGTATTACATTTGATATGCGTTTTGCTTTCACTTTGCCAGCAAATCAGTAGCTTGTAGTACATTTTTTCAGTGAGAAGTAAACTTAACATTGCCTTAATAAGTGTATTATTCCACGTTCATTGTTCAAGAGAGGTGCTACATTCCAAGGATATGTGACACATTCTAGGGCTCTGAGGGACTTTCAAAAGAAGAGGGGAAATTTTATTATGGGGACTTTTCACTCCAAATTACTTTATTTTAGAGATGTAACCACAAGATCAGAACAGCTGCTGATGTACTGTATTTGTGTACTGTAGGAAATTGGACCATACATGTACAGCAAACAAAATCCTGAGTGCAAATGTACAGCACATAGAATTAGGATGAATATTTATGAAAAAAATCCCGAACATGAGGGTTAGGTTAAATATCACAAACACTGATACACAAATTGACTGGGACGTCCTTTAGCACTTTTCTAAGACAATTATCAGATGATTGAGAGCTAAAGAGGGTTTGCCAGTGTCAGCACTTAGTCAGTTGATCCCCTCATCAATGTGGTTCTGTGTGGCTCTGCACGGCGCTGACAACGCTTAGGTTGTGGGTTCGATTTCCATTGGGACCACATATACTGAAAAATGTATGCATTCATTACTGTAAGTCGCTTTGGATAAACGCGTCTGCTAAATGGCATATATTATATTATCAAAGTGCAAACATTTACAATACAAAGGACATAGACCTCTATGTTTTGAACAGTTTTCAAGCCTAATATCAATACAATGATCCTGTAGTACTGTTCAGATATAATACAGCAGTTATACTGTAGTGCTGTATAGGTATAATAATACTTTTGTGTACAGATAGATATTGTAGTGAAGAACAGGTATAGTAGTAATATATTGTGCAGGTACAAAATACTATAGTGCTGCATAATAATATATAATAATATATTGTACAAGTATAATGATATTGTAGTACCTTACAGATATAATACTAGTATAATGATACTGTATAATTATACTATTGCGAAGTACAGGTATAATAGTACATTACATTACGTTACAGGCATTTAGCAGACGCTCTTATCCAGAGCGACTTACAGTTGACATTTCTTTACAATCCATTTATACAGCTGGATATTAACTGAAGCAATTCAGGTTAAGTACCTTGCTCAAGGGTACAACGGCAGTGTCCCACCTGGGGATTGAACCTGCAACCTTAACGTTACAAGCCCAGTTCCCTAACCATTATACCACACTGCCTACCGAGTGGCTTTTACGCACATCGCTTCGGCTTTCTCAAAACGGCTGTTTTCCTTTTAACTCTAAACTTTCCCAGAACATGGACGCAGCGGGTAGCGATGCGTGACGTCGATAGCTATATAGCTACCCCCTAGTCAGCATTGGTCGAGTGTGACTGTAACGATGCATAGCGTACCGTACACGAAGGGCTACAGCCTGTTCCTCTTTGATAATTCGTTTAGGCAGCATTATCTACCAAGTTTAACTTCAATTTGAGTAATGTAATAGTAATGTGCTGTACATGTATAATGCTGTAGTGTATAGGTATAATGATACAGTAGTGTTGTACATGTATGTAATAGTGTACTGTTCTTTTTTCACAAATGTAATAAAAAAACAAAAACGTTACCACTTGAAAATGTTTGACTTGACTATTACTACTACTACTAAAGTACTTACTTATACTTACTGGAAGTAGTAATATACTATTTTAAATATACCAATTGAGCCTTAGGCGAGGAAATAGAGTCTCTTTTGGAACCTTTTATCTAGTTTGTGGATGTTCTACGCCTGAGGTTTAATCGACAACTATTTTTATTTTTGGAGGATTTACTTTATTTTTACTGTCAGACGTTTTAATAACCACTAGAGGAGGCTAGAATGACATATTCGATAGTAACGGTATGCCCTCCAAATTTAATTAACGTCTAATGATATTAATACCGTTATACAGCTCTCGAATGGGATTCTTCTGAATGGAATGTCATAAAGAAGAACTGAAATGTCTGAAATCTGGAATATAAAGTAGCCTAAAACATCTTTAACAAACAAAATTAAAGAAGCTTATGAATACCAAAAGTGCGCCAATAGCCTCACATATAATATATTAATCGTAAACGTAGTTTTGGAACTCAAATAATAAACACAAAATGAACATTTACATTCTACACCGTGTGGAAGTAAATCCAGATTTGCACTTTTTTCAATAAACATATGCTATAGTATACATTTAACAACTGTGCGTTCATTTCGCACGCTTTTGAATTGAACTAAGCTACAAAACACTCAAATTGAAGTTAAACTTGGTAGATAATGCTGCCTAAACGAATTATCAAAGAGGAACAGGCTGTAGCCCTTCGTGTACGGTACGCTATGCATCGTTACAGTCACACTCGACCAATGCTGACTAGGGGGTAGCTATATAGCTATCGACGTCACGCATCGCTACCCGCTGCCGTCCATGTTCTGGGAAAGTTTAGAGTTAAAAGGAAAACAGCCGTTTTGAGAAAGCCGAAGCGATGTGCATAAAAGCCACTCGCGCTGTGAGATCTATAGCGCACCGTTACGTTTGGCGACAGGCTTCAGCTGAAGAGAAGCGAGCTCAGTTAGCCAGCTTGCTAACTTGTATTTGTTGCTCACAGCTCGCGAGTAACTACAGTAGTACGCTGGCTATTTATTAGCCATTTGCCAGCCGGTTTTTCTTTTGTTGTCTACTGTTAATGTACGAGCCAGCTGGTTTAAGCGGTGTACATGGAGTTGTTCAAAAATGACGACTTTCACAGGCGTGAATAACCAACAGGTCAACTACACGCAAAGAACATTTCTTCTGACTTTCTCCTAACGCTAACTCTTCTCCGCCAAGCAGACACAGTGTAGCGGGCTTTCTCGCATGAGCCACCGCGGGACCAGGTTTCGGCTCTGCCACTTCGGAGATTCAGGATGAGAAAGCCCAAAGTGTGGCGGATGATTCTGGCGACATGTGTGGGCTCCTTCATCATAGTCGTCTTTTACTTTCAGAGCAACTTAAAGCCAGGTAAGTTATGACAAGGTGGATAGCCGCACGACTTTACAGTATTTAAAAGTTACAGTATTTAAAATGTGAATTATTGCGCTACATCAATGATGACTTCTCTGTAATTGGCACACTTATTATTATTATTATTATTATTATTATTCCCGCTACTACTTTACTACTACTACTACTACTACTACTACTACTACTACTACTACTACTATTACTATTAGGCTACTCGAACAAATGAATGAATTAATAACGGTGATCATTATTTCTTCTGTACTGTAAGTATAAGGTCAATTCTGCCGGTGCAGAATTTATTTGCCCTATGTGGTGCCTAGTTGCATAATCTATTAATGAAACAGGCATTCCTTTTACTTGTGTTGTAAATTCTGTACGGTCGTTCCATACCATTTAGCTTGAGTAGCCTACTTGGAAAAGACTAAGGAGGCTTGGTTATAGCTGGGCTGCGCCAGTTGTTAACTTTCCAATCATAGTCAGAAAATGTAACTGGCGATAATTTGGACAGCTGGAAACTCTGCAGTCACGGTACTTAATACTGTTATACAAAACCCACAGTTTTAATAAGGTAATACTACAACCCCCGCGGTTTGAATTAGGCTATTAACCACCAATGTTCTTTCCCTCCGAACATTGTAAGACGTTTCATGCCTTGGATTTATTTGCTTGGGGATTCAATAACTGCAGGATTTAAATGTAGTCTAATAAATCATCTCTCAGCAATGGCATCACGCAAGGAGTCATTCTAGCACTGGAAATCAGTGTTTGCGATTGTGCCATAACTTTGTAGTCCACTTCTGTTCCCTTAGGGAAACCTGCAGCAGTGCAGTCAATTCGAAATACTTGGCCCTTGAAAACCTACAAGATACCAGAGGAAGATTGTTATAGGCTAGTTCGTGCCACGATTCGTGAGCAATTATATTATGTCATAAGAACTGACATGGAGAGGCCAATATTGTTTCTCAGCTGAAGCCATTGTATCTCTTGGACTCCATCTATGTGACATTGGACTGTGCACAACTGTTTTATGTTAATATCTTGTTTGATGGGTAAAATTAATAACAGGACCGTACTGCATTTGACAACAACTTGCGCAATGCCACAGGGGGCAGTTTGATGTTATTTAAAGTGTTCATATTTATGTGAGACGGACTTGTCCTTGCTTGAGACAAAGCCGATGGGTGTAGAGGCTGATTGCTGAGCCAGCACGTGTCCTCATGTGGATGTTCAGTCGAAGGTCCTGCATCTGTAGCATCTGTTGGACCATGTTCATCTTCTCCTCCCCTCCCCAAGTCATCTTTTACAATTTTGATCAATTGTCCAATGTCCAGCAAGTCACGGTTTGTGGTGCGGCTATGTGAAAGGGGGGGGGGGAGGGACTGGTAAAGGTATTCGCCCAGGAACCCGAGGGCCATGCAGTGTTTGTGGACTGAATGCATGCAGCAGTCGTGAGCCGCTTCGCTGAAACTCCCTGGCCCCGTTGCTCAGTCAGTCCTTCCCTCGGCTCTCGCACACAATGGCTGCATTCAGCCCGGCAGGGCAAATCAAGATCACATCGCGGACCTGCCCAGTGTGCTAGGGATTTCCCCCCCCACCCCCTCCTCTTTCAAGCCTTTTGGGTCGATTTCATGAAATTCCCTCGTTGCCAGATTCGTTTTCAACTTTATTTTGCCAGATTTCAGTTTAGCTACTGAAAACCTCTGGAAGCACACTCTCTGTGTGAGCTTTTATCTGATTCATTTCTGACACTGTAGCATAAAAAGAGCTATTCAGGGCAAGGGATGAATGCACAATGAGGTTTGTGTATTTAGATGACTTTGACCCGGACCTCCTGCACTTATTGGTTTAATGACGGGCCTCATCTCATACAGGTAACTGCCAAAATAAAGGAAACAGGAGTAAATGAAGGGTTCTGGTGGGGGGGTGCATTTTTCTGGTGTGGTATAGGTCCACTCAACCCATTCGAGGGCAAGATAATGCCAATGAATACAAAGCCATTCTGAGTGATCGTGTGATCAGTGAAGGTCATCCCATGGTGAAGAATTTCTATCTCTATTCTAAGCCATATGCCTTGGCTGTCTCAGTCATCAGATCTGAACACAATAGAACACTTACGGGAGATTCTGGGTGGCGCCTGAGTCAGCGCTTTCCACTACCATCAAGAAAACACCAAAGTATGGAGTTTCTTGTAGAAGAATGGTGTTGCATCTCTCCAGTAGAGTTCCAGACACTCGTAGAATCTATCTAAGCCAAGGCTAATTGAAGCTGTTCTGGCAGCTTGCGGTGGCCCAACAGTAAGTCATAAGTTAAGGCACTATGTCGGTTTCTCCGTTATTTTGCCAGTTACCTGCATGTTCCCTTGCACAACAGTTTCCTGTGTTTTAATATAGGCCTACATGTAGGGCAGGCTACATGTAGCAGCTTGTGAAATGCATTCAGGAAGCTTGCAAGGGTTACGACCTTCCTGTGCTCCAATGGGCACTGTGTGTCGCTCTCTATCTTGTTGCTCTAGCACTGTGGCGTTTGTTCCGTAGATGTTCAGTTCCCCCCACCCCCGTTATTGTGCAGTGCATGCAATCCCTATGCAGATGGTCAGATCTGTCAAAGTTCAATATAATTATACACCATGCACTGCATTTGTTCTATTGTCCCAAGCCAGGAGACCGAAAAAGCCTAACGTTTTGTGGTTGTGTCACCAAAATAGCTATATGTTCATCCAGAATCCTGCGACCCAAGATTTTTATATAGCCACAGGAAATACAGAGAAAAGAGACAGAAAACAGACATTAACGTGCACGTTTTGAAGGAATATCTGTTCATTGACTTTTCCAGCAGCATTCTGCTTTGAAAGCCCTGTTGACGATCTACCTCTATCTTTTAAACCCTTTTACATTTTAAACTGTCAACTCTACTCCGCAACACTACTGTAGGAAGACTATGACCGTGTCCAAGAGCGAGTGAGAGGTGAATGGAAGGTCGATGGAAGATGAAGGGAGTTCAAAGATCAAATGTAAACAGGAAATGGGAAACACACACTTGATGTACAATTTTTTTATTTATTTGACTACATTATGAATTTCCTTGGGCATAAGCACCCAAACCTTGAGAGACTTTTCCATGTGAGTTCTGCAATTTTTTTTATTATTATTTTTTTAATGTTATTTTTTTTAAATTCCCAATTTCACTTTAGAAAGAGGGCTAGATGTGAGGCTGCGGTGGCATTTGGCTCCAACACTGATCCTACTAATGTGTGTGGACCAAGCAGGTGGTGCATCCCCCACTGTAGCAGCACCCTCTCATACCGACGCTATCCGGACATGAGCAGAGATGCCTGGGGCCACTATTGACCTGACAAAAGAGGATTGCCAGTATAATTTCAGAGCAGTACACGCACACACACGCACACACACACACACACACGTGCACACACCACACTCTGTTCAGGGTTCCTCCTCATGGAGCCTCGTGAACATGACCCTGTAAGTTTACCTCTTCTTACTCAGTTTTATGTTTGTCATTTTAACCACAAAAACCCAATGGGCTGGATTCAGTCAATATTTGTCCTTAACGTGGGAATTTACAACTAAACCGTGTCACCAGAATGAACCTTTGCCTCAGATGTTTGTGAAAACATGTTTGTGAAAACGTATTTATTTAAGTCAAAGTTAAGTACAAATGTTTATTGAATCCAGGAATAAACCCAATTTCATGTAGGCTATTTGCATGCCTGGTGTAATTCGGTTAACTTGAGAGGAAACTAATTTGCAACGGATGCACACAATTTTACAGCATTATCGGGTATTAACAGCTGAAGCAGAGGAAAGCTGGCATAGGATCCAGTTCAGAGTATGGCCTCAGTGCTAGTTTTGGGCTGTGTTTCCAAGTGTAGGTCTGGAGTGCAGTGGATGTAGGATCAGGCTCTGTGCTGATCCAGGTTTAAATATCCTTGTGTGGGTCCAGGGTAATGGGTTTTTTTTTTTTTGAGCCGACGTGGGAATTTGATTGCATCTGGCAGAGGGGGTATCTTTGGGGGGAGGAAAGGGAGTACACAGGACCTCACGTAATGGATAGCAGGGTCTGATAACTTCCCAGCATAGTTACGCATTATTCAGCCCATACCAAAGGGGATATGAGGGACTAGGGAGACCCTCAGCTCATGCCAATGTAGCGGTGGGTAAAAAAATAAAAAATAATCATGCTACAGGGAGTATTTTTTGTATTTTTTTGTATTGTTATGTTTTTCAGATTTTTTTCCCTTTTTTAAAAAAAATCCCAATTTGGTGGCCAATTCCACCTTCTATTATTCCAACTATCCCCCCGCTGCTAGCTCATTTCTGACACTGGCAGTGGCAGGAACAACGAACCGCCTCCTCTGAGACAGAATTCGCGAAATGGCGACCGTGATTCCGACCAGATAGAAGCTTATCTGCAGCGAGCTCATGCCAGCTTCCCTTCCCCCCTCCCTGGGGCGGACAGTCAGTTTCCCGACCAGAGCTGGACTGGCGCGGCCTGGAATCGAAACCCCGCTCGCAGTGGACAGCTTGCATCCCAGTCGGACACTCTTACCGTTATGCCACCCGGGAGGCCGGGGCGGAGGGTTTTTAACCGTAAAACAGGCAATTTTACCACATTAGTGCTCTTTTAATCTGTAGGCATATGTAAATATTGAGAGAGTCTACGGTGGTCTGCGGCCCAGGGCAGGTCATGTGTGGATCAGCACAGCTCCCTCTGGCAGCTCTGCCTCTTGGAGTTGAGTTGTTACACTCAGGGGTAGACGATCGTGTGGTCCGGGTCCACGGTTTCTAACCAGACCGTCTGCAGAAGTGCGTCCTGCGTGATGAAGTGTCCCTCGGGGTTGCTCAGGCGATCATGATATAGCACGGATTCCTCCACGTGTATTCTCATGTTTACAGGCTAGACTTCCAGCTGTGTTCACGGTGGGAAATAACAACGTACTATGCCAATAAGGGGATTTCTCTTTTTTTTATATATATATATATTTTTTAAGGAATTGTTTTGAAAGCCCTGCAGCCATGTTGTCAAGTGATTGCACCTGCTCACTTCGTTACGTCTGCTCGAAGCTTTCAGTTCTGAGGGAGATTGATTCATTCGCCGAGGGAAAACACTGCGCAGAGCGATGGGCACTGGGCGTGGAGACACCAGGCTGAACCTAACTTCGTAATCCGTCAATGAATCATTTGAACATTGGAATGAACCTTGGGCCCTGGTTGTTTTTCAGTCGGCTTTGAGGCAAGCTTTCCCATCGATGTCTCCGGACGGAGTCCCAGAGACCTGAAGCAACTTCCTCCTCCTCCCTTAGTCCCCGAAGGCAAACCGCCAAACGGATTGCACATACTGATGCCGCACGAGGCATGTCGCATAGCCACTAATGCCCCCACCATGTTGTTTCTCCTCATTTTGGTGTGTCGAGTGTGCAGTTTTGTCATTTCTTTATGGCTGACATCAGTTTTAACCTTTAGCAGATGTTGGAGAGTACATGCAAAGCAGATGTATGTCATACGTCAGGTGGCGTTGTTGTAAAACTCGGGGCATGTGTACACGCAGATGCACATTTTCCACAGCTGCTCATATTAGTTCTTTAGCAGCAGGAGTCCCATCCCCCAGTCAGTGTGTGATTGACTGCGGGCGTTGGTAGAGAGCAAGGTTCATGACATGGACAGGAAGACACATTGCCCTTACTGTGTCAAACACTTCCTGAGCCGTTGGCACCAGGAGAAGGGGAGCGGTGTTGGTGCGCGCTAGTGAAAACGAAGTGCTGGTGTGGCTACGTAAATGTGAAGTGGCTCAGTAATGTGACCAGGAAGCGTCTGGGTTTGAAATGAGAGGTGCTTTCCTACAGTGTCAGTGAAATGAGATCATTTTAGGTTTCCGGTGGATATAGTCACACCTCCGGCTTAACAGCAATGTGGTCAGCCCCTCTTTGTCGCCACAGCAGCGTGGGGCGGCTATGAATCGCACATTGAACATTCAGGAACATTTCGCACAGCAGCACGTGAAGCAATAGCTCGAGGAACCTGTGTCTGTGGTTAAACTGTACAATTTACTGTGTGGCAATTTTTTTTTAAAGGCAATGTTTTGGTGAATAGGTTTGACGGTGACGTGTGGTGGCGGTGAGTTTATTCAGCAACGTTTCAGGGAAAACAACGATTGAGCAACTTGTGCTAATCTGGAAGCTATAGTTTCCAAAAGGAAGGGTAGTAACACCGTAGAATAAAGACAGTAAATATACAGGAGGACACAGAAGCCCTGGTGTACGTCCAAATAAGGCAAAGCACCTAAACCTTACCTTTTAAGCATCCAGTGGGGGGGGTTTAATCCCGGTGTCCTTTCAGTGACAGCTCGACAAAGATCGTCTGGCCGCAACCACTAAAACAACGTCGACAGCAAGAATCTTCAAAAATGTATTGAGAATGGTCATCCATTCTCAATACAGTCTCGCTGTGAAAACACAGAGGGCCCTTTGGTTTCAAAGAGAACCAGCTGGTTTGTATTTCGCGGAAAATGCGCTGCATTAACACAGCAGGCCAGGCAACAGAGAATGCTGAGTTTGGTCAACTTGGAGAACGCAAGAAAGTGAGGTGTCTGTACTCCCTGCTTCCTCGCTCCCTCTCTCCTTTTAACTCTCCCTCTCTCTCTCTATATATATATATATGTATATATAATATAAATCCCTCCTGAGTCATGTATAATTGCTCTCCTGCTGAAACCCTCTCTCAGCCAGTACATGCTGGCATGCTGTGTGAGTGGATTTGTACTGGGGAGGGCTGTGTTGTGCCTTGCCAAGTCTCACCCAGGTGTGGAAAAACACACCACCTTCCGTCCTACCTACCACTGTCTAGCTGGACTCACACACACACGCCTCTATTGTATATATAAATCTTCCTTACATTACTGTTCAAGCTCAGTCGGATTGCACGGAGACCGTTGATGGACTGCGTCAAGTCATTCCGCAGGTTTTCAGTAGGATTTAGGTCAGGGCTCTTGACTCGGCCACTCGAGGACATTCATCTTTTTGCCTTTCAGCCACTCCACTGTTGTTTTAACGGTGTGCTTTGGGCTATGTTGAAAGGTGAACCTCCTTCCCAATTTCAACTTTCTTGCAGAGGGCAGCAGGTTTTCCTCAAGAATCCTTCTGTATTTTGCTCCGTCCATTTTCCCTTCTATCCTGACAAGTGCCCCAGTCCCTGCTGATGAGAAATACCCCCATAACTGAAAGCTGCCACCACCATGCTTTACAGTAGGGATGGTCTCCTTTGGGTGATGTGCTGTATTGGGTTTTCACCAAATGTAACATTTGCATTTAGGCCAGAAATTTCGATCTTGGTTTCATCTGACAACAACACTTTTTGCCACATGGCTTCAGAATCTTCAGTGGGTTTTTTTGCATACCTCAAATCGGACTGAATATGAGTAGTGGCTTCCTTCTTGCCACCCTACCATACAGACCAGAATTGTGGAGAGCCTTCTGTATTGTTGACGCATGCATACATTGACCACTCTTTGCCATAAAGTCCTGTAGCTCCTTCATAGTTGCCATTGGCCTCTTGGTGGCCTCTCTGATCAGTCTCCTTCTTGCTTGGTCATCCAGCTTGGATGGACGGCCTGATCTAAGCAAGGTCTTGGTGGTGCCATGCACCTTCCACTTCTTAATTAGGGTCTTAATCTTGCTCCAAGGGATATTTAAGGCATTTGAAAGCCAATTTCCTTATATGTGCCTTTCCACACCTTTATCCCAGAGTTATTTTGAAAGCTCCTTGTTGCTCATGGTGGATTCTGTACTCTGAAATGTAGTACGCGAGCAGTGGAATCCTCTAGGAACAGCTGATTGTATTCAGAAGTCATCAGAATCACTACAACTGAACACAGGTGGAGGCCAGGCGGGGTGTAGACCAATGCATGCACAAACACTCATGCCCTGTGTATATTTATTGCGGACAAACACACAACATCCTAAGTGATGGTAAGAGCAGATGAAGCCAAAAAAGTTGGGAATTTCAAGGCACTCGGCGATCTTACTTACCTCTGTCCTATGTCTTGACAGTACTTTCCAGCACACACTTTTGCTTTTCGGAAGGTTAGTTCGTCTGTTCTCCCAAACAGCTGGAGGTATACAAAACTTAAAATGTAGGCCTAGTCAATGTGTGTAAATGCATAAAAATATAATTGGGAAAAAAAAAAAAAAAAAAAAGTTTTCCCTCCAAATGTTTAAACTTCTGCCCTTTATGCAGCGAGATGACGTGGGATTTTGCGTTTATATTATTGTGCTGGAAGGGGACCGCGAGACCGTCCAACACGGTGAGATTAAAACCTTTCCAGTTGCTCCTAAATTGGGTAAGGGGGCCCACATGTCTCTGGCCCTCTGTGAGAGCTCTGATATGGTGCCTCCATGTGCTCCTCATTAGAGCCTGCTCCGTGGGGGGAACCGCCCACTCAACGTTGACCGGCAACAAGTCGAGCGCTCTGCCAAGTCGGCCCGTTTTTCCTCTTGTCGCGCGGTTCATTATTTGCGTTTCGTAAGCTTCGCGGCCTTCCCGTCCCCGCCGTTTTCGCGCATTTCACTTTCGGGAAGTCCTGATCCGTGGGAGTCGGGGGTTCAGGAGATAGCGCAGGTCACGCCGACGCAAGCGCAGCACGCAGCCAAGCGTAGGCGTGGTGTCGGCCTCGGGTCTGTGTGGGTTTGTGTGTCCTCTCCGTGCGGCGAGCTGGGTCTGTGTGTCCTGTTCACGCAGCTGGTGTAAGTTATTTGAAAGGTGCCGGGGTGCTACTGTCTTGAACTCTTGAAATACCCGTCAATCTGAGGTGTGCATTCTCAATCCGAGATCCACAATGGAGTCCCAGGGGGCCCTTCGCCAAATGGGGAAAAAATATATATGGAATCCATATTTAATAAATTCCTTTTTTTAATCATTTAATTTGCCATATGTATATATTTTTTCTTACACATGTAACAATTACAATAGACAAAACCTCAACAACAGTGGCCGCTGAAAAGAGAGGGAAATAAAGGAAAATAAAGAAAGGAATAAAGTCCCTCCTGCCACAGGCTCCCCTCCCCGGGCCCCCACATGAACCCCAAGCCTCCCCTGTGGGTGTACGGTTCCTCCAAATTCCACGTTTTAGACTCTCAGATAAAACTAACCTTCCTGCCTATCCATTGAATGCTTTCCCTTTTCAGAATATTTTGCTTATATCTGCATATTTTACATTTACAAACTTGTATATTTCAGACTTTCAGACAAAATAAACGTTGTCTGGTTTAACCATCCTTGGTGATATTGCGACCATCATAATTATGATTGTAGTGATGATTATTATTAGTATTATATTGTGCTAAATGGCAACATGATAATGGCATGAAGCAGTAGACGTGTTTCCATGTACCGGTGCATTAAGTAGCCTCTGCACTGCAGCTTGTGTCTGAGAGTATGCGGGTCAGTACAGCAGGTTTTGACTTGCGAGTGTTCGGTGGAGGAGGCTCCCCGCAGCGCTCTTAACATTTGGCTGCGGGGTTTTCGCCCCTTCCTTCCTCCCAGAAGCCCTTTTAAAACGGCCCGTTGGTGCCGGCGCCCCGGCTCCCTCCAAAGCGCCGTCGCCCCGTGGTTAAGGGGCTTTAGGCCGCCTCGTCTCGCCACGCCCGTACGGGGGCCACGTAACCCAGCGCTCACGGGGTCACGCCGCATTGACGGCACGCTTGAGCGCTTGAGTTACGATCAAACGGCCTCCTAAACCTTTACTCCTCTCCGTCTCCCTGCGCACTCTCAAAGCAAATCACGTTTATTTATGTATTTGTGTAGTGCATTTCACAAAACATTTGTCACAATAGCAGACCCCCACACACACACACAAAAGCAAGCCCAGGGCAAGGAAAAACTCCCTCGGTGGATCAAATATGAAGGAACAGCACTCTGCAGTCCTTCCTCCTCCTACAGGCTCTGGGCATTATTGGGTAAATGACAATAAACTAAAGATGCTGGCCACAAAATAAGCTGAGATGCTTGGGGAATGAAACGTTGCTGATGCTGGGTAGGCTTTGGCTCCCAACAGTTGATGAAAATGCAGATAAAGCCCCCCCCGTTCAGCATCTGTCAGCCATGCTGCCAGGTAACCATGTTCAGATGACCAATCCGTCTTTCGTAACATCGCCGTGAGAAAGGCTTGCAGCTGGCTGAAACACATTGTCTTTTTAAAGTTGTTTTAACAATGAAGGCTTCTTTTTTTTAACATTCATTGCTCTCCCTGGGGTGTCTGACATTCCTGTATTTAGCAATGATGCATGGCCCAGTGCAACAGCTATGAATCCCCAAGACCATTCACCCAGCGGTTCGGCCTATGGGAACGGCATTCGGGAAAACAGGAAGCCAGGGCCGAGTTACACCAAGAGAACAAGCTCCGATTGGATTTAGTGCTCAGGGCCAGGGTATTTATAGAGGTGAATGTTTAAAGGCGTTCTAAATATTTGGATAGGGCCAGATTAGTTGACGGGATTAAGGACGAAGAACGCCCGCGGCGATCAAGGTTGCCATCCGCGCCACCGTGATAGCGTTGATGCAAACAGTACGCTTTTATTCCTCCGACTGCAGCCAGCCAAATCCTCTCAGTTAGAACCCACGACAGCACAGCTGTGTGCCAGTCCCTACTAGCTACAACAGCGCTATCAGGGCAGTGTAAGTTTGTCTTTAAAATGTGCTTGAGAAAATAAAGAAATAAGTTTATAAATATGTAGAAGATTTTAGATTGTCCAGTTTCAGTTTGGTCTGACTGTCCAGAACAAGGAGCGTGAGGTGGCGCACAAATCGGTAGATTAATGTTCGTTTTATGTCAGTGGGGGACCGTCTTCTTTAAAAGGATGCTGAAGTCGGCGGTGAGGGCTAAGGTCGGGAGCCGCTGTAATCCAGCTGTGGAGGAGTGGATTACGTGGCAGTAAGTGTCCCTCCTGACACACCTCTGCTGTGTGTTCTGCGTTAATCTACAGCTACTCTGCGGCACGGCTTAGACACACGGGCCCCAAAGCGCCGATCTGTCAAACGAAATTCCACTCTGGACAGAGAGGAAACGCGTGCAGCCGCGTGCGTGCGTGCGTGTGCGCGCGTGTGTGTGTGTGTGCGTATGCGCTAGGACTAGACTGAAGTAAGGAGCGGTAGAAATATTAAGAACCTAAGGCCCGTCGTGGGGTCCCGTGTCTGCATGTGGACAAAATTCAATTTCTGATCCTTTTCGCCCGTCTTGTTGCCATGAGGAGCCGCTGAGGTGCCCTTTTAGAGAGAGAATTGAAAGGGGGAAATTGAAGGAAAAAAAGGCAAAACAATGACTGTGAGGAAAGCGGGGCCCCAGTGGAGGAATCTCGTACGTTGTTTTAGGCTCGATGCCACGGTGGCGTGGCCGTCAGGGCTGCGTCTCCCTGGCGCTGACCTCTGGCCGCGGGCGGCGCCGGCTTTATCCGGCGTGTGTGCTACCTGCTCCTGCAGATGGGCCTGCTGTAGCCCGCTCGTTGCGGCGTGGTGTTTTGTATTTCGGATAGGTTGGTCAGTGCTGCCGATTGACCGTGCGCAGTGTCCGTGCGGGCGCAGCGCAGCGCACATTGTGACACGACTTGTGCAGATGCCGCGCCGTCGGACACGGCCAGCCGTTTATACGACGAGCGCCATCTGGGCTAGCAGCAGGAAATCTTCACACACACACACACACACACACACACACAACACGTACTACAGCAACCCTCACACACACACACACGCACGCACGCACAACATGGAAACGTACTACAGCAACCCTCACACACGCACAACACGGAAACGTACTACAGCAACCCTCACACACACACACACACACACACACACATGCACAACACGGAAACGTACTACAGCAACCCTCACACACACACACACACACACCAACCCTCACACACACAGACACACACTGCTGATTGAAGCAGTGCTGATTGTTTTAAGATGAAACATGAGCAGCAGTGGAGTTTGCGATGCCTCCGGTTATTGCAAATGAGCAAACGAACACCCTCAGAAGGCGTGAACTTTGGCACAGACACAGGCCTGCTCTGTCCAGATAAGCTTGAGCCTCGACAGCAATCTAACCAGTGGGCCACACGCGTATCGCTTCATGCCCTTTTCCTCAACAACCTTCTCTGGTCTTTGAGAAATCCCACCTGACATTGTCTGCCTTTTTAAAACTAATTACACAGTTTGTTTCATCACGATCGATATCGAGCTCGAGTCCGACGATAGGACAACATTTTAAACTCCGGGTTTGAACTCTTTGTGAAATGGTTTCTTTGCATTATTGCGGAAGAGAAGGATGTCACATATGAGGGTGGAGGCGGCGAACGTGTCTGAACTCGTCTGTCACCCATGGCTCAGGTGGGAAAGAATGTGGCTGGTTCAACGGCAGAGGAGAGGGAGAGGGAGAGGGAGAGGAGTCGAGTCTGTTGGAGACAACCCGCTCCGGCTCACACTGGAAAAACCCCCCGAAACAGCCTGAAGAGTGTCAGCATGCATCAGGCAAATCAGACAAAAGGGCAAGAGAGAATCTGCTGACTTCATACCCCGCCCTATTCGTGCCCACAGGGACTGTTTTATGTGTGCATTTATACCACTCAAAAAACGAAAAAGAGTATGTATAAAAAAAAAAAAGAAAAGGCTAAAAAAAGAAGCCATCTTAGGAATGTGATTAATACTGAATTAGTTTGGTTAAAGTAAGAGGATAGGGGAGTATATGAATGGCTCTCCCTCTCCGTGGCTGGAGGGTGGGGGGGGGGGTGTAGAGAAGGCCAGCCTGCTGAATGAATAACTGTTTTCATACTGCCGTCTTTCGCCACTCCTTTATTGAACATTAATGCGCAGGGGGGACATGGCGTTTTCTTCAGCTGCGAGACGACGGCCTTCTGCTACGGCCTCTTTTAATGTCGATTACCACGCTATTCACATTCTCCTCCACTGGGGGGGAGGGAGGGGGGGGGCATGCGACTGCACCCTTTCAATCTTTTTTCACCGTCAGTAAGGCGTGCGCCCCGCTCTTCAGATGAGGAAGGGGCTTGACTTGTAGTTCGATCATAAGACGGTGAGCGATTGAATCCTTTCTTTCACTTTGTTTTTTGTGGGTTATAGATGCAGAGCGGTGTCACGCCACCGCGTAAAATGGAACAAACGTCGAGAAAGAAAAGAGGGTGGGTTGCGCTCCGTAGCTAGGTGGGGAATGCGCTGTGTTTCCCTGAAGAGCGGGAGGATTATTCTCCTGGGAGCAGCCTTTAGAAAGAGGCCCTGAAGGCCTTTTGTAGCACAGTGATTCACTGGGCTTTGGATGGGGCGGGGGAGTGAGAGGGTCATATATTGGAATTTTTGAAAAGCAGATGGCGATCGCTGAACCTGATCGCGGAGTTTTGGAACCCTTTCCAAAGCTGTAGAGCCTGTCTCCTTGGATACGTTCCGAAGTGGACGAGGTTTACCCAGTGTTGAGTGTGGCCACATGCAGTTGACCAAAAAAGTGAAAAAAATTATGTAACGCAACATAATCATTTTAAGGCCCGTCTGCTTTTATGAAGGAAAGGTGGGAGGTGGAAAAAACCCACGACGTCATCAAGTTTTCTCATTTGTTAATAAGCAAGTAAAAAAAGAAAAAAAAAAAGTCTAATTACAGCACTTT
This sequence comes from Aldrovandia affinis, assembly GCA_029706075.1. Classification (NCBI taxonomy): domain Eukaryota; kingdom Metazoa; phylum Chordata; class Actinopteri; order Notacanthiformes; family Halosauridae; genus Aldrovandia; species Aldrovandia affinis. The sequence goes on along the minus strand of JAINUG010000075.1, from coordinate 2,806,067 downwards.
CTGTTTACGACTTTAATTAAAGCAGGCGTGCGCACGTGGAGATTTCGCTCACCCCACAAAAGTCTTTTGTTCAGACAGGACGGTGTGGCTCCAGTTGGAGCAGTTAAACTGGGGGTGTCTATTGCTGATGAATTTTTCCAAGGCAAACATGGCGGGCAGTGTGAAACCCAACCCTGGCTTTCAGAGCAACTGTCTTCCATTAACGCTTAATCTCCGGGCCGAAACCCGACGCCCCGGGGGAAAAGACGCAGCTTTGAGGAAGGCGCGGCCCGTTCAGCCGGGGTCAACGTGGACATGCGCATCGTGCGCTCCCCCCCCCCGCAGCTCATCTCGCGTCTGCGGTCCACAAAACAAACCCGTCCCTGTTTTTTTTTTGTTTTTTTTCAGTGATGATTAGGATCCAATTATGGATTACCTGCTGTCAATTACTTTGAAACTTTGAGAGGCTCCTTTAATTCCTTAGGGGGTTAATGGAAAAATACCTGAGTCATTAATCCTGAAAGGAAGTGATGAATGGGGATGAATGGGGATGACAGGTGGCTCGCTTTCTGTCAAGCTGACGTTGTTGATAAAGTGCAGAACGGCGCAGCTTAATATGATGAGATGTTGGGGAGGGGGGGGGGGGGGGGCGTACATGGACAGCAGCAAACAGCAGAAAGGCAGGTGGCTTCTTTTTAGCCAGCTAAAGGACTTTCGCATTTACAAGAGGAACGTTCTGCAGACACTGGCCGCCCTGTTTGACGGGATTGCTAGCCGGGCAGAGATGTTGAAAAAGTGCCTGTTGACTTGTGCGCAACCACACTGTGCCCTTCTGTCGTAGTGGCCTGCGCCGATGCCAGTTACTGTGGGCACTGCACCGTCAGCAGCCACCCTGCCTCTGGTTCTGTCTCACACAGCATTCAGCCACATCAGCAAGGAGGTGGCCTGGCACGGCCACAGAACCGCCTTATTCCATGGCCTGGTTGAGTCCGTCTGGTTACCTAGAGCCTCTGTTCAGAAGTTGTGTATCGAAAGATTTATCACATTTTCAATGCCCAAAAAACCATGCGTTTCTTCACGAGGATTTTCTTCTAACTAACTAACTCAGCAGATAATTATGCAGTTCAAGCAGAGCTGAGGCGAATGCAGATCTTTGACTTTGCTGAAAGGTACAATAGAATTTGGCCTACCCGCCCAGAATTCGAACCTACGACCACTTTGCTGTGCGTTACGTTCTCGGGTGGCAATGAAGGTAGGTCGCCTTTTGGTCGGAGCATAATGGCCCGTTGCTGCTGTTGCACATACTGTAAGCGCTCAGGCGGTGTTTTCTGAATGCAGTCAGGTCAGGCTTTGGTGGCAGGAAACCCTTCTTTACGTTCAGGGTCCTCTCTGCTTCTCCATTGAGGCGACGACAGTTCGAAGCCAACCGTTTATTCGGTTGTAAGTTTGAGCAAGGGCAGCATTCTTTCAAAAGAAGATGACTGCATTCACCGATACCGTGCAGGGTGGGTGACGTAACAGAGAATAGCAGAAGCTGAAACCCAAGTCTTGTCGGCGCGATCTGGATAAGCTGAAACCGCTTCCTCTTTCCTGTTCTCATTGTGAGGCGTCAGATTGAGCAGGACCGCGAATCCACAGCTACGGCCGAAGACGCTGCGACAGCATTTATCCAGCAAATCTTAACTCAGTAACTGTAAGTGAGGGTTTAAGTACCCTTGTCCGAGGTGTCGCAGTTGCCCAGCATGCCGTTCCCCGGCAGGAAATACACATTGCACGCAGACATCTCGGATATATATCAATTAGCCATTGAGTCACAGTCGAAAGAAGTCCTCCTTTTGCCACCGATATAGTAATTGTTGCTAACAGTTTGTCAGCCCAATCTCGATTATTAGATTCTATAGTTATTGAAATTACGTTAGCTGTTGACCCAGTGGCTCCCACCCATCCTGCAATATCAGAGAGCAAATCCCTACGTTTCCTAATTACATCACCTTTATAGCAGTGGTGGTCCGTCAGGGCCTTCAAGGTATTCTCTGAATACCCTAGTAGATTAGAGAAGTCAATGCAATTTTAATAATAAAAATAGTTATGATTATTGTAAACAATATTCCTTATATAAATTATTTTTTTCTATTTCTATTGCCATTTCACTAGATTTTTTGAACTGTTTGAGTAAACTATGCCTCCCTCCTTTGGTGGATGATGGTAATTATAGCAGTTACAGCGATCTCATTCAGCCCAGGGGATTCTCTGAGCATAGCAGAAGACCCTTGCTGTACAGTATAATGCAGAGTGACAATAAAACCAACCAATCAAAATGCGTTATATGGTGGGCGGGAATGCCGCGGGGTATTCAGGATGTTCTGTGGAAGGTCCTGTGATATTAGCCAATTATAAACATTAGCCCATTAAACGTGATGTTTCGTTAGCAAGGGTTGGCTAATTTGGAAAATGGCAACTGGTGGCTGAGATGTCAAGATAGAGATCGATCTGGTAAGTGACTTGTTCAGCGTGCCATTTAGTCGACGAAATTTCACTGAAAAAAGTTGAAATAGTTGGCAGGGGTCGACCGAAACCAAAGCTTGGACTTCAGCAGCCAGGCAAAGGCTGCACAAGACACTTTAGTGAGGCAAATTATAGCCGCTACAAATGGCTAACAGCTAGCGCACAGTTGAACAGGTTGTTTTGCTGGGACTGTTTGCTATTCAAAGGGGCCATGGAATAATTTTGACGCAGATTCCATCCACTGTGCAGCGGGACACATCTCACAACTAAGAAGCTTTGATTTTTGTTTTCTGCTGTTTACTTTCAATGGCATTTTTGCCTATGCTGATGTCCATCCATCCATCCATTATCTAAGCCGCTTATTCCTGGTCAGGGTCGCGGGGGGCTGGAGCCTATCCCAGCATGCGTTCTGGGCGAGAGGCAGGAATACACCCTGGACAGGTCGCCAATCCATTGCAGGGCACACACACCATTCACTCACACACTCATACCTACGGGCAATTTAGACTCTCCAATTAGCCTAATGTGCATGTCTTTGGACTGTGGGAAGAAACCGGAGTACCCGGAGGAAACCCACGCGGACACGGGGAGAACATGCAAACTCCGCACAGAAAGGCCCCCGGCCTGGATTCGAACCCGAGACCTTCTTGCTGTGAGGCGACAGCGCTATCCACTGCACCACCGTGCCGCCCTATGCTGATGTACTTTTCGGAATTCTACAAAATAAATCTTTAGATGTACAATTTTGCCTCGCGAGGATTGAAGAATCAAAATTTGACAGCTTCTACGAGGATACTGTGAAGGCCGTTGGTGAGCCACCCAATTTGAGGGGGAGAGGGAGCAGAGATGTCCGTTGTCACTACAGAAATCTGCACGGTACGGTGATCGGAAACATTCTCACTCAAATAACCAACCGGTTCAAAGACCACGAAAGACTGTCCTTTGTTGCACTGCTCGAACCTCAGCTGTTCTCTGATTACAAGACTTCTTTCCCAGAAACTACACTGGCGAGCCTGGGCCAAAGCTATGGACACTTTGACTTGACAAGGCTCAAGACTGAACTGCGTGTGATGTATGCGATGTCTGATTTCCAAGGAAAGGGTCCAGGCGATCTACTGACCTTCCTTCAAACTAAAGGGCTTTGTGAAGCCATGCCTCAACTGTATTCAGTCACTTTATTCAGTTTAATTTGAACAATTCGTGTTTCCACCGCTTCTGTTGAGCGATCGTTTTCAGCTCTTAAACGGATTAAAACCTACAGCAGGAATAGAACTGGACAAAATCGACTTTCATCACTGGCATTTATTTCAATAGAGAAAGGAGCTTATTGTACAACTAAAACGGGAGAATAAACTGCACGATGAGGTCATTAATCAGTTCATCAAGAAGGAGAGGAGGATGGACTTCATCTACAAATGAGTGAGTGCAGCTGGGTTGTTTAAAAATTTAATTTCAATGTTTGTGTGTATAACAATTTGAAGTTGTAACAATGTTGCTGCTTTCCGGCTCTTTAATGGCTCTATAATTGACAGTATGACACTAGTTTCAGTTGTGGATGTAGGCCTAATTGTAAAATAAATATGCCTGTTGTGTGATCGGATGGCTTGCCATTGGTAGTGTTGAGTTGGCTATTTAAGTAGCTAGCTGATGCGCCGGATTTCTTTTTTTTTTTTTTGGGGGCGCTGCTATTGAAGGTCCATTGTGAGAAGGCACAGTCCGCCACTGCTTTATAGTTACATGAGAATCAAATGAGAGTGTCTGATTGATACACCTAATAGGGCAGTCCAAACTTAGGTCCACAATACAATTTAAGACATGTAGAAATAGAAGCTCTTGAAAAAGTCCAAAGAAGGGCAACTAAACTGATACCTGGTATGAAAGGTAAAAGCTATGATGATAGATTTAAGGCACTCAATCTATTTAAACTTAGCAAACGGAGACTTAGGGGGGATTTGATTGAGGTTTTTAAATTCCTAAAAGGGATTAACAAAGTGAAATACCAAAGATTTTTAAAGATAAGTGGGGTCAGCAGAACAAGAGGCCACAGGTGGAAATTAGTTAAAGGCAACTTCCGCACAGATATTAGGAAGTTTTTCTTTACACAGAGAGTTGTCAATGCCTGGAACAGCTTGCCAGGTCGGGTAGTCGAGGCAGAAACACTTGGGCTATTCAAGTCCAGGCTAGATATAGTACTAGATACTCTTTAGATTAGGACATGACGAGCCTAGATGGGCCGAACGGCCTGTTCTCGTCATTATGTATTCTTATGTTCTTATGTGCCAGGCTTCTCTGGAGTACAGCATCTAGCATGTACCTCACCTCTTAAGGCCTCTACATGCTTCTGCGTAACTTGTGCGACATCTTCGTGTAAAATGTGTACTGGAAATGAAGATAAAACAAAAACATTTAAACATAATAAAACAATCAATGAGGGTTATACTCAATTTCATACCTCAAACCTAACAGTATTTTCAGGTGTGTAGCTATTTTGTTATACCCATTACCTGATTTATGAAGGTCAGCAACATGTTTCAACCTCATTTCATTTGTGCATTCTCTGATCTTCCCCATGTTGATGGATGACTAAGGGAGTTTAGCCTGTGTGTCACCTCATATTTATACCCCAGTGAAACAGGAAGTCATGGATGACCACTTAAGAGTTCCTAAAGGCTCTAGTGAACTTAAAATATATACAATTTAAATGGGAATATACTTAATTTAGATTTTGCTCTTACGAATTTCTAAGGGTGCCAATAATTCCGGAGAGCACTGTATATTTATATATATATCTGTTGTGGTATCCCAAGGGGCAGTATGAAGAAATGGCTGCCTGCCTCTTTAACTCTTGGGAGCCACTACAGCCAAAAGGACTACAGTTCCCAGCAGCCCGCAGTCCCCCACCTGAAGACCAGCTGAACCACGTTAAAGCCATAAGGACTGCTGGCAGCTGATTCAAATGGTTTTGAAGAATTGTTTTTGGATTGCTGATTGTGTATCGACTTGGATTGTTTTGAGGACCCCGTTTTGTGTCCTGCAGATTGCGTGTGAGAGGACCTGTATTGGATTTTGACATTGGATTACCGACAAAGACAACGAGTAAAGGATTATGGACTGTATGTGGTTTTGTGCCAGAAATTAGTTCAATACAATTATCGTTTTGTTTTAAATACTGCCTCCTCTGGATTATTCACTTGCCTGCGCAATCTGAAAGGGTCCTGGAGTGTCACCCCACCCCAAGTGGTGCCACCACATATACATAATAGTTTATAATGTCTTTCTTTCTGAGTCCATGTTGTAATCAGTTTAGTTTACCCTATGATACGCAAACATGCATAGATGGGATATGGATATGATTGTGTAAACCATTCGAAATGTTTCTTCTTTCTCTGTCTGCTGTTCAGTCAGGAAGTGGTTTTTAATCCTGATCAGTGGCTGTTTTGCTGTTAGAAGACCAAGTTTATCTCGACTCTGTGTGCTGTTCTCATCCAAACCGTGTGCTGTGCAAAGAGCAAATGCAACACAAAGCCTGAACAAATAACAGATTAAAAAAATATTCAGCTGGAGGCCAGACATCTATGTGGCCTTATAAATAGTAAGCTGCTCCCAGGAAAATCCTCCTCAAGCCAGTGTCAGGTCAGTCCACAGTGGCACATAAGTGCCCCCAGGAGGAGACCGCCTGCTCACCCCATGTGCCCCTCAGCAGGGTGAAACTGACCTCCCAGCCTGTGTGCCCCTCAGCGGGGTGAAACTGTCCTGCTCACCCCATTTGCCCCTCAGCAGGGTGAAACTGTCCTGCTCACCCCATTTGCCCCTCAGCAGGGTGAAACTGACCTCCCGGCCTGTGTGCCCCTCAGCAGGGTGAAACTGTCCTGCTCACCCCATGTGCCCCTCAGCGGGGTGAAACTGACCCTCCCGGCCTGTGCGCCCCTCAGCGGGGTGAAACTGACCTCCCGGCCTGTGTGCCCCTCAGCAGGGTGAAACTGACCTCCCGGCCTGTGTGCCCCTCAGCGGGTGAAACTGTCCTGCTCACCCCATGTGCCCCTCAGCGGGGTGAAACTGACCCTCCCGGCCTGTGCGCCCCTCAGCGGGGTGAAACTGACCTCCCGGCCTGTGTGCCCTGCCACCCCCAAATGCTTCTGCCAATCCCTTGTCCCCCATGACATGGTGTCCCAAAAGAAGGGACATGAGGTAATGAGACGGCGTGTGTAATCCTGACAGCATGTGTAAAAAATGTAGTGGGGCGTGGTCGGGATGCCGCCGCTTCATCCTGCCCACTATCTCCGGCCGCAGTCTCCTGACCGGTCGCCCACGAGCTCTGCGCGTGGGCCTGGAGCGCGGTCAGTCGTGGTCAGCTGCACCGATTCCAGCCAGCGGCGCATGGAACTTTATTTGACACCCCATGTCATGAATAATTAAAGGCTTGTTCATGCCGAACTAAATCGCAGTTGCTGTCAGACTCTCAGACACTGGAAAATTCCAGTCTGTGGAACACCTCTCGTGATCTGCACCCAAAGCGCAGGGAGTTCACTCTTGAGCAATTTCTCAGCGGGCTTCAATGACTAAGGCTTTAGAAACAAGGTGATTTTTATCTTGCGTTGCTCATTCTTCCGCAGTCATTTACAGGCAGCTTTTTGGATTCGTATGTATGACGTCAAGACTGTTGCTGCTAAGTCTCCTGAGGGGGATTTTTTATTTATTTTAAATGCTCTTTTACCAGAACTTTAAATGTGTCATAGACCACAGGTGCACAACAGAATAACTTAAACCGTAGACTTCTGTGCATCGGCATCCCAACAATCAACAGACAAAAGGGACACATTGGCCAGCTCTCTGAATGTAGTTTTGTTCATAATACTGGACCTCACATTCTTTATAGAAAGCATTGTGAGCCACATTTTCTTATCATTTGTGATGAAACATCATCATTCTTGGTTTTCAACATAAGCTACTCTTTGTTCATTACTGATGTACTTGACTGATGGCACAGAAATAGGCAATTACATTTACAATTGATTATTGATGATTAAACATCCAAAGGAACGGTTTATCCGGTGATCAAAATCATCAGATGATGCTCTTGTGAAGCGTTAAGTGTCACTCCCCCTCCCCAAAAGCTCAAGGGTCATGAGTCCAGTGCTTCTTCCTCATGGCAGAGCAGAAACTGAACTCGGTTCCTTTTGAAGCTGTTGCAGAAATGTTATTGCTTTGTTCAGGTTATGTTGCATTCAAAGCTTTTGTTTGTGGTTTTTGTCAGGGTGGACCATTCCATTTCTTTCTTCCTTTTTTTTTTTTCATATAAAGAAACAAGATATTCATAGACTTCCACAACAATGTGCCGTGATTCCCATCTTTCCAGTTTAGCCAGTTTGAGAAGAGGCTGTGCTTGAGTGCCCACTGTTGGGCAGGGTGTTTCAGGATAGCTCAGCCACGATCCAAAACCAACAAGACTATCCCACACATGTCCCGAATATCCCAATACAGGCTTGGACACTCCCATGAACCCTGTACATTTCTGTCCAGAACATTAGGCTTCCTGTCAGCCTACGCAACAAGACACATTTGAAATTTCGCTCGTTGAACACAGGAACAAGAAAATTAAAGGTTAACCGAAGCGAGTGGTGTATTAATACGCTGCAACAGCAGCAGCAGGAACAACAATAACAACTGCAGAGCTGCAGGCTCGGTTCATAGGGCACCTGCTTGCTCTGTGTTTCGTTTCACATTGCTGTACTCGTGTGCCCTTTTAAAGAGGATTCACTCACTTTATGGCTCTTTCCGCATAGTGAAATTGCACTTAGTGTCTTAATCAAGTTGAATTATGGGTATCATTTCTTTTTGCCTGCCAGCAAACACCCTTAAACACAAGCACCGCATTAGACGGTCTACTATCTGTATAAATGTATACATTTTTCCCCCCTAATTTTTCAGAGCGAGTGCCTCGGCTCGTCCGTAGCTGCTGCTTTTCAGTCGGGCTTCCTCCTGTACTTGTCGTTCATAAAGGTGCAGTGTTCACTGTATACTGCCGTACTGTATCTGTGCTGTACGAGCTGAAGGAAGGGAGGGAGGAAGGAAGGGAGAGGGGCCTGCAGCATATCACAGCTCCCCCCAGGCTATCGTGACTGAACCTTCTTTCTTTCTCCCCGTTCCTGTCGTGTTAAACTAGCATTATTATTACCATTGTCAATGAGCAAACATGACCATTATCACCGTATCAATCCCACTGCAGTTAGCGCACATCACCATAGTCACTGTATCAATCCACACTGAGCACATTATTATCACGCCACCATCCACTCCCTCTGTCTCTGTCCCTCTGTCTCACTTTGTGTTGAATTACAACTTTGACAATGTATGACATTACTATAGCTTAAGATCTAGTAATATTCGAAATTACTCCGTACTAGGGGATATGAACCAAAGTCTCTCTCTCTATCTCTCTCCCCCTCTCTCTATCTCTCCCTCTCTCCCCCTCCCCCTCTCTCTCTCTCCCTCTCTCTCTCTTTTATAAAGTGATCTTTTACTGTGCTGGCACATATGCAAAACCGGTCGCTTCTCAACAGCAAGAGCCCCGTCTCTCACTCCCCACTAGCGGAGGAGGGGGCTTGTGGGAGAGAAGGAAAGAGGGGAGGTGGCGGGTCCATGAAATGTGTAAATTGGAGCTTTTCGCAGAACCTGCACCATGTGGAAAGCCATGGGAAGCATTAAATCTTGCGGGAAGACCAAGAGTCTGAATCGCCGATGCCTCCAGATGTTTCGGTTCAGGTCATTTTCCTTTTTTCGTTTACGTTTTTTTTGACAATTTCTTCCCTTTTTCTTTTCTTTCTCTCTTATTCTCTCCAATTCGGAGTCACGCTGCCTCTCGAGTTACCGCTTTGTCACCCGCAGTCCCACATCGGGAGCACTGCAGCTCAAAATGTGTGCACTCCTCCGACACGCTTGTCTGCGAGCCGGTAACTATTTTACACCCGACAGTCCACACAGTACTACAGGAGAGACCCGCTGCTCACTGACAACAACTGGTAGCCTGGGCGCCTGGAAGTGTTGTTGGGAGGGACTCATGCAGTGGTAACCCAAAGAACCCTGGCCAACTGAAACCCACCCCACCCCACCCACTTTTTAGAAAATATTTGTTGGCCAAACGTCACAATGTAGCCTTTGCATTTGAAAACATACTTGGCAGATAACCTCGCTTCTGGAGGTTTTTTTAATTACCAAAACAGAATTTGGCACTGGGATCCACACACTGTACACAGGATCATGTAAATAAGCTTGACTTCTTACAGCTCCGTGGGAAGGGGGGGGGGGGTTTAACAGCATTTAATGCTGTAATGGAATTACAGTTTACTACAGTAAAGTGATGTAGCCTACATAACCAGCGAACCCTGCCAACAGGGTAGGTAATCCCGGTAAGCCCTCCCATTGAAAACATTGTCCTGTCTAAAAGATCAAATTATTCCTGCCCGACACTTTCGTCCAATCAATCAATGTGTCAAACTGACAGGACACAAACAGGGGGATTCCACCATCTGAGACGAATAAGGGTGGCTCAAACCCGAAGCTGTCTTATTTCATAAGTTACATCTTGAAAATGCCGGACATATGTCTACTGTCACCACTTTCTGACCAAGAGTGGAGGAATGCAGATTACGTGTAAGGTTAGTTGGCTAGATAGATCATTTTTCACAATACCGGTTGCATAGCAAGCCAAGTAGCAAGTGGCTTGCTAAAGCTAGGTTAGCTAACAAAATACACCACATCCATATATTTAGCTAACAGATCATGGATGGCATTCAAGCAGAATCGGTGTTGCTCTAATTTACATGACGAGAACGCATGTCACATTCTTCAATCATATGGGTTTGTTTACCTTGTAGCTACCTTCAAACAAAATGTTCTTGCAAGTGGACCAGCGCTACCATTAGCCAGTTGAGTTAGCTTACATCAGCTTCCAACTTGACCTGGTCAATTTTGATTGTATCGGTGTTAGCTAGCTAGCTAACCTACCTTCGTTCGCTACCTTGAAGGTAGACCTCAAAATATAGAAAGGAAAGAAGAAGAAAACAAAAGCATACCATGCCAAACAAACTTTAAACAATTTACAGTCTGAATGACGTTCCTAGCGTTAATGGTGCGAGAATTATAACAATGCAAAATTATTGGGAACAGGGAGTTCAGCAGGCATGTGAGAGGTTATATCATATGAGGCCAAATGGCCAGCATCTAATGAGAAGAGTACATTTTCTAAAGAGCAGTCTTATTAGCACAGAGTGAAAGTGGTATCAAATTTACATATTTTAATCATCTCACCAGTCTGAGTATTTTGCAATTGAAACAGTTACTCTAGCATAAGGAGTTGCTGAGTTATACACTACTGGTCAAAAGTTTTAGAACACCCCCATTTTCCAGTTTTTACTGACATTGAAGCAGTTCAAGTCCAGTGAATAACCTGAAATGGTACAAAGGTAAGCGGTAAACTGCCAGAGGTTAAAAAAAAGACGAAAAAAAAAAAAAAAAAGTTCAGATTACCAAAAACTTAAAAATAATGTACATTTCAGAGTTATAAAAGAAGGCCCTGGATCCAGCAAAAGAGCCCCAGACCATCACGCTTCCTCCTCCATGTTTGACAGTTGGTGTAAATCCTTTCGCCTACTCGATGGCCTACAAAAAGATTTGATTCATCGGTCCATAAGACCTTCTTCCAGTCTTCAGTAGTCCACTGGCGGTACTTCATGGCCTAGGCAAGCCTCTTTTTCTTATTTTGCCATCTTAGCAATGGCTTTCTTACTGCCACTCGACCTGTCAAACCTGCAGCTCGAAGTCTTCTCTTCACAGTTGAAACTGAGACTTTGTTACTTCGACCAGTGTTAAGCTGTGCTTGAAGCTGTTGTCCTGTGAGCCGCCTATCACGCAAGCTGTTGACTCTCAGAAACTTGTCTTCTGATTTTGTTGTGGCTTTGGGTCTGCCAGACCTCTTCCTGTCAGAGTTTCCTCCAGTTTCCAAGTGCCTTTTGATGGTGTAGGACACTACTCACTGCCAAGAAATTAACATTATTTGTCAGTTTTTGGTAACCTAAACTTTTTTCATTTTTTTCACCTTTGGCAGTTTACCGCTTACCTTTGTGCCATTTCAGGTTATTCACTGGACTTGAACTGCTTAAATTTCAGTAAAAACTGGAAAATGGGGGTGTTCTAAAACTTTTGACCAGTAGTGTAAATGCAATGGAAGTGGTGAAATATGCAATGTAATAAATGTAATGAATAACATGGCAGTGCTCCTTGGAAAAAAGCTTTGTGTAGAAGCCTGAGAATAAACCTCTCATCCTTGCCATTAGATAATCAATGCTAGTATAAAAGTGGAATCACTGACCTCCTTCCCTTGTGTCTACATTTGTGTGGTCTGTACCTTGTGATATTTAATTCTGATATGTAAAAGCACAAGGATTGATCAAATTAAAACAGTGGTGGGAGTTGATGTTTAAATAATGTTTCAGTGAAATAAAATGTTGTAATAATGAGCTAATTTAATGCACGTGCCCTTTCTATAGCCCCTTTCTCATTTACCTATGTCCTCGAGTATCGTTTAACCATCTCTCACTCACACCTTTTCCCCCCTCCCTCTCTTTAAATCTTTATATTCCTTATTTTGTACTCAGTCAACTCTTACCTGTCCATCTGTATGTTGTATTGTACCACCTGTTGAATGACAACAAAAAGTAGCCTATGGGAGCAGTTGTGGGTGGCTCTTGTTGTGTCCCTGATTGATGACATCATAGTGTGTTTCTGTGTTTCCAGCCACAGAGCAGGGTAGCGGGCGGGCGGACTGGCAGGGGAAGTCTGGGAGAAGCCCGCTGCAGACGCTGTACGATGGTGACCAGGTGAGACTCGCCTCCACCCTCCACTACGTCGCCGCGACAACCACACCGCCTCCCTCCTGTGTTCTGAACCCTAGGCCATCTATTCTATTTTTTTCATGAATAACGTTTTCTTCAATAACTGTACATATCCTGGGAGTGACCATTTATATATGTCCGTACACTTACACATACAGGTAACTGACAAAATAAAGGAAACACCAACATATGGTGTTGGGCCACTGCCAGTGCAGCTTCAATGCACCTTGGCATAGATTCCACAAGTGTCTGGAACTCTATTGGAGGGATGCAACACCATTCTTCCAGAAGAAATGTGGTTGAGATGTGGCGACTGAGATGGCCATGGCATATGGCTATGGGATTGAGTGAAGGAAAACGCCAGGGAAATGTACCCCACACCATAAGAGCTGCCAGTATCCCTCATTTACTCGTGTTTCCTTTATCTTGCCAGCTAACTGTCCATTAGCTCATATTGACAGGCCAGTTATATTCATTGCATTAAAATCTTCATTACATAACATGTCTTTTATAGATTCCAAAAATATGTTCCATTGCTGAATAGTTGTGGATTTGGCCCCATGTAGCTTGGCAGTAGATCTCTCCATAATAACAACTAAATGTGGATTCGATGACCATGACCTTTATAAATATAATCGGAGTAAACCCTCGGCCATAAATATAAGTATTAAACTCAATATACGTTTATTTCGTAACATGTCAGTTGTCCGTTATTACATCAAACGGTATCATATGGGATTTTAATGTGCCCTTAAATTGCAATTTTTGTCAAATGTTTGACAACTTTGCATATTTTATAACCGAATAGCTTTGAATAACATGAAATATGGCCTAAACACCATTTTATTCCTGTGCTTGTCTAAAGCAAGAGCTGCAGAAACCTGTTAGGTGTTCGAGATTGGAAGATTTCTATTCTGCCGAAGGCCTTTTTTGTAAAGAAGCATGCAGAACTCCGGGAGAAGGTGCCAAATGTCTGAATGAAAGGGAGATAAATTGTTGGTTTATCATGATTCGCAGCCTTTTGTGTGCAGCTCTTCCAAAGAGGAAATGAAAGCAATGAAAACTCGCAGTCCTTTGCTACTCTTTTGGAGACGGTTTTAATATGCTTTTCCAGGATAAATCCCCCCAAAAAGCAGATAAATGTACTGTATACTACTGCAAAAATATATATACTGGAAAAAGAAGACATCCACAACTCAATATAATTACTGTGTAGTTATATCTTTATATTGTTTGTTATTAATGTTTAATTGGATTTGATTTACGAGTTCAGTCATGAGTTGGCTAGCGGTTGCTGTCCTGAATATGCATTAGCTGTATTTCATGTTAATCTGCCTGCTCCCCAGGGACGGGAGGGGAGGGTGGGGGGTTGTTGCCGGGTAGGGAGTATAGGGGATGGCCCATCTCAGCGGTAGCCAAAATGCTGAGTTACAAAAACAACAACAACAGCCGCAACAGGAGCAGTGGCAGAGCTCTCCCATTGGCTGGTGACCGCTCTCTCGCCCAACCCCCTCTCTCCTCGGTGCGTAAGGAAGCGTGTGTGTGCTGATGAGGTTTCACAATCAGAGCGGTCTGAACCTTAACCTGCAGGCGTCTCGCGCCGCTGAAACCACATCCCGAAACTGCTGTCCCCTTTTGGCGGCGGACACAACTGTTACAATGCTACCTTTAGCACTGCTGTACGTTTTGTTTTTTTCACCCCTACCATTAGATCAACCCATGAAGCGATCTAAAGTGGTGTAGTTTGTCAAAGGTTGGATATCTTTATTTCCCCTTTCCAGATGAAGGGTGTTTGTGTGTTTGTGTTAATCCGTGGTTGGGTGCGGGATGTATGAATCTTCTTTTTAAAGCAGGGCGAGTCAGATCGCTTTCGGTTTTTCCATCTAGCTCATGTTTCCCTTGAATGACTGATAGGCAGCAACGTCACCAGCAGACCGCGCTACTGAACGGAAATGAGCACATGCGTAACCCTCTGGAAAAAGGCCCTTTGATTCTTGGGAAGGAAAATTTGGTTGATGACACCGCTCATGTTCCACAGCCAAAATGTGTTTAATTCCCTCGAAACATTAGATGCGTTAGATGAGATTCATGCATTTACAAATAAAAGTTTGACTTTTGTGCACGTGCAGGCCTTTCCTTGCAGATTCTATGATGCAGCCAGCTGGCTTTTTCAGTTCCCCTTATCTATTACTTTAAAGTTACATTTGCAAAGTATTTTTTCCGTTTAGCATTTAGCAACAAATCTGTTGGCAGATCCAGAAGTGCCTGCGATGGCGCAAGCCAAGACAAAATAGCCCCATAACAACACCATTTACATTGTATCAGGTGCTTGTGGCTTTGATTTTTTTCATCTACTTAATGTACAGAATAGTCCTATCTGTTTAACTTGCAAAGAGGCCAAAGTCCACATAAGTGGCCCTGGATGTTTTATTTTATTTTTTTAAACCAGACTTTGAACTTTGTCTCCATCCAGAATCAGGCTGTGGATCGAAGGCAAACATGTGCCACATGTTAACAGGTCAAAACCCTGCTGAAGAATTGGCATGTGGCAGTGTGATTAAATGTATGTGATCTCGGGTGCCTTCCGGTTGGTCTAGTGGTTACAACGTCTGCTAGCCACTGCGCCCGGGGTTCGATTCCACCGGCTGCGCCAGAGTCGGCTCTGGCCGGGAGTGCCACCGGCGGGCGGCAATTGGCTGTCCGCCCCAGGGAGGGGGGACGGAAGCCGAGAGGAAGTTCGCTGCGCACAGGAGTGGCTCTGTAGTACCGGAGTTACGGTCGACAGCCTGGCGAGTGCCGTCTCGGAGGAGACGGTACTTCGCCTTTGTCACTGCCGGTCACAGGGCTACAGTAGCGAACTCACAGTACGAGGGGGGGATTGACATGAAAAATAGAGGGTGTAATTGGCTACTAAATTGGGAGAAAATGGGATAAAATCTGAAACCAAATAAAAATATATAAATAAATGTATGTGATCTCTGTGTTTATGACCCAGGTCACGGTGAAAGCTAGCACGGGGCGACGTGGCCGCAAAGTGCTGCTGCTTGTACCACAATCAGTGGCGGGCACCGACGGAGAAGAGCGATAAGCTTACTTATGCGGGAACCAACGCAGCACAGCCAGCCATTTTGAGCAGTAGGGTTTAGTTCAGAGTTTAAGGGGGGAACATGAATCACAGTGTCATAGACAAGACTGACAACACCACCTTAAGTAATACCCAGCACCTTGAAGTGAGTCTTAGACACTTAACAAGACTCTGGTGTTTGATGGTCTAAACACCTGGGCTGGCCTGGGCTTCAGAGATGGTAATGTCGGTCTGGAGCCCACGGCACACTATGAATTGAATTGAACATTGGATTTAAATAGCGCTTTTCAAGGAACCCAAAGCACTTTACAATGATAGGAGCAACTCACCTCAACCACCACCAATGTGCAGGACTCACCTGGGTGAACGCGACGGCAGCCATAGTGCGCCAGTACAAACTCGCTGCACATCAGATACACAGTGGAGAGGCGAGGAGGGAGGGAATTAATTGTATATATATTATCTTGGTTGGAAATTTGGCCAGGACACAGGGTTAACACCCTACTGGTTTTCGAGAAGCGCCTCAGTTTTTACCGTCCCATCCAAACGACGGACATGTGAGTCCCGTGGGATCGAACCCACAACCTTGGCATTGCCAGTGCCATGCTCTACCAACTGAGCTACAGGACTACTATTCACAGAAAAGGGTATTTTTAATCGGGTTTGTTTTGGACACGCTCGTGGATGACTGCATGCTCGAAGTTGGTCGATGAAAACGTGAACTTGGCCCCGCTATTTCGATCATTTAGATAAAGCGAGATAATCACGTCACGTGACTGTACGCCCTTTCTCCCTACGGATAGCGCCTTACGTCCTGAAACCCTGAACTGCGTTTTGTCATTGTTTACTTTGTTGCTTATTGCTTTGCCATCTCCACCTTTTGTCGCCAGACCGTTCTTTGAAAACACACAGCTATAGAAATATCCGTCGCCATTCATCTCCAAATTGTAATGTGAAATTAAAGCTTCCTTCCAAAGCTCCACAAACACGTTTGAAAATGAACACCAGGGAAGGTTTTCAGTTGTCCACGCTCAGTGGCATGTCTATAAACGCTTAATGTGTTCAACCAAACGCCTCACGCCATCCCTGGGTTTTTTGCACTGTATTTCTTTCATCAAATCGTCCTGGATTCCTTTTGAGATGGTGTATTTATTTGAGTTCTACCATCGGCAATAAAAAAAGGTAGGGTTTCTCATTCGCACAAAGTGATGACGTGTTTGAGGAACGGCTCTGCGAGTGCTTTCGCACGATCATGGGCGTGGCAGGCGATGTGGTCCCTGCGTTGCGTGGCTGTGGCGTGTAGAATGTCACTGTGTCCCAGAAGGCTGTTCTGCCACAACCAGACAGTGAGTCAGGAGACTGGTGTAGGATGGACCATTCAGTTTAAGTAAATGTTCTGAATGATTAAAATAACAGTTTATATAGAATTTAATAGAGTGGACTGAAGCTGAGCGTTCAGTGACATAAGTGGGGTTTCACAACGGTGGAGAACATTTAACACGGTGCGGAGTCAGAAGCAAGCGTTCTAGTGTGTGTGTGCATGCACGTTCGTGTGTATGCTTTTGCATCTACGTGCATGTGTGTGTGTGTGTGTGTGTGTGTGTGTGTGCGCTTGTGTGTATGGATGTGTGCGTGACATACATTTGTGCAGTTGTGTGTGTGTGTGTGTGTGTGTACGTGTACGTACGTGTGTGTGGGTTTGTATTCCTATGTGTGAATGTGTGTATGTGTAAGTGTTTATGGTCCAGCTGGCCCAGCGTGCTGAATGCAGAGTCATGCTTTTGGCTAGGGCTGAGAATGCGGCAGGCGGCCTCTGATGTGTCTGTACTGTATCCGTTTTTAATATCTGTTTTTAGAATATTCGGTATTCTTCGTCATGGATGCTGGCCAATTTGTCCATCTCCATCCTCTCTGCATTATTCTTCCCATGTTTCCCCGCTACCTCTGGGCCAGCATGCATGCGTGTGGAAGAATAGAACTCCTTTTTAGCTTTTCACTCTTGCTCTGACTATCTGTCTGTCTTTGTGTCTGTCTTTGCATCCGCAAATGGCACCCCTAACATAGTTCCGATCACAGCACTGCTTAGGAATGTTAATGATTATTCGATGATCAATTGATTGACGTTAAGAATTTGATCGATCAAGCATATAAAATGAACGATTATGCATCACAGCACAGCGGAGTTATACAATAGCACAAACTCTAGTGAGTGTAATAACATTGCTTTGAAACAGCAGTTAAAACCTTGTTGATTTTATCAAATATATCTAGCAATATTTCACAAAAGAAACAATTTACAACGACAAAACATTCTTGTTATTTTTGTATAGCCTAACGTTACCTCAGCCAACAATAGCGTGGTCTCTTGAATTCGCTAAGCACGCCTGACGTTACTTCTGCATTTCTTCTGAGTTTTTGGTGAAATTTTTTTTTGGGCACGACAGTATTTATGCATCCCCGGGACATCGGTTCCGTCAGGACGGGTGTTCTCAGCGGCTGGTGTCACTGTAAACAGCCTGTGCACACGGCTCACCCCTGAACATGTGAATATGCATATATTCTTAAATAAAAACCAGTAAGGGGACGAGTCGGCACTCGAAAGTTTAGGCTTTTTTTCTATTTATTAAAGTTGCCAAGCCTCCGCTGTTGGACAGCCCTTTTCATTTCAAAAGGAATATTGTTTTCATTGTTAGGCCTACTGAATGGTGTTTCATTTCCTTCATAATTCTCAAAAGTTTTAATAAAGCTTTGATTGAGGAAAAAAACGTACATTTTGTACTCTCTGCCATACGCTACATTTTGCTGGGGTTTTTTTAATTTAAGATTAATCGATGAATTGTTTGTTAACGGGGGCGACGATTGACCAAGGACATTTCTTAAAATTAGCATCCCTAGTACTGCTATTCCATGTAATCTGAGTTTGTTTCACAAAAACGAATACTAATCTACTCATTTCCCACTGTCACACAGTACAGTTCATTACTTGACATTTATTATTCGAGGGAGTAAAGATAGGTAGATGACAGTGTTGCTCAGAATAAATAATAAACCTTTAATAATTGATCAGACTGTAAGGTTGTTCACTGCTCTCTTTTTTCATCAGTTTTTCCAACTTCTCTAAAGTGTAAAACTTTCTCTCACACACACACACACACACACACACACACACACACAATGTACTTCACCATGCTGACAAAACTGAGTAGGTCAAGAACAGGACCTTTGTGCAGTGCTGCATTCTATGTTTTTTTGTTGTTAAGTTTTGACGTTGCCGTCTCTTCCACACCCACGTCACCTGATCTCCGGCCAATCGATCCCTGCTTTGCCCTTACCTGACCGCTCTGCTCTGTCCGTCCCGCAGCTGGACCTGTCGGCGGCGCAGGTGACGCACCAGGGCCGCCGCGAGCTGCTGGAGGACGCCTGCCACGCCTACACCAGGAAGAGGCGGGTCCTCATCCCGGAGGACCTGAAGCACCTGATCGTGGACGACCAGCACCGCCTGCTGTACTGCTACGTGCCCAAGGTGGCCTGCACCAACTGGAAGCGCGTGATGATGGTGCTGACGGGCGACGGGCGCTACCGCGACCCGCTCGACATCCCGGCCAACGAGGCGCACGTGGCGGGCAACCTGCGCACGCTCTCCGAGTACTCCACGGCCGAGATCAACCAGCGCCTGCGCACCTACCTGAAGTTCGTGTTCGTGCGCGAGCCCTTCGAGCGCCTGGTGTCGGCCTACCGCAACAAGTTCACGCGCAGCTACAACACGGCCTTCCACAAGCGCTACGGCACCAAGATCGTCCGCCGGCACCGGCCCGACCCCCGGCCCGAGGCGCTGGACCGCGGCGACGACGTCTCCTTCGAGGAGTTCGTGTACTACCTGGTGGACCCGCACACCCAGCGCGAGGAGCCCTTCAACGAGCACTGGGAGCGGGTGCACTCGCTGTGCCACCCGTGCCTCATCCACTACGACGTGGTGGGCAAGTACGAGACCCTGGGGCAGGACTCGCGCTACGTGCTGCGGCTGGCCGGGGCCGAGGCCGAGGTGCGCTTCCCCGCCTCGGCCAAGAGCACGCGGACTACGGGCAACATGGCGGCGCAGTTCTTCCGCGACATCAGCCCCTTCTACCAGAAGAAGCTCTACAACCTGTACAGGATGGACTTCCTGCTCTTCAACTACTCCATGCCCTCGTACCTGAAGTTCAGATAAGGCCGGCCTTTAAAAAAAAAAAAACCTGATATTTTTATTTGTATTTTTTAGCTATGTTTCGAATAAGGTACTGCTTTGAATGTTAGCTCTTTTTTATTTCAATTCCGAGGCCTTTGCTTGGAAGGCTTCGGCCATCTTGGCATCGCGAGGTCACTCGCCGAAACGGGCTTTTGATTGGACGACGCCTGGAACGCGATCACCCGAGGGAGAGATTAGAGGCGGGGCCGCTCCTCGACGCACACCTTCGCGTGTCTAAAGTGTAAACCACGCACACGGTTTGGGCAAAGCTGTGAGCGCAAGGATAGGACTTTGTGCGGGGCCGTGTCTTTGTGAGTCTTTCTCCGTCAGTGTTGTAGTTGGGCTCAATCCCTCTCACATCCTCAGGTGGAGCCACTTCCGTGCCCCGGGGACTTCCACCAGATCTGACCAACTGCTCAAGTGGCGCCCGCTCGGGAGATTGACCGCTAAAGGGTCGGAGCCCGTTAACACAGCGTTTCTATGACATATTTAAGGTTTTGTCTTTGTATTTATTGTGAACTGTTACTCGGAGGTGCTCTTAGGTTTGAGTTCGCAGGAAGCCTGAACTCCAGACGTTTGTCGCTCTCAATTATTTGAAACAATGGTTTCAGGAAAAACTCCCCAACGTCGGTTTCTACTGACCATTCCCGGTCATTAAAAATGATGTGCGTTACTAGGCGCCAAGGGGTTGTTCTTTGAGAAAACAAAACCCAGGGAACGTGTTTAATTGGATGTACCGAGCACGTATACGTCTGCCCTTTAGTGGCCATTTACTTGGCGTGTACTTGGACTTAAGAATACATAATGACGAGAACGGACCGTTCAGCCCCTCTAGGCTCATCATGTCCTAATCTAAAGAGTATCTAGTACTGCACCTAGCCTAGACTTGAATAGCCCAAGTGTTTCTGCCTCTACTACCCGACCTGGCAAGCTGTTCCAGGCATTGACAACTCTCTGTGTAAAGAAAAACGTCCTAATACCCGTGTGGAATTTGCCTTTAACTAGTTTCTACCTGTGGCCTCTTGTTCTGCTGACCCCAGTAATGTCCAGCTGAACAGTTTACTAGGGTTTATATTTTTATTTTTTATAAGCTCACGCTGGATTGTGTTTGCAAGGTAAAAGCGTAGATGGTTTTGAATATAAAAACACGAGGTGCCTTTTAAATGAGAAATGCGACCGCGCTGGGTGACGCAGGCGGCTGTGTGCACTTCCCGAACGGCAGACCGTCGGGTATCTCTTTGGCGCTACACATCTGGCTGACGTGTGGGCGCTGTTAACCGTCACGGGTTTGCCGAGTGCAACTACTTCCTCACTACGAATATTTACGCATTAAATGGGGAACTTTCCGCTTCAACGGTAGAGAGGCCTTCCTTAATATTAAGGAAATGGAGCAAGCCGAGTGGCTAGTCTATGGAATATGTGACTCACGGAGCTGTGGTATGCAGAGATCAATACGACATAAAGTTGTTACCTAAGAGGCTTTCACAGACAGTTTCACCATTACGTCAGGACAAACAAAGGCTTATTTGGAAGGGCAGGCAGCTGCAGCAGGCTTTTTGTGTGGAAAGTGTCTGCGGCTGTGCTGTAAAGCCTGCTGCGTTTCTCATCCGTCTAGTGCTCACTTATCATGCCCAGGTGCATTGTGGGCAGGCAGGCAGGGCTGCCACATGTCCGCAGGTCCTGGACTCACGGTGTTGGTTTGAAGGTGTTGCATTTCTCTATTTAAATATTTGTGTGCGTGACTGTGTTTTATTTTTTGTTGTCATTGTTTAGTTTTTTTTGAGGGGGGGGAGGGGGAGGTGGTATTTTGTAAATCTATGGTTTGTTGGATGATCAAATTGTATGCAGACAAATGAAACTGTATTTAAAAAAAGAAATAAAAGTTGAATTGAACAAATTAAGCAAGTTAACCACAGTCGAAATGACAAAAATGTATCCATTTTCAGACGGTTCGTCGTTTGTTCCCACTTTGGAGCCCTCAAGCGGTGCAAAGGGGAAATCAAATATTTTTATACCAAGAAAACTGTGAATTTATCAAATCAGTGTGCACTAGATCACACAAAGCAGAAGGCAGTAGTTGTGGAACACACTGGACCCAATGTAATAAATCAGTGCTCAAATCATTTCTCCCCTCTTTGCTCATTGCTCCTGACTTGGCTGTCCGTTCCTCTGTACTGTGTGTGCTGCTGTTGCTGAGAAGGTCACTCCAATCAGGGGAGTTGAATAGAGCCAGTGAAGGACGGAGCACTCCAGTAAATGCCATGCCATACAGGTGGCTAAAAACATGCAGTATATGTAGGGGTACCACACATCCGGGCGCCATGTTTTTAAATAAAACAATTCCCGAACTTAGACAGGCCTCTGCTTATTTTTTACATGCAGCTCAATGCTATCAATCGAGAGTTCACTTGAAGAAGCCCATAGCCCCTTTATATTGTATTATCTGACAAGGTTTCATTTGCAATGTGAACACACTCTCAATACTCCCTCCCATATAGCTCGAATCGTTGTTTTCAAATGTTATCTCCATGTGTAGATCATATGCAATCACACGCAAATAAGCAATAATCATTCATAAGAAATGATGGTTTTGTGTCATCGTCATGTAGCCAGCGGTATGGTGTGTTATTCTCCTGAATAAATAAGGAGAAGACACGTTATTGGTTTGTATGTGGATCACTTTATTCTACTAGAGTAATACCAACGGCAACACAAAGTTAAAAGAATAGGATAATGACACAGTGTTATTGGCACAACTGAATGACTTCGTTCATTATGTATATTTGCAAACACGGGCCCGACGTATGGCTTAGTTGAGCTTTGTCTGCATTGTTAAATGCCATAGAGAAGTTATTTGCTGCACATTCAATATATACTATATAAGTGACGGTGAGCAGCTATAAAATACTGTAGTGGCATATGTTTATTATGTGTTTTTTTAATATGTACTTTCACTTGCAGCTCTCTAAATTTGATGCAGCACAAATTTCATTCACAATACCTGCTGCGACTACTGCGGCCGTTATAGCTGCAATGCCCTAACCCAGGGGCGTCAACGTCATTCCGTCGAGGGCCGAGTGTACGCAGGCCTTTGTCGCAACAAACGCACCGCACCAGGTGATTTCACTAATTAGCTCCGTTCTACAACCAACGAGTGCATCTAATTGAAACCACCTGGCACAGTGCGTCGCTTGCAACGAAAACCTGCGTACACTCGGCGCTCGATGGAATGGGTTTGACACCCCTGCCCTGAAACTATATTACGCTTAAAAACCTGCGGGACTCCACGGTCAGCATGTTGTGTCTGGCAGAAGGGATGCATAGGCCATTTAACAATTGTCCTTGACTTTGACTTAGAAATAAATGCGATTGCTAGTTGCTTTCTTCACAAACACGGTTTGGCAAGTCCGTCAGTTACCAAAATTAACTTGCCAAACCGTGTTTATTAGAAGAAAAAATAGCACTTGCGATTACTTGTAAGTCGTTGTTGAGGATAAACGTTGCCTTAATGGGAAGAAGGGAAACAAGGGGAGGTCTTCCTGTAAATGACGCAGACAAATGGCATTTTTCTGTCAGTATTCAAAATAAACATTGCTAACATGAGTGAAAGAAGTCTTAAAATGACGCTTCGTTATAATAATGAAGTATAGAATTTATCATATACAATAATATATAATGTACAATAATACAATCTATAACACCCGCATCAGCTTTTCTCTGATAAGCTTGGACACCCCTGATCTCTAACCACCTCTTGTTGAAATAAAATGGTCTTACATATTTCCCTGCGCGTGCTAATGGTCATTGGTTGTTTAGACATGTTGGCAAGCAAGCTACCGCTATGACTGAAACAATCGCTACATTTTTAATAGAAACGTATAGACATGATAACTAAGCTGAATAATGCTAATTAGGGAGCAGATGAAAATATACTGACTAAAGATCACTGAAATAAATCGTAATTAAAATGTACATGGTAAAAATTAAACGTTAAATATAAGTTAATTAACTGTGATAAGATGCACAAGAATAAATGCAAATGCTGAATGTTAAATACTGAGCATTGTCTCAGAAATGTCTTCAAAACAACACCGTCGCAACTCTGCACAATCACCAGCCAGGTGGGTGCTAACACATCGGTGGCGGTAGGGGTGAGTTCTCTCCCTTCACTGTAAAGCACTATCACGAAAAGCGCTATATAAACGCAATCCGACATTTTTATTCGTATTACAATCAACAGCCTGCGGGACGATGATTGTATTGGCACAAGTTTTCCGGCGGTTTGCTTGCGATAACTTTTCTGAGTTTCCCCAAAGCCTGCCCTTTGAGCTCAGAGGTTAGCACAACTCTGCCACACCTCCTTCGGTCGCTGAATGAGCTAGATTAAGAGTTAAGAGGTATTCGTTCAACACCACACCACTCCAGGGGACCAAACGTTAGCAATTCCAGGGAAACGTCTTGTATAAAGGTCGTAATTATTAACATTCGTTGTGAAACCTCCAGACGGCTCATAGACCCATTCCAAGACTTATTGCGCTCAGCGTCACACGGCTGGTCCGAAAGTGTCAGGAGGCGCTCAGAAAATGTATCTCTTTTGATTCAGACGGGATAAAATGTCTTAAAAAGTCGGTCATAACGTAGATTCCGAGCGTTTAGAAACGTGTGCCACAGCCTGCAGGAGGCAATGTTTTCTCCGCCAGTCATTGACACAGACTGTTAACTCATGGACATGGCAAAGCATTTATTTGACAGGTGAAGCACACAGCACAAGTCTCGCCAATGCTCAACGGCAGGTGAAAGTCGAGGGAAGCCAGAGAGAGAGACACTCGTTCCACAGAATGCCACTCTCAGGCAAAGCCTTCCCCCTCACTCTCCTGCCGACCCAAGTTCATGCAGTTCAGCCGTGCGCCCCAAAATATTCTCTCGGCACGTTCGGTCAAGTTCGGCCGTCAAAGACCAGGGGTGGAAGCCCACTACTTCAATCAAATGCCGCAAATCAAAATAACACACACACACACACACACACACGCATAAAATATCATTAATAATAGCACATTTGTTTGCATGTGGTACAGGTAGATTCCACATGGAGAGGAAGAGAGGATAGATACAGTACTCTACCCCAAGTAAGTAGTAAGCAAGCTGGAAGTGCACGCTGTACACATTCACACCGCCCAGTTATGCAATTAATACAAATAAACCTCTTATAAAGAGAGCTAATGTTTTTTTAATATATATATATATTGATGAATCTAAATGAATCGTGCGGGTCCTGCCCCCTTGTCGCGGCAGTTTCTCAGGTGAACGGTGGGCCCTGCCCTTCTGGAGCAGCGCTGTCCCAGGTACAGGAGCCCGGAAGCTGCTGCAAGCGTAACGGAGTTTCGAACCGAGGATCTCGACGCGACAAGAGATCGATTTAGCCCGCTCGATCGAGTCCCTAACTCTGGGAACTAATCGCACTCTTATCGACGCCACTTTCTGTGGCGGACGCTCCGCGTACCAGAGCTCGCCCGCTCGCTACACGAGTACAGAAAGCGCAGCGGCGCACACGGATGGACAGCAGGAAGGCGGGACAGCAGCGTGGGTCAGTGTCCGAGCGGGGAGAGCCCCTCTCCGCCGCGGGATCGCCCCGGCGAGCGCTCCCCTCAGAAGCCCATCCCCTCCGCCAGCATCACGGTGCGGAAGCACAGCGCCAGGAAGGCCGTGCCCAGCAGGTCCCCCAGCGCCGTCAGGTACGGGATGGAGAAGTTGTCGGGGTCCAGGCCCCGCCTCCACACCAGGCGGACGATGAGGTCGGCGGCGTACAGCAGGATCCCCACCTGCGGCGAAATAGACATGTTACATAAAGGTCGGGACACGTGTAGACTAAGTTGTGAAAGGTTCTGCATTCTGCCCTTGTCTTCTCACGTAAATCAGAATATACAAAAAATCCTACTTC
Organism: Aldrovandia affinis; assembly: GCA_029706075.1. Taxonomy (NCBI): domain Eukaryota; kingdom Metazoa; phylum Chordata; class Actinopteri; order Notacanthiformes; family Halosauridae; genus Aldrovandia; species Aldrovandia affinis. Next base: position 2,780,445 of record JAINUG010000075.1, on the reverse strand, counting down.
AGACAGCACAAAAACACATATAGACACACGCACGCACGCACGCACGCACACACACACACACACACACACACACACAACGGCCCAGGAATACAGCAATGCTACGTAGTTTAACTAAAAGAGCCACCGCTGAGGCTGTTTGGTTGCAGTAACATGTTGGTTTAATTTTGTGTGCCACAAGACTGCTGAACATCAGCAAATCGGGCATTAGAACGTTACACTCCCCGGGGTCCGGACCCTTTCCGTGCATTTTCAAAAGGCGAAGTCATCAAAATCTCTCTTTACAGGGAAGGGCATCATTCTAGTAGGTTCCAACCCCCCGAGGAGATCATAAACAAGAGAGGTGCAGTAAAAGTCTGAAACCTGCAAACTGTGCTGGAACCTGCAATTGGTAAGACTGGCCGACCAGCGTCGATCTCTACCCCGCCTGCCCTGTGAGATAGTGACCAGACGCATTTCACAGCCGGGCCCAGGTGACCGCAGCCCGGACTGCAGAAAGCCCCCACAGGCCGGGCCATGGGAATCACTCGTGCCATTTTCGTCCTTCCAATGAGACACTGAACTAACTGTGAGCTCTGAATGGTAACCAGTGTTTAATTGCTCTCAATTAGACACTCTTAACGTCTACTGAGGGATCATGTACCCTCTTAAAGCCACATTATGTCAGAAGTAGCGATGCATGCCATGAAGAATAAATGGCTCATATTCACATCCCAGGAGAGTCGCATCAACTAATGCTTTCATTTTCTGTAATATGCTATATGGCAAATGGTTCCTTTAGAAAGAGGTTACATTTGTAAGTGGTTAACTTACAGGCTGACAGGTGATATCAGTGGGGTCCTAATTGCTGAATGAGTGGACACCTGGTCACTGAAACTGAATCATGTTTAATGAGTTCAATAGCGTGGCAAACGGCAATGAGTCGAACTTGCATTGTGTTAAAATAAATGTAAGTAGAAAATTGTGCTTGAACTTAAATACCTTCATTCTGGGGGGGGTTTCTTCTGAATTTCTGACGTAACGTGGCCTTAAGAGTGTACATAATCCCTCAATAGACAATAACATTGTATAATTGTGAACAATTAACAGCTAGGTACAATTATGGTTGGAAGGAAAACCAGCACACACAGGGGGTCCCCAGGAACGAGGTTGAGAACCCCTGATCTACAGGGCGAAGTCCCAAGATCGAATAACGGCGTGCATTTTAAGAGTCCATTTCGTTTCGGTGATACCAAAAGGGAAACAATGTGCATGTGCATTTTTTTTCCAGACAAACTGATTTAAAATATTTTGATTCAATTTCCAATTTAGAAATTAAGCACAAGAACAAAAACTGACTCAATGTACAAAAACCTATAACAAATAAATTATAATTAAAAAGTACATTTCTGTCCAAGTGTCTATGAGGAAGAGTAAAGGAACACAGAAATCATCATTTGCATTTGGATCAGGGGTGGGCAATCTTACCCTGTTGTGTGGGCCGGTGTGGGTGCAGGCTTTTGTTCCAGCCGAGCAGTAGCTCACCTGATTTGACTAATCAGCTAATCAAAGTCTTCAATCAGGGCTTTGATTAGTGGAATCAGGCGTGTCACTGTTCAGTTGGAACAAAAGCCTGCACCCACACCGGCCCACACAGGGTAAGATTGCCCACCCCTGATTTGGATGGATCGGGTGATTGACAGCGATGAGTGGATACCTGGAGCAGAGAAGCGAACAGGTAACAGCAGGTGAAGCCGAGCGTGATGGCGGCGTGCCCTCCCTGGAGCAGGTGGATGGTGTAGAGGAAGAGCAGGTGACCCGGCACCACCAGGAGGAACAGCACCCGGGCTGATCTGGAGTTCACTCCTGTGGAGACGCAGGGTTATCGTCAGGGACCATTTAGAGGCCCTAGGGGTAGGGCGGCCATTTCCAAAACCCCATAATGGAGCGCACTTAAGGCAGCGGCGATTTAACATGTCATTATATGACCAATTTAAAACCATAACCTATACAGACTAACTGAGATTGAAAATGTGTACTCACAATAGCATGCCGTTCGATAGCACCCTTTCCTTGGCTGCTGACGACCACCTCACACCGACACGTTGTACAGAGGGCATGATAATCGTCTTTTCTGGTTTTAGAAATAAATATCCGCGCTCTTTTGACCATTCTGGGTTGTATGAAGTCTTCCGTTTCTGCATTTTGCAGGGCTGGCTACGATAGCACCGAACTCTCTCCGATAGCACTTAAAGACGAATCGCGTGGTTTTCGCTCGCGCCCATAGTGTACGTAAGGACGTCATATGAAAGCGTGGTTGACATTTATTAGACCAATGACACAGGCGATTAGTTATTTGACAAATGCATAAACCAATAAGAAGCACGTTCGAATCTTCAAACGGTAATTTAATGAAGAATTGAGTGCTTTTCTAGTCTAGACTTCAAAAGGAGGACAAATGGGCGTCCGGTAGAGGATCATGCCGGACGGAGGACAGAGCGTTGAAAACCGGACTGTCCGGCATCGTGCTGGACGTATGGCCACCCTCTACCTAGGGGTGCTGAAGACCAGGCTAGACACAGTGCTGAATACTCTCTGTACAGTATAGCAAAACAATGAGCCCAGATGGGCTGAACAGCCTGTCCTCATAATCAAACATTATTATGTTTACATTTACACTTATTCATTTGGCAGATGCTTTTACCCAAAGCAACTTCCAAGGCCATTGTGGCAATGATATTGTTCTGATACGAAAAGAAAGGAAAATAAGTACCACCCACTATCCACAGTTTTCAGGTCGAATTCAGGTCTAAAAAAAACACTAAAACAATATCTAAAACAAGACCAAATAAATGTTTATGTGTATGCTACAATTATTATTATTAATTTGATGTGTATGCAACAATTGTCTAAGATCATCTATGAACAAAGCATTTCCAGGTGTTTATGCTTTAATTATCCACACATATTACGACTATGACAATATTGTTGTTGTCACCAGCCCCTGCCCTGAGCGGTTTGTTTGCAGTAGCCGTTTGGGCAGTGTGCAGTGTGTAGTGTGCAGTGTGTAGTGTGGGCAGAAGCAGTCTGGGTAGTATACAGTGTGCAGTGTGGGCAGTAGCAGTCTGTACTGAAGCAGTCTGGGTAGTGTGTAGTGTGTAGTTTGTGCTTAAGCAGTCTGGGTAGTGTGTAGTGTGTAGTCTGAGCAGTAGCAGTCTGGGTAGTGTGTAGTCTGGGCAGTAGCAGTCTGTGCTGAAGCAGTCTGGGTAGTGTGTAGTTTGTGCTGAAGCAGTCTGGGTAGCTTGTAGTGTGTAGAGTGTAGTCTGAGCAGTAACAGTCTAGGCAGTGTGTAGTGTGTAGTCTGGGCAGTAACAGTCTAGGCAGTGTGTAGTGTGTAGTCTGGGCAGTAACAGTCTAGGCAGTGTGTAGTGTGTAGTCTGGGCAGTAACAGTCTGGGTAGCTTGTAGTGTGTAGTTTGTGCTGAAGCAGTCTGGGTAGTGTGTAGTGTGTAGTCTGGGCCGTAACAGTCTGGGCCGAAAGACTGACCTGAAGAGAAGAAGGTCATGCAGGGGTTGGGCCAGTGCTGCCTCATTTTGTAGGGCAGAACCCCTGGAACACTCCAGAAATGCAGGTAGGTGGAGATGCGACTGGCCTGGATGGCCACCAGATTTCCTCCCACACCTGAAAAGAGAGATCCACGGGTTTTCATTCTAACTCCGGTCTTAACAACTTAATTTGAGTCAATGACTGGATGGCTATCTGATGGTCCTAATTGTGGATAAGTGCCATTTTGAAATGCCCACAGGACTGTGGAACTCCGGAACCAGTGGTAGACACTGCTGCTGTCAGTCCTTGTTGCTCACCACTTAATTGTAGTTGCTGAAATGTGATTTGCAAACTGCCTTCACAATCTTTACATTGCACATAAACAAAAAAGGGTGCAACACAGCAATTTGCAGATCTTTCCACAGATTCTCAATGGGATTGGGGTCTGGGCTTTGACTGGGCTGCTCCAGGACATACATTTTTTTGTTTTTAAACCACTCCAATGTGGCTTTTGCTATATGCTTTGGGTAATTTTCCTGCTGGAATATAAATCTACCAAGTCCCAGGTCTTACACACTGCAGCCGGTTTTCCTCCAAGATTTGTCTATATCTTGCTCCATCCATTTTGCCCTCTATTTTGACAAGTTTTCCAGCACAGAAGCATCCCCAGCATTAGGCTCCTGCCACCATGTTTCACAGTAGGGACAGTGTTCTTGGGATGATGCGCAGTGTTAGGCATTAGCGCCTACAAGTTAGAATCATAGAATCTTCCTCCACTTGGTTTGAGAGTCTCCCACATGCCTTCTGACAAACTCTAGGCAAGATTTCATGTGTTTTCTTCAACAATGGCTTTCTTTTTGCCACCCTCCCATAAAGCACAGATTTGTGAACTGCCTGGGCTATTGTTGTCCCATGGACAGTTTCTCCCATCTCTGCCATGGACGACTGTAACTTTGTCAGAGTTGCCATAGACCTCTTGGTAACATCCATATGTGCCGTTCTCACACGGATGCTCAGTTTTGAAGGACGGCCTGTTCTAGGCAAATTCACAGTTGTGCCATATACTCTCCATTTCTTTATGATGGACTGAACGGTGCTGCGGGGGACATTCAAAGTCTTTGAAATCTTCTTATATCCTTTGTCGGATTGGTGCATTTGTAGAACCGTTTCTCGCATTTGCTTTGAATGTTCTTTGGTCTCCATGATGAAGCTCTTGTTTGGAAACGCACTTACCAACTGTAGGACCTCTCACAGACAGGTGCATTTAATTTGAAATAATTTGAAATGCCCTAATTGTACACAGGTGGACTCCAATCAAATAATGATGTGTTTGCACCGACAAAACGTGATTACGCAGCACCATGGCACAGTGGGACCCTTTGATTCTGCAGAGTAGGTAAAGGGAGGGCTCAGACTCGGGACAGATGTTCCACAGCCTACCAGTCTGTACAGACCCTTTACCCTCAGTCACTCTCGGTCACCCCAGGGCCTGTCCTCTCTAGCAATAACGACACCCAACCCCACTCCTCCTTAATCCTTGACCCACTCCACTCCCAAACATGGGTGGGGCAAAAACCGCCACTGGAAACAGAAGAAAGGAGCGAATAAATGCATGGCAAAGACTGGAAAAGGGCTCCGTCAATTTCACCGATTAACTGCAGCGGCGTCTGATATCAGCAATCCCAGAGCCCTAAGGCACACTCTTTGATACGGCTGCCAAGGAGACTAGCATCGTCCACAGGATTGAGAGAGAGAGAGAGAGAGTGAGGGAAGAGAGGAAGACAGAGAGAGAGAGAAGGGAGAGAGAGAGAAAGACAGAGAGAGAGATAGAGAAGGGAAAAGAGGAAAAGAGAGAGAGATACACACAGAGACAGAGAGAGAAGGGAGGAGAGGCGGCAGTGCAGTAACAGAAGCACGCTTCTGTATTGAAAGGGCCATAAACGCAGAGGGGAGAGAGGAGTTCTAGAGAAGAAGGGGAAATGTGAAACAGGCCGTGTCACTTTCAGCATGCATGGCAGGCAGCGTTCTTTGCGCAAGCCCCATTGTTATTCTCTCTCTGATATGGCTTTCTCCAAACATCAGATTCTGATTCAGGGATCTGTGGGGAAAAAGCATCTGGTCACCGTCTTTTACAGACTTATTCGTCATGCCCACCGAACATGTGGCATCCTACCCATTCTCCCAGCCTCCACTTAATCCTTTGACGTTCTGAGGGAAAACATGCACAAGTTTTTTGACCGAGCTAATTATCTAAATTGGATACACTGAAAGGGGAACAACAATGAAGGCTTTGTCATTTAATCTGAGGCCTTGAATGAACAACCACCTTTAATAACAGATAAACCCAGTCCCCTTTGAGGTGTGGAATAACCTTATTAATATATCAATATTTTGTTTGGACCAGAATGCTTCCTCTGACATGAATAAACATTTATTTTGCTACTATTAGCTACTGCATAATTACAAATACCATCAAATACCATCAAAATAAATAAGTACAAATAATTTACCACCTCATTTGATTAAACAAGAAAGGCAATCCTTGACAAAGGCTCAGAGGTGACATGTCAAATGCACTGTAAAATGTAATGTGACAAAACGTCGACAAAACATTTAAAATGGGTTCTAAATTTGGTTTTAAATGCAGTGATCTCAAATCGAGTTTGTTGCTTTTACCCATCCAGTGGCCTGCACCTTGTTACTTAGGGCGTGCATCCCCTCTCTTATCGATGCAGTCTGATTGAACGCATCTCCCCTGCTTTGTTATGCCTGTGTAAAAGCACACAGTGTTGCTAATCCCCAAAGTCGGTATCACAAGCAGGCAGCGGGGCGTTTTCCCCCGGAGAAGGAGTGGTTCCTGTGACAGGGGGCACGCTGTGCGCGCACAATGCAGCTGCTTTATCTCAGCATCTCTAAAACAATCAGAGAGGAAAGGGCTCCACTGGGAGTTATTGAGCTGGACCTGTTTCCACTCCCCGCCCTTGGCGGAGTCAAAACCGTAGGTGACGCCAAGCTCCTTTTCAGCTCCCACTTTCCTCAACGGGGAGGTCGTGATAATCATAATAATAATTCATGCATTTATACAGTATAGTGCCTTTCAAGGACCTTAAACAGATTTACAAGGTTTGTGGCCCCGTGTGTGAATGTGTATTACGTAGTGATGAATTTAGGCTTTTGGTTGCCCTTTTTGGCCCTTTTGGCACACAGATGTGTGCCTGTTTTAGAGATGTGAATGAAAGTCGGTGAGTGGCAGCGTCCTCCAGCAAATGTTCCCCACCTCTACCTGCCTCTCTCTCCACTAGCATACCTTTTCAATTGTATGATCCCTCCATTGTTCGTTTCATAATTTCACTAGAAGATGTTCATCGGTGTACTTGACTGTGCTACTGTACAGCTGATCGCAAAACCTCTTGTTCCACTGTCACTAACTCTATGAACATTACTTCACAACATTAGTTATCGTTTCACCTACTTTGTTTTGTAGGTTGCTCTGGATAAGAGTAATGTAATGTGATCCGGCATCCTATCATTTCTGCTCTGAAAGTGAATTTGTCTCACGGCGCTGTTTGATAAACGGAACGGGAGATGTTAGGCCGTGTTAAGGAACGACATGTGCCGGTGAACTGCGCGAAGCTCGTTTAGACGTCTCCTCTTACCGTTGATGACAGGGGTGAAGACGGCCATTCCCTGGAAGTTGGGGTCGCTCACCGTCTGGTCTAGTATTAGGCCCCCGATACTGCGATCAGAGGATTTGGGGGTTAGTCGACAAACTCATGGCTGGAGAGTTTCCAGATCCATCTGAGGTGATGACTAGTGAACAGAGTCAGATTCCACACCGGGGGTGTCCAACCTTATCCGAGAAGGGCTGATGTAGTCGCAGGCTTTTGTTCTAGCCCGGCATTACAACACCGGATTCAACCAGTTCACTAATCACGGTCTTCAATCAACCCCTTGATTAATTGAATCAGGTGTTTTGGGGCGCCACTAGAACAAAAGCCTGCACCCACACCGGCCCCTATCTTTTTGGATAATTTTTGACACCCCTGCTCTACACAGTGACCCAGAGAGTCCAACTCTCTTTAAATGCAGCCAGGCTATAAATGAGGTCATAATGAGGTGGAGCTTCAAACTCTCTCTCATCTTGGGAAATAAGAGCCTCTTCACGGTGGGCAGAGTGAACCAACCCCCTGAATCCGTATCTCAGGGGGAGAGGAAATATGTAAACAAAGATATACGGGGCAGGGGGACTCTATGTCAGCATTCTCTCTGGATCTCTCAAGCCGATATGACTCATTTACTACCAAACAGTTTGGCTCGGTTTACAGAAATGCAGTTTGATCTCATTTTTTGAAATACAGCTTGGTCTAGTTTACTGGATTGCAATATGGTCCAATTATGGAAATGCCATTTTTTGGAGGTTTATTGAATTACAGTTAGATCTCATTTATCGAAACACAATTTGATTTAATTTAGCGAAAGTTGGGTCTGTTTTATTGAAAAAGTATTTGAATAGACTTCCAAGTGTACACTTGAATCTGTATTAATAAAAGTCTCGTTTACTGAAACAGAGTGATCTAGTTTGCTGAGGTAAATATTGGTCTAGCTTATCACAATTCATTAAACTCCAGTTTACTGAAACACCCATCAGTGCAATTTACCGAAATGTACGCAATTTGGTCTAGTGTCCGAAAACGTCCTTTGTCATTTACTGAAATTACAGTTCAGTCTAATTTACCGGAACAAACATCAATTTAATTGACTGAAATACATTTAACTCTGGTATACTGAAGCACACGAGACTCACTGAAACAGAGTGCAGGCTAGTTTACTGACACACACTTTTGTGTAATTTACTGAAATGGAGCGCTCAGGCTACTTTACTGAATTATGGTGTTTAGCTCTGTGGTGCGGGTTTTGCGTAGCAGAGCTGAAAATGACAGTACTGTAGGATAAGGCGGTCGGAGAATCCCGCACTGGAACAGGCAGCGCTGTGTAGCAGTGTGCTTGCTGCAGCGATGTGCAGTGTCATCGTGTACCAAGAGCTCAAAAATGTCCAGTGCCCAAAATGACTGTATTTTCTGTGAACCAGCCATTATTAAAGCGTAGCCTGATGCGTAAGCTCAACTACAGAAATAAAATCGTTCTGAATTTGTGTCAATGTATTCAACAAAAACCAGTGAAATGTTTGGTTCGATTAGCGTGAGCGTTTACGCGAGGGGTGTGACAGTTGGAAGTGTTAAGCTTGACTAATGTGGACGTCTATGCAAGGGGTCTAACGTAGGAAGTGGTTCGATTGATTGGCGCGAATGTCTACGGAAGGGCTGTAACTTGCGACGCGTTTGGTTTTATTCGCGTGAATGTCTATGTAAGGGGTATAACATAGGATGCGTTTAGCTCAATGAATGTGAATGTCCACGCCAGGGGTATAACATGTAACATGTGTCGTTTTATTGCTGTGAATGTCTATGGAAGGGGCATAGTAGCATGTTTTCACACGCATCTCATGATGTGACCCACCGGTGGGTCCAGACCCACATTTTGGGAAGTGCTGGTGTGCACCGGTGTGAGTGTAACTGGCTCTGTTGCAGTGTGCTAGTGTAGTGTCCCGCAGAGGGTCGAACCCGAGCACGGCCCTCCTCCTGTACCTGCTGATGGACATGGCCACAATGACAGGCTGCCAGCCGGACCTCAGAACCACCCGGATCTGCGGGCTGCGACGGGCGATGACCACCCAGAGCGGGATCAGTGCTAAGAAGAGGCCACAGACCAGCGGGGACAGGTACCACACCTCTGCAACAGGTAAGAGCGAGGATCTCAGCCTTGGGTCACAGTACATTTCACTGCGTGGAAAATCTGTTACACGGGACTTCTGTGTGTAGATTTGCTGTACACATGCGAAGAAACACACGTCTGTATGCAGGGAGATATGGAACGCATGTACGCGCATACGCACAGACACATGCACGCACGCACGCAGGCACGCACACACACACACACACACACTCATGTTGCCACAAGCCATTTAATTTGAACATTTTAGTGATTTTAGCAGATCTACAAACCATTTCTATGAATGACCTGAAATTAATCTTCAGTTAGGACATACGCAGGAAGCTTGGTGGATGTTGCCAAAATGCAATGGTTGGCTCAGACCCCTTTCAGACTTAAACTGAGTGTCATTTGAGATTATACAGTGTGATTAATAAACATTGAAATCAAGCACAAAAAAATACTTTGAACTGAAGATGACCCCAATAATGAATGAAAAATTGCACAGTTACACACATACATTCTATTCTTCATCTGAGCTCAAACAAACGTTCCAGTGAGCTTTGACTGCCCCCTGCCGGTTATAAAGAGTAAAGACAACATCTCAGATCCTGATTTTTAAAATAACAGAAATTCACACACACACACACACACACACACACACACACACACACACACACACACACACACACACACACACACACACACACACACACACACAGTTGAATGCTTTATTTCAGCCCATATGTACCAGTTACATAAAATAATGAATATAGGATGTCTGTATATTGAGCCTTTGTGGCTCCTTGTGTTTGTTAGCAAATATAAGATAATACAACACCAAATACAGTATCTATCACATGTGTCTGTGTTCTGGGGTACACCCCCAATAATTGCAGAGCAATATCATTCAGTTGTTTGCCTTAAATCTTTGATCTGCCATCTACAAGCCTGGGTACATGGCCAAAACTTCTCCAAAGCATCCAAGAATGACTATTGCGCCTACTAATGACTGTTATAATAATAACAATAATAATAACTCACCCCTGTACTCATATAAAGTGTGGCTGACCCCAGCCAGCAGAGACAGGGTGATGAGGTCACCCAGGCTGGCAGCGATGGGCGTGGCCACGTTGTCCGGGTTGATGCCCACCCTCCTGGAGCCAATGATCACCCCGACCATCACCAGTCCTGAGGTGACAGGCGGGACAGCCAGTTAGGAGTCAGCACTGATGCACGCACACACCAACACACACACACACACACACACACACACACACACACACACACACAGGCAGGCGGAGATACTGTCACACACGCTGTATCGCTGCCTGCATTGTGCAATGGCTACAGCGCTGGCAGGCTCTCAGCTCCCACTATCTCCCCTTATCTCCCCTTCGTGGATCGCATAGACACTGCAGCCTCGGGGGAAGATGCAATACCAACAAGCTCCACTAATGAGCATTACAATGGCATCATAAAAATGACAGCCGAAGCAACGAAAGGTAGTGGCTTCGTTTTCCACAGGCCTGAATGTCAGCCGATCAACCGATTGCTGAACTCGCCAAACCGCCTTTTGCGAGGAAACGGACGACCGCTCGCATTGACTCGTAAGTCAAAGTCGAGGACAGACGTCGAGCGGATCCAGGTGTGAATCCAAGCCTGCTTTTGGGAAGGGTCAGCGTGACACGTGCGCTTACCCAGGGACAGGGCCGCCACGAATGCGGTGGTGACGCTGCTGGCGCACAGCAAGACCGCCTGGTCCAGCTCCACCCCTCCCCGGGAGAGCGCGCCCAGCCCCACGGCGGCCACGGCGGCCAGGAAGCCCACCACGGTGGCCTGCACCTGCCGGCCAATAAAGGTTCAGAGGCGAACTCAAATTCAAATTCGGATAAACGATTTATTGACATGACACGTTGGGAGTATATTTACAAAGCTTTACGGGAACTAACATTGTCCGTATTCTTTTCTGAATAACGCACGCAATCTGAATGATTTTACATTGGATAATAGTATCACGTATGAAATAAATGTGTAGCTTTTTATCATTTAAGAGTAAATAAATACAATTGAATTAGAATGTGGTCATATCTGCCATTTAGCAGACGCTTATATCCAAAGCGACTTACAGTAGTAAATGCATACATTTTCAGTATATGTGGTTCCCAGTGGGAATTGAACCCACAACCTAAGCATTGCCACGCCGTGCTCTACCAACTTTCTACCAAATGACATCAAATGAATTGAGTTATTTATGCTACAGGTGAGTTTTTGCAGGTGTTTTATTAGTTTCATCCACTGCTCCTCACTCACGCTGTACTCAACTCCGGTCTGCACTGACCCAGGCCCTGTTTGCAGTGGCCGAGAGCCAGTTTTGTGGTCAATTGAAAATTGAGTAGCAGAAGCACACAGACCACTACCATAGTTTGACATTAGACGCAATTATACTGGATGTGGAACAGCGGTGGATTCGATTTCAGGGCAATTCATCTGCAATGGCCACAAGCAAAATATTTAGACCCAATTAACTGTGGTGTCTTTCAGTGTGTAACACTGTCTGTGTTATACCCACGGGATAACACTGGGGTGTATTTTGTTCTGGCTTGTCTGCCGCAAAGTGCATAATGAAAAAATTTGGGGTTTAGCAGATTATGGCTGTGAGCTCTCTCTGAGTGTAAACAGGCCTCACGGTACGCGATTCTGCCAAATGGCACCACAGAAATACGCTGAATTCGATTAGAGTGGCAAACGATCGAGTGAGAAACAGAGCACCTCGTCGCAGATGGTGGCAAAGGCAGTGAGAACGTGGACACAGTTTCAGACCATGTACTTTCCCTGCTTAAGAACAATGTTTGCGTCTCAATGTGCTTTACCTGAATGAGAGCCAGGTTACTGAAAACCATTCTCCACTGCTGCTTCGGGTCATCCAATTGCCCAGTGTTTGCCTGAGGGGGGAGGGATGGAGGGAGGGAGAGAGAGGGAGAGGGCGAGAGGGGGAGGGAGAGGGGGGGAGAGAGAGGGGGAGGGAGAGGGGGAGGAGAGAGGGGGAGAGAGGGGGAGAGAGAGAGAGAGAGAGAGAGAGACTTTGGTTCATATCCCCTAGTACAGAGTAATTTAGAATATTACTAGATCTTAAGCTATGGTAATATAATAAATGGTCGAAGTTGTAATTCAACACAAAGTGAGACAGAGGGACAGAGACAGAGGGAGTGGATGGTGGCGTGATAATAATGTGCTCAGTGTGGATTGATACAGTGACTATGGTGATGTGTGCTAACTGCAGTGGATTGATACGGTGATAATGGTCATGTTTGCTCATTGACAATGGTGATAATAATGCTAGTTTGCTCACTGCTGTTGAGAGCCGGGAGGCAAGGGTCATCTCAAGGTTTCCTTTCAGTCCCACCAGGGCTGGCACGAGGATAAACACCTCTGTGATCTTCTTAAACACCTCCCAGTGCTGAAATGACCAGGAAATGCTTGATTTAAAGGCCACACTCTCACATACACATACACGTCTGTTCAAGGAACTTAAGGTTGTTATCTGAAAACACATGAATACTTTACCTGGCTATAACAGTTTAGCACACTGTTGGAAGTTCAGAGCACAGAGTTATACTCATCAAGCATATTTATGTATACTTATAATTCTTCATTATTTTGGGATGAAATGTATGGCATTCGTTACCAGCTATGCAAAGAGAAGAAACGTTTGTTTCCTATAATAGAACAAATGGCGAGTCAAGACTTGGTCTCCAATGGTCTCTATCAATCTTACAGAGACATTGAGACTCTCAAGAAAGAGACAGTCATAATATTCATGAAGATATTCAAACAGAATAGAACATATTAAATATTGACACTTAACAAACTGGTTGTTAAGTCATGACATAACATTACATGTATAAAAATATATATTATACTGTATATATAACACAGTCCAAAAGCAGCAACGCCAGTCAAATTAAACACTGCTGTTTTTACAGAGTACATGTTTTGACAAAACCTTTTAATTCCATATCTGAAAATATGTTAGGCTACGTTTTAGTAAGGGGTAGGTCATAAAACATGTATTTGCTTATTAAATGGGTCACGGCTCAAAAACTTTGGAAGTCAAGATTTTCAATGGGTGGCTGTAATATTTACCTCTCTTATAACTACAACTACTGTATAAATATAACTATATATTAGTCAAATCAATTCAATTTTATCTTTCTGTAGCCCCTATGCTAGCTATATTCAGTTACCTGCACATAGCATCATTCAAAAGATATAAAACATTGTTAAGTAACTTACTTATTGTTAAGTAAGTTACTTATTTACTTAGCACTCTTTGTGCTGAATCCTACACAAAGCCTGTTACCATGACGCTGGCAATGCTGCTAGGGGGAATATTAATCATGATTTCCTGATTCTGTTTCCAACTAAACAGCATGTGTCCAAAAGTGAAACGAGGCAAACAGACATGTTTCCATGTGCAGATAAGTGAATGCGTTTCAGCGTGTGAGTGGAGAGAGCTATTTTTGACAGCTCTTGAGTCCTGGCTCCAGCACCCCAGCTGACAAAATGCTGTCACGTCACCCCCCCCCCCACCCCACCCAGCCCATTTCTGTCTCCTCTCCTGACTGCCAGCCCTCTTTCATTCCCTTCCTCTCTTTTCTGCACTCCGTGTCCTCATTCATCCACCTATCCAACCTGAGCCGACCACTTCGAATGTCACGAGTCCCACCTCACTGCCTCAGTCACCCGCTCCTGCACTTCCTGCTCCCAAAATCGGACAAAAATCTTGAGCGTGAACGCAAGCTTGGAGTTGCAAACAAGACAAAACAACCCCGCTGATTCAAATTCAAATTCACGATATCAAACTCATTGTTACAGCTCAAGATACTGGAGTTCTGTTTCACTCTTGAGTTTGAGTGGTCGCACCTTGCAATGACAGTTTGTGTTGCTCTAACGCCGTGGTACTCAGACCGCGCGGCTCATGAGCTGCATGCAGCTCTTTGATGACTATGTTGCGGCTCCGATTTTGCTTTCTCTATTACTTTTTTAAGCAAATATTTCACCAGATATTGTCTGAGGCACTTGCAGCAGTAACGTTAATAATTAAATTTCCCAATAAGCTTACGTCACGAGCCATGCACACGGCATGTCAATGGGCGGTAAAATGGCTAGCTAACGTAACATCAACCTACAATGGCGAAAGTAACCAAAAAATGCTAATACGAAGAGTAATACAGGACATTTAAAGAGGAGTGGGAGCTGGAATTTGTCTTTGTCCAGTGGTGTGGGCAAGTAGGCTACATTTGTCTCCTTTGTCTTCGAATTGATAACACAATTTTGAAGTTCCAAAGGTCCAATTTATAGCGGCATCACGAGACTGAACACCCAACCTTCAGTAGGCCTACTGATTTTCGCATGGTAGGGGGGCTAAGGACCGAAAAACTACAACAACAGCTAACTGTACAGAAAGCGTATTTCCACGTCAACACGAGTAAAAAGGGACGAACCAAGCCCAACGGGGATCACTCATCCCCTCCGAATCTGAGGGACGGGGGTGCGGAGGATCTCCGCCCACGTCTCTGCAGTCAACCGGTCAGGTGACAACTACAGTATACTCAGTATACTTCAAATGAAATAGAATTTGGCGTGTTCGCACAGACTGTCTAACTCACAGGTGTCAGGTTCCCTCCTTAGTTGAAGAAGTGAGCTAATTAGTGAAATCACCTGGTGTAGTGCATTGGTTACAACAGAAACCTGCACACACTCGACCCTCCATGGAATGAGTTTGACACCCCTGGGACTCTAACTGCTGTCGAATACGGCGTTGCAACCAAATGTTAGTATGCTCGCTGTGACTTGAGGTCTGTTCATTTAATGACGCTCCACGCCAGATGGGGGAGCTTACTAGTCGCTAGATTACGGAACCGGAAATTTAAATACCAACGAAGCAAACATTGGCAAGGGCCGAACGCAGTCATGCTTGATGTACAAAATAACCCTATGTTTAAAGCATCATACCTTGTGATAGGATCCTATAACAGACATAAGAAACTGTAAAATGTAATTTCTCATTGTACATTGTATATAGCATCAAGTGACTGTGAATTACATTTTTTGATGTAGTAGACCATGGGTTAGCCTGGCCTATACTACAAGTAGATGATTGTGCATCAGCTGTCATTGCTAAGCAGGGTTCCTTTTCTTTTAATGATAACTTTGAATAAATGGCATCTGACTGGTATCTGTATTAATATACTGTAGCTAATTAGCAAGCTGGTTAACTTGATTAGCAACTAGCCTATGTCACACAATTAGTGGTGAACTAAGTACAAATAGGTAACATCAAATAACTAATGAGGATTTTAGCTAGCTACAAAAGCGGTGCATTTCCCCAAGAGCAAAGTTGCCAACTGGATTTGCAGAAAAGAAAGTTGCTTGTCAACACGAAATATAGCTAGCTAGAGCTAACAACGTAAGTTTTGGAACAGCTGGACGTGATGATAACAAGATGTAAACAGGAAACAACCCAACAACAACCCAAATTACATATGTAAAACCCCCAACCAATCACGTGACATTGTTGACCAATTGCAGGCGACGGTGTATTGAGAGGGACTGTGCGAAAAGGTCGACAAGTTTGCAGAGCCAGCCTGCTCACACTTCAGCGATCGAAGCCAAATGCAGCACATCGTTTTGGTGGCAAACCCATCATCTTGCCTGTGCGAACATGCCAAATTCGATTTCATTTGAAGTATACTGAGGCCTTTACTCTGACAACGGTTTTGCCAAAACAGAATGGTGTACATAGATTGACTGTTCATGGTATAGAACAACAACAATACTGCTGGCTCACTGCAGTGGAGTTGCTATGAACCACTGATACATAAAAAAATTGTTCTCATAAATAAAGACATTGTTCAAAAATCTCCAACGTAGAACAACGTGTTCTTACAGAGAGACATACACAGGTGAAAAATAAACAAAATATCTGCTCATGGCTTATACAAGCAGACTGATGCAGACTCAAGCAGTTTCACACACGCACGCGCACACACACACACACACACACACAAATGAACACGGACACGCGGGCGCAGACGGACAGACACGCAACACACACAGAGAGGGAGCCAGCGAAACGGCCGTACTTGCACAGCGTCCATGACCATGCCGGCGGCCACCATGCCCAGCCCGGCCACCAGGTAGGGCAGCAGCACCTGGGCGGCGATCCTGCACGAGCTCTCGGGCAGGAAGCCGTACGCGGAGCGCGTGAGCTTGAGCGTGAAGCCGCGCAGCTTCCGGCCCTCGTAGCACAGCTCCAGCTCCAGCTCAGTGACCATCGTGGGGGGCGCCATTGCCCCACACCCCCCTGGGATGGCCTGCGAGCAGAAGGCGGGGCTACCAAAAATCCTAAAGGTCGCTCCTCCTCGAAATCAGGTAATTGCAACCTTGCTCCGTCCAACGTGTAGAACAACGAGAAACGAAAGCTGTGATTCGCTCAATCGATCCAACGCGTTGACTGCGGCACACTGTCCCAAGGCTGTCCTCTCAGAGTAATGGTTTGTTGTTCCTGAGCTGTTTTCGATGCGTAGAGAAGAGGACGAGAGTCAGTTGTTGATTTTTCATCTGTTCCCGATGCGCTCGGAGGGCTGGAGCGGCCCAGAGTCCGCTCTCCTCCACCTGCTGGCCACACCGGAACAGAGGGGGAACGTGTTGCGGTTCGGGGACGGCCTTTGTCCCGTTCAGTAGAGGTCAGACAGAGGCGGGCCTCTCCTGACGCCCCCACCCCCCCTCCGCTGTCACCTCAAATTCCAGCAGCTGAGTAACGGACAGGTTATGCTCAGACCCCCCTCTCCTGGCTCTCAATAATGTCCCAATCCCTGGTGGGAGGAGCGAGTGAAGAGCCCTCTGTCTTGTGGTCTGTTCTTCAGGGTCGCCCCCCGTTGTCTGGGTTACAGGGGTGCGTGTCCACGTGGCTGTGTACAGGGGCTCTCTGGCTCCAGGTGACAGGGTGACATTGAGGCGTTGTTCTCAGTCCCTGCCTTGGCCCCTGCCACACGGGAGGCAGGATTCTCTCTGGCGCCCTCTATCACAGGGGGGTGGTAGTGCACGAAGGCACGACGGACCGCCAAAACGCAACCAGCACCAATCCCGGTGACTAAGTCTCTCTCATTCTCTCTCTGGTTCTCTCAGGGGCAGTACCTGTCAGACACAGATGCTTCTTTCTCCCTCTGCTCTCATTCGTGCAGGCTATTCCTCCCAAGCCTTGTCGTTCTCTGTCTAATGAATAGTCTCAGTCTCTCTCTCTGTCCCTCTCTTTATCGCACTCGATCCACATCCAGTTGCTTGCCGTGTGGCTCTGTCTTACCTCTCTGTCACCCTGTCTCTCTCTCTGTCTCTCTTTCTTTGTTTCTCTCTCTTTATGTCTCTCTCTCTCTCGATCTCTTTCTCTCTCTCCCTGCGTCTCTGTCTCTGTCTCTCCCTCTGTTATCAGCAGGCGGGGTGTCTCGGGCAGAGAGATGGTGTTCTGTGGAGTGGAGTAGTGCAGATGTAGATGGCTGGAGTGCTCTCTGTGATTACTCATGGCACGCTGGCACCCTGGTGATGGGGGCACAGGCTGAGTGCTGTCCCTGTGACTCAGCTCACGAGCGTCCCTGAGACGTGCAGCACAAGCAGCCGTCTGGTCTCCCACTGCTCTGTGCAGGAGTCCTGTGTACACACACATATTCACACACACACACACACACACACACACACACATATGCATGCACGCGCACACACACACACACACACACACACACATCTACAAACAATCAAGCACATATTTACAGTATATATTCCAAAAGACAGAAACATGAAAATCTGCTAACAAACACACACATAAACAAACACACACAGACACACACACACACACACACAGACACACACACACACACACACACACACACACACACACACACACACACACACACACACACACACACACACACACACACACACACACACACACACACACACACACACACACACACACACAGACAGGGTGCTCTTTTTTTCCTGGAAAAATAATTGACCTCCTTTCACCCTCTAAGAAATCAAATAATAACAAAAGGCTTTTGGCTAACATACTTTATTAGATAAATGTACAACAAATGTAATCAAATACCAGCATCGAATGGCAGAAGCTAAAACGAATGGATTAAGCTGACTTACACAGTCTTTAAGATGCAGATGGTTTATGACCCAAAACGGTGACATCATTCAACGAGGATGTGAGTCACTCTCTCTAACTTTCTGCAGCACGACGCAGAAGGAAATGATGCAAGGACACTCATAGACTCATCTCAAGCACTCCCGTTTCTCGTTAGCTCCCATCAGACCACGTGTTGCATACTGCTGGATATCTCTTAATGTCTGTTCGTCATTGCGCATCATTTGGCCTGCAAGGCTGAAACGTCAATGCATTTAAGGCTCTAAACCAGGGGTGGGCAATCTTACCCTGTGTGGGTGCAGGCTTTGTTCCAACTGAACAGTGACACACCTGATTCCACTAATCAAAGCCCTGATTGAAGACTTTGATTAGCTGATTAGTCAAATCAGGTGAGCTACTGCTCGGCTGGAACAAAAGCCTGCACCCACACCGGCCCACACAGGGTAAGATTGCCCACCCCTGCTCTAAACCGTGTATATAAGAGCTGGATATCATGTCGCTTTTGTAGCCTACACAACCCCGGTGGGCGGAGGAGGGCCTATCTTTACTGTGTTACTTTACTGTATGTAAAGGTAGGCACTCCTACTTGCCTGGAGTGTAGGTTGCCCACGGCGGCCAGGGTTCCGCCCCCGGCTGGGCCAGCTTTGCTCTGGCTGGGAGTCCCACTCGGGGATGGCGATTGGCTATCCGCCCCAGGGGAAGGGGCTAGGAAAGCCGGCATGAGCTCGCCGCATTCACCAAAAAGCTCCTCTGCGTGTGCGTATCGGAATCACAGGCGACGGCTAGGCGAGTTCCATCTCAAAGGAGGCGGTTCGTCACCATCGTCAATATCATCGAATCATTGAATCAATAGAGGGTAAAGTTGGCCACCAAATTCAGAGAAAAACGTGGAAAAAAATCAGAAATAAATTATTTTAACAATCCCACTGCATATCAAATGTTAAGAAGCATCCTAGGCATAATAACGTTGCTAAACGGGTTGTGATGGAGTTTGTTTGGGGACGTTTTAATGCTTTTTGGAGTATGCTAAGCCGTTCGCTACCTGCTTTCGTTCATTTTGGTGGCTAATACTGAACGAAAACAAACTGGCTGTAGCTCTCCAGATAATGGGATGAAAAAACCAGCTGGACCGATAAACAATATCCTGGGTAAGTAAAAAATTGATCATGTTAAAAATGCAGAACAGAAATTGGGCTACAAGCCGGGTTTAGTACACTCTGGAAGTCCTCTCCAAAGCTTCATTGATTATTCTGATTCTTCACCGGGTCAAGGGAAACTAATCACTGGCTTACTTAAGAATCCTTTTCATACCTATATCCGATTGGAGCTTGTAAAATTGTTTTGAACGCGAGCCCTGCGGAAGGCGCTCATAGTCGGATGTGTCGAGCACGAGCGTCGGTGGTCTTCACAAAGGCTGATTCGCAAATGCCCTGCTCAACCCGTTTTCATAATAAGATGTTTTATAATAACCACCCTGGGTGATTTTCATTCCTGGGTGCACCGATTTCCTCAAACTAACACGCCACGTGCGCTCGCTGAGTGCCCGTGTGCCAGGAGCTGAGTGCCCGTGTGCCAGGAGCTGAGTTGTGCCCGCTCTGGCATGCCTTATCAGGGGTCACTTATCAGATCCCGTGGGTCACAGTGACCCATCCTCCGCTCCCCGCACTGTGCACACTGTCCAAACACCTCTCTTCAAACAGGGAGAGCTATAGGGCTTACTTTATTTTATATTTTTACATTTGTTTGGATCTGGCTTTGGTGGTGGCTTTCAGTTAGAGCAAGACAAATCAATTAACTCTGAGTGAAACACTTAACGCGCAAAGCGGTACGTTATCTCTTCTATTAAAATAGCTGTGCTTTAATTACATTACATTTACATTTACATTTTAAACATTTCGCAGACGCTCTTATCCAGAGCGACTTCCAAGATGTGCATAAATACATGGTAGGAACAATCATAGTTCGCGCAAGAGATCAGAGATACAGCGATAGACATCATTGTAGGCATCTGCGTACCATACCTGTAACACTGGGAAGGAAAAGGTTAGTACATGTTGTTGTTTTTTTTTTTCTCCATGTACATTCAAAATGGTGGCGCTGTAGGCTGCTCGACAAAAAGGCACAAGCTGCACAAAAAGGAAGCGAGCAACCTGCATTCGGTAAAACAAAGAAATTATAACTCCAGATTCATGATGAATTGCTAGAAATGGACAATGCATAGCACTACTCAAAGTTAAGCGTCACAGCGATTATATTATACTCACTACGAGAGTAGAGTGTCTGAGGTATAGACCGACCGGACCTACCTGTACACTGTCCAGCACCATACCCGCCATCAACATGCCCATTCCCGCCAGCAGGTATGGGAACAGCACCTGGAGGCCGATGGCCGCGGCGGACTCGTCCTCGATGCGGACCATGGCCGCCTTGACCTTCTCCTCGGCCGACTTCTTCGGGGGTGCCAGGGGAGGCGTCCGCGGGCTCGGTGGCGCATCCTGGCCGTCCGCGGGCCCCGTCACATGCTCTCTGTCAGCGGCGCTTTGCCGGCCCTTGACCTTCGACCTTGACTTTTTGGACCGCCCCCCTCCCTTCCTCTGGTGTGCCTCATCCCCTGGCATGGCTGCCGATTTGAATGAAAGGACAGGATCTTAATTAGTACAGAATCTCCCTTTTCAGAGATAAATGTTAGAGTTGTGCATTAGCTCTTGAGTTTTAACTTTAAGGTGTCTCTGATATGCCCCAATCGAGCTCAACTTGCGCTCGGCTCTGTAAACTCAATAGGACGAGGAAGTCAATCGTGGAGTCTTTGGGTGCCGAAAGCCCAGGGCAATGCAATAAAAACATAAACAGTTTCTTATTTCGCATATTATGCAAATGTTTTGTGATAAAATAAACAAAGTATTCTTTTGAATCTAGCCATTTATCCTGTTATTGTATTATATCACCAACAGGATATGAAACTGATTATTATAGCCAGTACATTTAGTACATTTAACACTAATATCCGATCAGGCATGCTTTCTAAAGAAAAATATATGTAGGTGAAGCCACACAATTATTTTATTCAAAGCATATACACTGCTACACTTTGATTTTGGGTTTTTGTTTTTAACCTGTAATGCATTTGCCTTATATGTGGGTGGATGAATTACTTTAAAATGCATATAATAATAACAGTGCAGAACTCAAATGATTTCTATCTCTGTATATTGTTTGAATGTTCTTTGATGGTTAAAAGCATCCGCCAATTGAATAGATAATAATATTTAAAAAATAATAATGTGGAGGGGGGCGTACAGTCTGTTTGAACATGAATCCTGCCGTGACCCTCCACCACACCACCCAGCCCGACCCCATGAACAAGTGTGTAGTATCCTAAAACCATTAGACCGTTGAGCATTAGCAACGCGATAGTCTGAGTAAAGTAACGTAGTGCAGCTGCCTCCCAGGTCTGTGTGCCTTTAGCGGTGTTGACACAGTCCCTGCCTGTACAGGGAAAGTTCATGCAATGCCCTGCTGTTGGCACGCGGCCATATTCACAGTGGTCTAACATAGCGTACGCCCAGAAGTCCCTATTATCCGTTATAAACCAGAGCGTCTATTTACAGTACTACTTCAAGGTGTCCGAGATGGCTCTGACCACACGCACTCTGCACTGCAAGAGCTGAAGCTGAAACTAAACTAAAGTAGTAGGGTACGAGTTGTTCATTTCACCAGTAAAGTAAGACACACAGGGGTGGGAGTGTAGGCAAAGTGTATCTGATTGAGTATGTGTGCCGGCTGTTCAGGACAAAAACTAACGCCGAAAGGAAGCCCTCTGCACACACATATGCTCATTCTTTCTGGTACATCTCAAGGCAGCACACAAACACATTTCCAGAATGAGAAACAGAACAAACAGAAAGAGTACTCCACTCTACTTTACCTGCAGTGTTCTTTAAAGGCTGAACTGAACAAAGCCGGGATCGAGAGGCTGAAATCTACGGGAGGCACCAGGATCAACTGATCTGGGAGTGTGGGGAGGGGGGGTGGGGGGCAGAGGGGTTGGGGGGTTAAGAGTTCGTCACTAAGGGAGGGGACACCGTCTTAAATTTCAGCCCAGTTGGCAAATTAGGGCGCACTCATGTGCCCGGCCTCATCTTTCTTGAACGGCAGTGTCCGCTGCAGCCCCTAAAAACCTGGGAGCCCCCTGACTCCCCCCTCTCTCTCAGACCCGCGTCTTTGGGGTTTCCTGCCTGTCATTGCTGGAAGGGTTCTCGTCCTTACAGGCACCACATCTCCCAAAACGCGCACGGCGTGCTGACATGGCACTAAAAATATTATTATTATCACTATAGACAGACATAACATGACATGAGCCATCCACGTAAGAAACAAGAACTTTGTTATCCTATGTGCTGATAGGACGGTTTTGAGATTTTAAAGCCTCACGGCGTCGTGCATTGTTTCGCATTGCAACCACGGGCAACTGTCAAAACAAAGGGAGCGCTTGAGTAAACGAGGGGCCCTTTAAACGGCCGCAGGAGCGCAAGTGTCCGTCAGGGGGGTGCCAGTAGCCCCTCCCCTTTCCAACGAGCATCCCCCTCCCCCCTTAGCCCCCACCCACCCGAGTAGTTGTGTTGGCTTTATTTTGGCCGTTGCCTGTACGCATGTTAATTTAAACATATTTTTTTTAAAGTAATTGTCCAGTCCCATATCATTGCATTGCTTTTTATTGCATCGGTGTCAGTTTCGATACATTTAAAAACGAATTTCAAGCGTTTCATCTCTTGTATAGTGAAATGACACAACAGTATCCCCATGTTAATGCCTCATTTTTGATGTGTCATAGAACGCCGTAATTCCAAACTCTCGATGACGAGAACGCACGTTCACGTGCTGTGTCAGCTGGCAATTTGTGTCATAATCAGGGTATTGCAAACGCTACTACTGAGTTCCATGCTGATTTTACCCACAGGCATGACATTCAACGTGACAGGAGAGCGTTGCATTAAGGCTATTGTATTGTCCCATCTGTCCTGTTTGAAAATATTCAATGTAAATTCATGCAAGATCTAGGAACAAATGCATAGACCACAAACAATTTTTGTCAAAATTTTTTATTTTAAAATACTTTTCAAAAGAGTGGTTAGATTAAACAGTTACAAAAACGAATCGGCGGCATCAGCAACAAGTTAAGGCGATTGTTGGAGCTGTCACACTCTGCCACACACTGCTAACTTCTGTCAGTCAGGTACCGTTTCATTTGATTAAGCAGGGGAACAACAACAAAAGGTTCTCCTGACACAAGAAAATGTGTATCTTCACTAAACAGCCGCAATTAACTTTCTTTTTAGAAGTCTGTGACAAATGCAAATCCTTACAGATTGTCACATGAAAGTGTCAGAGCGTGATGGTATGTTCTCAGATTCAAGTTCCAGTTTGTCAAAACACAAATGAATGCGTTAAGCAACTGCAAAAATATATTAATTTCTTGAGTGTTTTCTTAACATAAGAAAAAGAAATGATGGGATTTTTCTCTACCATATTTTATTTTCAAAAGCAAGTTTGAATATGGGCTTCACATGGACACAAGGACATCCTTATTATAGATGACTACTCTAAGATAATCAAAAGAAAATCACTTCCGTTGCAGTGTATTAAAGTGAACTTGTCTACTGTCATTTTCAAACACACTATTGTGACATCTCATGGCTGCTGTTTTACTTCAAACTGTGAAGAGTATGTTTGAAAAAATACAGCATATTCATAATTAAAAGTATGAGGGAAAAAAAAGCAGAAAGCGCATTCATAACGAGAAAAGGAAATGAATGACGACAGTGTGAGCGCTGCGTCTCTACGGCGTGACAACGATTGTAATCATCTGACTGGGGACTCAAACAATTTCCTGGATGCTGGTGAATTATGATACAACTTGGTTTCCCTCGCCACAATGCTCATCGTTTTAATTCCGTGTTTGCATACTACCTACAAATACAAACCTTAGCCATAAGGCCCAGCAATGCAACACCATGAGCGCCAGCCTTCCATTCTTAGTCCGGCAGAAAGCGGAGAAAAACAGAACCAGAGAGAACCATCAAAACTTTTAACAGTACACGACGTTAATACTCGATGGTCACAGTCTTGGTTTTCAGGTACTCGTTCAGAGCTTCTTGTCCTGTTGGAGACAGTTAAATACAGGGATCAAGGACAGAATACATATTGTATACAGTAGTAAATGCTTCCATACATGCGTGTGTGTGCTCGCGTATGTGTGAGTGCGTGAGAGACGTTTGCGCGCGTAAAGCGTTCTAGTCCTTCTCACCGAGGTCCTTGCCAAAGCCCGACTGTTTGAACCCCCCGAATGGCGCGGCCACGTCCGTCTTGTTGTAGGTGTTGACGAACACGGTGCCCGCCTGCAGCTTCTCGCTCACGTACAGCGCCTTGCTGATGTCACGGGTGAACACGCCCGACGCCAGCCCGTACTCGGTGGCGTTGGCCCGCTTCAGAACCCCGTCCACGTCACTGAGGGGAGGCAGAGGGACAGGGTGAGCGAAAAGACAGACAAACACACAACGAGTGACAGGGAGAGAGCAGCAGAGAGAACCATTACGGCTAGTAAGTGTCACAATATAATTAGCGGACGCTTTTTTTTTATTTATTTTTTTATTTTTTTATAAATTTGTTTCTGATTTTATCCAATTTTCTCCCAATTTGGTAGCCAATTAGACCCGCTATTTTTATGTCCATCCCCCCCAGTAATGTGAGTTCGCTGCCGTAGTCCTGTGACCGGTAGTGACGAAGCGAAGTGACGCCTCTTACGAGACGGCACCCGCAGCCCGTCGACCGTAACCCGGTACTACAGGGCCACTCTTATACGCAGCGAACGTCACGTCGGCTCCCCTCCCCCCTCCCTGGGGCGGACAGCCAATCGCCGCCCCCTGGTGGCACTCCCGGCCAGAGCCGACACTTGGCGAGACAGGGGATTGAACCCCGGTCTCCGTGGCCAGCGTCGGACGTTGTAACCACTGGACCACGAGCGGACGCTTTTATCCAAAGCGACTTACAGTAGTGGACGCATACATTTTTCAGTATATGTGGCCCCAGTGGGGATTGAACCCACAACCTAAGCGTTGCCAACGCCATGCTCCACCCACTGAGCCACACAGAACCACGTTCTGCGGTTCATGCCCTTAGAACATTTAGTCTCTTAACTGACTGACTCTAATCAACCAACCTCGGTGGAGTTGAAGAGAACACGGCACATCAGAGATGAACAAGGTCAGTTAAGAGTGAACCCGGTGGTGGCGGCCGGGTGAGGATTCGATAACAGAACGTGGGGGGCGCCTCCACACACTGGACCAGCGTCTTAACCGGACGGGACACCCAGACACTCACCCATCCTTGAATTTGGAGATGATCATGACGGGGCCAAAGGACTCCTCCTGGGCGATGAACATGCCGTCGGCCACGTCAGTGAACACCGTGGGCTCAAAGAAGAACCCTACAGGAGGACAGGAGGCACTGCTGTTAACACAGCCACACACACGTTCACCTACGCAGATGCGCAGATGCACACACACACACACAAAACACATATGCACACACGCACACACACATCCACGCACACACACTCTCACACAAAAGACATACGCATACACACACACACACACACACAAAACACATACGCACACACAAAAGACATACGCACGCACACACACACACACACACAAAACACATACGCACGCACACACACACACACTCTCACACAAAAGACATACGCACACACGTACGCACGCACACACACACACACACACACACGCCCACAACAGGCCTTCATTTCACTAGACTCATTTCACTGTACTCTTCCTATTAACGTTTTATACGTTTGAAATAAAATCCTGTAAAGGATGGGTTGTTACTTCTTTCCAGAAATGGATAGCCATGTCAACTCTTAATAGTTTGATCAATTATGAAAAGGTTTTACATTTCTTTTGTCTCTGTTATCGGGAAGTCGTCACATAGCCATCATCCCTCTGTACAGTAGGGGTCAGTCAGGGATTACAAGTAGAATTGTGATTATACGCATATTGAGCGTTTGGCAGCTCTACAGGAAAGGCCTGAATGCGTCTCTTACCAGGACGGTCTATGTGCTTGCCCCCACAAACCAGCCGTGCTCCATCCTTTACTCCGGCCTGGCAGTACTCCACCAGCTTGTCCAGGTGGGCTCTGTGGTTCTGGGGCCCATGGTCCGTGGACCGGTCCAGTGGGTCTCCGATCTTCATCTTTTTGACCTCCTCCACCTTCAGAGATAAAGATGGACAGATGGAGAGACCGAACAGGAGTGACGGTCATACCCAAATGCAATCATTTTACCTCATTTAGAAGTTTTGTTTTCAGTCCTTTGTCTTTTGTTCCCATGGTAGTGATTCTTTTGTAAAGCATTTTGAGATCCTAAAGGGTGCTATATGAATGAAATCCATTATTATTGTTGCTGTTATTATTATTATTATCATTATCATTATTATTCAGGGAGGTCATGAGAAGGGATCTGGCAGAGGTAATAATAGTAATAATAATAATACTAATAACAATAAGCTCAGGTGAAATCAGAAACAGAACAAGAAACCAGGATATCTGAAATGGGAACACCCACCACCCTCTGGAGGAACTGGTCATGAATGGACTCCTCTACGAAGATTCTCCCAGCTGCAATACAGTTCTCTCCCTTGTTGAAGAAGACAGAGCTCATACCCTACGAGACACACAGAGACCGGAGATTCAGACTCTCCACATTCACAATGTTGCAGTTCATATTAAACGGCACCAATGGCATTTCTCTGAAAACGTACCCATAGTAAATGTATGACGTCATGTATAATTCAAATGGCAGCTTAAAGTTAGTCGACCAGAGTAAGCGCACACCAAGTACGGCAAATACTTTTCCTGGGCTTAATAGTGTGTAATAGTGTTAATTCATGGGCCACCTATTAAACAAACACACAGAGTACAGTACATGTAAATTGGACATTTTTTGTACAATTTATACATACCCATCATCCAGCTCTGTAAATGTGTAAATGTGGGTAAATGTCTCATAACTCAACAGTTAATAAATGTAGTTCAGACCCCACTGTGACAAAACCATAATGTCGACACATTAGCACTTGCGTTGTTTGTGTGGCGTGCTTGACGAATGATGTGCTTAGACATTCCAGCATCAAGTGGTTGTTCATTTACTCGGGCAGATTGCACCTTTTGTAAGTCGCTTCGGATAAAGGCGTCCGCTAAATGATTGCATTGTATTGTGCTGCATTGACTCGATTGTACTTGGAAAAAGCCTGATTGTTTGGAGAGACTGTAAGAGTAGGTGAGGGGTCAGACTGACCATGCGTACAGCCTTGTCCATGTCACAGTCACTGAAGATAATGAGGGGGGACTTCCCCCCCAGCTCCAGGGAAACCTTCTTCACATTGCTCACCGCACAGCTATGGGAGACAGTAGGACACACACGATGTCAAAATGTCATGTCCTCTCTCGCCTGTAGGTGTCACTTGACACAGTGCTGGATACTCTCTAGGCCACAGGTGTCAAACTCATTCCATCGAGGGCCGAGTGTGTGCAGGTTTTTGTTGCAACCAATGCACTACACCAGGTGATTTCACTAATTAGCTCACTTCTTCAACTAAGGAGGGAACCTAATTGAAATCACCTGGTGTAATGCATTGGTTACAACAGAAACCTGCACACACTCGGCCCTCGATGGAATGAGTTTGATACCCCTGCTCTAGGCCATAGGTACTCAACTCTCGGTCCTGCCGTGGGCTGCAGGTATTTGTTCCAGCCGAGCACCGACTACACCCGATGTCACAGATTAGTATACCCCCTTGGGTAAAGAGGTGAAGTAATTGATATGTGGTGGTTCACTTGATTGGTTAGAGCAAACACCTGTTGACAATGTTGTCTCTAGACAGTAAGCAAAATGACATGTCCAGATGGGCTAAATGGGCTGTTCTCATCACCAAGCATTACTATTTCCATACGTTCTTATTCATCAACGAGTTGAAACCGACCATAAGGGACATGAGACAAAGCTATCATAATGGATCATTTAGAAATGCTTGGGGTGTACCAAGATCAGGCTTGACGCTGGATACTCTCTAGGCATGAGGCAAAATGACGAGCTTATATGGGCTGAATGGCCTGTTCCCATCGTCGCAAATGTTCTAATCAATCACACCATCCTCACCTCTTCATGATGTGCTTGCCTATCTCCGTGGAGCCGGTGAAGCCCAGTTTGCGCACGTCAGGGTGGTCGGACAGACGCTGGCCCACCAAAGATCCTGAGAGATAGAAAGGGAGAGCCAAACCCATACTGACTACCGGCAACAGTGTGATTCCACAGTGGGCCTAACGTCCACTGGAATGTGGCTGCAACAACATGGAAAAACATGGAACACATCACAAGAAGTACTATTAGAGTAATCGGTCTAAAGGTCCAAATTCTATAAATGATGATATTTTAACTGTGTTAGTCAGTTTGGCATTCAAATGTAAACACAGCAAAATATTTTCTCAAAGTTCCCAAGGGCCAAAAGCCTGCAAAGGCCACAACGGAAAATGTCAAATCGATCGACAAACCGACAGCACACTAAAACAATGCAAGGCTGAAGCAGGGATACACATAGTGTCTACCACGTGCAGTATGTCCTGCAATGCCTTGACTACGGTAATATAGGACACTGGCCACGGCGACCGGGGTTCGATTCCCCGCCCTGCCAGAGTTGGCTTCGTGCCACCGTGGACGGTGATTGGCTGTCAGCCCCAGGGAGGGGGGAGGGAAGCCGACAGGACGTTCGCTGCGCATAGGAGTGGCCCTGTAGTACCGGGTTACGGTCAACGGCCTGGCGAGTGCCGTCTCGGAGGAGACGATGCTTTGCCTTCGTCACTACCGGTCACAGGACTACGGCAGCGAACTCACATTACTAGGGGGGGATTGACTTGAAAAATAGTGGGTGTAATTGGCTACCAAATTGGGAGAAAATGTGAGAAAATCTGAAACAAAATCTTTATATATATTTATATAGATTTTTTCCTTTTTAAAAAAATCTTTAAACAAAATATATATATAGGACACAGGGGCGAACAGCTACCTGCGCCTGGCAGGATGTTGACTACGCCCTTGGGGAAGCCTGCCCTCGCTGTCAATTCTGCAAACTTCACGGCTGTCAGAGGAGTCACCTGGAGGAGGGAACAGCATCTCAGCCCTACGGAACTGCATGATCACGTCACTTAATACAAGAGACGCCTAAATACAATACCACATATACAGTGGTAGCTATGGTCCAACCAGTTCATTCTAAATTATACCGTATTCATTCTGTCACTTCCATCACAATTCTTTTTCCACTAAGACTCGTTCTTGATAACAGGAAACATACTGAAAATTCCGGTTTATAAATCAAACTCAAATATCAGTCTTCACCCAATTTCTGAGACACGTTCAGGAAAACTCCTTACAGTAGCGACCTGCTGGTGATTGAGCCACTGCTCTTTCTTAAATTGTGCACAAGCACGCAAACACAATGTAAACTGTAAGTCGCTATGGATAAGAGCGTCTGCTAAATGCCTGTAATGCCATGTAATGTAAGCCAATGCGTAGATACCTGGGCAGGTTTGAGGACCACAGTGTTGCCGGCGGCCAGACAGGCTGCGGTCTTCCAGGCCAGCATCATGAGAGGGTAGTTCCAGGGAATCACAATCGCACAGACCCTGAACAGCACATTAGCCATTATGCTGTATTATTTCTCATGAGTTTGCTTTGGAGACATCCTTAATCAGGGACAACTTTATACCGCTAACTGAGTATTTCCCTGGACAATCTTGCTGAAGAGTAAAACTACAGTTTCCCACAACCCTAATATAGAGAGTGAAAGGCTCTAACCCCTGAACTACAGGACTGCTTCTTCATGTGAAACCCACTGCAGGACACAGGAGATATTCACACATCACACTACTTTCTAGGGATAAAAAATATTATTTGCATGAATAATAAAAGCTTTCTCGTGAGCTTATACCATATATAAAGCTTATACCATATATAAAGATTACGCCGCACTGAACCCTCGGCACAACAGACTACCCTTTCCCCCAGCTATGCTTGTTATCCATCTAAGCATTAAGTACACCTAAAGATAGTGGTTCTATTTTTCTAATTGGGTAGGAAAAGTAAGCAAGATTACTAGATAAGTGCTACACGACAATATGTCTTAGATTTGACAGCCACCTGCTATTTTCATATCTAAACATAGCCAAGTTATCTAGCCGACTAAATGTTATGAACTGTATCATCAACTAACTAGCAGGGAATGTAACTAACTGATATAACGGGCTATCTAGCTCATAATATAAATAGAAACATGAGCTATACGTGACAATACTCAGCAAGAGAATGCAAATACACGTCGCATGTACACACATATCTACACACTGGTTTACGTTAGCAACCTTACTGGAAAATATCCAACTAGAATCAAACAATTGGCACATTTTTGGTCATAGTGGTAGCTAGTTTGCAAGATTTTAAATAAGCATGCTCAGCAATTTAGATGGCTTGCTAAACTGGAAGAGAATCAAAAAACATTCGCCTGGCTTGCTAGTAGTACGCGGCTGAAATGACATACATAAAAACAAAGCCAATCAGGTGACATTGTTGACCAATTGCAAGTGACGGTGTATTTTGAGGGGCTGTGCAAAAATGTTGCCTAGCCAGCCTGCACAGACTGCTGCGATCAAAGCCAAATGCAGTTGACTTCGTTTTAGTTGCAAACTTGCCATCTTGCCTGTGCGAACATGCCAAATTAGATTTCGTGGCCTTAAAAAGTGACATAATGAGTGGAGTAGGCGAGTCTTACCCAATAGGCTCTTTCCTGGTGAAGGTCAGGTTACGGTTGGGCCGAGCCTGGTTGATGGGGATGGTCGTGCCCTGTAGGAGGAGGCAGTCAGTGTGACATCATGAAACAGAAACCAAAGGCTGAATGTTAAATCTGCATTCTAACGGAACTATTTTTTTCTTTGAATAATTTAACTTCTCATATTTTGAGTGTGTTACAATCGGCTCAAAGCCGAAACATGAATCTGGAAAACATGTCGGTGTCAAAGGAATAACATGATTTGGGGGCTCGTCCTGGATATTTAGTAGCTTTTGGGAGGTGTGGATGTTTAATATATCCCTTTGATTTAAACTCAGTATATCTGTAAGGTAATAAGCCATCCAAATGTGTTGCTCTACTTGATGGAGTTCTCGTATTGAGCGATAAGCTGTGTTTGAAAACTTCCTGGTTGTTTTTTGAGACACAGTGACACGTGTTAGCGTTTGGCCAATCGGTGGCGATGCTGTGGTATTTGAGAGGTGTCAACATCAACAAGCACAGGAAGTATCTCTAGGCTTCTTCTCCTCGCGTGACCATGGAAGTCAAAGCCACATCCTTTTTTTTGTTTCACCTTTTTCTTTTTGTAACTTTGTTCAAATGAATGATTTGTTATTCCTTTGAAACCGACCTGTTTTCCAGATTCATGTTTTGACTTTGAGCCGGTCGTAACAACTGTAAGATCAAGCTGATGAACAACAAAGACATTTTTTCATAGCGTTTTTTGCTCATCTTCACTAAGGGTGTCAATAATTCTGGAGGGCACTGTATCTACAAATATCCAGTGGGTTTAGTTTTAATCTACCGACTACAGGACATCCTCACCTGAATCTTGTCACACCAGCCTGCAAAGTATCGGAAGGTCTGTATAGACATGCCCACGTGTGTCTTCAGGGCCAGTGTGTACACCGCTCCTGAGTCGATAGCCTCAATGGTGGCCAGCTCCTCCTGGTGCTCCTCCATCAAATCAGCGAGCCTGTGGAGAGATTACCACTGAGTTACATACCTCAACAAACCTAATAACACCTCAGAAAACTTCAGTACACCTTTACAAACCTCTAAAAGAACTCCAAAACACTTCAACCAACCTCAACACATGTCAACACACCTAAATACACCTCAATGCACATCAAGCATGCAGAGAAAGGACACATGTTCATTTACAAAACCTAACAAACCTCTGCACAAAACACCACACCTCAACCAGACCTTGGTCAAATAATTATTATTATTTTTTTTAATTATTTAAAAATATTTTTTTTTATTTTTTTGACGCCAGAAAAATTTCTGCAGGTTACTGACAATTTTAAAAGAAACATTTATGGCCTCCTGGGTGGTCTAGCGGGTACAACGTTTAGCGCTGGCTACTGCAACTGGGGTTCGATTCCAGCAGCAGTGCCAGAGTCGACTCTGACTGGGAGTGCCACTAGGGGGCGGCAATTGGCTGTCCGCCCCAGGGAGGGGGGAGGGAAGCTGACATGAGTCACTGCATATAGGAGTGGCTCTGGAGTACCGGAGTTACGGTTGATGGCTTGGCGAGTGCCGTCTCAGAGGAGACGATACTTTGCCTTTGTCACTGCCAGTCTCAGGGCTACGGCAGCGAACTCACAACACGAGGGGGGGATTGACATGAAAAAGAGAGTGGTGTAATTGGCTACTAAATCGTAGAAAAAGGGGACAAATCAGAAACAAATTATTTTTAAAATGTTTTTTTTTAAGTTATGTTTTACTGTTGACTGTATGTAAGTATGTAAGTATGTATGTGCACTTAAAAAAAAAAGTATATTTTACCCAGGTTTGACCTCAACAGAGCTCAACACCTCAACACACCTCAGCAAACCTCAACACTCAAACTCAAGCCTTAGTGGATTTGCGGGCAAAAAATGAATAGAAAATATAAACAAGCAACAGTAACATCAGCTTGCGGGACACGCATCCAGCCTTTCTCTCTGGAGGGGACTCAGTGGAGCACACCTGTATATGAGTCTCCCCCTGTCTCTGGGGTTCATCTTCCCCCACTCTCCCTCCTCAAACGCCTCCTTGGCCGCCACCACCGCCCGGTCCACGTCCGCCACCTGGGCCAGCGACACCTCACAGATGGGCTGAGGGGACGGGAGGGCACAGTGTCAAAAAGGTTTAACCCGCCCCCGCACCCTAGATCCTGCGAGAAGTGTGAGCTGCCCCCATCAACCCTCACCCCCACGCCTACCCCAGTCCCTGGATCTGGACCCCCTTCACGTGGTTTAGCCTCCCCCCCAACTGACTACGTAACTTGGAGGCCATGATACAGTCTTTTTTTTGAGACACCCTGTGCTGGCCAGAAGAGGATGGGCTCCCCCCCTTTTAGTCTGGTTCCTCGGTCCCCCAAGGAGTTTTCCTTGCCACTGTTGCCTTTAGGCTTGCTTTTGGGGGGGTCTAGGCCTGGGTTTCCTTCTGTTAAGCATTTTGTGACAATGCATTTGTAAAAAGCGCTATACAAATAAATTTGATTTGATTTGAAAAACACAAACTTCACCAATCATCCAAATTGGATTTCAAGTCAAGTGGATTTTTGTATTCATTTTTTTCTTTCCTTCAAGGAAAATGTTGTTTAAATGAGAGATATTCTCAATAAGAATGTTCAATAAGGATCCTCAATATTTAATTTCCCGCAAAACATTGTTATTTCTCTTACAATATAAGGTATAAATATAAGAGATAAGATAACTGTTCACGTTCTTATTGTAGAATCATTCATTCATTCATTCATTCATTATCTAACCCGCTTATTCCTGGTCAGGGTCGCGGGGAGGCTGGAGCCTATCCCAGCATGCACTGGGAAAGAGGCAGGAATGCATGCTGGACAGGTTGCCAATCCATCGCAGGGCACATACACCATTCACTCACACACTCATACCTACAGGCAATTTAGACTCTCCAATTAGCCTAACGTGCATGTCTTTGGACTGTGGGAGGAAACCGGAGTACCCGGAGGAAACCCACGCGGACACGGGGAGAACATGCAAACTCCACACAGAAAGTGGCCAGGATCCCTGGCCAGGATTCGAACCCAGGACCTTCTTGCTGTGCGGCGACAGTGCTATCCACTGCACCACCGTGCCGCCTATTTTAGGATCAATGGTCTTTAAACTTGAATATTGTTCACATCTGCAATGCTGCAGTTTTTAAATTAGGGCCTGGATTCAATAAACTTTAACTCACAATCACATGTAATCTTTTTTTTTTTTTTTTCTATATTCTCACATGGTTTGGCAAGTCCAATGATCACAAAAATCTACTTGCCAAGCTGTGTTTCAGAAGAAAGAACCACTTCACTTGTGTTTATTTATTAAGTCAAAGTTAAGGTCAAACATTGATTTATTACATCATAACAAATGTTGAATCCAGAGATGTTCAGAGAGCAGCTCTCACAGACGCACACTCCTCTTACCTGGCCATCAGTGGGGTTGATCGTTTTGTAGGTCTTGCCTCCCTCGGCGTCCACAAACTCCCCGTTGATGAAGAGCTGGTGGGGCATGCGGATGGTCATGTGATTCACGTTTTTCTCCACCTGGACATAGAGACACGCTGAGGTTCAGACAGTGGACGTCACACACGTCTCAGATGAACGCTGCTCCTAGGTTATTGTCATATCTTCTGAAGTGTACTTCTTTTAACAACTTGCTGGACTCGTTGCTGTTTGGAGACAGGCCGATCAATCGGGCCGATATCAGTCCACACAGGCCATCAGCAGGTATGAGTGCGGATCATGGCCAACGTATTTACAACAACGTATCTCTAGTGTTGAGATGATAGCACTGCCTAACAATGCTCCCAAGCTTTAGACAGAGGAGGAGCATCACTTCAGACCACAGGCGTAACAAGTGGGCATGCCCCTCCCCAACGTTCATAACAGTCATATCTGTCCCTGCCAATAATTTGAAGATACAAAACATTTCATTATGTCCCCCCCAATATTTAATATGTGGTTATGCCCTTGTTTCAGGTCATGCCATTGCTCAGAGAAGTTACCTATGAATACCTACTGAAGAAGATGACTTGTGACATTCAGAGCCACTGGCATATACAGTATATATTGATTGCATGATGAAAAATCAACGAATTGCCAATTTGTCCAAGGGAAGACATTATACCTCAGAGCCGTGCATAATTTGGTGTGAACTCTCATTTCTCACAAGCGATCAAATGGTAACATGGTATTTTATACAACATATACAACATATAACCTTTTTTAAACTGGGGGGAAAAAAACCAAAGTAAAAAAATGAAGTATGCTTCATGCACAGCAGGGCCAGGCAGACTGCGGGTGCCCGACTGACCGGACCAAACCGAGGAGGTCGCTGGGGCCACAGAAAAAACCCACCGACGGAAACCCTCCTTCCCCGGGCGACACTACAGCCAGCTATGCCCCGCCCTGGGGATGCAGGTCACTTTATACTTTTTCAAAAGGACAGACAGAGCGAGTATCCGTACGTAGTCCACCACGAGCTCCTCCTCGCCGTCCTCCCCACGCAGCTTCCTCACGCACATCTGGATGAACTCCTGGAAGGAGGTGGCCATGTACACGTCCTCGTTCTGCAGCTGGAGCTCGCTGGCCCTCAGCTTCACCTCCTCCACCAGCCTGGTTGCCACGGATACGGTGGACATTTGGGAACACAGGGACACAGGGGCGCAGCAATGAAGGAACGGCGGTGCAGAGGGAAACAGGCCGACAGGAACACAGGATACAGGGATAATACAGGCAGATACAGGAACACAGGGACAAAGGGATGCAGGAAAACAATGCTACAGGGATTCAGGGATGTGTGCTTACGGGCACACACAAATATAGGGATGCAGCAATACAGAACACAGGGTGCAGGCACGCAGGGATACAGGAATTCATACAGGAACACAGGGGGGGTACATATTGGGGGAACTGGCACCTACCTGACCACATCCATAGAGGCAGCACCAGACTTGAAGAAATCAGTGGAGTCGGCAATCTCTTCCACATTGGACAGGATACTTTTCCACACCACCTACCATGAGAGGACCTTCAACTTAATAAATGGCAGCGCTAGCCCAGATAAAATTGTACATGGCTTATAATAATTATGGCATAACGAACTTAGAAAGTAACGACAGTAACGGGTTAGCGGTTTGGGAGACTTGACTAGACTCGTAACCAGAAGATTGCAGGTTTGAGTGGGCCATTGCTGTTGTGCAGTTTAGCTACATACTTAAGCTGAATGCTTCCAGTTATTATCTGTATAAATGGATAAAGCGTAACATGTCACCATGGGTAAGGGCAGCTGCTAAGTAAGTAAATAAATCAAGTATTTAGCAATGATAAGAAGCGATAACTTCAGATTAAACCAATGACACCAGTGCCCATAATGACCAGAATAACACCGTACCCGCATGTCCTCAGCGAAAGCCTTTTCCTCTTCGGTAAGTTCTACAGCTGCACTGTCTCCAGACTGGAAGTACTGCGCAGCTGAGATCATCTTCCCACCCTCAAACTGCAGGTTCTTCACAAGTAGCTGCAGGTTACAATGACAACACACACGTTGTTTCCCGTACTTTGCACTTTTTATTTACTAAAGCCCTTTAACAAGACCCCCATAAGGCCATCTGATAAATAAATAAAGAACAATCATGAAATACATTTGTTACACACTATGGTGTAAAGTAATACTCATTGCACTTTCTAAAAAACGTTCCAGTGCTAGAATATATCACTTTATATACATGAAAGTTAATTTAACCAGTTCATTTAAGTTTGACTGTAATGTCTTTACGATTTAGATTCTGTATGTTTTTTTTCTCTTCTCACTTCCTCTCTATAGCTATGCCGCTAATATCACAGTGAAAATACAAGACGTAGGACAAACCCTATTACTGGTTCAGGCTGACTGACAAGGTGCCATGACTAAAATGTAACATGTTAACACGATTCCAGGAAAAGCAGTCATCCGTTATGAGAACATATGCAAAAAATAGGGTAATGCAAATGAGTGTGCGGGTTCACATCTCGGAGCCAGACATCTGCAGCTACCACGGGCCCACATGCTAACTCGACGCCACGTGACATTCCCACACTCACAAGAGTGGAAATCCATCAGCTGCTCTCTCTCAGAGGACTAAGTGAGGGGGGAGGAGGGGAGGGAGGGAGGGAGGGAGGGGGAGCAATGACCCGTCTAACGATCCATTACTCACTCTCAATCTGCTGCTTTTCCCCCCTTTCTCCCCTCCCCTCATTCTAGGAGGCACCAGATGTAGGTTACATAACATCACACAAAAGAGCCTTTCCCCACTTCGTGAAAGGTCACAGTGGAGAATGCTGAAAGGAATAAGGCTGGGTACGTTTGCTCTAAGATATTTATCTCCTCACAACCCCCATTTACCCCATTTGCTTATATCCTACCGTCTTTCCGTCGTTGCCGAACAGCACCAGACCCCCCTTGGTGACCAGACCGGGCCGGCTGGCGCCGGGGATCTCCAGGGGCTGCCCGCTCGCCGCGGTGCCATTATCTACCAGCGTGGAGCCGTAGAACGTCACTTTCTGCAACGGGATTCACAGCACAGTTGCGCGTGATGTTAATACCATTCACATTCCATGTTTTCTGTATACACTACTATGGCAAGCATCACCAGAGCACATCATTGAATACTGTGTCTGTTGACAGGATATTTGAATGTGTTTATCAGGATGGTTGATTACGCCATCAGTGTAGCTTATTCTAGCACTTCTTGTTTGCATTGCTATTGTTAACCAACTTTGACTGCTGCTCTTATAAACCTATTGAGCGAGATAAGAGCGTCTGATAACTGAATGTAATGGAATGTGATATAGTTATGGTTTTCTTTTGACAGCAGGTATACTCTCTGCATACATGTATTTCATGTCATTCCATTCCAACACTTACTTCCTCACACCATTGCAACGGTTCTGAAACTGCTTCCTACAAGCACATAATGCCCCATAATGCACCGGGGCCTGTGCGCAGGGTCTCTGTACTCACCTGTCCGTCCACCTCTGCCCAGGCACCAGGTACCTTATCATTCCCCCGGATCCAGTTGTGCAGAGCTTCAGCAGACTGGTTCCAGTCAATCTACACAAACAGGGTGAGGACAGCCTTTATATGTCATGGTATCAGAAATTAAATAAAAATGAACCGTTGAAATAAAAAATTAATTAATTCGGGCCTAGATTCTGACTATAAAATTGAAACGTTTAATTGCTTTCCTGTGTTCACCACTGTAATAACTTGTGGAGGCTGGGCGCATTCCTTAAACAACAATATACAAGTGTCTGGGACATGATCCCACCCACAACGATATCAGCCAATCAAATCATTGCTCCTGCTGCTAATAAAGTCTCTTGGCGCTCCCCAGAGTCGCCAGTGTCACCTGAGCGTTCCGCTCCGCTGAACTTTCTGCTTGAGCCACAGCACATTGTCTGCCGTCACTTTCCGCACGGCGTGTGAACCTTGTGCCGTAGATTCCACTGAGAAAGCTCAGGAGCACGTTTGAAATCAATAGTGCTCTCGCAATAGGCGCAGTGGAATCATTCACTCTACAAACAAGACTGTCTCGCACCTTCAAAGTGCCACGGAATACACAGCGTTCGGATAATAGTCTTAAATGAGCCACAAAGGTTGCTATAGACTTGCCAGGCTGGCAAAGTCACGAGTTCAACGTGAAACGTTGCGTTATCGCAGGAGGCTCGGGGGTGAAAGTGTGCTTTTACCAACTTCTCATATCTGGAGTTGCAGGGGGGTATGTTTTCTCTCTGAAAACACTCAACAGAATAGCTTTCTTTTTGTCATCTTTCTTAATGTTCGCCAAAAAAAAGTCTAAATTGTATATTTTCTGTATGCTGACCCCAATCCTCTGCATCAGCGTCTACCGGGACCACTTAATGCCACTGTTTACTCATCGCTCCCCGATTATTTCCAGCATCAAAGACGGTCCTCATAACTTTTATCCTCGAGGCCGGGTAAATTCTTTATACAGATGTATTATATCCAAGGTGAGCTTGATGGCTACCTGCTAACAGGATCAAATCTCAAATAAGCGTGTGTCTGTGCCCCACCCCAGAGACCGGAAATGATATGTGATTGACAAGACCATACAACTATACCGCAGGTATGTCGTTTTTCAAGCGTCGTTTTCGACAGAATGCTCCGCACGAGAAAGTGTGAACTTTGTAAAGGACGGCGACCCCACAGCAGGACTAGCACCGCACTGACAATGCAATGTACGCCACATCCCACGCGCACCTTGGCGTTGTCTTTCTTCTGTATTCCCTCGTAAGTGGCTCCGTCCTCCTTCTGGACAATCTTCGGTGCCTTCCCCGTGGCGATCAGCCTCACCGCATCAACCTGCGGACACCAGGGTCTTTAGCGCAGGCTCTGTGGACAAGCACTGCCGGCTTTACGAAGGTTTCCGACACATCAACAGCACTGCAGTCGGTGTTCATTGTTTCATTCCCTCTGCACATGAATGAAAGTCATTTATACAAATAAAAATAAATGTCACTCTTGCTCTTTTGGGTCTTGCAAGTCTTTCTTTCCAGAAGTTTAATGATTTGGCATTTTTTGTGCATTTTTGGTGTATAATTACATGCATACCATTTTGAATATTTTTTAAAATATTAATTAATTAATTTGTTTATTTAATGTTTATTTGAGTAGGGACAGATTTAAACTAACAGTATTAAAAGTACACTTCACCTACGCATGCATGCATGTCTGTGTGTCTTTTAGCAACTGTTTGATTTTGATTTTAAAATGAGCAAAGTCATGCTCTTCCTTAGTCTCTCTAGGTAGACAATTCCACCCATTAGTCCCTTTGAACCTTTTTATTGAGCAGCTCTTCCGTTGCTGTGATTACTGAACAGTACACAGCCCATAGGACAGAGGCCATCGGTGGCCAGAGCGGGGGCCCCTCTCGTTATGAATGAACAGGCGGACTCGCGCTGTGACTCACTGTGCCCTTCACCCCCTCAGGAAAGAGGAAGCGCTTGTAGATGGTGTTGACGGTGTCGTCCGGCTCCACGTCGCACTCCCTCTGCAGGAGGATGGGCCCGGTGTCCAGACCGTCGTCCGCCCAGAACACTGTGAACCCACCCTTCTTATCGCCGTGGATCAGGGTCCTGAGGGACAGCGCACGAGTTCACAGAAACGTAGCAATAACAAAACGATCATGGTTATCGTTATTGACAATCCCTTTGTCCTTATGAAATGGAAATATATAGTATGTTAATATTAGGTATGTAGAATTAGGTATGTTTGCAACATATGCAATTTTACACGCCGTTGAATGAATTTTATGTAAATTTTGTGTATTTGTATTTTGATACAATGTGCATATCCAATTACACAAACACACACACACACATCTATATATATATATATATATAAATAATTACTTATAAAATAATGTAGAATTTACATGTTTTACTTTTCATCAGGGCTGAGACCATCTGAGACCAAGCATTCTCCTTCACTTCAAGTAAGTGTTACGCACAAGAGGGATGTTTTCCTCATAAAGACAGATGTTGTGCTTATAAAGACAGATGATGTGCATATAAAGAGAAATGTTTTGCATATAAAGAGAAATGTTGTGCGTATAAAGAGAAATGTTGTGCTTATAAAGACAGATGATGTGCATATAAAGAGAAATGTTGTGTTCATAAAGACAGATGTGCTTATAAAGACAGATGATGTGCATATAAAGACAAATGTTGTGCGTATAAAGGGAGATGTTCACCAGTTGATGGCGGAGGCCCCTCTGTGTCGCGGGAGGAGGGAGGGGTGGTAGATGATGGAGCCGTGTTTAGGGCAGTCGATCACCTCCATGGGGATGAACTGAGAGCAGAAGGGCATGACATTCAGCTCAGCGCCCACCGCCCTGTATTGGTCCACCACCTCCGGGATGGCCTTGCCCTTCAGACGCCAGCGTGGGAACTTGAAGACGGGGATGCCATCCTTCTCCGCCTCCGCAGCTGAAGGATACGCATAAACGACATCAGTCCCCTGAAAACGGCAAACATTACGCAACGCCGCCGACTCCAATGCGGTTTCAACCAGACGGCTCAGCTGCAAACCGGACCATGTGCGTGCGGTTCCTGGTTGTTAAAAACGATATCTGTTATCAGCGTTACTGTCAGGACCCCATTTGATGGCAGAAAAAGCAGACAGAGAACTCCAACGCAATTTGTTAGCACAAAGACTGTGCCTTTTTTCAGACCGGTGCAAGTGCATAAAAACAGTTACACCAAGGTTGGTATTACCCTGCTTATTAGCGCTGGAACAGTGGCCAGATCAGTTGTTTTTGGAGGTGGAAGTGTGCAAAAGTATTTTAACAGACTTCATGGATTTGAACAATCCGGCAAGAAACCCTTCGCACAACCGCAGTTGTCTGCCGGCGGAGCCATAGTCCTTGCTAGAGAGCGATTATGAGAAAATGTGCATTTATACAATATGTCGCAGAAGCCTCCACATAAACTGCATATCGGTCAACATACAATTACAAATGAAGCACACAAACAATGCGGAAGGATTAATAATCAAACGTAATTTTAGCTAAATAATAATTAGCTAAATAATACCCTCAGAGATCAATAATTCAGTCCTGTCAATGCAGACCTACAGTCATAACATACATGCAAACCAGTCTATATGTGTATAGCTATAGAAATAGCCTAATAGCAGCGCCACAGCCACACAGAGAGGGTCACCCAGTTCAGGAAACGTTCTATATCTATTGAGACAATCAATTCTATTATCTTTACAAACTGTACTTTCACCTTTTTAACAGCTGTGTGGCATTTACGCCGGCTGTAAATAAGCCACGGATGACATACTATTGCCCCCTTTACGCTATATTTTAAATGTGTTTTTGGATCTGCCTTTCGGCAAATCTAGCATCGGCGAAAGGCACATTCCTGTGCCACATTTCTCTTTACACCATCACCAAAAGTATGCCTGAGGGCCGAGTATAAATCTTCGATGTAAGGACCATCATATTTCAACATAACAGAGGCTACAGGCTACAGTAAAAAAATAAAATAAAAAATCTACCTCTTTCAGGCAGTAGATGTACTGCACCTAGTCCTTGAAAGCAGAGCATGAAACCCACCATGATGCTTTTTCTCCTCTTTTCTGGTAAATTCTGACCTCTCCACAGCCTTTAACGGGTGACTGCGATCACAGGGAATTCACAATCATGACCCATTAAAGGTGCAATGTGTTGGAACCCCGAGTGGCGCAACTTGGTAAAGGCACTTGTTCTAAGCGCACGTTGTCCACTGCAGCCTAGGTACATGCCCAGGCTGCGCCAGACTGGCTCTGGCCGGGAGTCCAGATCGGCTGTCCACCCCCAAGGGGAGGGGGGGAGGGGGAAGCCGGCATAACGGTCGATGGCTTGGCGGATTCTGTCTCGGAGGACAGTTTGGCATCTTTGCCACTGCCAGTTGTGAAATAAATGAAAGAAAAAAAAAGAAAAAAAACTTCCGAGAATAAACACTCAATCGTCAGCTGCGAGTAGTGCATTGGGTTATTGAGAAAAGTTTTAATATGGAATTAAGATGTTTGGATAGGTGAGTGGTAGACTACAATACAGCCCTCACTTTATAAACAATGTGTGCCTATGGTGAGAAAACATCAACAATTGAATGTATTCATTTATCCATTAGCCAATTTATATTCCCAATTATTAGTTTTCTCCCAATTTGGAATGCCTAATTGTTTTCATAAGCTGGCCTCATCGCTGCAACCTCCTCCGTCAATTCAGGAGGAGCACAAACAAGCATACGCTCTCTTTCTAAACATGTGCTACTGTTGGCCGCTGCTTCTTTTCATTATGTAGTCCATCAGCGGAGCACACTTTCATGTGCAGCTTGTGCAGACAGACTGCAGGCACCCGATCAACCAAAGAGCATCGCTGGTGCACAATGAGAAGTGGCCAAACTGCCGACTGAATCCCTCCCTCCCTGGGTGATGCTGTGACAAAATTACAGCTGCCAGCCACAGTCAGTACTGGCACGGTCTGGATTCGATACCAGGCCCATCAACACACTACAACAGCGTCTTAACAGGATGAGACACCCAGCAGCCCCCAAGAACCGTCATCTTCAACTCATTCCAGGAGGAATTCCCTGTCCCTGTTTTCACTGTATGCATCTACATCATTAACTTACCAACCCTGATTCGGGCATGCCTATTTTTGATATACTCTAGTGCTTGTGATTGTGCGTTTAAAATAAGGCTCTGAGAGAGTGCAGTCTACCACAGTGGTATTTGGTTACTTAGGCCATAGATAATAGCTTAAATTGTTTGTGCTCAAACCCAACCACTAATAGTTCTTTTTCAAAATTGTTTAACTCCAGCTGGCTATGCACCGCTGGTTCTGAATGTTCTGTACGTTAGAAAATGTATGAAATAGGCAGTTCACCTAATGGGTCAGCTTTGCCATCCTTGTCAGGGATTGTAAACACGCCCACAATCACGTGCCCCTCCTTCACCAGTTCCTTGTAGACCTCCTGCCCAAAAAGACTCTGTCCAATCACAGCAATCTTCATGGCGAATACTTAAAACCTGCTGGGGGAAAAGAGAGACACATAAAGACAGCATTAGTGTGCGAAAGCCTGTGTGATAGTTCACACAGTGACAAGAGTAGATGTAGACGTAGTGCTGTGGCTATCATTAATATTCTGGTTAGAGAAACCACATGTTAGAAGCTCGTTTAGCTAGCCACTTTTCTCCGGGTAAGGCATCATGCCGCTCATTCTTCAGCTGTTGCCTTAAACGTGTTAATTATCATCCCCTGATACGAGCGTAAATTACGTTCAGCCTGTTTGAGTGTTTATTGTGGATGTACGATGCATATGTTGAATAGCCGTGATGTGGCTAGTGTTTGCATGTGAATGATGTGTCGAAGTGTGTTAATTGTACTTCGTATTTGTTTTATCTTCCTGAAACCACACAAACAAACATTAGGATCAGGTGTGTCACACAGACACATATTAAGAGCAGGTGTGTTGCCACACGCAAATAATAAGAACAGGTGTGTCAGTGCACGCATACTAAGAGCAGGTGTGTAAACACACAAACACACATATACTGTATATACGCCATGGTTCAGCAACACAATTGTAAAGGGTTTATTGCTTTAATAAATGACCAAAGAAGAGCGAAGTTGCCTGCCTATGTGTTCTGAC
Source organism: Aldrovandia affinis (assembly GCA_029706075.1). Taxonomy (NCBI): domain Eukaryota; kingdom Metazoa; phylum Chordata; class Actinopteri; order Notacanthiformes; family Halosauridae; genus Aldrovandia; species Aldrovandia affinis. Next base: position 2,735,825 of record JAINUG010000075.1, on the reverse strand, counting down.
CAACACACGGGGGTGAATAAAGAACCAAAACAAGAAGATTATACAGTCCGCATTAGCCTCCCCAACATTGGTCCTTCGAGCAGATTTGGTTCCACTTTACTCCCGAGATGCAGACACCGATCAGTGGAGCCCGCTCCAAGCGGGACAGACATCCACCACATCACCTGCAGGATCATGAAGTAGACTGTGTGGGCTACAAACCACGAGCTACACAGCCATATAGCACTGCACGCGAAGAATATGAGTACCAAGGGGAGGGAGCCACCGAGATGACGCCCCTCACCGATCCTCATGCTACCCCACACTCTCATCACCATGGGAGGAATCCGGATGAACAGGACAGCGCATACCGGGAATTTAGGGAGCTGCCAACACTATTCAGAAATGAGCTGAAGGTAATCAGGATGGAGAACATGCTGCTTCACGAGTCCCAACAGGCGATTCACAGAGACTTCCGGCGGCTTCATGTGGTAAAGGAGGACATGAGAAAGCTAGTGGAGACTGTCTGCAGTACCAAGGAAGCCCAGCCAGCTGCAGTCAGCCACGCCACCGCACAGCCCATTCCACAACTGCCCAGCCTGGGAGAGTAGCCTGTCAGCACACCTTAGCCTGTCAACCTCCCCCCTCCAGTAGAAGAGGATGACGGAGAGAAGTGGCCTGAGGAGGAAAGGATCACGTGGTGGACCTCCTGGACAAGGTAATGCAAGAGCTCCAGGAAATCAGGATGAGTATCACACTGACTGCTGGCAACCGGAACAAACCAGCCACCGACTATCACCCTCCTCCCTCCAGAGACCCTCCAGCCTGGAAGCACCACAACGACAGTGTGCACAATATGCACCACAATGACACCACCACAACGACAGTGTGCGTAGAGGTAGACGGAGTGCTCCGCTACGCTACCCCACTGGTTCGAAAGAAAGACATGCTTTCCTTCCGAGCTCAAAAGGAGGCGGTGATGCCGAGCCTCAGAAGCACAGAAAGACGGCTCGCTAAGGACCTGGAGCAAGCCATGGCCTACAGCGCAGAGATTCAGAAGTTGATCCAGGCAGGCAAACCGTGTGGTTAAGTTTCAGCGCACTCAAAAACTAAGGAGAATCGTGGTACCCTCACTACATGGCAACGGCAAGAATTGCCTTGTATTTAATTTCTCCTTCCAGTTCCAGGGCCTGAGCCTGAACGAGTCCCTACTGCCTGGACCAACACTGGGTGCGTCACTCTTAGGAGTACTACTGCGCTTCCATGAGCATCCCGTCACAATCAGTGGGGACATTAAGGGGATGTTTCATCAAGTCCGCCTCCTATCTGAGGACAGACCCTTCTTGAGATTTATGTGGCGCGATGTGAAGGTAGACGAGCCCCCAGACATCTTCGAGTGGAAGGTACTTCCCTTTGGTACCACCTGTAGCCCATGCTGTACAACCTTTGCGCTGCAGAAGCACATCACAGATCACAGTGACAAGACGTTCGATCTTTAGTGGCCTGCCAACCCCAGCTGAGGCCAGACAGCTAATAGACAAGCTACGAGCTCCGCCAGTGGGCCAGCAACCTTCCAAGCATCGTTAACCACCAAAGGAGGTCAGATCTGACAGCCTACGGCTCTGGCTAGCCTAAGACAAAGCAGAGGCTCCAGAATCTGCCTTAGGGCTCAGCTGGTACTGCCAGTCTTACACCTTAGGGTACAAGCATTGACCAGTGGTCTACAGAGTGCCGACTATGCAGAATGTGTACAAGGTACTAGCCAGCCAGTATGACCCCCTGGGATTCATTCTGCCCTACACCACCCATGCTAAGGTACTCGTCCAATGCCTCTGGGACAAACACCGGGACTGGGACGACCCCCTCCTCCCTCAGGATCTCCTGCAGGCCTGGAACGACTGGGAAGGAGCGCTGCGGGTCATACCATCCATCCACCTGGCCAGGTGCTACTTACCTGCCGATGTGGACCAGTCCAGTGTCACCAGAGACGTCCATGTATTCTGTGACGTGTCCGAGAGAGCTTACGGCTCCGTGGCCTACCTGAGAACAGAAGACAGCCAGGGTAAGACTCACTTGTCGTTCCTCACTGCCAGGTCCAGAATTGCTCCTAACCAACTCCATTCCACGCTAAGATTGTAGCTCTGCGTAGCTGTGACTTGAGCTCAGCTTACCAAAGTTATCCAGAAAGATCTCACTCTGAAGGTTGACCAGACTATCCTGTGGACAGACTCCACTACGGTTCTTACCTAGCTGCAGTCGGAGTCCTGTCGCTTCACAGTTTTTGTCGGCACCAGGGTGGCTGAGATCCAAGAGCTTACTGACCTCTAACGTGCATGGCGGTATGTGGATTCAGCGAGGAACCCAGCTGAGGCAGGCCAAGGCCCAGGCCCCACTGACTCCAACTACCAGAAAGCTGAGACCCTCATCCTCCAGAGAGCTCAAGAAGACAGTTTCCTGGATGAGCTGCATCTCCTTAAAGCGGGTAAGCCTATCCAGTCCAGTAGCTACTTAATTACCTTGCCCCCTGAGCTTGATGAGTCCGGAGAGCTCATCCAAGTTGGTGGAAGGCTCTGTCGCGTCGAGGATCTGGAGCATGGCATTCTTCACCCCATTGTCCTAAATCCCAGTTATCTATCCACTAAACTCCTGATCCAAGACTACGAGAGCCGTCTCTGCCACCCTGGTCCTGAGCGAGTATTCGCTGAGATTCACCGTACATACTGGATCCTGCAGGGGCGTGAGTCTGTCCGCCGCTATCAGCACACCTGCAAAGAATGCCACCAATGGAAGTCCAGACCTGTTGTCCCCAAGATGACTGACCTGATGATGCACGCCTCCACCTCTTCAAGCCGGCATTCCATTCCACAGGCATGGACTGTTTTGGACCATTCCAGGTCAAGGTGGGGCGGCGTGTTGAGAAAAGATGGGGGATAATCTTTAAGTGTCTCACCACCAGAGGTGTACACTTGGATCTCCTGACTAGTATGAACGTTGACTCCTTCCTCATGGCCCTGAGAAGATTAATTGCCCGCCGAAGGACCCCTGCTGAGTTGTTCTCTGATCAGGGATCAAACTTCCGAGGAGGAGGAGAGAAGGAGCTACGTGAGGCTTTCGCTGGCTTGTCTCTTGATCTGCAAGAGCAGCTTGCAAAGCAGAAGATTGCCTTTCACTTCAACCCCCCTGCCGCACCACACTTTGGTGGAGTCTGGGAGAGAGAGATTCAATCCGTCAAGGTGACTCTCTACACTACAGTGGGCGCCCAGTCCCAGACAGAAGAAGTACTCAGGACAGTCCTCATAGAAGTGGAGGGAGTCTTGAACCCTTGGGCTACGTGTCCTCCAGTATCGCAGACCTGGACCCCGTGACTCCCAACCTCATTTTGATGGGGCGACCAGATGGATGTCTGCCTCAAGTGATGTACCCGGAGACGGAGCTCCTCAGCCGACGTCGACTCACTCAGCACTCTCAGATCCTGATGGATCACTTCTGGTCCAGCTTTATCAGGCACTACTTGCCCAGCCTGCAAGCCTGCCAGAAGTGGCACGCCACCCGGGCTGACCTTACTAAAGACAAGGTAGTTATGTTAGTGGATCCCCTGTTTTAGTGGATCCCCAGAGGACCCTCTGGCCTATCGGACTGGTCTTTAAGGTACATCCCAGCGTTGACGGTCACGTAAGATCCGCTGACGTGGAGATCAAAGACTGGATCTACACACAAACTGTCGCACGACTGGTTGTCCTCCCAGTTATCCCGACGGAGAGGACCAGAACCCTGCTTCTACAGCCCCTCCCCAGAACACGTAGCCTTTCTCAGGTGCAAATAGCTTCTGCAATTTGGGGGTGGCTGTGCGAAAGGCTGTGTGATAGTTGGAAGTGAGAAGAAGAGCCGGAGCTCCGCCTACTAGGGAAAGGAGAGCAGTGCATTCTGGGGTGAGTAGACTTCTGCAAAGTGAGTGGAGAAAGTTCCCGACTGCTGCTTCCCTACGTTCTCCGTTCTCCGCGAGATATAACTTAAAGTTGAGTTATAGTCGGATGTAGATATTCGCTTTGGGTTGAGTCTCATGTGCGTTTATGACCACAGTAAGTGTAAACACACACACACGCATGATTCAGCAACACAATTGTAAAGGGTTTATTGCTTTAATAAACAACCAAAGAAGAGAGAAGTTGTCTGCTTATGTGTTCTGACCAACACACGGGGGTGAATAAACCAAAACAAGAAGATCCACATGAATCCACATTAACCTCCCCAGCAATTCGAATATTTGACATTTTTGATACAATTGTCATAAAATAGTGCACTGTCAAGAAACAATCTTCTGTCTTGGCTGATTAAGGTGCCTATGGTATTTTAGCTCCACAGTTGATTATTAATTATATGGCAGATAACCGAGGAGCATCTTAGCAGACCATTGATGCAATATATAGTATAGCGGTTTATTTCAAGAGCTGTTAGAACAATAGTATGGGTACATATAGTAACAATAACACATAAATAATAATGGGTGACTTGTTACTTGAACTGAGCTTCATAGTGGTCAATTATGGCCTTGGAAAGATCCAGACTTTTTTTTAATTCTAGCTCATCCACTAAAGGTGAAACCAAAATTCTAGTTATTATATTATATATGCACAGTATATTTCTCAATAACTTCTTAATATTTTATTCATAAGATCATTTTTGAAATGGTCATTGCTGACAATGTTAAACTCATTTACAATACTTTCTAATAGTTCCAAAAAATGTGCCATGCATTTCAGTAAGTTGAAAGTCAGTTCCATCCATAAACTATTCGCTCAAACGATCAATAGATAGCCTACAATATGAACAAAAAATGCATTCCATATATTTGCGTACTTTATCACATTGTTAGAGTGGATCATATATGTATTTGCAAAATATATCAACCTAGAATATATTTTGTATAGTTTGAAATTATCAGAATAATTAATATTTTGGGGGGCAAACGGTCCATGCATTTGGATCCAACGATAAACCAAACTGGGTTGCGTAGTACATCTGTAACAATAGCTGGTTATTCCGCGAAGTGACGGTTTGTCAATAACATGTAGCTTGTATTCGCGTTGTCTAACTGATTGCTGACTGGCGTGTCGCTGCGCACGTCCACCAATGAGGTTTATGGATACACCAATTGAATAATTCGTGTCATATCTCATGACATCAATCGGCGGTTATGCGCACCGCAGCCCTGAATAGTTATCCGTGATAAACAGTAATCTTCCTCTGTTCGCTTTGTCTCTTATGCAACAGGTTGTCTGAAAGACGATTTAGGCCAATCACATCACAGATTGGCGACGAGCCTATGACCATGTGTCCAATTACAATCTCCCTCTGCATACACGTGGTGCACGGATTTGACAGTTCGCCAAGGAAGTCAGGATAACGAATCAAACTTATTTCCCATAACCCATAAACATGGATGTATGTTTCTTTAAATAGAAATATCAGTATGCACCCCTAACTAATCCCAATGAGCCAACAATGCAGGTCGTTTACACAGGTTAAAGATTTCAAATGAGATAAAACACGATATGTGTACGGGAGGTGACTGCCGAATTTCGCTAACATTACTCTATTTTCACTGTGCTTCGAGTCAATTTATTTTCCCATAGGCCATGTACTGAGAAAAGACAAACGAGCGGCAACAAATAGAGCATGCAGTTCGTGCGAAAGCAAAAACACAGATACCTTGTTATAAACTTCAGAAACATAACTCGCATGCACAAATAAAAGTCGATTCGAAGAAACTTACGCTTTGCAGCTGCAGACGCGTAGCCGTATCTTCTTACTTCGTCGTTCAAAGCGATTGAACTAACAAGCTATCTATCGCTAGCTATATACTGTGGGTGAGTGTCAAAAAAGACCTGGCAAACCAAAGTTCTGCAATTGCACAAGTGCACAATACTATGGTACGGAATGCATGGCCGTTGGGGCGGGGGCGTTTACTTTGCTCCGTTAAACGCCCCGCCCATCCATCTCCGCCACTACTCAATTTCCAGTCGCTTAAAGATACAGTAGGCACGCCTCTCCCATCGCTTTTTAGATGTCCATGTAGCACTGGATGCACTGGATATCCATGTAGCACTGGATGCTGAAATAAATCCTATTTGAATTAATTTCTGAGGAACTTATTAATGATTAAATCAGAACACTATGAATCATACTTTATTGCATGGTATCATATTGATCCACAACACATTGATATAACTTTAGGGTGCACTTAAGTCAAGTCCTTTCAACTCGTGGCTTTTGCTATAGCTGCCTTTTGAGAGAGAGCTGATCACTGTCATCAAGAAAAATCAGCAATATGAGTGCTGAAAAGACGATGGGAAGTTTGCACAGTTAGCCTGTGTCTTATGTCATTATCGTCGCTGAGTCTTTTCGGTGACAGCGAGATCCAACATGTAACGCTAACCTTTTGCAGCGATGCTGTAATATGTGTCTTAACTCACCAACAGCGGACCAATGCATGTTCAGCACAACTTTATCTAAGTTATGTCTATTCATAGATTCTTTGTTGAGTCTTACGATTAAGAGCAATTTCATGTGTGTATTGCATTTACATGTTACATTTTAAGCATTTAGCAGACGCTCTTATCCAGAGCAACTTACAAGATGTGCATTAATACATGGTAGGAACAATCATAGTTCGCGCAAGAGATCAGTGCAGTAATACAGCGATAGACATCGTTGTTGGCAGCTGCGTACCATACCTGTAACACCGGGAAGGAATAAGGTTAGTCAATTATTACATTTTTTTGTGTGAGCCTATTAATCACGGGGAGTTCAATTTATGTACTCCTTTTATGACTCTTTTGTCCCTATGTCCTTCAGGATTTGGCCTGCTGATACGACACAGTGGCACAATGTCTGTGATGTCAATCATTAATCACATGGCAGAAGGACAGAAAGATTGTTGTCGACCAGAATGAGCTAGTTCTGACCAACCTGGCGGCGTTCAGACAGCAGAGGCCGAATACTTTTTCAAAAAGAATGTTTTCTATTCATTTTTAGATATGCATGCAACAAAGGTAGGCTACAATCGGAACAGCAAAAGCCCTTCAAATCTGATTTTGTTAACAAAGTCAATAAAAGACATCTCTGTGTAAGTGTAATTGAATTTTCCTGTAAGCCTCCTAAACATTAGCCAACGCACGGTGCCTTACACTGGCCGTTGCCCGGGCTCAAAGTCCACTCATCTGTTTGATTAAGGATATAAGCAGACTCACGTAACATGGTTGGCCCCTTGAGAATGTACTCTCAGTCACGAACAACAACATTGAAAAGCCCTTGATCGACGTAGACATGAATTGACATAAAGTGGTACAGCACGAATATGGCCTTGCAGTCATGCACTGCTGAAGTTTGGACTGAAGGAGGAGACCCTGTGTCTAGTCCTTGGTCTCCTGTCCTGCTCCAGGGTCACCTGTGCAATCAGCTCCCAGGTCAATGACACGTCCATCCACTGTCTCCTGATCAGGGAAAGAAAGATAGCCCAAGATAATCATGCAATGCTCCCCCTCGGATGGATTTCAGGTTTCATACCGTTATTGGAATAGTATCAGGTTTTTCCCTCTACAGCTCATTGTAGAACATTTTCACCTCACAATACAAGATGAACAGACAGGGAAGTTGTTCAGTTTTACAATCACTCCTGTTACAACATTGTTGCAGTAATCGTCTCGTTGTTGTCAGTGGGACGTTATGGCAGTAATCTTCGACCCATGTCTGGCTGTGTTATCTTACGGCAATAATGTGCAAATAAAATGTTTCATCTGTCCCGATCTTTTCTGATAAATGATGCACGGCAACAGACTTTTGCCTGGTTTCCTGCACAGTCCAATGTGACACTGTGTGTTCCCGTAACCACGGATCCAATGTTGTATAAAGAACCTAGCAGAGGTGCATAAAGGCCAAACAGGGGTCATTAAAAGTGTTATAGTCATCCTGGGAGATTTGTTTTACTCTACACATTTCTATACTGCTTCAGCAGTTTTGTCAGCAGCACTGAAGGGTGAGTCACCCTGCTTGAATAGCTGCCAGAGGTTTCTTTTGATCACCACTCGGGACTTGGGCGACCACCAAGATCCAGGTTTTCACACTGACCACTGCGTTTGGTAGTATTTGTGTCTCGTGATATTATCGATCCACTCACATGCTGTAAGTTGTATAAGGTTTTAAAGGGTTGTGTGGGAGCAGGTTTTTTTTCTTCAAGATCTGATCTAAAATGGTCACATTACCATAGAATTGCTCATCAAATTCAGAAATATGATCAACAAATTCCTAAATCCTTAGATTTCAATTAGTCGTATCAAAGCTCTCAAACAGTGTTTTTTCACCTTTTTTATCTGACAAATTGTGGACACTAGGCGAAAATAAGCACAAGGGTTATATAATTGCATGTCTTGCTTAAAGCAATAATAATAACGTTCCTTTGTATTGTACAGTAATAAAAAAGCTAATTTTGAATTTTGTTTTGTATTTGTTCCGCAAATTCAGAGCAAATAAATAATGATTAATCCCTTGGTTATTTAGATACAGCCCTATGCTACGCTTTCTTTCTCTTTTTTACGTTGCATTTCTGCTGTGTCACAGTTCCAGGTCATGACATAGGGATCGATGTTCCAAGCTTGCACAACTGAATCCAAATATCTCAGAGAATTTGTTGACTTTTAAACAGTGTCATATAAATGCTCCCAATTGACGGGCTTGTGATATTACAATATTTTAAAGTCTACTTTTAGAGATCACATGATGTGATAAATGCTAAGTTATAAATGCCATGTTTCAACAATTGAATGAATACTGTCTCTGTGCTGGTTGGTGGTGTCAGAATACAAGTATGTTGTCATCTACAGTGGGTATAAACAGTATTCACCCCCTTTGGCATTTTTCACATTTTATTTTCTTACTTCATGGAATCGAAATGGATATAATTGGGATTTCTTGCCACTGATCAACACAAACTGCTGTATAATGTCAAATAATAAAACAACTCTAAAGCTTTTTCTTTATTAATTACAAATAAAGAACAGACAATAATTGATTCCATAACTATTCATTCCCCTTGACTTAAAACTTGGTATATGCACATTTAGCTGCAATTACAGCCATGGACGTATTTGGGTAAGTCTCTACCAGGTTTGCACATCTGGACACTGCAATTTTCGTCCAGTCTTCTACACAAAATACTTTCTTGAGCTCCATCAGGTTGGATGTTGAACAGCAATTTTTTAATCTTCCCACAGCTTCTCAATGGGGTTGAGGACTGGGCTTTGATTGGGCCACTCCAGGACATAGATTTTTGTGTGAAAGTACCAAAGAATGGCTCAGGAGAAAGAAGTTTTATGTTTTGGATTGGCAAAATCAAAGTCCAATCCAATCGAGATGCTGTGGCAGGACCTGAAGTTGGTTGTTCATGCCAGACAGCCCTCAAACCTCACTGGGTTGGCTGGGTTCTGTATGGAGGAGTGGGCGAGAATCCCTCAAAGAAGATGCCAGAGTCTGATCAGTGGCTATAGGAGATGTTTGCTTCAAGTCATCGCTGCTAAAGGAGGTGCCACAAGTTATTGATTGAAGGAGTTCACATACTTTTGCACACAAGGATATCTGAGTTTTTGTCAAATAAACCAGTTTTATTAAATTAACAATGAAAATATATCATATTTCTTTGTGTGTGTCCTTTATTTTGTCCTTTATTCCTCCGTTATTTTTCTATAATACATGGAAATAATGACCACCCCCTGCAGGGTTCACAAACTTTCAAGCACCACTGTATTTGTAATTCATTAAGAAAAAACTTTAGGATTGTTTTTTAGTTTACATCATAGAGTATTCTGTTTGATCAATGGCAAGAAATCCCAATTAAATCAATTGTTATTCCTTAAAGTTAAGTAAAAAATAAAATGTGAAAAATGCCAAAGGCAGTTAATAATCAATTCATTCATTCATTCATTGAGCATCCATAGGAGAGTAGAGGGGAACTTCTTCTTGGATACACTATCTAGAAGAGACAAGAACTGTCCAAATGTTGTTTCTTGGCTCTTCTGGACAATGAAATGTGCAATTTTTTGCAAGCAATCATTGTGTGGTACCAGTTTCTTTTACTTGAGGTTTTATTATTACTTGCGGTGTTATATTTTGCCATATCTATATGATTTAAATGGATGTAGTTGTACAGCTTTAAAGCTCTAAAGCAGGGATAGATGACACTTACCAGCATAGTTGCTAAAAACCACAAAACAACAGCCTCAAAAATGGCCACAGAACTGAATGTACACCTCCGTGACTCAGCCTCAACAAAAAACGATATATCATGAGAAAATAATTTGTTTACCTCCTTGATCCAGGATGTGAGCTAATTAGTGAATTCGGGTGGTGTAGTGTGTGGTTGGAGCAGATATCTACAGACGCTGTGGCCCTTGAGGCCTGGAATTGAATAGTCCTGTGTTATGGCATGTGCAGCCATCCCGTGGGAGTCATTGGGTCTGATTATTACTCTGCATGGTAGCCAAGGAGTACAAAGCCATTTTAGGCAACCAAGTGAAACCTATGGTGCAAACATTGTTTCCTCAAGATGTTTCCAAGACGATGACGCCCCCATACACACTGCTAAATGGATTCAACAGTGGTTTCATGAACACCAGGATGAAGTCTAACACCGTCCATGGTCTCCCCAATCACCAGATCTAAACATCACTGAACCTTTACGGGAAGTTCTGGAGCATAGTTCTGGAGCATGATGCCGAGTAGATTTCCACCACCTTCATCTCTCAAAGAACTCCAGGCTTTCCTTGGTCCAAAAAAGGGTCCAATATCCCCCTAGAAACTGTTTAAAAAATGGTATAACAGCATTCCAAGAAGTATTGAATCTGTACTAAAGGCAACAAGTGGCAGGAAACGCTAAAAGGCCCTGGTGTAATACTGTTTTAAACCACACGGGGGCATCTAGGCATTACAAAACAGACCTGTCACGGGCCTTTGTCAGTCCCAGGTCATTCACATTGGTGAGAACCACCATGTGTCTTATCTTAGTCAAGGTTCTAGAGTAGGAAGTTGGAACTAGGACATGAACCCCATATCGCCCTTGTTAGGAAACGCTCGTGGGGTGTGGAAAATCTGGTTAGGACTCAATGAAATAGCTTTGATCAAACCCAGGTGCACAAGATCATCTTTACAGCTGTTGGTTTTTTTCCCTTTTCTTTAATGTTTTTTCATGGATAAAGCAGTGCCATGTGTGCCCTGCTCTTATTGACACGTTGTTAACCTCTCGCATTCGGACACAAAATGTAAAGCACCGTATACACGCCACAGCATACCATGCAGCAGTCCGCAGAGGATTTTGTTCACGCCACTGCAAAATCATGACACGTCCAAACCAGGTGGGGGTGCTGTTTTACACTTGAGCGCTGTAATTTGTCCCTGATCGCTGCACTCTTAATTATGTAGTGGGGCACTGCACTAAACTTTTTTTTTTTGTGTGTGTAATGAACCATAAAAGTACAATACAGATACAATATAGTATTACTCCCATCAAAGGTCCCACCCCCCTCACCTTGGCTCATCATACAATTACCTTCAAAAAACGAAACACCTTGTGAATAATGAACAGTTAAGCACATATAGTAAGTACATGAATAACCCCTCCGAGGCCTGTCTATCTTTAGAATAGGAATTGTGATATGACACATATACACGGTGTACTGAGTCAATGTACGTTCTGAGCAAAAAAGTTCTGAAAAATAAAAAGAGTAAAGTGGAGTTTTTATCATTCCCTTTATAACATGTATGCTTGTAATTCAGCTTTAAGAGCTTGTCATTTTTGAAACCACTGAACCACTGACTTGGTCACGTTTTGATCGATGAGTACTTTCCCCAAGAAACGTTAAGAAAGTGCATACAGTCTGAAGTGGGAGAACGGAGAATGGCTGCCAAGCACAAGCTGCCAAGTATCAATTCAAACCTGGTAGGCAAAAGTAGCAATTGCGTGGCCTATGTGTGCATGTATGTGTGTGTGTGTGTGTGCATGTTTGTGTGTGTGAGGGTGTGTGCATGTGTTCTGGTGACCTGTTTTTTTTAGGTTTACCAAGTAAAACATCTTTTTTTCGGGATGTGACAGGCTTAGTATTCCAAAGGTCAACTAGGTCACACCCCGTGTAGCTGTATATTATGGCAGTTACAGTAAACTGAAAGACACACAGCTCCGACCACCCAAACATCCACTGTGAAACCACCAGAGTCACTGCTATGCGTGTATTTTTAGAGTTTACTTTCTGGCCCGGAGTGGTGGAAATACATTGGATATAAATAAATGTCCCCCCCCTTCCTGGAAAGACTTGGAACACCTGTTCCCTGCACATTGGCTACTCACAGCTCCATGTCACTTTCACTTTCCCCACACGTCATCCCCCAAACACCTGGGTACATCACCGCTGCACAATCATACTGTTCGCTTAAGACGATGACAACAATAATAACAATAACAATAATAATAATAATAATAATAATAATAATAATAATAATAATAATGACGATGGATTGCTTTTATATACCAGCTTTTATCGTCTCAAAGCGCTACGCATCGAAGGAGGGAGAAGCTCACCTCAAGCTCAAGCTCACAACCAATGTGTAGCACCCACCCGTTTTATATACAATTCAGGAAGTCACGCGAGTTGTGAATGATAGTTTTTATCTGTACTTTTATACGGGCCAATTGACTCACGCATTCCTTAATGTTTGTGCGTGGGTTGACATGCATAGAAACGGGCACTCAATCTTCAGGAGATATGAGCATTTAACGTTAACTAGGCGTGGCACGGTTTCATACAGTGCATAAACACATGCACAACAGTGGGTCGCTAACAGCGAACATTAAAAAATAATGTGTGTGATATCAGTGTTTGGCTTTTCCTCGCATGAGATCGATGAGAACAGCCTGAGCTTGACGAAACCTCGGCACGTCATTATTCTTCAGGAAAGTTTTTTGTACATTTTTGAAAATCGGACTAATGCAATGAAGCCGTCACCGTGTGAACAGGAAGAGGTAGCAGCCGCGTGCGACAGAATTAGCGCCCTGACGTTCCCAAGCTACTCGACTCAACACCTTTAAATTCTTTCAAACGGACTGCTGCATCTTGGCACGGGCCGGCCTTTAGCTGCCTGGCATAGCTCTGCAAATAAAAAAAATTATATACAACATCATTAAGATTGATGTTAGCCGGCTGCCAGGGAACTTTAGCGGCACTGCTTATGTAAGTGGATCTCTCTCAACTTCGGACTTCTGGAGACGCAGACGCAGAGGGACAGGGGGAGACAGAGAAGGGGCTGTGTGTGGGGAGTGACAGAGGAAAGGAGCGCTACATTATTGCCCGTCACAGAGGAACGCAAAGGCCACTGAGAGTGTTTCCTCTGATGCCCGATGTCTGACCAGGGACTGGAGCCACAGGCGGTCACTGTAAGATTTTCCCCTGTCCGCTCCTAAACACAAATCGCTTCTGTACTCTCTTCTTCTACACATTACCAATTGCCCCCAATTGCATCGTCCATCCGTCTCTCTCCGCTCCACCCTGTGGAAAGTCTCTGTCCGTTCCAATCTCGTTTTGATTGGCCGAGATTGGCTAAATCAACACGCAATCATCTTCTAAATCAGGCCGACAGCACGGGACCACACCACCAGATCACCTCTGCATCATCCTATCCCTGTTTGGTTAGGACTGGGCTATTGGTGATGAAATTAATTGTGTCCTTCTTGCAAAACATGGCAACTGTTTGCTGTGCCAGCACGCGGCAATGCCTTCCTTGCACCTTGTGCTGTACTCTGCACTTTGTGATGCATCTGCACAAATCGATACTAATAAAGATAATGGGTTTAAACCCAGGCAGCTCCCACAGTTGATCCCCTTCATAGTGTCCAGACCAGTGGTGCAGAATTGACAAGCTGCGGCTTGCTGGCACTTTTAGATTAATCGAATGTATCAAGGCCCCTCGTTTCTGGTCCGTAAGATCAGCGCGTGGCGCTTGCAGCACACCTCCTGCTCCGACCATGGGCTGAGGGTGTAGGTGTCTACCTGTGGGGGCCGTTATCGTTTTCACAGGTCTATTCATATCGTTATCAGTGGATCTTTGTACACAGCCAAGTTGTGCCGCTCGTCAACTTTAAATAGAGACATGAAACAGAAGTTATATACAGGATCCCTGCCAGACTCGTTTGGAATTATTTTCAGCGGGGCACTGAAACAATGAGCATTACACCCATCAGCCAGGATAAAAAGTAGAAGCGTTTTATCCGGTTGTGACCGATAGTAACTTATTCATTTTGAAGAGGGGAGTTTAAAGGTTTAAATTACATTTTTACTGCCGTTTGGCTTTGAAGTACGAGTCCAGCTGTTATTGTCAAACATGGCCCAGATCATGCTAAATGTCTTTCTTAAGCCACCCCATATGCACACGTGCACATGCGTCGACACACATTCTCAATAGCACACGTGTGCGGGCGACCGCGTTCTCACACTCACACGCATAGGCACGCTCCTTCTGAATGTGTGCCGTCTGAAGTGAAAACCAATACTCGGAGCGAGGAATTGACAAGCTGCGGCTTGCTGGCACTTTTAGATTAATCTAAATTAATTATTATTTCATTTTTTGAAATATTTCATTGACATTTTTTTCTCTCTCTCTGTGCCTTGATAGACTGGTGAATTAGTTAATGTTGATTCGTTGTCATGGAAATACATTGTCTGTTTTTCTGCAGTCACAGTGCAGGTATGCTGTGCCTCATACCGACGTCCTTATACAATAACCTCCACATGCTTCCCTTCTCTGTGCTTTATCTGCTTTAGCTGAGGGCTGTGACGTTTCACAGACAGCGATTTCATGGTTTGGCAGCGGGAGCCATGAGAATATTAAAAGTAATGAATGGCCTTCTCCATTGTCAGGCCTGTATGCACAACATCCTTTTCAAACGGAATACACATGCATCAACGCGGGGACACGCATACACACTCACACGCATGCACGCTTGAACACAGTACACGCATGCAGAGGTACACACGCACACAACATGCACATGCGCACATGCACACACGCACGCACGCACATGTACACACGCACACAGGACACGCGCGCATGCACATGCACACACAGTCCACGCAATCGCTACTTTTTGCCCTGATGTTCTAGGGAAAAGAATGTAGCACGCAGCTTCTCTCGTTTGCACCACGGAGCCATATGCGCCAGCATCTGGACACCGTTTGGGCCAAATAGGTAGTGGTCGTAAAATAATCTCCCGGAGTGATCTGTCAGAGAAACACATCTCTCCTTTGGCTTGTGGGAGCGTACACAGCTCAAGGTGTTTTCATCCGCACCCACTGTGATGGCTATTGCCCCAGATGAGCCTCAGAGCCAAAATACATTATTACCTCACTTACTTTGGAACTTAACATTCATCACTGCAGGTCCAGCACGAGGAATGGGAACCGCTTCGGAAGCTCCTTGGATCTTGGGCTGAGAGAAACGGGGAAGGCAACTGGAGGAGCAGCTGAAGAACACATTGTTTTATGTATTTCTCTTTGAGTCTCTCACTCATATTGAACATGTTAAGTCACGTTTTTTATGTGTAAGATGTAGGAACTATGAAATTATGTTTTTGACAGTTTTTTTTCATGTGATGTGAATTATATGCTTACTGCATGTACCTTCCAGGGAGCAGAGATGTCTCACCTTCAACACATGCAGGCACGTACACACACACACGCACACATAATTATTCACAAAATCACACACAAATACACACTTCCACAAACACACATACACACACACACACACACACACACACACACACACACACAAAATATTCACAAAATCACACACAAATACACACACACCTCATTCACAACCTCATTCTTCAGCACAATTATAGCAAACAACATTAGCTTTTAATGAAAACTGGACCTCTTTCCTTTAAATCTGACTGAATGTGTAAAACTATGCCATTTATTTGACAGCTCAGGCATCCCTCCCCCAAAAAGACACTTTATGACATCTCTGCTGGCATTAGTGAAACATTCTTAAAGAGGATAAACGCATGAGTCATAGGTCATATGCATGAATAAAAATACCTGAATAGCAATAACCCTATCACCTTGCGTATTCTGGAGGGAACTGGCATGTCAAAAACCTGCTGTGGGTTGTGACAGGATGACAGGAGATGGTGCACTCGCTTTAAAAATGGATTTTGTGAAATTTTGTGGCTAGTGATTCTTGTGCTGCATTAGCAGACGTTTTCTCCGGGAAAACTTTAGAAACTTTATTCAAGGATGACACAAACCATCTTCAAGAGATCAAAGACAAAGATTCGCACACTCGGATTGGGGACTCCTCCAAAAACCTTATACCTTATTAATTTGTACACAGTTCCCCATAGGGTCATACAGAGAGAAATATGAAACAAATCTAATGATAAGTTATAGGAGTATTGTGTAAAGCTGTGATTAAATCATATTTGGACAAATAACAATAAGAAGAGGAAGTAGAAGAAGTACCTCTCCCCGTAGTCCGGGTTTTGTTAACTTAGGGACATAGTTGCTTAGTTTTACACATGTCTACTTGTTTATGTATAGTATTAGGCTTAGGCATTATTTTCTGCATTGATTGCTTTATTGCTACCTTTGAATTGTGGCTACAGATTTACCTACAGGGTCCTAGTTTAACTATGTGGTTGCTCCTAGCACCCAGGAACTGTACTTCCCACTAGGGTGGCTTTCAGCTAAACTGTTCTTGACTATGGTTAACACTTTGTTGTACGTCGCTCTGGATAAGAGCGTCTGCCAAATGCCTATAATGTAAGTAGAAGAAGAAGGAGAAGAAGAAGAAGGAGAAGAAGGAGAAGAAGAAGGAGAAGAGCAGACCCGAGGGCGGAGGAAGGAGAAAAGGATGAGAAACCAGGACATCAGGCAGGTGAACCGGGACAGTCGGAGCAGAGGAGGTGTATAACACCGGGCCCCTTTATCCCTGTACTGACATGAACAGTGACCCACACATCGGCCTGTGCGTATTCACACCGGCCCGCGCGTGACCAACTCGGACCCACGCCCAGAGGGCCAGGTGATCGGCGGTTCAGGTTCTGCGCCCGGCAACAGGCTAGCCCCGGAGACGTTCAGAGGAGCAAAAAACAAAACAACAAAACACTTCCTGATATCAGCCCCACCGCCCCGGCAACAGGGAAACCTGAGGCTCGTCTCCTCTTACGGCAGAAGGCATGGGAGCGGGACCGCCCATACATGGGCCTGTCACGTAGCCTCGTCCAGGGGGCCATGTGCCGGGGGCATCGCCTGCCGTCTCCTGACCGCGTGGTCTGACATCAGGCCTTTTCCGCTCCATTCAAAGCCCTCTGGCTCGTCTTGTGTGGCAGCAGAGGCACGCAGTGGCACTCTGCTCGTCTCTTCGCAGTGGCGAGAGCCGGGGGGAATGAGACGATGGAATCTTTTTTATCCCCTGGACGGCATTTAAGGCCCTTCTCGCGCCGGCGAGTTCCCCGCTAATTCCTGCTCAATTGGACATGGGAGTGTTCTGGAATTACGGCTTCAGAAAATATTATGTCCATGCATTGCTCGGTATTAAGTTACTGATATACTGTATATATATTTGAGTACTATATTCAGTATGTATTGTAAAGTATTTTTTAATCTGAAAATGTGTACATGCATTTAATATGTACAGTGATATTTCACAAGCGTAGACAGTAATGGTAAAAGATCAAGTTGGAAATTCCTGTGAATAAATAATCAATTTGATGTACAAATTTGCTTTCTGTGCATTATTATAAAGTGACAAATATAATTCCTTCATGATGCCTCTGCTAATAATGTTTACAAAACATTACGCATTCATAAATGCTCTCAATTAATTTCTACAACTGAAGACTGTGACGTCATTGTGGATTGTAGGATCATGGGATTGTGGTGTAGTGGTTAGGTTTACACCCGGAATGATGAAGACTCCATTACTAGGTACTGTAGGACAATGCTACTGCGCTACCAAGCAAAGAACAGAACCCAAATTGCTTCATAAAACATCCTGCTATGCAAAAGGATAATATGTAAAAAGGCATCCAGGATGAGGATGTCTACTAAGCAAACGCATGTGTTAAAAAAAGATCCCTGCCAGGTGAATTAAAGAAATTCGGAATACGGTGGCTACAGGAACGTCGCATAATGACTCTAATGACGGAATTTCGCTGCGAAGCAAACCTTGCACTTGGACCTGAATGGAGCCTTAAGCACTAAATGTAGGCCTCGACAGGATACAGAAGCCGCCCATACCAGGGTTGCGTGCCTTGTGGCAGTCGAAACAGCCATTATGCATTTCAGTGGCGGCGATAAAACAGACAGCTGCCCTCTCTCCCTCCTTCTCTCCTCTCGCGGGGCAATAAAGTTATTTTTAATAGCAATCGTAGATGTACATTCAGTTCCTGGTATAGGGACTTTGTCATTGTGTGTTCTCGGTGAAATGATTTAAGTGGTACTCTGTCAGATGTGGGTGGATCATGAGTGAATCCAAAAACTTCATGAGTCATTTTACTGAAGAGATTAAGAGAAAGCGTTGCTTCTCTGCATGCTTTATACAATACAGACAGGGTGATTTGAGTACCCAGTCCAATGAGAACCATTGCATGGCAAACATCTACTTTGACAAAAAATAGTAATTACATCGCTACTTAAGTGTAACTGTAACTAAGTTCTGAGTCCTATGGGACTGTATGCACGTATTGCTCACAATGACATTGCATACCACACACCAACAATAAATCCCCTTACAGTTACAGATATATATATATATATATATATTAGACAGATAGGTGGTGTTGTACCCACCTGGGTGATTTTGCACCACAACACTCACCACGCATCAGCTAAGGTAGAGAGGAGGTCATTATTTAGCCAGTTGAACTGCAGAGTGATCATGGGGCCTGGTTCAGAGAGATAGGTTGGTAAATTGACCAGGACACCACAGGAGAACGGGATGGGAATCATTTTGTCACCCGACAAGGATCAGAATCTCTTTAATCGCAAGTCCTGGGACCCCCACTGGTAACTTTCTGATACTGTAGCAGGTTGTGACCCTGCACAAGTCAAATCATTTTTCTACCTCTGATACTTTAATTAGGCTAGATATCCTCCTTGGTGTGCGCTAATTTGTTCAATGCAAAAAACATACCGCAATGTCACCGTCCAATGGGGTGAGAGAAGGCAACCAAACAAAGAGCCAAACAAAAATTGGAACCGGTGCATGAACTGTGAAGAAACATATATTTGAGACGGAGATCTGAATACGCCAGCTCTGCGTCGTTTAAACTATGTTGCTCTCCGGCATGTCTGCGTTTTTGTGTGCATGCACTTTCTGCGAGCTGTGCGGGTGAGCAAGGAAGTGCTTGTAATTGAATATATAAAGGTTCAAAAGCATTGTTTAAATGGCATGTTTAAACAGAGTTTCATTGTCCTACCGTTGGCAAGGCTCTCTTGAATGGAGAAAGACCTGTAAGTGCGACCACAAGAGAACAAGTGAGGACATGCTTGTTTATAATTATGTATCTTTTCGTCTCAGGTGTTACAGCGTCATGGCAATCTGGAGCCGGAAAATGACTGGCGATATCGGCATTAGCAATGCAATCTGCCAACTGTCTGACAGATACTGATTCCAGTGAACAATAGACAAAATAAAGGTGCACAAAAGATGGACAATGAGCTAAATAGAAAGAAGAAAACCCTTAGAATCGCAACAATTTAACGTTTATTGATTGCTTAGCATGCACATGCAAACTGATGAGTCCTTATAAAGTGCTAAAAGAAACCTATATTGGCTAACCACGATTGTGTTTGACTCTCACAAATCTCGTATTACATAATCACTCGGAACATTGTCACATAGTGTGAACCCCGCCGTTGATGACCAGCCCGCCTTGCCGTTCCCGTGTGCCGGCTTCTGCGTGGTCCCCTGACCACGGGGGTGAGAGGCCTAGCATGTTGCCGTGGAGACGGGCTGCTAGGGCTGATGCCAGCGCCTGCTTGGCACTACACTCATATCAGCACTTGCTATGTTTTTTGTTGTTGTTTTAAAAAAATGCTGTGCTCATTTATTTTAGATTTTATAGCTGGATTATGACATGACTCATAACACACAACGCTGCCGCTGTGGCACTGAGATCGAAAAGCCGACTTTTCAAAATCACTCCAAATGTGTGTTTACACACTTTGGGCACTGAACGCTGTTGCCCTTGTAGGTGTTTGTAGCTACCGAACGTGTTGCTTTGGCTGTGTTGTGCTTGCGTAACGGCTAACGACTCTGATCTGTATTCCAAGGCTGTTTAAGCCTCCCAGGATTAGGCCCTTGGCCAGATGAATACATCATTCTAATAATAATGGTGCCTGGGTGTCACACGCCTGTGGTGACAAGTCATCAGCGTCAAATGGTGAGATGCTTATCTTACACTGCCAATACATTATGGCCAATTCCAGCTTCATAACAATATTAGCAATGGCCTGACACATTTTTGTATGTGTCTCTGAGCTGAAAAGGGCTGCTTACACCGCAACAGAATAACACACACACACACACACACACACACACACAAACACATGCATACAAACATGAACCTACATACATACTGTATACACAGACACTTTTGCACACACAATGTAGACACGTACACACAAATGCACCTATACCAAGCACTTACACACACACACACACAAACACATGCATGCAAACACGAACCTACATGCATACCGTATACACAGACACTTTTGCACACACAATGTAGACACATACACACAAATGCACCTACACCAAGCACTTACACACACACACACACACACACACACACACACACACACACATGCTTTCACATGGGCACATGCATACACACGCAAAAACACACCGATCGGCCA
Organism: Aldrovandia affinis; assembly: GCA_029706075.1. Lineage (NCBI taxonomy): Eukaryota > Metazoa > Chordata > Actinopteri > Notacanthiformes > Halosauridae > Aldrovandia > Aldrovandia affinis. The sequence goes on along the minus strand of JAINUG010000075.1, from coordinate 2,714,883 downwards.
AAAAAAAAAAAGATCGGCAACTGCAACAACTGCTCGGTTGGTCTTCTTGCATGAAAGTGAAAGTCATTACCTTCCCTATAGGCTAACGTTACTGGTGGTTGGCAGTCACTCTTTTTCCCCCACCAGATGGCCCCAGAAGTGAGGGGACACTTGTTTAAATACTTTGAACACAGGTCAAGTTAGATTGTTAGGACAAAGATAAGGAAGATTGTTAGGAGAAAGGGAAGTAAACTCCTTTAGCTAGCGACTGCGTATTATTGCATTACTGGCGTTACTACTGTAGTTAGGAAATGTTCTTGCATCCCATATGCATTTGGTGTGGAGACATATGCCACATGACACAAAAGGACACCAACTAGCTACTGTTACTACTATTACGATCAATCATACTGTGTACGCATGGACAGAATGCATTCAGGGTTTCACATTCTGCTGGGCACTGCCATTTAATGGGAGTTTAACGGGTCTTGGGATTGATTGGATGGTACATTGTCAGTGTCCGCACCAATTATGATCATACTTTTTTTTTAAATTGTTTTTGGCCACCCCCCCAGTGTTAAAATGAAACCTACGCCCTTGCACACGTGCACATTCATGCACATATGCCGACACAGACATACGCACACTGTACACACGCGCTCTCACATGGACACAGGCACACACACGCACGCAATAAGAGACCTGGAGAGAGGAGACGGGCACCCTACAGTGTGATTGATCCTGACTACTGTGCATGCTTAATGCCAGGTGTCATGACAACAACACACCATGCTATCAGATTTCAGTACAACTGTACAGCCCAGTGATCTCATTTGCATCTCGATGATTAGCCTGCGCTGCACAGTGCCAATGTCTGCTTCACAGTAGGGTGATACACTAGCGCTAAGTCACACATGCCAACAGACACCAATGTGACCACAACTGCGGCAAAGGGAGCATGAGAGACGTGATCCCATAATGTTTCTTGTAGTTATGTTCGACAGCCAGTGACTGAAATTGCATTCAAGGTAATAGGTAATATTCAAGGTCATAAAAAAGTAATATGACAATTTAAGAATGAGAGTCACTGTGATGCCTGGGACACAATTCAAAAAGACATAACATCAGAGGTGCTTAAGAGAGCCGTCTGCTGATCCGCGGTCGTGTGCCATCGTTGCAGGACAAAGTGTTCCGTGTTTGTTTGTAGACTCGTTCTTTCCACTCGCCGACTGGTTTGCCGGGCCGGCCGCAGGAGGAACACGATGGTTTGGGGGAAAAATTAACTTCGGTGACCGCCGTGGACTTTGGCAACAGAGCGGTGGACGTAAGAGCGCAGGAATACATAATGACGAGAACGGGCCGTTCAGCCCATCCAGGCTAGACATGTCCTTTCACTTTAATTCCAGAGCATTTGAATGAAATATGGAACTGTTGTTACATCATAAGCCCAACTAATATTTCCAGTTAAGGAACATAGCAAAGAAAGCTCCCTAGTCAAATATGTTATGGTCATAATTTCTTGATGACAACCCCCCGTGTCCAAAACCAGCCCTGATAGCGCATTATCAGCGTTCGGAGCAATTCATGCCAGCCTGAATTAAAGTACCCTCGCTGTGCTACATTATATCCACTACAAATGTGTTTAGCAGACGCTCTTATGTAGCATACCTAAAGTGTAATGGTTATAATAATCAGCAATTGTATAACAAATGTACTATAACCTCTTCAGACGTCAGGTATTTTACTGGAGCACAGCGCACTGGGGGAAAACGACATTGCAGAAGGGAACCACAGCAGCTTCAAATTGGATCCAAACCTCTGACCTTGCAGTCTAGAATCCAATCCTCTAACCACCACACCATATCCGGCTGCCTTCCTGCAGGCCAGACGCACTTTAGCGAGCGCATATTTCAAATGTTTCACATAAATCTGGGCTGCCTCTCCTTGAGCCCCCCACTTGATGGCCATTCGCGACTCTTCTCTCCGAAAACGCTTTGTGAAAAAACACCCAACATTTGTTGTCAATTTAGCCACGCTCGGTGGACTTGCATGAGAGCCGCGCTAAGGATTTACAACACGATACCCAGAAAGACATATGCTGAAGGAATCTGAACATTGAAAAATGCCCCTCACATGCAAAGGATCCGCAGAACTGTCTACTGGCCTGTAGCTATGCCGTGGAAGACTGAAGAAAAAAAGGCTTGTTCACCCAACAACCACATATGAACAGCAACATAAGGAACTGAGAATTATGCAATACTCCTAAAATTAAAATGTTTGCAAGAACGTAACTGGGTTGACTTACGGAAGACTGTGCTGTACGGCAGATTCATAATAGTGCTCGTGTGGTTTATATGGATCAATCGAGTGAAGCTATGTATGAGAACTTGGCATGTTTTGACATTGTGCCCTCAATTGGCTGAAATAGTGCAAACTCGGCAGTCTGTTCTGTTCTGTCTGGGTTTTTTTGGGTGGATATTAAATGTTCCGCGGCACGGTGGTGCAGTGGATAGCACTGCCGCTGCACACCAAGAAGGTCCCAGGTTCAAATCCTGGCTGGGGCCTTTCTGTGTGGAGTTTGGATGTTCTCCCTGTGTCTGCGTGGGTTTCCTCCAGGTACTCCGGTTTCCTCCCACAGTCCAAGGACAGGCACGTTAGGCTAATTGGAGAGTCTATCTTGCCCGTAGGTGTGAGTGTATGAGTGAATGGTGTGTGTGCCCTGCGATGGATTGGCGACCTGTCCAGGATGTATTCCTGCCTCTCGCCCCAATGCATGCCGGGATAGGCTGCAGCCCCCCCCGCGACCCTGACCAGGAATAAGCGGCTTAGATAATGAATGAAATGTTCTTTGATTGCAATGGTGATAATGAGGCTTGCAAACACACTTGCTGTACTGTGGCATCTGTTTGTTGTGAATAATAGGGAAGTGGAGATCGTGAAGGATCTCCGAAAATGCGAAATGAGCTCTGCAGCGCATTTCGCATTCTCTCAATAAGACCAGACATGTTGTGCTCAAAACGCAACCTTTGTGCCCCACCTTTCATGCCTTTTCATGTCAGTTCTGAGACAATTTGAATACTGTGGCCAGACCACGAATCTAATGATACTACTCTGATTTTGAGGCTATTTCCAGTCACCTCTACAATAAAGCAACATTTCACGAGCCTATAAAAAGTTGATTAGGTTTAATAGTCATTTGCCACAAAAATAAATAAAGAACAACAACCCAGATAAAAGTTAAGTTTTCCAGCTTGACTGGATTGATTGGTTGCAGGATGCAGGACAGTCTTCAAAGAGGCCCGCTCCTTTTTTTGTTCCGGGAAAATGAAGCGCACAGTGAGCCAAGGCTCTGGACTTGGTTAACAAAATCTAATAGGCGCAGGGAAACAAAGAATACAGGAAAAAAAAAAAAAAAAGATTAAAGAAATAAACAGAAATCCAAACAAAACAGCTACAACACGTAATCCTCTTGCCGTAACGTCGCGTTCGTTCAGGGTCCGCCTCCGGCGACATCTCCATGGGGGCTCAGGGCCGAACTCCCTTTCTGAGGGCATGCCAGGATCCGAACGCTGCGTGATTGAGGAGCTCGAGCTGTCCTGCCGCCCGCTATATTACAGGTATCTGTCATTCGAGCGTCGTACCTGTGGGCCCGCATTCCTGTCGGGACGGTGATGGATGCGCCCTGGCAGCTCCCGCAATCAGAGCCCGGTGACAGTTTCCTGGGAGAAGGCGGGATGAGGTATGGCGACACGTGACCCGAACCAAGGACGCGGGGTTGCGTCCGGCTCTGTCTGCGTTTGGGTCGCGGTGTGCTGTGCGCCGGGGCCCGTGGAGTTGTACTGAAGTCTTTAAAAAATGTTACCCTCTGCTACCTTGCTCCGCATTTATTTTTAACACAAAAGACAAGGGGTTGGGGTGCATTTGTTCACCAAGCTGCTTCCTGTTACAGCTACAGCCACTGGGATACAGGCCCCTGAACTGTAGTTCTTCACTTTTTCGGAATACATTGCACAAGCTGCACAAGCAATATGCGCTTAAATCAATTTCAAAAGCCCATCTTTCTAAACGTAACTTTTCATTCCTGTTCTTAGGTTTATGTCATTGCCTGTATTTGATTTGCTTTGTATCCTGTACTTGTATCACACTAGCCTAATTCAAACAGCCTGTGTAATTACCTTTGCCAACGGCTTCCTTTAATAACCGCCTTGCCACTTTATCATTCTGATTATCCTAATTATGTTTTGTTCCATCAACTCTTCTTTTTACTCTTATCTGACATCGTGTAATAAAAGTGCTTTATATATAGATGTTTATCATTGTTATTGCTATTACTATAACCTCAAGCCATAACAGCCTAGACCCGTAGTCATACTGCTAGCGAGCTACCGCTGATTTGATCGGTCCTCTGAACAGGTTGCGTCAATAATTAAGGGGTTGGGCTTTGTACTGATTAGTTTACCCCTTTTCGTATTGAGCAAATCATAACTCTCGTATTTCTTGTAAGACTTGTAAGATATCTCTTGTTAGCGAGAGGTCTCACCCCACCGTGTCTCACCAATCAGTGTGCCTTTTGGGCAAACGTTAACCTCCACAATGGGTTTTAATGAGGGCAAAATAAAGAGCAATGCCAAACCTAGTAGTTACTTAGCTATGCTAATATAACATGTCTGGCTCCCAGGATAGCAATAACAGCCATCTCAGCTTCAAACCAGTTTCCAACCCCAGGCAGTTACGAACACCATGGGAATGGATGTTTTTTTCTTATACTTTAACTCTGAAATGCTTTTTTAAAAATTTTGAAATACTTACATTTACTGTATTTGACTGATTTACTGGATTATTCACAACTCTCACCAGAGTTACTCAATTATTGTAACAATGTCCATTTTCTCTAAAAGGGTTTCCTTTTGGGGCAATAAAAAAAATGCTATTTTGATCTGAATTGTTGTGTAGAGTTTGCATTATTGCACAGTCATAGGTCTGTTTAAAGGTGTTTAGTGTGGCAGTCAGTTCTCTGTAGGCCATATGTCCTTGGTTCCATATGTAAGTCCCAGTTCTTCGGGTGCTCAGAGACACAAGCCAAGGCAAGGTGAGCAGGGAGCAGAAACAAAGAGAGAGTACAACTTTTTGTTGTTCAACCTTTTGTATGTTATTTTGTTATTTATTTATTTGCACACTGGTTTAAAAACAGAGGACATAACAGAAAAATATAAAATATAAAAAAATATATATAATCACATAAACAATGCAGGATGGGGCTAGAAACCCAGAGGGGCTTATATGGTGCCTCACCCTCATCAATGAAAACAAAGCAAACAGGTCAACAAAATAAAACAAGCAACAAGCAACAAAGAAAAACTAACAAAATGTTTCTGAAAAAAAGTAAATGCAAAGTTAATGATCAGACAGAGCACTGATCAACACAATATTGTTCAATTGATCATACGACAGTGCAAAATGTTTTGCATAATTTAAGTGAACAGTGAACCACATTCCATTGTGTGAGAATTATTCTTTTTTAAACATGTGCATAAATTAGGTAGCAAAAGGTCAAGAAAAAAAATGATTGAGGTGAGACTGAACAGTGACTTTAGTTATAGAACTCTGAGCAAGTACTCTGCTACGCTGTGTTGTATGCTGTTCGTGAGGGGACGTGGATTCTACGTTATCGGTCCATGAATCAAGTGCATTTGTGTGTTACCCATTTAATGTGAAGTTCCCTTCACCAAAGTATCATGCACATGAGATGACAGTGCAAACCACCAACCTATTTATCATTCGACGCCAGGCAGGGAATTTTCCCTTCATGGGTCCTGAGTTTCCTGAATTTTCTCAGCTTCTTGTATTAAAATGTCATGTGTTTGCAATCACCGTCTTTCTCTGAAATTTAACTCATGTCCTGGATAATAAAATAGCTGGATATGACAAAGAGGACAATTCAGACCATGACAGGGTAATGTTGTACAGGACAGAGAATTCTACAACTCCTAGACATGCAGGTCAATTTAATGTTAACTGCTAAAGTGTTTTGCTGCACAGTATATGTAGACCTGATGCGCTTTTCCCCAGAAAACCTACAACAAATAAATCGTTTTGGCCACACTCTCATGGGCAGTCAGCACATCTGTTTTAAGGGGAACTCGAGGAAAAATAATAGTTTGATAAAGTTGTCCCTTACCTTTAAAACCGTCGGTATTCTACGTTGTGTCTGGAAGAAAACCTGGTATTTCAGCACCAAAGCATATCATCAAAGTGTCTACAGCAGATGTGTCAAACTTAAGTTCTGGGGGGCAAGTGTGTCTGCGGGTTTATGTGGTTTCTTTCGATCAGTAGCTAATTTGGGTCTTAGAAAGAAGGTTTGTGAACTCTTAAGGCAATTAATCGCATAGCTGCTGAGAATCACTTAATTTCAGAGAAAGACGGCGATTGCAAACGCATGACATTTTAATACAAAGAGCTGAGAAAATGAAACAGGACCCCTGGAGGGTAAATTCCCTGCCTGGCGTCGAATGATAAATAGGATGGTGGTTTGCACTGTCATCTGGTGTGCACGATACTTTGGGGAAGGCAACATCACATTAAACGGGTAACACACAAATGCACTGGATTCGTGGACCAATAAACATGATGCAGAATGACATTGGTACAATGATTGCAGAAGCATCCCTGTCCTCATATGAAAAGCATAAAACACAGAGTAGCAGAACGAACCAAAAAAAGCAGCAGGCACTGCAGTGCACCATGACTGAGAATGACATGAGCCATCCGGATCATTTAAACATCAGGGAATCTGTACAGCAGTCCTAACCACAAAGCAGTTTGATTGAATAGGTCCCCAAACCGCTGGAGTTTATCTTGAAGCATATTACATAACTTGGTGAATAACTCCTTTATGTGTGTGTAAACTTTTTTTTGTGTGTGTGTGGAAAGACGAAAAAGAAGACGAAGAAAAATCTGTACTTTGGAAGGCGAAGACCTCGGGATCCCTATGCTTGCCAAGGGCTTACGTTCATTTCGATCAGCCCTGTAATCAGTCTCGGCCATCGGTGCGGAACAATAAAATACAAAATTACAATCTGGCCGGCTTGGGCCCAGCTCTGGTCCAAGTCAGCCAAGCTTCTCTTTCACACACACACACACACACACATGTGGGCCCCATCAGGCAGTCACTGCTCTGCATGTGTTAGCTTTTAATTTGCTGCTGCCCGTGCCAGCCATTCCACTGCTATCCGCCGCTCCACTCTAAGACAGGCCCGGGACCCAGCCTCACTCCCACAGGTAAATTGCACAACAGAATGACACAAGCATGGCTCTTGGCCACCGGGGGCAACATAGAGTCAAAACAATGAATAAGGGAAAATGATTCTTTGAGGCTTGAATGACATGTGACTATAAACATTCAGATGTTTCAGTGGCCAAAATTAGCTGTGGTCCAGGAGTGGTTTATATAACGTTCATTTGAGGTGTCTGCAGATCAGGGCCCGTAAAAAAGTTATAGCTAAAGGAAGATATAACTGTAAAGAGATATTTCCAGGAATCTAACACGCATGGCAGTGATGTGGAAATGTATCCGTAACCTGTTCACAAACTGACCAATTGTGTCTGTCAAACTCCATTCCGGCGCTCATCCATAATACTTCTGGCTCCACCTCATGGACGAAAAACAACCTCAAATAGACTCTTTCCTCTCCGGTTATGTTCTCCAGGAGTCTGAACGTCTTGCACATCGGAACACATTTACCCTTCGCTAATCTTCCGAAAGCAATTCCTCGCCTGCCCGCAGTGCCAAGGAAACGTCTAAAAGCGTGTTTCTGTGTGCACAGTAGGTGAGTCTGGGTCTTATCTGGGCCCCTGGGGCTGGAGAGCCAAGGAGAGCCAGGGTGAGTTTTCCCCGCGGCGGCCAAACCCATGAACGGGTATGCATCCCAGACTGGGGCGAGGCTCCCAGCTCACAGCCGCTCATTCACTCGATCTGAGCGTGTGTGAAAGGGCGTGGCCTCAGGCACCAGCTGCGGCCACTGTGTGGCACGGTAACTTCCCCCGCTCGTTAGATACAAAGCAGGAGCTGTGTTCAAAAACAAAAAATCCACAAACAAGCTTGTGCACTTTCCAGTTTTGGGTTTGCTGCTGGGGTCTTTTTTCCCCCCTGTAATGGAGGGGCAAGGCAGGGTGAGTGGAATTCACAATCAGGCCAGTTAATATGCAGATGGAGGGAACAGGAGGGTATTTTAGTGCAGGAGAGAAGGCTCCCTGTGACAGGGAGGGGCCCTCTGGGCCACACTATCAATGGAATCACGCTATCGCTATCAGCGGCGCAATGGAACCCTGCCCATGCTAACAACAAATAAACACACTGCCGAACGCAGAGTTACATAACAAGCCTCGGTCTTATCTCGTGAAAAGGCATCTGTCTAATATAGGTGTGTCCGAGCGTGTTTGTGCGTGCGTCAGAGCGAGGGAGAGTCTGTGTTTGAGCGCCGTCTTGTGTCACTGCAGATTTGGATCCGCAGGCGACTACGTCCTAAGTGAAGAGAGATCAATCGAGATCAGTGTCGGACAAGTGTCATCAGTCAAGAGGAGCTAGCCCCTCCCTCGCCCCCGTGCCTCCAAACCACATGAACGACTGCATCCATCCTTAAACCAGTGTGGAAATGTGGTCACCAGCTGTATTTTATCATTCTCTGTCATTTTATCAGGCCGAGGCAGGGCACAACTGCAATTAGAAATTAAGCAGAAAAGAGAGAACATGCTCACAGTTGTCAATGAGCTATCTGGCTCTCTACGCTTGGCAGCTCGGGACGAAGCCAAAGTAACCGGTTTTCTCTTTATATATCCTTTGGCCAGCTCATACTTCACTTTTTATCTCTCTCGTGTATCTTTCTTGTTTCATAACACTCCACAAGGAATGGTAATTTGAATGAATAAGCGCACTAGCATGCAAGCCATAGCCTTACTGGAAAGGACAACGAGGGGGGGGCAGGCTAAATATGATGAGAATCAAATATCATCCAAGTCTCGGTTAAACTGAGCTAACATTAGACTTTTGTACACAAACATAATGAGGCCAACAGCGAGATATTATGTCTGTCAGTCAAATATTCTTCTAGAGGCCCGTTATTTTGATATTATTTAATTAATCGAACAATTCATCATTCTACTGTTGTCGCTAAAACAGCTGTTTCATACCTACAGCTCTGGGCGTCATATCGGAGTTTTATATTACTCCTTACCCAACCATCGCAAGGTTGTAGTTATCAGTTCATTGCCCCGCAGTGATGAAATAGCATTTGTTTGCAGACCCCCGTCCTATCAAGAGACTTTGAATTTGAACACAATTGTGTGTACAGTTGAATATTACATGTCAAGTTGAAATAAACTCAAATGTATTTTATTACAAATATCGATAAACTGTATCTATAAACTCGGAATGGTGAAGATGTAGGTCGCTTTAGAGTTGGCACAGAGGTATAAGCCACACAAAAAAGAGGCGAGTAACCCGCATTACATGCATACTTATACATTTTAAATAGGAATGGATTGCACACTTATAGTTCAGTTTAGTTGGGTTAAAAACAGAGACATTCTGGGGAGTCGTTGAAGGCTGTAACACAAAACCCCTCTCCTTCCAGATAAGAGCCCTGGAGCCCCTTTTTCTTACCCCCCCCCCCCTGATGCCATGTACAGGCAAAAATGCTCTGGATTAAAGTCGGACTTACTGATGTTCACTCTGTTCATGTGCTATTTTGATATGATATACAGTTACAAAGATACACCAGTGACCCAGATTTTAAATACAAGACAAGAGGTCTGATTGCATAAAGACAACTATGCCTGGTAACTGTAAGTATAATGTCTGTTGTATATGTTGTAAAAGTAAAAATGGCCCAGCTTGTGTTGGTCCCAGGTCCTTCCACAGAACATTTACCCGAAAGTAAAGGTTGAGTAGGGGTCCTCTCACCCTCCTACTCTCCGGGAGTCGAATGGATACATCTCATATAAAAAAGAATGCCTTCTGTTCACATCCAAAACCCTCAAAGCTACTGCTTTTGGCCCGATGGCTGGACCAAACAGCTTCACTCTGTTTACAAAACTCCGGTGACTCCAGTGGCCTCAAAACCCCTGAAAAAAACAGTTATTCGTGTTTGTTGCTGAGATTCCTTTCAGGTAGGATTGCTGGCCAGTTAAAAAAATAGTTCTATTTATTGCCATCCTACTATGTTTTCAGTGTCCCCATTTAAAAACCCTATCACAACAGGGAATCATGACTGAGTCAGCTCACTAGCTATCTTCAGGTCAGTGCTGGAAACCAAACAATATTGGAACGTTACATTGAAAATGGGTTGGGTAATTAGCAAAAGACCCTAGATACTGTGTGCATGACTAAAAAATTCTCATGAATGCAGTGTAGATGAATTATACATCTGGAGGTTGTATAGGAAACAGCTATTAAAGTCATACTGTAGGGGCCTCGGATTGCGTAGCGGTCTAACGCACTCGCATTGACCGGTGCTTTGCGAGTGTGAGCTGCCTATTGCAGTTGCGGTTCGAAACCCGACTGTGCCAGACCATCCCTGGCCGGGAGCCTCGATCATGGGCGGCAACTGGCTGTCCGCACCAGGGGAAGGGGGGAGGGTGAGGTGGCACAAGCTCGCCGAGAAACGCGAAGGGTGTCTCCAGAAAATAGTTGGGCGAGTTCCGTCTTGGAGGAGACGGATCATCGCCGGCCTTGGGAAATTAGCTTGTGCTGTAGTGACGGGTGACAAATTATTTGGGGAGGGCAAATTGAATGAAATAAAGGGTATAATTGGCTACCAAATTGGGAGAAAAATGTGGAAAAAACTAAACAAATGAAAAAAATAGGATAAAATAAAATCATACTGTAAGTACAAATATTGTCCAAGTAGCATTTGTCCTTACCTTTGACTTACAAATAAAAGTGCCACTTTCTCACAATGTAAACTCTTTTCATTTTCATATTCATTTTCAACTTTTTCATTAATATTGATGGTCGCTGAACATTTCAGGTTGTGGTTTTTTTTGGGGGAGGTGAGGGGGTGGGTAGATCTACTGCTATATTTTAATGGCAAGTCAAACTCAGGGGTATTGAGATTCTTGAATCCAGTCCACTCTCTTTTTACACAAAATCACAATTTTCAATTGGCCAATTGGCAACCATTTCTATAGAGATCAGCATAAAATGTTCTATGATCCCGAGTGGGCTCGAGATCTGACCCCAGTGGAAGCCCTTTGCAGTCATTATTCACTTTTGTTTTTAGCTCAACTGGCCCCCTGGTGTCACAGGACACCTGGAGGTCAAGTGAATAGAAGCAGTGAAACCTGCGTTCCCATTATACGCCATCAAAGGCCTCTGGTCTTTATGCACTAAATAACCCCCGGTATTTGTTCTTCTTTTTGATGGGCTCAGATAAAAAGTCTGGATAAACCACTACCATTCGCTCTAAGTGAAAATGTATACTCGACCCCTCCTGCGAGACTTTCCTCAAAGGTTAGCTCTTTGATTCACGGTCATCTGGAAAAGCCATTGTGCGAAAGTGTAGTGAGAGAGAAAAACCCTCACCAAAATATGCCTTCCCCCCTTATGATATGGTCCCTTCAGTCGGACTGTAAGGAGCAGGATCGTATTATGTTTTGATTTTATTATGCCATTATTTAGGAGACATGGGTTGCCAATATAGACAGAAAAAAAGGACCTTAAATTCCTGGCTAATGACTTTCCTGCTCAAAATCGCCTTGCAGAGAGAAAGAGAGAAGAGGCTTGGAGGAAACAATGGGAGCAGCTTTGGAAAGTGGCCCCGATCAGAGATTGACTTTAAAGCACGGGTCTCGGGTTTTAAACCAAATGAACGGAATAGCTGGGACGGGGAGTAAAGTAAATAAATGGGTTCAGTTGGTGGAGAGATCTCCGAGTTTGGCAGGGACCGTCTGCCAAATTCAGAACGAAATGAAACGCTCGGTACTTACTGTGTACAGTTGGAATGAGCATCAGGCTAAAGTGTTATCTCTAGATCCTTTCCCCCTCATTTCTTTACAGTACACATGCGCTGACTCAGTCTGAGATAGCAAATGTAGCTAATGAACAGGGGGATCGTATGAAATAATGGGAAACAAGCTGGAATAGTGATTTCACAGGGCAATGAAATATCAGGTTGATGGGCTTCCTGGTGACACCAGTGTGGGAAATTCAGAAGAAACACTACTTAGAAATGTAGAAATGACTGAACTGTTGTTGTTGTTGTGTGTGTGTGTTTACCACTGTGGTTTGATAGCCATCCAACATGCTTGTAAGGCTCGAATTAGCAAGCTACAGTTTCACAATTTAATTAATTATGTTTTTTTATTTATCATCATTTAGATCAATCTGGCAGTTACTGTACAGTCCTGTATGATTATGAGCGCAATATACGATCGTGTAGAACTGTCTCTACATGCGTCAAAAGAATCAGTGTGATACGTATGACGGCAAAACTTTATTCTGACTCGAACTCATGGAGGAATATGCATTTGCGAAGGCTTAACAAAGAGGCCCGTTCCGTCAACTCCATTTAATAAAATAATAATAATAATAATCTGCATCAGGAAAAATGCAAGCCTAGGTCAGCCAATTCACTTACCTATTTCAAATCACTGCCCAGTGATCATGGCCGAATACCCAATATGAACCCCAGTAATTGTAGGTTCTCACTCCTGATGAGAGAGCAGAAGCAGCCAGGGGCAACTCTTACCGTCCCAGCTCACTGTCCACGCAGTGATCAGATGTCCGTGATGAGAACGAGTTCAGATCTACTTTTGGCCCTCTGAAAACACCACAGAAATTACAAATTCTTTCAGAAAATCATGCGGTGTTTCTGTTGGACGCGTCAGGCGAAACCAGGAATGCGTCGTACCGTGTGACCCGAGGATTTGTGCTCTTGAAAAAGCGCAGCGTTAGCAGCCCTCGAGCATCCCGAGCGATGCTGTCCCTGGCCGCGCCGTCTCCAGCGGGCCCATAATGACACACCTGAGCCGAGGCCGAGGCCGCTTCCTGTCGGAGCTGTTTGCGTTGGCCACGGCGCAGGGCGCCACCACCGCCAGGCGCAGCCGTGAACAGGTGGTCAGGTGGTCAGGTGGTTCTCGCATACCTCTGGCCGGGAGAAAGCATGTTTGTAGAAGAGCTCACTGCGAGTTGGTCTGAGGGAAGCTGAAATGGGAGATATGTAATGGTAATAATGCGCTATGTGATATGTAAAGATACATATCCTCGGGGCATCGCTGCCGGCGCTCAATCTCACCCTTAATCTCTGACATCATTTGATAAGCAGTCCAGGTGGCTCATCAATCATACCATCGAGGATTAATTTAAAAAAACTTGTTAGCGCAAGTTTTTTTCCAGTTTTTTTCTCCGATGCATTTAAAGGGAAGTGAAACATGGACGCACCAACTACAATGAAAAGTAGGGATTTTGTATTAGAGAGTGCGACAATATCCACCTGGTTCACTATATAAATTAAATGGGTATGATTTGCTTTGCACAACGTGCCAATGTATTGTTTGAAAACACCGAACATAAAACAGTAAACTGGAATTTCTAATCTCAAAAATATCAAAAGCGAAATAGAGAATTCGATAGAGGTTTGGGGCAACCTTTGACAAAAAAGGGGAAATGACAGTTTAGTGAGCCAGTATATTATTTACTTATGACTTGATGACATTAGCTTACAAACCATCGGCATATCCGAACAATGTGCGTTCTTATGATGAGATACATTTGCTAACTTCACTGTTATAGTTAACCAGCTAAATTGTTAACATTAACATTAATCAGTTTTTCATAACTAGCTAGCTTGAAAGGCAGATAATAACATTACACGACAGGCCACGTTACAAAACATTATAGATAGCATTACTTATTTGATAGGCTTACTTGAGAGGCCAACTAAATATTCAACCTCTTACGGTTACAGGAAAAGATGAACTGTTTTTCCCTTTTGTTTGTACCACCGATAGTGAGGCTTTCTCTTATTCCTCCAAGGGGGTTGTTGATACTATAACCCTAATCAGCTCAAAAGAAATGATGCTTCTTTCAGCAAGCTCATCATTTTCATCACACATTTACTTCAAAATCAATCCACACACTTAGAAGCTTAATTTGTGGTAATTAGACGAGTCATTGAGGTGATTCTTTTACCGCAATCAATGCAACAATCATTTAACAAGAAGCTTGAGAAGACACTATAGCGACCTCCTAGTGGTGGGAGGAAGGAACTACTGGTTCAAAAATTAAATCAGTCATTTCTACAGGCCCCTAGTGATCAGCCTTCATTCCCAAAGACATTACGTGTATATTCCCCCGGGGAATCCATTACACCGCTAAAGACTTGGAATGTAATGAAATGTATAGCCTGTTATGCATGTAGGAAAGAAACTGTTAAAGAAGCTTGGCGCTGAATAAATGCTTGTGATTAAACCCTTTTGGAGTTCTGTTTATTTTAAGTGCTTCTGCTTGCCTTCACTGGATTCATCCTGTCTGCAAAGTCTTCTGGGGGAAGCCACCAGCTTTGATTCTTCAGTCTGAGCTATGCGAGCGTCCTTTGTTTTTCCCCCCTTTGTCCTACAATACACCCTCATTGCATGTAAATGACTATTGGAAGTCAGTGGAATGGACAATATGGTTTCGCACCCCTGTGCTTACAGATTTTCTTTTTTGCTGTATTGTTTTCTTTTGAAGCGAAGCTGTGTCAGGCAACACACCAGAATCCCCAGTGCTACAGAGCGGTGCCCTGGTCTGTCCTTGGTTTCCCAGCGGTGCTGTAAGTCCTTGGTTTACACAAGGCCTCGGAGTGCGGAGGCCCGGTGCCAGACACACACACTCCTTCGCCAGAGTGGTGCATTCTGCTCATGCCATTCCTCTGAGAGCACTTCCGATGAAAGCAGTGGCAGTAATAACAGTGATGAAGCGAAACCAGTGTTAGAGAAAAAGCGCAAGAATGCTCTCCCGTCTGTTCTCCCTCCGTCCTTTCTGTTCTCATTCCTCTCAGGCCACAACACAAGCCTCGTAACATTCAGCTGGAGCCGGAGACGGAGGGGCTCCCCCCCTTTTTCGAGATTCCACCGCAAATGATACAGCGAGACGAAACGCTCCCTCTAAAGTATATGTTTTCCCTTTACCGTCTCCCCCCGGAGACTCTGCGGGCACGGCCGAGGGAGGATTCTTTCGCAGGCTCCTTTGTGCCAAGTCGCGCTTTCTTCTCTCTTTCCCTCCATTTCTCGGGCCCGTCAAAGTCCCGGCTCCGAAGGCAAGAGACGCTCAAAGAGGGAAAGAGTGAGACATCAAGAATGTGCTACGGAGAGGTTCTCTGGCTATAAAAAAAAGTCATGCTGGCTTGATCCATGATATATGAATATTATTATTAATAAAAACATGAGAACATAAGAATACATAATGACGTGAACATCTATAATCACAAACAGCAGCACATACACTTTTAGATGCAACTATTACTGCTTCTGCTGTCTCTCTATTTCTATACAGTATATACAGTGGTTTTCTTAGTTCATCGAATCAAAATGGATTTAATTGGGATTTCTTGCCACTGATAAACTCAAAATACTCTATGATGTCAAATATAAAAACAACTAAAGCTTTTTCTTAATTGGATTCAGAAGTGGTTTTATGAATACCAGGATGAAATCAAACACCTTCCATGGCCTCCTCAATCACTATATCTAAACATCATTGAAGCTTTATGGGAAGTTCTGGAACGTGGATTTCCAACGCCTTCATCTCACAAAGAACTGGAGGCTTTCCTTCTGGAAGAATGGCCAATTATCCCACTAGAAATGGTTAAAAACCTGTATAGCAGCATTCCAAGAAGGGTTGAAGCTGTTCTGAAGGCAAAGGGCGACCTGACTCCTTATTAGTTAGTAAATATTCATATATTGTTTAGTGTTTCCATTATTTTGTCTACCCCCTCCATGTGTCATTAACATTTGCGTACGTATGCTTGTAGGTTACAATATGCTTACCACACCATATATTGTAGTGTGACATTGCTAAAATGATACAAAATCATTATACAGCTAATTATAGTTTCCTTAGCAATAAAAAGTGTTTAAACTTTGTACCTCAGCAGCCTTGCCCAGTATTGTTTCGTGTTATCAGGTACAACAGTATTGCTTTCTTCCCTCTTCATGGTTATGATAACGGCAAACAGCGCATTATCACAGCCACGAAGGAATTTCAAAAAAAATAAACTTTGAAATGCAGTTGTCTAGATAAGAGGTTCACCTGAGTTCAAGTGTAATACAGTAGGTATGTGCATAGAAGTATTACCAGGTGGTGCAGAAAGAAAGAATCTTTACCACAGACTTCTCTGGTAGATGTATGCGTGTGTGGGAAGTTTCTGTGTGTTTCTGCATGTGCCTGCATATTTAAACATGTATGTGTGTGCACGCATGTGCGTGTGTGTGTGTGTGTGTGTGTGTGTGTGTTTATGTGTTTGTGCATGCGTCCACATTTGTGTGTGTGTGTGTGTGTGTGTGTGTGAATGATCTAATTGTTTGTTACAGATGGTAACTGGACCACAACCCATAAAAGAAACAGCCTTCTTTACTCCTCAGATGAATGAATATAGGCACTATTCATCTGAGTGATTTTTTTGTGCTTTATGCCAAAAAGCAGAACTGCTTGAATCTTGTCATATGGCTGAACACACATCAGAGCACGGAAAACTGTGGGGGAATAGTTTAAACATTAAATTCTGAGAAACGCCCGAAGGGGGAAAAAAAGTTTAAAAAAACGATGAAAAAGCGAAAAAAAAATTGGAGGCGCAAATTAGAAACAGTTTTGAAATGTAAACCAAAAACAAAGCAACATTGCTGGACTTTATGTAGTGTGAAGGTAATATTCTGCGCTTCAGATGTGGCATGCGTTCTAGATGGCTCAGCTCACCGTTAATCAGCTAATCAAATCCACACCAGCAGGTATTTATAGAACAGGTTTAAATCACCACAAGCTATATGCCACACATAGCACTGGGGGCATTTAATCTATAATGAGACAGAAATGCACGCGTAAAACCAACGGCAGCCAAATGCTGCTAACAAGCACCTTTTTAATAGTCTCTCGCTCCGACGTTTTTGTTGTTGTTTTGTTTTCTCATTAACCATGTCTATAAGCGGGAGTGTTAGGGGTTGCTATGCATGATGTTCTGCCATTAAGCAGCGATCACAGGGCCCCCGATGCCCTAAAGGAGGAGGTAAACACATTAACTGTGAAAGAGCAATACTAAGGCGAATAAAAAATGACAGAACGACAGCAGTGTTCCACCTGGGATTTGAACCTGCAATGTCAAGGTTACAGAGGAAGGCCCTTAACCACCACACTACACTGCCACCTGAAAACCCAGTTTGCAAGGTTACCACTGCCACTCCAGTTGAGACAATTGATCCGTTGAATCAGGTGTTTTAGTGGTGGGCTAGAGCAAAAGCCTGCACCCACACCGGCCCTTCTTAGATAAGACGGCAGACCTCTGGTTTAAACCCCACAAGATTTTCCCTTTACATTGATATTGGTGTTTTACCATTACAGAAACATCATGCTTGCAAACCTGGACTGATTGTTGAAAAGTTCAATATACCCCTACATTGCTACCAGGGACTGCTCGCCATCTTTTACTCATCAGTAAGCCAGGGGATTTAAAATGGTGGGAATGATCTTCTCTTTGCAAAAAAAACCTCACTACGTTCAAAGCTTCAGCGACATCATGTCCTTTTGGCGCAGCATAAAAGAGACAGATGTAGTCGATCGACGTACAGTCTTAAACTTCTGCTGCAATAGGACAACTTTGTGCTCCTCGTCAGTTGCATGGCAATGGGCTATGTTTTACGTGTCTATGGAAACACATTAATAATGCATTCGGTGCTAGAATTTAGGGGATCGTCAAGTCAAGGGAACGAAAACGGCAGTAGAAACGCCTCTGATTTGACATCTCCCCTATCGACTTCTTGTCACCCCACTCTTCTATTATCCTGTTTTTGTTTCCTCTTCTCTTTTACAATCGGTCTGCAAACCGACCCCACGTAAATAGCCACCTGCCTTTGTTGACATGTCTGTCTCAGGCGTCAGCGAGCCCTCTTGGTAGCATCGTCTTGTCGTTCCCCGCAAAAAACGAAACCTGCTATTCACAGCCTATTCACTGCAACCACCGCGCAACATTCCTGCTTAACGACTCTGTTTCTTCAAGCCACAGTGCACAGATCATACCATAAGCAAATAGCCAAAGAGTGTTTACACAACTGTAAAGCCAGTTCTGTGTGCACGTTCATTATGGTTCTTCTCTGCCCTTCTTGGGACTGTTGCATAGTTTGTGGAAAGCATTTAAATATTTCTACCCCCGAGATGAAACCATAAAAAAAAGAATAATTTAATAGGGCTGCCCATTTATCACTGTCATGGTAGATCCACGTCTTTTCGTGTTTATTGTATACGCTGAACGCTAAACCCCTAACCTCAATACCAACTCTGTCTCATCGGTAAGATGAATGGCACATTGTTTGCACTTGGCCGTGTGGGAAAGAGGTGTTCCGTGTTCCTGTACAGCTGCGACTGTGGTCCTTGCAGGAATGAATGACAGTGGCCAATGCGCAGAGAGGAAAAGATTTATATAGGATTATCAAGCTGCGGCCAGGAAGCCGATGGGCCAGAGTTCAACTATTGTTCTCTCCTCGTGCAAGGGAAATGGGCGAAGTGCTTTCTTTTGCGTATAGAGATATTTAAAACCCTTAACACAACCCAAAACACGGATCCATTCTGCGACCACATCTTCCTGGGGACGTGTAAGTCAATACTTGCATTAGCACTCCACATTGTACTGATTAGCGTGTTTTTCTTCGAGATATTCGGAGAAGCCCACTGGAGTTGAAACAATGTTCAGCTTGAGTGAGAAAATGGAGAGTGAATTATCTCCTCTTTGCTAAAAGACACTTTGTTTTGTTCAGAGCTTCAGCAACACCATGTTCTTTGGTGCTACGACAAAAGAGACAGACGTAGTTGATTGATGTAAAGTCTTAAATTCCTGCTGCGCTACAACAACGTTGTGCCCCTCAGTCACAACTCAGTCGCATGGCAATGGACTATGTTTTGCGTGTCTATGGCAACGGCGTCGGGGTCAATTCAATTGCCATTCAGTCAATTCAGGGAATGAATTTAAATTCAGTAAAAAAATAAAAAAATACAATTATGAGAATTTTTCAATTCATGAATTTTACTGAATTCATTTAGTTGAAATATAATTGACCCCCAACCCCGATGGCAACACATTCATAATGCATTTAGCACTAGAAGTTAGAGATCATCTGAATTCACTATCACCTCTGTGACAGCCATTGAGGTGCTATGACCTATTCATTCACTGTGAAACAGAGAGAGGTGTGACAAAAACAACTGATGTAAAACCTTTTTTTTTTACAATGATATTGCTTTCTAATAGGGTCAAAACATAATCTGATAAACCTCCAGACACACAATCACCAGCAACCAGACAATGATGTGTCATTATGCTCTCTCAAAATACTCAAATAAGTAACAATATAAGACTCTGTAATTGGAGCGGGTCTAACTAAAGTAACACCTAGGCACTCCTTATATAGCCCCGCCTCTACGTAATTTAATAGAGCTGCATGTTTATCACAGTCGCAGTAGATTCTAAGTTTCCTATTTCGGCACACAATTCCCAATTGTCATCGTCCTACTTCCTTACAATTGCACAAGACTTAAATAGGTTAAATAAGGTAGCACAATTCACTAAACCCGCCCCCCACCCCCCAGTACGGAGGTATCTACTCAGCAGCGATGGTAACACCTGCTTTTATTTCTTTGCCAACAGGTAATGGCACACACCACACCGTTACCCTGGGGCCACTTCCTCGAGCTCGGGATGGGCTGTGGACAGAGGTGGTTCTGCGTGGCTCAGCAGACGGGGCATGGCGCTGACAACACTTAGGTTGCGGGTTTGATTTCCATTGGGACCACATGTACTTGTTATGTTAGGTAGTCAACATCAGTGCTACTGGCTGGAACACACAGAAATGCATGCAGGCACACATGCAAAGGGACTCTCGCCCCGGATGCCTCCTTTTATTTCGAGGAAAATGCTCATCTCTGGGACGGGCGGCCCAGCTGCTGCTCTTCCTTTCATGGTTGCTGGCTCTGCCCTCTTTACAGTTTTTTTCTGATTGCTTAGGCACTATCTTTGAAACTAGAGGCTATTTTTGCAAAACTCTACACACTAATCACAAAACCTTACACCAAACCAGCAAAACATTATACATCTCTTGTAAAAGCAAACAATTCTTGCAAAACTCTTCAAACTCTTAAAAATTGTTTTGTTTTTGCATCAATACAGTATACACAAACCATCATTTGAATAAGCACACAAAGCACCAACTACGCACTGATAGTATCAATGAAAAACACTTGTGGTTTTTTCTTTTTCTGTGTACACATACACACAGGTATCCAAATGTGTAAAGTATGGATATGTATTCCGAACATAACACACTATCAATACAAATAAGGGGAAACGGTTTAAAAAAACACTCCTCAAACAACAAAAGCGCAGTAGAAGAAAACAAAAACATTTCTGTTCGAAAAAAAAAAAAAAAAAGAACAGAACTCCAGCCTCCCTCATGCTCATCCCATGGTTGACAACATGGTCAACCACAGTTACTCTAATTTCATCAGTTATTGTGTTCCTGACTCCCCTTCCTCTTCCTCCTCCTCTTCTTTTCCCCCATCCTACTTCATCTCTTCCTTCTCCTTCTCCTCCTCCTCCTCCTCTTACTTCTTCACCTCCTCGTCCTCCTCTAGTTCTCACCCCTCTTACTCTCTGTCCAATATTGGCCTCCATTGTTGTCCAAATGAAATGTTTACCTGTGGCCTATTTATAGTGCTCAAGCTCTGATTTGTAAGTTAACTCATTATCTAGGTGTTTTCACATGTTTCAATGTGGAAAGGCAATTGGCAAAATAGTGTAGCAATGTAGAGACCAATGTTTACAGTTTTGCTAGAAGTGTGTTAATAAATTGCAAACTGAGTGTAAAGCAGTGGTTTGTGTTTACAGTTTTGCAAAAAGTGTGTTATAAAGTTACAAACTGAGTGTAAAGCAGAGAACGTGCATTCAGTTTGGCACACGTGGTAAATGCATTGGCTACACGTGTTAATGGTTTCAGAGATAGTGCTTCAAGAATCACTGTTAGTGTTTAAGCATTCAGGAAAAACTGTAATGTAAATGCACACAGTTAAAAACAGAAGAAGAGCATGCAAATGTGTGATGATGAGAACTGGCCATTCAGCCCATCCAAGCTTGGTACTTTACATCTCAGCTTATCATTTTGACATTCGGTATAGTTATCCTCTGCCATTTTCAGGACTTGTTATGGGTTCCTTGCTGGATTTTTCCTTGACCACAGGTACCCCATCCCCCATACAGAGCACCAAGTAAATACTGTGATATCCTATTTACACTATAAAGACAAAAGATGGCTGGCCCACTTAATTCAGGTCTGGACAAGCTATGTTTGTTCCTCTTGTGGAGTCAGCAATGCTCATAACATAACATATGCCATTTAGCAGACACGTTTATCCAAAGCGACTTACAGTAGTGAATGCACACACTTCCAGTATATGTGGTCCCAGCGGGAATCGAACCCCCAACCTAAGCGTTGTCTGCGCTATGCTCTACCTACTGGGCCACACAGAACCACATAATGATGGCCATTACATTAAAACCATTAAAGCCAATCCCAACAATGGGTATAGGTGTGAAGAGTTGTGGTTTGACATCTTGACTCAAGCCAAAATAATCATGATTGAAAGGCAAATTGGGCAGATGACCCGCAGGTCTCTCGATCTCCTGGCACACCTGTCCTGACCACACCCTTAGGCCTCACCCTCCCCCCCAACCTGCTGGGAACTCTTGGAGGGCAGTTGCCAGGGCAACATCCACCCACTTTTTGAGAGTCTATACTTAGCCACAGGGATTCCTGTTGTGGAGCCAACACAGCGAGCTAAGAAGAGACTTCCTGGCACGCCTCCCTGGCTCAGCATCCACTGCTCGACGGAGATGCCAGGCCACGTGCCGCACACGAGAGAGAAAGCGCTGATCCACTGTCAGCTGATCCTCGGACCAGTGCAGACTGCAGCACCGGCCCCTGCGCCCAACCCTGCTCCTCAGACTGACCAGGATGTGTCCATCGTTGACCTGTGCTGCTCAGGTGTCGATCCAGGCAGTCGTCCAATCACACTGCACCAAGTAGTTAAGAGCAGCCAATCACAATGAAAAACATATTCATATGGATAAAGATAAACTGACACTGCATTGCAGGCTTAAGGCCTGGATCCAGTCAACATTTGGCCTTAACTTTGGTTCACTATTAAATATAAATGTTCGTTTTTTTCTTCGCAGTACAGTTTAGTGAGTTCAGCAGTTACCTCGTTTTGTGAAAGTAAACCATGCATTTATTTACAAATCAAAGTTAAAGACAAATGTTGATTGAATCCAGGTTTTAGTCACATACGTTGTTATTTTTAGGTTGAGAAGAGTAAATACAAGAATATTGCCTTAATCACTAGTGGACAGAAGAGAGAATTTATTTTTTGTGAGCCATTACGACCCAATGCACATGAATTGGTAGAGGATCATTTCGAGTCAGATAATTACACACTATGAATCACATAGGCCTAGATTCAATCGACACTTGTCCTTAACTTTGAAAATGCTAATGAAAGCAAGGTCTGGTTTCTTCTTCACAAACCCAGTGTGGCAAGTCCAGCAGTCAGCAAAATTAAGTTTCCAAACTATTTGTAAAGACAACAATGTATTTGTAAGTCAAAGCTAAGGACAAATATTGATCGAATTCAGGACATTGTTTCTTATGGCATTGAGGGCTGATTGGTATTTGTGAAAGTTCAACATCATCTGTTTATGGGGATTTTCCATCGTCATGAGTCCTCAGGCTTTTATACAGAAGAGATCTTTACAACTATTATTCAATACTCAGCTTCCAGCCACCTATTATTCACTCATCACAAAATTCACTTTCCTCTGGGACACAGACAAGAGGCTTCTGTAAGGGTCCAAAACTAACTACCATCGCAAAAAAAAACTAAAATAAATTTCACAAGGTTTGCATTTACTGTAACCCAAGCTCTGGGAGTGGGACTTTTTTGCTTTCTGATCCAAATAATGACTTCAGGTTTGATGTTCAGATAATGACTTAAATTACATTCCGGCTGCATAATTAAGGGAGGGGGCGGGGAGACTATTGAGGGGGGTAAACGAGAATGAGAGTTCCTTTGGGGCCCCTGAAAAACTGCAGGAATCCAGCCATGTTTCTTCCACCACCCCCCTTGCATCCATGACACAACCAGCTGTGGGCCAATCAGGGGAGCTCACGGGGCTGCACAATGAGCACTGCAGAGCCAAACAAGAACACAACTGCCCCCACCTGCCCTTTACTCCTTTGGAGCGGGAAAAACCTTTCTGTTCGTGGAACGTGCGAGGCGCATAGCGCGGAGCTGTCATCATCTCTGGTATGTTCCCTCGGTTCCATGCACGTTCGCCAATGTTATCTAACCCCAGGGCTCGTGAGTTTCTGGGTAACAGAAGTCCGCACAGGTGTTTCCACATTCTGCGAATATCCCCTAGGGACCTCCACCTTCACACCTGCGCCAACCCACAGCCCTTGTAGCCAAAAGCAGAGTTTTCCCCTAAGATGGATCTATGAGAAAGTACATCCCGGTGTGTAGTCAGACATACCAAGCATTTACACGGTAAATCAGCTTTGTCAGGGCAAGGGCCGAGGGATTTGCTGCCTGCTCGGTGCAGAGCCACGTATCCGAGAGTACATGCTCCCTCAGGTTCACTTTCAAAACCGTCACTTTTTGCCCCAGCAAAATTCGAATAAGCTTTCGAGGTCCAAATCCATAGCTGCAGACGGCAGACGGCGATCGAGGAAAGAACGGAAATGCGAGATGGCTGACGAATCGACGTAAGCGCGAATCGAGTCTGATCTTCAACGATCGCAAAACCCAATCTCCCTTTTCCCGAGGCCGCCCCGCAGAAGGAGAGCGGCACGCCTCTGGGGCTGGCCCCATTTCCACAGTCCCCACAGGGGTTTCATCAGCGAGTCACTGATTCCCTTCAGGTAACCTTGCGGCTCGTGCCACGTCGCTCCCCTGCTCCCGTTGGAATAATCCCCGAGGTCACAGTGACTCTGGCCTCTGGATAATTGTGACGCGACGTACAGCTGAGATGATAGCGTTATCGTTTTTTTGTGGTTTTTTTTACATTTCTTTCCTTTCTTTAAGAATTAGTCACAGCAAAAATATAGGTTTTGTCCCTGACCAAGGACACCTGAGCTTACACAACAAGACGCACTGTAAGGAAGTCACAGTGCCTTATCCCAAGTAGAGTGTAATGGCCCATTATGAACATTTTCATATCTGTCTCAGGAATTATAAGTCATACATGATACACTCTGTGGGATTAGTATTTGACTTGCGATGAACAGATTCCTCAGGTTGTTTTATGTGCAGAGAGAACTGCGCAGAACAGGGAGTATCTCTTTCACAGGGACGGGGTGGAGCCGCGTGGCGTAGCGTGTTTGAACAGTAAGGCTTGTGGGGAGTAGATTGGAGAAGTGTTTGCTCTTGGGGCCGTGAATACACACTGCACAATATAACTAGAGTCAGGGATGGGCAGAATACACAGCGCATTCAAACGGCCCATCATCAAATGTACAAAAACCAATTCTGAAAAATTCCACTGTGAAATTAACTGCGATGGCAGTGACACAAAGTTTGTTTTTAAAATGCGTCAAAAGATAAAATACGTTTCAGAAAAGTAAAAAATCAAAAGGGTGCGTGTAAAAGTGAAGAGGATAAACGAGTGCCTTGAGTGTGATGTATTGGAGGATAATCGCAGAACATGGGAGAAAATTCACCAAACACATCGTATGGAATGTGGAACTTTCCACAGCCAAACTGAGAAATACAAAAGTAAATTAATTTTGAATGCATTAGGATGACATGAATTAAACAATAAAATGAGCTTTCCCAGATTTAAAATGGTCACAAATTATATAAAAAGGAAAATGCTGACGTTTCTGTATAATCTGTATATATTTCTTGACGTTTTATAAATGTGTTTTCTTTTATAGATATAATAATACGCCTGTTTCCTGCTTCGTAAGTGCATAATTAATAGCAGCATGGGCCAATCACAGGGCAGTCATTGATAAAGTTTACACGAAACAGGGCTCCCAATGTAAACTTACCCTTACTCACTTTAAATATTTAAAATAAAAGCCCTCAAGGTCATTCATATTGATTCAAATAAAAACCACATATTTAAAACATTTCAAATATGTGTTTAATACAAATGCGACCGAGATACTGTACATTCCTGGCCGCTACCTCGTTTTGGATCTGTGTTTTCTTCCTCGTCACACGACACTCCTCCTATGAATGCGAGCCGAAAACAAGCCGCTTATCTTGTTAGCCAACGACAACAACAGCTTTCGCTATGCCTTTTGTTGTTGAACTGGAAAAACAATCTCGGGTGTGCTGGGAGACAATGCGTCGCTGGCTGCCATTTCTGTTTGCGTGATAGTGTCAATCTCCCTGAGCTGCGAGGGACAGACAAGGGGCCCCATCTCATTCATAAACTCCACTGATGACACGCCCCGGTGGAGTGTCAGAGCCACGCTGTGGAGGGAGGGTCACGTGGCTGTTCTGAGACAGGCAGGCTAGCACCTCTACGCCCCCTTTTGCAACAACAAACTTCATCTTGTGTGCGCAGGGGGGTCATCTGACAGTGTGGAGACTGCTTAAATTCTTCAACGGTTGTTATAAACAAACCCAGAAATAATACTACTCCTGTGATGAACAAGTCCCTCTGACTTTTTACAGCTTTTTTACCACAAAAATGGACTTGGTGTCTAAATGTTCAAAATAAGTCAAACTAAGCCCTGGCATGAAGTCGACTGGAATGTTTTCACGCTTTCTATAGCAGGGGCGTACACACTGGCCCTCCAGGGACAGAATTGCCCACCCCTGTTCTACAGTATGTTTTCCCACAAATATTACAAATGTTTGGTCCTGTGTAAAACCCAAATCCATCCATTTAATATCAAAGGCTCACAGGTCCTGCTTTTTTGAAGCTGGATTCAATTTTGCCCAGGAGATCGGTTACTGCAGTTTACCGCCCCCACTGACACACACCAGCAGTCAGGAATTCTCTGCCATTACCGCTTTTCCTTGAACTCTCCAGGAATCCCTGGAAAAGCGGGAGGGGCCGGGGTAGGTGGGGACATGTTTTCTTTTTTTTTGTCTTGACAGAGACGAAACAGGGGGAAGTGTCAGGACAAATAGAGGAAGAGGGGATAAGCAGTTAAGCTGGTAGAAGGTCAGCGTTTGCAGCTGGGCATGTCCCGTTCTACACTCCTCCCGCTAAATTAATTACGGTTTCCAAACTCCCTCTCTGCCTCCCTTCACTATTGTATCAACAGAAGCACCGCTGTGATTAACCAATGAGAAATCTGATTTTTTGGGCCATTGTGTCAAAACCCTTTTACTGGGTTTGACCAATTAGAGTGGATCAAATCTCTGCCTCATTTTCAGCGTCACTTTATTTATTGTTTAATTGTGTGTGTGTGTGTGTGTGTGTGTGTGTGTGTGTGTGTGTGTGTGCGTGCATGGTTGTGTACTTCTGCGCGTGAGTGTGTCTGTGCATGCATGCGTGCGGGCGTGCGTGTGAGCATCCGCGCGGGGGTAAGCCGCGAGGGAAACGGGCCTAAAGAGGCAGGATTGGGGTTGCGGAGAAAGGTCTTAAAATCAAGCGTGTGCGAAGCCCTTTCACCCAGTTCACAAACGCTCCATATTTCCTGAAGCGAGTGCATTCATGCGCACGAGCGTGTGTATTCCAGCGAGCGTCGAGTGGAGAAGGGGGGAAACAGTGGCACCACCCAGCAGAGCCGGGCAGTGCTTGTGTGAAGCTGCGCTGCTGTCTGCCAACTTATGTAAGAGCAGATGGTCTCTATTAGGCACAGGGTACCCTACTGCCCCCACACCCCCCCTCCCCCTTCCCCCCTCTACCTCCTCCACGCAGATACTGCAGAATCCTGCCTCAGAACCAAGGAGCCATGAAAGGGACTAGTGTGTGGCATATAAACTACAGCACAAACTTCCAGCGCTGACCTGCCCCTAGTCTTTAATAGGGCATCATTCCTGCCAGAGTGGAAAAGCTGACCGAATCGCACACATTACTGCTCAGAGCGGGACAACGGGCAGAAATAATGTGTACAGCAGGGGTTCCAAGACCTTACGAAGTCCAAACGCCACTTAAAGGTACACTAAGCGGTTTGACGTCACCGCAGCAGAGGTAGTTGTTAGTAAATGCATGACAACGCAAGTGCCTGTAGTTCTTTGGACCGCAGTCTCACATTTTCCAGACCCTCTCGCGGCATTCCGGACAATGGGACAAGGGGAGAGCTGCAAGGGAGGCTATTTGGTAGCGTTGGAATGTACAAATCATATCGGTGATTCAAATCATTCCGTTCGGTTCAGTATAAAGACTTGAATCGCTGACTACGTGATTCGTTCAGGTCCACTTATGCTTAGGTTCTGTCGGTTCAGCACATTCGGTTCACCTCACTAACAGTTCAGTACCATTGTTATTTTCTGCTGTCATCTTTGGTGCATGTGTCTCCTGTTGCTTTTACCTGCGTAAATGTATGTTTTATGTAACTTTTATTCACTCCTACTGTGCTGTTTCTTGAAAGGTGCATAACAAATCAAATGTATTATTATTATTATTATTACCATTCAATCATGATTTTGCACAAAAAAACTGTCACAAACGCTACAGTTTAAAACATCTTACCTCTTGTAATCTCTTTGGCATTTGGGTTCTTCATATTTTTTTCTGGATTGGCTACTCCTGCTTGCTTTGAGATTGCAGTACAGGCTGTCAGCCAATGTCAGTCAACCACAAACAATCAAAAGCAATCAACCATGTCAAATGTGACTTATGTGACACATTACTATAACTATAACTAGATGTTCTGATAATTCTGTAATATTGTATAAAATGATCTAATATGAGTTCTGGATGAAGTTCATTGAGTTCATGAGTTCTGAAGGAAATTCATGCGTTGCAGTTACAGTTTACAGTTTAGGCATTTATCAGACGTTCTTATCCAGTGCGACTTGCACAGTTTCACATTTCTATACATACAATCCATTTATACAGCTGGATATTTACTGAAGCAATTTAGGTTAAGTACCTTGCATTTACATTTACATTTTAGGCATTTAGCTGACGCTCTTATCCAGAGCAACTTACACATTTTTACAATTCATTCTATACAGCTGGATATTTTTTACTGTTAAGTACCATGCTCAAAGGTACAACGGCAGTGCCCCCACCTGGGAATCGAACCAGCAACCTCTGAGTTACAAGCCCAGTTCCCTACCCATTATACCACACTGTATACTATATATATATACTGTATATAGTTCCAATACTGGTATTTAGGCATTCACTAATTTGCACACCCATACAATTTATTATAGCTAGACCTGATCAGCCGTGGCAAGTGTGCCCATCAGCCACTGCTTGGTCGTAGCCATTGCAACTACAAAAACATGTCAAGGTAGGCTTGTTACAGGTGATACCTATCCTAGCAAATGCTAACCAGCCTTGCTCACTTGTCGAGGAGGAAAGATGCCATCTCCGCATTGATGCTAATTACCTGAGCCACTCTTCAACGTTTACACATTTTCTACAAAAAGTACCTTTCGTGGTCAATTGTTACATTTTTGTCCTTTTAGGTTCCTTAGTTAGCTTGTGTTATTGTTTTTTTGTTCTTTTTGTGTGTGGCTAGTGATAACATAAACTATGTGGTGGACAGGAACAAATAGCGCCGGAGGCCAGTGTGGCTAATTGTTGGATTGCAGTTTGTATGCATTCCAGCTCATTTTGTGCAGGAAGTTGCCCCACCACTTGAGCGACGACATCAACTCACTTAGTAGGCTATACCTTTACAGAGTGTATATATTTTCTGTGATAATTACCCAAGCTATGTTGAAATATGGAAATGAAATGTACCCTAACCTTCTGTTAAGTTTGATTAGTGTGAATGTCTATAGAAGGGATATGACACGTATTTTCATATAATGTATAATGTTTATTAATGTGCATATCTCACAACTACAGTTTTGGAACCACTTGTGTACAGTGTACAGGACTGTCAGAGGAATTAATCTGAAAGAATCCGAAAGTGATGCTACAAATGTAGCGATCCTTTGAGTATTTAAATGAATCGCATTTAGATTACCTCTATTGTGTTTGAGGTACTGCGGCATAATTATGATAATACGTTTGTGTGCCATACAATACAATGACGTTTATGTCAATATCTTTCACCCGAATAAATAAGCCTGGAGTTTTCATGTAACCACATTAACTCATAAACTTGCGCTACAAAGCAACAATAACTGAACCATACTAGACAGCTAATCAATTTTGACATAAACTGGAATATGATCCATGGGTTTATAGTGCCATATAAACATTCTCTGGGGAAATGTGCTGGCAGTCCAGCGTCTTTTTAAAAAACCTTTCTTGCGAAAACGGCATTAGGTGCACAAACAACGCATTACGTCGCTGCCGGCTCCTGAGTGCTGTAAAATAAGGTTTGCAGGAGGCAAGGACGCGAGTTATCTTGAAGCACGGTTTTTATAGACGTTCCATCACTCCTATTCTTCGGAGAATAAACCCCTCTTGTTCTCCTAATTCCTCTCTCGCAGGCGCTTATGTAACCCGTGCCCATTATCGTTGGGTCTTTGAAGTGGGGCGCTGCCTCCCGGTGTTCGCTTGTTTGTCACTGCGACCGGCAGCCATGGGAGAGCCCCACAAAGACCCCGCTCAGCCACACAGCTCGGCCTCTGGGATATTCACCCCACTCGCACCCCTGCCCCCCGAACCCCCCCTCTGATTCAATGACCTGGAATTCCCAGCGCGCTTCAACACAAGGGCATGCGGCACAGCTCGCTGCTTGTTTGTGAACGAAAAAAGGACTCAGATGACCTTGGGGCGGGGAGGGGCATAGGAGAAAAGCAGGACAACAAACAACAGCAAAAAGGCTTCGGAGGAAGGAGAGGAGAACCTTCACTTCCACACATGGAAAATCCCACAACGGGGCTATTTTTGGGGCTCTTTTTTATGAGGTGCAAGCGCTCACCCGAATAGCGCAAAGGGAGCAGAAATAAGAATGCAAGCACTGTACTGTGAAACACGTGGGTGTAACAGAAGATTCTTGTTTACAAGCGGCCAATCGTTACTTTCTAAGGTTGTATTCTCACTTCAGGCACCCTCAGTTACTAGCCTTGCTGTAGCTGTGCTCACCTGCCATGTCATATTATACCGCTTACTCCATCCAAGGCAGTACTTTCTTGGGTACCACAATAAGGAATTCTGACCGAGTTAGGGCATTCAGTATGCATTTGCAAACTTTAAACAAGAGAGCACATAAGCTGTTCAATTAAAAAAACGATAACTTTATAACAATCTCTTAATAACAATATTGTTTAAGCATGAAATAAAATAAATAAAACCCCATTAAATTGGTAAAGGGGTTTACTACTGGGCCACAGGCCTGGCCGGTTGGGGTTCATGTCAGGACCGATCAGCATCTGCCACGCTTTCCATAGGTTGCATCAAATATGAATGCAATCAAGAACGCACGTGCGCCTCTCCATTCAGCTAACCAAGGGTCCGATGATCTCAGGTATGTACTGTTGTTTTATATCCCGTCACAATCTGCCAGGGAGCGCTGCACCTCATCGACTTAATAAACCACGCAAAATATGTGCGCTATGCTTCTTTTGACTTCCTGTTGGTAATAAAAACAGGGAGTTCTATAATCTAGCATAGAGGGTACACAGTAACTCACGGTTAATTAATGGCACCTACCAGGAATCTTTGGTATGACAATTGTATAGATGTGTGGGCAGCTCAATGTTGGTTATTAGTCTCCAATTGTGTGTGTGTGTGTTTATGTGTGTTTGCCTGTGCAAGTGTGCATGTGTGTATATGTATGTGTGGGCATGTGTGTGCATATGCATGTGTGCGTGAGTGTGTGTGTGTGCATATGTGTGTGTGTGGCCGTCTGTATGTGAGTGTGTACGTGCACGCGCATGTGTGTGTGTGTGAGAGAGAGTTTGTGGGGAGGGAGGTGGGATTTAAGAAAATAGGATTGGGGTACAGAGAAAGGTCTTGAAAACAAGGTCTTGTGAAGCCCTTTGACCCAGTTCACAAATGTTCTATATTTCCTAGTCTGGCATTTTTTCCCCCCCTGTTGGAATCAAGTTTCTTAGAGTACCACAGTGGGTATTATAGACTGTAACATTTACCACGTTTTGTTTCATATATGTTTTGAAGCGGTCACAGCATCTTTACCACAAAGATATTCGACAAATCTACAGCCCAGAAGTATGTTTTAATGGACTCAAGCTTTGTCTGGCAGTTTTTTTATAAAACTTTGCATACGGCTGGGGTGTGTTGCACATAGACAAGACAAAAATTGTTCCTTTAACCCGATTGTTGCTCTCAACCTGTTTTCATTTGTTTTGCTTCATAAACAAGGAAGTAATTAATCAGCTGAATATTCCATACTAATCAGTAGCTAAATCTCTTGTCGAAGTTTGTGACGCGGTGCCATATTCTGTTTCTATACGTCAGGAAATTGTGTGGCATTGGCCCATATCCAGAGATTATTTGAACATGTAACATTATTTGAACAGGCACATTTTTTCTTCCATGCCCAAAACCAACGTATATTGAGGACATAAACAGTGTTTCCAGATATTTATTTATCTCTCTACCCCCAAATAAATCCCCCACTTATCATTAACTCTTTCTTTCTTTACAAAATCCCCTACATACAGGATAAATTCATCCTTCATCCACTCTGTCGACTCAGAATCTGCTTGGATTCTGTGCAGAGTTGAAAAAAAGAAATGTATTAAATTCTCATGAGAATTCACATCATTTCCCAAGTTTATTTAACTTTATTGCACTTCATGCTCAATACTGATGCAATACGTAGGGAATGTATCAATTTAAGTTACGTGTATTTAATTTGAAATGTAAGTGTATCCCTTCTTATGATTACATTGAACATTGTCTCGTCATTTCAATTGTATAATGTGACACGAAGGAAGAGAATAGTACGGCGCGAGATTCAATTAAAAGAAATGTGATTAACTGCCAGTTTGTCACGGATTATTCAAATATCTGGCACACACGTGCTAATCGAGGAAAACAGACTGAGAACGACGATCGGTTTCGAGGTAAGATAAGCGGCTCGTCTCCTTCGAGCTCTGGTGTACAGTGTTACGCACAGGAAATATTAAAGAGGTGCCGTGCTACGTGTCTCAAGTGATCCTGGGCGGTGGGGGCAGACTGGGGGGGGACCTCCGGGCATCTTGAAAGCATTCTTCCTCCTGCGAGTCGGGGAGCCATGGAGAAGCCAGGAGCTCTGGCCGAGGAGGAAGTCAGTGGACCTGTGGAAGGAGAGCACAAAAGCCCCGAGCCTATTTGTCCTCAGGCAAGACAGGGAGCCTTTTCTGTGACAAAGTTAACAGAATTCAAGGCATGTCTGTTATTACGTAAGCCACAGTGCTCGAAATGTTAAAGGACACTTAGGGGCACTGTCTTGAAAAAATAATGAATACTCAACCTTGCTCTCTTTCTCTCTTTCTCTCTCTCTCTCTCTCTCTCTCTCTCTCTCTCTCTCTCTCTATATATATATATATACAGTGAGCACCATTATTCATTGGACAGTGACACATTTTTTATTATTTTGGTTCTGTACTCTAGCACTTTGAGATTGAAAGGATACATACTTTCCTCTTTCCATCACTCTGGTACATGTTAATTTTTGTCTGTACACAAGACTTTGTTCCAGAACTCTTGGGGCTTTTTTAGGTGCTTTTTGGCAAACTGTAATCTCGCCTTTCTGTTCTTCAGGCTTATCAGTGGTTTGCATCTTGTAGTGTACCCTCTGTAGTCCCGCTGGTGTAGTCTTCTACGTATGGTAAACTTTGACACATCTACACCTGCATCCAGGAGAGTGTTTTTGATCTGTTGGGCCGTTGTCAGGGGGTTTTCTTCACCATAGAGAGTATTCTCCGGTCATACACTACAGTGGTCTTCCTCGGTCTACCGAGTCTTTTGACATAATTGAGTTCACCAGTTGTTTTTTTCTTGTTAATGATGAACCAAACTGTTGACTTGGGCATGCCCAGAGTTTTTGCAATGTTCCCGATTGATTGATTTTCATTTCTGAGCCTATGACGGTCAGCTTAATTTGCATCGACACTGCTGTCTTCCTCATGTTGTCACGCCCCAACAACAATCTCCAAAGGCAATTGCAAGACTAGACAACAGCAGCTCTCTTCTGCATTCACTAACGACGCAAATGAATACACCTGCCTAACAAAACACATCTGTGAAGCCAATTCAACAAATACTTGTAGTACCTTAAAATGGGGGGACTATGTACAAAAGATGCTGTCATTTCTAAACGAGTTAATCCGATATGGATGAAAATACCCTCAAATTAAAGCTGCACTTCAACCTCATTGTCATTGTATCCTCCTCAAACTCAAAGTGCTAGAGTACAGAACCAAAACAAAAAATGTGTCACTGTCCAATTAATTATGGTGCTCACCGTATATATTGCTCTATACTGCCATACAAAGGCTTTACATATGTTACATGTTTCTCCTCAGATCCTTGAGTGTATTCCTGAATTATCTATGCTTGTGCATCACAGAAGCTGTAGTCTAAGTGACGTTTAGGACAGGAAGTATTAAAAAAGTCCCAGCAGGGCTGGCGGATGGCCCAGCGGTCTAGTGCACCGCGCTTTGGAGCGGTGTGCGCTGCCCGTCAGAGACGCGGATCGAAACCCGCGTTTCTACCAGACCGGCCCTGGTCGTCAGCCCGATCGGAGGCGGCATTTGGCTGTCCGCCTCCGGGGGAGGGGGGAGGGAGAGCCGGCACGAGTCCGCCGAGGAGAAGGTTAATGGAGTCCGTGGAAGATCTCCGTCTCGAAAGAAGGCGGGGAAATAGGTCCAGGAATACGAATCTCGTTCCCGGAGGACGGGCGGCGGACTCGTGAGGGTGGGGAATTGAAAATAAAATAGAGGGTATAATTGGCTACTAAATTGGGAGAAAAACGGGGGAAAAATCTGAAATAAATTTATTAAAAAAAATAAAAAAAGTCCCAGCAACTTACATGATCTTTGTGTTACATCATTCCACAAGAGTTTCATTACAAGGATCTCGCTAATGAAGACAACAGTGAGGAGATTCAAAAATGCGATAAGCATGCGATCTCACGTGCGTCATTCGTTCCCTCTCAGGTATTCGTGTCAGCGTATGTCCAAAAAGATTAGACCAAAACAGACGTGCATTTTACGACAACGTCCGCAAAGTATCATAATAAACAATGAACTCCCCACCGTGCCGATGCAACGCCATAACTGTTATTAGGCACGCAAAAAACATGGCCGCTTTCAGTGTAAAAGGACACCATTTTGCTAAGGCATTGGGCAATTGCACATTTTGACAGCTAACTTGACAAAATGTTCTCAGCTGGAGCGGTTTATTGCCCGGCCTTTAAACAGAAACACGGCGCTTCGTTCACAGCTGGACACAGGATGGCAACAGCTGTGCTCCCGATTTAAAAGAAGTAGAGAAACTGAGAACAGAGAACTCAGCCTTATAATTTAGATACAGAGGCCTGTTATATTAGCATAATATTGGTGAGCATGTGGTTGGATTTATTCGTTGTCGCTGTTTCAAGGGCCGAGCATATCTTTTTTCATGTCGTGGCATGTGGCTCTTGAGGAGCGTCAGCCATTTTTGACGAACCTTCCTCTGCACGAGAGCAAAGTCGCGTTCCCTGACATGACAGGGAATAAGTGATGTGGTTAACTGCGGACTCGGAAGGGGCTCCCAGTGGACTCTGACTGCCGGGTTGGTGAATGGATGACAGGACCACGGCCTTTATTAACCCGCTGGGACATGTGCCGCATGAGGGCCTCCCTTTGATCCTGATCCTGCCTGGTGTGTGGTGAGCCGTTCTGACGCAAAATGGCCGCCGTGCATTGCCCAGGCGGGCGCCACACATTGGTGGCGGTCGAGGTGAGCGTCCCCCCTATCGCTGTATAGCGCTTCGAGATTATGAAAGGCACACATGCATCCCCCTGTCTCATCAAGGGAATGCAAATCTCCGCCGTGATTCGTTTTTTCTGCGCAATTCATCGCCCTCTCCTTGGAGCGATTCCCCGGGCATGTGGATACCCAGAGACAAGCGGCAGGGCCACACAACTCCTGGAGGCCCACACCCCTCTCTCTTTCTCTCCCCTCTGCCACCCTCCCCCCTCGCTTTTTATGTCTCTTCTTTCCTCCCCCCCTCCTCTCCACCCTCCTTCCGCACCTTGACGTCAGCAGAGCATTTTATCACAGTGATATATTAACCGGGGGAAGGGGCTCCAGATGTGAGCCATCTCTCTTCTCCCCGAGCAAAGAGAGGGCCGATGTCACAGCAGGAGCTAAAGACACAGTGAAGCTCACACAGGAACCAGCTGTGGAGAGAGGGAGGGAGGAGAGGGGGAGAGAAGAGAGAGAGCGAGAGAGGGAGGAGGAGAGGGGGAGAGAAAGGGAACGGGCGGGTGAGAGAGGGAGAAGGAGAGGGGGAGAGAAAGGGAAATGGGCGGGTGAGAGAGGGAGAAGGAGAGGGGGAGAGAGAGTGAGATAGAAAAGGAAAAGAGATAAGGAGGGTGAGAGAGAGCAAGAGAGAGAAAGGGGAGGGAGAGATGAGGAAGGATAGAGAGACAGGAGGTCAGAAAGGGAAAGAGGAGATGAAGAAAGGAAAGGGGAGAGCCTTCTCTGCTCATGGTCCTGAAAGGGTCCTTGTCATGTCACATACTTGATAGCATATCTCTTTGATGTGACATAGGCTTCAAGACATCCATTTTAAGCACAAAAGGACAGCCTCATCTGTGGTATACACAACATATGGATGTTTAGTCAATGTAGACTCATTCTGGCAGAATGATGATAAAACTGGGTAACAAAATTTAAAAAAAAAAAAAGATTCTCCGACCCCTTAACATCCTTCATTGCCCTTGTCAGCAATCATGGCCACAAATCTAGCTAACTTGGTTGCCTAGGCAAACAGCAGTGTGGTGAAAGTGTGTGGTGCATAGAGAAATGGATACTTAATTCAGTATATAAACTGTGGGAAACTCCTGCCTGCTTGTAGTACGTACACACACATATTTGTGCACGCACACACACACACACACACACACACACACGCATAAACACACACATTCACGCACACACATACATACTCAAACACACACACACACACACACACACACACATGCATGCACACAAACACAGATAATCTCTCTCTCTCACACACACACACACACATACACATTCACTCACTCAAAAACTCTCCATCCAGCACAGGGGAGGAAATGAAAGGCGTGCCTTTTGTTTATTTGGACATTGATGCAATATTCTCATTAAGGACATATTTCACCCCCTCAATCCAACAATATAACATTCAATCAAAGAGCTGGACGAAGCTCTTCCAAATAAATAAACAGCCAAAACGAATCAGTCACAATGGATATTTTGCACTGTAATATAGCCTCGTGTTACCAACCAGAACCTCCTGCAGTCAGGAAGAAGGAACACAGGAGCTGACCATCTGGTTAGCATATACAATCTGTGATTACACAGCGCTGCACTCAGCCTAATATGTGTCTCACGGCTAGCCAGGTCCAGCGCCTCTTCAAGGCGTTTTTTTTCCACTTCAGATTTAAGGCCTGTCAATTTACATATTTCTCTCACGCGCTCTTTGAAGACTGGAACGGGTCTTTTACGAGGCATGGCCCTCTCACGTTTCTTAGGTTCCCCGTGATGCTTGGGCAATCCCTTTTGTACCGTGAAACCTCAGTGACCTTGTCCAGTATGTCACCCTACAGGACACCTAGCATTGTCTATGGAGGCTCCTCCACAGCTCCACTGCTGTCTCCAGTCTGGACTGGATGTTCGCCGCTCACCTCTTATGCTCACTCAGAATCCATCAGCTGCATACACGTACATAAGCTCTCAAAGCTTCCTGATTCCTGATCTATAGATCCACTCGGATTATCCAGTGATAAGCAAAGTTCTGTAACCGGGGGCTCCAACCTTATATCTCTTGGATCTATTTAGGAGGGCTGCTCAGAGGTGGGGGGTTAGGCGGGGTAGGGGGAGACAAATAGAATATCTAGGTTAATTTAACACTGGGCTGTATTTTTTTAAGTTGACATTTTATATATGCGACTACACCATATTTAAATATGTAAGTACTATGTTATGTGCTTTGCAGTTTCCCCTAAAATACATAAATTGTCATATTACAGACAGATACATTGATTCCTCACCAACTGTTGCCCACAGTTGCAAATTGATTATCTCTTTGAGAACTGATACATTGGGGATTGTAGTTTATTCAGAAAATAACAGGCATTTGGAATAAAATGAAACCTCCTCAGGCGGTGAGGTCGCGAGGTATGAGCTAACTTGCTCTGTACTATTTTATTCAACATTTTTTACATCTAAAAGCAAATCATTAGCATTTGAACCTCTTCAGATCAATACACTTTCTCTTGTTGCAATTCGAACGTTTCTTACACTTTGTGTTTGATTGTAATGATTTTCTCAGACATCCCTTTGACACGGGTGACAACATTTCAAAAGAAGTAGCACCTTTCAACGGAAACGCATCCGGACCTGCCTCTCTTAACCAATTATCTTTTCCAGCTGGATGAATCTCGGTCCCTTTTACTAATGTGACTGATCTCAAAGTCCACCCGCACAGTTGCTAACCGAACGCATTTTCCCAAAACGAGTCTCCTCTGCGCCACTCTGCTCTGATTCTGCTTCGGCTCGGGGACCCGCATGCGCTGCACGGGGCGACGCGCAACCCGATGCGACCGCTGTGCCACTGCGTGCGCCTGCCAAAATCCCACGAGGCCTCATTAGTGCCTCTATGCGACGACGGGAAACTGCATGCTAATGAAGATGGAGAGAGGACTCCGGCCAGCTGAAGAACCTCTGCTGGAGGCGATGTGGCGCAAAAACAACTAGCCATTGTCCCCTTGGCCTCTTTCCGCAGCTGGGTCTCTGTCCACTGTCCTCTGCTGTCACAACAGACCGTCCGTTGCTCCCATTGAAGGAGCCTGGGAATATGGCAGCCCCGGCGCGGGCCAGATAGAGCGCCCTGTCTGAAGATGTTAGCCATGTTAATTAAGTTTGACGGAAAATCAGCCAAAGCCGTCTATCGCCTTCTTGTTTCCAAGAGACCGTGCCCCCCCATCGTCTGCATTAATCGAGCCTTGTAGGACAAGGTTGAGGCTTTGTGCGGTTTTAGAAACAAGTCTCAAATTCCTGCCTGACAAGGATAACGCCAAATCCTACTTAACGCAACACGCTTCTTGGACAGCCACCCCGATCGGGCCCATTTTCCGCAACTCGTGCTCCGTCTCACCACGGCACGAGAAGTGCCAGAACGCAGCAGACCACAGAACAGCCTCCGCCTGATGGAAGCGACGGGAGAGGAGAGGCTGTCTAGACGGCAGCCTGAAGTGGGCACTCGGCCTTCCTTTACCGCTGCTGGCACCGACGGAGGGAGGCATGGTGTAAAATAGGCAAGGTGAAAAGGCCCATTCATCCAACAATACCAGGCCTCAGTCTACTTTTCTCAACGTGTCCATTTTGCATTGAGCCAAATGAGCACCATCGTTCTCTTTGTACTTTCTGGTAAGAGGAACCCGGCCTACTGTGCCAAAATACCTAGGTATCTAGCAAAGGAGATTAATGGTTTCTTGCTACTGGCACCAGGGGATGATGCTGCATACTGTAGTATATTCACAATGGAATAATACTACCCCTGGCAGTGAAAGGGACGATGTTCGGCCTGCGAAGGAACTAGTATCATTCTAACGCTGCGTTCTCTTGGCGTGACAATATTTAAAACAGAGGCTAAGCCAATAAAACCTTTTTTCTACATTTTTGCTTCAAGGACTTATTTACTTATATAATAGGGCAGGCCAGGAGACTTGCCTCTGTAAATCAGCACAAAGGAGACATTTTGGGAACAGTCACTGCATTCCAAAAGTATTCAAAGTGGAATAAGTACAGCTAACGTTCCATATTGGTAGATGCGGCAATGACGCAGTGGAACGCATTTAAAGAGTAAAAGCTAACATAGCCCTTGCTGCAGGATGTAGCTTGTCCTGCGGACGGTCTGTAAACGCCCAGTCTGTTTGTTAAAGATTTGTGCCGTAAAAAACACACACAACGCGTTATATAATTGAGAGTAATTTTCCACAGGAGTTTCGCCTCCCGCTGTGTTCCACTCTGCGGATCTGCTCTGTGCCTCAGACGTCCATCGCTTGAAACGAGCCAGATTCCAGAGGAAAGCCCCAGGGGGGCTATACAGAATTACAAGGGAAAAAACTGCTCAACCCAAACTTGAAAACAGGCCCTTTCTACAGAGCGAGCCTGTGACTACTAATAACACGAGGTGCACCTTCACATGCCGATTTTCAGCAACACGCTTGTAAATGCTGCAGTGCACTTTATATAAGATTGCATGAACTTGCCAGCGTGACTTCACTGTTATTAATTGCGTAACCATGCAGAGAATGGATCGCTGCAGATGTAAGACACACGTTGTAACATTTTTTAAATCTTATTCATCGATTCAATAAATGTGCATATCCGGTCGTCACAGGAGTTACGAAACCACGCAGTTTAACTTTACCGTAGCACTAAACATCATTTTGAGAATCAAGGCTTCCTCATAAATATTTGTATGAATTAGTGGTTTGTGGGATGCGAGCGGCAGGCTGCCAACGTGAGCCACACCTGTCTGAGACTGGATACAGGTGTATGTGGTGACCGTGAACGCTTTCAAGTTCCACCACCTTATTTATTTATTTATGTCTGTCTAACGAGTCCAGCCAACAGGATGGAACGGCCCGATCAAGAGGAAGGCTGTTATAATTTTGTTATAATGGGCCCTTCAGACAACTTTTGCTCCCGATTTACTCCTAAGCCACAAGAGTGAGCCTGTAAATCTCACAAACTATCATTCATCATTCATAACAGAAAATATTTGAAATCGTCACTGTTGAACCTTGCTGCTGGAAGCTTTTGAAGTGACCTACATCTAGGAATGTACCATGAAATCACTCTACCTCTACCCTATGTCTCAGGAATCCCTTACAGCTATGGAACAATAAGCTAAGGAAACGAATCCAAGAGATACACCATATACCTCACTTCTACAAAGAAAAGAACCATTCACCAATATTAGAAAACCCATTACACTGTAAATGGTGTTACGTCCCTCTGTTTTGCCTTTTGTACTGCTTCGTGTTTCGTTTTGGACTGTCGCGGAGCAGCTGGATTAAAAGATGCGGGAAAATATATAGCTGGTCTCCATCTGCACCTGACAGTTCGACCTTCCTGATGCTGAATATAACTCTGACTTCCACAGAATGCTGGCTAGCTCGCCTCGCATGGGAGTTGCAGTAGTTTTAGCAATATTAGTTTGGGAAAGAGCATAGGTTACAGCAGGTGATGAATGAATGAATGATATTTGGATTTACAGTACCAGTCAAAAGTTTGAGTACTCCTGCTGGAAACTAGGTTTATCTCATAATTGACAATGTTTTACACCATATAAGTTTCTTTAAATACTTGAAAATTACAAACAACACGTAACGATAAACAAAACATCAAAGCAATGTTCAGTAAAATGTAATTGAAAATTGAATCTTGGATTCCTCAAAATAGCCACCCTTTGCTGTGATAACAGCCTCACAAACACGGGCCATTCGGTTAATAAGTTTCAGCAGGAAATCACCCGATATGTCTTCCCAGCTCTCCTGCAGCAATTCCCAGAGGCACTTGTGGGTTGCTTTGCTTTGACTGTTCTGTCCAGTTCATACCATACAAGTTCTATGGGATTGAAGTCTGGACACTGGGCAGGCCAGGTCCTTAGTTTGAGTTGTCCTTCACGTTCCTCCTTCACCAGATAGTTCTTGCACAACTTCAAGGTGTGTTTCGGGTCGTTAGCTTGCTCAAGAATGAAGGAGCGCCCGCTTAGCCGTAGTCCAGATGGAAGGTGTACTCAAACCTTTGACTGGTACTGTATATAGCGCTTTTCTTCCAGGGAACTGGAAGCGCGTACAATGATCGGGGCAACCTCAACCACCACCGATGTGCAGGGCCCACCTGGGTGAACGCGACGGCAGCCATAGTGCGCCAGTACAAACTCACTACACATCAGATACACAGTGGAGAGGCGAGGAGGGAGGGAATGAATGAATTCCATGTATATATATTGTTTTTGGTTGGGAATTTTGGCATGTAGTCCTGTGGGATCGAACCCACAACCTTGGCATTGCCAGTGCCATGCTCTACCAACTGAGTTACGGGACTACAAAAGGTAGTCAGTGAATGGCCTGTTCCCTGTTTTGGAAACATCTGTAACGGACTTGTGGCTGCACTGTGAGGAGAGCCACCTTGACGTGAGTCTAGACCTGCACACCGGCAGCCCGGTGAGACCTTGCAGCCTGCTTGCGTGCATTTCTTGAACCATTGAATGTCTTTAGAGAGTAGTTTCATTATATGTTTGTGCTAATAAACGTCAGTTTATTCTTTTTTTTATACCACTGCATACTTTGCTGCTGAGGTTGTGGTTAGGGTTATCATGGCTTAGCGTTACGTCCATTACCGTACACCTGGTTACTATAACACAGGTAGATTTTGGGACGTAACAATGGCGATAACATAAAGATACGCACCCACACAGCTTTACTTTACCATTCCAATTTTACTTTACCATTATCCCCAGAAATAATTTCCCCTCATTCCCATAAATGTAAATAATGTGAATAGTGTGACACTATTGAGACACAGCCAAGCACTGTAGCATATCCTGAGAGCAGAGCCTCTATAAGCTGCTTTGTTCAAGGACAAGCACACTGTAACTTGCGAGTGAGGGGAGAGTATGGGAGCAGGCGTAGACCAGACTCAAACCCTCATAGTAATCACACAATTTTAGACGCACAGAATGCAGGTCCAAAGATTCAATCTCACACTGTAACATGAGAAACCTCTGTCCTGCCTAGCTGGGTTTACTCCCAGAAATCCCAGCAGCGCGACATGGTAGTGTATATGGGTCACGCATGCAGGGAAAGGAGCAGGAGCACATGAGAATGTCCATAGGGGACGTCGAATTCCCACGAAGAATATCATTTACACGCTGCACCTAAAAGCAGTTTCTTACAAGAAAATATTCCTAATTACAACATTTAATTAAATACAAAATAACATATTAGGGTGAAATTCAAAGAAATTGAAGTTTAGATGTATTACATACATTTACATTTTACATTTTAAGCATTTAGCAGATGCTCTTATCCAGAGCGACTTACAAGATGTGCATTAATACATGGTAAGAACAGTCATTGTTCGCGCAAGAGATCAGTGCTGTAATACAGCGATAGACATTATTGTTGGCAGCTGCATACCATACCTGTAACACTGGGAACGAAAAGGTTAGTTGTTTTTTTTCTGATTCTTCTGATTTGTGAGAATAACTGGAAGCATGGCTCCTGTTTGTTTCATAAAGCAGGATTCTTCTTCTCGTTAGTAAAGGAGAAATATTAGCAGAAAATACAATATATAGCCAACTCCTGATAACTGCATATGCTCAGGGACGTTGTGACAGTATGTACTTAAAAAAGAGTATGCACATAAAACAAGTAAATAAAGTCATCGGGATTCAAATGGCACCGGATGGATTTTATGCAATAAAAGTGTCGCATGCATAATTCAGTGTGCAATTATAGGGAGTCAAATATATGGAAATAAGTAAATAAATCATATTCAGAGAAGCTTTCACAGAGAAAATAAGAGCGTGACTTTTACAGCGTGTCAGTCTTTCTCCAGAGCCCCACTGCATTTCTCTCATACTTGAGGTGTGCTTTTCACTGAGGATATATTGCACTGTTGGTACTGTGCAATTAGTATGACCATCCTTTGGCCTGGCCTGGCAGGCCCAAGCCATAAAAAAAATGCATTTGATGATCTGAAAAAAACACTGCACATTCACCGCTGACTCCGCCCGAGGGGGGAGAGAGCAGAACCAGAGAACTGAGACCTGTGAAGAAGGTGTCTGAAAGTGGAGCAGGCGGAGGGAGGGGTGTTGGGAGGTGGGGGCCGGGGGGTGGAATGGACCGTTCAACGTTATTTATTTACTCAGCCAGCGCCTTTTGTCCGGAACGTCGTTCCGCGAACAAAAGAAAAATGCAAAAATGCAGCTGAGAAAACATGTGCGTGCACAGGCGTCGAGGTGCTTCACCCGAAACCCTGCGCTTAACTTATAAAATGTTTATTAATATTGGCCGGGCAGACAGCGAAGCCTGAGGAGAAGCCAGAAACTAGAGTTTCAAGCCCGATGCCAGAACCCGACTGAGAGACAAATATGCAGTCTGGAGCCGACAGTGCGGATGATTAAATAACATGTAGGTGGGTCACCCAGATATGTGCGCAGTGTGAGATCCTACCGAGTTCACCAGAGCAGCGCGGGATTCGAGAACGGTCTTCTGGTGCCCGTTTTAAGAGACGTTTGACGAGTTTCCAGCCGTCACCAGCATACAGAACTTCTTAAAAATCATTTATGTCTCTATGAGGACATCAACTGAAAAGGAGCGTGAAACTAAGCTCTCTGCACATCTCTCTGCACAAATATTGACTGTAGATGAAGGCCTGACTGATGGCCCAGGGGTCAGTAACACAGAAGTGAGACTATCAGGCATAGAGTGTTGCATCATGTCTCTCACTGGCCTACGTCAACTTATAAGTAGCTATATGATGATTTTAAGTTAAAGTCACAAAATAAAAATATATTTTTTGTCATAATGTACCACTTGAAATAAAAATGTTTTACAACTTCGGGCAAAACTAACATTGGTGAGGCTAGTGGAGAAGCTAACTGAGAGGCTAGTGGAGAAGCAAATGGAGAGGCTAGTGGAGAGGCTAGTGGATAAGCTAATTGAGAGGCTAGTGGAGAAGCTAATGGAGAGGCTAGGTGAGAAACTAGTGGAGAAGCTAATTGAGAGGCTAGTGGAGAAGCTAATGGAGAGGCTAGTGGAGAGGCTAGTGGAGAAGCTAATTGAGAGGCTAGTGGAGAAGCTAATGGAGAGGCTAGTGGAGAGGCAAGTGGAGAAGCTAATTGAGAGGCTAGTGGAGAAGCTAA
Organism: Aldrovandia affinis; assembly: GCA_029706075.1. Lineage (NCBI taxonomy): Eukaryota > Metazoa > Chordata > Actinopteri > Notacanthiformes > Halosauridae > Aldrovandia > Aldrovandia affinis. The sequence continues at coordinate 2,670,435 of JAINUG010000075.1, read as the reverse complement.
TAGAGAGGCTAGTGGAGAGGCTAGTGGAGAAGCTAATTGAGAGGCTAGTGGAGAAGCTAATTGAGAGGCTAGTGGAGAAGCAAATAGAGAGGCTAGTGGAGAGGCTAGTGGAGAAGCTAATTGAGAGGCTAGTGGAGAAGCAAATAGAGAGGCTAGTGGAGAAGCTAATGGAGAGGCTAGTGGAGAGGCAAGTGGAGAAGCTAATTGAGAGGCTGGTGGAGAAGCTAATGGAGAGGCTAGTGCAGAAGCAAATAGAGAGGCTAGTGGAGAAGCTAATGGAGAGGCTAGTGGAGAAGGCTAGTGGAGAAGTGACATCTCACTTTTATATACTTTTTGGATTGATTGTTTTATTTTTTAATAAATGACTCTATTATAGGCATAGTGTATACAGTATATATACATATATATATGTATATAGATTTTTTTCTTGGTTAAAAAGGCAAGGAATTACTGTATTTGATTAGGAATGCACCTCTATTTGTTCAATATTAAAGTGACCATTTTTATGTGGTCACTTTGAAGGTGCAAATGTCAGGAACATCTTACATCTTATGACATCTTATGAGCAACTGCTCTTGCTCATAAGATATTTTATCCTCAACTTTGCTGATTTAATTCAGTCGAATTTCACAGTCATGTTGGGTAATGCTTTCTACCCACAGAGTTCATAAATTAAAAACCGAGCTTTTGTAGTTTTTATTATGTAGTCTCAATGGCAATTGAAAGAAAAGAACTCAAACGGAAACCCCTTAATCCATTTATCCCTTTCGGTGCAGTGCACACGCAGGGACACACGTGCTAGTGCAGACAGCCTGACGCTGCGTCTCCAAATTAAAAAGCACGCTAAATTGAAATTAAAATGGCATTTTTAATTAGGCATTTAGCAGACACTCATATCCAGGGCAACTGCATTTAAAATTGAGAGAGTAATCACAACTGGAGGAAGAGATCAGTACAGCAACAATACAGCAGATGCCATATATTGAGTGGAAATGTAGTCTGAAGAGGTGGGCTTTCGGTCTCTTGCAGAAGATGGCCAGTGATTCTGCAGTCCTGACCGAGTGTAGGAGGTAATTCCACCACTGGGGGGCCAGGGCAGAGAAGAGGCGAGGCCGCGAGGAGCGGCTGCTGGGCGCCCGGAGGCACTGACACCGGGTTGTGCAATGTTGCGTGGTCTGCCTCAAGCTTAGTCTGGGAAAACTGTTGCATAACAAGGACCATCTAATCCAGTGGTTCTCAAACCACTCCTCGGGGACCCCCAGCCAGTCCATGTATTTGTTAAATTCTACTACCAGCACACCTGATTCAACTCATTACTACTTAACGAGCGTTGATTAGTTGAATCAGGTGTGCTGGTGGTGGAATTGAACAAATACATGGACTGGCTGGGGGTCCCCGAGGAGTGGTTTGAGAACCACTGCTCTAATCCTCTTGGTGAAATCAGCAAGTGTAGCCCCACCACGGTAAGAGACAGTAACCATACCCCCTCTCTCTGCTGCCACCCTAGCCTGACTAAGCAGAAACTACCCTCATCGTCCATGCCTTTGCGACACATGTACTGCGGTTACCCATCTAAGGACAGGACAGACGTCAACCCCCGAGACCACTGGCTGTCTAAGCGGGTCTTTATGCTATCATTTTAATATGCCTGTGGTGTGTTTGTGGTGCCAGATTTTTGCTTTTAAATATTTCCAACACATTTGAATGATTATCTTCTTTTTTCTTTCTTTCCCAGGAGTCCAGGAAATATATGCAATGCCTCCCAACGTTAATCTAATCTTGTAAATGAACTGTTGATGACAGCGGAAGAACATGAATGAGTCTGATCAAAGCTTTCCCCCGGAATGCTTTCTTTGTATGTGGACAATGTGTGGGAGTATGTGGGATATTGCCTCACCATTCACCACAGGGTCTGAATGGCTTCTGGCTCTCTCTCGGATGGAGAAAATCACTCCTACTGTATGCTCTGGGGACAGTAAGCAAATGTGAACACACTAGGCCTTCTGGTCTCTCTCACCACAGAGGCCTTAAACCTGAATATTAACCCTACTAACCGTATTAACCTTAATACTAAAGGAATCTCACCATGTACACATTCCCTAGATTATCAAGATTATCAACTTCAAGAGTACTTTGTGCGTATACACGTAAATCCGTAAGACCGGATGCTATAGTAATACTAAGTTGATATAAATGCTACTACAGTATATCAATAAATTGATCATTTTTGGAAGGAATATAGAAAAAACCTGAAAACGATTTGAATGTGGGGAAAAATTGGAAAAACATTTCCTGCCTCTTTTACAGAAAATAATTGCTCATATACAGTAGACATTAAAATTATGTATGGAAAAAAATCCAACACTTACTGGTGACTGGGTGAGTCAGGTCCTGTGATGGCCAGCTTACCGTATCATTTATAAGAACTGTGTTTAAGAAAGCTATGACACGGTATCGCCATGGTGACATTTAACAAAGAACATTTCTGTACTTCCTTTGGCTGATACAATGCCCATTACACCACTCTGAATCTAAACAAATGCTCAGTGAAAATAGCGTAATAACGACTACTTATTTCACTGAAATAATAACCAGAATAACAAAGAGCGCAAGGGCTATCGGCAGATTCTGGCGTGGATGCGCAGGTCTACAGGGGCACAGTGTGACCTGTTGTCTGTCCTGGGAGTTGTGCCGGGGGAGCAGGTCACAGGAGGATTCTGGGCTCTGACCAGAATCACACTGTTGGACAGGATCACACCAGATGGCCAGAGCCTACCATTTTGCAATCACTTGTCTGCAAAAAAAATATTAAAAAAATTCAAGAATGCCATTCCCTGCTGTCTTTTTCTCTCTTTGAGGTCTCATCCCATTTCTCTCTTTCTTATTAATAACTGCCAGTGGAGTTTCTTCAATATCTAATTAGGATATTCAACTATTTATTTCATATATATATATCAATATTTATCATTTGGGACCCTGCGCAGAAGTCGTTTTTTCCCACTTGGAAACATTTTTAAAATTTATTTTGTTAAAATGACTATTCATTCTGGATCCTCCAAAGGCAGTTGTCATTTAGATTTTGCACTGAGTATCTCGTTTTGTGTCAGTCCTCCAGTTTGTTATTCCTGTTGCAGATGAGTATCAATGCATTGTTCGTGGCTACAACAGAATGGAATAGTGTGCCATCATCAGGAAATGCGACTGGGCTGAATCTGCTTCTGTTCAAGGTTCAAATATTAAAGATGACAGTGCGTGAAATACAAGTCAAACTGAAGTATCTTCTTGCTGGGCTGTTGGCCTGGGTTGCTTCACACTCAATTGAAATGAGTCGCTACGTCACTGGGGGAAAAGAGGTAACGTGGGGACTTCAGGGAGCTGTTGCGTGAAGTGCGCAATAGAGACAGAAATAAAAAGGTTTGTGATCAGCTAAATCTTGCCACAGAAACAGCTCATCCAGCAGTCCCATGACACAATCAGACCACTGCAGAAGGAAGAGCTGGTTCACATCACTGCCTGCAGGTCAGCTCAAACAAAGGAGCTTTAAATAGGCAAACTTAGCCCGTTTGCAATGGCTTGCAGATGTTGTTTGGGAAACGTTGTACAGAGCTGGCGCTAATAATAATAATAGAAAAAAAATGAATGATTGTTAAAAGAGGGTCCAAAACATTGAATCTGGATAAACTGAAAATAATTAAAGCTCTGGATCTCTGGGAAGGGAAAGGTCTGTTGCTGCTTTAACTTTTGAACAATTATTTTCTTTTCGGAAACATTTTTATTTACAAAGCAAATAAATACAGAAGGGTCAGAAGGACTGGAAAAGGAAGGATATGCAGTTGTACAATGTCCTCATCTTGACGGAGAGGACAAGCGCCTATAACCAAGGGATCAGTCTCTCCATGTCTCTCTCTCTCTCCCTCTAGATCTCTCTCTCTCTTTCTCTCTATTAATCCAAACAAAAATATAAATTTTGAATACAATTGCTACAGTAATATACACTCAGTGGCCACTTTATTGAGTATACCTGTACACCTGCTCTTTAATGCAATTATCTAATCAGCCAATCACGAGGCAGCAACTCAATGCATAAAAGCATACAGACATGGTCAAGAGGTTCAGTTGTTGTTCAGACCAAAAATCTGAATGGGGAAGAAATGTGATCTAAGTGACTTTGACCATGGAATGATTGTTAGTACCAGGGTGGTGTGAGTATCTCAGAAACTGCTGATCTCATGGGATTTTCACGCACAACAGTCTCTAGAGTTTACAGAGAATGGTGTGAAAAACAAAAAACATCCAGTGAGCGGTAGTTCTGTGGGCAAAAATGCCTTGTTAATGAGAGAGGTCAGAGGAGAATAGCCAGACTGATTCAAGCTGACAGGAAGGTGATAGTAATTCAAATAATCATGCATTACAACAGTGGTATGCAGAAGAGCATCTCTGAACACACAATACGTCGAACCTTGAAGTGGATGGGCTACAGCAGCAGAAGACCCCACTGGGTTCCACTCCTGTCAGCTAAGAACAGGAAAGTGAGGCTACAGTAGGCTCACCAAAACTGGACAGTGGAAGATTGGAAATACATTGCCTGGTCTGACGAATCTCATTTTCTGCTGTGACATGCAGATGGTAGGGTCTGAATTTGGCATAAACAACATGAATCCATGCATCCATCCTGCCTTGTGTCAACGGTTCAGGCTGTTGGTGGTGGTGTAATGGTGTGGGGAGTGTTTTCTTGGCCCTTAATACCAATTGATCATTGTTTAAATGCCACAGCCATCATGTTGCTGACCATGTGCATCCCTTTATGACCACAGTCTACCCATCTTAGCTACTTCCAGCAGGATAATGCACCATGTCACAAAGCAAATCTGCGGCAACTGCGTGATGCTATCGTGTCAACATGGACCAGAATCTCTGAGGAATGTTTCCAGCAGCTTGTTGAATCCATGCCACAAAGAATTCAGGCTGTTCTGGGGGCAAAGGGGAGCCCTACCCAGTACTATAAAGGTGTACCTAATAAAGTGGCCACTGAGTGTATAAACATCATTCAAAAATAACTTTACACTTTAATATAGCAGTTCGAGTTACAAACAAATCTGTGGAAAATGTAATCCCTGGGAAAAAACAAAGCATTGGTTTGTAAGAAAATAAAAAGAACAGGAGGTTATTAGAATAAAAATCATACAGGATAATATAGAGAGGGTCAAGTAACATGGAGGCAGTAAAGTAGGTTAGTCTTCGGGAGACGGCATGGTTCCTGGGGAGGGGAGATCTAGATACAGAGATTATTGATTGTAGGAAGAGAACATTTATGGAGACACTCCCTGGAGTCTATGAACCGTGCACCTTAATGGAAAGAGAGAGATAAACAGCAAAATGTTCTGTGTGAAATCAACTCTCAGAGTATATTTGACTCTATTGAGCACATTCTCCCAGATGAAGTTCTGCGGTCTATTGGTATAAGCCTGGGGTTAAACTCCTGCTAATTACACTGCAGCTGACCAATTTTTATTTTTGCTTATGCACCTGCCTCCTGCATATTCATTTGGCTTCCATTTCATTGATTGCTTTACCTCATTACCTTTCTCAAATTTCTCAAATGTGCTCGTCAACTGTGAAGACATTTGAGACTTTTTGTGACTTTTTAAGAGGTGTAGGCATCGTCCAGCTGCAGGACGACGAGTGAACAGCTCCACGGTCAGTGGCACCCCAGGATCAGAGGGCCAGAAAGGGAGGACAGGGGTAACCAGGCAGGGAGGAGGGGTGCAAGGAAAGAGCTGACACTGTAGAGTGAGGGTAAAATTTGTTTAAGCCAATCAAATTACCAATACCGGTACCGGAATCATATTCACTGATTTGGTTAATTGATTATTAACATTCATCAATTGATGATTTCCCTGAACCTTCCACTCTTCTGAAGAAGACAACGTGTAGGAGAAAGAAAAAGGTTGTCAACAAAAATAAGCGTGCTGTAATCTCTGAAAGTAGCAACTAGTGCCACTTTGCCTGGGCAAAGAGTGGTGTAGAATATGCTGACACACAGGAACTCTTTCTGCTGAAATTATTTCAGAAGCGATGGGAGTGAGTGAAAGACGACATCTGTAGAGAGAAGGTCAAAGAGGAATGCAGGCTGACCCCAGGTATTTCAGCAGATGTAGGAAGGCTCCTGAAAGAAGGGGGAAATTAGAGATATCAGACTGTTATCAGCCCTCAACAAGTAGAAAACACCGGAGAACTGACGAGAGAACGATAAGACAAAAATGTCAGTAGCTGAAACAACAGAACGCAAAACAAGATAAATCTCAAAAGCAGAGAACGTACATTTGTCCCAGCTCTAATCTGAAGTACAGAGAGCAGGGCGGCATGGCGTTTGTTAGCATCGTTTTTTCTATCTCGTAGAATGGTGCCACAGAGTACAGAATGTCCCAGGCCAGGTTTCGCCATGCTCTTGCCCTGTCTCTCAATAGCTGTCTCAGGGTCACTGCCTGCAAGTTAGACAGTCCGATGAGGAGCGTTTTATGATGGGGGTTCAAAGGGTTCCAGGGTTGCCGGGACAACCATCCAGGAATCCAATTAAATGTTAACATGGACTTCCAGGGCAGTCCTAAAAAATAGTAAAAAAAAAAAAAAAAAAGTTCTTTAGGTTAATATTTAATACTATGACCCCGCTGCCCATCCAGTAAATAGCAAATAGTCAGCTCTCTTCAGCATTGGCTGATATGGCGAAGAATGAGATTTGCAGATCAAGGAAACACAGGCTACTGTGCACGTATCAAATGCTGGACATGCCTGATGTTCTATTTTATAGCGCTTAATCTCACTATTGATACACTTAACACACTCCTTATTAGGGATGGGAATCGGCAGGGACTCCCCGATACGATATTATCACGATACTTAGGTTCCAATTCGATGTGTATTACGATTTTGAAAGTATTGTGATTCTGTAAGTATCGATAATTCGATATTACCATTTCTTGCGATTTTTGTTTACTTTTTTTAACACTGGACCATGGAAAACAGTTGATCATACTTCCAAAGACAATGCATAAGTCAGTCAGTCAAATTTAGTTTTTTACCAGTTTTATTTCAGGCCTCCACACAGAAGCTGAGCAGCATCAGTATAGGCAGGGCAGCCAATAGAGAGAAGATATCAAATGTGTATCAAATGTATCAAAATGTATCTCAAATTATACAGTGTGTAGTGCATCATGAACATGAAGTAAACAATGCAGGGCAGCAAACATAAGAAATAAAACAGGCCAAACTCCTATTATTGAATAGAGCCCCTGACAACTGCACACAGACTGAACTAACGTGTGCCTTTAAGTTAACAGCCCTAACATATTAAATGTATGCTATTAGATTTAATCAGCACAACGTTTAAAAAATAAAAGTGTATGTTGCGAAAGCCTGTATTTTCCACCACGCTGTGTGGACGAAGGTCCTTGCCGATAGAATGAGCAATAGACTTTGTGATGCATTTTGCCTTCTCTGAACTGCTGGGGAGCTTATTCAAACTTGTATCCTGCGTTCGTGGGCTGTTTGAGGTGACAGGTTGTCTGGCTTCCTCCGCCTCGTTTAACTCTGGACGGTGTCGAGCAAGATGGGGTCCGCATGTTGGTCGTATTACCACAATACTTTACTTTTCCATGACAGAGTTTGCTTCAGCTTTACTCACGTCTAGCTCCACTTTCCCTTTGGAATTGTGAACCCCAAAGTTGTTCCAGACTTTGGATTTAAACTGAGCAGGTGCAGCCAGCACCGTATTCAGGAGTCGAGAATTACCGAGGTTATGCGACCTAGCCCTGTCACGAGAAATGTCACTAAGAAATATTTCATGTAATCAGTCTAGCCTTGTAGCTAATTCACTACAAGAGTAGTAGACTGTCATGATTTTATGAATGGCCACTGAAAATGTACACTAAAATGTAGCTAGCTTTGTGCCTATCACCACTATCAATGTATGCTACGTTAGCTAATGTTATCTTAAATTAGCCTATTACCACTGTAAAGTCTGACTAAAAAGTGGTTTGTGTAACAATCAGCTAGACAGAGACAGCTACGTTTGGCTAGCGATTACACACAAAGTAGCTACCGCTACTCTGGAGATGAATAGTATTCATCTGGTTATAATACAAGCAGTCAGCTTTTTTATCATGTGAGAGATCTCTACACCTACAGTACATCATGCTTCGCTTGGCTTAAGATCAGCAGTCTGAGTTACAACTCCCGCTGTGCAGCAAAGTTGTCCCAAGCGTCACTGCGTCATCTTTGCTGAGAAAAGATTTTGTAGTGACGACAAGATCCGCCTGCTCGGGACTATTCCACTTCACCACCACACACACACACGGAAGTAATGACAATGATGGTAATCTTGGCTTTGTACAAAATCTCTATAACATAGTGAAGTCATTTTATGTACAGTAGTTCACCACCTTTAATCAGTATTACACTGAATCAGTATGTTAAAAAAATGTTGGACTCAGAAATAATACAGAGGTCATGACCTAAGTGTGCTCAATGGTAGATACGGCCATGGGTGCAGCACGGATCTCCACGGGTACAGTAACATCTGCCATGTTTTCTTTTCACGCGGGGATTTTTCCGCTTCAAATTAAAAATGTACAGTATATATATATTTTATGGCTTAAAATGCAGACTAAATATCGATTCTGGAGTCAGTGTGGCAGTATAAAAATTGACCAAAAAAAACATGATTCACAACCAAATCATTTTTTACCCCCATCCCTACTCCTTATGTGTGTGAATCAGACGTTGGGAACACATGATGAATTGGAATTCCATCTTCAGAAAACCACAGATTCTTAAAACCTTCCAAACATTATCCTTTGTTTCATTACACCTTTCCTTTGATAGCAGAAACCTTTTCAAGGAAACTTTGAGTACAATATTCTATAACTGATATACAGATGTTTAATTGCTGTAATGCACTTTCCTAAAAGGGTAAAACTGCCTCCCAAAGAGGGTGTAAACACCCTAAAACCATTCTTCTGGTGTCCTAGCCACTACTCTACACGTCAGCATCTCCCTCAGATTTTCATCGCCGTATTGTGCTAAACTGCTATTTAATAGCCATAGTCTTCTCACACTTCTGGTTTCAATCTTCCTGTCAGATTTTAGATATTGCCTAAACATACAAGTCAGCTCAGCTTACTTTAACAGGGAAAAGGACCATGGACGAATAGTAAACAAATTCAAGCAGGGAAGTAAACAAATGTGATTTGGAGGGGTGTCCTGATTTCTGCCATGGAATGCTATGGACCTGACCTAATCCTAGTGGGATATGGAGTTGTTTCAGAAAGGTGGAAGTCAGTCAATGAGTGAAGTGAGCAGAGCAGTTTCCCCCAGGAGCAGGATGGCAGAGAGGCCTTTGGTAGGCCAGGGGGTATGGAGTTGGTTTGGCACAGAGGGAGGCCAAGTGAAGAGTTGTGGTACATTTCAAAAACAATGCTTCCCCTCACACACTCACTCTCCCTAAGGCACACACACTCACGCACACTCTCATACACACACACACACAAACACATACACGTGCACGCACTCACACATACACACACAAGCCCATGCCATGCACGCGTACCACACACGTGTGCGCATACGTACACGCGTGCACAAAAACACGTGCGCATACATATACGCACGTGCTCACACACACACACACACACACACACACACACACACGTTTGTCCACCTGATGCTTCAGCCCTGTGCTTGTCCGCAGGTATTTATAAATGACCTGGGATTACCTGGATTCCATGACCGTCTGGATGTCCCTCTCTTTGAAATACATTGCCAATAATATGCCAGGCAGTTGACTTTGGCAGGAGATTTTCTCACACGGTTAACCTTGTGTTTGGTCGAACGCCATTAAGTCTGCAAGGACACTGATACGATGCATAATATCTTCAAAATATACACCTCCAGATGTATTTCAAAAGCACATTCACCCTTTCTGTGACCTTGTCTCGTTCTTATCTCCTGTTAATTGCCATCGGACTACCTGGGAGAGCATCCTCAGACTGTGGCTGTCTCTCAAGGCGGAGGCCCCCGTGCCCAATGCCTTGACCTTTCCCTTTCCTCCTTGGCGTGGCTGAGATCAACACATTCCCACGGAGCAGAAGGGGGACAATGCCTTCTGAAATGGTGAAAGTGCACGGCCCCCTCCTTCAAGCGTGCTAAGGGCAGACCCGGCACACAAGGGGCCCTCAACACATGGCTCAAATTAAATCCCATACGGTCCTCCACCCCCACCCCCCACCGGCACAGGATGGCAGGGTGTAAATTTGAGCCGCAAAAACGACATCCCGACCGACTCCATCCCCCTCGGTGGTGACTCCAAACTCCATGAACGCCCTGTGGAAAAAAAGGCTTGCAACTCCCTATTAAAACTAAAAACTTCTAGTTAAGTTTTGCCAAAAATCTTAAAAAGGCTCCTCGTATGGTGGCCATCTTGTTTGGCAGTCAGAAATACCTGACCTGTTGTCCTTGCTGGATTTATTACTGGTGGGGAGAGAAATCAAGCAAACCAGTCGACCAAACACCTTTGAGAGCTCTTTCCGATTACTCCAACTTTGAGGCAGAGAGAGGATGTCACTGGAACTTTCTTTCGTTTACATTGGGTATTTGGGGGGAGGTTACTGTTTTTCATTTTTGCTACTGGTGACACAGCTATTCCAACAGCAACACAGGCAAGAGCTACATACTGTAAATAATCCAGTGGTCCCAAAAGCCACCAGTTGATTCAGTAACAAGAAATAAATTACTCATTTACTGTAATGTCTGTGCTGCACCCTATGGAAGTAAGAGCTCATAGCACATGCCCACTAAGTGAAAAACAACTAGGTCTCCAGGCAAAGTCATTACTCTCCACACGTAATACCATACGTGTGGAGCGGAACGGAACAAACAAGGCAACATAACAGAGAAGTCTGAACTCAAGGTGAAGGCCTCATTTCACATAAAGGCAAAGGAAAGGAACATTCTACAGGAGTCAAATGCAGAAACAAGAGAGGGGAAAAAACAATCAAAAAACAATCAATATCTTTTCATTTTTATTTGTAAATGTGTCTTATGTAGAACAAAGAAAAAATATAATATATTTATATATATATACTGAATTGTTATGTTATGTACAGGTTTACAGCTTACACTAAAATTTTCCACAAATCACAGACTTAAGATGTTATTTAGAATAATCTTTCATATAGATGCAGTTATGTACATTTCTGCTTATTTACATACATTCATAGGATGTGATAAGCACCTGTTATTACAAGCATTAAAAATAATTCAAAATTGAATGGAAGGAATGCATCGCTGTACAGTATACTGTCCCTCAGCGTCTTTCTGAGAAAACACACGGAACATATATACATGGTATGAGAGATCCACATATGTATGTCATAGTACATATATTACACATAAAACTGTCGTTTTGTTCAATGGCATACAGGAAAGCACTGGACTACAAACATGTACGTCCTTACGTCCTTCAACAATTCACTTCTGACTACATTTCCCAGCAGGTGGCGAGGTTGCTGTCGGGTTGTCTGAGAGTTTAGCACCAAATGTTTCCAGTTCCTGTCAACGTATGCACCTAATATTCCCACATGTGGACAAAGGCTGATGGGTGTTCCAGTAACAAGATTTAATCGCTTGAGGCAGTGTGAAAAAGATACAAAAGAGAGCCATTCAGCTCCAGGGCTGTATATCCTAAATACTCTTGAGACTTTAGAGAATATTAGGAAACTAACATTTTGTTTTAGCTCTCACTCCAACATTGTTTTACTGACAGCCCATAAAATCCTTTCTCTGTCCTTGAAATTGTCCAACCTAAACATTGGCCCCCTTTAAGAATTCTGTGGTACGTTAAGGCCCAACTAGGTTTCTTTTTACCAATAGTGTGAACTTCCAATAGCCACTGATATGAAAGACAAGGCCAATCAAAATAATAAAAATAATAAAAACATTACACAAATAATAAGATGACTTGTATCAATACTGATCAGAAGGCCAGTCAGTTCACATAAAGATGTACAATCATCTGTGTGCGCATTTCATTTTCCATACATTTCTCTTTTTTTAGCTTCATTGTATGACAATACACCTGCCCGTGACCCTTTTAAAAGAATAAAGGTACATTTTAAAAATTTTATTTTAATAAAAAATAAAGGCTGAAGAAGTCCATTCTCCAAATTTCCCTGTAGCGTATTGTGAAAAAATGGTTGTAGGTGTCAGTAGTGCCAATTGTCATGTTTCAGATAACAGGAGGAAACAGAGAGAGAGAGAGAGAGAGAGAGAGAGAGAGAGAGAGAGAGAGAGAGAGAGAGAGAGAGCACTGGTAACTATTTAGTGAAAACAAAACAAAAGAGCTCACCTTCCTTAGCTATTATCATTTCACAACACAAGGAGCTTAAAGTCTTTTGTTGCTGATCATAAACACTAGAAAGGCCAGCATATCAACAAAAAATAAAACCCCAAAGTAATTTTAAAAAACTGTATTCTGAACAAAATAACTCGATATTTTCATTTTAAAATTGAAAATTGAAAACAAAAGAAAAACCAGAATAAAACAAACAAAAAAATTTACAATCTGCAAGAAACATTCATACAAAAGAATATTGAGTAACAGTGTTTTTTCATTGTTTGTATGTTTATGTATTCATTTTCTTCTTAACACAATAAATTATCACAGTACCACAAACAAGCCTCCCAGTCATATACATACACACACACACACACACACACACACGCACGCACGCACGCACACGCACACGCACGCACACACGTACGCACGCACACACACATGCACGCAGCCACGCACACACGCGCACACACACACACACACATGCACACGAGTGCGCACACACACACACACACACACACACACACACACACACACAGAGGCACGCTCTCTCTCACTATCCCCTTGACCTTAGTCCACTGGGGCGTTATCTGAGGGTCAGTTTGTTGTGCGTACTGTCCGGCTGCTTCTTGGAAAGCGATGGACTTTGATGTGTTTCGACAGATGATCGCTGCGGGCAAACTTCTTCTCACAAACAGGACACTGGTACGGCTTCACCCCAGAGTGAGAGCGTCTGTGCCGGGACAGCTCATCCGATCGAGAGAACCTGGGAGAGGCGCACAGAACAGTTATTGACACGAGAGATTCGACTTTTTGAACAGGGAACCCAAGAGACACAGAAAGTCAGTCTACACATCTAACAGCACACTTGACTTTTTAACAGTGAACCCGAGAGAGACCAATGGGAAATCAGTCAGTCCATCTAGTGGAAAACGTGACTTTCAGCATTGCTGAAGGCAGTGGCATCACTGCTGGTGAGCATCGGTAAGTTGTTACATGATACGCATAGAAAAAACAACAACAACCAGAAACAACTAATAGATGATATCACATAATTCTATGCAAGTCGAAGCAGATCGCATTTACATTGTGAAAGCGTACCCAGTGAACGTGTGTTTTCATGTCATGTGAAGGATGTATGAAATCGACCATGGAAAGTAACGCTGTCAGGCAGGTCTGCCGAGGGCGCTGAAGGCGTGCTAGAGAGCGATGCAGTTTTCTGCTGAAAAAGATCTGAGCAAATGTTGAAGGACTCATTCTCATAACAGAGACATGATCTATCGCATAAACTAAGATGTACTGTATTTCATCAAATCTCAAATGCAGTTGCAGTAGCCTAACACACACACACACACACACAAACACACATGTACACTTTATAAACATACAGGTAACTGCCAAAATAAAGGAAACACTTGAGTTAATGAAGGGTTCTGGCTCTGTTATGGTGTGGGGCACATTTCCCTGGCATGGTTTAGGTCCACTCAACCCCTTAGAGGGCAAGGTCAATGGCAATAAATACAAAGCCATTCTGAGTGGTCATCCTACGGCGAAGCATTTATATCCTGACGGGAGTGGTCTGGTCTCCTGCAGGATGGCAATGCTCCCATCCACAGGGCACGAGTAGGAACTGAATGGTTTGATGAGCATGAAAACAATGTTCACCACATGCCATGGCCGTATCAGTCACCAGATCTCAACCCAACTGAACATGTATGCAAATCCCAACCCGTGCATCCAAACCCACGCACTTCCATTAACTTCCTTTGCACACCCCGGGGATGCAATTTCCTTTCAATACACAAGGACCTTCATCCTGCCCTGTGTGCATGTGAATAAAGTCAATTACATGGGAGCGCACAAGTAGCGTACAGAATTGATTTCTTCCATTAGTGACACCTGTGACAAGCACGGCACCAGTGGAAATGATTCACGCTTGCCTCGTCAGACAAGTTACCCGCACACATCTGATCCGCATATAACACGATAACCCGACAGCAAAGCTGAGACGGAAGAATCTGTCCCCCTCCCCCGTCACTAAGGAAAACAAATGTAAAAAAACGGCCTCTGCCTTCCCGCCACTACTGCCCAGTTTTGGTGGAACTTAATGTCTGAGGGGGATCTTTAATTGGGCAGCGAGGACAGAGCGAAAATAACTGCAGGTTCCAATTTTGCAGGGGGGAAAAAACAAACACCATCCCACACAGCGATGTGGCTCCAGGGATCTTCGCCACTTCCCTCCCACAACCGTAATCAGGAGGCCGCCCGCCGAACAATAGTAGGCGGTCGTCTTCCGGATGGAGAGCGTGCGCGAAAAACGACTTGTTCCGCCCGCGACTCCGCGGCGAGATCAATTTCAGGCGAGCACCTCGGTGACACGCTCCCTGAACTTCTATCAGCAGGACCCGTCACCCATGTCGTCCCCTTTCGTCTGCAGCACCAGCCACACTGGCCCTCCTCTGCGCTACGCTCTTGCGGTTAATTGGCAATAGCGAAATGTAACGGCCACTGCCCCCAGAATGGTGTCCGCCCATACATCAATTAACCTCCCCATAAAAGAGCACTGCCATATCGGTTTACCCTCTCTCACATCTGACCACATTCACAGAAAATATATTACATAAAGATGTCGTGTACTTGAAAATCATAGTGAAAAAAGGCTAGAGTGTAACCAGGCTTGATACAGATTTTCCAATAAGCAATGAGGAAACTGCTCTGCTTCTACGGCCATTCTGGCTCTGCACACTTTAGCTACAGCCAGCTTTATCTCCAAAAAAAATGCATTTTTGGTCTGGGGCAACAAAAAGTTCCTTTTTCCCTTTACCGGCACAACCTTTATGGCTTAATTACCTAGGGGTGTGATCTAATTTTATTACTTGTTGAGTTATGAGACATTTACATTTAGAATACATAGAGCTGGATGGGAAATGTCAAAATCTGTAATAAAAAAAAAGATGTAAAATGTAAATACAACGCTTTTGCATGAAACTAAGGATATCTGTCCCAATCGTACTCTATAAAGACTCCGGTCTTTCCAGTAAGCATTGAGGAAACCCTTCTACGGGCATTTTGGCCCTACGCTCCTTCAGTGCATCCCACTTTATCAAGATCACCACTGCGGCCTTGTATCCTCTGGCCTCTTCCTCTTCCTCTTCAGTATTCCACTCACGTGAGAACGCTCCTCGCTAAAACTCCCCTGGCCAGTCACCGTTCCATTCCATTTAAACCACGTTAAGAAAAAAAAACTGAGAGCGCACGCTGATCTCATTCCATGCCATCTGTTTTGTTTTCTTTTCAAAATTTGGTGAAATGAACAATATATCTTTTCTTTGTGCGTTTGTTTCAAATTTCCAGCACGGCATGGAAATCACATTCACATTTTTCAGAACGCAACCTTATAGCCCAGTCCCGTTTTCTTTTCAAAGCGATTGGCAGGCCAAACGTTCCACAGGAGAGGTCATGGTAACTATTCAAGAGGTAGTCTTTGTTACCTCTCCAAGGCACTTTTCGTCCAGTGCGATTGTGTGCAAAACTCTCATCGGCCTAGTTCTTTCTCTAACCCACCTCTCTCTCTCCCTCGCTCTCTCTCCCTCTCTCTCTCTCTCTCTCATTCCTGCATCTAAGTCCTTTTGTCACTTGACAAGAACTCGTTTGTCTGTACATAAATACATAAATAAATCATACCCATGGTAACCCCTGCTGAAGTTTTCATTGGCACAGGCACTAGGCGTTTTTAGCATTGATCAAGTTACAAGTGTATGTTACAAGTATGTACCCACAAGTAATTGTATTGTTACACTAGTAAACACAAGTTTAAAGTACACATAATATCCTCACAATATACTGTATAATGTGATGGTCTATAGTACAACATTTCCAGGTACCAAGTGTTTTTGTTTTGTAACACAGTGTTGCTCGTCCTTCCTCCTGACCTATTCAGGCCAGGCTGACTGATGTTTTCTTTTAAAAAAAACAATGTTCAGTCACAGACAATGAGCCTAAACAGGGCTGGTTCTCAAGCAGGTTTTGCATGTTAGCAGGAGAGGCTTGGAGAGGCCTCCTCCAGGCTGCTGACGTACAGTGGAGTAGATGAGGAATGAACCCCCTGTGGGGGTGGAACGGGTTACACAAACGCATGGTCCCATTCACAAAGCTTTGCTGGCTCACACAGAGAGCCCTGTCTCAGCTTGTCCCTTAGCCTGGCTTGTAATATACATTGGGAGGAGTCCCACGGGGCTCCAAGATAACCCCTCCCCCTTCCCCCCCACGGCAGCGAGAGGCAAAGGTCACAGTCTTAAACTTGACACTTTCTCTCCTGCGCTTGAACTTCTGTGCTCAGGAAATTAGCCAGCTGAACTTTAGGGACCTGGAATGACACGCTACATCACTCACGCACAGCACACGCATGTATGTTTGTGCTCACTAATTCATAAGCACGCGCATATTCACTTCAGTCACTCGGCACGCGAGCGCACACACACACACTCACACACACAACCTGTAGCTGTACCTAGAACAAGGAGCATGCGCTCAGATGGAAACCAGTCTGGAGCGGCTGACACGTCACAATATGAGACGCCAAGCTTTGCACAGACGCTACATGCAACTTCCCGGCTTTCAAGATATCGAAGCTACACTCACTGAAAGTCACACCAGTTGTAATTATAGAACCATATCGCCAAAATAAATGTGCAACACACTGCAGAGTGAACTCCATTCTGTGAATGACCACCCTCATAGTGCAACATGACAGCTTAACCAGCTCCACCAGCTTTGCAACAATGGATGAGTCTCCACTCAGGACTGTAGTCTGAAATTGAGCTGTAGACCCTGCATGCAAGTTAGTACATTAGTACATATTTCTGCAAAGCATACACTGTGGTGTGTGCAAGCATGGGCTGTGTATGAAGACACAGCCATAGGGGAATTACTTGGCCTGCCACATAACCACAACCAATGAAACAAGGACTGCACTCACAGAAAACAAGACAGGCAACAACAGGGTGATTTTTTTTACCACACCAATTAACAAAGGACAATACTATTTTCATTGTACCGGAGGAATCCAATCCGTGGCACTACAGGAACTACACTACACAATCTGTCCCTACTATATTTGCATTTGCATTGGGAGTCAAAGTTAAGGACAAATGTTAACTGAATCCAGACCAAAGAGAGGCTACAGTTCCGATTAGCTCTTGATGTGAGCAGTGGGGCTTACAGTAGGCTCCGTTTTTATTCATACCCTTGATAAAGATGAACAAAAGAGATTGTATAAACTAAACTATATAAGTAATGAGGTACATTTTATGCAAAAAATGCAGAAAATTACAAACTTACATTACGAATACAATTGTTCAGAAAAACATATTTTGTTTTATTAATCATATTTTTTTCTTCCAGAAAACATCTGGATCACAATTATTCATACCCCTAACTATTATTTAAAATGTAATCGAACAAAAACAAATATTCATAAATATTTTTTGAAGGTTATGGAACTATACAGTGGCCTACAATGGTTTTCCTGTTTCCTTGGGGATAAAAAGGAGGGAACACACGTTTGAAATACTGTGGTCAGCCATCATCATGGTGAAAGGCAAAGAACTCCCTGAAAGCATCAAACTAAAATGTATTGACCTCTACAGATCAGGAGATAGCTACAAAAAACTAAAAAGTTAAAAGATACCATGTCCCACTTTTGTGTCAAATATTAGGAAGTTTATGGCCACTGGAACAGTGGCTAACCTACCAGGTAGAGGACGCAAATCTATCTTGCTCCCATGTGTCGTGAGAAGGATGGTTCGAGAGGCAAAAAGAAGTCCAAGGGGCACAGTTCAAGATCTCCAAAACAACCTGGCATCTTGGGTGCCTAAAGCTACCATTTGACGATGCCCACATGACAATGGCCTTATGTCAGAGTTGCAAGAAGGAAGCCTCTTTTGAAGACAATTCACCGAAAAAGGCGTCTTCAATTCGTTAAACTACATCTGAACTACAATTGGAACCATGTCTTGTGGTCAAATTGAGCTTTTTGGACGTGCACATCAGCGTTATGTTTGGCACCGTGGACCACCAGATCCTGCTCTCATCTCTCACTGAGATGGGAATCTCTGGATCTGCACTGACCAGGTGGCCTGGAGGGGATCCCTCTCCTCTCCCCACACCCTCTCCACTGGAGTCCCACAGGGCTCGGTGCTAGGCCCCCTCCAATTATCCCTGTACACCAAATCACTTGGTTCTGTCATCTCTTCTCATGGTTTTTCTTATCCCTGTTATGCCAACGACACTCAACTCTTTCTCTCCTTCTCTCCTTCTGAGACCCAGGTCCCAGCACGGATCTCTGCATGCCTGGCTGACATCTCTGCCTGGATGTCAACCCATCACCTGAAGCTGAACCTGGGGAAGGCAGAGCTGCTCTTCCTCCCAGCGAAGGGCTCCCCGATGATTGATGCCTCAATCACTGTGGAAGGCTCCATAGTGTCTCCGTCCCAGTCTGTCACGAGTCTTGGAGTGACCCTGGACGACCAGCTGTGCTTCTCGGGCCACATTGCAGCGATGAGTCGGACCTGCCGATTCTCCCACCATAACATACGGAGGATCCGACCGTTCCTCACCCAAGAGGCCACACAACTCCTGGTCCAGGCCCTGGTGATCTCACGTCTGGACTACTGCAATTCCTTGCTGGCAGGCCTACCGACCTGTGCCATCAAGCCACTGCAACTAGTCGAGAATGCTGCCGCACGTCTGGTGTTAAATCAACCTAAGTTCACGCATGTCACCCCTATATTCTTCTGTCTGCACTGGCTCCACATCGCAGCACACATCAAATTCAAATCACTGGTGCTGGCTTATCAAGCGGCCAGAGGAACTGCTCCCCCTTACCTCCAGACACTCATCACACCCTACACCCCAGCCAGACCCCTCTGCTCCGCCTCCTCTGGCAAACTGACTGTCCCATCCCTCCGGGCGCCCGGCCGCTGCTCCTCACGGTCTCGCCTCCTCTCTGTCCTGACCCCTCGGTGATGGAATGATCTTCCGCACTCGGTCAGGACCGCGGAATCACTTGCGATCTTCCGCAAGAGACTCAAAACCTACCTTTTCGGGCTCCGCTACCACGGAATTCTGTACATCTAGCCAATTGTCATTACCACTGCCTACATGTTTAATACTGCATTTTGTATACACTCAGTGGCCACTTTATTAGGTACACCTGTACACATTCTCGTGAATGCAATTATCTAATCAGCCAATCATGTGGCAGCAACTCAATGCATAAAAGCATGCAAGACATGGTCAAGAGGTTCAGTTGTTCAGACCAAATCAGAATGGGGAAGAAATGTGATCTAAGTGACTTTGACTGTGGAATGATTGTTGGTACCAGACGGGGTGGTGCTGCTTATCTCATGGGATTTTCACGCACAACAGTCTCTAGAGTTGACAGAAAATGGTGCGAAAAACAAAAAACATCCAGTGAGCGGTAGTTCTGTGGGTGAAAACGCCTTGTTAATGAGAGAGATCAGAGGAGAATGGCCAAGCTGACAGCAAGACGACAGTAACTCATAATAACCACGAGTTACAACAGTGGTGTGCAGAAGAGTATCCTTGAATGCACAACACGTCGAACCTTGAAGTGGATGGGCAGAAGACATCGTTGTAGGCATCTGCGTAGGCATCTGCGCAGAAGACCACACCGGTTCCACTCCTGTCAACTAAGAACAGGAAAGTGAGGCTACAGTGAGCACAGGCTCACCAAAACTGGACAGTTGAAGATTGGAAAAACATCGCCTGGTCTGATGAATCTTGATTTCTGCTGCGACAGGCAGATGGTAAGGTCGGAATTAGGCGTAAACAACATCCATGCATCCATCCTGCCTTGTATCAACAATCCAGGCTGGTGGTGGTGGTGGTGTAATGGTGTGGGGAATGTTTTCTTGACACACATTAGGCCCCTTAATACCAATTGAGCATCGTTTAAATGCCACAGCCTACCTGAGTCATGTTGCTGACCATGTGCATCCCTTTATGGCCACAGTCTATGCATCTTCAAATGGCTACTTCCAGCAGGATAATGCGCCATGTCACCAAGCACACGTCATCTCAAGCTGGTTCCACGAACATGACAGTGAGGTCAGTGTGCTCCAATGGCCTGCACAGTCACCAGATCTCAGTCCAATAGAGAAATCTTTGTGATGTGGTGGAACGGGACATTCGCAACATGGATGTGCAGCCAACAAATCTGCAACAACTGCGTGATGCGGTCATGTCAACATGGACCAGAATCTCTGAGGAATGTTTCCAGCACCTTGTTGAATCCATGCCACAAATAATTCAGGCTGTTCTGGGAGCAAAGGGGGGTCCTACCCAGTGCTAGAAAGGTGCACCTAATAAAGTGGTCACTGAGTGTATGTTTACTTGTTTAAAACTTTCTCAAAAAACCAAAAACATTTTACCAACCTTTTCCTTCCCGGTGTTACAGGTATGGTATGCAGCTGCCAACAATGATGTATATCGCTGTATTACTGCACTGTTACTGTATCTCTTGTGCGAACAATGATTGATCATACCATGTATTAATGCACATCTTGTAAGTCGCTCTGGATAAGAGCATTTGCTAAATGCTTAAAATGTACGTGTAAAATGTAAAATACGTCCAAAGAATGCAAGTAATGGTGACGAGCACCCCATGCCTAAGGCAAACCATGGTGGTGGATCTTTAATGCTTTGGTGTTGTTTTGCATCCACAGGCTATGGGGCCCTTATTAAAATAGATGGAACCATGAACTCCAGCATGTACATTTTGTCCAAAAACCTGTTCCTTCTGCCAGGAAGCTACACCTTGGCCACAGATGGACCTTCCAAAAAGACAATGATCCCAAACATACGTCCAAAGAAACTAAGAAATGGTTGATAGAGCACAAGATCAATGTCCTGACGTGGCCTTCTCAGTCTTTAGACCTGAATCCAATTGAACATTTGTGGTTTGAACTCAAAAAAGCAGTCCACAAACGTCAACCCGAGAATCTGAAGGAACTAGAAAAATTCTGCATGGAGGAATGGTTGAGGATCCCCCCCAAGAAGTTCCATAACCTCGTACGACACTACAGATGGTGACTACTTACTGTTATAATGGCCAAGGGAGGAATCACAAAGTATTGATAACAGGGGTGTTAATATTTGTGATTCTTGTTTTTTCTGTTAAAAAATATAATTTGTGAACCTTTTGTTTGTGGTTCGTGCTAATGCATTATTATTAAAGAATATAATTTTCTGCATTTTTTGACCATAAAATATACCTCATTGCTTATATAATATATTTTATACAATATATTTTGTTCATCTTTATCAAGGGTATGAATAAAAACAGAGCCTACTGTAAATGATTGCTTAGGACCGAATGCTAGTCAGCCAGACCCACCCCATCTACATGCCTCCACAAGTTGACCCTGGATCAGTTTTAAGGTTTTTGTATGCAAGTATTGGCTTTAGGATTGGGTTGGGTAAGCTGATCCAGGATTTGCTGCTGGGAGTTAGGAAGCTGTCAAACCTTAGCACTAATCACTGCCTTTAGCACCAGCTCTTGAGTGGCAACCACCTGGAAAACGAGACTTGCTGGAGACGCTCTTCCGGCAATACACTAGTCGCATAAAAATGGAAAGTTGTGGCGTTATAACTGTTTTACGTTTTTTCTTAAATTCTTTTCTGCCGAAATGTGGTTTGCGTTTGGTAAAACTGATGGCAGCATATTCGAGGAGGCAAAGTCTGCCCTCACATCAAAGCACCGTATCTAATCTCTCTGGTTAAGCAATGAAAAAATAAAAGTTAAACAGTCTACAAAAACAACAGCATGCGAAAAAAAACGGTCTATTAATGACGTAAAATGTCCCATATGGCTGCAGTCACTGTGGACCACATCATCCGGTGTTCTGCTGACGTTCCTGAATCGGAGGTAAGAGAGTCCAGTGAAGCAGGTTGCATTGGGGAGCGATCAGATAACCGATCCCACAGCCAGTGAGAATCAGCTCTGCTCTTGCTAATGCTGTCTATACACTATTGGCTAATGCTGGCTTCCACGCTCTCTACGACTCTACAAATCCTGCAGGATTCTGATATCAGAGATACTATTTCTCCTGATATCGCTCGTCTTTGTCATCGTAGTACTGCGCACACTTGGCGATGTGGCGAGGGCACTTGTGTGCTGGCATGAATGGACAAGCCCAAGAAGCGGGTCGGACAGAGTTTGGACAAGAACGTGGTCGGGATAGAGGCAGGCAACATGGGCTTTCAGTTCTGCAGAGAGAGGTGGAGGAGGATTTTCAGACTCCACTACCACTGAATTCTGTACATCTAGCCAATTGTCATCACCACTGCCTACTTGTTCAATACTCCTTGTATATGTATCCCTGCTTACTCCTCATAAAAATAAATAAAAAGATAAATAAAATGTACTAACCTTTTCCTTCCCAGTGTTACAGGTATGGTACGCAGATGCCTGTGATGTCTATCGGCTGTATTACTGCACTGATCTCTTGCGCGAACTATGATTGTTCCTACCATGTATTAATGCACATCTTGTAAGTCGCTCTGGATAAGAGCCTCTGCTAAATGCTTAAAATGTAAAGTGTAGGTGGGAACTAGCATAGATCCGTTATTAGTCAAAACAGAATCATACTGTTGTAGCTAGCTAGCTATATTCACATACTACTATGATTTATTATATTTAGGCCATATGTGTTGTCTCTGGCTGGAGCTGCCTTGTGTATATTTTTTAATTGTAAAAACATAATTTGATCAATCAATCTAATTGTGACTGTGAAACATTGGCTAACAGCAATATCAGCTGGCTGCTACAACATGCTGTCATCTACTGTACACTGGCTCATTGGCTATTGCCAGTTTCCGTTCCCATAATCGGGATGTCCCAGACGACTCAAAGACTGGATTGTGTCGCCGGCCCTCTCACATTATGAGATCATCAGTCCTGACCGAATGTGCCAATCAAGCTGGCGATTTTATCCCGATCATGAAAATATCAGCCATGCAAATTGTGGCTAAATCAGGGCTGAAATCTACCACAGAATTACAGAAGAGTTGGTCCTCTTAGAATGGTAATAGCTTGTCTGAGCATCTCTCTGGCACTCCACACCAGCAGGTTATGGGCGTAAGTTCTCAACTGCTTTGTTTACCCTTTCGTGAAAAAGCCCATATCAGATAGCTTTGTTATCGAGGTCACTAGAATCAGGTTTATTCGGCATAGTGAGATGTGTTATCACTGCAGTAATAAAGCACACCAGGCCATAAACATAATCTAGCCTACACACAATAACAGTATGAGTAGGTGCTTATTCAGATTTCTATAGAGATAGATTCATTATGAAGAAGATAAAGAGCCTTTATAGGATGGTGGGGCAAATACTAGGGAGGAATTATTTAAGATCTGTCAAAAAACATTCAGGTCACCTGTACACACCCACCTGTGAGGTCACTCTGTGTACACTCATTCTAGTGAGCTGTATATACTCATTCTAGTTAAGCCGTATCCGCCTAATGCATTATTCTGTATAAACATGGTGTGTGCCTAGCCACGTAACACACGCATTCACACTCAACCAACCTTCAGTCTGACACTTCCCTCTTATTGGAAATAAGAGAAACAATAGGCAAATTATGTATCATTGGAAAGAGCATGAAATGATCTTAATTTGGGTGTATAAAGTGATGTGTTATGCCCAGTCACAAAAAAGTTGCAATTGAAAATCATATGCAAATTATGAAAATATGTATTTGTACATAATTTATAATAATACATAATTTTTTGAGATATATGATATGTCATATCAATTAAAAGTTTTTAAAAATTAGTGTTATTATAAAACATATGTGTGTGAATTATGTACAAATAAATTCGTACAATCTTACATTTATTTGTCACATCTACATTTACATGTAACCATTTTTAAATTTGGCGTTAAGAGTTATTTTCAATTAATTGAGTTCGTATCATTCTCTGTAATGTCACAAGTTCATCACATTCTTCATTTTGTTATTAGTTTAAATTTTTTGCGTGCCTATTGTTTGTTGTGTCTGTTGGGATCCTGTTGACTTCCTACTGACTCTCTGAAGTTGCACAATTTCATCTTTGTATTATGAGCTTTGTTGTAAACAATGCAAGCATTTAGGATAGCGATATCAAGCATGTACCAAAGTATTTTATAGTACCACTTTAGTGACTTAGTTTGTCTCTTGTAACAGGCAACGTTTTTGTCAGTCTACACCCCTCGTGTTTGTTATATAATGATACAGTAATTGGACGTTGCACCTCAACACACATTTCAATTTCATTGAATTTCTGCTACGGATTTTCCGTAGGGCGGCGACTGTAGTGTTTACGCCAGGGGTGTCAAACTCATTCCATTGAGGGCCGAGTGTGTGCAGGTTTTTGTTGTAACCAATGCACTACACCAGGTGATTTCAATTAGTTCCACTCCTTTGTTGAAGAACTGAGCTCATTAGTGAAATCACCTGGTGTAGTGCATTGGTTGCAACAAAAACCTGCATACACTTGGCCCTCGATGGACTGAGTTTGACACCTGTGGTTTAGGTGGTCTACGGAAAATCCCGCAGTTCAGCAGGTATGGGCTAGAGGTGCACACACTCACCTCCATCCACAGCCTGGCCAGGTGCAGGCGAAGGGCTTCTCTCCGGTATGCCTCCGCAGGTGGGCCTTCAGGTGGCTGCTCTTGGTGTACATCTTCGTGCAGCCGGGGAAAGTGCATTTGTGCATTTTGATAAGGTCCGCAACCGGGTTCTTCTGGAACTTCTGCCCTCCGACCAGGAGGCCCACGCCCTGGCCCCCGACCCCACCTTCTCCCAGCCCCGCAGGTTTGGCGGCGATAGGGACAGGCGCGATGCGGACAAACTTGGACGACACGTTTAGGCTGGCAGAGGGCACCAGCTGCGGCACAAGGGCAAAGGTCTGTCCTTGGATGTTGACCAGCAGCTGGGCGATTTTAATGTCTGAGGCAGGCTGGGGCGGGGGGCCGGGGGTGGCAGGACCAGCACAGGAACTCTGCTCCTGTTTGATTTGGATGGGCTGAATCTGCAGGATGACCGGCATCCCACCCCCGTCTGCCGAACCTGCATCCTTTTCCACTCCGTCGATGACTTCAGAGCTCAGGCTCAGCTTGGACTGTGTGCTTTTGGTCTCGTTATTGGCAACGACAACGGCACCAGTGGTGGACTGGGTCTGAGCCGCGACCTCCGAAATCTCCGAGATCTGGCTGCCCTCCTCCGACCCTCCCCCATCGCATGGCTCCTGTTTCATGGCGACCACTTCCATGTTCTCCTCCAGGAACTCCTCAATCTCCTCCAGGGTGGGGTGGAAGGGCCCGCAGTGGTCCTCCAGATCGGCAGAGAAGATGGGAAAGTCAAAGCTTTCCTCCTTCACTGGCAGGACGTGGGAGTCCCGCCTGGACTCCCATAGGAAGCTGGGGAGAGGGGTGGCACCCCCAGCACTACCCAGCGAGGTCTGGGACAGCAGGAAGTCCAGGATGCTGTCCTGGCTCTCAGCACTGGAGCTGCTTCCATAGCTGGAGCTCAGCACCTGGGAGTCCGGGCTGGAGCAGGACCGCAGGCTGGAGGCATCGCTCACGTCGTCCTCTGAAAACGGCGAGGGCAGCACCTGGTAGCTCCCCGCGTCGGTCACCATGTCCAACAGGTGGTATGCCGGTGGGGAGCCACCATATGGCAGGAAGGTCTCCTCGCTCGCTAGCAAGTGATCCACCATTCCTGGTGCGGCCAATGAGAGCTCTCTGCTTTCCCCTGTCTGATTGTGCCACTTGTGTGTTAACTGGTTTGTTGAGATGCTTGTGCTTCTGTCCTTCCCCTTCCTGGGAAAGAGGAAGAACCAAAAACGGGGGTAACCGACAAGGACACCACTTGACGAAAAGAAATACTAATAATACGTTTCCAGTGAAAACCTCTTCAGAAAGAAAGAAAAAGTGTAGTGTAGGAACCCACCAAGGACAAACAGAAAATGTTTACTGCATTAAAGAAATACTGTATCCCAGGAAATACCTACAGAGAGAGAAAGAGATATGGTTAACTCCAAAGGATTTTGTAATATAATTTGATACTGTGCGTGTCTGTATCGTGTGTATGCTCGCATGCTATTCGCCAATACATTTGAAGTCTAATCATTCCAGAAATATCCCAATGATTCATAAATATTGTAATCATATTCAAGTCCTTTTGTGAGCAACCACTGTAATAACATGGTAATAAGTATGTGTCAAGTAAGCACGCACAAGCTACTCCAAGGAAAACGAATGTACTTTGTGCATTTATAGGTAAACCTTTTTAATAGCAAATGTGCATTCTTAACGCGGCTTATATGTGTTATATAAAGGATAAAATTCAACATTTGTGATGAGATTAATTTTCCTCTACCAAGAGATCAGGGAGAGAACAGTAAATACTACAGCAACACAGGGAAACCTGACGAGTTTTTTCAGCGTTTAAGTAAGGATGCACGAAATATTAATTAAGCTGCATTGATCCTGTACACTATTCTTTTCAACGTTCAACAAATATCAGCGCTTGGTACTACGTATGAAAAAACACGGAATGTTGAGCGTGTTTCCATTTCAAGTTCACAGGCGGCTGCTTTGCAGGCAAGGTTGAGCGGTTACTCGACCAGCACACATGGTGATCACATTCCTCTACTTACGTTTCAATGAGTCATCATAGCCAATTACCAAACCATATTTCAAGTTAACACCGTATCTTTCTATATTATTTACACCCGAAGCGGTATTTTCGCTATCAGTAGCATACATTTCGTCCAATTCAATTCTAAATTCCTTGGTTGTCCTATATTTTTAAATTCCTATTTAATCCATCATCACAAACTCTTTCTCTGATAGAAAACTACTTGCATGAAATACCCTGAATATCATCTCTCAAAGTACGCGCAACAAACAGTACTATAAATCCCTGAATGAGTATTCTTTTCCACGCTCTCTAATAATTATTCACCGCAATTGAAAAAAAAAATCTTCCCCCATAATTATAGAAATAACATTTAGCTAAATCCGTTTTTTTTTAATGTAATGAATAGTCGAGATTGTATGACAGTTCACAGAGCAGTGCGCCCCCCTTCTCCGGCCCCCTCCGCTATAAAGTGACCGATAGTAACCCGCCTCTGAAACTGTCATCATAATTAACACAACACACCGCGTGCGGCAGGCAAGAGCAGCACAAGCCTTTAAAAACGCGTAAATCACCTTCACTCGCTACAAATTATTCCAAAATCATAATCTGCCATGCATAGGCTATGTGCAAGCTACGAATATAATGAGAATCAATACTTACCATTTTAACACCGTATGCGACATTGCTATCAGGATTATCTAGATTATAATGTATGTAAATGATTGGAATATGTGGTTAACTATCTAAATTGTCGCGAGTTTGCGAGGTGTGATTGAATGAACACATTCCATGTGATCTGAAAATCATAAGAGTGAACAGAAAATGCTCAGCCAATGGTACCATTTAATGCCACAGGCACGGAGCAATGTAAACACGTTTTCCACCGCTGCAGTAATCGCTAAGCAGACCACACTGACTGGTTACTAATACAAGCGAATCATTTCCTTTTTTGTTGTCCACTGTTCTCCAAAGACTCCAACTCGTAAAATGGTCATTCATCTTAGCGATTCTCTTAATAGACTCTTTAAAATCACCAATTTGTTGCTAAACCGTATAGTTGTTTGCATAACTTAAAACGCTGCGATACTATTTTCATAGCAACGTTTTCGTACCACCACTCTCTACAATTCTGAGCATGTGTCCTGTCCTGCCTTGGCGTTAATGTATCGCGCACTTCCACTACCATACAGCCTGCACACCCTTCGACACATGCGTGGGTAAGGACAAACCCAGGACTCCACAGCTACAACGTAAACATGTTTTCATCCAACGCTCAGCATGCTGCAGTGTGTGCTAGGGGGGAAGACGCACGCCCCTCTCCATTTACCAGGATCTTTGGGAAAAATGCGAGCACAACGTTTGCAAATAACTCGTTATATCCAGTCTTACCTTTATTTTTTTAAATCGAAAAATCCTCTAAATCCTTGCCGCCGACTGAAAAGAATAGTGTATCGTGAGTGTAGTATTTGCCCTTGAGATGGGCTTCGCGCTGATATGCGAAACGTCGCCTCACAGACTGTGACTCGTTGCTCTGCACCGTGTTGTACTATATTACTATCACATGACTGTTAGTGTGCGCGTTATAAGAGTAAAATTAGGGATAGTCTCCTGAAGGCTCGTCC
The DNA here is from genome assembly GCA_029706075.1 of Aldrovandia affinis. Taxonomy (NCBI): domain Eukaryota; kingdom Metazoa; phylum Chordata; class Actinopteri; order Notacanthiformes; family Halosauridae; genus Aldrovandia; species Aldrovandia affinis. Next base: position 2,641,713 of record JAINUG010000075.1, on the reverse strand, counting down.
TCGCTGTGCAACCTGATTGGCCGGTGACGCCTGGAGGCCGGTCTCCGCATGTGTCGTCAGTTGCAGAAACTGTCTGAATAGTTAAATTGAGGACAGCCACCGCTAGCTTTTCCTGTTGCATGAATCTGCCTTTTCAATTTCCCTGTGTCCATGTCGGTACTGATGTTGACATTTCTCTACGGACAGAGATGATACCAATTAAAATATTATAAGAATTAGTGTCATTCTGGAAAGTCGTGTTTTTTTTTCAAAGGGGGGAAACGTAACATTGCATTTACTACTTTTTGATCTTGTCCTTTTCTGTCCCTTCTTGGTTGGATTTTTGATGACGACTGCCTCACATATGAAAAAATTGAATACATTAAAAAAACGACTTCGATTAGATTCGATTTCTTTGATTCTATTATTTTATGTTATGTGCTAGAATCTCTGCAGGTGTACTTTAGATCATTTACAGCAGGATCAGAGGTCAACTGCCCCTAATCTGTACTGCATTCCAGCTGTTCATGCACACACACAGTCAAAGATAACTTGCCAATTTCAAATATTTTTGTGAGCGGCTGTTATTTAAAGTTGTCCAAGTGGTAGCTAAGGAAACGGAAACGGAAGGACACAACGTGACAATGCTACTGGTTGTCTCTACATCATTCCGCATATAGCTCTTATGGGTGTTTTGTCTCTACTTTAAGGGTGGCCAACATTGGTCCTGGATTGCTGCACTCTTCTGCAGCCCACCTGTAGAATGGCTGCTTTAACCGACACCTCCACTTGTGCATATTTACATTTACATTTTTATATTTAGCAGATTAGCTTATCTGTACTTACACCGTTTACATTTCTTTACATACAACCCATTTATACAGCTGGATATTTGACTAAAGCAATTCAGGTTAAGTACCTTGCTCGAGGGTACAACAGCGTTACAAGTCCAGTTCCCTAACCATTACACTACACTGCCGCCATATTTAGCTACAGTTGGTATCTAGGAGGTGCATTCTAATGTGATGGGGGAAGCATCGTTCATTACAGTATGTCTTTGGAATAATAAAAGTTATAATTCATTTTATTGACCTTTACACCTTTTACTTTCGCAAAGGTTCCTGCTGGATTGAAACTGGGAAATGCAAATGCTTGTTTGCGGCTCTGCTCTACGGGAGTATTGTGTCACAGTGACAAAAGGCAAACATCCCCATTGCTCAACTCCAAAAAATCCCACTTTTCAAGTACCATATCGAACGGTGTGTGAGAGACCGAGTTGAGCAACCTGAGGTGTATCTGAAGGCAATGTGCATGTGGAAAAACCCAAGACCACATTCCGGTACAGCTAAATACAGGCTAGTGCATAGAGCAACGTAATGCATGTGAGTGAATATTTTTATTCCTTCTTGTTTTTCTACATTGAAGAAAGTTGAACAATGAAAACAATAATGAAAGGGGAAGCAAGACGAAGAAGAGGTAACACTGCAAAGCGTGAAACAATACATGCAATCTTAACTACTAGAGAGGGCTGTTGCCTTGAACCTTAGAAGCAGCACTTATGTATTGAGCATGTGTCCAAATCTCCGTACGGTATTTTCCCCCTAGAGTCCCTGGGCTGCTTTCAACTAAACAATAAGAGTCAGCTGGTTTTTTTCCCTTGTGAGACACATCACTGCTCGATCTTCTATCTCTACCTTCCTACTGTTGCTTTAAAAGTGAAAAGACTGAGCACTGCCTCGTGTATGAGGTCGATGCCTCTTTTTGCTCCTCTCTCTGTTGTTCATGCTATAACGAGAGGGACAGTGGTTTTCTTTGCAGCACAAACAACCTGAAAAGCTTAAGCGAGGACCTTCCACCGATCGAATAGATTTGCCTAACAAATCAATTTCATTTGTATAGCGCTTTTTTACCTGCTTTTTGAGGTGTTCCGCTCGGCAACAGGAAGCTTAATTGTACAAAATGTACTACCTGTGTACTATACTTTGTATTTGTGTGTATCACACGGATACAAATCCCACAAAGTACAAGAAACCACCTATTCAATCAGTGTGTGTGTGTGTGTGTGTGTGGGTCTCAGCTTGGCTTGGCATAGTCACTGAGTCAGGTGATCGGTGGGGTGAGCACATATGAGGATGACGTACTGTTCCCCCCTAACAGAGAGTTCAGAAACGTTCCACTTGTGCCCACTATCTGGCCTCGGACATAACCAAACAAATCACATAGCTGCACGTGAAATAACGCCAAAAAACAGTAATGCGTGATTAATTTAGTGGAAGTAAAAGGCCAATATCCTTTTTGTGCATGAGCTATATGCGCAGGTTGCGCACATTGTTTGAGAGAGTAAGACCTTCCCGAGACAGGAAGATTTTCAAAGGCACCGAATTAGAAGTGCTGTGTTTGGACTGAAGGGGAATCACAAGGGCTACTACAGGTCAATGCGGTGGGTCAGGGTGGTCATTTAGAAAGGCCTATCACAGCACGCAGCTTGACGGGGAAGGGGCCCCACATACGTCCCAGGCCCGGAAAACAGGGGACTGGGCCACGCAGCGGAACATGCTCAAACGGGAAGCCGGCAGCCTATTAAAACGCTCGCAAATGGGCTGCTGGCTTCCTCACACTCTTGGGCGCAGAAGGCGTGATCACAGCTATTCCGGGAGCCAGCAAGCAATTAAGTCTCTCCAAGTAATTGGTGGCGTGTTAGCGGATTTTGCTTCTCACCACGCTCACGCCTTGTGGACCAAACGAAAATAGATCCTGTGTGCTAGCTGGCCTGCGCAGGATATGTTTAATTTCCATACTTGCGGGTGAAAGTGGGAGAAAGGAGGGGGGTGGCGGGGGAACCGGCTGGAACATTTCAATAAGCAACCTAGGCCACCACCACCGTGGACTCTCCCCCCAAAGTGACCATTCGAGGCCTACTTAATGGTTTATGCACCACAATACATCCAGCTCCACGCCTCCACAAGACACAGGTTTCCACAAGTTGAAGCACAGTCTGGTCCCGCGAAGGTACAGTGCGAGCACTCGCCGCCTTGTGACGTCAATGCCGCGTTACTCAAAACACTCCCTGGCGCAAGTAAACATGGAAAAGCCGCACTGACCTCTTGACCCCTGTCGTAATGCAGATTTAAACATCTGCAGGCTGTGCTGTTTCTGTGCATTGCTTGCATCCTCTTTAAAGGATTAGACACTTTCCCTTTGCCCCACTTCCTCGTTAGTGTGGGGCATGCACTGGACTCGCGGTTCGTTTCAATTAACTCATTAACACCTCGGGCACAGAGCAGGCGCCTTCACATAAAGAAGACCAGCATGGGAATCAACGCGTGAAACCCCCGGACCTGCAAAGGCCTTGGGCTGCATCAGAAACATTGAACTGTCCTGTCCAATATCATTTTTACTTACATTTACATTTTAAGCATTTATCGACACGTGTACTGTACGCGTTGTGGGCCAGTCACACACGGGGGATTTATTATATTTGAACTAGGTCATTACATGACTCACTGACAGAAAATATGGTATAATTCTAACAATTCAATTGCATCCTTAACTCGCACAGCAAGACTGAAATAAGAAAAGGTTACTTCTTTTGTTCTTTTGTCTTGAGCAAGATAACGACCCGAAACACACCTTGAAGTTGTGCAAGAACTATCTGGTGAAGGGGGAACGTGAAGGACAACTCAAACCTTCAAAAGGACCTGGCCTGCCCAGTGTCCAGACTTCAATCCCATAGAACTTGTATGGGATGAACTGGACAGAACAGTCAAAGCAAAGCAACCCACAAGTGCTTCTGGGAGTTGCTGCAGGAGAGCTGGGAAGACATATCGGGTGATTTCCTGCTGAAACTTATTAACCGAATGGCCCGTGTTTGTGAGGCTGTTATCACAGCAAAGGGTGGCTATTTTGAGGAATCCAAGATAAATAAATAAAAAAGTATTTAAAGAAACTTATATGGTGTAAAACATTGTCAATTATGAGATAAACCTAGTTTCCAGCAGGTGTACTCAAACCTTTGACTGGTACTGTAGACTCGAACATGGTTATTTTATTCTCTCCTGGGGGAGAACAATACACTCAGAGGAGATTCCAGACTTGAGCAGCTTACCAACATTGGCCAAACCTCTGGGGCTCCGTTCAGGGGTGTGTTTATACTCCAAATCAGCATTTGTTACCCTGTTCCTGAAATGCAGAAGGATTCATGTGAACTACATTACATTACATCATTTATATGATTAATTTCCTTGGCCGACAGAAAACCTGCACTGTTTACATTTCACATGCCATCAACTGGATGTATACTGAAGCAGTTCAGGGTAAGTACATCGCTCAAGGATACAGTGGCACTGCCCCACCTGAGTTTTGAACTGAGTTACAAGAACCGTTCCCTAACAATCATACCACACTTCTACCACCCCATAACATACATGTCATACATGGTGGTGTGGATGGCCTGAGTCACCATATACAACTGGATAGAGGAGCAAACACTAATGCCACCATATCAGTGCAAGTGCAAAGTGTCTGAGAGTCCCAGAGAGGCAGGCAAACCTGTAAACTCCATCCAGAATGTACTTGGTTCCAGTCGCAGTCCCACAGACTGTAGTTAATCAACAAAACACATGGACTTTTTTCTGCGTGTCATTGCCACCCCCCCCCCCCTCCCCCCTCCCTTTGATTGTCAGTGTTCTTGTTGTTGTAAATGTTTAAAAATTAATGCAAAAATAATTATTAACAAACCCATGGGGAAGCATGGTCTTTTGCACATTTCCAGATGGACCGAAGGAAGACGTTTTATTAAGAAGTTGCACCAGTATATTCAAAAAAAAAAATATTTAGAAAAAGTACAGCAAGGACATAAATGCCAAAATGTACATCTGCTATGCCAAGTGTTACTGCAATGACTGTATCTGGCGGAAAGCTCTGCCAGGAGGACTGTTGCCCAATGTCTGACACGAGAGAACAATCGTCCTTAAAGGGAAATTGCCTGCAATTATTTCAGCAAATAATTGAAAGAAAAGAATAGGGAAAAGTGCATGAAATGAGAAAATAAATATGCAATGTAATGTAATGTCCAGAACTATCTAATTGAATGCTCTCTTAACCCACAACTGATCCAGGACATTGTTCATTTTACTAAAGTACACACTGACCAATGGCATGACTTGGCGTGTCTTTGCACGTCTTTAATAATAAACATAATAATAATATTATAATCATGTCGTTTATTTGTGTTGTTATTATTAATACTAATGTGTTATTAGTATTATTACCATAAATCATTTATTTTTTTATCAATTATTGTATTCTTTTCCTACCTGTGAACAATGTGTGACAATGAGACTCTTGTATATGGCCAAACGGCCAGACTATTTTATATGGTAGTTCCTGTGTCCCTGTGTTGGAAGGGTAGCAGTGTCTCTATAGTAAGTAATGGGTGCAGATTGTTCATGGTAATGGTGACACTGGCCAGGCCCTATGGGGAAAAAAAGGCTTGACAGGAGAGACCTGCATGCTTTAAAAGTGTTAAAAATTGGGTCTGATCAACTGTATGTGGAGGAAGCTGTCCCTACAGACTTGGTTGGAGATGAGGAACTTCAGGGCCTGGAGGGCATCCACACAGAGATGGCATATGATGTAAGATTAGGCTGTAGCACCCAGAACACTCCAAATGACTGCAATGCCCAGCAGGCTAATGCCTACCATGCACTTTGTAGATAGATGTTCCCCACGCACCCAGCTTTTCCAGCTTTGAAAAGAGCCCTGGGAGTCATTTTGTGCAGGAAACCTTTTGGCACCGATAGAGGAATGTAATAACTGATATTGAGACAAAAGGAAATGGAAGGCAGGCGGAGGGGAGGGGGTAGGAATGTCTTTATTAGCAGATCCTGTAATAAAGTCTCACGGTCAATGTCCGACTTGAATCATGAAAAAGAAGATACATCTATTTTCACAGAAAAATAAATGTACGCTAATGAACGTCAAATTTCCCTGTCAACTTTCTTGCTGAACTCGCTGATGAAGGTTGCCAGACTGAAATATTTGTTATTTGTCAATACAGTGATCGTTTGTGATTTGATCAATTCTATTTTTCAATATATCGGCATTATTATTAATTATTAATAAGAATGTATTATTAGTATTATTATTATACTTTTTAAATCAGGAGAAACGTAGACAAATATGCTGTGCGTGCATTCATTTTATTTTTATTGCCAGAACCATTACATTTCAGCTATACAGTTTGGAATTCATTAAGTATGAGTAAAGATTGATTAAATCTGGATGACTATGCAAGCTCTTGCTGCCACTTCAACACAGCCGTTAAAAAGATGGCTCTCCTTTCTTGCACTTATATTTTACAATTAGCAGTGCTAGTTGTTGTGAATGGCAGTTTTATATTAATCATTATTTTATTTAACTGGGCACAAGAGATCAATATGGCAAAGAATAGAGGCATATGAAATATTTTGGTACCTTACAGTATATCATTATGTTATTTTTTTTATATCCACAGAGACTGCTTAATCCTTCTCTGAGAACATAATCACAACAGCTTCGCTCTTAACAGAGAACAAAGACATCTGTGAAAGTCATATTATTAGCAGTCCCAAAAATCAAGCCTCCCCAATTTCAAATATGTACAATTATTACACTCTACTTTTCCAGACTTTTCTATATTTTCCAAAAGTGCACAAATACTTTAGACAAATGTTTTTGTTTTTATTACTTTTCTGAATGAAGAAATGGGTATGGTTTGCATACTATTCCATACTCTTAAACATTCTTAAATACACTTAAGTCCTGGGTGGCCTAGCGGTTGACGCTGGCACCTGCAACCGGGGTTCGATTCCACCGGCAGTGCCAGATTAGGCTGTGACCGGGAGTGCCACTAGGGGGCGGCAATTGGCGGTCCGGCCCAGGGATGGGGGTGGGAAGCCGACATGAGTCCGCTGTGTGTAGGAGTGGCTCCGGAGTACCAGAGTTACGGTCGACAGGCTTAATGAGTGCTGTCTCGGAGGAGATGATACTTCGTCCGTGTCACTGCCGGTCACAGGGCTATGGCGGCGAACTCACAATATGAGGGGGGGATTGACATGAAAAATAGAGAGTGTAATTGGCTACTAAATTGGGAGAAAATTTGAGAAAATCAGAAACAAATTTTAAAAAAACAAGAATGTGCATTTTGTCGTGTTCCTGTAAGAAACCATTAACTATAAAAACATAGGGGAGAATATAGACATTTCATTGGACAACAGTATCATGTGTCATGGGAGACGGGACACGTAAAAAAAAAAAACCTTGATAACTGCCATTTTTAGAATGTGCCAAATAAAACATCTTCTGTCCAACACTTGCAAATACCATATGTACTATAACAAACACATTTTGATTTCTTTAACAGATAAAAAAAATTAAAAAAAATCCATTCTACAAGTGTGCTGCTTGGCCTGCTGAGAGAGAGAGAACTGAGACGCAGGACACAAGAGGCTGCGTCGCCCTGAAGAGAAGCGGTGTGCGCCATTACACGACCCAGTGACGCTCACTGTAGTTAAACCCTTCGCAATAAACCTGTTTAAAACCGACGTGTAATTTTTAAATTACACGTGAAGGCGGAGTATGTGATATTGCTGCTTAGACGTCATTGAAATTCAAATCTGCCCCCATAGATCAGGACGCCCTTTGGTGCCGTTACTTGTCTGTTGTCTGTTTGTGCGGAGGTTAATGTTTAGCAGTGTGCAGTAGCGTTGAGAGGGAGAGAGAGAGCGCTTCTGACGTGTGCAAATGTCAGCTTTCCCTTCATGTTGTAAGAATCAAGGGCAATTGGAAGATGATCCAGCCAAGTCCCCTTTTTTGGTTTCCTGACCCCAGGTTATGAAATACATGACCACGTTTGCTTCCAGCACTACTGTTGGCCAAAGCAGTTGGCTAATGCTACCCTCACAGTGGAGCAACGCTCATTAAAGTGGGGTTAGCGTGGATTTGGCCCTCGTTGTCCCTCTCTGTCCGGGCCAAAATTGGCTTAGGAAATCATGGTCAGGGGGTTAAGAATATGTAAAATAAGTCCTGCTGCACAATCTGGCGTCTGTTACCCACTATAATGTAAGCAGATTAGTTGCCTCACCAGAGTAATGTTGATTACAGAGGTGAAAATAGATGCACAACAGATAACATAAAATCAGCAACTAGTGGCAAAAAGGCAAAAAAGGTAGTGGAAAACATATTATATAAACACTGACAGCAATCAAAAACAATGTTCAAGCAAGCTTGTCTAGGAAGGGTTACATAATTTGTTTACAAGCAGACGACTGAATTATGCATCTTTACTAGAAGCAGTACTTTAAAATATTTGGGAACATTTATCAAGATGTATAAGACAAGGAGTATCATATCATAGGTAGTGTAGAACTATAGGCCTACTATAACAATATATAGGGATTTAATATTTACTATATTTACAGCAGGTATACGTTTGTGGATAGCTCAGGAATAGCACCACTAACCTTTCCAACTATTTCAAATGAATTACAGTTCAAGCCCTGCACTGCCATCTATCGACATTAGACGAGTACAAAAAAAATATATCGTGGAAAACGGTTGCCACGGTAACAGAACGCAAACAGCGTTCTTAGTTCCAAAGTGATCACGGAGAATCATTTCAAGCCACACGTGTGCTGCATCGATTAGAATCTCAAGAACAGCTAAAGAAAATACGCAATGCGTCTACTTTCTTGATACACTGCATTTCATCTCAAACGACTAGAAAGGTAACACCATTTTGAAAACTCAGTTTCACCAAACCAGCTGGCAATGGTCAAATGTGAACCTGGTATATGGTCCTGATAGCTCTAAATGTATTTACTCGTACAAATAAATACATATAATTAAACTGTATTGTAACGAGAACTGTATTGTACGGCTACAGCTAATTACGGATCACGAGTGATTGCGTTTATGAAATCAACAATGCCCGTCATCTATCTTTAAAACTAAGATTGTGTGACACCGCAGCACACATACCTTAGTGCAAACAAAACGTAAAAATAATTAATAGAATAGGTAGAAGTAGTCTCCTCGCAGACAGCTACGCATTTGATTCCGCAAACTTGCCTGGCGCTGTGCTTAGATAGCTACAGTAAAAGGTTCCCACCCGCAGTGTTACACATCGGCCTGATTCCGTTTTTGTCCTGTATCTCAGCTCACAAGATGTTATCGCCAGCGTCTTCAAACCCTCTGGTCCTTGCGCACCCATCTCACGGTAAGTGGCAGCGCTTTGTAATCTGTTAGCAATAACAGTATCGGTGAGGCTACTGCTTCCAGATTGTGATCTCGTCTTGTGGGAAAGGGAAGGCCTCACATTGCAGCTTGCACCGCACAAATGCAACGACTATTTAACCATTCCTTTAAATAGTGTACCAGCCCAGACAGGAAATAGAACGAGTAAAACGCTTTAAATGAGACAAAAAAAAAGAAAGAGACTATTTCAGTTACAAAACACCCAATGCCATTACTTGTATTTGAAGACATTTTATTTTTGGTATTAACTATTTTTGGTTCCATCAACAATGTTTTACAGAGCCAAAGACAAGCCAGGCAGGCCCCCTGTCTGTTTCCAAGTCTAAAAGGCATACCAAGTCTATGGTCTCAGGTGAAATATTGTCAATGCATTATTATGTAACATAACAATTCTAAAAATAGTTCGGAGCTCATCATGTTTAGACATATTTACATTTTAAATGTACTATTCTGCGTTATGTGCTGTGATCTCAGCCAGAAGCAGTATCAGATGTTGGGCAGAGTGAACAAAAGTTTTTGTATGGGCAGAGGGCGAGAGCGATGGGGAACAGTCTGGGAGGAGGAACCCCTTCACCCTGCCGGCCGACAGCAACATCTTCCTGCTCAGGAAGCAGGAACGGGAACGGAAGAAGCTGGTGGGTCTGAGCTCCCTCCGCCACGCTCATTGGATTAACTGGCAAAATCAAAAAAAAATGAAATAAAATTTAAAAAAAAAGTTGGAATGACTTCCTAAATGTAAGGCAGCGCTGCTTGCAACTCTTCATTGTTGTCCCCATGCTATCATAGTCATCATCAATCAGTGGTGGTAGTGGTAGTGTACATGCAGTTGTTTTGACATCTAAAGCACATTTGAATTCCTTATTTGAACATGTGTCGGGCACCATTTTAATAGGGGGTGTTGCAGAAAATGTATTGTCCCGTTAAGTGGGCGGTTGGGCTCAGAAAGTTTGGGAACCACTGGTAAAGACGTCCTTTGCACCCTTTCATAGATTTCAAAAGCCTCTCGCCCAAAATGGTTCCAAATCTCCGGAGTAGAATGTGTTCAGAGCCGATGTCGTGAACTTCGCTCATGTCACAGGAGCAGCAGAAGAAGCTGAAGATGAAGGTCCACGAGAGGGGCCTCTATGCGTCGCGGATGAAGGCCAAGCAGGCGGATCTTTGGCGGGAGCTGCGGACGGGGCAGGACGAGGGCACGGCCAACGGGAAGACCGCGGACCACCCTGCCTGGAAGCTGGCCATGATAAAGGGTACGCACATGATGCCACTTGTAAGTCGCTCTGGATAAGAGCGTCTGCTAAATGCTAGAAATTCTAAATTCTACGCGCGCACTGCACTCTACGTAACACCAATTTCTTTACATTTTGTTTCAGATTTTAACCCATTTTCTTCCAATTTGGTAGCCAATTACACCCGCAATTTTCAAGTCAATCCCCCCCTAGTAATGTGAGTTCGCTGCCATAGCCCTGTGACCGGTAGTGACGAAGGCGAAGCATCGTCTCCTCTGAGACGGCACTCGCCATGATGAGCCTAGATGGGCTGGATGGCCTGTTCTCATCATCATGTATTCTTACTCTAAATATGGACCTTGATAGTTCTGGAAAATACTGTGATCCGACAATGGGCACTTATATCACTGGGGGGCCATGGTCCTGCAGGTTTTAAAAACAGGGAACACAAACTGAATTTACGGGATGGCCCTTCGCTCCTGTAAACCCACATCCACAGTGCTTCCAAAAGTTCATCGTTTATTCTAAAGTGTACTGATAGTCCTGTTTCTCCTCAGATCGCAATATTGACAAAGAGAGCATCAATGAATTTATCAAGAAGAAACGGGAGATGTTTCTCTTGGAGGTAAGGCACATCACACAGGAGAGACTGTTAACTGTGCTTCCTCTGGCCCCCAGCTCAGCAGCCCTACACTGTAAAATAGAGTAGAGCACTGGGACGACGCACCACCACATTGACAAAACGTCACATTAATACCATAGGAACACATGCCACATCCTGTAAAAATGAACACAGTACAAAATGTTCCATAACTCCAGTAAAGCTAGGAATATGTGCAGCAGTGGGTATGAGAGCAATAGCTTATTACAGGAGGGAAAAACATCTTTCACGATGTGAGTTTGCTTAGATTTAATAAGATGCTGTTTTTATAGGTGGAATTGGAACAGTACAGTGTGTACCGTCCAAACAGAGCGGGACTTGTTTGGAACATCACATACCTCCCACCCCACTCAAATGCTTCCTGTATTTTTCCCTGTAAAAATTCCCATAAAATCCAGCATTGAGTCAATCACTGGCCTGTAACTGGAAAGTGGCATCTTCTCCAGATGTCCTCTTTCTTCCTGTAAACGGCGTTGGTGCAGGATGGAGCGCTCCTGTACAGAGTAAGCCCTCAGGTGCTGTTGCTGTCTGGTGTAGAACTTTGTCACATTGGTAAATCCAAATGCAGTGGAGTGTGATAACCTCTGTACTCATCAGGAGCCACAGCCAATGTTTGTAACAGAAGTTAAAGGAAAGTTTAATACACAGCCGGCCGTGGGAACAAACACATGTTACATGTTCACAGACAAAAGTCCTCTCTTATATGTTTGTGTGAGTCCCCCCCCCCATTGCATCTGCATCAATGAACACCCCATTCTCCCGTCTGACCCTTGACATCCCCCGCCTTTCCCTAGTATGCCCTGGCCGCGAAGCGAGAGGAAATCGATCAGCTGGAGAAACTGGCCACTGCGGAAGAGAGGAAGCTGGTCCGGGCCGAGAAGTTCCTGGAGAAGGACTCCATCATGTTCGATGAGTTCCTCAAGGAGAACGACAAGAGCTCGGTGGAGGCCATCAAAATGTAACCGCTAACCTAAGCCAGTCCAGCAACGTTGGGCTTCTTTCCTTTCGCGCCCACCCATTTCAGTCACACTCTGACGCTGACAGGCTTAAGCCATTTGCCAACTGATTTAGTCCCAAAGGTTTTGGTCGAAAGAGGCGGTTTAGTAGTCTAAAGAACAGATTCCTCCTCCGCAGCTTGCCCAGGGTGAAGAGTGGGCACCCATGCCATGGAATCTTCCATTCAGAATCTGGAAGGCCATTACCGCTTGTTGCGTCACAAGATCCTCTTTTTTTTTTTTCAGCCAGATTGTAGAGTGGGAGCAGATTTGAACATTGATGTGCACTGTGGCTTCTGACATCCTCTCTCGGCTCCGTTGCTTTGCATCCGCAGTGCTGAGCAGGAGACGAAAATCAAACAGGAGAAGGTGTCAGAGATCAAGAAGATTACAGCCAAAATGGTAGCCATTAAAAGGTAAGACATGGTTACAAATTAGTCATTTTTTTCTGTCACTTTGTAGTAGTAATAATAATAATAATAATCACCATCATCGTCATCATAGTTAAAATAATAAAACACGATTTTTATAGCATCGAATCCTTAAGACGGAGAAAAATTGTGTGTGTGCCATCCGCAGTGACATATCCAAGTGTGAGGACACCCTGAAGGAGTACTCCATGTACAAGGACTTCTTGTTCAAGCTGTCACCTCAGGAGTGGCAGCAGGAGCAGCAGGAGCGGCAGGCTCGGAGGAAGAGCGCACAGGGGGCTGACCCTGTCGCCGCAGACAAGGACAAGGGCAGGAAGACGGGGCAGCACGATAAAAGTACGCGGAGCGAACATCCAAGCCATACTGTGGCCGTTTGTGCCCATTCCCGTCGTAGCGCATGTTTTAATTATCGCTAGCAAGTTGCCCCCACCCCCAAAGAGTGTAGGAATAGCTTACAGTTACGTATTGTCTTGTGGTAGCTAGGTTGATACCTTATTTTGGTACTGTACGAGAGAGTGCTTGCTAGGTAGCGGATTGATAGCACTGACATTACCATTCCCTCTCAATTGTCTTGGCTACAGTGGCTAATGCTGAAGGAAAACAAACTGGCCGTATCTCACAAAATAGTGGTAATATGCACAAGGATATCTTGGATATCTAGGTCCCAGCTGGGCCTAGTAAGAAACTTTTGGGTAGGTTGAAAATCTATTATGATAAAAAAAATCTAAAATGATCCTTCAAATATCCCATTCAAACGAGTAGGGGTGGTTGTCCTGGTCAACTTCCCACAAAGCTGGCTCTCTAAATCCGGCCACCTAATTATCCCCTACATCTGATTGGCTGCATAATCCCTTGCATTCCCTCCCCACTTTGATTCCTTCAGGTCATCACTGACCTAACTGATTTAACTTAACCACGCCCTCCTCCACGTCTCCTCTCTCACAGGGGCGGAGTCCCGGGCCTCCACTTCCAGGAAGGAGCTGCCGCCGCTCAGGGACCCCAGGGTGGCGTCCAGGCACAGCCTTAAGACAGCCGGCGAGAGCCACAAACCGTGAGCGAGACACTCAGGGCCTTTCTCACTACTACTCATTTCAATCTCGCTACCGAAAATTGCAACGGCAAAATTGTGCTGTTGATCGCAGTTACACTACCGGTCAAAAGTTTGAGAACACCCCCATTTTCCAGTTTTTACTGAAATTTAAGCAGTTCAAGTCCAGTGAATAACCTGAAATGGTACAAAGGTAAGCGGTAAATAAAGGTTTAAAAAATAAAATAAAATATCTCGTATGCTGTCTTCCAGGAGTGTGGAACCTACGACCGAGGATGCCAGCTTGTCTGAGTTTGAGGTACGCTTTTGGTTCTTGTTTTTTTTGTTTGGGTGTGGTGCAATGCAGTTAAAGATATCAAGTAACAAATAGAGGCGCATGTTTTTGTACACCGTGTGTCTGGCTATACATAAGCTAATGCTCTCACCAACTCATTTGAATGCACTAATGCACTGTGTTTTGTAAGTCACTCTAGATAAGAGCGTCTGCAAATGAATGTAATGCAACACAATGCAAGATGCCTGTAGGTGTCGTTTGCCTAGCATAACCTGTGTGTATCATCTGGCGCCCCCTGCAGGACGAACCAGAGATGTACTTCACAGACCCCCAGCAGCTGCTGGACATGTTAACCGACCTGGAGGAGCAGAACCTGTCCCTGATCCAGAACTCCCGCGAGACCGAGGAGACACTGGAGGAGTTACGGCAGGCCATGGACCAGACACGCAAGAGGATGTGAGTGCCTGTGCCTGCCAACAACCTGACCTGATTTGAATGAGTTATTTTTCATAGGTTTTATAATTCAACAGCCTGCACAGCAGTAGCACCCCCATTTGATCAATTTTAGCAAATCATTTATTTATTTTGCTACTATGGTATTAATTACTTATTATGTCTTCTTTTATTGGACTGGCTTTTGGTAGTGCTGTGCATCTTGTCCTGCAAATGTATGAGTGCAATGCTGCTATTGGAATACCTCCACTGGGCATTTGTCCTTTTTTCGTTATGTTTTTATGTCACCATACGAGACATTCCCTGGCAGAAAAATTATGTTTTTTTATTAATTTAATTAGAATTAGAATTGACAGTGCCAGAAATAGCACAGACCCAGGAGACTGACCAGTGACGCGCTGAGGTCCCGTCTTACCCAAACCAAGTGTAACCCACAAAGCGCCTCGTGAGTGTGTTTGTCAAACGCACATTAACAAAGGGTCGAATGCACCAAAACACTTTCAACTTGAACTCTCGTTGACAGACAAGAAGCAAATAAACATAGGTAGAAAGATAGACATTTCACTTATAATCAATGGGAAATCAGTAGCATTAAGGAAGACAAGAACATAAGAATACATAACATTTTAAGCATTTAGCAGACGCTCTTATCCAGAGCGACTTACAAGATGTGCATTAATACATGGTATGATCAATCATTGTTCGCGCAAGAGATCAGTGCAGTAATACAGCGATGGACATCGTTGTTGGCAGCTGCATACCATACCTGTAACACTGGGAAGGAAAAGGTTCAGTACATTTACATAAATAAATATGAGTAAAAATACATAACGACGAGAGCGACCATTCAGCCCGTCTAGGCTCGTTTCTGCCCACAGACGAGAGGGTATCCAGCACTGCGTCGAGCCTGGACTCGAACACCCCCCGAGGATCTCTGGCTCTACTGCGCAAAGGGAAACGTCTGTCCTTCCGTCCAGCTCTCATTTGAACGGCGCTCCCTTCGCTCCCGTCTCCACAGGGAGCAGGAGACTGCACAGCTGCTGCAGCAGATCGACAGCATGACCCTCAACATCCAGAGGGAGGAGGCCAGGGCCGCAGAGCTGGAGATCCGGGCCCGCCTCTTCTCCTACGGCAAGTACAAGGAGGAGGACCAGGTCCGTATTTCAGTACATTATAAAACATTCATACACACACTTTTACATTCTGAGATCGCATGAACCGGATTCACCAAAAACAAGGGTGGTTTGCGCATCCTCGGTAATATTAAGATCACTGCAGTTTGTTACATGTTTATATTATATGTGACGCCTCGTTTTAGGCATGCTTGGATGTGCTAGTGTGTTGGATCGCCACTGCACTGTAGCCTGTAGTGGGTGTTGGATAACGGTGTCAAGAGATAAGGGGATTTAATTGGTGGGAGTCAGAGGGTGGTCATTTTATGGGGCCTTGAGATGGAAAGGTCTGGGAACCTCTGTTCCACAGCCTCTTCATAAAAGCTGTCGGCTTTTAGAAACCAGCTTTAGTCCCTGAAACCGCTGCAGCCGAGTCACGTTTTGAAAGGCGTACGGTTTAAATGTGGTGTGTTTAGCATTTTTTTCCCTCCATTTTTCTTGGCGGTTAAACTTACCCGAGCTCATCGAAACACAGCACAACTCAACAGAGTCGGAACTAGGGGTGGCAGGGAGCGAGGAGCAGTTCAAATGTGTCCATCCCTCTCCCAGGACAGCATGCTCGACTCGCTGGGCCAGAAGGTTGAGGAGGTGTACCGCAGCTGCGTCGGGGACAGCGAGGGGAACCTGAGCACGCTGCAGATGCTGACGGCCATCGAGGGCCGGCTGGGGGAGCTGCTGGAGAGCGTGGAGGCCATCCCGCACGACCGCATGCTGATGGCCGAGAGGGCCAAGGAGAGGGAGCGGCGGCTCAGGTGCGGCTTCGCCCGACCGTTATCCAGCCGAGCCATTCACAGCACTCAGACGCACCTTGTCAACGACCGCCTCTATTCATTTGTAACATTTGTTGGAAATGCTTTTTCTGCGACCAGTTTCGACAGAAGAATGTATTGGTTTCGACCACACAGCGTATACACAATAGGCCCCCGGAGGCACAAAGTGGTCACAGCAGGGCAGTTAGATCAATTTCCCAGAACAGACATTTCAAAAGTGTAGTTCTGCAACCCAAAAATAGTGGCATGAAAAACCCCTTCAATATTAGACCAGGGCCCAATAATTTTGGAAATATTTGAAGAGCATTTAAATAATTATTTGAAAATGGAGTACATTTAGAAAATACAGGAATATGTTTGAGACTAGAGTATTAAAAAAATAACTTGAAGCCTCCCGTTTATGGAAAACATCAAAAAATGTTGCCACATTCAGTCATAAAGGTCATTGCAAAGGCATGCTAACATTATGTTTACAGAATATAGTATGGCTTCGAGGAGATGTGTGAAAGCGATGTGCAAAAAACTGACTTTGAAAATAACTTTTAAGCCTAACTTTTTGAATTCTTCAAATACAAAAAAATATGCCAATACAAAATATTCCAAGATACTTCAAATACATCTAAAAATATAATGCGGAATGCAAATACTCAAACACCTGTGCGTTTAACCAAGGTCAAAAATGGAGACCATCTAATAGTTTAGCAGGTTTGTCTGCTCCATTATACATTTTAATCAAATAAAAAAACAACAAACACTGACTTGTTTGACTTGTGGCTAATCCCCAAACCTGGCAGTGAGGCACAGCGGGTAAATGGATGGAGCGAAGCGCCAAAAGTAATAATTACACAATCTCAAAAAGCGTCCTGACGGGAACATTCGGCAGCGGGGAAATGGCTGCTTAGCGGTCCTCCTCCGGCCGGCTCGTGTGGACGATGTGACGGTACGCTGTGCTGTGTCCGCAGGCTGAGGGAGGAGAAGATCTGTGAGCAGAAACAGCACCAGGAGGAGAGGCTCCGAAAGGCCCTGGAGAGAGCCCAGTCGGACATCACAAAAACCGTGAGTGACCGTTCACGCACAGACACAGGCACACGAGCAAGGAGATGGCTCACCCTGTTAAGACGCTGTTCCCGTGTGCGGATGGGCCCCACGGTCTGATATTGAGCGATAGTGTAGTATAATTGTTAGGGATCTGGGCTTGTAACTCAAAGGTTGCAGATTCAATCCCCAGGTGGGGCACTGCTGTTGTACCCTTGAGCAAGGTACCTAACCTGAATTGCTTCTGTAAACCCAGCTGTATAAATGGATTGTATGTAAGAAATGAAAAAAGTTGCTCGCTCTGGATCAGAGCCCAAATTATACAGGGTGGAGCATAGTTGGCCATAGTGTCGCCCGGGAAGTGAGTTTCAATTGGCCGGACTGTTTGTGGCAGATTGAGCACTAGCGCCCTCCTCTGGTTGATCAGTGGCACTCCTGCGACATGTTGACCGCGCAGCTCAGCTAAACTGGCAGCAGTTGCTTTGGAGGATAGCATGTACGTTTCTGTGCCCTGGCGGAGGACATTGCAGTGGTGAGACAGGCAAATACAAACACAAAATCATTCTTCAAGACCTGTGCGCAAGCTTACATACGGTAAGCTCCGTTTTTATTAATACCCTTGATAAAGATGAAGAAAAGAGATTGTATAAAATAAAGTAATGAGTTATATTTTATGCTCAAAAAATTCAGAAAATTATATTCTTGTTATCAGTACTTTGTGGTTCCTGCCTTGGCCATTATAACAGCAAATAGTCACCTTCTGTAGTGTCGTACGAGGTTATGGAACTTCTTGGGGGGATCCTCAACCATTCCTCCATGCAGAATTGTTCTAGTTCCTTCAGATTCTTGGGTTGACATTTGTGGACTGCTTTTTTGAGTTCAAACCACAAATGTTCAATTGGATTCAGTCTGGAGACTGAGATGGCCACGTCAGGACATTGATCTTGTGCTCTGTCAACGATTTCTTAGTTTCTTTGGACGTATGTTTGGGATCATTGTCTTGTTGGAAGGTCCATCTGTGGCTAAGGTGTAGCTTCCTGGCAGAGGGAACAAGGTTTTGGGACAAAATGTCTTGCTACATGCTGGAGTTCATGGTTCCACCCATTTTAATAAAGGTCCCAGGGCCTGTGGATGCAAAACAACCGCAAAGCATTAAAGATCCACCACCATGTTTCACCATAGGCATGAGGTGCTTTTCAACATTACTTGCATTCTTTGGATGCCAAACATAACGCTGATGTGCATGTCCAAAAAGCTTGATTTTTGTTTCATCTGACCACAAGACACGATTCCAGTTGTAGTTCAGATGTAGTTTGACGAATTCAAGATGCCTTTTTTGGTAAATTGTCTTCAAAAGAGGTTTGCAACTCTACTGTAAGGCCATTGTCATGAAAGTGTCGTTGAATGGTAGCTTTAGACACCTTGTAACCTCAAGATGCCAGGTTGTTTTGCAGATCTTGAACTGTGCCCCTTGGACCTCTTTTTGCCTCTTGAACCATCTGTCTCCGTCTTTTTTGTAGCCATCTCCTGATCTGTAGAGGACCTTTTGTCTGATGCTTTCAGGGAGTTATTTGCCTTTCACCATGATGATGGCTAACCACAGTATTTCAAATGTGTTCCCTCTTTTTTATACTCTAGGGAAACAGGAAACCATTGTAGGCCACTGTATAGTTCCATAACCTTCCAATGAACTTCAAATAAGTGAAGATTTGTTTTTGATGGATTAAATTTAAAAGAATAGTTTGGGGTATGAATTATTTGTGATCCATCATGCTGTTTTCTGGAGAAAAAATATGAATAAAACAAAATGTTTGTCTGAACAATTGTATTCGTAATGTAGGTTTGGAATTTTCCAAAGTTTTTTTTGCATAGAATATACCTCATTACTTATATAGTTCATCTTTATCAAGGGGATGAATACAAACGGAGCTTACTGTACATTATGACCAAATTAATAAACGTGTCCTTGTTTCAGGAGGCCATAATTAAACTAACTGTAGCTGGTTGTGAATTTCTCTCTATGCAAGCCTACAAGGAAAACATTTGGAAAACGCACATGACAGAATGTTTCTCATGAGTTGAAAGAAACCATTGTGCTGTTTTGTTTTTCCCCCAGAAGGGGAAGAAGCTGATGGTTCGTTCCCACCCACCGCAGCGCAAGATTAAGCTAAACCTGGACAATGACATTACCGACAGGGAAAAAGAGGAGCATCTCTACTTCTTCACATAGCGCTGAGTCACAGAACACACTACACAACAGGCCTTACACGACCACAGCCCCACACATTCTTCCTTTTGTGGAACGCTGCAGGGGAAGCATGATCAAGAGGACTTACCGCTTACTGCCAATTAGAAAGAACCGAAATGTGATCTGAGAATTGCAGGCAGGAGGCAGTTACGCGATGCATTCGATCACCAGTGAAGCGGTTTCTCATCAAAAACGAGAATTATACATCCTTATTTTTATATGCTTTTCGGGGGTTGAAAAAAAGAAAGTAAGATTGACATGTCGTCTGAAAATATTTCAGCGGCACGGGGGTCCCAAACATCTGTATAGCGTACAGAAAACGAAACAAGGAGGAAACGGCTGTGTTTGAAAAGGACATCATGTACCGTTTGAGAAATAAAGATCAGACAGAAACTGGTCGGGAGTTTTGTGCTCATTTCTTCGGTGAACGCATCTGTGACAAAATGATAAAAGACCTATATAAATATAAAATAACAAAAATCCAAATAACTAAGTTGTTAAAATCATACAGAATGTATGTGCGTAGGAACAATCCATCATGAATAGTTTTTTCTGCAGATTATGATTATCTAGATCCAAGTATGAACATTTTGCGAATTCATGCATTTGAAGGATAGTAGTGTCTATGCGAGAGCCATTTACATTTTATCTCACCTACTTGGAACAAATTTGGCAATAAATGGACCGTAAGCAAAAAAGGAAAAATGATTACATTTTCAAAGGTGATCACAACCAGTGGGTGAAGAGGCCCTGGCTTTCAGACTCCAGGAACACTGCAATTACCTGAAAACAACCCATGTGTGTAAATTTACTTTTAATTATAAAGCAAAAATACAACAAAACAAATCAACACTGGACAAGTGGCCGGATATCCAGAAAACATTTTTGTTTTCAGTGATTAAAATTAGCAAGAAATTTACATGATCATGTATCCAATAAGCAGACAGAACTTACCGGAACCTGGGAGGTTCCCATTACAGGCGGTCTGGAATTTTTGGCCAATCAGAACAGACCTGTATTACAACCATCACCTTGTGCTTCATCAACAGGACTTTATTTGACTTCCCATTTTGTAAACCAAACAGAATAAATAAGTACATGAAGTTATACATATGAATACTCTATAGAAAGAAAAACTAGAATTTTTTTTTGTCTTCCTATTAGGATGACATTGTGAACACAGAAAAAAAGGTTTTTGTAAGATACGCAACAATAGAAAAATAAATTATAAAACACCATAATCAGCATGGACATATATTTTTTTCTACTTAATTGCAATATAAATGTCCATAAGGCAAACAAAGTTTCAAAACAAAGCAAACAAAATTCAGGCTGTGTATGTGTGTATATACACACACACACACCCGCGCACGATTGTGAATACCAATTAAAAAGCCGAGGACATCAACTGGCCCCTCTAGAGCACACAGTCAGATGAACACATGCACAGACCACAGTCCTTTCCCCGTCTTAAGTGCTTCCTTTCAACCTGATTCTGGAAAGCAAATAATTCTGAATGTAAAAAAGAAAAGAAAATCTTGACAGATTCTCGCTGCACAAGTATTTTTAATTTTAAAAATCTAACAACCTTTCTTCCATCCTGTCCCATCGTACGTCAATGACGCCTTCCACACTTACACAGTATAAATGTTTAGAAATGCAGGCCTTATCAAAAGGGCAAGCTTTAGAAACGATCTTCCACTGGAAAATACTTCAAAGGAAAAAAAAGTTTGATTAAACAAATCTGATTAAGTCCAAATTCAAAAGGCGGCAGTCACTCTGCCCCAGAGCGTCTGAAGTCCGGCTCATTCTGAGCTGCGGCTTCCCGTTTCCTGTCCCCGGGAGTCCGGGGTCACTCCAGGTCCTGCAGGTTGATGGTGCTTCCTGTGAACTGGGAGTTGTCTGATCCCGCATCGTCTTCTGTTGTGGCAGCAGGCTCCTGTACAGAACACCAACATTACCCCATTGCAGCACCCTGCCTGCTACGAAACACCCGCATCTCCACCACAACAACCTCTAGCCATACCGCACAGCCCAGAATGCTGAATTCACCAAACCAACACCATGGTGTATTACCACACACACACACACACACAAATGTTAATGGTAAACTGTACGCGTGAGTTTGTAAGAGGAGGAGCAGGAGGTAAGGTTTTTATGATATCAGAAGTACACAACGCGCTCCGCTTCCGATTGGCCCGAGCAGGTGACACAAAACACGTCTGCACCTATCGGGAGTCGGGTGCATTCAGAGGGATGGCGAAAGGCTACCTGCAGGATGTTGACAGGCAAGTCGACAGTGAGCTGCGAGTGAGAGCTGGAGGTCTGCGAGCTCAGCTGGAAGGCCAGGTCCCCATCACCCGCCGGGTCGTCCTGGCAACCGATACAGAGAGGGAGGGGTCAGAGACGCTTCACACAGCCACACCCCCTGAACACAAAAGAAGGAAAACTCCCACAAAAGGGAAACATGCTGAGATTTCACAAAAACGTGCGCTTGTTCGTTGTGCAGAAAGTCCGAAACGGTCATGTGACTGTCCCAGAATGCACTGGGCGCCGCTCACCTGCAGAAGCTGTATCTGCACGTACTGCGCCCCAGTGACGGGGTCTCGGATGGTCAGGCCCCCGTTGGCGGAGGCCACGCCCTCGCTGAAGCGGCCGCTGGCGGGGGCCGCTGGCCCTGCGGCACTGCTGGCCTTCACACCCTTACTCTTCCTCGGGCCCAGACCGGTGCCACCTGCCAAGTCAGAGCACAGTGTGAACCGCGGCGTCTCCGTAACCGAGTACGAACCGTATTTCACTTCTTGCTTAACTGCAGCTACCGTGACATGTCTGTTTAGTTTTTTTTGGCCAGACATGCATGAGCCATTTCTCATTTTGACCAACCAAAAAAAAGTGTTGCATTTACTACAAATCCCAGGAGTCTAGGTGAAAATACCTGAACTACATCCTGGACCTTTCTGCTTCTTCCTCTTGGCCAACTGGATCGCCCTGTAGTCCGTCCGCGCCGAGCCTCCGCTCTCCTGAAAATGGGAACAAACGTGTCACGGTCTGCTAAATGCACGGGAAAGCAAAGGAAAAGTCTTAAAGGGCCCTACACAAACAAATTCTCGTGTTTACCAAAACGCAGCGGGTGTCACGGCTTTCGCTGTCTGTAGGAGCCCTTACGGGTCCAGTGAGCGCCGCGGCGGCCATTTAGAAAAGCCGCTTCTTGGCGGCGGCAGGGTTTGCGACTCACCAGGAAGGAGCAGGTGGAGACGGCGTTGAGCTCGGGGTCCTTCTGGGCGCTGAAGCTGCCCGCGTGTCCGGAGAAGACGAACTGCGTCACCACCTTGCTGCCCTCCTGCTGCCCCAGCACGTCGGTGGCCCCCAGCAGCGGGCCGCCGCCCCCGCGGTCGGGCTTGGGCGCGGCGGAGAGGAGCTCGGGCACGGGGGCCCCCGCCAGGCTGCTGGAGGGCGTGAGCGAGGCGGGGGCGTCGGTGCCCAGCGCGCTGGAGGAGCTGAGGGCGTGGAGCTGCTCCGGGGCCACGGGGCCCCTCATGGCCAGGGCCGCCAGGGACCCCAGGGCCTCGGGGTTCACCGTCTGGACGTCGTCCAGGTTCAGGGTCCCCTGCGGGAGCCCCCGGCCGGCGCTGCCGGCCCCCAGGGCGCCGTCCAGCCCGTGGGGGCTAATGTCGGCCCCCGCCGCCAGGATCAGGGGGTCGACGGCCTGCGCCAGGGCCCCCGCGGCACCGCCCAGCGTGGCCCCCACCGAGGCGGCGTCGATGGTCAGGATGCCGGAGTTGACCAGGGACATGTCCATGGTGAGCCCCGAGGCTCCGGGGCCCACGGCCACGGCGGCGCCCCCTCCTGGCACGTTGGAGAACAGCGAGCTGAGGTCGATGTTGCCCAGCTCGCCCGCGGCTCCGCCCGCCGCCCCGCCCGCCTGCCCCGCGCTCGTCAGCTCGCTGCTCGGCGTCAGGGACGTGGACATCTCCAGTTGGCTGAGGACGTCTGAGGGGGGAGGGGCAAACCACAGGACATTTATGGCTCAGTCGCCATCGAATGACCCCAGTGCTCAAAGACGCTACTTATATATATAAGAAAGAATGACCAACTACATGTTCTATTATTTTTACCAATATGAAAACTTGAGTACCAACAGAATATACTGTAATAAAGTTGCAGATTGCAGTGTGGGTTGCGGTGGCACTCTTATGAAGCACACTGCTGTGTAAAGCGCTCCTTTCCTACACTTTCCCAGCAAAAACCACTAAGCAGTTGGGTAACCATGACAACTGAATCAAGTATGTGCTGAAGATTCTAAATCAAGCATAAGCTCATATGACAGAGCACACAACCGCTTCACACCGGCTCCATACCCTGACAGACCTACACTGGCTAGTAACGGCTTGCAATTGGAAACTATTTTAACTGCAACTGTATCTCCCACCCCCCATGTCTTGATACAGCAGGTGTTACTTAATGTATCGAACATGTATTTCGTTACACTTTACCGGCCCGTAGCAAGTGAGTGTAGGTAGCATTTATTCACTTCTTATCCAACTTCAGATGGACTCTGTGGTCGTGACACCCACATTCACTTCCTTTCATAGATAAAGCCCAGATTACAAGAGCGGAGAGGGAGAGGGAGAGAGAGAGAAAGAGGAGGGAGGGTGTGTGTGCGCAGAGTTTTGTACATAGGTATAGTGTGTGGCAGAGAGGGTTGGACAGTGAGTGTGGCAGAGGGCGGGGCAGGGCAGTGTGTGGTAGTGAGGACGGTACAGAGCGGAGTGTGTGTGTGTGTGTGTGTGTGTGTGTGTGGGGTAGGGAGCAGCAGCAGGCACGGCAGACCGACCGGGGCTCAGGTTGTGGTGTTTGAGCATGTGGCTCTTCAGGCTGCTGCGGGAGGAGAAGTGCTTGCTGCAGGAGGCCACCGGGCAGCGCGTCCTCAGGCCACTGGCGTCCTGCAGGTGCTTCTTCGAGTGGATGTACAGACTGCTGCGCGCGGAGAACTTTGCACTGCAGCCTGCCGACACACACAGAGACACACACACATAAATACGCACGCAGGTAAACACACATGCCTGCACCTCAGTACTGGAGGCCTACACATCCATGATGAAAACCATATCAAGTGAAAACATGCAGTGTTCGTGATGATGGGAGTGCTCCCGACTGGACCCCCCGTGTGAATAAGTGGGTCCCCTCCCCTCAGCCGCACACACACCTTCTATGTGGCACTCGAACGGCTTGGTGCCCAGGTGGGTGATGCTGTGGCCCTTCAGGTGCTCGGCCCTGGTGAACGACTTGCCGCACCCCTCCTCCGGGCAGGTGAAGCGGCGGTCGTCGTCGTGTTTCCTGTCGCGCGGGCAACGGAGGAGGGGCGGGGGAGGTGGGAGAGTCGGGTAACAGATCTCGCAAACCTGACAATGCACAACCTAGCGAACTAGATGCTCCACGTTTCAATGTCACGGAAGCATAAATCATCGTGGCGTTACCAGACATTTAAACCAGACCTTTCCTTAAAGAAACCGGGTTCATTTTATCTGAAAAGACAAAAATACATCATTGATGAAAAATGGAAACATATTTGCTCCATTTTGCTGAGGGCCCCCTGTGACTCCATTACGGTCCCGGAGGGTCCTAGGACCCTATTTTGGGAAATAAAGAACTGACACAATTCAGCACCATGACTTCCCATAAGCCTTCACAAACCACAATGCACTTGGGAAAACTATATTTCCCAGCAGCCCTCTCACCTCTTGTGCCGGAGTAGTTTGGACATACTGGTGAAGGACCAGCCACAGCCCTCTGAGTCACACATGAAGGGCCTCTCTCCTGCCAGGGGGCAAAGCATGGCATCAATATATCAACACACTGGACATTACTCTGGATAAGGGCGAATATTGTATCACTAACAAACAATGACATGCCTACAGGCAACTGAAGCGCACATGACCCTCACATTCTTCCCTCACTGTAGCTTCTGTCCTTGGTGTGTCGCTAATTTTAGAAGCACTGCTAAAACTACTGACTGCCATTATTCTTTTATTTAGCCTTTATTTAACCAGGCAGGCCACTGCAGAACAAATTCTTATTTACAAGGGCGGCCTGGCAAGAGGTAATTAGCCTCTTGGGGGGGAAAGACATAAAATAGACAGAACATTCAACACTGAATGAGACAAGCAGAACGTTCAGCGCTGAGGGACAGGCAAGACATATTTTAGTGTGTATATTACTTTTTGTTTCGTATATTACAGGCTCTTGCACGCTGCATGCGAGGCTTTACTTCCATCCACATGTAGCAGCATATCAGCTCAAAACACTGCTGGAACACACACAGGCCTACACTGTTTAAGACTAGAGAAGATATGCTGCATGCAGATGGTGTAAGACACAATATAAAGGCAGACACAGTGCACTAGATTCACAGACTGATCGTGTGAGATGCCACAGAAGTACTGACACAGTGCACTAGATTCTCAGACTGATCGTGTGAGATGCCACAGAAGTACTGACACAGTGCACTAGATTCTCAGACTGATCGTGTGAGACGCAACAGAAGTACTGACACAGTGCACTAGATTCTCATAGGGCAGACAGTGCAGTGGATGCTCAGTGTTAGCGCCCATCTCCCTCTCGGTACCTGTGTGACTGCGCAGGTGGATCTTAAGGCGACAGGCCTTGTCGTAGCGCTTGTCGCAGCCGGGAAAGGTGCAGGTGAACTGGCCTATCTCCCGGAAGTGCGTGCGGTTGTGGGAGAACAGGGCGCTGAAGGTGATGAAGGTCTTCTCACAGCCTGGGGGAACACAGAGAAGGCAGAGAGCAGTTAAAAGTCATATGTAACTGTCAAAACACGGTATGCACCGCAACACTATACACACGGACTACTGTTAAAATGGTGGAGAGCATCACTGCATTCAGTAGGACACAAAGACACAGGCACACATGATTCTGACAGGAGTCAAATCGATAATGGTTTCTACAACCTAAAACAATGCGGCGCCACAGATTTAGCCTGCGGCATTCAGGCAACCATCAGGCCTACGTGTAAGCTGGCAGTGTAGTGTAGTGGTTAGGGAGCTGGACTTGTTACTCAGAGGTTGCTGGTTCGATTCCCAGGTGGGGGCACTGCCGTTGTACCCTTGAGCAAGGTACTTAACCTGAATTGCTTCAGTAAAATATCCAGCTGCATAAATGGATTGTATGTAAAGAAATGTGAAACTGTGTAAGTCGCTCTGGATAAGAGCGTCTGCTAAACGCCTAAAATATAATGTAAATGTAAAATGTAAGCATGCAAATACGTGCAAGTGAAACATTTCCTACCAGGGAATTCGCATTTATGAGGCCTCTCGGGTTCAAAGTGCGCCCGCTGGTGGTTGCCGAGCTTGGTGGCGCTCCTGAAGCGCTCGCTGCAGATGTCGCAGGCGAAGCTGTTCTCCTGGTCGTGCGCCTTGACGTGCGCCTTCAGGTTGTACACGGTGGTGAACTTGCGGCCGCAGTTCTCCCACTCGCACGTGAAGGGGCGCACTTTGTCGTGGGACTGCAGGTGGCGCTTGAGCTTGTAGGAGGTGGTGAAGGACCAGCCGCAGTCCTCCACCGTGCACTTGAAGGGCCTCTGGTCGTCGGCGTGGGAGATCAGGTGCACCTTCAGCTTGTGCTTGGTGTCAAAGGCCTCGGAGCACTCGGGCTGCGGGCAGCGGTACGTCGTCCGCGACCCCTTCTTCGACATCTTCCCCAGCGCTCCCCCCAGCTTCAGGGGCGGCAGGTCGCTGTCGCACACGATGAACCCGCTCTGCATCGCGGCCCTCCCGCCCGGGCCCACCATGTCCCCGTCGCCCAGGGAGCACAGCGTGCCGTCGTCCTGCTCTTTGGCGGAGGCGGAGGAGTCCAGAGCGGAGGCCGCGTCCGGAAAGGGGCAGTTCTCCTCCAGACTCAAACCCGAGTCGCCGACGGCCATTCTCGACTCTTCGTACTGGATGGAGCCCACCGCCGCGCTGCCGCTCTTCCCCACCGCCTTGGTCGCACCGTCATAATTGATCAAGACGATGTCTTGGTGGTCTTTCACGCCAAGGTGATGTTTCAGGTTGACCAAGCCGTCCTCCTTCGGGGCATGGCCGTCAGGGGGCGCGGCTAACGTCAGCACTCCGTTTTCAATCGTCACAATGATGCTTTGGTTGTTGATCATAATGGTCCCTGAGAACGTTTCGTCCGAATTGGAAACATTGGAGCCCCCTGCAGCAGTGGCTGTAGTGAAGTCGGAAAGGTAATCGGGGCTGTTGACGTCGCTCATTTGTGCCGCATCCGTGAAAGTGGCGTTCTCAGAAATCAAAGCACCTGCAAACTTTTGCGCGGATTGGTGAGGCAATTCCACGGGCGTTTGATCCGTGGCGCTGACATCGTTAACCGATATGCTTCCAACTAACGGCTGATTGTCGCACCGTTCGCTTTTAATGAATTCGTTAGCCATAGCAACACTGCTATCTGACTCAAAACTCAGACCTAACCTCTGGCTGGAGTTCGTCACTGTAGCCTCGCACCTCTCCTGCGCAATGGAACCGGGGTTAATTAAATTCCGCGCACCGACATATTTTCGGGAGTTCTTGGATGTTAAATTGAGCACCTTTTCATCTGGATGTATAAGAACTGAAGTGGTTTGCACCTCCGTTGAAATATCCGGCTTCGTCCTGGAAGAGTCCGTATCCTTACTAATCATCCTCCTCCCATCTTTAGAGATGAAGATCGATCGGCCCATTTCTTTGTTAGGGCCGTTACTGTCAGCCTCCTGAACGATGTTGAAAACCACATAGAATTCCTCGTTGTCTTTTCGATTGATGTTGGCAGCGGTAAAAACGTTACCCTTCCCCGCTGCGACAGCCTCGCACACCAACGAATTGTGTAGGGTGGCGCCGCCTTGATGCGGTTGCCGTAAAAGCGGAGGCTGCTGCCGCTGCTGCGTGTGACCCTCTTCAACCACACAGACAGGAAGCGCCATTTGCATTCCGGTCTCTCCGCTCTCAAACTCGCATTTCAATCCCGTTTCCAAGCAGTCTGATTGCTGCGGGTCCTTGACGCCTTTCCCCTGTGAGCTGGTCACGTTACGGAGTCCAGTTTGTTCGGCGTCTTTTTGCACTTGCTGCGCGTTGCTTTTGCTATTCTGTCTGAGAAAGGGCTGACAACCGCCGCTGCCATTTTCTGCCAGCAGGCGATACGGAGATGTCCTGGCCCAGTTGTTGTTGTTGTTGTCACTTTCCCGTTCGCGTGTTTCCGACTCGTTTTTGACTCCGATTTTATTCGACAAGGCGAGAGAGCGAGCGCCTGTCGCCGTTCCCGGTGGAGACAACCCTGTCCGATGTGAGACGCCATGTTTATGGTGTGTGTTTTGGGCAACAGTAAGCCCCTGAATTTCCATCTTGGTATCCCTGTAGCAGCAACGACGAGAGGCCCGCCCTCCACAAATGTGTAATAGGATCCTACAAGCCACGCCCTGTTTTTAGTAACAGACAAACTGCGGATTGGAAATCCGATATGGAATGGATTTCAGTCTTATCGCCTTTACTTTATTAATTCGATCGAATAGGTTATCATGCAAAACACTTTCATCATAACTTTACAATGGAAAGTTAATGTTGTATTTAAAAAAACTTAAACGTGGCTACAACTTCATTATTATTATGATTATTATTATTATTTAAAGGCTATAATATTTCGTGGGCCCCCCACCACTGGATGGCGCTCAAAGCCCTTGACTGTTGTAAATCTTTGCGAATTACTCACCACTCAAGTAGTCCGAACATTACTGATCGCGCTGTTCTTATAGCAATGATGGTTGTTTAATAATGAATAGATGTCTCATATGAGTAAAACCATTAAATGAGGTAAAAGGTATATATTTCAAAGAATATATATAGTAACATGGTCTAACATGGACTTACCCTATCCCACAAAAGCGGATTGTTATGAAGTATAATTCGCTTTTGTGTGATAACTTTGCTAATACTCACGATGCAGTACTAGACCTGTTTGATTGTAGGGCACAATTGCTCTTTTTGATCAGTTTGGAACAAAAGCATCTGTAAATATAGCATTCGCGTGGTTTGTGTAGCAGTGGTCTACACAATGGGAAAAAAAATCCATTAAGAGTTATTGATACTCATGAATGTATTCATTCTCATATTATGCGGTTTACTAAAAATCTGTTATGTGGTTCTGCTACTACAAACAATCCAAAAAAGTCACATGCACATTATAATTATACTTGTATTAATTATAACGTTTATGATGACTTCCATGTGAGCCGCAGGCCATTTGGTTTGACCTCAAGCAGCTCTTAAAAGCTAAAACAAAGATATGCTTAGTTTAGTTGATGCTTATTACACATTCTTTTAACGATGTTCGAAGGCGAAACGAACAAAATACATTCTATATGTAACTGCAAGGAACACTTAAATCCGATATTATAAAGCTGCATCCCAATTCTGTGAGGATTGAGTTGAGATTGAGTCCTGGAAACGCAGGTTTCTCTGTACTTTCCTGTGAGTTGCCGGCAGACAGTCCTTGCGCGGCAATAACAAGGTCTGAGACATTTGTTTCGCTCAAACACAAAAACAACAAGATGAATATTCTGGAGTTCTAAGTGAAATAAACATGAGGTGGAGAGGCACGAAAGGAGATCAATCTCGCTGCAACATAACCTTTTTTTTTCTTATTTCAACAAAAATAACGAGGCTTTCGTTCTTTTGAGGTAAATAAAACCAGCACAAATCCACAGCATGTTCAAAGGAAGGGGGGGAGTCATATCAAGGCTTGAGTCATATCTGACAGGCATGAGTCATGAATGTAAAATATAAGAGAAAGTGTTGTGGATTTGATAAGAGCCAGAGATATATACGATTGAACAAAAGTTGCTTGCTGTGAAAAAAGACCAAAGAATATGCCTTATTGCCTACAGTTATATTGCACTCAAATGCAGTTTAAATTCATTTTAGAGAATTCCTTTGTAAATTTCTGCATTCCTTCTCTCGCTCTCTCTCTCTCTCTACCTTCACCCATTTCTCTCACAATCCCAGGATCCCTCTCTTTTTCTCGCATTTTGTGTCTATCCTCCCTCCAACTCTCTTTTCATTCTGTTGACAGGTGGAGTTGAGACTGGACAGGCTTGATAGGATTGTGGAGGGTAGGCCAGAGGCTTCCAGAAGAATATCAGTGTGGAGTGGGATGCTACAGCGCATTTCCATTCCATTTTCATCTCGGGAGACTTAAATAGCCCATATTTCTGCATGTTGCCATTATACAACTGAACACTGCGCTGAAGCGACTCCCGAGTAAATACATGCTGTACCACATTCAAGAGCCCGAATGCAGCGTTCCACTCTGTGGTCTAAAACGGCAATTCTCCAGCTTCAATCCGGCTCCCTCGCCAATAATCAACTGCCGGCCATTTTTCTATTTACGTGCAACTCCTATCAGCTACGATACACCTTCTCAAAGGTGTTGCCATGTGTCAGGGCTATTCAATTCCAGGGCTGTCTGCAGGTATTTGCTCCAGCCACACACTACACTACCTAATCCCAATGATTAGTTTGCCTCCTTGGTCCAAGGGGTGAGCGAATTTGTGAAATCAGGTGGTGTAGTACCTGGTTGGAGCAAATACCTGCAGACACTGCGAACCTCGAGGCCCGGAATTGAATGGCCCTGCCGTATGTGCTTAACTCAGATGGGCACGTGGATATGGTCAAGCCAGAACCTGTCAAGTAAAACGAGCACGAGCAAAGAGAAAGGATAGTGACCATCATAATGGAGTTTAAAGTGCTTTAATTTTGCAAGATATGTTCACATTCATACAGCAAAGGTGAAAATCAGTAGCTGTGAGTAATTGGAATGTATGTACAGGAATATTCATTTATTTGCCACAAAAAATTAAAGTTTCATTGCAAGACTGGTACCTCAAAAATGGTAAGGGATGAGGTCACTACTGTGGAGCAGGAGGGGCATGTATATGAATTCAATATTAATGAAATGCTTCAATTTCATGATTTAATATTGCTTCAGTACTGCTGTAGCTGTAACACTATATATATATATACACAGTAGACTCAGTTTTTATTCATACCCTTGATAAATATGAAAAGAGATCGTATAAAATAAACGATATAAGTAATGAGGTATATTTTATGCTCAAAAAATGCAGAAAATTCCAAACCTACAATACTAATACAATTGTTCAGAAAAAACGATTTTGTTTTATTAATAATACGTATATATTTTCCTTTTAACCTTGTTCCCTCTGCCGGGAAGCTACAAATTGGCCGCAGGTGGACCTTCCAACAAGACAACGATCCCAAACATGCATCCAAAGCAACTAAGAAATGGTTGACAGAGCACAAGATCAATGTCCTGACGTGGCCATCTCAGTCTCCAGACCTGAATCCAATTGAACATTTGTGGTTTGAACTCAAAAAAGCAGTCCACAAACGTCAACACAAGAATCTGAAGGAACTAGAAAAATTCAGCATGGAGGAATGGTTGAGGATCCCCCCAAGAAGTTCCATAACCTCGTACGACACTACAGAAGGTGAGTACTTGCTGTTATAATGGCCAAGGGAGGAACCACAAAGTACTGATAACAGGGGTGTGAATATTTGTGATTCTTGATTTTTTGGGAAAAACATAATTTGTGAACCGTTCAATTGTGTTTCGTGCCAATGCATTATTATTAAAGTATATAATTTTCTGAATATTGTGAGCATAAAATGAAGCTCATTACTTATATCGTTTATTTGATATGATCTCTTTTGTTCCATCTTTATCAAGTGTATGAATAAAAACTGAGTCTACTGTGTGTGTGTGTGTGTGTGTGTGTATATATATATATATATATGTATATGAGGACTGCAACTGCACTGTGTACCATAACCCTCCCATCAAGTTTACCCAGTTTGTCCCACTGCCAGTAATACAGTTCAGCATGACAATATATTAAGGTCTGCTTAATCATGCAACAAAACTAGTCCTATTATCATGGAATATACAGTATCTGATTCCTACACAACAATAAGTACATTTTAAAATATTTTAGCATTTTCATTGCATACAAAAATCTTTATGCTCACCAGCCAACCAAGCGTGGCACACATTTTCTTGTTCACACAAACTAGCAAGTAGAGTGGTAATATGCTATGTTACCCCAAAATAAAATAAAAAACAACAACAAACGCACACTTCTACCAGTGAGAATGAGAATGTGCAGAGTACGTATGCCCAGGTATGGGTCTGCTCTAAGAGACTGAAACAATACAACTGAAACAATACAATCTCTGAACACCAATTTGAACATTCATGCTTTTGCAAAAATATTATACAGATGGCATAGAAAACCTTTTTCACATACATGACACGTAATGGGAAAATGTGATAACCCATAAAAGTGGATTTTTGAGAATCTTGAGTGTGTGAATTGAGACTGAAATGCTCGGAGTGTTGCATTTCAATTTCAGCTGTCTTATGTAGGTCAGAAATTGAATTGAATCTCTTTTATAATGTGTCCAGTGGAAATGTAAATATCATTTAAAAAAGAATATTGGGTTACCATATTTTCCAGGACCATCTTCAGTTGATAAACATGTCGGTTCATGTCTTTTATTTTACGTCTATGTGCTTTACAATGAAGCGAGAGATTTATGTTCATACTTCCTAAGCATTCAAGTGACACCAACTCTGTACACCTGGAATGTTATAATAGCACATATTTACATATATGTATCGTATGTATAATTAAAGATGTAATCAATATTCTTTCAAATAATATCAGTAATAAACGACAAATTTTGATATACTACATTGCTTGTTTCCTATTCACACCAAAGTACAAGGACAAACTATACATAGACCAATCCACTGTCATTAAAACCTTGCACGTGTGGATGCATTTTAAACCTGTATACAGTACATATGTGGTGGCTATATGTCACACTAACTTGGACACTTTTTTTATTGGTGTTTGATGAACTATAATAACCATCATGAGAATACAACAATATTCATCAGTTGATGATATGTAGGCATGCAAAACATGTCAATAACAATACAATACTCGGTTTGAGGACTAAGCAATAGGACAAATAGAAACAAACACAGCACACGCATCTCGCCCTCCCTCTCGCTCTCGCTCTCTCTCTCCCTCACACACACACACACACACTTGGAAAGATGAGAGGAAATAAGGCCACACATCCATATTCTGTCCATTTCTTTTGACTCCCTCATTTGCCAAGTAGGAATAGCTGCCATGTGCATGGTTCCCTGTGTAGGTCATACCTCTTCCTCACAAACACAGTTCGCCCGAACCAGGCTGTGCTGCTGGCCCTCTGTTAGGCCATCTGGCAGCGGTACTTCAGAGAGTATGCAGAGAGGTGCACTGTCGTCCATATTCAATGTGACCGAGTAGCGATCAGACGCTCTTCCCTTCTCCTGAAATAATGACCAGTAAGATGATATACAGGGTTCAAAAAAGCAAAAAAACAAAAAAACGGTGGAAATAGTGGTACATGGCTGAAAGGGAATTTGTTTGAAACCCCAGGGGGATGGAGGAGGCGACAGGGGAGCGATAGCTGACACCTCAGCTCAGCCGCTGTGCCGGTTATTGACACAAATGACTGGCACTGCTTTCTGGCAGAAATCACCTGAGACACTGAGGAAATATTCCGAGCGTACGGCTATCACTCACATTGCAGTAAACTCTGATCCGTGCCCAACCATCCCATGAAAAGAGAAGATGAACAAAAAGTAATACGAGACAGAGAGAGAGAGAGAGAGAGAGAGAGAGAGAGAGAGGGGGAGAGAGAAAATGCGATACAAGGGCAAGGTAATTGCCATTCCCATAATTCTCGCCTCGCGCTCCACTTGTTTCTGTCCAAGCGAACAACATTGTAAGACAGACGTCGTGAATATTTTGCGATTAAATCTAAAAATGTACTAAAAAAAAGCAAGAACGCTCCCCGAAAAACTATGTAAATGTTTTTGCTGAATAATTAAAATGGCTTCCATGACTTTGTCCAAAAATGCATCTCTTTTGGAAATACGGTTGCAATGCAGTATTATCAGTGAAATCGAGGAGTTTGAGAGCGGCCTTGAAGGCTTTGCCCAGGCCTGGGCTGTGTGTAAGCACTTCGAGATGTGGGTCTACACTAGTCCGTTGTGATTGAAAGTAAGTGCTCACCCCGGAGAGGACAGAAGACAGGACAGACTCTCCAGCGCTAACTCTCTCATGATTTATTCATTTTACGGATTGTTGGCAAATGAGATCAGGATTTGGAAGTGCTTTCAAGCCAGTTAAAAGTACAACATGTTGTGTATTTTCACAATAAGGTATTGTTTTAATGATGCCACAATAATGCCTTTTGGCTGCGTCTAACTTAGGCTCCAAAAAACTCTGACAGAGGAAAGAAATAAACCTCTACACAAAACTTTAATTGGCATTTTTTTTCAGGCAAAACGTTGAGGAGAATGTAAACTCCAGCTACTCTCTATCCTTGTAAGAAAGTGAAATATTCCAATATAAATATTTGTTTTGGTAATAGGTAAGTTGCAAATTATATTGCATTCCACACAATATATTCTAAATGCCATGACATGAAATGGTTTAAAATTCATTGTACATTTTAGATGAAATATTATACCATATTGTTCTCGGGGGACACACTGCTAAAGATGTGCTTGCTATCACCAACCACATCTTAAATTGGAAAATTGTCTGGAAATAATGCAAAAACGGAATTAGAAACAGCAAGCGCAAATTTAATTGGGCTGTGACGGACGACAGCTGCGTGGACTCTAACAGGAGAAGTGACACCCCCTGGTGAAAGCAGGCGCAAGCAATGATGCCGGTGGAAACGTGTTGCCTCGACACGCAGTCCACTCTGCCAACGTGACATGGTTGTGCAGCAGGGGCCGGGCTGGCTGGGCTGCTAGGCTCTGCTCCCATTGCCCAGTCGCCTCACGCCCACTCCGCGGGGTCCGAACAAGGCGGGCGCGTGTGACCAGGTGACCTGATGCTCGCCACACTCTCCTGTTGGACCAATTTCCCTCTTTTTTCGATGCGTTTATCATGGCGATCAACAGAAACAGAACAAAGACAGGAGAAAAAAAAATCCTGTTCAAAGTGCTACACATCAGTTCCCGGGAGACCAACCCAGAACGACAAATTCTTTCATCTCAACGTCCCGGGAGAAGAGGAAAGGGGCCGTCACAGGACCCAGCCGAGTGATGTGACCGTCGGCCAGGCAGTGCTGGGATTAGCTCTGCTAGTGTCTGTTCTAATAAGAGTCAAAAAGAGACGGGTGTGGCTGTGAACACTATGACGGCTCTCTTTGCATGCAGAGGTCATGTGATTGGGACAAACGATTCAACCTTGTGGCCCCTCACTAAAAGTGCGCGGTAATCTGAGACCGGTCCTTAACTGTGTCTTATTTCAGCACTGGACTATTGTATTGTGGTGTTATTTCCTTTTGATGTTTTTTGAGTGAACGGGAGGAGAACGCTTTTTTTTCCCAGCTGTGCGGTTTTTCTTTCGCGCAAGGCATGTCGTTTGCTTTCCTGTCTCACAGATGGGGGTGTGTGTGGTGGGGGCGACTCCCTTCTCCTCACCTCCCTCTGCTGCTGCTGCTCCCCCTCCCCTCCCTCCCCTCCCCTCCCCCTCAGAAGCGCATATGCGCTGGGGGGCTGTTGGATGCTGGCAGGGCGGGGCGGGGTTCGATCCCTCGCGACTTCATGAAAGACAGCAGCTGCTCGGGTATCTCGGCCAGTACGTCCTTGGCCAGCCGGGCCATGCTCAGGACCTGGTTCCCCGACCGGTCGATGTAGTCCCGGAACGGCACAAACTATGGAAAAAAGACACCGTTCAGTCACTGCACATTACATTTTTATAACCATCTTTAACCCAGTTTTGTTTGATATGTCCAATTGAATTCGTAAGCGTCGATGTCGCCTGTCTATTCGGGGGAGGGCGCGGACAAGCGCGCGCTCATCCTCTGAAGTGCGTGCTCCCAGCTGCTGCTTCTTTTCGCTCCGCAGTTCAACAGCTGAGCCACGCGGTCATGGAGTACAAACCACGGGCGTCGATGCAGCCAATTATGCCCGGCCCAGCGGGACTGCCGGCCACAGTCGGCGCTGGCACAGTCAGGGTTCGATACCAGACTGTAGGGCACAATCACGACCCTGGAACAGTGTCTTAACACGATGAACCACCCAGCAGGCCTGATCACTGGCGCATTCTGAATAAAAAGCCACAAACCTCTGAGAGGGGGGGGCGGCAGAGAACTGAATGGAGACTAATGGAAACTACTGTTGATTTGACCTTCTCCAGTGCACAGCCTGCCTCGAGCGCGGCTGGATGGGGACAGAGCAAGAACGATACCTGCACAATGTCTCTTTCAGCAAAGCGCCCCCTGGAGGACACTCTGACCTCGTCACCATCCAGCTCTTCCATGGCTGCGGGGAAAGAGGGAGGCGTGCACGTTACATATACTGCGTTCTGTGTGCTGTACATAATGGCTTCCTATTGGCAGAGTAGAGAAGAGAATACTTTAATAATCCTGAGGGGTGGGAACTGGCCTTCACTTCACAACCACAACGAATTACAGGAGGGGTCAACAGACAAGCACAAATACAAACTGCTGATAAATCTACAGTATAGCGTACTAAAACTGGGGGTTCAGGTCACAAATACTACATATGTAAGCATACTGTAGCACACATTAGCCCAGCTATGTTTATTTTGGGTGGGTATATATATATATATATATAGTATACTAACAAAAATAGACCGCTAAATGACACTATTGGGAATCAGTATAACATAACGGTTCTAGAAATGAGCTTGTAACCAGAGGATGTATGTTCAATTCCCAGTTAGAATATTTACTGAAGCAGTTCAGCGATGCCCAATTTTATTCAGGAAATACCCAGACAGATATTTGGATAAGTAAGTCAGTCACCTGGATCAGGGCATTTGCAAAGAGCATACACAATAATAATAATAATAATAATTATAATCTTTATTAATAGCATTATTCATATTATTAATGATTTGACACACTCCGCAGGCTGCGTGTGTTTACTGTGATGGGTTTGGGAGGTGCAGCTGTGTGCTGACAGATGCTTGGCCTGCTCCTGGGAGTGGTCTTGAGTGAAGAAGAGAAACAGCGTGAGGAACGTGAGCGGTATTGAGCGTTCTGTGCTGACAGATGCAGGCTGCAGGGCGCAGGAGGGGACAGACGTCCATGGCGGAAGGGGGCCCAGGGTGAGGGCGTCTCCTGGGTTGTACACCCATACACACACACGCACGCACACACGCACGCATGCATGGCCACATACGCACACGCCCACCCACATATGGACACACGCAGACACGCCTTCCCGCCCGCCCACCCACCCACGCCCGCCCACATACGGACACATGCACGCGCACACACACACGCACACACGCCCGCCCGCCCACATATGGACACATGCACGCACATACACACTCACGTGCGCCTGCATACGGGCACACACACTTTTCTCACATAAAAACACTCCAGTTCCATTATGGAGCATTACTGTTGAAGACAAATAAAAGCTCTAAAAAAGGTAGCACCAAATGAATCTCATACAATTTTTATGGGAATGGGTTCAAATTTCTCATGCAGACCCCTCTTGAACTAGGCCAATGACATTATTCTACAGCAAATAGGGCAACATCAAAGATTCCCAGTTGGTACCAACAAGCTATTAGTCTCCACAATCTATACTTTGTAATGGAAATTCTCCCTCTCATGTAAAAACATCCCCCCACACACAATCACACACACACACACACACACACACACACACACACACACACACACACACACACACACACGCCAAATGCACACACATACAAATGCTCGCACACCCACAATGCTTCCCTCACACACTCGCAGCCACTCAAGACACAAATTATGACAATAGCACTGGCATAACGCATGCATTACAGGTAGCCCCACACAAACACAACCCAACGGGCTCAGGTTGCAAAAACACAACGCATATTTATTTATGTTTTTTTACAACGGAGAGGAGACAATAAACTAGCAGAGCAGAGAGGAAACAAAATCTCCACAAAATACGTGAGGGCTGGAGAGCCAAAGCAGTTTGGCCCCAAACCTCGAGGAGGATGGGGTCTCTTGTGGAGCCCTGAATGTGGAGACGTCGCGCGGTGATCCGCCCCAGTTTTCCGAGGCCTCTCTGGGACAGGAGGTCCCCCAACGGTGGCGGGCCGGAACAAGTGGAGGGCTGGGGCAGCCCCCGCTGATCAAAGCCTCTCTCCCTGTAGCCTGTCCCACTGAAACAGCTGCCCCCAGCCCTCCCACTGCCCTGCAGTGTGTAATAGGTCCCTGCGAGACCTCGCAGCTTGTTAGTCACGAATAAATTGTGCTCGCTCTCACTCTGTTCTGTAGGGCACAGTATCTGCACAATTCCTATGAGTTATCGTTACACCCAAGGAAAATGCAGTGTCCAGTTGACCAACTTATATACACTTATGTTTGCTTTTAATTGACTGTATTTGCATCATCACTCCATTTTTACCCCTCATACCTTCCTAACGTGTTACATTTTCACAATGTTTAAATTATTCATGCCCAGAGACCCACCGGGATTAGATTAAGTTAGGGCTTCCGGCTAAAAATAACTTATTTGATCATTTTCTGTTACAAATGAATTGGACTCCAACAGTCCTAATTACCTAGGAAATATATGCTCATTTTCATATGATCATGCAAATGTGAAAAGCAAGGAGACTAGAGCACACCAGTCCAACCAGAGACTGCACTGAAACCGTACAGAGAACTCAGTGAGACTGCACTGAGACTTCAGGCCCGCCTGGACACTGGCCTGAACCGCCCTGAGACAGCACGAGACATTATAGACATTGGACACAGTGACAACACTGAGACCACACTGAGACTTGGTGGACATGAAGCTGAGACCACACCGAGACTTGGTGGACATGAAGCTGAGACCACACTGAGACTTGGTGGACATGAAGCTGAGACCACACCGAGACTTGGTGGACATGAAGCTGAGACCACACTGAGACTTGGTGGACATGAAGCTGAGACCACACCGAGACTTGGTGGACATGAAGCTGAGACCACACTGAGACTTGGTGGACATGAAGCTGAGACCACACCGAGACTTGGTGGACATGAAGCTGAGACCACACCGAGACTTGGTGGACACTGGAATGAGACCACACCGACGACTGCAATGAGAATGCACTCAGACCACAAAAGGATAAAAAGCAATTTAGACAAACACGAGTGAGAACGAGTGAGCAATCAAGCAAGAAGAAGAAGAAGAAGAAGAAATGAAAAAGAAGATGGAGAAATAAAGAGGGTGGCGTTTAGCTGTGCTGTGGGGGAATCTTTTAGACGGCGGTCATGCGCGACCCTGGCATCGCGCTGCAGCTGGAAGTGCCTGCTGAAAGGGATTCAGAATTGGTGGAATCACGGAGAAAAGAGCGGCGTTCAGACTGCCATTTGACAGGCATTCAGACTGCCGTTTCTGAGAACCCTTCCCTGACTAGATGAGCACTCAAGGGTCACAACACCAGCTTAAGGAGCCTTCCACTAAAGAGCAGTGCTGGTGAAGACTCGCTGCCTCCCTTCAGCACACAGAGCTCACAGACAGTGCTAGACAGTCCCAGGTTTGACGAAAGCCAGAAAGGTGACAAATAAAAGCTCCATACAAAAATGTTACGGGAGAGTGTTCGATACCGGCAAGAACCAGGCCATTATTCTACAGCAATCAGGAAAATGCCACCAGATTCCCAATTAGTAGCAACACTCTATTAGACTCCATAATGTATACTTTGCAATGCAAATTCTCTCCCCAGCATTATTAAGATTCCCAATGAGTAGCAACAAACTATTCGACTACACAATGTATATTTTGCAAGGAAAATTCCATCTCACATAAAAACTTGAAACACATGCCCATATACACACACGCGCGTGCACACGTATACACTCACACCCACACACAAGATGCATACCCACACATTCTCTACTCATAAAAATGCACTCACCCGCACATATACGACATTACATCCATATTACTCACAGCCACTCTCAAATAACGACAACACCTACATATATCCATAAAGGAACAAGGCTAATTACATTATCCTACAGTAATTAGCACGATGCCAAATATTCCCAATTAGTATTAGACTCCGTAATGTGCACTTTGCAATGCAAATTCTCTCCCCGGCATTATTAAGATTCCCAATTAGTAGCAACAAACTATTCAACTACACAATGCATATTTTGCAATGAAAATTCCATCTCCTTCTCACATACAAACCTGAAACACACGCCCATATACACACACACACAAGCAGCCGTATACACTCACACCCACACACAAACACATAAAACACAAGATGCATACCCACACATTCTCTACTCATAAAAATGCACTCACGCTCTCATACACGAATGCTCGTACACCCACATTTCTCTCACACACTCAAAACCACAAATGATGATGATACCACCTATGTGTATCCATATATCTGTACAGAAACTAGGCAGATTACATTATTCTACAGCAATTAGCACAACGCCAAAGATTCCCAATTAGTAGCAACAAGCTATTAGACTCCATAATGTATACTTTGCAATAAAAAATTGTCGCCTTGCAAAGTACACTACGGCATTGTTAAACTAAAAGTTCTGCCATTCACAGGAACTCCTTAGTTCAACAGCTTCAAAGTGAACTCAAACTTCCTCTTAGCGAAGCCAGGAAGGTATGCAGAGAGCATAGTCTCCCTGTGATAAATGATCTCCGTGTCCCATTCAGAATGGCACAGAGGGCTCACCTCACCGGCGCCCGTAATAAGACTCCCACTGCCTGCCTAATGGAAGGAGGATGATTTCATCAGTAGTCGCACATCTCACTGTGTCTGGAAAAGTAACACCCGGCAGCGAATCACGTTCAGGACCCCATTAAAACAGCAGAGCGTGAGCGGCTCCCTGCACCACGGGAAAACCGCGCTGTCAGAGAGAGAACCTTTAAAACCTGATCTACGACATCAGTTACATTTAACAGGCTTCCTGTCCCCCCAACACCCGCCACCCCCCCTTCCCACCCCCCCCCCCCACGTGGGCATACTCACCGTCAAACTCTGCAGGTCCCACCCCCACGATGATGATTGACATGGGCAGGGAAGAGGCCTACAGAGACCCACACATCCACACAATGCTGCAAACCGTCCACAACAGAGTACGGCAGAGAACGCCCTACGTCTCTCTCAAACATTGACATGCAAACACGAAGTTATGTCCTCCAACGCACCGTAACACACTTACAGCATGTTAACCAAATACACTTACAGTTCATTACAAACTACAATAATAATAATAACATTAATCATATTAGTGGCAGTGTTGTGTGCATATGCTGGGTATCACAGGGCACAGAGATAGCATAGTAAGTATATATAATTTCATAAATATGTGATTATGAATATAGATTATGCAAAAACATTCTCCATTAACTTCAGATAATTATTATAATTATAAATGAATAATTATGATATTATGAATATGATATTCCTCTGCAGAAGGCTTGGTCTGAAGTCATCTCTCTGCGTGGGGCGCCGGCAGAAGGCGGGTGCACTCACGTTGACCACGGCCTCTTTGGTCTGCACCATGTCCGAGATGACCCCGTCCGTGATCATGAGCAGGACGAAGTACTGCGACCCGTCAGTCACGTCCGCCGCCGACCTGCAGCGCAACACAGCATGCCGTCGCGTTAGGGGCGTACACCTGTGCCTCAACACACGTACGATAAGCACAGTACCCCGATAAACAAATAACCACACACTATATCGTTCAGTTTTTAGTACCAATTTAACACTCTTTTTAACTCTTTTTTTCTATTGACAACTTAACAACCAATTTCACAACCTGTTTTCCCCAATTTGGAATCTCCGATTGTGTTGTAGGCCCATCTCGTTGCTGCAACAACCTCGGTCATTGTGGGAGAGCAGACAAGCACGCGCTCTCCTCTGAAGTGTGTGCGAGGGCCAGCCGCCGCATCTTTTCACTTCGCAGTCCGCCGGGCGAGCTGCGGCCATCGTGGCAAAGCAATGCACTTCATGCCTAGTGCCTGCTCTTGTGTAATGGGATGGAGACAACCTGAAACCCTCCCCTGTTCGATGGCACTACTGGCAATCGTGCGCCACCCTGTCTTGCTGCTGGCCACAGTTGGCACTGGCATGGGCAGAGTTTGATACCAGTCCGTGGGGCACAACACGACACTAAAAGAACAGTGGTTTATCCGGACGGCGTAGCCCACTGGTTCAGTTACCTTGACGTCCAGCCCATTAAACCGTGTTTCTAGTCACCAGCACGAGCTGCTAGGGAGAACTATAAAGTAGACCGAAAAAAATGTCTTCAATAAATGTCACTTTGTCCCTTTTGAAGAAATCCCTGCCTTTCTTTTTCATCACGATGGCCATGCGAATCGCACGGTGCGGAATTAAACGAACGGCCATTTCAATTTGCTGTCACTTTTTTGTAAGACAGGCCATAAATACTGGCTTACGTTTGACAGCGAGTGGAGATAGCGCCCCTGCTCTGGCCTTTCCCTGGCTGAACTGGCTTGTTTGGGAGTAATAAATCGCTGATAAAAATAGTTGCGCTCGCTGGAGCGGCAGGTCGATCGATGGCCCTTTCCCCCGTGTGACTGAGGGGACCAGGCCAGCCGCAGAGGTGTTCATTCAGCTCTGATTAAAGACATTGTCTGATCTTGCCTCCTTTCAAAGGGTCCATGTGACAGAGGCAGACTGCCACAAATCTAAAATTATGTTTTCATTTTCAAAAGTAGACGAAAAAAAAAAAACTTCCTCCCCGTTTTCTTTTACACATAATTGCACATATACATCACATTTATTCAAGGTGCGGTGTTGAGCGTGTGGAGTAAGTGTGGTTTCGTCTCGGTCGTGGTGACACGGCAGTATTCAGTGCACCGAATTTCATAAAGGCTCTTGGATTGATAGAAAGGTTCCAGCAGGCACCTGAGGGACACCGGATACAATGAAGTCTATGGTAGCGTTTCCACATAAGCCTCAAAATCCTGTGTAATATGAATAGAGTTGTAGCTCCAATTTCCCTTAAGCTATTTGCGATATGACAGAATATCTTTACATGATGGCGTGATCTATAGACCTTAATATATTGTTTGGCTGCAGGATGCCCCCAATTTCAATCTGCAGTAAGATTTGCCACTGAGCCGTCCAATCATGCTCCACAATCTGCAGGCTGAATAATTGGCCCCCGCCGTACTCTGGCTGGAAGCTTCATCGGTGCATGCACGTAGAAGATTGATAACCCCTTGTATATTAAACTTGCTATTCTCTCTTTCGTCTCACAATCAAAATCCATCTCGCGCGCGCGCCAGGCTAGGCACCCACGGTCTTCCGGTTGTAATGCCTGACAAATTTCCGTGCTCCCGTTTGAAATGTGCAAAAAATGGAAATCAAAATGCCTCCGCCGTAGACTGGCTGGAGCTGCTGCAGCCGCCGCCGCCGCCGTTTTCCCAGATTGCTTTGGTCCACTCCCAGCGCGAATGTGGATTCCTCCGTCTCTAAGATGCATTCCTTATACTCTCTCGGCCTATATCCGAGATTAATAAGACCGCCTCGGTGACACTTCATACATAAAACATGATTGTTTTTCCCCCGCAATTGTATCTGGGCCGTAAGCATATCGGTTTTCTTCCCGGCAGCCAGTAATAGCGGACGCAGCGTGGGCCGAGAGTGACCCGCTGGCTGGATGGCCTCGGCCTCGCTCTCTGTCTGTCTGGCTGGTCGGGGCGAAGATGGAGGAGCTGAATTTATCCCAATAGCGTTTCTCTGGGCTATGCGCAGTCATTGTGACTGCGTGCCTGGATATACTGTAATGATGTGCAGGATGCAGCGCGGCACAAAGGCCCGTGGAGCTCTGTTAGACAGCCACCGGGCCCTTCCCTGAGTGTGGAGGCTCGCTACAGAGGGGCTAAATATAATGTTGTCTCGG
Source organism: Aldrovandia affinis (assembly GCA_029706075.1). Lineage (NCBI taxonomy): Eukaryota > Metazoa > Chordata > Actinopteri > Notacanthiformes > Halosauridae > Aldrovandia > Aldrovandia affinis. The sequence goes on along the minus strand of JAINUG010000075.1, from coordinate 2,597,045 downwards.
TACGTGGAATAACAATCGCTGTTCTCGAGAATTCAGCCGACGGGAGAGGTTTGGAGAGCGCTTGTCATTCTGAGTCAGAGCACTCTGGGCCGGGACGGGACGGACTCGGCGAGATCTCGCCTCCGAAATCGCAGGTGGGCTGACATCTGCGCCGCAACCCGACTGAAGTCGAGCGAAAATGTTGTAACTCGTGGATTAAAGGAATCTTTTTTTAGCCCCAATGTCAGAATGCCTTGAACGTCCCTCTTATCACAATAATATCACAAAAGTTCTACAATGAAGACAATTAAACGGAGGCAATTGCAGTTCAGTCCTTTTGTGCTCCCAGACACATAATGCTGTGCACAGAACATGCTGAACAATACACCTTTTAACAAGTGCCTCTGTGGCGGGGCGCCGTGTTAGTCAAGCACAATGAATATGCTCGTCCCGTTTTGGGCGAATGTATGGAGGCCAACTAAAACAATTATTTCTGCTATAACAGGAAACCTTTAGAATGAATAAGAATAAGGCAATAAGGCACAGGAGGAGCAGATAGAGAGAGACACAGAGCGCGCCAGTCCCCGGGGGACAATATGTCAAAGAAACAAATGGAGCCTTTCGGCCCAGGGGCAAAGACCTGCAGGAGAAATGAGTCTGTGTGTGACTTTATGAGATTGTGTGCATGTGTGTGTGTGAATAGGTGTGCGTGCGTGTGCGTGTGAATATATGTGTATTTATGTGTTTGTGTTTGCATAGGTGTGTGTGTGTGTGTGTGTGTGCATGCACATGTTCCTGTGAATATATGTGTGTACACGTGCGATCATTGCACTTGGATTCGAATGCCTGCTCTCTGTACTGAATTTTCGGTAGCGTGGGACATGTGCACAAGCTGACAGTGCCAGGGGCTGCGGACAGCAAACTTCTCTAAACAGAAGGCGAAACATGTGTGCCTTTGTAACTTACCGTTGTGGCGAACGCGAATAAAGAATTCAAGTTTGTGTGCGTGCGCGCATGTACATGTGCGCGTCTGTGAATATGTACTCATGTATCCGGATGGATTTCGAGATGTGAATCATCCGCATAAGCGGTGTACTCAGGCCTTTGGAGGACCAATGAGTGTCCCTCCTTGCGCCTCTACAGGCCCCCCCCTGCCCTGCCATCTCTTACCGGGCCACCTGGCTGATGACAGGAGCGAAGTTGGTCGGCCCGTACAGCTGCACATTTCTCAGGCTCTGGAAGTACGCTTCCAAAACCCCTTCGATTCCCACGCAGTTGGGTTTCTCGTTGTCGGAGTTCTGAGGAGGACGGCACATAAAAGGGAATGTTAAAATGGCGGCTTCTCCTTTCAGCTGCGACCTCGTCCATCAGGACTGTAAACTATGCCATTCGTCTCAGTCTAGCGGTTTTCTAACATCAGCGAGCCAGGATCAGACTGTCAGAATGAATTAAACATGAATTGAGATAATATTAATATATGTGTTTAATTCCTTTCTTCAACTGAAGACTTGGCGAGAACATTCCTATATATTCAGCATTCATATACTTCGTATATGTCACTTTTCGTATTCATAAATGTTTCTTTTTTTCTACCGAAGATAATTATCGTCCTCAAAAAAAGCTACAGCTGGTATTCGGCCCCCGCCCGTCTCCGGTGCCTGAGGTCAGGGCATCTTTCAACGTCTTGGATACCGAGTCAACCTAACGAAAAAGACAAAACTCCGTTCTCCCTTCATGAGAAAGCCAGAGGCTCTTCTCTGAACGATCTTGTCTATGAATAGAAATGAACAGACAGTGGTAAAATGAGAAAAAATACTTTTTAACCTCAAGGTACAAAAATTTGAATATGAAAGAAAAAAAAATAGTTCAGGTCGCACCTAATTAGAATGGTGCTTTAAGGCTTTAATATTCAATGGGACCCACAGAAATGTCATCCTCAGTCATTTCATCTTTTCTATGAGTGCAGTACTGATGTGCCATTTTAAATGGGGGCGCAGGTTTGCGCCACGGCGCCGATATGTATGACCATTCGACCAAACTGCTTCGGGTGTGCGTGAGTGAGTGACAACAAGACAACACATTGTAATCTTATTTTATTTTATTATTAAAAATGTGAAAGAATTGTGGATTGTGTGGACAAACAAATGTAACCTCTTTTGCAGTCTTTGGAGATGAATGAAAACATCTGCAGTAGTGAGCTTGTGACAACATGCAAACAGCAATTCCCCTGATAATCACCGTCCCCCTTCATAAGAGAGGGACACTATAGTCTAAAGATGCATCGTGAGAGTTTACAGGGTCACCCAAGGTGACTTCGTTTGACTCCAAGCTGTTTAAGGATTTCAAAATTGAGTTGCTGTTTGCATTTTAGGTCCAACTAAACTATATTTGACAAATATATACAACATACAACATAAAATGTAGTTATATAAAACTACATAACTAAATATTATATAATGTTAAAACAGCCTCTCGAAATATTGATGTTATCTTTGGCTCAGACCGTTAGTCTAGACTTGCTCTTATAAATTGAGAGATATTTCGAAAATCGAGCATTTCCAGTCTGTCAGTGATTCTGAGAAGGTCAAACATGCTTTTGCATCATTTCGACTAGACTACTGTCATTCTCTGTACACATGCTTGAATCACAGTGCCCTGGCTCACCTTCAGTTAGTGCAGGATTCAGCTGCAAATCTCCTTACTCATACTAATAAGAGGTCAAACACAGCCCCCGATTTAGCATCCTTACACCGGCTTCCAGTTTCTCTGAGAATTGATTTAAAAATGTTATTACTTTTAAGGCCAGGCATGGGTTAGCCCCTAAGTACATTTCTGATCTTCCATCCCCATGCACGCCGGCTCTCTCCCTGAGGTCATCGAATAAAGGCCTCCTAAGCATACCTCTTACTAAACTCAAGAGGAGAGGGGACAGAGCCTACACTGCCAGGGCCCCAGTGCTCTGCAAGAGCCTTACCCACTATGTTAAGGCCTCAGATTCAGTGTCTTCTTTTAAATCTTTTTTAAAGACATGTTTTTACTTTATTTGAACCAATTGTAGCATTTTTATTATTTTATCTGACTTTTATTTCTCTATGATTGTTTTTATTTGTGATTTCTATTTGATCTTTGTCAGTTTTATTGTACATACTTGGAGTTGAGTTAAGGGCACGCAAAGTGGAGGTAAGTTGAAAATTACGCACCAAATTACGCAAGTTTGTATTCAGACTTTGAACTTCGTGAAATTTGTGGACTTAAGCGCCCCCTGGAAAATTGTGCATCTAGGGGTTTACCCGAAATAGAGGCGTGTCTCAAGATGTTTGCCATTCTGACTTTAGTTGTTTGCTCCAGAAAAAAAGGTTGAATATGTAGCATGCCACTACGTGGCCATTGTTTTTTCCTTCGTTCCTCTATTTCCTGAGTCTCTCTCTGGAGTAGAAGTGATCACTCTGTAGTTAAACAATGCGGCGGTTGTCAGTTTACATGTTCAGCAGAAACCTTTCCCAACTTTGATGGCATCTCCACAATCCAAAATCAGTCCACGTAAAAAAGCGTAGTCCTAACATTTACAAAGGGTCCACAATAAAGTCTTTCAACTTTTTCTGACTGTACGTTCAAAAATTGCTGTCTTCTTCTACGGTTCTGTGGTTCCACCTTTGCTCGCCAACAGAAGGAATTGAATTAAATGTGTACTAATCTCCCTGTGGAGGTGAAGAAGTGTTTCCGCTAAACAGGTAATCTGACAACTGCCCCATTGTTTCGCTGCAGAATGAATGCTTATATACCGTGATTGAGAGACTCGTGAAATAGAGGAATGAAGGAACGATGCGGGGCTAGTATTGAACAAGTATCGAATGGGTTTTTGTCTCCCTTTGTGAACATATCCGTTTGTAAAGAAAAAACATTGTAGGCCTATGTATGGTATACGTTCTTCCAAATCATATTAACTTAAGTCAGGAATATCCTACAGAAGCTCTTAGACATGGTAAGACTAACCGGACAGAGTGGCAGAATTTCAGCTATGAGAGGATTCTGAAATATAGTTTTCTGGGGGGTTTTTAGGCACAATCAAAAAGGTGGAGGTGTAGGCTGCTCAACAAATGGCACAGAGGCACAAACCATATAGAAAAGAGGCGAGCACTCTGCAATTGGTTAAACAAGAATGCTTATTGCTCTGGGCATCACACAAAATGTGGGAGCAACATGGTACACAGCAATGTTTTCTTCAGGTCTTCTTCCTGTTTCACCAAATGCAGGTTTCCCAGCTCCTGCCTTTGTTTTTTTCTCTGTCTTTATTTTAGGAATGCATGCTAACTTGCATTAAAGCAACTAAGTATAGTTATTAATTAAAAATGTATTATTTACACAAAGAGGCTAATCTTTTCACACCTGTCCCACAACATGACTTATTACGGAGTAAGAAAGGGCAACAGGGCCACAAGGGGCACGAGTAAGTAGAGAAAGTCGAAAGCATGTGATTTTGGGAACCTCGGAACCAAAGCTCCACCGAGCGTTAATCTCTTGAACTTAATTGGACTGCCCATGCATGACTGCGCGTCAGCTTTGCCGTGTCAGGTGGCCTTCAGTGGAAAGCCGACTAAAGGATGACTGCGCCTCAGGAGCAAGCCAAGTTAAAGGCAGTGATGGAGCGTGACAGTTTATATAAATGTGGAAGGAGCGGAGGGTTCAAACACTGTAGGTCAAATAAAAGTTTCGGACACTACATTTTTGGATTTCCTTAATTATCTGTGCATCTCAAATGTGTTCTGGGCCCTGCAAATGAATCCACTGCTCTACCAGAGCATAGATTGGGTATTCCAAATTGGGAAGGAAAATACAAAAATTGTGGATAGCAATTGGTTCAATAGCTCTTGTTTGGCATAGAAATGATGAGCATTGTTCACTGATATGAGTAGCTTAGCTGCTACAATTAACAGCAGAGTCTGTACATCATCAACATTTTAAAGAAACCAAAATCAGGAAGGCCCATGTGTGCATGCCTGTGTGCTCCCCCCTTTTACAAACACTTCTTAAGTACGTCTTACATTTTCCATTATCCCTGCAGGGAAAAGTATTAATTTATTATGGACGTGATGTCCTTATTCATAACAAAGCACAAGTCTTATGCAAGTATGGAAGCTCGACTGCTCCCACGTCTCTGTAGTGTTAATTGGACTGCTCTTTTGAATAAAATATACAAACCTATTTCTGAGATGTTGCATCAGATAGCTGAAATCGTAACCAGTTTTGGAAAACGTTACAAGAAGGGCCATATACTGTATATATGTATGGGTTCACACTCACTTCTTTTGATGAAATGCTTGACTGGCAGATCACAACATTACCTGCTTCACAAGGTGACATGTTTTACTTTGATCTGAGTGAGTCTGCAGCCCTTTTGGAAGCTCAGGACCAGATAGAAGTTGAATGACTTCTTCCTCCGTTTTAATACGGAAGTTTAATAAGGAGAATTTGGAATCCAATAATGAACGATTTTTTCCTGTAGTGCATCATCATTATAACCAGTCCCTGTCCTCCAAGGTCTCATGTGTGCGCAGGTACACTTTCCCTGTTTTTCCATCCCTTATTAAGTACTTCTTTTTCTGCTTTGCGACTTGGCATTTTCTTCCTCAGACTGTCCAGAGCAAAGCTCACTCTGAGAAAACCGTTTCACAGAACCATTGGCCATACTAGCTTGTGGGTTTAGAAAACAATCATATAATATGTTGTTTAATTACTTGTATACAATCACTACTTGTATCTATGTCTAACAGGTTATGATCAGTTTCAGCCATCATCACTACATTTCAGGCTCATGGCAAATACTCATAGCCACAATAAAACCAATGAATATACAGCCAGCCTGTAGGCTGTTCAAAATGCTTGTGTTGATGTTGGATAGCATCCATTGGTCTATAAAGTTTAGGTAATGCATTGCTTGGTGTTGCAGTTATGCTATAGCTTCCCCATGAGGTCAATTGTTTACCTTTTGAAGCTAGGTTCTATGGGCTTAGATGTACAAATATATCATATTTCATGATCATAGGTCAATGAGTTTTTATAATGCAGATCAATACTGCATTTAGATTTTCTTGTTGTGGCCAATTCAAGATGGTGGCAACCTATTCAGTATATGTTTCGAATGAGGAAATTCTGGTCACTACACCAAGTTTTAAATCTCTGCAAAGGAACAGTGATTTTTTGTGAATTTTGGAATATTTTTCATATTGTGAGCTCTATAGCGCCACCATGTGGCTTGATTGGGCTAATGTTTTAGGGCTGTAGTTGGTAAGTTTCATCACTTTATATCAAACTGTTTGGGATTTATAATGGTTATGGCTTTTTGTGTTTGTGAAAAGCCACATCCACCAAGTTGGCTCATCATTTGGCCATATTTTTACATAACTATAAAAGTTGTATGAATATTTCATGTATGAAGATAGGTCCAAAAATGTGCTATACCAAATATTGTGCGAATCGGTACATTTTTGCAGGAGTAGGAGCATTTTGAATGTTTGCCATTAAATTCAAAATGGCCGAAAATCCATTATGTCAGAAGTTATGGCTACTTGAGACATATTTGCTCCTCATATGAAGAGGGACCTACATACCAAATTGTGTTACTCTCGGTTGAATGAGGTTCAGGGGCTGGACTCGTAAAGGCCCAAATTTAGTCATGTATACTTTAGTGCCACCAGGTGGCCAATCTGCACATCCATATTTTAACTGAAGCAAGAGTTCACCCACCTACACAAGCCTACCAGGTTTGGTGAGCCTCGAGTACCACCTAAAATGTATCTGAGGGCAGCAGGCAGAAAAAAAATTAAATAAAAATAATCCTGACAAAAAAAAAAAGAGGATTACACTACTACTGCGTGCTTGGACCCCTAAAACACTGGTGTCTTACCAAAGGGAATACGTGTGAGATCTTGCCATCCGGAGGAAGCTTTGCACCGAAACCGTAGGCGGGGAAGAGCTTGTCACTGTCGTAGTCCTGGATTATCTCGCCCACGGCCTTGAGTGCCATGGCGTAGGCGTTCATCTGGTACGGGTTCATATAGTGCAGAGAAGTGGGCTGAGATGGGTTCCCTGTCAGAGACCCAGGACACCAAATCAAACCTTACCTACTTACTTAGTCCTCTTTCTTCCTTTGGGATCTTGGCCAAGAATCAAACCTTTAGAGCACCCCAATAAGTCGATTACGAAACAATACTTGATTCAATTTTACCTACCAAAAAACATTATGATGATTAACATAATTATATTATGATAATATAATATATCTGTAGAACCCATACTGAAGCAGATTCATGTAAATTAAGTTAATAGCTGGATAGACAACAAAATTGGCGAATGTTCAAATGCATGTTCAAACCAACTGTTAATGGTACCAAGCAATGACGAAATGAATTTATTCAAAATGTGTTACACAGTTGCTGCTTCTCATGGTCAGCACTTACCATTGGATGCAGTGAAGTCTATGGCTACAGTGAAGTTGAGCTGAGTGCTACAGAAACACAAATTGAGTAAAATCACAGATCAAAATACAAAATATAACATGTCTGCTAGTGTTTCTTTCACATACTGTAAATTCATACATAATTTGGTCAGCCTTAAAAATGACAACTGCAAATATTTTACAGTTTTCATATTCCACATTTACACTACAGTAGGCTATATCTCAATAGTTCAAGTATGACATCTCACTCCCCCACCGCATCGATATTTTTACATTTTACCACTATTTACCCACCACCAAATTTGGGATTCTCAATTAGTGTTGTGTTCATTCCCATCACTGCAACCTCATCTGTGAGCAAACGTGCGCTCTCCCTCGAAACACGCGATGTCGGCCGCTGCCTCTTTTTACTCCACACTCCACCAGTAAGGCTTGCGCAGACATTGAGTCAGAAGAAGACTTCATGCGCAGCTTGTGAATGCAGACAGCGGGCGCACAACTGACCGGAGTCTGGTTGCTGGCGCGTGATGAGAAACACCAAGGTCCCCCCCCTCCCTGGGTGACACTGCGGCCAACTATGCACCGCACTGCAGCCAGCACTGGCACGGCCCGGATTTTATACCAGACCAATGCGCCCACCCACACGGTGCCTTAACGGGATGCGCCACGCAGCAGCCCCGCAGAATGTCTTAGTACTCGATAAGAAGGTAGATACAGCAACAGTATATTGCTGCATGTCATTTAGTGGAAATTAACTGAATTTTATGAATTTTGTTTAGTTGCCGATTACATCACTATGACCTTTCTATGACCTCAAAAAGTAGCTTAATTTAGCATAGAAAGGGCCACATAAATAATATTAACATTTACATTAACATTAATTTGCATAAAAACAAAACTGTCAGGCAACACCTTTCTCTGGGCACACACAGTAAAAAATAAATAAATAAAAAGATACCGTAAATAGGTGAGTCATGTACAATAAAAATATGGACATTTACCTCTAATTTATGAAAGCGGTATGTGACGCTACATGGTATGACGAGCGACAATACGGTTCATGGGGATATCCCGCTACAATACATGGAAGCTCCAAAAAGATTCAAGAGATGTGATAAATGTAAAGAATAAAGTACGTATCACTTTTCCAAGAAATTACCATCATTATTTAATCATTTCGCCATTAACATTATGATGTCAGAAGTACTCCCCCCAAGTACTGACTGATTGACTATAAATTTGCATGAGGCCTCTGGCCTCAGACCACACAAAGGTGCACTCTCTGCAATAAATGGTAATCAGGTTAAACGTCGTATCTGCACCTGGCATTTGATTGAGGGGTGATATATGACAGGGAGATTGAGGTACATCACCCAGCTCAGCATGACAGCAGCTGATCATGTGGCAGGTAGCTGTCTCCCCAGAGTCACAGGGCTTTAAATTAACATGGCATTAGCATTCCACTCACCCTCCCCGGATGAAATCCACAAACGTGTACTCAGACTCAACTTTGAAGGACAGGAGTGTCACCTGGAGACAGCGACGGAACAGGAAGATTGCATTAGGTTGGGCTCCAATTTTACGACAATGGGTCATTTGCCCCAGTTGCGGGGGGAAACAGGTAGATCACGAAACTGGTACTTACTGTGCCGGAATTCACGTATTTTTTCTTTTTGCCTTTCTTTTTAGGGTTTAAAACCTAATATGGCACACAAAAGAAAGAATTTACATGTATTGTAAGTGACAGATGGATATAATGCCATCACAACATAGGCCAGCACAAGGTTTAAAGACAATCTCGGTTTAACTGAATTGGCTCAATGTCATAGGATATTCGATGTAAACATTGATAACCAGAGAGCGATGCTGTGGAGTCCCTTGGCACTTTGCCTACCTCGTACACGTTGAACTGGCTCTGTCCACGAGACAGCTCTCTGTAGCTGGTGGTGAACTCGCCGATGAAGTCGTGGCTGTGGGGAGGGGAGGAGGGGATGGGTGGATGAGGGCGGGGGGAGGGAGAGAAGGTAGACTTGTCACCTCGTCACACTCTCCTCCCTGCAATGTATCTGCTGTTTATTGTACTTAAGGCTCCTTCCCCACACACACAGCTCTGATACCCTGCTTTTCACCGCACTGAAAGCATTTGGCAAAAAAAGTCTATGTATATATTATAAAATACAAAATAAAAACTTTGATATGAAGACCACAAAATGTTCAACAGACCCCAGTAATGCTCCCCAAACCGCTGGGTTTGGAATATTTTGTACTTCATGTTCACAGCTGAAATATTAATAGATGGTACGATATCAGAAGTGACATTATCAAAGTGCAACGCAGTTCATTCCCCAAGAAGTGAACACACAGGGGGTACTGTGGGGGGATCATATGAGAGTCTCATTCTCTACATAACAGCCCCCCAGTAATGTGACTCAAGAATTTAAGTGCTACTTTGCAACTCTGTTTTGTGTGTTGGGTGCTCTTTAATCATAGATAAGTGACTGAACATCTAAGGGGGGCATACAATCAACCAATATTGAGCTTTGTCCTCAACATCTTTTTATTCTTGCACATCGTCAAATTCACTGAAATTAATGAAAAACATTGGACAATGAAAGATGTCACTTAAAGTCATACCTTTGGAGCACTTAAGAAAGAATGAGCACATTAAAGGGCCATTTTATGTGGGCGGGGTAGTGGGTAAAGGTTGTGACTAGTTTCAGCACATTTCTCCAGTGAAGGCAGTGTACTGAAATGTCATGGACTCCATGTACTGTACAGAAATATTGTGCACTTAAATATGGGCTGTATGGAACGACATGCACGTCATGAAACATTCATGAGAGAAACGAGTGCATTCGTGTGTTCTCGTTTCTGTGAACATGGTATTGTTCACATGGAACCAGAGCACATAATGGACCAGGGTGACCACAAAGAATATGTCTATTATGTTGGGAGGGAATGAATGAATATTGACCTCAAAAGGAATTATATGAGCCTCAGGAAATTGACTGTTCTAAGGAAGACTGGAGAGAGGGGGGTAATTTATTTTAATATACTCGCCACACAAAACAAAATGCTAAAACCATTTTCAGAAATGGTGAACCCAAAGCTCACATAATTGAGGGCTATGAAATCTCGCTCGCAAAGGCCTGGGCCAATCAGACGAGAAAGGGGCCCCTGACAATGGGCCGGTGAGTGGAGGAGAGTCGAGCCGTTCCATCTCTGTCTCAATTACCTGCCGTCTCTGTCCCAGTCGTACACGTCCACCTTGACCGTTCTGACAGGAACAAAAAGAAAAGGAAGAAAGAACGGGCGAATGAAAGAGAGGTGAACGGAGAAAAGACTCAAACGTGTCTGAGGGGGAGATAAACGCTGGATGTCTCGTCGCTGTCTGGGGGGCTGGAGTGGGCTCCGCTTGCAGCAGGTCTCAAATTGGCGCCTCCATTAAGAAACCGTCGTGTGGCGTTTGACATAAGGTCAGGGGCGGCGCCAGAGATTTTTTCTCGCCGGTGCTACGGTGAGGCTTCAGGGTCATTTCTTGGTGGTGCTACGGTGGTGCTATTGTAGTTTCTGCTGGTGCTATAGCATCAGCAAGCCCCCCCTCCCTTAGCGCCGCCCCTGCATAAGGTTCACACAATCATATCTGTTAGGGTCTCAACATTTCAGATGGTACTGTATGACAACATACGGTTCACACAATTATATCTGTTAGGGTCTCAACATTTCAGATGGTACTGTATGACAACATACAGTTCACACAATTATATCTGTTAGGGTCTCAACATTTCAGATGGTACTGTATGACAACATACGGTTCACACAATTATATCTGTTAGGGTCTCAACATTTCAGAAGCTACTGTATGACAACAAATATTCTGCACAGCCCTGCTTAGGAAAGGCTTACATCACATTTTCCAGGTTTTCAATATACCCAGGTACTTCAGAAAGAAGGGATTCAAATAAAGAAACAAAAACGTATGAATAAACTTGCTGAAACTATTCTGAACGTTCCACTGACTCTTGTGCATCCACCCATTTGAGTTACTACAGAGTCGGGCTTAAGCCCGTATTACAGTAAGTGAAACTGACAGATAAGCAGTGAAGTTTTACTGTCTATCTCAGACTAATGCACTGTACGCACGCACACATGCACACACACACACACACACACACACACACACACACACACACACACACACACACACACACACACACACACACACACACACACACACACACACACACACACACACACACACACACACACACACACACACACACACACACACACACACACACACACACACACACACACGGGTAGGCTATGTGACTGTTACATCCACTCAAAATGTTCATCAATCTTCATTACAGTGGAGAAATACAGAAGGATTACACATTGTGGCTCCTGGCTGAGCCAATTTCTCCCCTTTTGGCACTTTATGTATTGACATGCAGGAGTAAGGCTACGCTTCCCATCCAATGTGCCTTTTCACGCATGAGTTACAAAACAAAGCATAACAACAGCGTCTAAGCCAATGCCAGCCCATTGGCATGAGTATCTGCTCAGGGTCTGAGAGTTGGCTCTTCCTCGCATTAGGAAGACTGGTTAAACCGCAGCCCTGATACTCTGTCATTGTGCTCATCCCAATAATGGTCATCTTCCGCAATCGGTCAGGACCGCGGAATCACTTGCGATCTTCCGCGAGAGACTCAAAACCCACCTTTTCAGACTCCACTACCACTGAATCTAGCCAATTGTCATCACCACTGCCTACTTGTTTAACACTTTTTGTATATGTATACTTGTTTACTCCTTTTCCTTCCCAGTGTTACAGGCATGGTACGCAGCTGCCAACAACAATGTCTATAGATGTATTACTGCACTGATCTATTGCGCAAACTATGATTGTTCCTACCATGTATTAATGCACATCTTGTAAGTCGCTCTGGATAAGAGAGTCTGATAAATGCTTAAAATGTCAAATGTAATAATGCCAGTGCTGTGGAACCGGATGGTTGGCCTCGGACATTATTCCAATCGGTACAGTGTGTGGTACCGCTCCTAGAACTGTCTGTGTGATGGAAGGTCCAGCAGACAGAGGTGAGCACTGCCTGTGGCCCGGGCCCGTTGCCTGCTTGATAATGCGCACTGCACGCCAGTCAATAGAGCTCTCAGCGCAGGCATGCGCACCACCACCGCCTGCACGTCTGTCCTGCTCTCGTCCCTTCCCCCACTCACCTGTCGTAGTCGCCATTACACAGAGCCCGCACGGGGATGGTGAAGTGCTGCCACACTGGGTTCAGTGTGTTTTTGATCACCTCCGTCTTGTGGCAGATAGTGAACCTGGAACACAAGAGTACAGAGACTTACTGGAACGCAGAGCACAGTTATACTGAAACACAGAGCCTTGCTAAAGCACACAGTGTCTGGCCCTGAAGGGTCAGATCGGCTCCGGTCACACTCACGTGCCATCCTCGTTGCTGCGGTAGAACACCAGGAAGGGGTCCGACTTTCCGAAGAAGTCCTTCTTGTCCAGTTTGTTGGCACACAGCTGCATGGTGGCAATGTCCTGGAAAGAAAGAAAGAATCATGACCAAATAAGGCAAGGTACAAATTATCTAATGAATATGTAAAAACAACCCGGCAAGGTGAATGTAAAATGATGTTTTCGTTCTGGGGCAATTTACCTTTTCGAACTAAATTTACAACATTTCATAGATTCATTATTTTTTTCTTAAATAATCTAATTCCCACCCACCTTTTTTGGGTAGCAAATCCAATTAAAAAAGATTATAAAAATTATACAACCAACCCACGGAATTACCGGTAGCAGGAAGAAATCATAAGAAAAACAAACATGAAAGATAAATGTGCGCTGAGCAAACTCCATTAGGCATTCTATTTACGCGCATGCTGCATCGGTGTCAAAGGTCACCTCAAGCAACGGTTCACGTAAAATATGATAAAGGAGGAAAATCTTAAGGAAGCACCATCCAAAACGGTTGTTTGTTATACTGCGGTTTACAATAACCTTGGTTCTCTATTTTTCCTGATGCCCCAAAGCTTCCCAGCCCTGATCCACAGGGGTAGTTGGGGGGGCAGTCAAGCAGTTAACCCACCCCCCGTATGGTGCATGTCTCCCAAATCTTTGGGCATGGCAAAGTGCTGGGCATGTGACAAGCATATCAGACTCACATGTTAGCTTTAGATAGGGGGGGGCAACCCAGGCCCTGGGGGGCCACAGCGTGTGCAGTTTTTTGTTGTTACTCAGCATATTAATTGATCATTTAAATCTGTTGACTACACAGTTCACGCACGTTGGCGTGGCAGTGCTGGAAGGGAGAGGATTGCTACCCTTTCTAGGGTAGAAATGTATTCAGGGCTTATCCACTCCTGCACAAACCCCAGAGCAGCACTCATGTGCCAAAACTCACACGTCGCAAATTCCCTTGAGCTACACAATTCTGGTACAGGCACAAAAGCAGCTACAATCAAAGCTGTCATTAATTAATTTTCACTGTCAAACCTTTGTCTGGGGGCTACAGTGGCCTAAATTCAATCAACATGTTGCCCTTAGCATTTAGGAAAAAATGTAAGTGTTACTTTTTTTCTTCACAGTTTGGTGAGTTCATTTTGGTGATCGCTGAAAATGTATACGTATATATGTGAATGGAGGAACATTTGAATTGTGATTGTGAATCAAGCCTGAAAGCCAGAACTTCCCCAGTTTCCGGATTATTCAGTCCCCGGTAGAGAGTCTCTCTCTCAGCACAGCTTAATGTGTAATCATGACCATGGCAAACATGCCCTCTCCTAACCATGCCTCATAATCATTCATCCACAGAGCAATATGAGGCTGATTCATAATTCAAATGTTTTTACTTCAGCATAAGAATTGGAAATAACCCATTAATGTGCATGGATGATCGTGACTTCATTACTTAAGCGCACTTGTTTATTTGTGAGCAGTAAGGGTAATCATTTGTGAGCCCCCTTCCTACTCCTGGCACGCATCAAAATAGACATGACGCCATACATTCATTATTTATCACGTGCTGTTCATAATTATTGAAGCATATGTACAAAAATACTGAGAAATATCCACTTGAGGAGGAATTTCCCACCGCATCTTTGCCCAGCTCGTTTCTTTGTCCTACCTACCCTCGTTCTCGTCGTCTCTTTCCCTCGTCTCCTTCTGCAATCGCAAGCAATCAACGAGGAGAAAGAGACGGAGGTAGGAAACGAGGAAAACGAGGAGAGACTATTGGGACGCAACCCAGCGGGCCTCTGGAGGCTAGCGGTCAGCGGTCAGGAGATGTAGTCTCTCCTCTCCCAAGTTCTCACCTGGCACTACTAATATGCTTCAAAGATTGAGCTGGAATTTTTCTACTGATACATCACAGGCTCGAAATTCAACCTTTTAGACATTTAGAATTTGGTAAAGAACCACAGTTATGAGGAGCCATATGGAATGCATTTTTCATATGACTGAGATACAGAAAAAGATCAATTCTATTGTTGAAGTGGGGAGGATAAATTAAATAAGAACAAACAGCCTGGCATCTTGTTTTGAAAATGAAAGCGTAAATAAATAAAGAGACAATACGAGAAGCCGGTGCCAGTTGCTAAGATATTGTAAAATGCACTCAGGCAGAAAATGAGGAATCAATTAGAGAAAAAGGAGGAGACGGAGCAAGAAAGCCTGCAGACACAGAAAAACGAGGGGAATTCTCAGAGTGCGTCTGGTTATAATCTTTGTTCACTAACCTCTCGCTCTCAAAATGGCACCTTGGGTCTTGTCTGCTGCTGTGCTGCGTCTTTAACACTGAGCTAATTGAATTACTAAAGGAACGCACATACTGTACATACGTACCTCTTCCCTGGTGTAGTGTAAATATTAATGCGAATGCATGCATATCTGGACAATGTGTGAAATTATATGCATGTTTAAAGTGAGTATATTAATGTGTATATATACGGTATGTTTACAATTATTATGTTTATATATATATCGTGTAGACTAATGTGTATTCATCTATGTGTACAATGTGTGAAGTCATGTGTATGTACAATGTAGGTTAATGCGTATACATGCTGTATGTGTGTAGAATGTGTGAATTCATATGTGTGTATGTGTAGTGTGTGTAGATTCTTGTGTATCACTTACACTGGGTATAAAAAGTATTCACCCCTTTACCATTTTATTTTCTTACTTCAGGGAATCAAACTGGATATAATTGTGATTTCTTGCCAATGATCAACACAAAATGCTCTATAATGTCAAATAAAAAACCGAATTAAATAAAAAAACAGACAATAATTGATTGCATAAGTATTCACCCCTTTTTTCTAAGACACCTAAATGCAATCAATTGTCTTCAGAGGTCACATAATTATTTGATTGGAGTCCACCTGTGTACAATTAAGGGGTTTCAAATGATTTCAAATTAAATACACCTGTCTGTGAGAGATCCTACAGTTGGTTCATGCATTTCCAAAAAACTGCTTCATCACGAAGACCAAAGAGCATTCAAAGCAAATCCGAGAAAATGATTTTCTAAAGCACCAATCAGGGGAAAGATAAAAGATTTCAAAGACTCTGAATATACCCCGGAGCACCATTAAGTCCATCATAAAGAAATTGAGAGAATATGGCACAACTGTGAATTTGCCTAGAACAAGCGGTCCTCCAAAACTGAGCATCTGTGCAAGAAGGGCACTTGTTAGGGAGGCCACAACGAGGCCTATGGCAACTCTGACAAAGTTACAGTCTTCCATAGCAAAGATGGGAGAAACTGTCCATAGGACAACAATAGCCCAAGCGATTCGCAGCCATTGTTGAGAAAAACATGAAATCTCACCTAGTTTGCCAGAAGGCACATGGGAGACTCTCAAACTAAGTGGAGGAAGATTCCATGGACCATGGAACGCATCTATATAAGGGGGGGCCGTGTCAACCCACCGAGACATTATCACACATTGCAGGCTGCTACACTAAGATAATGTATGTAACCTATAGCTTTCACAGCAGAATACAAGTATAATAATAATAATGAATATCGGGACTAGCATGCTTAAGCGTTCCTCAAAATGTCCTGCAAAGTGAGTTGCTCATTCCGCTGCACAAACTCTTTAGTGACAGCTGTCATGTCCACTTGAGCGAGAACCTCCCTGTGTGTATGGCTACGCATCATAACATTCAGTCTTCTCTGTGTCATTGTCAAACGGGGGAACGTTTCCACGCGCCGTAGTGTTGAAAAATATCTTTCCACTGATGCTGTTGTGACCGGGATTGTGAAATCAAGTTTCAGCAGTTTGGGCACTTCTGATAAAATTACTTTTGCCACGGGGACAGCATTCACTGCTTCACTGATTAACCCGACTGATTTTTCAGGCATAACTTGTATTGCAGATGTCTTGATGGCGTCGAGCGACATGCTTAACTGTGAGCGCAAATAGTCACAGTCAAAATCCTTCAAATATACAGACATTATGGAGGGCTCAAAAGTAATCACTTCCCCAGTCGCAGCTGTGACAATGGTCTACTGCCACCTTAAAGTCTTTCTGGTCAAAACAACGAATTTGTTCACAATCCAGAAAGTCTAAAGGCCAGTTTACATCAAAGCAATTGGGACTGCTGGCAGCTGAAGCCAATTTGGGAGCTGTATAAAGGACTGCTTGTGTCACATTTGGTGGCGGAGTAGGGTGAGTGGTGTGAGAAAGAGAGAGAGAATTTTGGAATTGTTTTGTTGGATTGTTTACGTGGATTGAATTGGATTGTTTTCAGAACCCTGTTTGTGTGTCGACTGTGTATTGTATGAGGACCTGGCCTGGATTAACGACTTGGATTACGGACAAAGACAACGAGAAAAGGATTGTGGACTGATGTGTTTGTTTTCACCGATTACCCCATCCCTTTTTGTGTTTTTGTAAAGAATTCAGTTAATAAATGTATTGTTTTGTTTTGAATGCTGCCTCCTCCGGAATCTTCAGTTGCCTACGGCCTCTGAAAAGGTCCTTGAGCGTCACTCCACCTCCAGTGGCACTACAATGCTTCTCTGCTTCAGGGACTGGAAAACTTGTGAAAATAGAGGGCAAAATGGATGATGCAAGATATTGACAAATCTTGGAGGAAAATCTGCCACAGTCTGCAAGAGACTTAGGAGAAGATTTATATTCCAGCAGGAAAATGTCCCTGAGCTCAAGAAATTTTGTAAAGAGCAATGGGCAAGAATTGCAATGTCCAGATGTAAAAAGCTGGTAAAGAGTTACTCAAATAGACTCACAGCTGCAATTGCAGCAAAAGGTGTTTCTACTCCAGGGGGTGAATACTTTTGTGGTCTGATTTTTATTTGTAATCAAGTAAGAAAGTTTTCGTTGTTTTTTTTATTTGACATTCGAGTATTTTGTGTTGATCAGTGACAAGAAATCCCAATTAAATACATTTTGACTCCACAAAGTAAGAAGTGAAAAATGCCAAAGGGGGTGAATACTTTTTATACCCACTGTATATTTATGTTTGTGCATCTGCATGTTCGTGTTGCGTTCATGTAGCATGTGTGTAATAAGTTCGGTACGCACCCGGCAGTTGCTGAGCTCCTCGGCTGTAAATATAATGGTCCCACATTTCTTCCCTGGAATTCCACTGGAAAATAAAGAAAAACAAAAGGTTAGGATATTGATCACTTTGTGTGTGTGTGTGTTGTGTGTGTGTGTGTGTGTGTGCGTGCGTGCGTGCGTGTGTGCGCGCGTGCGTGTGTGCACCTGTCTGTGAGTGATAGAGACAGATTGGGACCTGTAGGTCAAGCCTGCTAGCTGGACACACAATTACTGTCTGCTCAAGACTGCGGTCAGCACACAGCAGGTCCAGGGCAAGTCCCAGACTCCTAATTAGTGGGGAAGCAATGACAAAACAGAGCACCAAGCTCAGATCCCAGATCAGACAGGTCTCTGCACAGACACGCTACGTATGAACACATTATACCTTTATCTCTACCTCTCACACCATATTCATATAGGCTACAACTCACCTGTCCATATGAAACTGTAAAAACACAGGTGATATATTGCCACTCCTTTCGTCATTTTCATTGTAAATAGATATTTTATTTCTTCATTAAACACTTGTGTCACACTACAAAGCCATTAGCATTCAGGCTGATTAATTTATGCATTGAAATGGCACATTCCATCCCATGATGTATGGGGGCAATAAGATCAGTATTATTATAATAATAATATCCAACGGGGAGTTTTTCCTGAGATTGAACGGGGGAAGGAATCCCTAATGTATTTGATTAAATGCCTGCATATCTATGCAGACTAGTCACAGGCATGTCCAAAGAGATGATTTGGACCATAGTAAAATATTTAAAGCCAGCAGCCACACATCATACCGGGGGGTCTTGCTTAAAAAATTCTGCCTCAATATCGAATGCACTCGCACTCCATACACACAAACATTAACTGGGTAATACATAGCAAGCACTTAGAATGCCATTTGTTTTGCCAACCATTTGTGTGATATTGCAGTTGTAACTTGTAACTGTCTTTACAAAATAGTGGCAGAATGTGATAAAAGAACACCGTGATTACGGACACGAGCGATGTCCATCCAGCAGCGTCTTCCTGCACTTTGGCGAAAACGCGTGCAGAAGTTGTCGTTTCTGCTTCAGGCGGAAGCACACACCGACGACAATGTATTCTACTCACACATGGCCGGTGACAGACTCTTTAAAATGCCCTTGAACCTCCTTAATGCCTTAATGCTGTAGATAAATCTAACTCGGTCTAAGTCCACCGGCTCACTGTGTGATTATATTACAAGGAAATGGAAGTGCTTCTTCCTGTGAGACCCCCCTTTCCTGTGCGACCCGCCACCACCCAAACCAATTGCAGCAATCACATATCACATGTATGTAACATGAGAGACAGATTACCGACCTGCAAACTTGCAATTTAAAACATAATTAATCCACATAGTGTTTTTCTTACTCTTACTACATTTCTTTAAATCCATTATTTTTTTAACAAGGAAACCCAAATCAGGGAAGGATGCTGATTAATCGAGTGATATACGAACCCTGTCTATCGCTGGTGATGTGCTGCGTGTCTCTGGTGACTTTCATCTGGCGTCAAGGTCTAAAATGCAGCTGCAGAACTTCCAGTCAAGCGCAAAGGTAATGAGAATTCTTAATGTTTCTTAGCCTTCATATCCGAAAACTGCATCTGACCTCATTCCTCCATCTCCAACACAAATCAGATCTCATCACATATCTGATATTTATGATACCGTAGTCATCCTTCCATGCGGTCAAATATATTCATCTAGATATATGTATTCTTCCATCATCAAACAACCACTTCCACCAGAGCACAATAGGATACCATTCAATTAGTGGGTGACCAAATGGATAATCTAAAATACACAATCTTACTAATGAATATACGTCATATACTGTATATTAATATGCTCCAAGAGGACCAGCAGACAACAAAGGATTTGAATGTCAGATCATAAGCCTTTTACGATTAGCTAAAAACCCAATCTAACCCAAAACACCAGGCCCTCTGTACAATTCAAAATAAAAAAGGTACAATGTTTAGGTATTGTTGCAATAAGGATTCTGTTCAGGCAAAGTGACCTGCATATTAATCCTGGTACCAATGTCTCGTCCTAATGCTTATTCCAGGCTGAAGGAAAGCTTCCTGAGGAATTGGGGTTGTCATGTTGGGTATAATGATATGACCCAGTTATGGAACTTTCAATATGATATTTGGATCTCAGTGACATATATTGTATTATCAGCCAAAAGATGAAAAATAAAAAGGTTGAGTTAATGTCCTGCATCAGTTAGTGCGGCACACCTATGGACAGGACTATAAATTGCCTTCACCGAGAGGGCAACACTATTGCAAATAGGGTGAGCCTGTAACAGAACAAGCACTCAAATTCTGTAGCAGATAAAGAGATCTTAGGGAGATTCCATTGTCCAGCAGGAGTCCCCACATCTCATTCCCCTCCCACTCTGCCACTCTCCTACACATTATTATGTAACCCGAGAACAAGAGTGGAGCTTTAACTGAGAAGGAAAATGGGACATTTAAAGAAATATATCATTATAATTTGTCGTATTCAGAAAAAAATGCATTTTTTTTTTAACTTTCATTTCCGACTGTTCTTACCCAAGTGCATAATGACCTCAAAACTGCATTATGATATTGCTGTCAGTCTTTCCTGTTACCAAATGTACCTGATGGTATATTAGACTTCCTCTGTGTGAAACCCACTCAGGATGAGAGTCTCGAAAGGCAATTTAGAATACCTATTTATACACCTCAATATAGCTTTACAGAAAAAACAAGACATGAATTCAGCTTTCAAGCTGGACCACGGTCTGAGTGCCCAACTACCTTGCCCTCACACACACTTGGACTTGTCAGCATGCTCTCACTGGTAAGTCTAACTCGCCCAGATACTCCATCGATGCCCTTTTCGGGTGCAGCGCGATATGAAGACTGACTGCATGACAGAGGTTTTGAGGACTGACGGGCAGGTAACTGCCAGTATAAAGGAAGCACTTGAGTAAGTTAAGGATACCAAGTATATTGAAAGCAGGTACATCCATACAGTTGACGTTCCTGAGTTAATTAGCAATTGACATCCCATTAGGCTTAGGGTCATCAATAAAAATGGTGGGCAGGCCTAGTTGCCATTACTTTGGTTAGTAGATTTTTCATGAGGAACAGTGGACGTTGGCATAGAAAAAAGTGGAAAATAGTGTACAGAAGTCATATTGTCATCCTTCATCCTGTTCTCAACAAGCTGATGTGTGCATGTGTGGCGCACGCCAAAAGACACCTACAGGCCTGAGTGCTTGTTTCCCACAGTGAAGGGTTCTGGTGGCTCGGTTATGGTGTGGGGTGAACTTTCCTGGCATGGTTCAGGTCCACTCAACCACTTAGAGGGAAAGGTAAACAGCAATAAATACAAAGCCATTCTGAGTGATCACCTTCATCCTATGGTGAAGCATTTATGTCCTGATGGGAGTGGTCTCTTCTAGGTAGACAATGCCCCTATCCACAGGGCATGGGTGGTTACGGAATGGTTTGTCAAATGAAAACGCTGTAAACCATACGCCGTGGCCGGCCGAGTCACCAGATCTAAGCCCAATTGAGATGGGAGATTCTGGAATGGAGCCTGAGACAGCGTTTTCCACCACCATCAACAATAAGCGGCAGTGTTAGCATAATCGTTAAGGAGCTGGGCTTGTAACGCAAAGGTTGCAGGTTCAATCCCAGGTGGGGGCACTGCCGTTGTGCCCTTGAGCGAGGTACTTAACCTGAATTGCTTCAGTAAATATCCAGCTGTATAAATGGATTGTATGTAAAATAAATGTGAAACTGTGTAAGTCGCTCTGGATAAGAGCGTCTGCTAAATGCCTGTAATGTAATGTAATGTAATGTAATACACAATTGATAGAATTTCTCATGGAAGAATAGTGTTGAATCCCTCCAGTATAGTTCCAGACACTTGCAGAATCTATGCCAAAGTGCATTGAAGCTGTTCTGGCAGCTCGCGGTGGCCCAAAGCCCTATTAAGACACTTTAAGTTGGTGTTTCCTATATTTTAGCAGTTATCTGTACATCACTGATGATGGCTTGAACGCCAAAATGCCTGTTTTGCTCTGGCTGAAGTGGCAGGCAGTGTGGTATAATGGTTAGGGAACTGGGATGGTAACGTTAAGGTTGCAGGTTCAATCCCCAGGTGGGACACTGCCGTTGTACCCTTGAGCAAGGTACTTAACCTGAATTGCTTCAGTTAATATCCAGCTGTATAAATGGATTGTAAAGAAATGTAAAAAAAAAACAAAAAAACTGTAAGTCGCTCTGGATAAGAGCGTCTGCTAAATGCCTGTAATAATGTAATATTAACAAAGATTTGAAACTCTGGAGTCAGGAAAATGAGCAATAAATGAATTGCATTGCTTCATAACGACTGCCTACCTCGACTTTCCGAACAGTGTGCCTCCTTCTACCCGTGTTCACATGGCCTTTGCATGCACAATACAAAGGCTCCTGAGCAGAGGCCTCTCAGATCTGTCCTGGAGCCCTGCAGTTTGAGGGTCACCAGGGTGTGTTCTGTATCTCGTGCGTGTCACGACAAGCTTTTCAATTTTACCTTTGCCTCAGCTGTCTGATTTCCACCACGCCATGATTTGTCTGATGGAAAAAGAGAACATTTCTAAAAAAATAAAAATAAATAAATAAAAACAAAAAGGAAAAAATTCTGAGCGAGCGTTCATTAGATTACAGGGCACCCCTCACTCACATGCACCATCGCTCAAACATCCTGACGCCCGCCGACAAAGGCATTTCACCGCTGAGACAGACGGCGAGACTGGCTCATTCAATTACCCCGGCTCCTGATGAAAACCTTTTCACAGACGAATGGAGAGAGGGGTGCAAGAGTAAAATATGACAAGCTCTGCTTCAGCGGCCTTAAATCTCACCGCAGCCCACGGCGTCCTGCCACACTCCAATTAGGCAGACTTTCTGACAGCTCTGTCTCCCGAGTTTCCACCGGTGTTGGTACGAATCGAGTAAAAAGCAAGGTACGAGACTCAATCGTCCAATAAATGACAATAGAAGCAAAAAAAAGAGGCATAACTCCTGTCGTCAATAACCCCCGCTCCGGCGTTATAGAAACATAAGGATACATAGGGGAATGGAATAAAGCACACAGCTGGTTTATCTCAGACATTTTTGGCATGCTTGTGATCTCGCTAGCAATTCATGTTAAAAACAAATTAATGTGTCACTCTCGATCAGTCAACGGGGGTTTTCAGTTCAAAAGCAGAATATACACCTGTATGTGAAATACTGTACAACATTGCTTTGTTAGGCATGTTGCACCAAAAAGAAAAGAAAACCTCAATAATGTGGGAAAACGGGGGACCCTTAGGGGAGTGAGATGGATCATGGTCTTAGTCCTGTGAATTTAGGGGTTGTACGCCAAACTCAAGCAGAGACTTCACTTAAAATACAGGTGCTCCACCTCAATCCTGGATATTCAGGAATGCAGAGAGGAGAGGATGCTCATAAGATTGAGATATTGCATATCATGTGAATGCAGCTTGTCAACCTAATTTACAGCTGGAAGCAGGCAGACACAGAAACATATTCGAGAAAGTGTACAAGAACATGTAAATATAGCGGGGGGTGTACCCCCTCTCAGAGTTTTACTATGCCTGAGTGATGAAACACAAACATCGCCCTTTTCAGAAGGAGGCCGATTCATTATGCATGTCTGTTTGTTTGCTTGCCTCCTCCCCGCCCAAGTGTCTCCCGACGCCTGCCTCAAAAGAGGGAGAGGCATCGTCATTTGCAAGGGGAGAAACAACGTCACAAGTGTGGTTTCCTCAATATTTCATTGGAAGTGTTCCAGTTTTAGATGCGCTCAATTCTGGAGAGGATTAAGATGAATGCCGGAACAGCTTCATTAAGGCTCGTGAAAAAGGGGTTCAGAACCCCCTCAGAGCTGAGTGGAGCGCGCCTAACCACCCCCCCTCCCCCCTCACAGAGGGACGAGCGCAGTGCCACGGACGAGCTGAACCCCTTCGTTTACGACTGCATTAGAGATGCAGATTTTATTCACGGCCGAGACCCAGATTCAGTCCAGGCAAAACCTGCTTTGTACTCAACCTCATGCAAGGCACTGTCCACTCGTATTCCCATTTCTGTAATACATCGCGACGCTGTCGCCAGTTGCTGAAATTGATGAGGGAAGTGTTCTGTAAGAACGGAAAAATAAAATGGATCGCAACAGCACACGAAGTCGAGGACAAAGCGCAACGCGGCCTTATTAAATCTTGCCCTTAATTTGATTGACATATACGACAGCTCTGATGCCCTCTGGCTATTGGATGGGCTGGCGCAGTTAAGTTAGGTTCAACAGTTGGGTTAAAAAAGTGAAGTCAACCTCGCTACATCTAAAGCTGAATTTCATATCAAATTACAGAGCTCCGTGTAGCTCGACTGAAACTCCAGAAATTGGCTGTTAGGCCAATATTAATAATGAATGGCTGTTGAGACTGTAGAGCCTTGGCTTTGTACATCCTGGCTGGCACGAAGCGTGGGAGAGAAATAGCTCCATCAATGAGTTTCCCAAGGTCTCAGAATCGTTCACATGATGAGTACTGGAGCATGCAATATTTAATTGCAATGCACTAGGAGCAATAAGAAGAAAAAAATATTACATTACATGGGCCAAGCATTGGCTCCTCTTGAAAAGGCCTGATTTAAGCAATCTTTTTAAGAACCTATTTTGACAGATCGGAGATACTGCATATCCGTTTAGCACAGTTTTAACTGATGAAGTCAATGCATTCCCAGCACTGGGTGAGCGGTTCACATAATCTCTGATTAAGGGACTCGGTACAGCATCCAAAACTAAGTGCCACCCGTCTGTCAGTAGATTATTTTGTGGAGGTTGTGTGATTTCAGCTGGGCTAGCAAATGGCATTCTGGCGGCCCGTGAGAGACGCAGGCCCGTCCCGACTGCTCCAGCGGAGCGGACAGTGACAGGCGGGGCGCCTCCCGAGTCCCGATGACCTCCTTTACCCGAGTCCTTCAGACAGGGGGCCTCTCGAGTCTCACAGGAGAACGCACGCCCCGACCAGCAAGACCGAGACACATCAACCGTCCCCTCTCACTCATCTGTGGGATAATGCGGAGAGACTGAAATCGGATGGATAACGCGAAGCGCCCGAATGACGTCCTCTAAGAGGATCTTGAGAGAGAGAGACGCTACTCTGGGGCACTGAGATCCTTCTCGTGAAATCGGGAAGACAACACATCAGGGGGTCCTTCTATATTTGTGTTTTTGTATTATTATTATGATTTAATCCTATCCTTTCCAGTGCTACAGAAGAGCGTACCCCAATATTTACAAATAGATGCTTGAAGAGGCTGCAGTGTAATGGTCAGGGAGCTGGGCTTGTAACTCAGAGGTTGCTGGTTCAATTCCCAGGTGGGGGCACTGCTGTTGTACCCTTGAGCAAGGTACTTAACCTAAATTGCTTCAGTAAAAAAAATATCCAGCTGTATAAATGGACTGTATGTAAAGAAATGTAAACTGTGTATGTCGCTCTGGATAAGAGCGTCTGTTAAATGCCATACATTTTTTCTAAATGAAGATAATCAGGGCGTTATTCCCAGGGAGAGCCATACTCCCTGATCTCCATGTCGTACGTGTACATACTCTCTTCGCCCCACAGCACACACACACACACACACACACACACACACACACACACACACACTCACACACACACACACACTCACAACACAAACACATCGCCTCAGAGTTATTCCAGCCCTCAGCATGTGGATGCCATGCTGCTGTGCCCGCTCACACTCACTCCCTGTCCCCTCTGTCCTCCTGGAGCCCACTGTGATGGGAGAAAGTGTGCCGCTAACGTTCATGCCAATGTCACAGCCTACATATCCCCACCCACACACACACACACACACACACACACACACACACACACCAGCACCAGCACCAGCTCCACTCAACAGTAGGATAGCCCTACCTGATTTACATTTGCAGAGAATTCTAATCAAAGAGGTGAATAAATAATGCACGACACATGGGCCAATGGAAGGCGCTTTGATTTTGTCTGAGCATTATATTATCCATGCCTGCTGAATTACAAGTAAAGTCATTAAGAGGGATTTTGTTTTCCCTAAGCCACTGAGAAGCCTTTGCTATCACTGTTGAATGCTGAAAGGCAGGGAACGAAAGCCTTATTACCAGATCAATCCACCGACGAGTAGCTTCAAACAATCCGCTTAAATGGCGCCGAGAGTTTGTTCTGCGAAACATCTGAGTGAAAGTATTTAGATTAGGCATTCCAAGTGGTTATCATCAATCAGCCCTGTGAGGGCCATATATGTGGGGTCACGTATCACGGGAGATTCAGCAGGTTCCGATTACTACATGCACGGGAGCCCACCCTGAAAGAAATGATTACCCGTGTTTACCGTGCATTGCATTTACAACGAATGCAGGAAAAGCCGCACCTAATCGGGCGAATCAAAACAATGTTTAGAGAGACATGCGTCTAAAACAGTTTTAAGAGATTAAGAGCACAGCAATTGGTGAAGTGCATTTAAAGCAGGTGCTTCCACACAGCGGTTGTTTCTGAGCTAATTAAGGGCCATGTGCAAAAGTGCTGGGCAGGCCTGGTTGCCTATAATTATGATTAGCAGGGCTAGAAGATCAATGACTTCAAAAGAGGGGTGACTGTCGGGGCACGTCAAAGGTGATGTTTCCATGGAACACTGATAGAAGAACATACTACTGGATCGTGATGTCTGCGCGTGCATTAGCTCGAGGTGCAAGGCTAAACTGGCGAGCGTGAGAAAACATGCAACAAGTGCCACAAGACGGCAGGCAAAATGCCATCGAGATCCTGAGGGAGTATGTCAATGACACAGTTGCTAGACACTTGGCAGTTGTACATTTTGGCAACATCAGACCTCTCTTGGTGATGCAGACTTGTGACTGACAATAGCCAGAACAGCCATGCGTCACCAACCCTGCGCCAGCATATTCGACTGTGAGCGATGGTTTTGAGGCCTCATCTCCTCTTTTATTTGGAACTTGGTTTTCCGATCATCGCCTTACAAAAGGAAACTACAACATGTGTTTAGCGCGCTAATTAGTCTCATTACCTCAGCGCCCGTAGGAACAGCAGCATACCTGCGAGCTGGTGAGAGACAGCTCATCCGTCGCATCATTAGGAGAGTCAATGTGCCATCTCTTTCACCCCCGTCTTTCTCTCCCCCTCTCCCTCGCTTGCTGTAATGGGCATGGTGTCATGTCTACAGTGTGGCATGATGATACGCACACATAGCCTACGGCGTACAACTTGTGCACGATTGGGGGAGAGAAAATGGTGGTCAGCGTGGCGCGTGGCTACAAGAGTTAATCTCTTAATAGAGCCCCAGGCATCGCATCTGTCTCCGGTTCACATGCACATGACTGGATGGTAGATCTGCATCCAACGCTGCCGCCGCCGCCGCCCCCGGTGACGATCCCTTCAAAGAACCGGCCACTAAGACTCCTCGTACCCGCACGTCACGTCAACACACCAGGCTAGTGTGTAGGGGCCTGGTGTGTTGACGTGACGTGCGGGTACGAGAAGTCTTAGTGGCCGTTTTTTTCTCTCCAGAGACACGAAATTTGACAAACAAGCGCGTTGAGTCCGATTACTCCAGAAGAAACAAAAATAGCACTGCAGGAATCTCTCCCACCCCCACCCCCAACGTCGTGCAGAGCCGAGCAGGAGTCTCCTAGCACCCCACGGCCTGTGTAGCGCCCACCGCTGTGGGCAAACAAGCACAGCGCAGACTGGATCCCAGAGCCACATACGTGCCCGTACAGACCACACTCGCAAACCCCAGTGGCAACCGAGGCAAGGATAACATCATTCAAACACAAACCACGTACCCAGATTGTATCCCGGCAGGTTGAGACACGGAAGGGCAGATGCATTCATATAGAAGCCCGAGAGGCAGACAGTCACCATGCGTGAAACCACATTTTCGAATAGGTGCCTAGCGGGGTGGCAAAATCAGCCAAATTCACCGTGGAAATCCTCGCTCCGGCACGGAGAACAACAACAAAGAGACTCATATGGCGTGTACACACCTTCCCCACTTAATGAAAATGACTTTTCTGTGAATCATACAGAACTGGGTCTGATATAATATGCAAAGCTTAGACAAACACCGTCTCCAAACGCAGGTACGACATGTTTTAAAGCAATTTCCATATTTAAATCATAAACCACGAATACATTAATAGAAGTTCATTTTTTAATCCTCCGTAAGGAAGCACACACAGAAAAGGAATTATTTGTTTTGAAGGCACAACACAGAGGCGCAGCTTCATTTCTTTTCCTCAGATGGTGAATAATACATTCCGATAGCCCGAAGGAAATTTGTGCTATAAACGTAACCCCTTGACTCTATAACATTAATGACAGGAAGTCCGGGAGCCCCTGTTCTTTGATAGCGACAGATGGAGCTTCGCTGTGACGGTTTGATTATTTCCCTGTTATGTTTTTCCTTCTTTCCACTCTTTCCCTTCACAAAGCTGAAGCCCAGTGTGAGGGTGGCAGGACATCTGTGGACGGCGTGTGAAAGGCTCTACGGTTGATCATCTATTTGAACAAAGATGAAACATCCCACTGTGGGAATTACACTCAACGCCGTGTGCAACCCAGGATTCAGACAGAGTTCAAGTTAGTCTCACTTCTCTCAAAAACATTTATTTTCCCATTTTCTATGCTGAGTGGAATACTGTAGAAGATAACTACAATCTTCATTTTGCCAATTCTTTACACATTTTCAAAAAAAATTTCATGATTTTATCCCATTTTTTCTCCCAATTTGGCCAATTACACCCGCTATTTTTAGGCCAATCCCTCCCTCGTAGTTCGCTGTCTGTAGCCCTGTGACCGGCAGTGACAAAGGCAAAGTATTGTCTCCTCCGAGATGGCACTCGTCATGCTGTCGACCGCAACTCCGGCACCCCAGAGCCACTCCTGTGCGCAGCGAACGTCTTGTCAGCTTCCCTCCCCCATCCCTGGGGCGGACAGCCAATTTCCGCCCCCGGTGGCACTCCCGCCCAGAGTCGACTCTGACGCGGCCGGGGAATCAAACCCCGGTCGCCGTGGCCAGCGTCGGACGTTGAAACCACTAGACCACGCGGGAGGCATGCTTTACACATTTTTTAAAAGTTACAATTTCGACACTTGGTTTGCATTTGCATCTGGAGACTAACAATAGTACGTATCAGAGCTTGGCTAAGAGGGTTGATTTCGAGTGTGGCTCTAAGAGTGCAATCAGTGAGAAAATGCCTTTCAACAGACAAAATTCATTTCCATTTGAAATTCTTGAAATACACTCCTTAGGTTTCCAGTCCATATTTCCCTATTTCTGAATGGTGTACTCTAGCCTATGACTCTCTTCCAACTAGCAAGAATTGTGACCAACAGTTAAGCAAGGAATAAACCACTCCGGGATGTGCAGTTGTATGAGAATAAACCAGGGTGGTGTGACGTGGTCCCAAGGCAAAGCCAAGCCACGCTGAAGTGGTTTCTTTTCATACCACTGCACAGCCCAGAGTGGTTTATTCCACTTATGTCACAGGGACAGAAATTATTCAATCAAACAAAATAGTTAAAGAACTATGTGCTTGTTGTTAATTTACAACTTTTTTGTTCAATTTAAACATAATGTTGAACGTGCTTGCGTATTGACCTGGAACTGTGATAAGGCCACTTTAACTGCATTTTAAATAGCATTGTTACGTTTCTCCTTGTGGTTTACTGGAAAATAATCAACACCCTCTCAACTACCCTCTCAATCAGAATTGAGTATTTAACCAAGCCGTGGTGCAATGTGGAATAGATGTCACCCCAGTAGGGAACGTGCACAGAAGTGACACAAAGTTACAATGAGTGAATGCTAATTAAAATCTAAAGAATCATTTAGAAATTTTAATGAATACACATCTAATACTATGGCAGCACTTACCCTACTGGGAGTAGTAGCCAGTGTGGGCAGTAACCAATATAAATGACAGGTGTGTACAGATCAAGAGACCACACTTGATACATTATACATACAAATGTGAGATGAACATGTGAATGCTGTGAATGCTACTGATAAATAAAAGGCACATTTGGCAGCCATGTTAGAAGCAGCCTTAGACCTAGGGCAACAAAAATAATTGTACAAACACATTAACACTTTGAAAAACAGATGTGCCAAAGCAGAGCCCGATCAAGCAATTCTGTGGAAAGCTGTGAAAAAATATGTCTTGTAAGCATACTGGGCGAGAACCGGGGCCCAGACCAATGACTGGCAGTTTTCACACAGTCCACAGTCCAGTACAGCGCAGTCTAATATGTGAGATGAATGACTGAAACGTGTGAAAGATTAATTCTACTGTATGTGTGGAAAAACGTTTGTAATATGGGTGCGGCCTTGGACCTAAAGCAACAAATATACATTTTTTAATGCACATCTATGGGCTATGACCAAAGAAAGTGCCAAATTTGAGAACAACCTTGCCAAGATTACACACAGATGTAAAGCCAGAAGGAAAACTAAAGGACATAAGATACAAGACAATACAATACAATACAAGCCGTTCTGGCCTGAAAGCCTACGTGGCATAGTGGATAGCATGGCTCGAGATAATCGCTA
Organism: Aldrovandia affinis; assembly: GCA_029706075.1. Classification (NCBI taxonomy): domain Eukaryota; kingdom Metazoa; phylum Chordata; class Actinopteri; order Notacanthiformes; family Halosauridae; genus Aldrovandia; species Aldrovandia affinis. The sequence goes on along the minus strand of JAINUG010000075.1, from coordinate 2,566,321 downwards.
GAGCTATCGAACAATAAGTTACAGTCTGAACATCTGGCGTTCGGGCTTCAAAACCTGTTATGCAAAGGAATAACATGAATCAATTGAGACTGAAAAAGTGCATTTTCAGCCTTTTCGGAAGATAGCCAGAGAATCTGCTGTCCTGACCGAGTGAGGAGGGTCATTCCACCATCTAGGGACTAGGGCAGAGAACAGGCGGGACCATAGGGAATGGCTACCAGGTGTGCGGACAGACGGGACAGTCAGCAGGCCAGAGGAGGCCAGAGGAGGGATCTGGAAGGGGTGTAGGGTGTGATCATTGACTGAAGGTAGGAGGGAGCAGGCCCCCTCATGGCCCGGTAAGCCAGCACCAATGACTTGAAGTGAATGCAAGCTGCAACAGGGAGCCAGTGAAGGGTAATGAGGAGTGGAGTGCCGTGTGAAAATTCTGAATGCATTCTGCCGCATTCTGAATGAGTTGCAGTGTCTTTGTATTTGTATTGTAATGTAATGTGATACATGTAATGTATTTTGAAATGTATATATTGTATATGAAATGTATATATTTTTAAATGTTATGGAATTTCACTGTAAGGGGCTGCTGTGGTTATTATGTTGAGTCGTTAATGTCAAGACTGAGTTAAGAGGTCAGAAACAGGTCAAGAGTCTAAGGAGCAGATTTCTTAAGTAACAATTGTGGCTCACCTTATTGAGCCAATTATTTTAAGGCCTGAAGAAAATTTCATTCAAGCACACTGGATATATTGTCACTGTCTAGTTCAGATCAAAATTCTCACAGCAGACGAGACGAGAATGGCAAGAAAGATGGCAAAAAAAACAACCCAAAAAACGTGTTACCGACTAAAGACTAAACAGTCCACATCAAAATGCAGATTAACATATGAATTTTCTGAGAGGATCCATCTGGTCTTAAACTCTTAAACTGGATTTTACTTAATGGTCTATGCTAGTAGCCTTTAGAGATTTCTTTATCGAGTTTATGTTATCTAGCTAATGTTCTTATTTTTATAGGTCTACCTCCTATAGTGTATACGATCCCGATTGCTACACAAACCAAAAAGGAGAATATATTGTAGAAAAGCTTTATTTGTGAAAGAGATGCAAGTGAGCTCTTTAAAATGCTTTCTCCCCTTTTTCTTCAAATTTGGAATGCCCAATCGTATTCTCAATCCGTGCTCGCGGCAACTCTCGCAGTTAGTTCGGCAGAGCGAAGACAAGGGCGTGCTCTCCGGCTGAAACGTGATGTCAGTCGCCGCTTCTTTTCACACCACAGTTGACAAGTTAAGCTCGGACTGGAGGAAGTCAGAGAAAGACAATTAATGTGCAGCTTTGTACAAGCAGACTGTGGGCGCACCATTTAACTAACAGAGTTTCCTGGCCGATTGAAACCATCCCTCCCTGGGTGATGTTACCGCCAACTATAGTCCAACTCTGCGGGGCAGCTGGCCACTGTCAGCAAGTAAGTTTTTGAACTATTATGCAACATAAACAGATTAAAGGCTTCTTCTTTTGGTGATCCTTGTCCATGCCCCCCACCCGGACAGCTTACAACTTCAAAAGTGTGCTGTGCACATGAATGGATCAGATATTATTTGAAAGGGCACGCTTTAAGGATTATGGACCAATCAAAGCTTATAGAGTGTGCAAAGGGAAAAAAAGTCATATCAAAAGTTTTGTTTAAAGTGTTTTAATCTGAGATGCACATATTTTTCAGGTGCTGATAACCATACCTCGTTCCATAGTGAGTCATGAAGATAAGTAGTCACTAAGAACTGTAAAAGTTTGCACTCAACTCTCATAATGTTCTGTAGTTCTATAAAACTGGGTACAGGTACAAATCAAAAACAGGGTACAAATCACTACAACCTTTTCCAAGCTCCTGAAAAGTATTATTTAATATTTTTTTGGAATATATGAAAGGAGTGTCCATTTATATGCAACTTTGTTTTGTGTGCCAGTGCCAAGTCACAAATCTGGATTTTTTTTAAAGATCAGTTTGATCCTTTTGCCAAAATACATTTTGAGATATTTTTTCCCCTGTATGGCATCTGTGCCGATTGTTGTGGTCCATGCCTCTTGCAAAACCAAATGTCACTACCTGCTGAGCACAGCCATGCTCCTCTTGCAACAGGCTCCGTGGTAACTACAGTCTAGTCCAAAATTATTAATATCCTTGAAAGAGGAGCAAAAAATGGTCCATATAATACACAAAAATGATATTCTTTCATGAATACCCCTGCTCTGAAGATGATGCTATAGAAGATGCAATGTTAATGCAGATTTATTTGGGGGTATTTAGAATAGTTATTAGGGGTGTGAATAATTCTGACATCTTTTTGGGAAAAATATATACTGCTTATTAAACAAAATCGTTTTCTCTGAGCAATTGTAATAGTATCAAATAATATGATTTCCCTTTTTTTTTTGCATACAATATAACTCATTACATGTATCTTGTATTGTATGCAGCCTTTTTTGGTCATCTTTATCAAGGGTGTGATTAATTTTGAAGTTGACTGTACATCAGATGGAAGATAGACAGGGGGTCCTCAGCAAAATGTAAAAATGTAAAAATGTTGAAAAACATTAAAAATATTTTGTGCGTGTGTGTGTAAGTTAATATGTAGGTGTATGGGTACAATATGGGGGTAAGTATGTCTGCATGGCTATGTGCGAGTCTGTGTGTGAGGGCATGCATATATACTTTTTGTATATAAATATATATACATATACATGTAACTGACAAAATAAAGGAAACAACAAAGTGTCATAATTGCCTTGCCTTGGCATAGATTGTACAAGTGTCTCGAACTCTAGACGGATGCAAACACCATTCTTCCATGAGAAATTTCATAATTTAGTGCTTTGTTGATGGTGATGGAAAACACTGTGCCATGGTGCCACTCCAGAATCTCCCATAAGTGCTCAATTGGGTTGAGATCTGGTGACTGAGACGGTCATGGAACATCGCTTTCATGCTCATCAAACCATTCAGTGACCTCTCATGCCCTGTTGATAGGGCATTGTCATCCTGGAAGAGACCACTCCCATCAGGATATAAATACTTCACCATAGGATGAAGGTGATCACTCAGAATGGCTTTGTTTTTATTGCCATTTATGTTACATGAGCAATCCCCCAGATTCTCTCATACAGCAATTTGATGCCATAAACCTTTTTCAAATCATAACTGATCCTACTTGATACAACTTTAAATCGTCTGGCTCTGCTACTCATTGACATTCTCACCAACACTCCCTCCAACTACCAATCAGCTGTTTTCGCTCAAGACCTGAGTGACCACTGTTCTATTGCATGTATTTGTACTACTCTGTCTGTTAAACGTCCTCCAATAATTGTGTGCAAACGCATTCTGAACAACTTCAACATGCAGGCTTTCTTATACAACCTGGTCTCTGGGCAGTGGAATATAATCGATCTGATCCCCTCGGCTGAATGTTCTTGGACGTTTTACAAAAAGCCTGTTTTTAACAAACACGGCCCCCCTCAAAACATTTTGAACCAAGAATCGTTACAGCCCCTGGGTCAACCATGATTTGGCTGCCCTGATCAAGCAGAAAAATGCTCTATGCCGCAGAGCAAGATCTTCTCAATCACAAACTGGCTGTCCTTCAGACAAGTTAGGAATGCAGTGCCCTCCTGTTGTCTGTTGTTCATCAGCTTGAGCTTACACTCAAAATATGAGCAAAATCTAACCTTTAATCATAAAATGATTCCAACAAAAAAAAACATTTTTCTCAAAAACATTTTTTCTCACAATTTCTCACAATTGTTGGCACCCCTGCATTTAGTCCTTTGTGCACCCTCCCCTTGCCAAGATAACAGAACTCTTCTAACTCTTCTCCTATAATACTTGATTAGGTGGGAGAACACATAGCAAGGGATCTGTGACCATTCCTCCATACAGAACCTCTAGAGATTCTCCAGAGTCCTTGGTCCTCGCTTGTGGACTCTTGCGTCCTCTTCCAGGCAGGTTCTTCACAGCTCCAGTTGTTTATAACCATTACTTGATAGTCAACAACCTTTGTGTCACCTCATATTTATACCCCAGTGAAACAGAAGTCATGGATGACCACAGTTCCTAAAGACTCAGGTGAACTTATATAAATGGGAATATACTTCATATAGATTTTGTTCATAGGCATTTTTAAGGATGCCAATAATTGTAACGTGTTTTTGAGAAAAACCTGATAAATTAAACCTAAAAACCTAAATTAAAGGTTATATTTCACTCATATTTTGAGTGTAAGATTAAGCTGAGGAACTGAGCTGAGTCATAGCCTTTTTTGCTCTCAGCAATTCTGGAGAGCACTGTAAATGCACCCAAGCCATTAGAAAAGCCTAAGTAACCCATAGTCAAGCTCTTTAACAACCACTTTGTTAAAACTGGGAATATATTTGAGGCAGTTGCCCCCATTTGCTGTCTGAAACCTCTAGTTCCACCACAGCACAGTTCGAATTTCCACCAGCTTCTCCTTACACTCCGTTACTGAAGTTGAAGTTCTAGATGAACTCCTCATAATAAATCAGTTGGGTCTGATTAGCTAAAAGACGGTCTTCCTAAAGACAGGTGCCCACATTATCACCACCGCGCTCTCTAGCTTGTTCAACCTATCCCTCTACCTCTCAGAATTCCCCCTAGCCTGGAAATCTGCCATTGTAGTACCTCTTTTTAAAGGGGGTAATAGGCCTGACCCTAACTGCTATAGACCAATCTCCATCGTGCCTTGTCTATCCAAAGTCATTGAGAGACTGGCAAACAACTAATTGATGCTCTTCCTAGAAGCTAATCACATTCTCTCTGGCATTCTCTCTGGCACACTTCTCTGGGGTAAACTCACAATAAGGGGGAAATAAGACAAACAGTCCAAATCCGTAATCCGTTCCCGTAGTTGTTGTTCGTTTCCCAGGTCTTTATCCAATACGTCGTTCTCAGGCACTCCAGTCAATAACAACTCAGTAAGTCAAAAACAATCCAGGTCATATACAAATCCAATCCAATAATAGCAAAACTCTCTTAACACAAATCCACCCTCCTCGCGTTTCCCATAAGGTACTTTGCAACCGGCTAGGGGCAACTGTTTTATTCCCAAGAAATCAGCTGTCAAGGGTTTCCCGGTGCGTCTCATTTCCTCCGGCCCTCCATATAAGGCTTGGGGGTGGAGCCAGCGCATCACCACGTATCTCCCCTCTATCACCATTCCCCGCACCTCTTCCGGCCGTCTGCCACACACCCTCTTCCTCAGCTCCGACCGGGAGGGAGGGGCAGTCTGACAGAATAGGGTGTCCGTCAGGGAGAGGGCGTTGGCATTCCCATGGGCTGCACCAGATCTGTGTAGGACAGAGAATACAAATGGTTGCAAGACAAGAACCACCGAGTGACGTGGGCATTACTCTCTATTCCTGGCCATCCATACTAACGGCGCATGGTCCGTCACCGGGGTGAAATGCCGTCCCAATAGATAGTACTTTAACGTTTCGAGAGCCCACTTTATTGCGAAGCACTCTTTCTCTACTGTGGAATACTTTTGTTCCCTCTATAACATCTTTTGACTAATACACAGAATAGGGTGTTCTTCTCCCACTTGCAACAGGACAGGACAGGACAGCTCCCACACCGGTTTCTGAGGCATCCGTCTATACCAGTAGCGGTTTCGTGAAATCAGGAACACCAGCACAGGTCCTGAACAGAGCATCTGCTTTAATTCCTGAAATGCCTCCTCTGTCCTTCCTGTCCACTCCACCTGGTCCGGCAGATGGCTTTTAGTGTGATCCGTTAGAGGGCTGGCCAAAGAGGCAAAGTTAGGGATAAAGCAGCGATAGTAACTGGTTAATCCTACAAACGTGCTTTTTTATGAGGGGGCGGGGCCAGTCCGGAATTGCTTCCAGTTTCCTTTTCTGTGGCTTGATACAACCCCTTCCGATCGTGTACCCCAAGTATTCTGCGTCCTGTAGACCCAGCCAACATTTTTGGGGATTTGCCGTGAGCCCCGCCCCCTGTAATGTCTGCAACACGGCCCGGACCTGGTCGAGGTGGGACTGCCACTCATTCCCATGTATAACAATGTCATCTAGGTATGCTGCTGCGTACTGCCTATGGGGCTGGAAAATTCGGTCCATCAAACGTTGAAACGTGGCTGGGGCTCCATGTAGATTGAATGGTAGGGTTTTGTATTGGAATAGGCTATCCGGAGTGGTGAAAGCAGTCTTTTCTCAATCCTCGGGAGCTAGTGGTACCTGCCAGTAACCTTTGGTCAGATACAGTGTGCTAATAAACTTGGTGGTTCTGAGTCTGTCAATTAGTTCATCAATCCCAGGCATTGGATACACATTACATTTCGATATCTCATTCAATTTTCTGAAGTCATTGCAGAATCGTAGGGTGCCATCTGGTTTTGGCACCAATACAAATGGCTACACCATTCACTATGTTATTGTTCGATTATCCCCACATCTAGCATTATCTGTACCCCTGTCCAGACGGCTTCTCTTCTGGCTTCCGGTATGCGTTAGGGATGTAGTTTTACCTTTTCGCTTGGCACAGTGATAATGTGGTGTTGGATCAGCGTCGTGCGTCCCGGTTCCCTGGAAAACACGTTCTGGTGTCTGTCCACCAGTTTGCGTAGGTCCTGTTGCTGAGCCAGGCTCAACTAGCCAAAAATGTACATTCCGATGTGGGGACTAACACCAACACCTTCTCCTGTCTGGAAGTCCCTTGGCTGTGCTCCTCTGATATACACGAGGACTTGTGCATTCTGTGCTTCTTCCATGTGCTCCCGTACAATGGGCCAGAGGGTAGCCATTCTATCCTTCATTTCACTGATGTGTTCCACCAGGGTGCGATGAGGCGACGGTTGCTATTCCCATACTTCTTTGGCGACATCCAGCAGCCCTCGGGGTCGCCTCCCATACAGTAGTTCAAAGGGGGAAAACCCGGTGGAAGCTTGAGGTACTTCCCGGATTGAGAACATTAAATACGGCAGCAGCTGATCCCAGTTTTTCCCGCCCGCTTCCATCACTTTTTCTAACATCTGTTTTAAAGTTCGGTTGAACCTTTCCACCAATCCATCTGTCTGAGGGTGATAAACAGAAGTGCGCAGTTGGGTTATTTTTTGCATTTTACATAGATCCTTCATGATTCAGGACATGAATGGGGTTTCTTGATTGGTTAATATCTGGTCAGGTATACCCATTCGGGAGAACAACAACATTAACTCACGGGCCATGGTGCGTAGTGGAATGGCCTCCGGGTACCTGATGGCGTATTCCACAAGGACCAAGATGTACTGATGCCCCCGACTGTTCTGGGGGAGAGGCCCGACCAAGTCCATTGAGATACGACTGAACGGAACTGATATTATGGGGAGGGGGATTAAAGGGCTGCGAGAATGTGGTTTTGGCGCCACCTGCTGGAATTCGGGGCAACTGCGAAAAAAGTCCTCTTTTTACACCGAGCCAGTGGAACCGACTATTAATCCTCTCCAAGGTCTTTTCGACCCCTAGATGCGCCCCTAGAAGATGCACATGCATTAATTGAAGTACAGATTGCACATATGAACCTGGCACCAACAGGTTATTATTTATTTGTATTACTTGATACAATAACGGATTTTTTATCGCAAAGTGTGGGTAATTAGGTTGACTCACCCTTCTGGTTCCATTGGAAACATGTCTGCCAGATTTAATTCTGGGTTCTCCAGCGGTGCGTCACCTTCTGATAACAATTCCGTTGATGCACATCCTGATTACCGCACATCTGTGCATCCCCTTCGCTGGTGACCCTCACCTGTCTTTTGATTCCCTTCCCCCTTTTATTCCCTCGTGGCTCCGTTTCTCCAGATATACTGGTCCACAGTCGGCTGAATAGTGGGGAATCCCTCCCTATCAGCACCGGCGCCGGCAGACTCGGGACAACTCCCGCTCGTCCCACGTTCTGTCCCTTTGTCCTCTGCAGGTTCAAAATAGAGGTATTGTATTTTTTGGTTTCCCCGTGTATACAAGTGATGGACTCGGTGTCGGTTGTGTTCTGGTCTCTAACAAATTTCTGGTCTGATTAGGGTTACCATACTGCCTGAGTCTATCAGAGCCGTTGTATCCTTCCTGTTGGCCTTTACTGGTGTGACAGGGGAGGGGCTTTTCTCCTGAGCCCAGCACAACGTTAATAATCCGCAGGGTCGTCCGGTGGCTGGCTCACTGGCTGAGGCTGAAGGCGTGGAGACATCACGGAGAGGGCAGTTCCATGCAATGTGACCTTGTTCGCCACAGTCAAAACATTTCGGGCTACCAAAGTTTAGAAATAGTCATCGTTTGGGGGAATCAGGTTACAGGTTACAGGTCTCCTCATCAGTCTTCTTTTTCTCCTTCGTGTGGGTGGTGGGTTCTGCGGGGGTCGTTCACTGCGCTGGACCTCGAGTGCCACCTGGTGTCACTCAACTCAACCAGCTGGTTCGCACTTTGTGGATTGGCTTAGCTAGCTAGTTTCTTAGCCTCAAAGGGGAGAGTGTGCAAAAATGTATTGACTTCTATCCTCTCTAAGGGGTTCATGGATAAGTGCTCGGCTGTTAACCAACTCTTAGCTACTCAAAATAAATCTGACATTTACGATCATGGGGATCTCGTGGGTTCATAAGTCCAATCATTGAATCGCTGCGCCCGGTGGATTAAGGTGAAACCATACCTTCTCAGGATTTCTTTCTTCAATACCTCATAATGGGTTGCCTGTTCCGGGGTCAGATCCTGGTACGCTTTCTGGGCCATCCCAGCCAAAAATGGGGTGATCAAGCTGGCCCACTGGTCCTGGAGCCAATTCTCCCGGACCACTGCTCTTTCAAACGCTTGAAGATACGCCTCGATGTCATCTGCCTCAGTGAGCTTCAGTAGGAAGAGGCTGGGTTTGGGACGAGAGGCTGTGGCAGCAGTGGATCCGGCAGCATTGTTCGCGGCTAGCTAGCTGAGCTCTGCTCGCATCAGGGCAGTCTGCTGACGTTGTTCTTCCATCAGTTCCCGATGCATTGTCTGTTGCACTAAATTCACTTCGATCAGCTGTTTAACAAGCACTTCCATTGTTTCCCATGTCTGTTTAGTTATCTAACTATGTCTGTCAATGCAATGCACTGCCCGCATTCACCACCAAATGTAGCAAGAACAGAGGTGTGGGGTTTCGACTCAACCAAGTTAGATAACGAAACACCACACAAGACAGTCAATGGAAGTATAACAAAGTTTATTAGGGGGTAAACTCACAATAAGGGGAAGGGGGAAATAAGACAAACAGTCCAAATCCGTAATCCGTTTCTGTAGTTGTTGTTCATTTCCCAGGTCTTTATCCAATACATCGTTCTCAGGCACTCCAGTCGATAACAACTCAGTCAAAAGTCAAAAACAATTCAGGTCATACACAAATCCAATCCAATAATCGCAAAACTCTCATCACAAATCCACCCTCCTTGCATTTCCCATATGGTACTTGGCAACCGGTAGGGGCAACGCCCTCTTTTATTCCTGAGAAATCAGCTGTGAAGTTTCCCGGTGTGTCTAATTTCCTCCGGCCCTCCATATAAGGCTTGGGGGTGGAGTCAGCACGTTGCCACGTATCTCGCCTCTATCACCATTCCCCTGGCCGTCTGCCAGAATAGATATAGCCAAGGCTATTGATTCCAACATTAGCATGGCCAGCAAGTGTGTCTCCTGGTTCTCTGACTACTTTTGCTAACCGTGTCCCGAATGTAAAAGCAGAAAATGTTTTGTCAGGACCACTATCCATCACCAAGGGAGTCCTGCAAGGCTCCATTCTAGGCCCTACTCTCCATTTATATTAACATATTGCCCAAGCAGTTGGCAACTCCCACATACACTTGTACGCTGACAACACCATCATATTCAGTAGGAGACTCATTCACACACTCTGCCAAACACACCCTGGTAAAGATGACAGTCCTCCCCATGCTAGTCTGACATAGTTTATAAAATGGCAGCTAAGGTCACCCTCAGCAAGTTGAATGTCCTTCATCACTCTGCCATCCATTTTGCCACCAAAGCCCCCTTCATGACCAACCAATGTGACCTCCACTCCTTACTTAACTGGACTTCCCTTCCCATTTGTTTGTTGGTTTCTGCCGCCGGCGTGCCTGATTTGGCTAGTCAGGGGCTTGTTAATTAGCTGACTGGCCCTTGGCTGGTTGGGCCAAGTGTGCTGGTGGTGGGGTCTGGTAGATGTACAGGGCGCCATGGGATCCAGGGTGGAGTTTGGGAAGCTCTGTGTATCACATATATGTATATATGTGTTGACTTAATATTGTATGTATCTTTATTGTATTTTGTATATTGCCTTCTCCCATCCTTGTTTATTGTGTTCCTTTGCTGTTGAAGGCCCCTTGGCCAGGTCGTCGTAGTAAATGAGAAATGACCTACTGACCTACCTGGTTAATAAAGATTAAATAAAAAAATAAACTATGGACAAACTGACCACAGAGAGTGATGTGTATTATTACCTCTATGTATTTTCTGAATAAGCTATGGTATTACCATTGTCAACTCCTTGAATGATCTGAATTACAGTTCAGGACAAAGTGGTCGTAGTTCAGGTTGAGTCTTGCTCAGGGGTATAGAAACAGAGCCTGAAGCCTCTAAAAAGCTTTAAAAATCTCATAATGTATGCCAAAATGCCACCCTTATTTTCCCATTATGCAGTGCCACATTTGGCCTAGATGACTGAAATGAGTTCATATAAGACTTATTGCCTCATCCAGGGAGCTCCCTGAAAGGTGTCCACTGATTGGAGAAGCCGGAAGCCCTGGAACAATGTATGTAAACAGCTTTATTAGCATTTTCATGGACTGTTTTTCTCAGGGGGGCAGCGCTTGAAGTGGAATTTATTGTAGATCGTAAACTTCAGAAACAAACACACTACTGTCACCTTCCTCTACAGCTAATTTAACTCAGCCTTTCCAACTCATATATTTCAATATACATCTTTGGCAGGTCGTTCATTTTCTAAATTGACACACTTTTTTTCTGTTGCTCTCATCCAAGCAATGAACACGAAACAATTTTCTCTGCCTTGAAATTAATTATTCTGTATTGATAGGACTGGCTACGCCAATTCAGTCACTTAAACTGACCGTTGCAAAGTCATTAAAAACAGGCCTCATGTTTTTCATGTGAAATATGAAAAGCATAATTGTGAATATAAATGATTAAAGTAAACGGTGCATCTTGGTCTTTTTTATTTATTTTTTACTATTAAATTAAAAACTATTAAAATGTCAAGGGACTATCACCCCCCCATCAAATATTCCATTATCAACAGTACTGCAGCTGGCTACTTGGATAATCCAGCAGTGGTGGCATTGCTTACTGTTTGCATCTGACAAAAAACACACAGAAAGACACTCTACCTCCACTAAGTACCCCTTAATACAATTATCAGTTGTATTCACAAAATATATAATGAATTCACAAAATACACAGACACATTTAATTGCTTTAACACACAGCTTCAAACGTCATCCCAAATGCATACAGACCAATGGTCCCCAAGGTCAACAGCATTACATGGCTGTCACAGCGCTACTGGGAGATAGGGAGACAGGGAGCCGGTTGGAAGGTACAAAAAAACCAAAAAACACACAACCTACAATCCCCAAAGCCAAATGACACAAAAGGTAGGATCCTGGATCTTGAATTAATTAAACCTCAAGGGCACGGAGTCCTCCAAAGAGCATCGCATATTCTTATGAGCACGGCAGTGAGGAGCAACAATTATTCCCAGCAGCTTCTCATTTTTTTTTCCTCTTTCAAGAGCAGAAATAACATCGCTGTCTCTATGCATAACAAGACATCATTCCTCAGAGGTCAGACACAGCGGTCAATGAGAAATGTAGCCCTATCTTGCTCTTTTCCTTATAATATTGCTTTGCTAAATTTTCATTTTTTTGTATGAAGATACCCCTCGCCGTGGTGGGGTAACTTAATATGAACTCAACAGCCAGGGAGTAAGAAAGAAATTACTGCAACTGCGCATTCCACAGCCCCCTCACATACACCTTGCAATTACTTCCTGGAATAGAAGCTTGGGTATGATCTTTCATTGGTCTGCTTACCACAGAGGTAAAATGTAAAATGTATTATGAAGTCAAGAATCATAGACATCTTCACAAGGAGAAATGACAAACACCCAGGCTTGAATTAAATCCAACCCTAATGTTCTTTGTGAAATATGGGAACATGAATTCAGGCATAATAATTCCCATAATTAAGGATGAAATCTGTTTAACCTGCACTTCATATTCTAGCTAGCTAGCAAGGCAACCAACTCTCCATTGAGTTAGGTGACTTAAATTGAAGTCATGCTTGCTTGCTTGCTAGCTACGTTTGCTAGCCAGCAAGCTAACTAGCAAGCTAGTGAGGCAGTAGTTGGCATGAAACACAGTCTACCTAATAAGCTAGCTAGCTGCACTAATATGAACCTGGCTCATTTGGCAATGCCCTGATCTGTTGCTCTAAACACTATAGCTAGTTAGCTATCTACCACAGATATCTAAAGTGGAGCTTGAACGATGTCACCCAACATATAAGTTAGCCAGTGACAGTCAACTGAATGAACCCATCCTGCTAACCATGCCCCTTTATGAAATATTGTGCTCTTCAGATTGAACTCTTCACATAAATGCCTAATAAAACTTACAATAAGGCTCAAAACAAAGAACACATCTTCCTCCAGGAGGAATTATTATTATTAATAATTATTAAGTTGTGTCCAACCCAGAGCACTCTGAATATACAATGAGGTATTTTCTACATTGAAGTCAATAGAGAGAATTGAGCTTTGAGCACTCTCTATGGTGCCCATTATGTAACGCGATCAGAAGACGCTAAAATACGTAAGGACAAAGCATTATGGCAATCCTGAATCTGGGCCCGATCGAATGACCTCAGTAAATACTGAACAACTCAATGTTAAATGTTCACTGTGACTGGAAAAAGGAAAATTCAAGGACATACACCTGGCACCTGTAGTGTTCTCAGAGTCCTGTGATAGAGACAGCCTAGCGTTAAGCAAACAACTGGCCCAACAAAATGGAGGATGCAATTCCCCCAGCTTGAGTAGATCAAGGTTGTTAAAACATTTTTTTTCCCTCTATACAGAACTGCTGATTCCCAACTTCCCTTCCATTTACATACAAGTAGGAAGGATGATTTTGTGTTCAAGTGGAGTATAAATATTAATGGAATCTGGCTGTAACTGACTGTTACTGATGGTAACGGATCCCAGCTGAAGCGCTGTTGAATAAGAACCGTGGTGTGGTGGCTGGTGTGTGATTAGTCTATCACTCTGGCCCTCTGAACACCTCTCCACTCTGCTAGGGGAGGACAGGGGGGTGAGCAGCACTTTATAAACACAACAGACGGCCGAGTTTCATATGTCCAGACAGTTTCCAATTTACATTTGCAAATGAACACCACGATTAAACCCTTTCCCCTGCCATCATACGGGTGCGTCTTCCAAGTCCACGTTTTTTAATGAACAGCGGCAAATTCATCAACTGTCACCGCCTACACTTCAATAAACGCCGGCCCCAACTCCACAAACGAGTCTGCCATATCGCAACACAAGTCTTCTCACCATGGCAACATGCTGCCAGCAGTTCAAGAGAATTGTCTAGAAATATCAGAGGGCAACAACAAATGGAATCAGATCAAAAATAACTCTGCGTAGCAGTGCTGGCATCAGTTATTTCAAACATGCACTTGCACTTAAAGCTAAAAACCTAACCCATCGATAATCACAACAAAGCAATGGCAGATGGTTTATTTCTTTATAGGGTAGATTCAAGAGTCCTAAGAAAATATTACACACATCTCCAATGCTGGGCTTGAAATTCATACTCAAAACGTATTGTAAGCATTATGTCTCTCTGCTAAGTAAATACATGTCAAATGCGCATCATCACAGTATCATAGTTCCACTGAATCCTTGGTTACAGTACCAAGTGTGGCAGATCTTAATTGCTGCGTGCAAAATTAAAAATGCTTCATCAACTGTCCTACTCATTTAACAGACCTACATTTGCTCAAGGGCATCAAGCGTGAGCAGTTTTTAATATCAATGTTAATGATGAAACTGTTAGAAGAGCAATACAGGCAGATCTGATGTCCCTCTTTGCAGCTGTAATATTGTAGCTTCATCTCAGGTGTTTTAGATGAAAGGGGGCCTTAAAGCAGATTTTTTCTATTTTTTAATGATTAAAAGCATGATATTTTATCACAGCTAGAAATTGAATTCATCCTGCTTTCCTTTCAATTAAAAAAAAGATAATGTGACGAATAATATTTCCTGGCCTAGAATGCATGCATCATTCCCCTTAGCGCATTTATTCTGTGAAATAAACACGTTAAAATGAGGTTTAATTCCATGCAAGGAGTGTAGAGGAAATGTTTATATTCAAATAAACTTTATTTTGTATAAGCCCATTTAAGATCAGGTGATAAGAAAAACATTTTAAAAAACATTAAAACATAATTTAAAAAAACACTTTATGATGCCAGATCTGAAAAAAAGACTTTTTAAAAGTGTTTTTTTTTTTTCGCGTGTGATTTTGGACAGATCTCTCTCTCCTGAGGGGACACACCATTGGAGAAAAGGCTACTGCAGCCCCCTGGTACAGCTGTGACATCTGGATATCGAGGCGCACTGCTGTTCTGGGGTTCCAGGCCGCCCCCCTGTCTCCCTGTCTTTCAACCCAACCTGGTTAAAGATTAAAACCACAGAGAAGAAAAACCCAAATGATTTGCGGACTTTTTATGCAAAGCAATTTGTATTTCTAATCTCGATCCCGCGGGAATGGGACCTCCACGCTTCCTTCTGAATTTACCATCGTCATTAAAAGCAAAGCGGAGGGGCCGGGGGGGGAAATGGAAATAAATTGGAAAGAAATTGCTTCTATTTTAGCCTTTTTTTTAATTTAGGTCAGAGGCAGCTACCTGTTAAATAATGGAAAACTCTTCATTTTTTCAATCAGAGGCATAGTGAAGCGGTATGAGGCATAAATCTCCTGGATGCTACATCAATCACGTCGATCAGCTGCCGCTGACCACGTGGGGCCGACACCCACTGGTCCACAGAGTGCCCGTCGGATTAGTAATGAAAATATACACTGCGCTTCTAGCTGTGCTGTCACTGAAATAATCAATCTCCAGCCGCCAGGAAGCCCTGTCTGCTCATTGCCGAGGAGAAGCCCACTCTCGTCACTCGGCTATCAGGGCTTGTGGGGAGGCGTGTGACAGAGGAACATCCCCACCGCACCCTCCCTCCCTCCCTCTCCCACCCCCTGACTTCCAGACTCTGGACAAAATGTGCTTGTTGCCTTGGCAATTTCCTGAAGTAGCAGCAGCCTGTCAGCCTTGTACTCTTACTCTCGCTGAGATCAGTTGCTTTTTTTGATTTTGGATAGGTTCGAGTTTTGTTAGACTGTGTGTTAGAGGTCAACTATGTGTAAACTATTAGGTGCTAGGGTGAGGGTAGTACTGCTGTATGTCTTTGCATGGGAAATGAGTTACATTGCCATGTGGAGGTCATTCAGAGACTATTTTTAAGGGAACAACCCAGAAGTACAGTATTGAAATAATGTTGTAAGAAGCTATGTGTGTTTGAGAGAGTGAAAGCAAGAGATTATGCGAGAGTGAATGTGAGAAGGCCAGCATTCACTCCTGTACTGCTCTTTGAAACCACAGTTGTGCTTTAATGGTGAAGCATGTCTGGTATTTTAGTGATGTGCTTTATTTGTACCGGGATTAGTTTTGTTTGTCCTTTTACATTTCTCCAATCTGCTCAGAGCGTCACATCCTGACACCTGAACAAAAGCTGCCATCTACAGTCTCCTCAACCCCGCTTTCTACTATGAATGGTATTATTTCCATTACAGAGGGAGAGAAGAGAGAGGGGGGAGAGCAAAGCAAGAGGAAAGAGAGATGGAGAGAGATGGTAGTTTGTCAACTGTGGGCACATCACAGTGGCAGGAGGGAAAGGTTAGCTCAGCGAGCCTACAGTCCGCAGGGCCCAAAGGGCTTTCTTTCGTTCGCCTTCTTAACCGCGCGGACGATTATTTTCCAAAATATTGCGACGAAAAAAAAAGTACATTCACCTGATCACATTTTTCATAATAGCAGGAGATGACCTCCTCTTCTCCGTTACCATGGAAACCTGCCGGTGACTTGAGCATAGCGTTCCGTGTTCCTCTCGGTTTTGTAAAAAAAAAAGAAAAAAAAGGGGGGACTGCGTGTGACCCATTTCGGCACTGCCGCTGGAGACGTCACTCTCTGATTATTAAGGCTGGCGTGTTTCCCCTCCTGCGAGGGAGGGAGTGCACCAAAAGGACGCTTTATTTTTGATCATATTCTGGGGGGAGGCTTAGCTGCTTTTTGTTAGTCCTGCCTCCGAATAAAGTAGCTGTCACAGCTTCGATCGCTTCAACAGAGTAGAGGCCTTGAAAATGACAATGATAAATTTTCCTGCTAGCCCCCATCCATGATGTTGGCTGGGGGGAAAAAAACCTATGCATCCTGTTTAACAACAGGGAGATGAGCATCGCAATTAAACATTTTACAGCACACCGTGTTCCGTCTCTGTATGTGTAGAACTGGAACATGGATTCAGGGACCTCGGATGTCTGGGTTTACCACTGCCTCACAGCTGTCCCTCTTTTACACATTATACAACCACTACACCCACCTACGACAGCTCCTTAGACAACATTTCAAATGTGAATGTGTGTTGTAGACATTTCTTAATTTGTGGGCATTGCTATGGGGCTTTTTGCCGTAATACTACCTGTAACAGGAATGCTATGCTAACATCTCTGCACTGTAGTTTGATGTATGCAATGTATTTCCGTGGTATACATCTAGGCTACTTCATTTATACCAGACATTTGACTGAACCTTTAATTGACCTCAGCTTGAATTCCTTTCATCAATGTTCTCACATGGTGTGCAATATAGTGAAACGCTTCATATATTCCTTTGAATCATACATTGAATTACTGCCGGAACCCACATTCATAGATGTATGGTACTGTTAATTAATGTCATGTCACGGAAAATGGTCTGTGTTTTATACAATATTTATATTGATTACAATTATGTAGAGCAATCTGTTCAACCAAATCTGTTCCAAACCAATTCCACCATTTTAATTTGTAGCATGCCATAATTTGCACTATAACCCTGATATGTTATTTCCTCCTCTTCAGCCAGAAACCACATACATACAACCAACACACAGTTACAGTGAGAAATATCCCTTATTACTGTAACACAGAGCTGTTGTTCTCCATATTGTGTGTGTGGAGCCCAGTTGTCGAGAATGCTTGCAGACACCCCACTGTGTCTAACCTTTGCCTGTTAATGAGCAAAGTGGGCAGGGTTCAGTCTGAGCTACATTCTCTTTGTATCAGCCTAAGCCACAACTCCTCACTTTCAGTGAGGTATAAGGAATAAAGGGTCTTTCTGGGTAATACTGTATATAACAATGCGAGAGTGGGGCTTCGCAAACCCCAAAACTCTTGTTCTATCACTGACCTGTGTCAACAAATCAAATAACTTTTCTCTTCATGGCAAAACCCTAAGATCAGTTCGTATCAGTGAGTCACTCGTGGCTCAATCCATTTTGGGGCTCGTTCTCCCCTCACTAGGGGTTTCACAGTTATATATAGTGCAGCAATGGCATCCTCCAGTGAACCAGTGGCAAAAGGAGTGTAGGCGTAAAGGTGATGATGACGCGTTACATGAATGGGTTAAAATGCCCTCTTTTTCTTAAGATGGTGGTGGATGTTTAAGCTAATGAGCACTGATTGGCTTGTCACTGCCTGTGAAACACCTGTCTGTTACTTGTTAATTAGCTACTTAATTAGCTCTGGGCTGGGAAAAGATAGGCAACGATATGAAATTCTTATCAATGTAATTAGTCGGCATGTGAAACATGCCAAGGCTATTGTCATCTGTCAGGAGTACTTATTCTCACACCTTCCTACATGAAATGTAACTTCTATAGCTTTGAAAGCTACAAATACTGTTTTGCAAAGTTATACCAGTATATTCAATTTAGTCTGTGTGGTATGGGCTTGTTGAAATATTTTGTACTTTTTGATGTAATATAAGGCTATTTCTTATGATTGACTTATACAACACGATTTAGGAAATGCAGAGTCTGGCATTAAATAGAGACCTACAGAAAACAAGAGACAGTCATGAAAAATCATTGTGTGTCCATTTTTGGGCATTTTAGATTTTTTACAAATGTTGAAAGTTCTCATCCAGCCCTATGTACTGTAAAAGTCTCATAACTCAACAAATAATACATTTGAGTCAAAACCACATGCGACAAGACCAAACCAAAACAGGGTTTTTGCATGACCTTGACGATATAGAACCATAGTGTTGGCTATTCCGCACCCTGAAAGGCTCAGTTGGCACGAGCACAGGCTTGCCCTGAAGTCACAGAGCCTCAGCTAGGTCATTAGGCAATACATTACATTACATTACATTACATTACATTACAGGCATTTGGCAGACGCTCTTATCCAGAGCGATGTACAACAAAGTGTTAACCGTAGTCAAGAACAGTTTAGCTGAAAGCCACCCTAGTGGGAAGTACAGTTCCTGGGTGCTAGGAGCAACCACATAGTTAAACTAGGACCCTGTAGGTAAATCTGTAGCCACAATTCCAATGCAGTGGGATGCAATTGGCCTTGTCCCAGAGGATAGGGTGGGCTTAGGTTGGCCAGGGTTCCTCAGGTTACCTTGTGTTCCTAGTTCCTACTGATGAGCCAAATACCCCATATCAGGTCTGGCCACTGCACACTGGGCTAAACTGCTACACCGAACAACAGAACTGGTGAATACACGCCAATTCAATCTGACTTGTGGGAGAAATTCCTTAACACAGAGAGGAATCTACACAACTACAGAGCATTTGGATGAGAGATACCTGGCTCAGCTCATCTTTAAAAATGACAACCCGATTTCATTACCGCTTGCAATTGAAGTATAAATGGTTTCTACTGTACCCATGACAACACAGTGGTGTTGTTCTTGTTTGTATGCATCTGCTGGCTATGTTTGTTGATAGGGCTGTTTGTATACTCAGATATGATCACCTTGAACTGCCGCATAGGTGCAAGACTGTGAACAGGGAGGACAGACCGAAGTCTCCCTTTTTAATCCGATGATTTCCACGGCAACTACACACTATTAAAGGATCCTTCCTCTACACACAGAAATAATGCACTGCAACAACATGGGTGTGCAAACTCCAGCAGTGATTTTGGGGCCTTAACCTGCATCTCCCACTTCCTGAAATATCTTAAACAATGTTTTTTTTCTTACAGTGCCCATTTTAGGACAGCATTAGACATGCACGGAAGTTGCCCTAGTCAGCATATTTGGGCTTGGTATCATAGTCAGGCAAACATGTGTCACCTGGAGTTCGATTTTTTTAAAACAGAAAGGTATTTTAAAAAGCTTTCCAGAAATGAGCCGTGGCAAAATGATTTTGGTAAAGTTACAGATCAGTTGCTAGTAATAGCTGCATATAAAGAAAATAATAGCAAGCTAGCTAGCTAGCGAACTTGTAAAACAGGCTGCTGGTATATCTTGATTTATGAAGAGGTTACATTCCTGAGAAACCATTTAGAAATCAAAATGTTCTAAATAGAACAGTGTTTATTAGGGTATTGCCAAAAGGAGCAGCAGCACCATCAAGAGCAGTTGTCGCTAGGCCACTGTCAACTACTATGGTTGACCTGAAGGGAACAGATAGACAACAAGCTAGAATTAGCTGAGCTGACACTCTCTAGTAGTTTGTAATATCACACATATATCACAACTTATTTGAAGTTCATTGGAAGGTTATGGAACTATACAGTGGCCTACAATGGTTTCCTGTTTCTCTAGGGTTTAAAAAGGAGGGAAAACACGTTTGAAATACTGTGGTCAGCCATCATCATGGTGAAAGCTAAATAATTGCCTGCCTTTCTTCATGTATACTTAGTCATGTAAAGGTGATTACAGGTTTTTCAACCCACCTAGGACATTATTCCATTTCATGACTATAGCCTATACAACATCTGAAGTTCATTTCAAGTAAGCTATTCATCCATTCTTACCAGACCACCCAACAAATCAACTGAGCTTTTTGTCTTGCTGCAATTTATGTGGTAGGTCTTCACTTATTTCCTTTTAGAATTCATGAGTACCACTTATTTTGATAACATGATCTTGTTATTTATCAAAGTACCAGTTCAATATTATACAGATCACTGGACTGGTCACCTCTGTGTCAAATAATCATGACATAGCCATAGTAATATGCATGTACTTCTTTGTTTTTGGAAGACTTAACTGATAAACAACAGTATACAAAAGATCTGAAAAGATTACTTTTGTCGCAACACTTTCAGGAAAGGGGAGAAGAGAATACAAAACAATTGCCAGGGAATGAATGCACTCAAAAATGCTAAAGCTTTAAGTACAAGAACAAGTTGGAGGAGCAGTTTGCCACAAACAACTCCCACAGCATTTGTCTCCAAAGGATCACTGATTAAGGGGGAAAAAATCCAACCCAATCGACACTTTCTTACCAGCTCAGCGAATGCTCCTACCTTTCTACGCAGAACAGCAGGAGAGCAGCAGGTCCTAACCATGTTTCCCCTCCCACACTTTAAAATTGAGCTGAACAGCTATCCAATAGCTCAATAGTGGTCTCCACAGACATTTCGAGCACCTCTCTGAAACAGGTGCAAAAAGTACCTGTGTGTTTTAACGAGCATCATACCACTTCCCAAGACAACAAAAGTCTTTAGCTTGAATTGCCAAACACAAATATTTTGGTCCTTAATTCCTTGATAACCACAGTCTGCGTCTAGTTCACAGTTTTGCATATCCTGGTAATTGGTCCGTTGATGATTCTGCAAGCACTGGCGTCCATTTCATCCTGTAGCCTCTAGTGTCTCCTGGCACGCATGCAAGAATCTCATTTGTGGGTTGCAGTACTGCCTTCTGCGCAATTATCCCCCAGAATTTGTTTGCGAAGCTAAAACGTCTTGATATTTCCATATGTCTCTGGATGCGTTTTTTTTTAACGATATGCCATTTTATGGCATCCCACCATAAAAACTGTGAACATTAAAACCCACGGCTTTGAACGTAAGTGTGCACCAGGGATGCATTGTTTCACCTCTGCTTTACGTCCTGTAATGATTGCATTTTCCACAGTTAGTCCATTCAATTTCTTACGACACAATGCTTGTGGGACTGATCTGAAACGGGTTGGACATCTGGTCACCGTGACAAAGTGAAGAGCATTTACACTCAACCGCAACACTTTCAGAAGAAAGAAAACCGTAGCGAACTTTCCCAAACCGAATGTCGCAGGGGTACGTCATCAAATAAGTGGGTCATTTTTCGAAACGGTTTTCTCACTTACATACATTCCTGGGAATGAAAAGCATGCACTGAAGTGAGCCAAGCAAGAGGATTCATCTCTACTGCACAATCACTGAGAGCATACACTCACATACTGCACTGCACCACCTCAGTACAATTCATCATGCAAAGAATAGCCTGGAGAAAGTTTATAATGCCGCAACTAATCTAATCAACCGCAAACTGCCGACAATCTCAGAACACGACAGTCATGCTTCTGGTGGACTGATCCAGCAAACCACCCGTTTCATCCTCGGTAAAGTGATATCCTTTCAAGGCCAGGCTGGTTCATTTGCTATTTTTTTTTCACACCCTTTGCCCCCTGAAAGCTGTCCAAATACATTCAGATCAATGATCACCTTAAGTTAGCAATAATCATAAAGTTCTACAGTCACAACATAAGATCAATAATGGTGAGAACAGGCCTTTAAGCCCATCCAGGCTCTTCATTTTATTTGTTGACATCATAGACACCTTTTGGCATTTTATCTTGCATTGCTGAAGCACACGGCGGACTAGTGTTTGTATTAAACAAACACAAGTGTGTTTGTAAATCAGAATTACCCCGGTGTTGTATATTACTGCATATACAACTTATATTTGCATTGCGTGTATTAGACTGTCTATGAGGTGTATGTATATAATGTGACGTGTATACTGTATGTATGTCGTAGGCATGTCTTTAGTACAACATCGAGACACATTACCATCACATTTGTGGAATGGCAATTTCTTTTCTAATTCCGATTCTACTTATTGTATCAGAATACAGCACACACACGGACAGGTTTGTACCACAGCACAGTGAATGCAGTGCATGCCGGTTACAGGGTTGCTCTGTTGCTCATGACCGTATACTTTTACTGTGCTATGAGTAGAAACGCGTTTCAACACTGGCGGCAGGGGAGTTGGGAGGGATGGGCTCCGTCACTTGAAATTATTTTTCAGTTCAAATCTGTCAGACTACCTCTGTAAAAACATATCACTTTAGTGATAAAACAGCCACTCGGGGCTGCATGCAACTGATACACGGACTGTACCCACTGCAGGGAAAAATAAGTTAAATGTTATAGATTTCTTAAGCTTTTCAGAGTCCCTCATTACATGTTGTTGTGAGAGCTTTATTATGTTCCTGAAATCATGAATCACAACCAGTCACCCACCTCACAATGGCAATAACTCATGCAGTATTTATTATTATAAAAAATTATAATAATCACTCTATAAGTACATGGGGGTATATGCACGTCACTCAGCATCTAGCCATCTAAATTGCAATTTGTCACGTATTGAGTGGGTTTATGGGAATGTATCCTCTGTTTTGCTGGGGAGACTGATTTGACGGGACCAGTGATCAAATCAGTAATCTATCCAATCAAATTGAGCATGCAAATTAGTTAATCAACTATAAATGACAGCACACCAGGAAACAATGCTCCGCTAACAAGGGCGGACTGAAGAGAACTCAGAAATAGGAAGCAGAAATTCTTGTATGAAGAACCACAAGCGATCCGTGCAGCAATGCCAGCCATCACCTTGTGAATTCACAACAACACAATCATTTATTTTGTAGTCCTTTTCATGCAGTGTTTCTTCAAATGACCTTGAAAATATGCTCTCTAACACGTACATTTCTTGTTTAGACCAGACAATGATGATTTTTATGCTGCTTATGACCAGATCATGGACAGGTGTTACATTTGAATGGCAATAGCATGATGATTTTGTCCTTCCATGCATCACTTGACTGTAAATCAGCAATAGGGGCGTTTTGGTCGGTGGTCATTTTTTACAGAAAATACCAAAGCAGCAGGAAAATCTCTCAGCATAAGTTAGGTTCAACTCATTTTTCTCCTCGATTAGTTTGGCGTCTTCTCCCAATTTAGAATGCCCAATTGGATTGCTCATAGTCTCCTTGCTGCAGTGTGCAGACAGGCACATGCTCTACTCTGAAGTGTGTGTGCTGCCAGGTTCAGATTCCCTCTGCTGTCCACCAGCTAAGTTGCATCACAGAAGTAACCTTTATACGCAGCTACCGCAGGCGCTCCATCAACACATCTTAAAGAGCTGTGCAAGACAGTAGCCCATGTTCTCTGAGCTACTGAATGCTTACTGACCCTTCCCCTTTGAAAGGAGGTTTACGAAGTCTACAGGAACACAGAATTGATTGTTAGTGAGGTGCTGTGGGTGGACTTACGAGAGGGTCCTCTCCAGTCGGCCGCCTGCGGATCCGATGATTTCCCCCAGGGTGCAGAACATCTGTCCCAGGAAGTCCTAAGGAAAAAATCAGATAAGAATCAGGTTTAGTTCTTAAACTACTAATGGGGAAATTCTCCACTAAGTGCATTGCAAAATTATAACTGAAGTCGTCTAAATCCACTATTCTGTGATGAAGTTTAAAGTTTTAGTCTGCTGTTCACTTGCAGTGACAGGGCTCCGTTTTCATGACGCAAACACTCGCTTTGAGTGTCTAGTGCAGAAAAGAAAAATCAATTGTGCTATCTTGACAGCACTAGTGCATGTGATGCAAGGAGCAAATGAGATGGTAAGAAGCATATACAATAAGTGCAAGATGTGGCAAAGGTGTGCACTGCCCAAACGTGAAACTTTCCACACTCCTATTAACTGACCGTTTAAGCCAGCGCAATCACTATATTCCTGAGTTATTTGTGTTGCACCAGCAGGTCTTTTCTACAATTAGCAGCTCTGCACCACAAGAGTCATATAGCAGTACACCACCAGCCTTTCCAGACATTGGAAATGCATTTGGAGAATTCCAAACATTAAAGAAGTAGCATAATGCTCCAGTGAGAACATAACACTCCAAACGTAATAATAATGACATTAATCTTTATTTTGCAAAACAATGAATGAACAGTACATCATCAATAGTACAAGCACTGTATAAATGCATGAGTGAGCGAGTGAGTGAGTGAGTGAGTGAGTGAGTGAGAAATGGGGCAATCAACCCCAAGGGATCCTGGGAAGAGCCGGTGATGAACAACAAAAAATCAGCTGTCACTGCAAGCAGGTAAGGGAAAGTGACACACCAAATGGGTTTCAAGATCTGCTACGAGATCTCAGGAACATTCTCATCCAGGGGAGCGAGGCTTGTCCCTCTGTCCCCTGACATGCATTGTATTCTTTTTTATATATATTTTTTTATTGTATTGTCATGTTTAAATAGGATGATACTTAAATCATACATTTACACATAAATCCTCACCCTCTGATATCTTTTGGTTCATTACAGCGAACGGAAATGTGGAAAGAGCAAAGATTTTTTTAAATTAATAAAACAGTTTTCTCTTGTGTCAAAATATATAGATAACACTGTGTGGTTTTCGCTTGAACTGCGCAATACTCTGCAAGGTTGTGACAATGTGTCAATGTGTCTATACTATACCCCTTGCCTGTGTAATGTGATTGCATATAATCGATTTATCTTGGGGGATGTGGAATTGTTTGTGTCCTGCTAAGTGCAGAAACGCTATTGAAAGAAAAATGACAAATAAAATGGTCCACAAAGCAGCATCCAAAAACTTGAACGATTTTCAACAGTTCTTTGTGGACCATTTTATGTGTTGTTTTTCTTTCAGTGGCATTTCTGCACTTAGAAAAAACAAACAAAAACAATTTTTTTGGTCACACTGAAATTTCCTTTGTGTGCAAACATTTCTTCAAATTCCTTCATTCCAACTGTTTTGCTGAATACATCGCAGTGGGTGTACATAAACGCAAACAGTGTTCATGCTTCCTTATGAAACATTTCTCTCAGCCAAATCAACAGAAGAGAGACTGTAAGCTGAGGAAGGCTTCAGCCAAAACACACACGAGGAATGAACATGAAATCGCCTCGTATCTGGCCATCTACAGCCATCTTAGTTGCATCACTTAACAACACCTGCCAGAGAAAATGAAAATATATCCGTGATTGCATCAGATGGAAGGAAGATTGACATTTCAAGAAGACTACTGACCTTTGCAATCATTCAATAATATGAGTTTTTAAAATGCACATTTGAGGGTTGAAGGGGATTCAAAGGAAGCTGGAAGTTGTCCAACAGTGGTTCTGTGTGGCTCAGTTGGTAGAGCACGGCGTTGGCAACGCTTAGGTTGTGGGTTCATTCCCCACTGGGGCCACATATACTGAAAATGTATGCATTCACTACTGTAAGTCGCTTTGGATAAAAGCGTCTGCTAAATGGCATATATTAACTGACTTGGTGGAAAGAATGCTGCCCATTCATTTTAAAATTCATGTCAATAAGATACATTTTCATCTTATAATAGCTCTCACATTATAATACATGTACAATAGTTCCTTATTATAGTATTATAAATTCCAAATTATAATAGTTACATTGTATTATACGTATATACCATTACATTGTATGTAAAAGTAAATCCCGAATATATGAAAGCTCATCCCGAATATATAAATGTGAGTCTGAATATATAGAAGTGCGTCCTGAATATATAAATGTAACTTTATGCTCAGGCATATCAAAAGCCAGCTGCTTTGGTCTCTTTACAATTTATTTTGATCTAACGACTGGCCATGTAAATCAGCCATGTTGAGCAAATAAATGTATAAAATCTTTCTATTTGTAGGCTACCTTTTTTCTGTACCACCACTTATGACGTTTTTCCACCGCACAGTACGGTACGGTACGGCATGGCACAGTAACCATCCGTACCTGTAAGTATCCCCTTCATGGGTGGAAACCCTGTGTCGTTTTTCCATCACACAACAGAATCGTGAAAATAGGAGGAGTTATCTGAAGTGACAAAAAAGAATGCGACCACAATATATATATAGGCACGTTTCCCCACAGGGAGTATATCGTATTGTATATTTATTATTCGGTGTTGGTCCTCCAATGAATGATAATTTACCAAGATCACATTTACACTTTCCAGTACAATTTCCACTTATACATTGACACTGTGCAGTTCAGATCCTTTTGTTTCAAAGGCCTGGGTTTAACTCGAGCATCAGAATGCATCAAAGTGATTCCTTATATATCATAGCGATGTTTTCTTAAAACAAACCTAACTCATAGAATCAAGCAAACCTGACAATAATGCCAAACTCTATATAATACTCTTAGAATAAAATCAATTATCGAAATGAAGCTAAAAAAAACCAACATGGCGGTTGTGTCTGAGCCGGACTGAGATTTAGCGTGATTATTGCGCTTGATCAATCAATGGTCTGCCGTATTGCTAGCTCCACCCTTAGGTCCCTGTTCGGCTAGCTAGTACCTAACAGAGCAGTGGCTAAATTCAGCACGGGTACTTAGGTTCGGTACGGTTCGCTTGCGACAAAAGCGGTTCGTTCGAACAAGCAACAAAATGTGAGAGCATGGATTTAGTGCCATACCGTACGGAGGAAAAGCACCATTACAATTACCTGAGCCATCATAGACCGGCACAAGGAACCCTTTATGCAGTCCAAACTATTGCCATTCAAAATTAATGTTAAATAATGCATTTTGATTGTACTCTAATGTCTGAATAATGACAATTACAAATAAAAATGAACCTACTTTATACAACAAAGTAATTGTTCCATCACAACAAATTGTAAAGAGACCATATATATGTATATATATGTATATATATATACACACACACACTTGCTTGCTTACTGCTTATGGTTGTCCATCGAATCCGATGATGACTTCTCCACCTGTTGACCGCCGGCTGTGGTGTAATTAGCCGTACAAGATCTTACAGGGAAGTCAATCTTGGGGTACCCTTGCAACATGCCCAAGCCAGCATAGTTGGTGTTGGGTGATCGTGGCCTCAATACTCTTGCAGTTGGTCTTGGCAAGTATTTCAGTATGAGGCACACAATCAGGCCAGGTTATTCCGAGGATGCGCTGCAGGCATCCTTTATGAAATCTTTCAAGGGGCTTGATGTGGTGACTATAGGTGGTCCAGGCTTCACAACTGTAGAGGAGTATGGTGGTACAGATGGCTTGGTCAACAGGAACTTTGGTGTGGAGGTGAAGATTTTTGTTGGTGAAGACCCTGCGTCTGAGCCTTCCAAAGGCAGCTGAGGCTTGTTTGATCCAGTTTTGAACTTCATGGTCGATGTTGCAGTCCTCAGAAAGGATACTGCCCAGGTATTTGAATGATGGGATTATTGTCAGTGGGTTGTGTTCAACGGTGAAGACAGGTATGGTGGGCGGAGGGCTGGAACTCCACTGGCAGACTACCTCTGTCTTAGTGGTGTTGATAGACAGCCCCATCCTGCTATAGGGTCTGACTGCCACAGTAAGGATGGACTGAAGGCCTCCCGGGGTATGGGCCACAAGAGCACAGTCGTTGGCTGAAGGCCTCCCGGGGTATGGGCCACAAGAGCACAGTCGTCAGCATACTGTAGCTCAAGGACCCGCTCCCTCGAGAGCTTGTTGTTTGTAGTCTCCTGAAATTAAAGAGGTTGCCGTCCAGCCTGAAGGCCACTGCTACCCCACTGCTGTCCTCAAGCTCCTTGTGGAGCAGCTGGGTGACACACAGGAGGAAGATGTTGAATAGCACAGGCGCCAGCACACATCCCTGCCTCACCCAGGTGCAAACTCCGGTCCAGACTGTTGTCCACTGTAGTCATCATTCCATCGTGGAAGTGGCAGAGGATGTTCACAAATTTGGCCGGGCAGCTAAATTTGAGTAGGACGCCACAAAAAAGCTCCCTGCTCACCGTGTCAAAGGCCTTGGAAAGGTTGATAAAGGCCATGAAGGGGTCCTGATAGTCCCGACACTATGTCATGTCATTTTTGTCTGCGTAGGTTTGAATCTCCTCAGCCTTATTTGTCCACTATTCATTCTGCAGGACCCACAAGGATGTTTGCACTTCCTTCCGAGCGTGCTGCTCGCCATTGCTGCCATAGATTTCCAGATGTTGGGTTGTTGAGGGTTGCCCTGTGTGCTTGGTGCATATGATCCAGTAAGTGGTGATAGTGTCAGAGTTCTCATCGAACCAGTCCTGGTCATTTCTGCCTCTGTAGCTTATGGACTGAGCTGCTGCCTCATAGAGCACTGAGCTGAGAGAGACCCACTTCTCATCCATAGGGTCCTCTGAGCTCAGGAGAGGCTCAATCACCTTCAGCTTTTCGGCAGTTAAGCAACGGAACTCATTCCTAGCCTCAGCTTTCCTCAGCCAGGGACAATGAAGCCGCCTCTTACTGGACTTCTGCAGCTGCTGGGCGGGGCGCACTTTCATGTGGAGTTTGGTCACAATCATGCGGTTGTCGGTCCAGCATTCTGCACCCCTCATAGCAGAGTCAGTAGGACGTCATTGATGTCAGCACATCTCACTATGACATAGTCAATCAGGTGCCAGTGCTTTGAGCGTGGGCGCATCCACGATGTTTTGTGTTTGTTCTTCAGTTCAAAAGGGGTATTGGTGATGGTGAGGTCATGCTCGGCACAGAGAGTTAAAAGTCTCATACCATTCGCATTGTCCTGGCCCATGTCCACCAAGCACACCACTCCATATCGTGTTGTTTTAGCCCACCCATTGAAGTCACCTAGCAGGAGGATCTTGTCATTCCTGGGGATGAGGCGAAGAGCCTCATCCAGTGACTGGTAGAAGCAGTCCTTGGTCTCATTCTCTGATGGTAGAGTTGGTGCATAAGCACTGAGAAGAGTGGCAAAGCGCTTCTTGGCAATGGGGATCCGGAGAGACATTAGCCTTTCACTAATGCCAGCAGGTGTCTCAGTGAGACTTAGTAGGAGGCTGTTCTTGATTGCCATTCCCACACCATGAAGATGTTTCCCACCAGGGGGATATCCTCTCCAGAAGAAGGTGTAGCCCTCACCCTCTTCTTTCAAGGAGACTTCATCCAGAAACCTGGTCTCACTCAGGGCAGCTATGTCGATGTTGTAGCGCCTCAATTCCGCAGCAATCAGAGCTGTTCTCATTCTCTGTTTCATTGTTGCTAGAAGTCCAGAAAGGTTCTCACATTCAATGTTGCCAGTTTTAGGGTTATTATTTTTTGACCGCAGAGTGGAACCTATCCAGGAATGAGTTGAGTAGGCAATTTTTAGGCTACCTTTTCTACGCCCCTCCCCAGTTGGGGTGAGCAGCGCGGTCCCTAAATAGGGCTGCTCAGTCGCACAGGGGTCTGCCGAGAGCAGATGCCACCCAGTTCCAGCTGCTAGCGACCCATAGCCTGTGCCGCTGCATGCAAGGGTCTGTCTCGGGACTAGGAGCCAAGACGACCAAAACCTTCCCCAGCTGCAGGTGGCTGCTGGATCCTCAGTCTTTCGAAGTCCACTTACGCGTGCCGCCAACACGTTGCTTTTCTGTCGGGGTGTACTCCCTTAGCCTTTGTCTTGCCAGACTAACCCACAAGGCAGTGGAGCAGTGATTGATGGCTGCCAGGGCATGTCCACATGCGGGTGGGCCTGCACAGGCGCATCTCTGGGGCCCACTGCTGCTCCGGGATCCCCTGCCTGTTAGCCTGGAGTTACAGAACATCCTGTTACCGTGTGTCATCGCGAGGAGGCCCAGCAGGAGTCTTGGTGATGGAGAGGCTGTGTACCGGCAAGGGGAGGCTTACGCTAAAAGCTTCTCCCCAGTTCACCAGCAGGCTGAAAGCGAGAGGATGCAAGCACGTGGCAAGCAAGCATGCAGCTTACATCTAGATAGACATTGCTGCACTAGACGCATCGCATGCACCCTGCGGATAACCGCTGACACACAAGGCATTTTTTCACATTTTATTTTCTTACTTCATGGAATCAAAATGGATTTAATTGGGATTTTTTTGCCACTGATCAACACAAACTATAATGTCATAACTATAATGTAAAAAAAAAAAAAAAAAAAGCTTTTTCTCAATCACAAATAAAAAAGACAATAAATTATTCCATAGGTATAAACCCCCCTTGACTTAATTCTTGGTTGATGCACCTTCAGCTGCAATT
Organism: Aldrovandia affinis; assembly: GCA_029706075.1. Taxonomy (NCBI): domain Eukaryota; kingdom Metazoa; phylum Chordata; class Actinopteri; order Notacanthiformes; family Halosauridae; genus Aldrovandia; species Aldrovandia affinis. Next base: position 2,535,880 of record JAINUG010000075.1, on the reverse strand, counting down.
ACAGTTTTGAATCTATTTGGGTAAGTCCAGCTTTGCACATATGGACACTGCAATTTCCCCCCATCCTTCTTTATTGCTTAAGCCAGGTAGGATGGGGACCGTTTTCATTTTCAAAGACATTTAGACATTTTTCCACAGATTCAAAATAGCAATGAGATCTGGGCTTTGCCTGAGCCACTCCAGGACATTGATTTTTTTTAATATTTTAAAACTTTGGACCGCCTTGGGTCATTGTCCTGCTGGAATATAAATCTTCTCCCAGGTTCCAGGTCTCTTGCAGACTGCAGCAGGTTTTCCTCCAAGATTTACCTATATCTTTCTCCATCCTCTATTTTTACAAGTTTTCCAGTCCCCAAAGCAGAGTGCATCCCCATAGCATTAGGCTCTCGCCACCATGTTTCACGGTAGGGATCGTGTTCTTGGGATGATGCGCAATGTTAGGCTTGAGCCAAACATAGTGCCTAATGTCTCCCACATGCCTTCTGGCAAACTAAAGGTAAGATTTCATGCATTTTCTTCAACAATGTTTTTTTTTTGCCACCCTCCTATAAGCCATAGGCCTCCCTAACAAGTGCCCTTCTTACACAGATACATTTTTTTATGATGGACTTAACAGTGCTCTGGGAGACATTAAAAGTTTTAGAAATCTGAAGTCCTTCTACTGATTGGTGCTTTTGAAGAATCTTTTCTCAGATTTTGTCTGTTTTTTATTTGTAATTAACAAAAAGTTTTAGAGTTGTTTTTTTATTTGACATTAGAATGTTTTGTGTTGATCAGTGGAAAGAAATCCCAATTAAATTAAAACCTTAATGCGTTTTTAAACCTCGATGTTTTATGGCAAATATCAAAGAGGCCACACAAATTCTCAGTTCATATAGTTACACATTGCCAACATGCTAATTCTTCAGTTTAACATTTCCAGAAATTAACAGCGGCCGAGTTCAATTGATTGAGTTATTTTATAATCTGAAGATGTAATGAATTACTGACCTTCTGCTCGTCATTTGTTCAGCAAGGGGAAGTAAAAACAACGGTTAGACAACTGTGAAAAGAGAGATAAGAAGAGAGAACTTTTAGATCTCCTTTGTGTGCTAACCCACTCACTTCTACCCAACATGACATTTACTTGAACAAAGCAGCAAGATTGCACTATAAAAGGTGTTCCGACCCACTCACAGCCAGCAGCCAGAGATAAGCAGGGGCAAGAAATCTGCTTCCCAAACAGTCCTGTGGCTGCTAGTTACCTCATGGTCAAAAGAGCAAATTCAACAGAGAGATATCACTTAAGCGCATCGCTAGATGTCACGATTTCCCTCAATCAACTATTGATTGCTAATATACTTATAATTATTGTTTCTAGGGTTCTTTTTACAGTGATGTTTTGCAGAAGTGCTGATTGTGTCAGTCAATCTTTGTTCTGTATCTACACTGGTATTCATCTCACCGTATTACATGCCCAATATTGCCATTTGCTTTGGATAAGAATATCTACTAAAGACTTAAATGTAAATGTAATTGTAGAGGAAAACAGTCTTGATCACAGTGCAATTTCTGGCTCCAATCTCTAGGCTCCAATTTCAGAAGGACAACACTTCAAAGCACTTGCATCAATAAAACCTTGCAGTGTGTGCAAAGTTTAACCCATGGCGGGTGGATCTGTAACTGAATCATTTTTTGTTCTGAGAGATGCAGATAAACACATTGAAACTAAGTACAAGTACATGCAGACACAAACGTGCTTACGTGTTTTGAAATGTTTGAACTTCTTGAGTCCACATTGTACCTACAAGAAATCAGAAAAAATTGTTATTAAATAATGTAATAATGATAGTTACATCAAAAACATTATTAAAATTAATAATGGAAGTCTTGTTACCACGTTTTAAAGCTACAAAGACAAAATATTCTAGAACATTATGCGCGATGGGAAAAGACAAATGAAATGCATTCAAATGACGGTTCAGAAACGAATCGATGGAAACTCCTTGAAGAAATGCATTTATTCATTGCCTTACAATATTATGATATAGCAAAGCTAGACGCAAGCTACGGTATTTAAGAAAGACAAAAAATGATTATGCACTGTGAGAACATAGGTACTGTACTCCTTACTGTACTGTATATCATTTTTTCTCATTAAAAATGTTGCACAAATGAACGAATGAAATGCCACAGGACTAATCATTTGCCAGCACTCCCTTGAGGAAGGCATGACCGTAACATCTGGCTGCGTGTTGGCTCAGCTCCGTGGGCAAACTGTGATTAATTAAACTATATATCATTTTCCCTACACATTGGACTCAGTTTTTGCATTCGCTCCCAATAGATTTTGTTTATGTACACATTCATCTCCATTGAGATATATTGCATTAAGCATTAAGTGTTTATTACACCTGAGGACCTGAATGGATGCATTTTGCTTTTCTTTGTTGTGAAACTTGGGAGATGTGCAAAATGAAGGAGGTAATAGATGGGTAGACGGCTAGCAAGCAGCTCACACACTCAGGCCAAGGTTTACTAGATTGTTGTGGGTGGTTTGTATAGCAGAGTGAATAATGGCACATGAGGATATTTACCAAATTAACACAATGGTGTTTATTGTGTATTAAGCATCAGAGAAGTGTCGATTCTTTATTTTGTCCCATCTCTATTTTGAACAGCAAATAAACTGCTATTCTCTAGGATTAGATAATTGTGTATGGATACTGGGTACATCGCCACAACGCTTTTGGAATCCCTCACAACCTGCACATCCATTCAAATCCTGGCCTCACAGTGACACTAGCTGTCAGTGACTAGCGATATTTAAAGTGTAGAATTTTTGGCCATCCTCATTTACATTATACATTTGCTGAAACCCAGCTAACCTGAAAACAAATACTGCACACTTTATATATATATATATATACTGTATATACACACACACACACACACACACACACACACACACACACACACACACACACACACGAGGTGCTTCTAATGACTCTCATAGTTGCATTCCTCCTGAGTAATTACATGTAATACTTCACACACTGAAAATAACGACATGCAGGTAGCATTCACATTCATATGTACATAGCTCATTAGTTGGTCAATCAATCAGTCGAAATGGGTGTAAGCATCTAACTAGCTCTATTGCATCTCAAACAATAGATAATGAATGGCTAAATAATTATTCGAAAAGATGGGAAGGGTCATCCACCCAGGTTATGCTGTCAACACAACTCAACATCTCAGTTCTCTTTTCTTTTTCTTTTTTTTCTTTTTTACGCCAGAGTATTATAAAAATAACTCCAGTTCTTCCCCTCAAAAAAATAAAAATAAACAAACCACAAACTACATAGCAACAGCTTTCTTCATAGTAACAGCTTAAGCTAATGCTCCAAATGCTTACAAAAACAAGTTATTTTGTACTTTTTGTTCAAATTAATACATAACTATATGAAAGCTGTATAACCCTCAGTGTTGAGCAAAGTAAAACATTTTGGAATGACTCTTTTAGCTGAAAAGGTCACACACAATTTCAGTTACCACACTTTTCCAGTCTGAATCCTCTTTTGGACTGTGCAATCATACTCTTGCAAAATAATCTTTTTTAAATCACCCACTCAGATAAAGGTTATTCTATAATTAATTTCATACCTCACGTTGAAGCTGATAAACAGAGATATAAGGGGAAAGAGATATGGATTTGGATAAGAATGAGAAGCATCTCCTGGCTGCATTAATAAAATTATTTTTCCCCCTACCCTTTTATTTTCCTTGGGGCATCCCTAAGGTAATTGCACAGACTCAGATTAATTGGCTCCATTTAAACATTTTTGCGCTTGTTCCGCTAAGCTAATTCAGCCAATTCATGTGAATTATAATACAGATCGCTGATTTATGTCTGGTCACAGATAAGCTGTCTGTCTCCCGCAGATTTATCTCACGGATTTTTAAATTGGGTATGGTCATGAAAATACAGCTGTGGTGGATTGCTTATCGTGTGTGACAGAAGGACTTTGAATGGCAACATCAGAATCGAACATTAAAACTTAAACATTTTGCCGTTTGAAAATGTTGTGACGTGTTGTTACAGAACATAAACACAAAAGCAAATACTGTGTAACGTGAGGGGAAACGCCATTACTATGGTCCACCCCTCAAAACTCAGGTCTCCCTCCGAGCAGAATACAATGGACTGTTGGTTACATTACCTGTTTCCACCAGGGACGATAACAGCAACTAGGACGATAACTACAAAATTATATTAAAACGAGTGTCTACAACAGCAACTATAAAAACGAGCTAGAATGATAACGATAGATCCTTCTCCTTGATTGTTGTCAAAGTGATTTTTGATAACACATGTCCAGCACTAAAACACATCTAAGCACTCACTGCTGTGCACAATCTGGAAGCGCAGATGTGTTGATTGACAGGTGTGTACGATGATAAAACGTGCTCTGGCTTGGGCGCTAGAGAGCGATTTACAGTTTATCATTGCAGTCATCATCAGCATTCCCAGTTGCCTGGGCCTGAAGCCCAATAACGAAGGACAAGGGAAATGGATTACACAGAGAGGGTTTCACGGTAGCCGTTACAGCATGTCTCCGACACTTCAAATCTAATACAAAGAAAGAAACACTGCAATTTTGACTCTTCTGGTATTCACAGGACTCCCAAGACATTCCCAATTACTGTACATGCTTGCAAAGCTAAACAAACACATGGAGTACGCAAGGTCAAGCCCCATGAAATTAAATACCGGATCAGGCCCATTACTGTGCACCTGAACAGAACCATGCAGGAAAATCATATTGCCAATCTCTCTCTCAACACATGAATAGTGTCAGGCGTAGACTGCTTAAAGAGGAACACAAACACAAATAATGTCGAGCAGAATAAGCAACCTTAGATTGTAAAGGGACATTATTTATTACGCTTCCTTACTGTGCTAACTCCCCCTAACATTACATTTGCTCCAAGTGAGATATTGAAGCCATTTTAACTCCATTCTGTTTGTATTTTTTTTGTTGACCACTTTGATGTTTTACGAGGTCAATATCTCCCCTCCTTCACTCCTTCTCTCGCCCCTGCTAAACCTTTTCCTCCCTCCGCCTCCATCCCCTACTCCTCCCATTTTCTGCAGAGATGAGCAGTAAGCTGGCTCTCGGTATGAAATGAAATTACCCAATGCGTGTTAGGCCTGAGAGCGGTCTTAAAATGAGATTTGCCATTACAGAACAATATACTCGGCGCCTAAAAATCTAATAAACTGACATACATTCCTAATGATAATGGGATTTAGGGGGAGCCATTTGGAATCGAAACAAAGGAGGCACAAATACTACATTCCGTTTTCTACTGTGATTCTCATGAAGGTATGTTGAATTGGCGTACAGTATAAAATTGGTAGCATTAATGGGGAAGTAATCCTAATAGGAGTAAAACAAAAAACAATAAGCAGAGGAAGGGTTAGAGGCACAGATGCATACGGGCATACCGCATACAGTGAACGCACAAAAAAACATCAATTTTCCACATCAATATAACGCTTTATTTATAGTTTGAGCACATCCGTGATTCTTGGCTCCATATATAGCCTCAGACAGGAACCTGCCTTTGTATAATCGATGGAGGCAATAACTATGGGCTATTCTGCCATCTGTCTACCTCCCACATGTTCGGACTTGCAATCCAAAGAATGCAAGTGAGAGATGCGACAAACGAAACAGTGACCAATTCCCCAATTACCGATGTTAGCGGAAGTTGAGAGATGACGGCATGAACAAAACACATGGTTCCGTTTGGAAGGTACATTTTAAATAGAAATTACAGGGTGCGGTGCAGTTCTTTTTAATTACTATAATTTTTTACTGATGATTAATTTTCATGTTTCGTGGTCTGCGTTTCACTACCTGTGGGCCTCTGGGAACACTAGAATGTGTGGGCATTAATATTTAGAAATGGCCAGCCTCTGAGGACCATCAAATGGTTTTAATCTATGTAGGCCAGTTGGCTTGTTGATCTGCTGCCCTCGGGGTACATAACAGAGGGGGCAACAGATCAGTATGAAAAATAATACAGGGGTTTCCAAACTTTGGTCTGGGGAAGCCCCTGTACATGATTTAGACATGCTTCTATGCACTCGTGTTAAATAGTACGCAACGCGTGTGAAAATAGACACTGCACTGCAGCCTATAATGGGTGCCGGACAAAGCCTTGTTATTGAGGTGGAGGTCCTCGGCCAGAGGATGGACATTTAAGAAGGCTTTGAGATGAAGGTTCTGGAACGATATTCTTTTCGCTCAGGGATTTGGGGTTCAGGGAAAGTCATGTGGTTCTGTGTGGCTCAGTAGGTAGAGCCTGGCGTCGACAACGCTTTGGCTGTGGGTTCGATTACCATCGGGGCCACATATACTGAAAAATGTATGCATTCACTACTGTAAGTTGCATAGTTTGTATAAAGGCATCTGCTAAATGGCATATATTATTATACTATTATTATACATCATGTGTCCAATCAGTCACTAATTATCACACATGACCATAGGACCATATTCCCATTTTATTCAACTCTGCATCTGCCATATAAAACTCATTCAGTGCTATTGCTTGAGCTTTCCCTTCATTTGTGATTTGAACAAGGAGCAATGCGATTTGATCTTTCACGCCCCTAACTGACTAAAACACCCCTGTAATGTGGTCCTGAGTTTTCCACCGTAACAACATCAACCTATTAGAGGAACTAGTTATTAGTAGCAAACAATTTCACTGCAATTGTAAAAAGAAAATGGGAATATGTTTCTAAAGTATCGCCAGTTCTTCAGAGAAAGCAATATTAATCAATTTCCTTCCAGTTGTCAATGTATCCCTTTTGGGACCTGAAATCAAGTCTACAGTAACTGATTGGTAATGGGTTTGAACGCTAGCTTTGTCTGTGTGTCACAGCCGCCTCCTTTCTGTCATAATCAGAGAATGTGTTGACTCAAATGGCAGCTTTGGGGGAATTAATAATTACAGCAGAAAATGTTAAGTCACCCCAGGCTTAAACAATCCAATGGATACAGGGGGCCCATTTCTTCTAGTTCTTTTCAAACAACTTCACAGAAAACCTCCTTTGATGAAATTCATACCTATTATTGGAGTTTTCTAAACAAATGACCTAGTTTAGCTCAGCAGATCAAATTATTCGACCGCTTTTGCCATCAATCTGTGAATAGGATATCCCAAATTCCCAATTTCCAATCACTGGTGTTCGGTTTCATTGTTATTGATGTGTTATCCTTACAGCAACCTCCGCAGTTAATAAAAGCGAGGTGAAGCTGCTGAGGGAAAACGAGCTGACCTTGATGCTCATCCTGAAAATGATAAAAGAGTGTCCGAGTGGCCAAAAGCCCATAATTGAACCAAATACAAAAATACGGTGAGACTGGACAATTTCAGTCCATCAACAATCCCTAAAATACAAACTCACACAAACTGGAGCAATTTAGCATTTTTTGGAAGAATGGGCAAAAATAACTCTTTGGTCCTTTAGAAGTAACATATAAATCCAATGCATTGTTATTATTATTATCATTGTCATTAATAATAATAATAATAATTATTATTATTCAGGGGTTCTGAATGCGCACATTTGGTTTGATATTCTTTTAGCGGCGATAACCAAAATCTTTAATGCCTTTACAATGGGACCTCAATGCTTTCAAACATATTTTGAGCCTAGACAAAAGAGGATCCAGCATGCCGCATCCAATCTTGTCAGCTGTTCTTATCCTCAGTGAGATTAATGTCCTTTCTGCAGAAGCTAGTCCTTCTCGTAGTGGAGTCTTATCAGAATCTGTCGGATCCTTGGCGTTGCAGTTCCCGGGTCTAGCAGCACAGCAATCACATCCACTTATCAGTTTTTTTGCGATAATGCCATATCTGTATGGTCCTTTTCTCAGGTCCCTCCACTGGCTGTCGGTCACAGCCCTCGTCCCTTTCAAACACTGGCACTGGAGGGGCCGCCATTCTCCTAGGGCACTGTTCCAGGGTGTGGATGCGCCCCACTGTCTGGCATTGAATCCTGTCCGGCCCAGGGCTGACTGTGGCTGGTAGCCCCGCAGGGTGGTGAATATGTGACCACAGCATCACCCAGGGAGGGAGGAATTTAATCAGCAGCATCGAGTCATCACGCACATACCGTTACGATGGCGGTACACGGCAATGGCTGGCAGAACATGATTTCAGAGGAGAGCACGTGCTTGTCTATGAGGGCTGCGGGGACACCACTTTTCCCTGAGACTGCAGGCCCATACCGCTCCTGGTTCATGCCCATACCATGATCCAAACTGGAGGTCTGGATGAATTGTCACGCTTTTCTGATCCCTCTCACCCTCAACGTATTTTTTTCTTTGCAAGGTGAAAGGAAGGTCTAAGGAAATTTTGCCTATCTACCACTACTGATATCGGGGCCGGTCAGCGGAGGATGGGCTCCCCCTCTAAGACTGGTTCCTCCTGAGATTTCCTCCCACTGGGGAGTTTTTTTCCTCACTTTCTGGCTTTTTAGGGGTTCAGGCCTGGTATTTTTGTGTTTTCATATTTTCTGTTATCTGTAAAGCATCTCTGTAAAAATCGCTATACAAATAAAATTGAATTGGGAGAAAATGTAGGGTTTAAAAAGTGGTAATAGAATATAGAAATCCAAAGTATCTAAATCTAACAACTGTGTAGGTGCATCAATCTCCAGGCTGGACAAGCAGCACTGACAACTCTCACACACAAAAAAATGAATCATTTTCCAAACACTTAAAAAGTGTAAACTCACTTGCCTGGAGTGCAGGTTGCCCACTGGGGCCGGGGTTCAATTCCCTGGCTGCACCAGACTAGCTCTGGCTGGGAGTCCTATTCAGGGGCGGTGATTGGCTGTCCGCCCCAGAGGGAGGGGGGGAAACAGGCATGAGCTCGCCACATGCACAGAAAACCTATCTGGACATATCGGAGTCGCGGTCGGTGCTCGGGCGAGCGCTGCCTCGAAGGAGGCGGTTCGTCATCCCTGCCACTACCGGTCCCAGAGAAGTGGCTGGTCGCGTGGGTGCAGACGGCTTGTTGAAGGGGGACAGTTGGATCAATAGAGGGTACAATTGGCCACCAGATTGTGAGAAGAACAGGGGGAAAATATGAAACAAACTTAATAAGAAAAAGGAAGTTCTCCCACTCCATATTGGCAGCGCGGATGAAGCCTCCATACTATAACCCCCCCTGCCGAGAATTTCTCATCTAAAAGGGATTTGAAGCAGTGCTATACAAATACAACTCTCATGATGTGTATAAGAGGAGTCTCCAGGTTCACGCAGAGGAAAAGGATTCCAGCCATTATTTGAAAGCGGTTTTCTCAGTGACACACTGTCCATCTCTTAAAGTGAGGGGGTTTGTGTGATACTCACATTGCAAAGCAAGCAAAAGAGCAAAAAGTAAACCTTGAAACCTCTGCTCAACCTTGAGGTACCGTTCTTGAACAAGTACAGTAGGCTCCATTTTTATTCATACCCTTGATAAAGTATAAAATAAACTATATAAGTAATGAGGTATATTTTATGCCAAAAAAATTCCAAACCTACATTACTAATACAATTGTTCAGAAAACAATCTGGATCACAACTATTCTTTTAAATTTAATCCAACAAAAACAAATCTTCATAAATATACAACTTATTTGAAGTACATTGGAAGGTTATGGAACTATACAGTGGCCTACAATGGTATCCTGTTTCCCTAGGGTATAAAAAGGAGGGAACACACGTTTGAAATACTGTGGTCAGCCATCCTCATGGTGAAAGGCAAAGAACTTCCTGAAAGCATCAGACAAAAGGTTATTGACCTCTACAGATCAGTACAAAAAAATGATACCGCTTTGCACTGTTGTGTCAATTATTAGGAAGTTTAAGGCCACTGGAACAGTGGCTAACCTGCCAAGTAGGGGACGCAAGTCTATCATGCCCCCATGTGTAGTGAGACGGATGGTTCAAGAGACAAAAATAAGTCCAAGGGGCACAGTTCAAGATCTCCAAAACAACCTGGTATCCTGGGGTTACAAGGTGTCTAAAGCTACCATTCGACAACGCATACATGACAATGGCCTTATGGCAGAGTTGCAAGAAGAAAGCCTCTTTTGAAGACAATTCACTGAAAAAGGCTGTGATTAACTACATCTAAACTACAACTGAAACTGTGTCTTGTAATCAAGCTTTTTGGACATGCACATCAGCGTTATGTTTGGTGTCCAAAGAATGCAAGTAATGTTGAAAAGCACCTCATGCCTACGGTGAAACATGATGGTGGATATTTAATGCTTTGGGGTTGTTTTGCATCCACAGGCCCTAGGGCCCTTATCACAATAGATGGAACAGCCCACAAATATAACGTCACACAAACGTCAACCCAAGAATCTGAAGGAACTAGAACAATTCTGTATGGAGGAATAGTTCAGGATCCCCCACCAGAAGTTCCATAACCTCGTATGACACTACGGAAGGTGACTACTTGCTGTTATAATGGCCAAGGGAGGAATCACAAAGTACTGATAACAGGGGTGTGGATATTTATGATTCTTTCTGGGGGAAAAATTATAATTTGTGAACTGTTCAATTGTTATTATATAGAATATGATTTTCTGATTTTTTTTTGCATAAAATATACCTCACTACTTATATAATTTATTTTATATGATTTCTTTTGTTCAACTTTATCAAGGGTATGAATAAAAACAGAGCCTACTGTAAGAGAAAGACTCTCTGAGACAAACAAGGATGGCATCTCTCTTTTCTGCTGTGCCCCTCCTTCCATAGGGTTTGCAAGAACCAGCTGCCAATGCATTACCCCCTGTGGTGAATGTGGCATTGATCCAAGAGAGGAAGGAGGGGGTCCTTGAATGACTGGTGTAGTGAAGTTAGCAGGGGCCACCTCAACACTGATTCAATATTTATTTGGTGAGGACGATTGCAGGGCAGCAAACATAGATAATCAGAATAATACAATCACTAGGGAAATCGATCAATGAAGTAATTCTGATCACGGCATCATATAATAATGAAATACACAACTGACTAACCTAACCAATGGACTCAATAAAACTAACTCTAAGAAGACAAAAGAAAACAGGGGAAAGAAAGGGGGAAGAACAAAGAAGAAGTCAAAGATACCGGGATAGGTAGCGACTGCTAAATATATGAGAGTTATTTAACAAGACATGTCTAAACAGTCAGGAGAAACAACATCTGAACATTACATTAGATCATGCTCAGGAGTCAGTCAGTCAGGAGAAACATCATCTGAACATTACATTAGATCATGCTCTATAGCAGATCCCACGTAAAGATATGTGATCACTGGTTTACTTAACGGGGTCCGGCAGGTGGGCGGTCCACGTGTCCCGGGTCAGCTGGCTGGCAGACTTGGTCCTGTAGTACTCCCAGTGTCAGGGAACAATGCGCAAATTGTCCTCATGCTTCGTGTCAGATGCGCTTGGGGAAATCCACCGGAACATGTGGAGACGGTCTGTCCAAAGGAACCCACGCAGAGCTGCGACGAGACTCCGGGATCAGGCAATCAGGCGAGACTTGAGGAAGCGGTGATTGGCAGCTTGTATCCGAATCAATAATTATAATAAAGTCCTGGTACAATTCACGCTCAGCTGTTGGCAAGGTAACCCTCCATTCAGTGACAAATTCTATAGGTTTGCTTACCTTTTTAAGCCAAAACTTAAAAGTTGCTCCTACTGCAGTGGGTCTCGCTCCGTCACTGGTTGGCTGTCCCAAGATCAGCTACATGTTCTTTATGGCATCTCCCCTGGCTCATCTCCTGGCAGGCCCGTTGGGGGGCCATCGTGGTAGCTCCAAATTGTCTCTAGACAATCGGTCTCCTCTTCGTCTGACTAGGATCCATGTGTGCTACCACTGGATTCTCAAAGGGAACAAGCTGTGAGTTCATGGATGACGAATCGGCTTGTTCCTTGTGCGTGTTCCACCTACACCGTGCCAGAACTTCCCACTGCAGACCCGCTGTAGGATTGATCCCCTGTCTGTGGCGAAAGTGAGGGCTGAAATTTTGCCACGGACCAAATGGTGTCCAGGAAGTCTTAGGGTGTACGAGGCCAGGCTTCACACAGTGCTAGATACAGACCAGTGATTCGATCCCAAACCTTGGCTTGTGGGAAGGGCTGAGGTGGGTTGTGAGATGACACATGACAAAAATAGCTTACTGTATATAATACACATTCCACTGAGGTTCAGACCAGTAAAATGAATCACTGTGCCTATTACATGCTCTGCTACAGCGCACATGCAGTCCATTCCATGCGTGTTAAAATCATTTAAATTCCACATCTAAAATGTATCCACTCATTAAGTGGGTCATGAGCACTACAGAAAGCCTGGGAACTCCTGCTCTAGATAGTAGGAATAGTGGCGAGCCTAGATGGGCCGAATAGCCTGCTCCCATCATCCAAGCATTCTTATTTCAAGCATGTTATTATGGACAAATTGGAAGGGGAAGGTGGTAGAGGAATGCACATAGTCAACACTAGTCATTCTTGTCCAGTTGTGTTACGTACAGTAGTTGGTAGAGTTTAGGTTAAAGCTAGATTGGGTGGGTTTTCTCGTTTCCGGCAGGGGCTAAAGGGGTCAGCTGGTGTGAACTGGGCCTCATCTTTTTTTGCTTAAGTGAAGCCACCTGGTGTTACAGGTAGAAACACGCTACCGTTTGGTGACGGACACCTGCAATCCTGGTCCCACGATCCAAGCACCGGCCATCCCTGGTCAACACGACACAACATCTTACTCACACATCAAAGCGCAGGTTCTGCTTCTCTTCAAAGAAGAAGTCCAGGACGAACTTCCTGACGAAATCCGGGTTCAGGGTGTTGTCGATCACTTCTGTCCTGCCAAACTGGTGGTGGAAGGACAAAAGAGAAAAGAAAGAATTACCGTGGGCATCGTTCCCTCTGCGATTAGCACTAATATTACAGGGGACAGTGCCATCTTCGTTGCTTTGGCCACCATTAGTGCCCCCAGTTCAGGCTCCAATTGGCTGCAGAGGACTGCTGGCTCAATGTCTCTGAGCTCATCAAGGCCAGCCTGGACCCTTATCTGCTTTTGCATCAGACATTAATCCCCATTGGCTAACAGGCCCCTAGGTGCACTCTGACAGTTGTAATGAGCTATTGATCCCGGTGCTGCTTCAATACCGGCCCGTGTCCTTATCACACAGTGCACATAATCCCTTCCATCAATTCTACACCCTCCAATCCATTATCGGCTCTTAAAGAAGGAATTTACTGGACTCAACATCAGCTTATATCAATCGTTTTGGGGATATTATAATCTTCAATTTTTTATTTTTTTCTCATGTAATTGTTTCACGTGACTAAAAGCCCAAAGGACCAGCCAAGGTATAAAAAAATATATATAAATAAAATAAAAATTTAAGTTTGGTTTTTTTATTTGGTTTTTTAAAAGTTTGAAGTGATGTGTCACTTTCCCGCATGGGAGGAGAACAAAAGGCTGCCAAAGGACAAAATATAAAAATGTTTTTTTAAAGATTCATAATTCAGTACAGCACTCAGAGTTGTCAGTGGTCATATATTTGGTTTTTCATCAAATGCTGAATTTTCACACCAACTCTTCATAACACAGAGCAGAGCGTTCCATAATATTTCAATTTTCAAGAACTTCAAGAGCAAATCGTTCATATTATTCCCATCACGCACGTAATATAATTTGTATCAAAATCAAGTTTTTCCTGTAGGACATCAACTCATCAACTGTTCATTTGGAAATGTGATCTGTGAAGGCCTCTGTGGCAGGTCTTTTGAGAGCCGAATCAGATACAGTTTGATTGATTGACTCTGAAGTGAATCGCTACAGTCAATTAATTTATTCTGACACATTCCTGTCATCTTACAAGAGTAAAGCAAGAGGGGAATGCTGGGAGGCTCATCCTGTTAACACACAGTTCTAGTGTGGTAAAAAAGGGGGGGGGGGGGAGAAAAAAAAGAAAAAGAAATGGGGGTAAAAAAACTGTTTCAATTAAAAACAAAGGTGGCAAGAAGTGCCAGGACATGGAAGGATGGCACAAGGTTGCGACAGTGCCGGCAGATTCGTCATCACTTAATGATCAAGAGCGTTTCATAGCAGCTACGACAGGCTTTTGTTGTGTGGGTTACCGGATAAATTGTAATTACAGAACGGGGCGGAGGCAAGCGAAACTCCACAGCATTATTTATCATCAATAGTGACAGAATTTTGGGGAAAATAGTCATTTATTATAATAAAAATGCAATTTATAATCATGGCAAGTAAAGGTCTGAAATACAGACAACAGAAAGCATTAATTACCCACAATTCCATGTCCTGTTTTTCATAAGCCTGACAAACATTAAAACCAGTCTTTAACAGCAACGACTGATTGACATTTCCACACAGTACAATTATTCTGTATACTGTTACATCTAGAAGCCGTAGCATTCATAATTAAGATATAGTTGTATTTATAAATGTATTGTCAAATTAATAAAAATAGATCCATATAGAATATGCCAACATAGAGAAAGACCCAATACTTTGTTCTAATGAAGACTCATAGTTTTTGCTCATGTCAATTAAAATCATTATTGCAAGCCTGTTCTAAAAAACAACTAAAAAACAGGTATTATGTCAGGTAAACACGATAAACGTTTGCAGTGCTAAAACTTCAATAAAGTTCACAAAAGGTGTGAAAAGGAGGAGTGAACTATATACATATAGTACAAGAAATAGTTCAACATGTTAAGAAAGCAATATTCAACTTCATCCTCATTTAAGTTCAGCTTCTTCAAAAGGACATGATCATAAAACGAATTAGATAACCCTTTAACCCAGCTTTCTTTGGGTTACAGTATTAAATAATATTCAATAAATCTTGTTAAGAGCAGGAAGCAAATGCCTTTCATTGACCCGTTGCAGCAAAGCAGATTTCAAGGTAGCCAGGCTAGCTTGCGACTCTCCTAGAATGGCCACAGGTAGAATTACACAGTATAAACAATACCAATAGTCATTACAGCACCCCCTTCCCCCATGCAACCTTTCCAATTAGCTACTGGTAAGCCCACGCTGTTCTTCCTCAAACCCACGTAGCAATAGACTGGGGTAGGGGTGCCTTTGGGAAGACAGAGCCAGAGACAGAGATCAAAAACAGAGCTCTCACAATACAGCCAAAGAAAACATTGCCACTAAGGGGTGCAGACCTATAGTGAGGCTGTATACAAATGATGTGTTCCGTGCTTGCTGCAGTAACATTGGTTACAAAATCATGTCCAACAAATTGAGTGCATTTTTACAATAGTAAAAAGGGAACGTCTGCTTTACAAAATCTTTCCAAATCTTTATTAAAACGTGATCTAAAATGTGCACATTAACGAGGTAACTCCAGGACTAAAATACCACTGTCGCCATATAATGGGTCCAAAGAGAGTACCTTTTCAGGGGCTAGCACTGCAAATAAAACCGCATCCCGACTACTGGATTTCTGAGGCAGGAGGAGCATGATTGCTATTCCAAATTTTGAAAAAGTAGGTCAGTGTCCATATTACCTCCCACAGAGATATGCATGGTGCACAGTCGAGCGCTTTGGAGATGGGCTAATGAACCCACTCCAGCAAGCAGCGAGAGACGGGAGGGATTTTGTAGCGCCTCTTGCCGACACTCCAACTGGCAATTACTGCAGTTTGCAAAGCTTTTAACTCTTATCCAGTTCTACTCTCATTTGGAGAATTATCTTCACAGCTTTATTACTTTGTGCGAACGATGCTCCAAACTGTCCGATTTCTCCTTCCCATGACTTCTGTATCCACCCTTTAACTCTTACAAAAACTATCCACAGTGACTTTGTAAAATATATATATATATTATATATATATATATAATATATATATATATATATATATATATATAATATATATATATATCAGAAGGGGATTTTGTTCACTGAGAACATGGTTTTCTCTCACCCTGAACAGGTGTGGAGTCGACTGCATCTAAAGAAAGTGCAGAAGCAACAGGACCGGCTGGGATAAGAGCTTTCAAAAACACAGTGACTGCTGGCCCGGCCTCCTGAGACGTGCCGCTCAGCTAGTGATGGAAAAACTAGGCTTCCCAGCCTGAAATCAGGTGGCGCGCAATCACGTGCCAGTGACTGACTCGAACCAATTATAATTGCACCAATTGCTATGGAGAATAAAGTCTTCTGATTGGATTAAGAGCATCAGTCCAGGGGTCATGAAGCCACACCACCACAATAGTAGAATGATGCACATGGGGAAGAGGGTAATGCCAACTTGCAAAAAGAGAACTATTGGAAAAATGTAAAGAAGTTTGCATAAAATGACAAATACAATGGGGGAAATAAGTATTGAGCACATCAACATTTTTCCCAGTAAATGTATTTCCAATGAGGCCATTCAAGTGAAATTTGCACCAGACTTTGGTATTAACTCAAGAAATCCAGACAAAAAATCTAAACATTAAAGTTCATATGTAAATAAAGTTATGTGTAATAAAGTGGAATGACATAGGAAAAAAGCATTGAACACACTAACTGAAATTAATTCAATACTTAGTGGAGAAGCCTTTGTTTGTAATGACAGCTTCAAGGCGCTTTCTGTATGAAGTAACTAATCGCCGGCAGTATTCAGGTGTGATTTTGGCCCATTCCTCTACACAGATTGTCTTTAAATCTTGAAGATTGCGGGGGGCCCTCTTGTGAATCTGGATCTTCAGATGCTTCCACAAATGTTCAATTGGGTTTAAGTCAGGTGATTGACTGGGCCATTCCAACAAGTTGATTTTCTTTCTCTGAAACCAATTGCGAGTTTCCTTTGCTGTATGCTTTGGATCGTTGGATCGTTTGGACCTGCCACCCACGTCTCATCCTCAGCATCCTGGTGGATGGCAGCAGATTCATCTCAAGAATCTCTCTGTACATGGCTCCATTCATTGTTCCTTCAATGATATGAAGTCTGCCAGTACCATGAGAGGAGAAACAGCCCCACATCATGATACTTCCACCTCCAAACTTCACTGTTGGTATAGTGTTATTCGGGTGATGTGCAGTGCCATTTCTCCTCCAAACATGGTGTGTTGTGTAACAGCCAAAAAGTTCAATTTTGGTCTCATCTGACCAGAGTACATGCTCCCAGTAGTTCACTGGCTTGTCCAAATGTTGTTTGGCAAACCTTAAACGAGCTTCAACATGTCTTTTTTTTCAGTAGTGGAGTCTTGCGGGCTGAGCGTGCACAGAGGCCATGGCGGTGGAGTGCATTGCCTACTGTCCTTTCTGTCACAGTTGTACCTGCTGCCTCAAAGTCTTTCTGGAGCTCTTTCCTAGTGGTCCTTGGCTCTTTGGCTACTCTTCTAAGTATCCTTCTGACTCCTGATCAGAAATCTTGCGAGGAGCTCCTGTGCGTGGCCGGTTGATGGTGGAGTGATGTTGCTTCCACTTACGGATAATGCCCCCAATGGTGCTTACTGGAAGATTCAGAAGTTGTGAAATACGTCTGTAGCCAATTCCATTTTCATGTTTTGCAACAATCTGGTTGCGAAGGTCTTGAGAGAGCTCTTTGCTTTTACCCATCATTAGATGTTTCTTGTGTGGCACCTTGGTAACAAAAAAAAACTTTTATAGCCCATCAATATATTCTAACCCTAATTAGCATAGATTGGAGGTAGAGTTGCCTCCTAATTAGTTATGGTTTTCAGCTGGTTCCTTGCCTTTCCTTGCTGTGGTGTATTGCTTTTTCTTAGTGTGTTCAATACTTTTTTCCTGTTTCATTCCACTTTATTACACATAACTTTATTTACATATGGACTTTAATGTTTAGATTTTTTGTCTGGATTTTTTGAGTTAATACCAAAGTCTGGTGCAAATTTCACTTGAATAGGCTCATTGGAAATACATTTACTGGACAAAATGTTGATGTGTTCAATACTTATTTCCCCCATTGTAAGTGGAAATGTAAAACTCTTTCAATTATACTTCTATATATTGCGGTCGCGGTTCTAAACCCGACCGCATCAGTCCAACTCTGGCCGAAAGCCCCGGTCAGGGGTGGCATTTGGCTGTCCGCCCCACAGGGTGGGGGGAGGGAAAGTCAGCAGGAGCTTGCCGAGAAGCAGTAAGGGCATTCCTAAAGAGCAGGTGGGCGAAGTTCCGTCTCGGAGGAGGCGGATCATTGCCGGCCTAGGCAATAATAGCTTGACTCGGAGAATGGGCGGCGGGCTTGTGAAGGGAGGGCGAATCGAAATAAATAGGGGGTTGAATTGGCTGCTAAATTGGGAGAAAGACAGGGAAAAATCAGACACAAATAAAAAAATTAATTATACTTCTATGAATGGCAAATGCCAAGAATGCTCACTCATCTGTGAATCCAATGTTACCAGTATAAAAGCAATAATCATAATTAGACAAAACTATGGTGTGTTAGAGCATTATTGCTCTACAGCTCCTGAACTGGCTATAATTGCCCTTAAGTAGAACTATTGCATACATTAAGCAATATCTAATGAGAAGATATTTCGTTTATCTGAGCTAAAAGTTGTTGATTTAGATGGTCTTCAGATGTTTTTATTTTAAACTCTAGCTTCAAGCGAGACGAGGCTCTCGCTGCTCTCTATGTAGAAAGTTGGCAAAACAAACTCTGAATAAAAAGTTGATAAAACTTGTGTCTTATGGCCTTGCCTGCTCTGCAGTATAATGTGTTTATACAGTGCTGCGTGGCAAGAGGAAGCTAAATCCAAAAATATCGCCTGTTCAAGGCGCTGCCTCGGTGTGTCACTTTAAACATAGCAAGCTCCCGGCCTGTGTGCTTTCTGACATGTTCTGACACCACCTTGCTGGGCTCGTCTCTGTGCCCCTCTGCAGGGGAAAAGCCACTACTCCTCTGATAGTTGAACAAAGCACAAATTAAACAGACTCTTCAGAGAGTGAGGAGAGAGGCAGAGACTGAATCCATAATCAAAGACTTGATAAGCCATGCCGAACACACTGCCACGCTGAGGTATGGCAGGGGTGTCAAGATGCATGGATTAATTAGAAACTAAGCAGTGATCAATGTCGATTTTTTTTTACAAATCTTTTTATATGGCACTATGAACATGATTATGAATACAGAACATTCATATATAATTTTTAATACATCTTTGCTTTGAAAGCATATTTGATCTTTTCATACTCACACAGCATTTCAGATAAAAACCTTTTTTGCAAAATTTTGCAACTACATTCACCGTAAGCGCTGGAAGACAGAAAGCAATCACTACTTCTTCCTCAGCATAGCTCAGAAAGTGATGGTTGATGACTGCTTTGAAATGAAGACATTCCAGGATGAAATGGCCATGGCCTGTCTTTGATGAAGCATGCACATATTTAACAACTTTGCTAATTTGCAAACAACTTCCTGCTTTGAATTCTGCCGCTTTGCTGTCGTTCACCTCAGGAGATTTGAAGAGAGAGACTGAACAAAAAACAAGTGACACGAGGGGGGCCTCGGATAGTGTAGTGATCTAACGCACTCACATTGACTGGTGCTTTGCGACCGTGAGGTGCTATCGCGGTCGCGGTTTGAAACCCGACTGAGACCGGCCCTGGCCGGGAGCCCCGATCGGGGGCGGCATTTGGCTGTCTGCCGCAGGGGAAGGGGGGAGGGTGAGCCGGCACAAACTCGAAGGCAGAGGGTGTCTCCAGAAGTAAGTGGGCGAGTTCCATCTCGGAGGAGGCGGATCATCGCTGGCCTCAGGGAATTGGCTTGACCCGGAGGACTGGGGCGGTGAGTTCATGGGGGAGGGTATAATTGGCTACTAAATTGGGAGAAAACCTGAAAAAAATCGGAAAGAAATTCAAAAACGAGTGACACTGGAGAGCATGTGTTGACAAGGCCTTGTTGACGTGCCAACGCTGAGCTAAACCCACTCATTAAGTCCCTTAGCAACAATCCCTGATGAGTGAGAGACTTAAGGAAATATTTTTCAGCTGCAGGAGGGAACGAAGGGAGAGGAAAGGAGCAAAAGGTCACTGGAGCAGCGTTTCGTCCAGTGGCAGAAACAAACCCTGGACAATCGCCAATTGTCTAAAAAGGGGCCAGCTTAAAGCCCAATCACATCAATCAGTGCCTGACAGCTGGCTCCAAGTGGGGGCCAGACTGTTGTTTTCGGCTTTGTGGCTCCCGAAACCACCCTGCTCGAATGATGTGTGCCAGTATCAAAAGGTGAGGCAGCCGGTCATTTCAAACAAACTTCAAAGCTCAGATTAAGAGACCCCAGACAAAGCAACGGTACATTAACTGGTGTTCACAAAAGCAGCAATACGCTTCACGAAGCAAATTGTTAGCTTTCTTGGGTAAACTGTAGACTATGTACCAAATCATATTTGCGATTTCTTTTGCATTTGAATATGCATATTGTTTCGTAGAGCAGGCATATGATGCAACACAGACGTACAGGACGATTGTGCGGTTGTCGGTGAGATCACAGGCCTGTTCCTTAGCAAGCATAACCTTTACGCCTACGAAATAAAGAAGAAAAGCAGACCCATGGTCTAATGTTAGAATTGAATTTTGGAGCTGGGCTGTATTAGGGAGAGAGTAGGCTTTAGGGTGTGTGGGGGTTTTCGAGAGGGGTTCCTTTTGGGCTTGTTCTGGCCATGAATATTTCATGAGCTCCTCCTGAGTGAGAAGCTGCGCTCTGCAGAGAATAGCTCACAGCCCTGCCCTCACAATCAGTCGCAGGTATAATCATAAAAAAATAATAAATAAAACAATGATAATAGTAATAATTGATTGTATTTCTATTATGCTTTACAGTGAAGTCACCTGAACCACCATCATGCATGTATGTGTGTGCGTGCGAGTGCATGATATATGAGTGTGTGTGTGTCTGTGTGTGTGTGTGTGTGTGTGTGTGTGTGTGTGTGTGTGTGTGCGTGCACGCATGTATTATGGGGGCCAAACAGGCAATACAAATTGAAATCCTGAATATATAAATGTGAATCCTGAATATATAAATGTAACTTTATCAGCCATTGCAAAGGCCCTGACTTTGTGTAATGACTAGTATGCTGCTAAAATGCCCAGATACAGAAATCTATTTGTGGTGGGGGAGGGGTGGGTGGGTTACATGCCATTGCATTGCAAATTCCAGCGACTCAGTGATCATCATCAATCCATCAATAAAGATTGGGGTTCGCCTTATTTTGGTTTGGTTGGACGTGCCAAATATCTAACACGCTTCAAAATCCCCCTTTGCGAAGGCCCTGGCTTTGTGTCTGCTCGGTACGGCAAACTAAACACTTTCCCCAGGGTTTTTTTTCCGGATAATTATTGATTTTGTCCAGAAAATTTAATTTCATGCTGCATTTAAGACGGAAATTAAATGAAACCTGCAAAGTAAGCTACTGAGCATTAGTTTCAGGGAGCACCCCTCGCTGTCCAAACCCACAGTAAGGGTAATTAAAAGAACTTAATCCTGCTGTGCCTTGTATCATTTCACTTTGTGAGCGAAATGATACGAGGCACAGCAGTGAGTTGATTAGGGAGAAATACAATGGATGCTGCAGGACATGCTAGGTGCTGCTTTTGCAAAGGCGGGGCGGGTTCTTTCGTAAAATGCAAACATACAGTACGTGCAAGTCACCGAGAAGCGAATGATGCTTGTGAAACAAATTGGTTAGAGCGCCTTTTTAAATACATATATATATATATTTTTTACAGTTTTCCAATTCAGTTCTGTGCCGTGATGAATATGTGGTGCGTTTAATGCAGTAGGAGAAAGGGGAATCTCACACTCACCTCTCTCCACTCCTTTGTCCCAATAGCCTGAACATAGAGCACCACAACTGTAGAGAGACAGAAGGGAGAGATTGGTGGGGGGGGGGGACAAATTACACAAGGTACGCTGTTCAAGAGCCTGAATTATGTTCCCTTTCAAATCCTGTATTTAAAATCTCACAGCCACACACACACACCGCTTATTTATACTCTCGCAGGCACACACACATAAATGCACACACCTCTTGGACCACTAAATTATCTCTCCCTCACACACACCTTGAATTTATTCTCAAAGACATAGACATAAACCACACATCTCTTGGATCATTAAATTATATCTCTCCCCTTCTCGCGCTCGCTCTCTCTCTCACACACACACACACACACACAGACACACAAAATATATTCTCACAGGCACGTATACATAAATGAGCGCCCCTCATGGCCCACTTGAGGACCTCACACACGCACACATCTGGACAGCGTGTGTCATGTACAGCAGCCCCGTGCCAGATTGCACGCCGGAGCAGGACTCATCTCAGAGTTTTAGGTGTGCCAGGAGCTGTCCTGGCACTCACAGTCATGCCCCTCATAAACAGCTGTCTGTAGCAGGGCTCCTCGCCAGCGCAATACTGCTCCCTCATCTCCCCGTCCGTCTTTATCAGTCCCTGCACAGGCTTCAGCGAGCAACCCCACAGTATCCAGAGTGAATGAGCAAATAAATAAATTCCCACCTTTTATATTTGTATAATCGCCCATTTGTATTCTCCATGCACACATGGAATGTATATCATATGGAAATGTTTTGCATCATCTTTAAATAAAGTTAGAAGTCATCCTCCAATATATGGCATTCCCTCTTTATTAAACAGTGTTTATGTAACGCTTGCACAGCATTTGCATTCAAAATCTCAAGTCTCCTCCCGATGCCATTCCAGCAGCAAGGTAGATTTTTCTGTGACTTTGAAAGAGGGGTGGTTGTTGGGGCTTGTTTGGCAGGAGCTTCAGTGACGAAGGCTGCTCAATTTGACGTTGTTTCATGAGGAAGTGTGTCTCAGGTGATGTTGGCATGGAAGTGTGAGGGAAAGAAAGACATCAACTAAGGGGAACTGGGGTCAAGTCTATCATGCAAAAGCTATGAGGATAGACTTAAGATGCTTAAACTATTTAGGCTCAGCAAAAGGAGTCTGAGGAGGGATTTGATTGAGGTTTTTTAATTCACAAAGGGATTAATAAAGTGAACAGCGGGCAATTTTTCAGGTTGCATTCTGTCAGCAGAACAAGAGTGCATAGGTGGAAACTTGTCATAGGTCAATTCTGAACTGATATCAGGAAGTTTTTATTTATGCATTTATTTTTTGTCAGCAGCAGAAGCAGAGACCCTTGGGGTGCTCAAGTCCAGGTTTCACACAATGCTGGATACTCACTAGGATAATGTTTTTATTTTGCTATGGTTTTTACATTGTGATACTGTTCTAATCTGTGAATTAAAGTTGCTTTTTTTTTTGGTGGGCCTAGTTGGGCTGAATGGCCTGTTCTCATCAATAAACACTTAGGGCCAGATTTACCAAGATAGTCACAGCGACGGTCGCTATTTTGTTGCGGCTATTTTGTGGTTGTAAACAGCGACACATTTAACGACCAATTTACTAAGGCTGGTTTGGCTTTCCCATCTTTTTCTAATTTTGCCGACCATTATCTCTTGCCTAAAACAGTTTTTTGGGTTTAATAAGGGAATAATGCAGCAAAAATGTTTCAACTTAATGTGATAACATAAAATAGACACGTGTTCAATGTTGACATTTCTGGTCCAAACAATAGGTCTACCATTAAATGTGAAACTCACTCTCGTCATCTTAGATAAGTAACAGCACAAAAATAACTGTCCATTTAATTGGAAAATACCTATCCATCTCAATATGATGAGGCATTCATGTCATGTTTAGGGGCTAACAACTGCAGGATTGTCAAAAACTCATTAAACATGGCAGGTTTGTAGAGGGCTATAGCCGTTTTCCACACACCCAATAACGGCATCAATTTGGCCTCACTCAGGCTTGTAATAACTACTGTAATAACTACTCCGTCATTACACAGGCATAGAAGGAGGCTTCATTTCAAGTGTGGCCAAAGAGGATACTACAGATGCATTCACTCACATAATGTTTTTAAAGAGAAACATTTTAAATGGTGCACAATTAAGACAACCTTCACGGATTTTAACGCAGTCCTTGCTTCTTGTGCTATATCCATTACAAACAGGCCATTTCAAATACCACCATATGCTTTACAAATGTGGTGGTGCCCCTCCCATTCAAATGAATTACTGCACTGTGCAGTACTGGAGCTCTGTGTCAAATGGAATGGAATAGCAACCGTTTACCAGACTGCCCTACCCTCTTGAATTTGTGCACTTTCTCGTCATGCATTATGCCTCCCTGCTGCATGACAGAAAACACAAACAACCAGGCCTCGGGCATCCTCCCCACATATAGCAAGGGAGGAAGCAGACACCATTTTATTTTATTATTATATTATTTTATTATTTTGTGTCTGGGGGGGAAAAAATGTGAAAACAGGCACACTTTCGCAAATGTGTCATTAATTTCATTTAAGGAGACAAGCACCCAGTGCTGCCCTAGTTTATGGCCAGCGTGCTGAGAGCCAGATTCATGTTGGTAATTTCAAATCATCCTGTGGGCTCCAATTATCTTCAGCTTGGTAACCTGGATTAGCATACCCAAAATATGAATTATCACCCATCATATATTCATAGCAAAGTATTTGGGTCATGTAGGAACAGGAAACGTGCAGGGAAATGTAAAAAGTACAAAGTTTGATGGATTTGATTTTCTGAAACTAAAATTAAATGCTTTCGGCTGCATTTCAGCAACACTTTCAGTTAACACTTTCAATAAAATGTAAAAACAGCAAATGGTTGCACTGACATTAGCAACAGCAACATGGGACCGAATTTAAATGCAACTTATATGCATTTATAGAACCACAACTGTATCCAAAATAAATGCTTACACCAACATTTCATTTTATACAATATTTTCAGCTACAGAACAAAAGGGAAAAAACACAGTGCCTTATATCAGTGAACCTCTACAATGAACTGTCTGCCCTGCCAGGTGAGTCATTTGTTTTTCCAACTGCACTGACCTATAAACTGTAGTGCAGTATACTCTCAGTAGTACAAAATAAAGGTACAATTAGGGTGCTGCGGGGGTACTGCCACAGTGACAGACTTGTATTTTAATAGGTAAAACACGGTACCTTTGTTCTGAGAGTGTAGAAGCCTGAGGTACAGTATTAAATGTACTGTGGCTCTTACCCGAGACCCAGTCTTACAGGAGTCTCGCAAGATGAAAGCTCTGATTATGCTCCATCTTCCCCGCCGAGTCTCCCCTCCTGCGCTCCAGATTGATACGAGCCCATTAGGACAAGAGCCGTCACAGCCAGTGGGGAAGCATTTAATAACTGCCATCTTCCCCTACTATACACATCACTGCCCACATCATAGGTGCGGGGGGTGGTGGTGGTGGTGTGGTGAAACCAATCAATGTAATGCAACCACCAATAGGACAGGCTATCTGAGGCATAATGTCCTCGGAAAGGTCTCTCCCGTTCCGTGGAAAAACAGGACACGACTAAATTAATACGTACAGAGACAGATGAGACGGATTGCCCGCGTTTGTGGAAAGCGACGCGGTGCCTCTCGTCCTTCTGTAATATCTAAAGTATTCACTCTACGTACTCGCACAGCATATCGATAATAATTTAGATTCAAGTAGGATAACATTTTTTTTAAAACTGGCTATTGAAACAAACGCTGTTGTTGATAGTTTAAAAAAATAGTATGCATCTTTAAATCTTCTGCTTCTTGGGACTAAGACTAAGGAGGACTGGACTAGGCTGTTGTTAACAGTGGTTAACGGTCTAAAACAGCACACTCTCCCATGTTGGTGCATATTGACAAAGGCAAAGGTTGCATAATGCACTGTCCCCTCTTCCTCACATAGTTTCGGTTCTACAGCCCAAAAGCAGACACAGGGAGGTGGTGTACTTCCCCATGGTAAATGGGAGGGGGGGCTCAGAGTGGGTGACAGATGAAAGACCTCAGTTCCCATGAATGGAGGACTCTGCCTTTAGAGTTCCCTCTGTCTGCTTTTGATGTGCCCGGAACACCTCAGTCCAGATCAGTGTCACCCCTCACCGAGAGCCTGATGTGCTAACCTCTCTGATTTGGAGACCCCAATAGGCCAGTCCACTGATCTGACCTCATCTAAAGGGAGCCCAGAGTAAGGTCAACGCCCCATCATTCCATCATTCCATTATTTATTTGCTTAGCAATAGCCCGTATCCAGAAGGACTCATGCGTTTTTACACATTATCCATCCATTTACATGGACATTTTATTGGAGTTCCCTAACCATTATACTACCCTGCTATCCCATTGGTCAGTCAGGCTGGAAAACTCCCCTACTGACCAACCAAGGGGAGCAAAGCCGCCAATTCAATTATGGCACAGATGAACGTTCCCTAACCTATACTAATTTCATCCATTTTATCTATTCATCGGTTACTTCTTAACATAATTGTCCCTCCCTGTGTACTTATGTAAATCTCTTGAATTGTGAGATCCTCCACGTGCGGTCTTTATTTTATTGTGTATAATTACGTTGTGTGTGATTTATCTTGTGCACCAAGTTGTCCATGGAGACAATGGCCTATTGGTTGATTGATCAATCGAAGTTACTCCAATACTGGTGCTGGAGTGCATCAAAGTGATAAAGTAGCAGAGCTCAATTCCCATATGAGGAGCTGTAAGAATAACCTGGGTTCGTCAATATAATTAAATATGACTTATAAATGCAACTCATTTCGTCATGTACAGGTACAGCCTATAAAAGGGTGTTACGCATTTGGCTGCATTGGGCAGTATTGAACAGGCTAATTTGACTCATTTTACCACAGCACATGAACAGCAGGGTAGGTAGCTGTGTGAATTAAGCTCAGAGAGTGCGTCACAGGGACAGCAGCCATCTCACTGCTGCCTTCAAGATTGATATTCTTGTCGGGCAAACTATGAGCATTCTTTTATTCGGTTCAAACCAAGTTAATTAAATTCAGCTTATTATTTGGGGTGATAAATTATAGATAATTACATAAATATTTAACAAACCTTTCCAGCCGACAAACTTTCCGAAGAAAATAATTATTTGCAAGCTTAAACCAGTGGCATGTCTACTGCCAAAGGAGATGTTGATAAAAAGAGATTACACAAATGGCATTCCTTCAATTAGATTTTCCCAGAGAAACCAGACATACCCTACTCTTATTAAAATTTGACCTTTTCAAAATACCCTGTGACTTAATTAGTTTTCATAAATGCTCACAATTGCAATCTCTGAAGCACACGGTGGCACAAGGTAATGACTGCTCACCGCTCAAAGCATTGTGTGTTAGAAGCCTTGTCAGTGTATAGGTCGAGATAATGGTCAATTACCTTGGGAATTTCCCTTTTTTTGGATTTTGCCAACCATTATCTCTCGCTTAAAACTTAATTTCCCAGACTTTTTCACCGGAAGGTAATCACACTTGCATAAAGATGTGTTGGGTGATGATTGCATGTATAACCAGTAAATAGTGTGCTACACTTAATTTATTCATGGAAATATGTTGTAAACCAAATGTGGTACACAAGGAGTGCACTTGCAGTAGATACACATTTTATATGTTTATTTGTCAGGGACATAGCAAAAAGTATTGTTACAATGTTAAAAAAATAGGCAACACCTGTCCCCATATACAGTATATAATACAGAATATATAAAACATATAATGTGACATTTCCATCTTCTGTCCCTTTCTTTTTTCCCCCTTTATTGTGAAATTCCTGTGTATATAAATGTATTGTGTATATAATCAGCAAATACAGTGTGTTGCACTTAATTTATTAATGTGTTACACAAGCACTGCTTAAGTAGTTCAGAGCAGGAAGTCCTGCTCCCAGTGAATGTATGGGCTATTCTCATTTCCCTGAGAAATATGCAGAGTTTGTATTTCACGCATCACTTTATTGAAATTTTCGGGGTGGGAGATATCTACCAGGAACAGTGAGTAGAAACGGAGTGATGCAGCCATAACGTTTTTGTGACATGAAATATGAGCCCTGCGCTGCTGGGATTTCCCTTGAGTATGCACACTGTTGAAATGTCCTCACCTTCCAACAGTTGTCGAAAGTTAAAGATTTCTGAAACATCTATAGCATTTTCATCAATGAGGTATACATTTCCTAATTCGCAACCATTAAGAGTGTCAGAAAATATAGGCCATTAAGGTATAAATAGTTTTTATTCAAGTCTATTGCATCAATTCTCTGGGAAGTAAGAATAGCCCACGCATTCACAGGGAGCAAGCAGGAATTACGCTGAAATGCTTAAGCAGCACCTGGAGAGAAATCGCAGTTCTGGCTACTGGAGCAGCTATGAGACCACCGCAAATATCAAACCACATTTTGAGGTAAGGAAAAACATAAATTTCTACCAATCTGGGAGTGTTGTTTTTTTTATTTGGCATTATAGTCAAATTAATATAGAGTATTTTGTGTTGATCAGTGGCAAGAAATCCCAATTAAATAAATTTTGATTCGATGAAGTAAGAAATAAAAATGTGAAAAATGTCAAAGGGGGTGAATACCTTTTGTATCCATTTCAGTTTCAGATTTTTTCCCCAAAATTTATTTTTTATTCCATCTAGAATCTCTGGTCATAGTAACGTTACAGTCACGTTAATTCTCCTCCTACAGTTATAGCTGTAATTAGCTATATTTGGCTGGATACTGCTAGCTACCTAGCTAACTATAACGATGAGACAAACTAGCACCCAACTTCAGCTGTCAAACCAGCTTGGATTAGCTAGCTAGCCAATGTTACCTAGCCAGACTAACATGCTAATGAGTATTATTATTTCCATGCAACCAGACAAGGTAGCCCGCTAAGCAAGCATACCCACCTAGCTATCCTTACTAACCTTAGCTTACGTTAATCAATTGGTATTTACAGTCCAATCTCTGTCACCACTAGCACAAAGAACAAATGAGTTAATCTATCGAGCGAGGTCACCCAAAACAATTGCTATATTAACAACCCAAAGCACAGAATTGTTTTTTTTTTTAAATGAAGAGTACAAAGTTCTATCCTTTACCAGAACTAACCTAAGCTGGTCAACTGATTAACCTAACTTAGGTAGCTCCTAACATAATGTTTTTGAATGTTTTAACGTAATGTTTAAGAATCACTCACTTACTGCTCTGCGTAAGACTGTGAATGTCGTTAGGAGGGGGTAACGTGGTTGCCATAGCAATTTAGTGGGCCAACTCTGTGTGCAGATTCATTTTGCTATTATATAAATGTGTATATAGCTCTACAGGTGAAATGTAGAATGAACTGCAGTAATTACATCATTTGGCTATTATTAAATACTCATTATACCATCAAGCAACCTTGACTGATCAATAATACATAATAATGACTGCATCTATGACTGATATAGATGATATACGACTACTTGCAAAATCCGAAATCCTGTTGACTGTCACATGAAGGGTGCTACATGAAACAAGCCATTCACATGCAGACTAAATATTTGTTGACAAATTTTGAACCCATGGAGTTAGTTCTTAGAATTTCTTAGAATCAAATATCTAAGTATCTGCCCAATAGTATCAAAAGAAAGCACACACACACACACACACACACACACACACACACACACACACACACACACACTATGATCAATTTCATTTTCTCTGCTAGAACAAGGTCAAGAGAATAAGAGTGAACAAGGACAAAAACCAAATTACTTTTTATAGGTGTCCTTTAGCAAAGAGTGTGAGAATCACTGTGTGCACAACGTCACCACCTCCCACCTCCTTTCTACAGGAGTAAAGTTCACAGCTGCACTGCGAGTCATGAATCCCCACATGTACACAACGCAACCCAGCTAACTCAAGCCTCTATGCTATTTTACGTGACTACATTTGTTTTATGTTATGCTGAGGTCTTTCTAGCTTTGAGCAGCGTGCTTTATTAAAGTCCCAAAATAACATATCCAGAAACTTGGCATGCTTAAATATAAACGTGACCATGCAGTGAAAAGGGAGGTGAATTAATGTCTTCCTTGATATTGGCATGAATAAAACATTCAATTCAATGTAAGTTTCTTGTACCTAACAGAAACGTGTTTCTGATCACTTCCTGTTTCAAATGAAGGTGCCGATACTGAACATTTCTCACATTAACATTTACCTCCACCAAAGTTACAGTATGTTGATTGGAAAACTGTTTAATTTCTGGGTGCTTTTCTCTGAAAAGGCATTGCAATAAAAATGCTAAGAATATAATAATTTAATTTTAGGATGACTTGAACTGCATTGATTTACTGTCTGCGTGTAGCACGTTCCATAAATCCTGAAGGTGCTTTAAAGACAGGGGGAGCTGCTCAACAGAAGATTAATCTCCTGCCTGGGTGGGACAGGGCAGCCCACACTCACCACACGTCCCTCATTTAGGAAATTATCCCAGGACATGACTGCGTGGCCAGATTGACAGAGCCAGATGTGGTCCTCAGCCAGGACATCACTCCTGCTGTGTGCAAAGTGTGAAACCACACGGTGCCAGGAGACAAGTTAACATTATTTTAGACAACCTTTCCCCCAAACGTGAACCTGAAATCACAGAGCTTGAAACTTGTAAGTGAAGCAGAGAACACAGAGGAATCCTGGTAAGGTGTAAAAATGTCGAACATTATGGCTTAAGAAACCAAAGCAAACGAGTCATATGATACTTTACAACAGAGGTTCCAAAACTTTTGGAGTCCGTGAGCCCAAATTAGTTTTCTCTGCCTGGCTCATATTAAAATGTTCAAACATGGAATTAAATGTCTTTAATGTAACACGTAAAACCAGATCTACACTATTTGAATGGTGTGAATGTCAATAGAAAGTGCACTACAAAGCCAGTTATATATATTTTTTTCTTCCATGTGTCATCATATGACCCAGCACTGGGTCCCAACTCACAGTTTAGGAACCACTGCCCCCTAACACCATTTAGAGCGTCCATTACATACCAGGATCTGACTTGGAGAAGGTGTCCATGTCCAGCAGGTTCCTATGGAAACAAGAGAATGGGGAAGGGTCACTGGAAGGAACGGAAGATCACCTTGGAATAAATATGCAACTGATCAAATCAAATTAACTAATTTTAGCAGAAAATGGTGCCCAAATCATGTATTGATAATATACTGTATATGCCATTTAGCAGACTCAATAATAATCAACTCAATTTTAGCCTAATGCTTATGCCATCATCTGGCACGAATCACACAAAATCTTACGATACTATCATAAACTGTGGTCAATTCATTTCCTTCAGAAAGGTTGCCTTAATATAATAACAATAACTATTTATATAGCACCTTTCATGCATTGAAATGCAGCTCAGTGCTTCACAGACACAATAAAACAGATATAAAAACGTTCAGAGTAAGCAAATAAAACAATAAAACACCAATAAACGGTATATTAAGGGGAGTAAAATAATTAAAACAGAAGATTTAAATGAAATAAAAAGATGAAACAAGAGAAATAAAAATAAGTAATAAAATTGGATATGCGGAAATGGTAAAAAGCTAATGAAAAGAAAAGCCGGCGACTGACAGATTTCAATAGGTAATAAACTTCAATCTTCTGCCCCATAAAAACAAAACGCTGCTTCACCAGTTTTTTGTGATTTATACTGGGTTTTACCCTTCAACCTTTCAACCTTTCTAGTATGGAAGCATTAGATGATTGAAGTGATGTGCTTGGAAAATAAAATAATAAACAGTCAGCATTACAGTAGTCTAGATGGCTAAAAACAAAGGCACGTGTCAACTTCGTGGCATCTTCAAGAAGGAGGAAAGGCTATACGAGCTATACATTTTTGGTAGTTAATGCGAGATTTAAAACTCAGTTCATCGTCGAGAATTACACGCAGATGTGTCACCTGTGGTTTGACTTGTGCCGCTCATTGTCCCAAGTTTACTTTGTAATTCTTCCCTCTTTTTACTGGAGCTAATAATGAGAATGCCAATTTTGTCTTCATTCAGCCTAAGAAAATGTTGGTTCAGTCTACAATGCTAGATGAACAGCTCATAAGTGGATTTAAGGCATCAGGGTCTTTTGGCACAACAGATAACTGCATGTCATCTGCATAACTGTGGAAGTTGACATGAATGTTCATGAATAATATTGCCCAATGGTAGCATGTATAAAGAGAACAGGAGTGGGCTAAGAATGGATCCTTGAAGAGCTATATCAACTAGTCACCTAGACTGACAAAATATTTTTTACCAGTTATGCATGTTTCAAGCCAATTAAGGGCTCTGTCAGTTAGACCTACCCAGTGTTCAAGATGATTGATTAAAATACCATGATTAATCGCGTCAAAGGCAGCACTTAGATCCAAAAGAATAAGAACTGACATTTTGTTAGTGTCAGCATTTAATCGTAACTCATTCAGGACCTTCACTAGAGCGGTCTCGGTACTGTGTTTTGATCTAAAGCCGGACTGACATTTTTCATGAATGCCACTATTATTCAAGTCTTCATTAAGCCGTTTAAAGACAACCTTTGGTTACAAAGAGAATCTAAAATTGTACTTTAATAAGGAAGGTTTGAAATAGGTCTGCAATTGCTCAGGACAGAGCAGTGCATGTTATTCATCTTCAAAATATGGTGGATTCTTAGCAAATCTTAAATGTCGTTTTTGATAAATACTGAAAAGCAAGCCGGTGTAAGCAAATGCGAGTCAAACCATTGCTACGACCACAAGTATTATTTGTAGCACATCCACAGGCAATTACAGTGATACAAGATTTCCAGGCGGCACGATGTAATGGCTAATATACACCGCGCTGCAAAGCGATGTAATGCATCACCCCGCAAGCCAAGTATCTGGCTGGGCTTTTGAGTCACTGATGCCTCCAGGACAGCAGCTATTGCCTGGGTATCTTTACTCACAACATTAACTCCCATAATGATGCAACAGATTGCACAGCAGTAGGAAGACATATTGCACAAACAGGACTTTGCAGAGAGATGGGAGTAGCCCCATTTTAAGTGTAAACATTTAAATGACGCTTCCAGCGATGATAACTCTGAGCTCCAGGGTCTCCGCCACGCTCAGCTGGGCTAATAGGATCTCGCCACCTCATTTCGGAAGTGGTCTTATATAAGGAAGCTGAGTACTCTCTCTCAGTGAGGGTCCTACTCTGGAATACATGTTAAAAAGTCTGAATGAGCAGCCGATCGATTTCACATCGGTTCTGCCTGGCATTGCTGCAAGCCGCAGGAAGGCATGCTTCTGCAGGAAAACCGCCAGCCCCTAAAACAACACCACCAAAAAGAGCATTCGGCCTGTTCCCATCCAGGTGGATTCAAAGGACTCAATGGCCAAGCGAATGGCGGAGCAGTTGTGGAGGTGAGAGCTGGAGGGTTCCTTAGAGCAGTGGTTCTCAGTCCTAGTCCTGGGGGACCCCTGTGTATGCTGGTTTTCGTTCCAACCACACTTGCAACTCCCTAATTGTGCAACTCCAAAGCTGTTAATTGATCTTAATTAGACATTTTTCATTATTGAAGGATGGTTTACCTTCTTAAGGCCACATTGTGTCAGAAATAGCTATAAATGCCATGAAGAATAAATGCCTCATATTCACATCCCAGGACAGTCTGATCAACAAATGCTTTAATTTTGTGTAATGTATGGCAAATGATTCCTTTAGAGAAAGGTTACAATTGATTAAATTATAGACTGACCGGTGAAATCAGTGTGGTCCTGTGGACACCTAGTCACTGAAACTAAAACATTTGTTGAAAATGAAAGAGACAAAGTAAATGGCAATGAGTCAAACCTGCATTGTGTTAATAAGTTTAAGAAAAAATTATGATAGAACTTAAGAGGGTGTAGGCACTTGAAGAATCCAGAGGCGGCAGAATTACAAACAAAATTATAATTTTATTATACTGAATACTGACAAACACAAAAGGATGGGGTATTCGGGGTTATCTAAAACATACAGTCCACAATCCTTCTCTTTGTCTTTGTCCGTAATCCGCAGTCAAAATCCGAGCCAGTTCCTCAAAACAATCCAAAGGGCCAGGCAGCCATTTTCCTGTGCGACCCCTTAGGATGACACACACCCTGTTCCTCAGCTCTGACCTAGGGAGAGCTGAGCGGCGCATGTCCAATGGATACCAGGAGAGCCACCATCTCCAGGTCGACTTTGGAAGTGTCGCCCCTGAATCAAACGTCCGTATTCCATTGCCACCATTCACCTCCTGCAAAATCACCTGAAAGACGTTAGGAAATGGTGCAAGTTGTTCACCTCCTCTGCTACCAGACGGCCACATGTGGAAACTGGATTTTTGGGCTCCATGGACAGAACAATCACCCCTCGGGTTCTGGGCTTCACCAGCTTTCCATGGCTCCTCCAGTGAACTTTGTGCCGTTTCGGAATACGTGATCCTCTTTTTGGCCTCTTCTGCCACTTCCATTTTGCTTCCAGGTAGTCAGGTTCAGCCACCGGGGAAAACATTCTCTTCAAATGACAGTTAGGGTCATCCATGAATTTCTTTGTCACATTTGAATTTCCTCTCCATAAACATTTTCTACGGTCATTCCGTTTACCTTTACTCGTGTTCTTTTCCTGGTTTCTCTTCCGGCGAAACCCTCAAATTTCCATTTCTCTTCTCTGTCTTTTCAACTTTAATGGAAGAGATGGACTTACCATGTAAGAAGATGTTCGGGTGTTCAACCAGGCCTCATCAGCCATAATTAGGAGACCTTCCTCGACACTATGGTCTCACCACAGCTCATCCTCAGCATGCTGCTCCTCCACTCCCCCCAGTTCTCAAGTCCTCAAGTTGACATCAGCTGCCAGCAGTCCTCATTGCTTCAATTGTTTCAGGTGTGGGACTGCAGGCTTCTGGGAACTGTAGTCATTTTCCCTCCAGTGGCTCCCAAGAATTAAAGGGCCAGGCAGCCATTTTCCAAAAACAGCATGCACAGGGGTCCCCCAGGACCAGGATTGAAAACCACTGCCTTAGATTCCCTCTCGTCCCACTTGACCCACGGAGACTCCAGGCGCAGACCTGCTGGAGTAAGCCACTTTACCACCAATGACCCCTACTGAGCCTCACTTAACCTCAACCAGGCCTCAATCCTCTGTCACTCGCTAGAGGTCGGCTGTCATCCAACAAGAACTTATGTTCACTCTGCCTCCCACGGGTGGAGTCTTCAGTGTGAAGCAGTGATTCAACCCTCCAATGACAGGATCAGATCACCATCCCAGTGTTTGATCTGGAATTCATAGCTGTGGATGTGATGATGCAGGGTATGGACCTGCCTTTTAAATGAAACCTGTAATAGTCCCTAAGGCCAATGACGTGGAGGCATCTGCAGAATTCTCAAACTTTTGCCGTGAATGTTTACCAAGGTGGGGAGGAAAAAGGGCTTTGAGCATTGAGAAAATCCTCCAGAAGCTGTTGGAGTGGCAGCCGTTTTAAACTGACAGGCATCTCTCAGTGTCAAGAGTTCTTTGCGGAGAACGAATGAGGTGCGATGGATGCATCAGTACGGCACCAAAAATCTAAATGATTGCATGTGACTTGTTGAGACACTAGCCTGCACAAAGAAGCCCAGTATGTCACAGGTATCTGTGTTACTTAGGCGGTTTCCTGGGCGACCAATTTGTAAGAAGCTTGGGGATTTTAAGTCGGTGGTTCCGACGTTAGTCGTTTTTCATGTTTTTATAGGACGTACAGTAGCGATTGGGTCAGGTGCAACGTTGGAGGTCATCCATTTCTCTTGATGGCGCGATCCGTTTCTTCGCTTCTCCGTTTTCCATTTACTGTCTCCAGTGGCGAAGCGTCTCACCTCGCCTCGCCCACAGCGCATGGGATGCCCTGCTGCCTCCGATGGCGCGGCGGGAATTCACCTGACCCCAATCTGTCAATGCGTCTCTGCTCTTAAAAACTACTCCTCTCTCTCTCTCTCCAGACTCTGCCAGTCGGGCAGAGTTAGCCGATGTGGGCCTCAAGTCTGCTGTAAATAAAATTCACAAAACTCCCCTCGCTCCCAAGCCCTCTTCACTTTTTTGCCTGTTTTATTTAGCTCTTTTTTTTTCTCCCATCTTCAAGAAAGGAATGATCGTCTTAACTCCCACACGGTGTATGCTGAATTAAGGAAGAGGCTGATGTCTTCCTCCGACGCCGGGATGGCAGCTGAACGAGGACTGTGAAAATACAGGAAGAGGGATGAGGGATGATATTTAAATCGTGTTCCAAACAACCGGCTGAAAAAATATCTGTTGAACACAGTACGTCTGTTGGAATATGCAATTAGGGATTCCAGGGCTTGGGAGCTTTTTTTTTTTTTTTTTTTTTCAAACCTGCAATTGGAGCGCTCTTAAAATAACCCCTTAAAAGGCACTTAAAACAATGCTGGACTGTAGAATATTTAAATAAAAAGCCTATCCAGAGCCGCTATACCCAAGAGGGTGGAATAGCATAATTCCATGAGACCGTAATCGTAGGGTGCGTGTCATTGTGCGCTTTGATGATGCCTGCCAGAACAATCAGTAAAATTCACCCAGATGAAAAGCTTGGTTCTAAATCAATTTCTGACATCTTTGCATGACTCTTCAGCAAAATTTGGCTCAGAAGCACAATGAATGGAAATGTTATTCACAATTTTCTCCCAATGTAAATAAATATTAACATGCAAATTACACAGAGCTATGCAAAGAAAACACTGAGAAGTTTATCAGTGTCAATTACACTCAAAATGCAGAAATAATCATCTGATTTGATGCACTGTGGATTGAAACGGAGGACATTGGTGCTTTGCAGAAAGGTTTTCCAGCACTCAACTCTTAAGTCTAACTCAAACTACGCCATACAACTAACTTATGCAACTAATATTTTGCATGATTATTTAAAAAATAGAGTGGATGTCATCTGTCCTGGAATTGGCTGCGGAGGCCTCAATATCTACAAAACAACAAAATGCAATCATTTAGCAGACGCTTTTATCCAAAGTTACTTACAAAAAGTGCATTCAGCTCGAGTAAATGAACAGCCACTTAATGCTCGAATGTGTAAGCACATCATTCGTCAAGCACGCCACATAAACAACGCAAGTGATCATTGTGCAAACGATCTTTTTTGGATCTTGGAGTGGGGTGGTGTGGGAAAACCTAGGGAGGTTGAATACCAATCTAGTCTATCTCGTCCAATCATGACCGATGAGATCTGTTCCATTTGACTTGACCGATGTGCCTTTGTGTTCATGCCGACTACAGTACCACGCCCCTGCCTGTAGAGCACTCGACAACTGTTCGACTCGACAGCTCTGTAGAACTGCGGAATCTAACCTGCAGCTGGCCAGTGTGTGGGGATGAATATGTAGGCGTGTCATCTTTCGAGAGTGTGCGTGTGAGATCGAGAGGGGGCAGTGCGAAGGACAGAAATGTACAAACCTCCATTTGTTTCCTGTGAAGTTTTAACCATCTAATGGGCCGGAGCGTGGACAGGAGTACAAAACGCAGCTTCGATTAAATGTGACAGGGCACCGCACATCTTATAGATGCCAGTACAAAGACCCTCTCCACAACATGCATCTTGTGTACTAGCGTGAAATAGAGTTTACTATAATAACCACACTGTGCTGTACACACATACACACACAGGTGTGTGGTCAATCATCTGCTCGGTCAGTCCCCATTCCTCTCTAGCGGCATAGCTGACCGCATAAAAGATTTGAATGTAGATTAATAATGGTCCGTAGACGTCATGCAGTTCGGAGAGTCACCTTACAGAGTTCCCCTCAGTTTGAGGTTTCTCACATGTGAACATGATGTTAACTGCCACTCAGATTCCTCAATGACATCATGAAAATCACTTAAAAGATTAAAGACTTGAAGAGAAAGGTCTTAGTTCTTTTTCCCCCCCTCATATTTCCTGTTTTTTTTTTGCCCTGGCAGCCCCTAACCAAAGTGAGGAATAAAGGACATTAAAAAGTCAGAAAGGGAGAGAATTCAGCTGGCTTTGCCTTTGAGGTAAATGTTCCCTTCAAGACTGCTCCAAAAACATTGACACGGCAGAGCAATAGAACTGAGGAAAATCTTAACCCCGCGCTGCGTTCAAAAAGTATGTGCAGCAATCATCCACTGAGACACAAAGC
Source organism: Aldrovandia affinis (assembly GCA_029706075.1). Taxonomy (NCBI): domain Eukaryota; kingdom Metazoa; phylum Chordata; class Actinopteri; order Notacanthiformes; family Halosauridae; genus Aldrovandia; species Aldrovandia affinis. The sequence goes on along the minus strand of JAINUG010000075.1, from coordinate 2,497,759 downwards.
AGATACAATAAACGGCTTCTAATTAACTGGATTTCAATGAAGTGTTATCAAGCAGCTGCAGAGACGGCAGGGAATAAGTAAACTGGATCGTGAATTCTCCATCACAACAGCATACCCTCTGGGCGCAGTCCCACCCCTAACAAGAGAATCAGCGAATCACCTCTTAGGGTGGGGTTTCGCAAAGTCGGCTTCAGGACCGTGCATTGGGTGGTGGGGTACCAATCACTTTTAGTGGCAGGATTTGAACCTCATATGAATATGTCACAAAGAGCGAAGAAGCCTAGTTAATTAAAATGCATACGACGACAGAGGCAACATTACTTGGCCCCAGACATGAGCATTCGGATCCTTCGAATTCCAGTTTGACACAAGTGTCAGTTTGACTTAACTGAGAAATGTGTGTTTTCTCATTGAAATAACTAAGCTCACATAAATGGTTTGGCAGACAAAAAAGCTGGTAAAGGCTTGAGCTTCAAGGACTGTGAATATATTATTTTATGTTATGTATTTTTAAGGTTGCTCATTCACAGTGTCTACGAAGCATGTCTTCGAGAGGAAGTTGGCAAAGGCTCTGCAGTCTACACATAATAGGCCCAGTTCCATCACATTGTGCCTCTCGCCCATGAAATTGTGCCTATCTGGCACAGTTATTTTTGTCATTACTTGCCAAACAAATCAATCAATCCCACGTCTCAAACAACTTCCCATTTAATCAAAGCATGACATTTTTGAAATGTTTTGATTCATTGTTTGTTTGTTTTTCCCATAAGAAAATGTTATCTAATATGTAAAAGATGAATGCATTATCAATTCTAACACAAGATTATAACGACAATGCACCTAGAAAGATCCATATAGATCGCTTAGTTGAGTTTACTGAAAACTAGTGATTGACAATCAAATAAGGCCGGACTAATTATATCGACGCGCATGGATCAATGTATTGAGTTGGCCTCGAAAGGTGAACTGCATTGCATGTAACTTTAAACGAACAAATCGTAGGCTATAAGCAGACAGATAATTATAAGACCAAATGAGCACACTGTGTATTAGATAACCGGTATATTCGATATTGCGACGTGATCTAATACAGGACACTTAATGATTCTTAACTTCAAACGCAGAGTACCTGTGCCTGTGGTACTGAAAGCACATTTGATGCGTTGGCAGTCTAAGCACATCCACTCGGCTCTGATTTCGTTCACCTGTGCTCCAGGGGATTATGCTCAGAATTGTTTCACTGAATAGTAACAATAACGCGTTGAATAAATAAACTTTCTCCGAGTATAATTGTGTGATTTGAGAAGACAAATACACCTGGTTTCCACATAGAAAATCTGTTTCGCCCACTACTTCCTCTCCGCCTCCACTTTTCCCATATTTAAAACTGTTGCAAGAACCCATGTTGCGCTAGATGTTTCCCTACCTGCTGCCCTATGCCGCAATAGATAAGTGAACTGTAAGCGGTCGTGTACATTAACTGTGCGAAGGGGTCTCTCGTGTTCTCAGCATTCACACAACTCCGCACCTATTTCAATAACCACATTTTAATATATCTGAATTACGAGCAAATCTGTGGTATTTGTAGCACAGCCGCAAATCGATAGCATACTGTAAATTAATCCCTCAAGCACAACACGAGCTGAGCACATCCATGTAACTTGTAGCTCGTTCGAGATTCAAGAACTGCCGTTTGTGTACGTCGGTTTTTCGGAACAAGTTCGAAAATGTCTCTTGAAAATGATGGTTTAGAATTGCCATACAGTGTACCGAATATTTTCAATATATTATCCCGATACATTCTGTGGATATAGTGTAAAGTCCTTTACTTACCTGCACGAGACAGTAACTTCAATCTTAGTTGCAGGTACGCTGGTCTGGAGCGGATTGAAGTCTCCTATGGACGCCATCCTCGCGCTTGTGTTAATCAATTTTGTCTTAAAATGATAAGTTCTAACCACTTCGTCTGTATCGCGTTTGTTCAGAAAGAAAAGGAGACAAAATGACGAACGGGAGATGGAGCCCACGCGTCTTCACGGAGTTATGACCAAGCCAATACCTGTGGGTGAGGCCAGCCGCAACGCTCGAGACGTTCATTCCATGAACTGTATTGAGGTTCGGTAAATGCGGTTTAATTCCTCGCAGCGTGTGTGAAGCGCGCCTCTGTGGAGCGCAAACCGGAGCAATTCTATTCCTCGCCAGCAGGTGGGGTCAACGTCGCACTCGGCGGAAGTTTGAGGAGGACGCGCACATTGCAAAAAGATCTCAAAAGTAAACAGAGGGGAGGAAATATACAGTTTTGTGTAACTCAGGGGTGTCTAACCTCAAGGGTCTATACAGAATATGGGTGCAGGTGTTTTTTCATAGCCCAGCACTAAAAATAACCTGATTCAACTAATCAAGGTCTTAATAACCATTCTAAGACATAGGCTACGTTCTAAATCAGTCCAGGCATGTGCCTGGCTCCTAACATTCTGCAGATTCTGAATTCCACATCTTTCCACTAAAATGCATTTCATAAATTGTTAGGCCTGTATTTATTGTGATTATTATATTATAATTACAGGATTTGTATTTCCAAACAATAACTAACTACAACTAATAATAATATGTGCACATCTGCATGAACTGACAATGTACATTGGAGGTAAACAAATTATATTTTGGTAGCCTATATATATATATATATATATATATTATTCTATATTACATTGAATTGAAAGAAATTCACTTAATAAAAATAGCATAAATGGAGATAAAATGTCACAAGCAGAAAAAATACTCAAATTTAAGTCTAAGTTAAATTTAAGTTTAAGTATTTTATTTGGTGGCATTAATGTACAAACACGTTTACAGACAGTGGGAAATGATACACGGATGATGTAGACATGTGTATTAAAAAGTAAATAATAGGACCAAATACATGTAACTGCCAAAATAAAGGAAACACGAGTAAATTAAGGGTACTGGGGGCTCTGTTATGGTGCGGGGTGCATTTTCCTGGCATGGTTTAGGTCCACTCTACCCCTTAGAGGGCAAGGTAAATACCAGTAAATACAAAGCCATTCTGAGTGATCACCTTCATCCTGTGGTGAAGTATTTCTATCCTGATGGGAGTGGTCTCTTCCAGTATGACAGTGCCCCATCCACAGGGCACGAGTGGTCACTGAATGGTTTGATGAGCCTGAAAACAATGTAAATCTCCAACAGAGTTCCAGACACTTGTGATTCTATGCCAAGACACATTGAAGCTGTTCTGGTGGCTCGTGGTGGCCCAACGCGCCATTAAGACACTTATGTTGGCTTTTCCTTCATTTTAGCAGTTACCTGTATACAGATGGCATAAAACGTATTCACAAGTGATTGCTCTGAGTGCCAGTTTGCAGGCTGTAGCGAAATCATTCGAGTGTCCCAGAAACAAAATAAACTGTTATATAAGTATTTCTACTTAAAGTAACTGACTCAGGCACTGGGAGTGTTTTTGAACAACTTGAAATACAGTGGGTATAAAAAGTATTCACCCCTTTGGCATTTTTCACATTTTAGTTTCTTACTTCATGGAATCAAAATGGACTTTATTGGGATTTCTTGCCACTGATCAACACAAAATACTGTATGATAATAATAAGTAAAAACAACTAAAGCTTTTTGTTCATTACAATTTTTTTTAAAAGAGACAATAATTGATTCCATATGTATTCACGCCCCCGATAGCTGTGAATCTATTTGAGTAAGTCTCTTGGCTTTTCACATCTGGACACTGCAATTTTTGCCCATTCTTCTTTACAATATTGCTCAACCTCCATCAAGTTGTATGGGGACCATTGTTGAACAGTAATTTTCTAATATTTCCACAGATTCTCGATTGGACTGGCGTCTGGGCTTCGACTGGGCCACTCCAGGACATAGATTTGTTTTGTTTTTAAACCACTCCAATGTGGATTTTGCTGTATGCATTGGGCCTTCTGGAATACACATTTTCTCCTAAGTCCCAGGTGTCTTGCAAACTGCAGTCGGATTTCCTCTAAGATTTGTCTATATGCTTGCTAAGTAGAGAAGCATCCCCATAACATTAGACTGCTGCCACCATGTTTCACAGTAGAGATAATGTTCTTGGGATGATGTGGTGTTAGGATTGTACCAAACATAGCGCCTAATGTTGAGGCCAAAAAGGTCTCATCAGACCATTGAATTTTCCTCCACTTGGACTGAGTCTCCCACATGCCACAGGCGAGATTTTATGTGTTTTGAATGGCTTGCTTTTTGCCACCCTCCCATAAAGCACAGAAGTATCCGGCCTATTGTTTCTCCCATCTCTACCATGGAGGACTGTAACTCCCTCAGAGTTGCCATAGGTCTCTTGGTGACATCCATAACACGTGCCATTCTCACACGGACGCTCAGTTTTGGAGGACTGCCTGTTCTAAGCAAATTCAGTTTTGCCATATTCTCCCCATTTCTGAATGACATTTTATATCCTTCCCGATTGGTGCTTTTGAATAAACTTTTCTTGGATTTCCTTTGAAAGTACATGATGAATTCCTTTGGTCTTCATGATGAAGCTTTTGTTTCTAAATGCACTAACCAACTGTGGGACCTCTCACAGATGGGTGTATTTAATTTTAAATCACTTGAAACAAATTAATTGTACACAGGTGGACTCCAATCAGATAATTATGTTAATTATCTGAAGACAATTGATTGCACCAGTTTATTTACGTGCATCTTGGCAAAAGGGCTGAATACTTATGGAATCAATGATTTAGTCATTATTAAATTGGACATTATGGAGTATTTTGTATTGATTAGTGGCATGAAATCCCAATTAAATCCATTTTGATTCCATGAAGTAAAATGTGAAAAATGCCAAAGAGGGTGAGTCAGTTATTTTAAGCAGCAATACTTGTATAACATTTTTTTTTGTTTCTGGGACAAATGATTTCACAACAACCTGCAAGCTGGTGCTCAGAGCGATCACTCGCTTCATTTTTTTGTCATAATAGTTTCCCTGCAAGTTCCCTGTCTGCATCTATGCTAATTAATTACTCTTAAAATGTGCCTGTCGCTCAAGAGGACAGCTACTTTGTAGTCACTGACATCATTATACAGCACAAGTGAAGGAATCCATAGCAAGCTTATGCTTACTAGCCAAGTGATAATTGTAGCTATGAAAAGATGTCTATCGGACGAATGTCCGTGGTCATTACTCAACAAGGCAATGTCGGCATGTCAGGCGTTACCGATGTATTTCGCAACACAACTGCGGTTGTTTGGCTCTGATTGGATTGGCTTCAATTACCGTTTTTGCAATTCACATCTGTTGCAAGGTTGTGTTATAGCACACTGCCACTAACTGAAGACCATGATTGTTGATCAGTTGAATTAGGTGTTTTTGGGCTGAGCGTAACCATACACTGCCTGGATTAAGACATGGTTATATACCTTTTCTGCCAGAGTAACACCAGGAAAGAAAGGAGAAAAATAATGTGTATGAACGTGTATAGCTAAATAGAAAATGATAGAATTACAATGGACTAAATCCCATTGAATTGTTGCTGCAGTGCAATTGCTTTTGTCCTCATAGATTAAACGCATAATAAATGAAAAACTTTAATACATTTAATTTTTGTTCCTTTTATTTAGAATTTTCATCTACAATTCTATCAAGCGTTCTCCACCAACAAACTATTTATCCCTGACAACAGTGAAGAGGAATTTCAATAATGAATCAATAAAACTACGGTACTTAAAATCCATCAACTGTACAAAGGAAAACAAACATGTCACTCTCTTTACACGTAATGTAAATGTAAGGACAACGAGTGCAATGCAGTATTAAGAAAAGGTAATCATAGTAAAACGTTCCATCTTAAAATGCCTTTCGCCTTCCCACAAACCCAAAGCGCTTCTGAAGAATGCTTTTCATTTAAAATGTATGCCTTTAAAAGTTTCATTTCAGCGGGTCAATAACATGCAAAACCATGATTAAAAACATGACACCAGTAAGTGCATTTGTCCCATTTCTGTGAAGAACCACTGACAAGTGTTTAAGTACAGGCCCTGATGTGCACAAACTGGGTAAATTGTGAGTTTACTGCGGTATTATACGTCTAACTACAACACCCTATGACTTGGGAAAGGTGAGCTCGGAAGCAGATCCTGTGTGGAGATTTTTCCTGCACTAAAATTATCAGAGCAGCCATCAGTCTTGAGCACACCATGGCCCCTCTCCCACCTACACAGAACGAGGTATATCCACAGGAGGGAGAGAGAGAGAGGGGGAGAGAGGGGGGAGAGGGGGAAGGGGAGGAACGGGAGGGAGAGGGAGAGAGACCATCACTGGTTCTGATTAAATGAAGTGAGACTGAAAATGATGCAACTGAAATCAGAGTAGGATCAAATATTTTCGTCTTCATCTGAGAGTTCAGGCCTGCAGCCCGCAGGGGAATTGGGCTGGCTATGATGGCCCTTGCTCTCCCAACTGCAGGAATGGGTATACTGGAGGAGAGAGAACAGCCAGACATCAAAAACAGCCAAAACCACACAGAAGCCAATGGGAGCTGCCTGCTCTACTCAAACTGTACCTGAACAACTGGCTGCAATGTCCCCCACCTGCCATTCCGTCTCTCCAGCTCTGTTCAAAATTCCCTTATGTACTTTGTTCAACTAATACGAATGTACTCGAAAGAGTAAACAGCATGGGTGAATACAAACTTATTTGAGAAACAAATTAAAGATAATACACAGAGAAATCAATGTTCATCTGGAAGGTGATAGATAACATGATCTGAAATGAAACTGTATCGGTAGTGTCCTGTTAAAATCTTGCCTCCTGCCAGACCAAAGCAAACCTTTTATATCGCAGGCACTGTCTGCAGTTTTACGGTTTGTGATAACTGTTAAAATCTCCAGCGTACATGGAGGGGGGGAACATAAATAAGTGGGAATAAGTAGGAAAACTGATCACGTGTCACCGTGGGAGGGAACTCGCAATTCTGTTGTCGCTCAAAATAAAAGGCACAACAAACGGCGCAGAGGTACAAAGCAGCTGTCAAAGGTGTCTGTCGTCGCAAAGTCCGACTGCCGCACAGACTTCTAAACTCGGGTGCCCCCTTGTGTCTGACTACAGCGACTGGCAAAGCCCGGCATTTCATCCTGAGAGCAGGGCGACTGGCTTCTTCATCTGAGTGCAAAGAAAACTAGCATCGAGCAGCCGAACGAAAACCGCACAGGGACGAGCGGCACTACGGCAGGGATTTAAAAATGTTGGCCGGCGGGCATTCGAAAACGAAAAACGTTTCAATAAGGCGGTTAGTGGCCGAAACCACAAACAGGTCGAGATTTAAGCACGTCTGTGACCCCGGCGCTCAACCTGTGTCACCGCCGTGCTGCGACCAAGTCCACGTGCACAGGTAAATCACCGAGCTTTGTCATTTTAAAACAGGGACCGAGCGAGCATAGAAAAGTGGCTCAAAATGGGTTTTTGCTCGCTACAGTGAGGGACGCCCCTCACACTGTACGCCAAAGCCGTTCAAGCATCTTTAATGCCGTTTGCATACCTAACATCAACTCGTTTGAAGATTAATGCTTCCCTCCCTTAACCTTGGTCTGATTAGCAGCTTTTTTTTTTTTTTTTTTGTCCCCAACCAAGGAGAGATTCTGCATTCCCTACAGAGGAAGCCCAGCAATTTGAATCTTAAAAAGAAAAGAAAAAAAAAAAAAAAAAAAAAAGACAAAGACAAAACCCCATCAGAAACTTTTATCCTTTTCCTCCTGACGGAGCAGCTTCCTTTCCTCTCCTAACGCTTATTTCATTCTGACAACTTCTTGCATCCCAGATACACACAGAAAAAAATCTAATAAAATGTATGCATAATGTGTGATTTTGTTCTAAACCGTGCTGGTTTTTCTTGGAGGAGATAAACCTTTCCCTTTCCAGGCTTTCCAACGCTCTGGCCGACGCCCCCACTCTTCCCATCGTTCAAACACATGCACACAAAAAGAAACACAAAAAAAACATTTGGAACAGCAGAATTAAAAAAAGAACAATAATAAATGGTAGGGACTACGGACACATTTGGCATTGAAAGAAAAAAACAAAGAAAAAAAAAAAAATAGGAAGCTTGGGCTTCTGGGTGATTGGCACTTTGTCGCAGAGTCCCTTCCTGCCGTGCGAGTGCAGTGTGGCTCTCGTTCTGGACACCGAAACGTCCACGCAGCATCCAGTAGGGGGTTGGGGGTTCACACTGGGGAAGCTTGGCACTGCCGGCCGCTGGAAGTTCTGGGATTGAAGACGCGGAAGGGAGGGCGGAAGGGGCGGCGGCAGCGGCGGTGGTGGTGGTGGGCGGGGGTCGTCAGACGATGGTGTTGGTGCCGCGGAGGCCCACGCCGCGGGCGAACTGCTCCAGCAGGCCGGAGATGGCGCCGGAGGGGCTGGGCGCGGCCGACTTGAGCCCCACCGTGGAGCTGTAAGCAGCGAGGAACACCTCCCGCACTGCCTCCAGGCGCGCCTGCCGCTCCGACGGCCCGGGACACCTGGGCGGAGAGAAGAGGAGGAGGGGGGAAGGGCGCGCTCAGTCACAGGGCATTTACCATCCACCGACGGGACACTAGGAGCAGGGCTTCCCGAGCTTTTTAACATCAAGGCCACCCGGAAACAAGCACCGTTTAGTTCACGGTTAACATTTGACACCATTATCCTGCATCCCCCTCCGGGCAGCATGGAAGCATTCGATCATGGATCTATACAAGTCATGTAGCTACTCAGTGCAATTATAAATATATGGAAATATAAACGAATGTTCATAAAAGGGTCAATATTCTTTCGATTTTGCTGAGGACCCCCCGTGACCCCTTCTCTCTCCAGTTTGGGAACTCCTGCACTCCCTCCCCCTTTAACCGTAGCCATTTATAACATCTTACCAGCCGAGTAAATTATGCAATAACAGTCTGTTCAAATAAAATGTGTATACATTATGTGTAATGTATATAATCGATAGGCTGATAAGGCCTTATTAGAAGTACAGGACTGTACAAGCATGTGTGTTATTGCCAGAGGATTAGTAGCTAAGTGGGGACAACGCTGGCCCGATTTAGCGATTTCAGAACCTGATTACGACACCAATCTTTTATTCGGCGTCGTGAACATCATGGGTGGTGAGGCAGTTGGAAAAGCTATACGCAAGCTTTAATTAGACCTTGCGAGACTGTCACGCGTGCGCGAAACCCCTTTGACCACGCCTTGATATTACAGACCTACGCTAAATGAATTACTATTGATGTTTATGATCGCTCAAAAGCCCCATAAGAAGAGGAAGGAAAAAAGAGAAACGACCCTCTTTTGGACACACATCCGATTGTTGCTCTGTTATTCCACACATTTTCCACAGGGGGGAGCTTTTACAAATCCGCCCGAAGCGACACCCTCTCCGCATCGGGAGGGAAATAAAAGGCAGGGATCGAAGCCCGTGCAACGTGAACCGGAACCACAGTTCAAAGGCTGAAGAGAGGAGACGGGGGAACTGCGAGGGGGAACTGCGAGGGGGAGATAGAGCGCATTTGAAGCGGAGATTAATTCCTTGAGCGACTCAGGCTCAGGCCCAGGCTCAGGCTCGGGAGAGAGAACCGACAGGGCAGGAGTGTGGTGATAAAGGCCGTTCCGGCTCTCTCTGCTCGGCCCCCCCGGCCCACCCCCACACCGCCTTTTTGAGTCTGAGGCCAGTCCAGGTCACACCAAGCTCTGGGAAACAAGAAAAAATTCTACCTGAACTGGAGGAAACAGAAGCAGAATCAGGACACAAGAGTCCACCTCTGCTAATTAGATAAGGAGTGCCCTTCTTACTTTGATATAGATCATTCAGCTATTTTAAGTACGAGCAAAACATCACAAATATATAACTATATATATAAATTCAGGGCTTGATATGAACTTTTTTTGAGGGCCAGTTAGAGTGGCTAGTAGATGAAGAAATTCAGTAGCCACTCAGAATTTTTACCTGCCACTATTTTTTTCTTCCATAAAACACAATTTACATATTGGGCTAGTTTTACGCCAAGTTTGACCCCTTTTGAACACAACCATTTCAAATTAGCGCTGCAACCTCAATGGCACGGCACTACAAACAAAACAGACTATCCTATAAGCTGAAATGGATAATTAGGCATACTGATATTGGGCCCGGGTTGACGGTAGTTTGGAAGTGCCTATCTGTACAATAGCATCCAGTAAACATTAGCATGAATACAGAAGAGGGCAATGGCCATCTTGCGCTGCCAGCTAATTCATGCTCTCATCTTACCACCTCAGGGTAAAACCCAGCACAGGGCACTCCTGTTATACAACTTTAGAGATACACGTAGGTAGCTGGATGCAATTAAAATATACCCAGTCTCAAAAATGTCACCTTTTGTTGCCTTATAGCCTGAAATTAAAACATTAAAATCAGACTTTTTCCACTTTTATTTACACATTTTACCCCACAACTTCCAAGTGGCGGGCGGGGGGGACGACGACGACTCAATTTCTGACTATTAATTTTAAAAAATAGAATAACTTGTTTTTTATATATAATAACTTGATCGACACCCCGCTTATCATACCATAAACTAGCTCAGGGGTAACCAATCACCTTCCAAATCACACACAAAGCTAATTGGCCTCCACCTGTGTACAATTGTAGTGATTCTGACAAGATCAGAATAAAATTAGCTGTTCCTAGAGGATTCCACTGCTGGGTAGTGCATTTCAGAGTAAAGAACCCACCAGGAGCAACAAGGAGCTTTCAAAAGAACTCTGGGATAAAGTTGTGGAAAGGCACATTTCAGGAAATGGGTATAGAAATATTTCAAAGGCTTTAAATATCCCTTGGAGCACAGTCAAAACCATAATTAAGAAGTGGAAGGTGCATGGCACAGCCAGAACATTGCCTAGATCAGGCTGTCCGTCCAAGCTGGATGACCGAGGAGACTGATCAGAGAGGCCTCCAAGAGGCCAATGGCAACTATGAAGGAGCTACAGGACTTTATGGCAAAGAGTGGTCAATGTGTGCATGTGTCAACAATACAGAAGGCTCTCCACAATTCTGGTCTGTATGGTAGGGTGGCAAGAAGGAAGCCACTACTCAAAAAAGTCCACATTCAGTCCCATTTGAGGCATGTAAAAAAAAGATAGACATTTTAGGCCTAAATGCAAAACGTTATGTTTGGTGAAAACCCAATACGGCACATTACCCAAACAACACCATACTGGAAAGCATGGTGGTGGCCACATTCTGCGATGGGGGTGTTTCTTGTCAGCAGGGACTGGGGAACTTGTTAGGATAGAAAGGAAAATGGATGGAGCAAAATACAGAAAAATTCTTAAGGAAAACCTGCTGCCCTCTGAAAGAAAGTTGAAATTGGGAAGGAGGTTCACCTTTCAGCATGACGACCGAAAGCACACAGTTAAAGCAACAGTGGAGTGGCTAGTGGCCTAGTAAGAGCCTATTGAACACTTGTGGAACGACTTGAAGAGCGCTGTCCATCGACGGTCCCCACACAGTTTGAACAGTTCTGTAAAGAAGAATGGGCAAACGTTGCCAAATCTAGGTGTGCAAAGCTGGTAGAGACATATCCAAACAGACTCATGGTTGTAATTCAAACAAAGGGTGCTTCTACCAAGTACTAACTCAGCGGGGTGTAGACTTATCAATCAAAGTTATTCTAGTTTTTTGTTTTACATTTTCAGAAATTGAGAAATGTCTTTCCCACTTGGAAGTTGTAGGGTAAAATGTGCAAATAAACATGTTTTGATTTCAGGCTGCAAGGCAACCAAAGGTGAGTTTTGAGACGGGGAGTTTGAGACTTAAGGGCCGCTACACGCACTCGTGTTCACACAAAACCTTTGAGAGGACATGAACATGGCCTTAATTAAGTTAAGACTGAATTCAGTGAATGGACGAATCATTTCTCGACCTGCCATGGACACACAGATGGCATTCAGAATAGTCGCGTTAACGTCACATCACTTCCACCCCAACGTCGAAAACCAACCATACCCCATTCCCTACTGCCATTGTCAACTTTCCACATGACAATTTACATTGCCTCGTTTTTTCTTTCCTCTTGCTGTTTTTTTCGGGGGGTTTTTTCCCCCCACGTTTTTCGGGTGGCTTGGTTACCCCTTCAATGGGCCTCCACAGAACTCTTAACCATTTCAGGCTGCTACCAGAGCTCACACTGAAACCTGGCACAGGGAAATGATTTCGGAGTGTTTGGACACCCACACTACCACACCCATGGGATGCCGTTGTCAAAAGGTTGGTTTTCGACGTCGGGGTGGAAGTGATGTGACGTTAACGCGACTATTCTGTGTGCGGCAACATCAACCACAAGCTACATGGGATATCCTCGACCTTTCTTTTTTTCTGTATCATTCTCCATATCGTTCTGAATACTAAAATGGAAACTGTGGTGTGCCAAACAAAAGGGCCCGAGTCAATGCCGAACGTCAAAGGAAACGGCTGCCTTTTCGGCAGGCGAGCCAGACTAAATTAGCCGGCACAGACAATTTTTAACAGAATCTGGCAGGCGGGCAGGTGTTCCGTTTCTGCAAATGTCATCTGAAGTCACAGGACCAGGTGTACAAAAGAAGAAAAAAAAAAAAGACAATTTTTTTCACATTTCAACAGATCTACCCCTCCCGCAACCGCCGGCACCAGTGTGGGCCTACGCGAGATAATTGACTGTGCGTGCAGTCGGCCCTCTCTCCCCCTCTCCACTTCCTCCAATAGAGATGGACTGCCGTTATTTGTGCGAGCCGGCTCCTTGCATTGTTCTCCCGGCGCACTCGATTTGGCAGCCTGATGAAGCAGAAATGGAAATCCTTCACGACTGCAGAGAGAGAGGGTCGGTGAGAGGAGAGCGAGGGAGAGAGGGAGAGCAAGAGAGAGGGACACAGAGCGAGAGCGAGAGAGAGAGAGAAAGCTACCCATTTTTTTCTTTGCTTTAACTTCTGGCACTTTGTAACCCCCACCCCCATCTTACAGACTAATGAAGCACACTCCAGTCCCTCTGTAGCCATTCCCACGGGCCTCTAATTACCCCGCAGGGTGAAACCGGAATGCGTCATTACTGCTTAGAGCATCCCTGCCGCGAGTCAGGGGTCGAGGAGAGAACGGAGGGGGCTGCTCAGACCATCAGTTTGCCCCGAAATCCGGAAGGAGCGTCGAGCCTCAGACACACTGCAAGCTTCCTTAACACGGGCCCGCAAAAAAGGATTTACCGGAGGGCAGGCAAGGCAAGGATGAATGGTGGATTCTGTAGGCACAGGTGTCCCCACGTAAAACTGCCCACACAGGACAAGCCTGTCCGCTACACGCAGTCCCCTGTGCTCACCGTCAGCCACAATGGCACGTCGGTGATGTCTCCACCCCAACTCGGCAGGACAGGACACGCCTTAAAAACCACTGCCAACAGCAGCGGCCAACCAAATGACACGATACCCTCCTCTCTATTCTTCAGCCACTGCGGAATAACCACAGCACAAACGCACCAATACTAATAAGAACAGATGGCATTCGCGTAGCTCTTTTTATAACCTCAAAGCACTTCACAGCAAAGGAGGGAAGCTCACCTCAACCACCACCACCACCACCACCACCACCACCACCACCAATGTGTAGCACCCGCCCGGGTGCTATGTATGGCTGCCATTTTGCACCAGGACATCCACCACACAATGCTCCCTGTGTAAGTACTCAGGCACACGCATGCACTCCACAAGCACACACGACGCCACTCCTCGCCGCCCCCGTCCCCCCGAGCACCCTGCCCCGCCCAGGCCCCGCCCGCTCCCACCCTCACTCACATCCGGCCACTGTGTCCCTCGTCCTGAAAGCTGAAGGGGAGGGGGGACTCGGCGGGGGGCGGGCCGTGGTCGTGGATGCTGCCGCAGCCCGACACGATCTGCCAGCTGCCGTACTCAGTGGACAGCGAGGAGCCGGAGCGGGCATACTCCCCCACCGATCTGCAGGGCGAGAGACAGAGAAAGCAACAGGGGGAGAGACAGAGAGAGAGAGAGAGAGAGAGAGAGAGAGAGAGAAAGAGAGAGAGAGAGCAGAGACACGGAGGGGTCAGGGGGGGGGGAGGGGGGGCTAGGGGGCTGGGAGGTCACGATGGGGGTCGAGGGCAGGGTCAGAAGCAGGGCGGTGGGGTGGAGTGGACTCTTTGGAGTGGGAGGAGCATTGTGGTCGGCAGGGTGGGCTTTATCGAACCGTGACCAAATAGGGACAAAGGACAGTCAGGGCTGACGCTGGTACATCTGGAGCCACCCAAAAAAATAAAAAAATAAAAAAATAAAAACCCTGCCTGTTTCATCACGCAAGCAAGTGGGGCAGGTGGGACGACAGAATCTGAATCCTGTTGATTCGTGGCTTAATGCTGCTTTACGTGTTCATTTACTTGTTGTGTTATAATATTAAACTTGCTGATTTAATATTATAGACCTACACCTTCCTGCCATGTAGGTACTTCACCGTTGGCCATTTATTTGCAGTTTTCGCATTTCATTGTTTTAAAATGTATATACATTATATATTTATATATTTGTTGCTCATTTTTTTTTTTTATCTACTTATTTATTTTTATGAAGCAGAGTTCCAAGGACATAATCACCTAACTGCTCTTTGATTACAGCACTCTCGGTCATTCAGGTACCCTGTAACCATGGTCTGGTTGGTCCAATGTTGCGTATTAGTCGAGGTGGTGGGCAACAATCACCATCGGTGGTGGTCAACTCTGCCACATTGTTGGTTGTACTGTCACAACACAACCATCGCTGGACAATCAGCGGCCAATGCTGGTCCAGTAATCCTACACTATCCTTCCCCACCGGTATCACATTAGCAGCAGCCAATGTTGGCATTCGCATGGTCCCAATCAATTTCAGATTCCGGAGCCAACTGCAGCTAACCTATGGCAGGGTAAAACTGACCCCAAGACAATGACTAGCATTCGCACGTAGTTTGACACTTTTGACCAAACGTGACATATTAGTCAGACTAGAGATTGGTAGTGTACACCCAAAAGTTAGTCACATTTTTGTTGCCAGACCACACTAAGGGCCAACTTGGATGCGTTTTGTTAGGCCATACGTTGTGGCGTTCAACGTTGTGGTAATGAGCAAACCCAATGTTGGCCTGCTGATAAAAGTGGCGAGGCCAGCGATGGGTCAAACTGGGTCATGTTTACTTGGTAAGGGTTCATACACAATGTGCAACCTATCAAAGGGGAGCCACTTCAGTTCAACTTATAACACTACAAAATATCACATTTAGGTGTATTCGAAAGGTTAATATAACTTAAGTGTGACATGTTTCTAAATCAGAATTTCTAAATGACAGTTTATACACCCCACCGTCAAGCTCGATCCGCTCAATTTACCTTCCCGGTTTCTCTCACGCACGCACATGCACACGCACACGCACACGCACACGCACACACACACACACACACACGCAATTTGTGCAAATCTACACAGCCCAGTGCAGCGCCATACAAGGCTGGCCATACAAGATTACCCATCTCGTCACCAAACACACCAACAAGCAGCGGACGCAAGCCGTTAGGCCCAGCAGCCCCAGAGCGGGCTCGGGGCCCAGAGCCCAGCACCCAGCCCCGGAAAGAACAGCAGCGTGGAGCAGCAGCAACAGCCTCCCTTCATCTAGAGGGAAAGAAACACTGCCAGCTCGGCACACAAGCAGACGCGTGAAAATGGACCGCGCCTTTTGCGGCCAGGCTCCCCCCTTCCTCCGGCCGTCACAAAGCCCCTCTGCTACCCCCGACACGCAGCTGATGGTCTGAGCAGCCCTGAGCCTCTGAAGAACCCCCCCCAAACTGCCCGGGAACCCCTGAACCCCCTCAGGCCCGACTCTGCCACCTTTCCAACCCTCGTTTTCCCCGTCCCCACGCCCAGTTGTTTTCACACACCGAGACACTTCATTCAAAAGGAGCATACAAGTGCAGCGAAGCCATACGAACGCACACGGACACTTACAGACGGACGGACGCAGCTAAACAAGGCGCCGCGCACAGACCCGGGTCTCTTCCTGCTTCGAGTCGGCGCGTCGATCAGAGGCGCAATGGGCTTACCCTCGGCCTGGCACGGCCAATGGGCTGCTGCCGGTCCGGGTGAAGCCCTGCTCTGATTGGTTGGAGGAGGAGGAGCTGGAGGACTTGGCATCGGTGAGGGGGTGCAGCAGCCGTTCCTCCAGAGGGATGGCCTTGTTCCACACCGTCTGCGGAGAGGACGTCCTGGCTTTCCTCCTGCATGCGTTCACACAGACGCACAGACACATGCACAAACATGGATGCACAGACAGGCACACACACAGACAGACACATGCATGTATACATACATACATACACACACGCACAGACAGACCGGTTAGCAAGAGGCAATGTAACTTTCAGCAACCTCTTCACTACTTATACACTCGTCTTCCATTCATTGGTGACGGCACAATTCCAGTGTCAATGCTTGGGGTGAAACGCTAGGCCGTAGTGGCGGCAGGCCTTCCCCACTTTGGAGTTGACACTTCCGGGAGGATCTCACCAGGGGGCCGGGCCCTGCATCCCGCAGGAGAGCGGATCGGTGGCCTCGCTGCTGAGGCTGGAGGCAGCCACGGCATCCTCGGTGATCAGGGAGAAGTCACTGCTCAGACTGGTCACGCTGCCACGGTGAATGGGCCCTGTGGGCAACACACACAGTTGGCTCCGTGTACACCCGAAGAGACCATTGACTGCATGCTAATTAAAAGAACCATTGATTCCATGTAGCGTTAGCATAACGGTTAAGGAACTGGGCTTGTAACGCAAAGGTTTCAAGTTCAATTCCCAGGTGGGGGCACTGCCATTGTACCCTTGAGCAAGGTACTTAACCTGAATTGCTTCAGTAAATATATCCAGCTGTATAAATGGATTGTATGCAAAGAAATGTAAACTGTGTAAGTCGCTCTGGATAAGAGCGTCTGCAAAATGCCTGTGGTAATGTAGTAGTAACGTAGTTTTTCCCGTTCTGGTCTGCCTAGGGACTACAGATGAGCAACGAGCTGCTCAGGTAAATCTGGCACCTTCACACCGACGTTAACTGGGGTAGGTTGATTATTGTGCACCGTCCTTGTCAACTGAATGCTATGACCTAGATTAAACACAGCAATCCAAAAAGCACCGCCGCTGGCAGAGCCTCCGCTGCTCGGCACTGGAGATCCATGCAGGTAGATATCCGCTGTGTACACAAAATAATGGAAACACCAAAAGAAAAAGGACTTGATATAATATACACCATTTAGCAGCCGCTTTTATCCAAAGCGACTTACAGTAGTGAATGCATACATTTTCAGTATATGTGGCCCCAGTGGGGATTGAACCCACAACCTAAGCGTTGCCCGCTGTGCTCTACCAACTGAGCCACAGACAACCACTTGTATTTTGAAGCAACTAAATCGCTAATTAAAAAGGAGTCTGCACATGTGTTTCACGTTAACGTCAGTACAAATTACCAATAATTCTTCTGCTATAAAAGATGTTTTAAAATCGACACGTCAATATGTGAGATTCTAAAGCAACATGAGAGATCTACCAGATTTTGAAATGGGTCAATAGCTGGTGCCCCAATTGCAGGTGCGTCAATCACAAAAACTGCAAAATTATTTCGTGTGTCAAGTGGAACAGTGTCAGTGAAAATCATGACCGCATACTCCAAACAAGGAAAAACAACATCAGGAAAGAGGAACGGTGGTCGCACATTGAAGCTCACTGACAGGGATTAACAGGATAGCAGCTGGAAATCACAAAACAGCCTCAAATAATATCACAGAACTGAACCTACACCTCCGTGACCCAGTCTTTTATCAAAATAAATAAATTATTTTTAATTGTACGCTTCAAAACTGATGTTTATGGTAGGGCTGCCATTCAGAAACCGTTTGTAACCAAGGCCAATGCGCAAACTACGCATAACCTGGTGTAACGACCACAAAACCTGGCCTTCCGAGCAGTGGAAGAAGCAAATGTGGTCGCCGTTTGCTCTTTTTCCTACATCTGGACGGGTTTATGTTTGGAGAAAGCCAAAGAAAGGCTTCAGCCCACATTGCCTGCTCCCAACTGTTAAGCATGGCAGGCCCGAACGCGCTGGAGATCGCTTACTGTTCACTGCCCACCAGGCGCCCACCACGCCCGCCTTCCAAAGCCGGATTAGCCACAGCTGTCAGCCTTCTGCCCGCAGAACGAAATCCCCTCATTACTGCGCGGCCTCGACGGAGGGCACGCTCCACTCCGCGGCGGGCAAAGTCACCTTGCAATTACCCCTTCGCAATAATTACGTTACACTTAGTTTCACTCGTTTGTTGAGCGAAAAGAAAAAAAATTCTGACTAGAGGGCGAAAAGTTCCATTTGGACGGGATTCAAAAGGAACAATGAGCAATGTGAAAATGTGAGTAGGAGCGCGAGCCAAGAAATGCCCTGGACGCGCTTTTAACTTTCCAAGCGCGCCGCGTGTATTTAGGAACGGCATGATGTTCTAAAGGGAGTGTCGTCTTTTGAAAGCCAAGGTGCAATTCCCTTTCCTTATCCGCACAGGCAGCGGTGGAGATGGAGACAGATGGTGAACCTGCAGATGTGTGTACATTTCATGAGCGATTGAATCCATAGACGCTAAACCCAGTCTGCAGAGGGGTGTGGGTTATTCCTCAGGGAAACGTTTTCCCTTTGGCGATGTGTGCAGAGCAGGGCAGGCAGCTAAATGATGCACACCAACGCTGCAGCGAGCAGACTGAGGCTCTGTCTGACTGAGGCCTAGCATTGTCTGCAGTAAATCAAATGAGATGGTGACTCACCGAGGTTTACAAACACACAACCTCTAATACAAGTAGATGATGACAACGGCGGTGGGGACTATGAGGATGACGGTGATGATGATGATGATGATAATGATGGGGATGTTGATGATGGTAGTGATAGTAAAGGTGATGCTGATAATGACAGTGGTGGTGGTGATGATGGTGATGATGACGGTGATTGTGGTGGTCATGATTACGTTGATGGCGATGAATGAAAAGCACTGATACAGTACCGATAATCAGGATTTCAGGCGTGCTTGAAGGAACCTAGCCTCACCAACCAACAGTACCACTAGGGATGACATAGCCAGATATATCAAAAGTGTATTGGAGAAGTAGCCATATTGCCAGCAATTGTTGCCTCAACAGTTTTCCATTGAAAATGAGCAACTTTTTGGCCTCCCGCGTGGTCTAGTGGTTTCAACATCCGACGCTGGCCACGGCGACCGGGGTTCGATTCCCCGTCGCACCAGAGTCGGCTCTGGCCGGGAGTGCCATCGGGGCGGCAATTGGCTGTCCGCCCCAGGGAGGGGGGAGGGAAGCCGACACAGTTCGCTGCGCACAGGAGTGGTTCTGGGGTACCGGAATTACAGTCGACAGCTCGGCGAGTGCTGTCTCGGAGGAGGCAGCGCTTCCGGCTTTGTCACTGCCGGTCACAGGGCTACGGCAGCGAACTACGAGGGAGGGGATTGAACTAAGCACATTAGGAGTAATTGGCTACCAAAGTGGGAGAAAAATGGGGTAAAATCGCATTTAAAAAAAAAAATAAAAAAAATTTTTTTTAAGAAAATGAGCAACTTTTTGTTATCTGTAGAACTTTGAGCAGGAGTGCCACCTAGTGGGCATTTTATATGAATCCTCCAATCACAGCACATATACTGGTGTCATCATCATATGATGTGTCATCATCTCAACTTTAACTTGAAATGATGGCAGCCATACAGCCACAGTGGAGTGAGAAGTTTTAGTAAATATGATAAACACATTCGCAATATACTGATATACAGTCTATGAATCAAACCCGGGACTCTGGCCCACAGACTGTAGCTACGTAGCTAACGTTAAAGCCCCATCAAAGTATGTTCTAGGTAGCTAGATAGAAAGCCAAATAGCTGGTAGCTATCTATCTAGCAAGCTATTAGGTAAAGCAGGATTGTTAAATAACCAGCTAATGTTGAAAATGAAGTCAGTAATGTTTGTTAGCTAGTTAGCAACAGCAGATAGGCTAGAGAGAACAATAGCTACATTGTTTTGTGGCAGAAAATGCTAGCGGTTACATCTTGCACTCTCTTGTCTTGTTAATACAGAGCACAGCTTCCTATGAACAGAGTGTGTGTGTCCAGAATGGCTCCGTGAGTCTGTGATGAATCCTTCAGCTTCCAGGGTAACATAGGCTAGCTTGTTGACTGCCACTCCACTGACAAGAAAATGCGGTGTTGGATGAGGCTGGACCACTGAACTAGCTAGCTAACTAACCTTAGAAGCCTAATAACCACGCAGCAATCAGCAGCAGCTGGCCAGCTTAGTTACATCCTCCGCAGTAGGCAGTGGATTGAGTGAGCTAACTCCACCTCTAATCCTCTATCACTACTATGTGTATTTAGTCGTATACATATATATAAATCGCAATGGGGAAGGCTAAGCTTTCCTCTGCCTATGCCGGCAACATTGCCCAAAAAATTGTATCATGGCCTTAAGAGAAAACAATATTAAATGTAGACTATTGCAGTATATATGCAAAAATAATCCTATCCTAAAGGCCATAACACACTTGGCAATTTTTTGAGCGATGTTGCTGGGCAATATTGCCGGCAATAGTTGCCTCAACAGTTTTTCAACTATTTTTTTTATATGGGCCTTTTTTATTTTTATTTTTATTTTTTTTTTTTTTACTAAAAAAAAAAAAAAAAACTTAATAGGCTTCCAATACAGAGTAGAGCTGACCAACTTCAGGGCTTCTGTAGGTTACGTGTGGCAATGAACTAACACAGCGCAATGGATCAGAATTGACTCAAAGGTCTGGATAAAACATAAAGCAAACTTAAAGCACAGCAGCTGTCCATGTCACATTCTTAGACATGTGACTGCAGCAGTGGTGCATTCTGGGAAAGGAAGGGTAGCTCAACTTACTCATCAGGCAGAGGTCCTCGACTGTGAAATCGCTGTCTTTGAACTGAGAGTTCTTTCTTCTGCATGCCAAAAATGGGGTGAAGCAGAAAGAATATCACACCATAAGATCAAAGAATACATAAAAGGGCTGTGGACCCTGTCTAAACACCAACAGTGACACAAAACCGTTGGCATATAAATTCAGAGCAATTTAAAATTTCATGCACTGGAGGGCTCGTGGCTTATGTACAGCCCCTGCCTTTAATGTGTGTACATGAGTTCCAAACACTGGAATTAATAACCCAAGCAGACACAAGGGAATTTACTATGCGGTTTAAAGAGAGTAAAGAGCCCGCTAATATTCACCTTTGCTTCCTCACGGATGAGAACTTCTCGGACACTATATGCTTCAAAAAATTGAAGCAAAAAAAGAAAATCTGCCAAATGGAAAGACAAACATGGAGGAATTGAGGAGAAACAGAAAGGAGAAATAATTGAGTGAACATTGCCCCCTAGCCTTTGCAAACAGAACAGCATCCCAATTGAACTCGAGTAGCAGCTGAATGAAGGATACTGTGGAATTGGAAAAGCAGTGCTAATCTAAAAAGGGCTCAAATAGAAGTGATAAAATGATTACATGTCCATTTCCTGTGCCACCAGCTAATAGGTAAGCATTAGAATTAATAACAATAATCTGGATAATACACCAGTCTTTAAACATGGCCAAACTTTGTCAGCGATACAATGTTTGGCTGAATTAGGGGATTGAGTTGGCAGTGTCCGTATAAAAACAGCTGCTACCGAGCTATTCATCAGTGTTATAGCTTACCTCCTCTCCTTTACTTAGTCGATCGGGCAGCATATGTCTGTGGGGCAAAAGTGAACAACACTGTTAAATGGGGCATTCATCCTTTTCCAGTCTGCAAAATGATCAATAGTGCATTGTATGTGCATTCTCAATTGACAGGACAATTCTCTCAGCAACAATGACAACGATGCGTTACACAAGCACACTAGACCCATTAAGGTCGGATAAATACGTTCACTCAAAGTAAAATGCGATTACTTCTAGCCACGCGGACAATAGAGCAAATTATATGTTGCATATGTTGCAAGTCAATTGCAGAATTCAGCGAATCTTCCTGAACAAAGCCAAATCTGGCAAGCAGGCCACCCAGTGAGACAGGCAACCCCCCAATCTTGGAATGACTTTTAAGCCAAATGACATGCCAATAAGTAAGATATTGTATTACTGTGGAGAAAAATAATGGCCAGGGTTAGACAGACCACCTTAGAACCCAAAGGGGAGGCAACGATCAATAAGCTAGCCACTTAAAACAGATTGGATGTCTCGCCACAGTTGAAGGCTGCAAGCAGAGAGGCCAGTAATGAGGGCATAGGTTAGATACAAAAAAAAAATCAATGTAGAAAAAACCCCACAAAAAAACAGATCATATAATGAACCTGCATTTTAAGTTTATTTATTGATTTTGTATGAGGACGGAGGGGTTTGGGTCTCTGTGAAAATGATTCAGGCACAATCCCTCTATTCTGGCCTGTGTCCCGGGAGCTGGCTGAAGGAGATTTAGCAAAAAATAATTACGACAGCTATCTGCTGGGGCGTGTTTCTGTTTGACGAGCTAAATTTAGAAAGATGAGAAGCGGTAATTATATAGAGAAATCCTCCAGAGACGCTTGGCACTCCATTTGGACCACGATACGGTCTCCACCATGGCAACTCTAATTGCAACGTGTTCAAAGTAAAAAAATAACAATAATTTGTATTTTATTTAAAAATATCTAAAAAGAAAAAATAAATTAAAACCTCAGGGTGCATTCTTACCCGAAGAGGAACCAGTCGTAGGCGATGGTTAGGTAGAGGATTTCAGCTGGCTCCAAGCTGGCGTGCACCGCACCATCCTAAAACAACAGGACATTAAAAAAATGGATGATCTTTCAATCACCAATCAGCCTTTGGAAGTGTTCACATGTCGTGTTTCTGAAATGGCGAGTGCCTTTGATTTTTCAGATTCTTGCATTTGTCACACGTGTGCGTGTGTGTGTGTGTGTGTGCGTACTTGCTAGCACATGTGTGTATGGGAGTGCTTGACGTGTGTGTACGCACGTACATGTGAGTAGGGGTATGTGAGTGTGCGTGCGTGCGTCCATAAGTGTGCACATGTGCATGCATGTGTATGAATAGGTGTGTGTGTGTATATATATATATATATATATATATATACACAGTAGGCTCCGTTTTTATTCATACCCTTGATAAAGATCAATAAAAGAGATCGTAAACAATAAATCATGCAAGTAATAATTGTGATCCACATGAATATTAATATTATTAATAAAACAAAATGTTTTTCTGAACAATTGTATTATAGGTTTGGCATTTTTTGAGCATAAAATACACCTCATTACTTAGTTTATTTTATACAATCTCTTTTGTTCATCTTTATCAAGGGTATGAATAAAAACGGAGCCTACTGTGTATGTATGTATGTGTATATATATACACACACGCACACACATCAAAACTATTCTTTTAAATGTAATCCAACAAAAACAAATCTTCATAAATATACAACTTATTTGAAGTTCATTGGAAGGTTATGGAACTATACAGTGGCCTACAATGGTTTCCTGTTTCCCTAGGGTATAAAAAGGAGGGAACACACGTTTGAAATACTGTGGTCAGCCATTGTCATGGTGAAAGGTAAAGAACTCCCTGAAAGCATCAGACAAAAGGTTATTGACCTCTACAGATCAGGTCAGATGGCTACAAAAAAATCACTAAAAAGTTAGACACCGCTTTTTTCCACTGTTGTGTCAATTATTAGGAAGTTTAAGGCCACTGAAACAGTGGCTAACCTGCCAGGTAGAGGGCGCAAGTCTATCGAAAAATTTAAAATGTAAAAATTTAAAACAAATACTAACCTTTTCCTTCCCAGTGTTACAGGTATGGTACGCAGCTGCCTGCAATGATGTCTATCGCTGTATTACTGCACTGATCTTCCTACCATGTATTTATGCACATCTTGTAAGTCACTCTGGATACGAGCGTCTGCTAAATGCATAAAATGTAAATGTAATGCATCTTACCCCCACGTGTAGTGAGACGGATGGTTTGACAGGCAAAAAGAGGTCCAAGATCTCCAAAACAACCTGGCATCTTGGGGTTACAAGGTGTCTAAAGCTACCATTGGATGACGCCTACATGACAATTACCTTTATGGCAGAGTTGCAAGAAGGAGGCCTCTTTTGAAGACAATTCACAGAAAAAGGCATCTTGATCTACATCTGAACTACAATTGGAACCGTGTCTTGTGGTCAGATGAAACAAAAATTGAGCTTTTTGGACTTGCACATCAGTGTTATGTTTGGCATCCAAACAAGGCAAGTTGAAAAGCACCTCATGCCTACGGTGAAACATGGTGGTGGACCATTAATGCTTTGGGGTTGTTTTGCTTATTAAAATTGATGGAACCATGAACTCCAGCATGTACCAAGAGATTTTGTACAAAAACCTTGTTCCCTCTGCCAGGAAGCTACATCTTGGCCGCAGATGGACCTTCCAACAAGATAAAAATCCACAAAATATGTCCAAGATCAATGTCCTGACGTGGCCATCTCAGTCTCCAGACCTGAATCCAATTGAACATGTGTAGTTTGAACTCAAAAAAGCAGTCCACAAACATCAACCCAAGAATCTGAAGGAACTAGAACAATTCTGCATGGAGGAATGTTTGAGGATCCCCCACCAGAAGTTCCATAACCTCGTACGACACTACAGAAGGCTTGTTGTAACTTGTTATAATGGCCAAGGGAGGAATCACAAAGCACTGATAACAGGGGTGTGAATATTTGTGCTTCTCGATTTTTCTGGGAAAAGAAATGATAATTTGTGAACCGTTCGATTGTGGTTCATGCCAATGCATTATTAAAGAATATCATTTTCAGAATTTTGTGAGCATAAAATATAGCTCATTACTTGTTTATTTTATACGATCTCTTTTGTTCATCTTTATCAAGGGTATGAATCAAAAGGTCTTAAGACATCCTAGACTCAGGTGAATTAAAAAAAATATATATAAATGGAAATGTACTACATTTAGATTTTGTTCAAAAGAATTTCTAAGGGTGAGAAATGTTAATTTTTTAATATGAATTTTGTTTTTCTTTGAATAAGTTTACTTAACAATTAAAGGTTGGATTTCTCTCATATTTGGAGTGTAAGATCAAGCTGATTAACAACAAAGACTTTTTTTTCATAGCCCTTTTTTGCTCATCTTTGCCAAGGGTGCCATGGTCATTCTTGAGGGCACTGTATATGTTTTGTATGTGTATATACATATACATATATACACACTACCAGTCAAAAGTTTTAGAACACCTACATTTTTCAATTTTTATTGAAATTTACACAGTTTAACGTTTCAATGTACTCTGAAATTAAAGCATAGAACAAAAAAACAATTGGAGATAAAAAGGAAATCATGGAATCGCTTTGTTTAACAAAATTTAATCAATTTTTGACTCATCAAAGTAGCCACCTTTTACAGATATAACAGCCGAACACACTCGTGGCATTCTTTCTACAATGGAAATCAAATATTGTTGTAGGTTGCTTTGCTTTCACCCTTCTGTCCAGTTCATCCCAAACTAGCTCGATGGAGTTTAAGTCTGGAGACTGTGCTGGCCACTCCATGATTTGAAGCCTACCGTCTTGTTCTTTTATTCTCAGGTAGTTCTGACATAGCCTGGAGGTATGTTTTGGGTCATTATCTTGCTGTAGGATGAACCCCTGACCAACTAGGCATAGAGCAGAGGGTATTGCATGGCGCTGAAAAATGCTGTGGTAGCCCTTTTGGTTCAGGTTGCCAGTCGCCGACTCTGGATCCAGCAAGAGTCCCAGAACATCACGCTTCCTCCTCCATGTTTGACAGTTGGTGTCACACACTGAGGAACCATCCTTTCGCCTACTCGATGGCGTACAAAAACCCTGCGTGATGAACCGAAGATTTCAAATTTTGAATTCATTTTCAGTTTAAATTTCAGATTAATCGGTCCATAAGACCTTCTTCCAGTCTTCAGTAGTCCACTGGTGGTGCTTCATGGCCCAGGCAAGCCTCTTTTTCTTATTTTGCCATCTTAGCAATGGCTTTCTTACTGCCACTCAACCTGTCAAACCTGCAGCTCGAAGTCTTCTCTTCACAGTTGAAACTGAGACTTCCTTACTTCGACCAGTGTTAAGCTTTGCTTGAAGCTGTTGTCCTGTGAGCCGCCTATCACGCAAGCTTTTGACTCTCTGAAACTTGTCTTCTGCTTTTGTTGTGGCTTTGGGTCTGCCAAACCTCTTCCTGTCAGTTTCCAAGTGCCTTTTGATGGTGTAGGAAACTGTACTCACTGACACCTTGGCCTTCTTTGCAATTTCTCCAAAGGAAAGACCTACACTTTTAAGGGTTATAATGGTCGGTCTGTCTTCCTTTGTTAATTGCCCCTTTCTCACTATTATGATAGCAATATACTACTTCCTGTAGTGCAGTGTTGTCCAAATAATGCTTCAGAGGGTGTAGTAACACAGTCTGTTCCAACAGTGCTTTTATACAGACAGAGGGTTTGTAAGTAATCAACAAAACTTGGGACACCTGTATGAATTGTTTGCATCAAATTGTTCCCTGAAAAAGGCCTTTTTTATAATTCTGAAATGTACATTATTTTTAAGTTTTTGGTACCCTAAACTTTTTTTTTTTTTTTTTTTAAACCACTGGCAGTTTACCACTTACCTTTGTACCATTTCAGTTTATTCACTGGACTTGAACTAATATATATATATATGACTAGTACCCAGATTTGTAAAAAGTGGCCTCGCTTCTCACATTCTGTAAGTGCAGGGACTGTGAAGATGGGGATTTGGCATGGGTAAGTACCCACACCCATAAGTATGGGTCAGCATGACTGCATTAATGCTGTACAAATTCAGTTGGAGTGCACAGCGTTCCACCTCAATCAGCTGGGATTCCTGAAGGCACGGAGGGTGAGAGGAAGGATATGGATGGAGGAGAAGAGAAGGGGAAAGAGGAGAGAAAGGAAAACTCACCGCCCATAGAGACAGCCTCAGGAGGGAGACGAAGAGGGGCGTTCTGTCCCAGCCGGATATGCAGTGCACCAGCAACCCGCTCTCATCTACGGCAGGACCAACAACCCCATCAAAACACACCGTCATCAAACTCAGTAGTTGCCACAGCAAATGACCAAATCCATTCAGCGGCTTTGGTTTTGCTGTGTGTGCAATGCAACTCGTCTCTCGAGAACAGCAAACATGGTTTATTCAGTCAATTCAAGAATTCATCTACAGTGGAATCAACAACCCAGCAATCACCGTCAGACATAATCAACAGTTATTTTTTCTTTTCTTTTCTTAAAGAACAACGTCATTAACAATGATGCGTTCATTGTACCCGAAAAAGGAAAGGAAAAACACAAGTGATACTAATCCACAGAGGAAATTGAAAATGATAAAAATCCATTCAGTAACTTGGTTTTGCTCTGTGTAAGACAGAACCCATCTCTCAATAAGTGTCCAGACTGTGCCTTTTCAGTAAAGTGAGGAGATCCATGCCCATGGGTTTTGCAATCCGTTTCATCATCCATGTCCTTTCTGGCTGCGGTCCCACAGACGGGCACACATGAACGGTGAGTTTGTGAATCGGATCAAGCGGCTACGCTCATTCATATTTTTAACAACAACAACAAAAAACATAGAAACTGTTTTTCAAGACACTTGTGGGCTGGGATCCCACTGGTGGGTCATGATACGTGTGAACGAAACACTTTTTCGACGTGTTATGCATTTTCCATAGACATTCACACCAGCCAAATTACTGTGCTAGTTATATGCACATTGCTATTTACAGAATGCAAGCAGTTATGTTTGACGTACGTAAAACCATTTTAATTCCATGTGTGAACATAGGTTAGAGTGTATAGTGCACAGAAAATATATTCACTCATTCGGTGGGTCGTGGGCATGGATCGTTTGGGAACTGTTGCTACAACGGACTCTGGATGATGATATCTTCTGAATGACAGAACACTGTAACAACGACAAAGGATGGGGTTGTTCCAAAGACCCTGGCGTGATGGATGCAGTGGAGACATCTCACCGTCACTGTTGATAATGTGAATAAGCAGCTTCAGATAGTTCTGTGTCTGTTGGACCAGGTCCCAAGACTGTGGGGGAGGGGGGGAGAAACGGTGGGAGAACACGTCACAAACTTGAACCCGTGTCGCTCTATTACATGCTGAAACCAGAAAGCCGCTTATCCAGAATTTACACTGCATTCGACTCGCATGAACCAGCGTCCATGTTCAATGAACATAAGTCACGTACAAGTCCACTGACTCGGTATGTAGCAAGTCATGATTGTGCAGTTCTGTTCCTGGCCAAAAGGTGTCACTGTAAGATAGTAGTGTCCAGAGGCACGGTTCTTGGGCTCTGCAACTGCAGTATGTGGTGACAAATGAGAGGGGGGGGAAATAAAAATAAACATCTATATACAGATCTACCTGATATTCACTCCAGTCTATGTTCAAGTTCTTGGTAAAGGCAGCAGGGATGGTCAAGGGCGCGTCCACAAAGTCCTGAAGATCAAAGAACCAGCCGGTTAACTTCCAGGAAATCGTTTAGAACAACGGCACATTCCTTTTTGAATCACCAACGGACCATGATGAAAAACCATCTTCCCTAATAATACAGTACAAAACGAATAGTCTAAAAATAATAACATTTGACTTATGAAGAGCTTTTAATAGGCTCAGATCGCTTGACAAAAGTGTAGAAAAATTAAGCAAAGAAACGATCGCCTAAAAACAAACCTCAGAGAACCATAGCACAACATCAGCTTCTTCAGCGTCTTTGTTGCTTTCGTTGCATGATAACACAATTACTTGAGTATTTGAAACATGACTGCTGTATTCATGGGAGTACCTGGTTCCAGTTGAAGACCAGCCCCTCGGCCGTGTAGTCTCTATCTTTGTAATCCTTAAAAAATTCACAGCCTGAAAAAAAAGACAGTGGATCAGTCACAAATTCCTCCCTTACACATACACATCTCTAATGCACTTCTGAAAATTGTGTGGAGAGAAAAAAAAAAAAAAAAAAAAAAACAAAAAAAAAAAAACTTTCCAGTTCCCCATTACCAACCCTTGTGGGCCCCACAAGGGCCCCATATAGTCCCTTTAGGGAAGTTCCCAATCTGGCTTCAATACACCCACTCAGGTCAGTAAAGGTGTCTCAGGGGGTCCTCAGCAAGATATAAAAAATATTTCCATATTGTATTTCAATATAATTTAGTAGTTCCATATTCCATAAATTACACATTTTATACTTTCAAATAAAACAGGCCATGTCTGGTTTACACATCCTTGGCAATATAATAATAATAATAATAATAATAATAATAAAAACCATGTAATTGAGGTGTGGGTCCTTGGCCATGGGGTCACTGAAGGGGTCTTTGCCATGAAAGGCATTGGAACGCCTGCCTTAGAGAGCTGCTTAGCCTATACAATCTGTGCCTATTTCCTATTGTGACATGAGGAGGACAGAGGTGTGTCGTCGGGCGAGGAGTTTCCCTGACCTGGGTAAGGCACAGAGAGCAGAGTGAAGTCTGCGTAGCGCTGGGCCTTGTCCACCTTCTCAGAGGAAGTAACACTGGGATAAAGGGAAGGGGAAAAAAGGATGTTAAAAGCAATATGAACGCATGTTGTGTAAATGTCATAAAGAAACAAGGCAGTCCTAATTCCTGCCAGTAGACATTCCAGCCGTGTGTACATTCATGGTGTTTCACGGTTAAATGAAGAATTTTAAGTGCACAGGTGAACCTCACTACATATCAGAACACCACCACATAACGTGCACCAACTATGTATTGCTTCATCCGACAATAAGGAGCGATATTCACCCGTGCTCGCCATTTTCGCACACTTGACATCGAGGGTGAGTATCCAAGTTCTGTGATGATGTTCTGCTATGGACTGATGTTCACCTGTGCACCACCCCGTACCAAATCAACAAATCAACATAGCTTGCAGTAGCTTCATATTCGATACCAAGGGTTTCAAAGCTCGCTAGCAAGCCACTTTTTCAGCCAGTTAGAACTGTCATGCAGACCAGCTGAGCAGGGGCGAAGAATTACAGAAATGCTCAAGTGATCCAGGACGACCCTACAGCTGGACGGGCGGTTGCTGACGTGAAAACTCAGTGCTCACTTCAGGCCAAACTTGACCTTCTTGTTCTCCACCATGAGATCGCAGATGTAGCGCACAGAGAGGTAGCGTAGCAGCTTGATGTCCAGGCCCCGCACCTTGTCAAACAGCTGGGACTCTCCATTCCTGCAGGAGAGGAACAGCCCTCTTTACTTAGGGGGTCAGCTGCAGCACAGGGAGATATCAGGACCTACATATGCATACGAAACCAGAGCACGAGCGGTCATCTTACTAAGGGGTCAGCTAGTAACAGCACAAATGAGGAAGATACTAGGACCTAAATGTGTATGGAACCAAAGCAGGGACAGTCATTGCACAGAGACCGCGGGCTAAAAACAGCAAAATTGACAAAAACACTAGTTCCTTAAATAAAACAGATTGCATAAAAGCACACAAGGCCAAAGCGCAAATCTCTAAATATTAACAGGAACCATGTCTAAACCATGAAGGAACTCTCCAATATGAGTACGATTTTTTTTTAATTTTTTTTTAATTTTAATTTTTTTATTCAGGGTTTCCACACTTACCCATGCCATAAATCCAACACCTTTTCACCAAGGTCACAGTGCCCCAAATTCAAGGACTGGAGTCATGCGTTGCAGACAATCATTAAAGCAAAAAAAGAGCCGAATATCCCTGAAAATGAATGCTCCTCCAGGACCAGCTCTTTCAACCCCAATACAGGATCGGTTTATATTGGCACCGGCCACTTTCTATGCAGGTTGCAAAAACGAAAAGCACTTTTCAAAGTGCCTTGGTAAAAATGTTCATCACCAAGAACTTTCAAACCTTTTCATTTCATTTTTCTCAAGTTTAGGACTTTCGTCGCTTCTTTAGTGCTGTGAATTTGGAGTTCGGTTGTCGGAGGTTCTCACCGCGCTGCGCTGTCGTCCTCTGGAACTTCCTCGGGTTCCGCCAGAGAGTCATCAGCGCCCCCTGAACGGAGAGAAATTCATCAGGATTTAGCGAAGAAAAAGACTGTGCCAGCCACCTGTGTCCATTAACCGCGGACGCCCGTGTGGTGCCTGACCTCTGCGACAGGAGACATGCCTACAGTACTGCCCATGGGAGACGTCAAGGCGCACGCTTTCCAACAGTAAAATAAGGGGTGGGGGGTGGAAAACGACAACTCAAGGTGCTGACAGAAAAATCATTCACCAAAATAACAGCGGTGCCAGAGTAAGACTAACTTAGGAACACCAGGCTGAGTCAACGCAGGCACCATTTCAAACATAAGATATGGAAAATGAAGTGGGGGGGGGGAATCGAACATAAAAAATGGGAACAGCTGACTAGGGCAACGTGTGTGAGTAACTACCCCTTTCAAAGAGTTTGGAAGATTTACTTAAAATGCTAGAGGATGAACAATTGTGTTCTTTTTGGCCATGGATGATAGGGAAAGAGCATTTGTGTAGGTGCGGTAACTGGTGCTTGAATTCTGAAGAAAATGCAGACGGAGCCCGAGGCAGGAGGGTAGGGAGCCGACGGACGGCCAGAGCGGCCTCCCACTGAAAACGGCACAGGCCAAAACCACACATTTTAACTGTAACCTCACCATCACTCTCTGAAGCCTGTGCAACAGCAGCACACAGAGAGGAAAACAGCACAAGTGCTTGAAATAAAATGGTACGGTGTTTTTAGAAAAAAATAAACTGCTAAGTGCAAAGCAAAGATATCTCCAAATCGCTAGACAGGGTTTTGAAATGTCTTTGGTGGAAAGGGTGCGGCAGAATACTTATTACCCACCCATTCCCCCCGGTGCAATTTTCTTTGCATTCCAGTGTTTGCCCTAAATATTTTAGCCTTCATGCTTACCCCTGCTCTTCTGCAGTCTCTTGATCCTGTTGTGCTGGACTGATAAATAGACATGATGTAACACTAAGTTACCAATTGCTCATATTCACACACTATTGCATTTTCTAAACGGAAAAAAAAAGTTTACAGTGGCGATAAAAAGTTTGTGAACCCTTTGGAATTTTCTGCGTTTCCCAGTTAAACAATTGACACACAAAACATGATACTTTTTCATTTATTTAATGAACAAAATGATCCAACATTAGATGTCTTTTTCTGAAAAAGTATGTGAACCTTTGCTTTCGGTAACTGATCTGACCCCCTTGAGCAGCAATGACTCCAACCAAACGTTTCCGGTAACTGTTTATCAGTCCCACACATCGGCTTGGAGGAATTTTGGCCCATTCCTCCTTAGACAACTGCTTCAACTCAGTTATGTTGGTGGGCTTCTTGGCATGAACTCCTCGCTTCAGGTCCTGTCACAACATTTCTATTGGAATAAGGTCTGGACTCTGACATTCCAAAACACAAAATTTCAGATTTTAGGGTCATTCTCCTGTAGAATTTGCTGGTACAATCGAGAATTCATAGTTCCGTCAATGATTGCAAGCCGTCCTGGTCCCGAGGCAGCAAAGCAGCCCCAAATCATGACACTGCCACCACCGTGTTTCACAGTTGGGATGAGGTTCTTATGATGGAATACACTGTTTGGTCTTCGCCAAATATATCGTTTCTCATTTAAGATTTAAGACAAAAAGTTACATTTTCGATTCATCCATCCACAGAACATTCTTCCAATTGTCTTCTGGCAAACTTTAGACGGGCAGCAATGTTCTTTTTGGAGAGTAGTGGCTTCCTCCTTGCTATCCTCCCATGCACACCATTCCTGTTCAGTGTTTTCCTGATGGTGGACTCGAACACTGACATTAGCCAATGCAAGAGAGGCCTGCAGATGCTTAGACGTTACCCTGGGGTTCTTTGTGACCTCCTTGAATATTGTACACCTTGCTCTTGGAGTGATTTTTGATGGATGACCGCTCCTGGGGAGAGTAACATTGGTGTTGAATTTCTCCATTTGTACACCATCTGCCTGATAGTGGATTGGTGGGGCCCAAACTCTTTCGAAATTGTTTTGTAACCTTTTCCAGCCTGATGAGCATCGACAACTCTTTTTCTGAGGTCCTCAGAAATCTCCTTTGATCGAGGCATGGCACGCTTCCACAAACCTCTGTGGTGAAGACCAGACTTTGATAGTGAAGGCCCAGGTTTATGTTTTTTTATATAGGGCAGAGCCACCCAAACTCACTCCTGATGGTCATCCCATTGATTGAAACACCTGACTTTAATTACCCCCCCTAATTGAACTGATAATTCTAGAAGTTCACATACTTTTTCCAACAAAGAATTTAGATGTTGTGTCATTTTGCTTGTGTTATTTGTTTAATCGGGTTCTCTTCATCTTTCAGAAGGACTTAGATGAAGATCTGATCACATTTTAGGTCAACTTTATGCAGAAATGCAGACAATTCTGATGGGTTCACAAACTTTTTCTCGCCACTGTACATCGAAACCACCGAGTCTGATCATTTGAGAAGGCAGTAATTTTGTTAGCCTTTGGCTCCATTTTGATTTCCAAATGTATTTTACAATACCCACTGGTACTTTTCATTAAGCAAAAACAATGGACATTCTGAATCGATCTGCCTATGGATAAGCATGCCCCATGGGTTATAGAAGCTTATTCACAGCTAATCTGTGGCAATAACTAGGACTGTGTGGATCATTTCTGCAGGCTTACAAAAAAAATCTGTTTTAGTATCATGCATTTGCAAAACATTCAAATCATAATCGAAGTTGACAAGAAACATTTGGGCCTTACATTTTACGTAGCTAAAAGACACCATTGTGAACCCCTTTTTCTCACCTACCTCAAAAAGTTGCTTTGTAAATGTAAGTGACTCCAGTGGCCAGAAAAACTACTTTTAAAATTGATTTCTCTCAACTTCAATAAGCCTTCTGATTAATGCATTTTCCAATGTAACAGAGTTACCTATACCACTGTATATTCCCCTGCACCTGAACACGTTTTCTGTGAGTTGTTGTGAAGTCAAAGAAAAATGTCCACATTGTATGGATAACAACACTGTTCTACTCTATTCCATTTAGAAACTTGCAGAAAGGTTTCAGGACACTTTTCAGCTCAAACCAGGTCATGGCTAGATAGTAACCCTATTTTTTCCCCCAGATCTCGTGCATTTGCCGCTATCTGGCGAGGCAAATGTCTAACGGTGGTGGCATTCCTACATGCGGGTTCTACACAGCGCGGTGTGGAGTGTTTGCGTAGCCAGACTGATCAAGAGGCCACGGCACGGGGACGGTGGGGGTGGGGTGAGTGACGCAGGTGGGGGACAGCGCTGTGTCGGGCCGCTTCCTGTTTGTTTGTTAAACCGCGCGGATCGAATGCGGGTCCCGCTTTAACGGCCAGGGCGGAAGCGCGTGCCAACACTAAAACACCTTCGGCGTTGCCCTTTTGCACCCAAACATTCCACGTGTCCGGAGTGCAGAGTCCTATTTACAGCAGAGAAAACATTCACTCTTTCTATTGATTTTAATATAGTATAAAATAATATCAATTAAATTAAGGGTCATGTGCGAGCTCTTACAAGCATTTATATTAAGTAAAAGAGAACAATAAACTACGCATATGAAAATACTTAATTTTTTTACTTTCACTTCGCTTAACAGGGTGTCTCCTGTACCATGTTAATCTTATCTTTTTCCCAAACTAAGCAATAGAGTCAAAGATACAGGGTAGTTTTAAATGGCTCATAGTGTTTTTCTTCTATCCGAGTGTCTCAGTGACTGTTAGTCTCACCTGACTGTCTCAGTGTCTGACCTGAGAAGATGTAGTTGTAGCCAGTGCGTCCGTACAATTCTCCCCAGCCAGCGAGAGTGGATGACCGGCAGATGTGCTGTAAGGCGGGGAAGCAATTCCAGTTTACAGCCAAGCATTGTTCTCTTCATGCTCACGAACACCAATTCTTTAAGGTTTGTGCCGTGTACAGCAACTACAAACACTACACAGCAACATGTTTAAACTACTGTATTTTTAAATCAATTTAAAACAATAGGATAAATATGTATGTATACACTACCGGTCAAAGGTTTTAGAACACCTACATGTTTCCAGTTTTTATTGAAATTTACACAGTTTAATGTTTCTCTGAAATTAAAGCATAGAACAAATAAACAATTGAGAGATAAAATCATGGAACCGTTTTGTTTAACAAAATTTAATCTAAATTTTTGACTCATCAAAGTAGCCACCTTTTGCAGATATAACAGCCGAACACACTCGTGGCATTCTTTCTACAATGGAAATCAAATACTGTTCAGAAAGTTCTTCCCAACACTGTTGCAGAAGTTCCCACAAATGTGTTGCACTTGTAGGTTGCTTTGCTTTCACCCTTCTGTCCAGTTCATCCTAAACCAGCTCGATGGAGTTTAAGTCTGGAGACTGTGCTGGCCATTCCACGATTTGAAGCTTACCGTCTTGTTCTTTTCTTCTAAGGTAGTTCTGACATAGCCTGGAGGTATGTTTTGGGTCATTATCTTGCTATAGGATGAAGCCCTGACCAACTAGGCGTAGACCAGAGGGTATTGCATGGCGCTGCAAAATGCTGTGGTAGCCCTTTTGGTTCAGGTTGCAAGTCACTCTGTGCAAGTCGCCGACTCTGGATCTAGCAAAAGAGCCCCAGACCATTACGCTTCCTCCTCCATGTTTGGCAGTTGGTGTCACACGCTGAGGAATCGTCCAAAAATCCTGAGTGATGAACCGAAGATTTCAAATTTTGATTAATCGGTCCATAAGACCTTCTTCCAGTCTTCAGTAGTCCACTGGCGGTGCTTCATAGGCCAGGCAAGCCCCTTTTTCTTATTTTGCCATCTTAGCAATGGCTTTCTTACTGCCACTCGACCTGTCAAACCTGCAGCTCGAAGTCTTCTCTTCACAGTTGAAACTGAGACTTCCTTAATTCGACCAGTGTTAAGCTGTGCTTGAAGCTGTTGTCCTGTGAGCCGCCTATCACGCAAGCTGTTGACTCTCAGAAACTTGTCTTCTGATAACCCATTATTTGTTCCCTGAAAAGGACCTTTTTTATAACTCTGAAATTGACATTATTTTTCAGTTTTTGGTAACCTAAACTTTTTTCCTTTTTTAAACCTCTGGCAGTTTACAACTTACCTTTGTAGCTTTTCAGGTTATTCACTGGACTTGAACTGCTTAAATTTCAGTAAAAACTGGAAAAATGGGAGTGTTATAAAACTTTTGAACGGTAGTGTATATATGTATGCATACATGTGTATAATAATGCAAAATCTGCATCATTCATCCTGCATTGCCTTGGGACAACTGTAATTCTGTCATTTTAAACAGAGATTTAAAACATTTAATTCATTTAAAAAATGACAAACTCACTTCCTTTTACATCAAGAGAAAACATTGGGCCAAAGTCATGGAGATTCAGTATTTGTTAAGAACTGAATATTTTATTTTTATGAAGAAATAAATGTTTATGGAAAAGGGTGTAACAGAGTTCAACCATTTTCTTAGGTATACAGTAGAATTAATATAGAGAGTAACATGGTCTTCCCAAGGAAGTCATAACACATTTTTAAAAAGTATACTATAATTAGGCTAATAGGGTAAGAGTTTTAGATAGCAGCTAGATTGAGAATTTATCTGAAATCGCAAAACATTTGTCTTCTCCTCCGCCTAAGTTTCAGCATTGATTGGCTGATTGGCTTATAAAATGCAGCCGAGTTATCAATGTGAGGGCAGTGTTTTATTGACAGGATGCACAAAGAAAAGCGTTAGATAAAATTGTAAGAGTACACTGCAGTATGTTGAGTGTACACTGCCGTGTGGTGAGAGTACACTGCAGTATTGCGTGAGAGTATACTGTGATGTGTGGAACTGACCTGCAATACGTACAGTGAGAGTGTCCTGCAAGGCGCTGAGACCACCTTGCAGTGCAGTGCGAGTATACTGCAGTGCTGCAAGAGTACCCTGGAGTATATTGCCAGTACTCAACTAACTCACCTTTCCATTGTAGAGGATAACAGGACAGACGAACCTCCCCCTACAGCGAGCCATCTTGCTGCGGTTCACCAGGTCCTGCAGCTTGCCGATCTGAATCGTGCTCTCAAACCTGGCGACAGGACACGATGCGTTACCTCACCATTCACCAGGTTAACCCTCGGAGAATCACTCAGTACCAGGAACGACTTCAACTCCAAACACTGGTCAGACCACAGAGGACCCTGCTGACCTGGAGAAGCACAACTGCAGCTCGGAAAATTGCTACCCACGAATAACTGGAGCCCAACTTTGGATGTTGCTTTGAGGGCAAAGGTGGTTAAGCTCACTTTCCCTCCACAGCAAGCTGAGCAGCCTTTGTGCTGCAAGACCGCACATCATTTGCAGCTGGTGCAGGAAAATTGCTGATGCCAAATTGACAAGAGTCACCGTTATTGTGCGATGAGACAGGAATATACTGAGAACTAAAGCCCTCCCTCCCTGGGTGACACTAAGGCCAAATATGCATCAGTTACTTACTTACCTACCTACCTATAAAGAAAAAACACTTTTTAAGGAACCATCGTGTAGCTATGAGTTTGCTCATTGGAGCTTTGTGTTTCTTACAGTAACAGCATTCTAAAGCAGAACATTTGAAAGCATGTAACCCATCTCATGTATCAAGCTGGCTTTTAAATACCATGAAAAACAGCTGTGATAGATGAGAATGTAGCTGGTGCTGGAAATTGGTTGGATATGTATGACTACCGCATAACAAAACTGGTTAGCCACATGTTTTTGTTGTGCCATAGCGCGCAATAGTGCCATTAAAGAAAATACAACTGGAACTGCCTAATTTCTAATGTTTTTCACGTTGTCATGGACAAATATTAGAATTTGAATACGGAATTGCCAGAGGACAGACAGCAATGTTGACATTGGCAGGGTGCAATCCAAAATTTGGGACTGTCAGAAGAATTGGGCAACATTGGGTTATGGTCTACAGGTAGCCTATATTTGATTGTATGAAAAAACAATAAAGCTTAGGCAGTCGTAACTGGCGTTATGTTACCTGTATTTATTATGATCCGCGCTCTCGTATTCCAAGAAGACGATCTGCCTGGGATAGTGTCCACACACTTCGCCGTTGGAGTTCTGGATAACACTGTACTTGTAGTCTCTTCCAAACAGCTCCAAACAACGCGTTTCTATCCTCTCCATCTACACGCATAAAAAGGGGAAGGAAATAAGACCGAAATAAATAAAGATGTATTGTTCCAAAAATACATTTACACACTGACTAAAGCTTGACACGTGGGATGCAAACAAGGTACGGCACTGTTAAGCCACATTTCGTTAACTATGGTTAAATTTACCGAACGCTGCGATGAATTTTGTGGCTAGTTAGCTAGCCCGCTAGCGAACGAGCTGCAAAGTCAAGTGTTGTTGTGCAGTGTCGTGATTTGGTTGTTCATTATAGCACTAATCAGCTACGTTTGGCTAGCAGGCAACCGTTATTTTGTAGTTTGCGACATTAACGTTACATTAACTTATATCCGATAAGTTAACTGGCGAGAGAGCCAACGTGGGCGCTGTCCGAACAACTTCCAACTGTATACAACACAATTAACACAATTTAATTTAACAATGACAGCGAAATCGTTGGTCATAACGACACACGCTGATCTTACCCTGGGGGTGACTTCCTTTGCCCTGTACTGAGTCTTCGAAAACAAATCTATCAAATCCGCAATTTCGTCGCTCCTTCTGCCCGAGATCCCGGAGGTATTCAGGATGCCCGACGCGGAGGGGGATGCGGCCATCATTGTACGGGCCGCGGTGGGCTCTATCCGGACTCGCCCTCCCTCAAACACCGCTGCACCTTGGGGCCGGGAAGACCCACCAGGCCATCCCTTCCCGGCCAGTTTCTTCCTGACCGCCTGTTTGAAGGGGCCGGAGCCGGGTATCCGTCCCGAATTCAGGGCAACGGAAAGTTTATCGCCAGCTACTCAACCACTAACGCTACAAGTCAAACTAAACTAGCCAACTAACTTGCCAGCTAGCGATCGCTAATTCAAAACTGAAACAGACTCACGTCAACGGTAGACTATCAACGGTAGACTATCAAAAACTGTTTGACTGGCTAGCTACCAAGCTAGCAAGTTCAAATAAATCTGATGCCCGCACGTTTATATGCTTTTAAAGTGTGGACAACCGTACAACTTGAACGCAATATTCCCAGTCTACAATGGTTCAGTGTTCTGGCGTTGAACTATTTCCTGAAAAGCAGAACTCTAAGTTCACCATAGAACTGAAACTGATGCAGTTTTCTAGCTAAGGTAGCTCAGCTGTTCCCGGAGAAGTGACTCAGGAAATCTCGAGGACTGTTGGCCTAGTCACGTTTTTCAATGTCATGCCTTCATGTTATTTTGCCTTTCGCTGCAAAAATATCAAAACGAGGCGTTGCAGCCTAAAAACTCAATCCCGTTGCATTAACAGATAGAAAAATACATGTATTCTATGTCTAATGTTCGACGCTAGATAGTTGATCGTGTTGCTAGGCTAGCCGTAGACCAGATATGAAACAAGTGGTAAACAGGAAATTCAAATAGACATGTGACAAACACCGCCCCCCAAACTGAAAAATATCATCTGAACCACTTCCTGAAGTGACGTATCGCTATCGGTGTCAAACTACATAAACTATAATTCAGCCTTGTACTATTGCAACATCATCTCGAGGGGGGTTATTTTTGTCACTCACAACAACGACGAAGCCTTATAAATACCTGTAGAATCAGTGGCCATGCACTGGCTTACAATACATTTTCTTGTAGGTTCTGGGTTTTTTTATATCATAATTACATTATTTATGTTTATCCTCCTTCACATTCCTCATCATTTTTTATACACATTGATATATATTTCATCCCAAAAGTTTTCTGGACAACTTAATGTAAATATGCCCTTAAAGTATGTAGTTCACCTTCACTGCCTCATCTCTCATTAGATCCATTCCTTTCGTTTGTGTGAAACATCTCTTAATCTTCTTAATAATCGAATAAAGCTCCATGTTCTGTAGAAACTTACCTCCTCTACAAACGTACCACTTTGATCTCAGAATTTCAAAGCCATCACGTTGTTGAGAGCTGACACTGCACATAGTGAAATACCCTGTTTGACTCAGATTATTGAGACAAAGTACTGAAGTGGCCCAAGTTTGGGGTCTCTCTAAGTCTGATGCAAAAAAAAGTAGTAGTCTTTCCACATGATCAATGGGGATATCTTGCAAAATTAAAGAAATGGCACAAACATAGGAGACCAAATATCAATATCAAATGGGAATTAAATGTCTGAGAACACTGCTCTATTTTTGTGGGGTCATGTCAAAATTTAATGTCAACACATAATTTGGTTGGCTGGGATTTCATGAAGTAGGTGTTATTGCCAATTTAGGCAATAAATAAAATGGTGTTTAGAGCTCATAATAGCCTGAAAGAATATT
Source organism: Aldrovandia affinis (assembly GCA_029706075.1). Taxonomy (NCBI): domain Eukaryota; kingdom Metazoa; phylum Chordata; class Actinopteri; order Notacanthiformes; family Halosauridae; genus Aldrovandia; species Aldrovandia affinis. Next base: position 2,457,122 of record JAINUG010000075.1, on the reverse strand, counting down.
GCAGTCCTATCTCATTTTTGGACACTTTTTCTCATATTTCAGAACAGAAAAACAGCGGAGCGTGCAGAACATTTCTGAAAAACACTGTCAAATCACTGACATGCAATAGAAGTAAAAATAACAACCTTCATATTTGCAAACAGTGGCTTAAATTTAAATTCATATTTCACATTTGGAAAACAAACCGTAATTTACTACAAGCTGACAGAATGCACATGGCTTTGGCCATATCAGGTTCCAAAACAAACTTATATCAAGCAAAGCTGGCCTCTACTTCTCAGAGGTAGACGCGAATGTTTTGTTTGATGCCCAAGGTCTTTGGTCATTTCTGATGATAAAACGTATAGCAGGTGCCCTCTGGGTGCGCTGGTTCCTTCATGCACATGTTGTTGGAATATCATGTTTTAATGTGTTTTTAGAAGTTTACTGTGTGTGGAAGCGCTCATGTGCCTGGGTCTTTTTGGGGATGACACCCAAACTAAATTAAACGTACACCTGAGAAGTCTTTTTTGTCGGCAGGCTTGATTTCTTTTAAGAAATCAGTCCCGAAGAGCCCACCTTTAACTAAAATCAGTTTGGTTTTCCTTAAAACTAGCAAGGCTCCTTGATATTTTAGTTATGGAAGGCTCAATGCTGAGGTTGCAGAGGGCACAGTGGTGTCTCTTGAACTGAACAGTTAGTGGGGTGCTGTGCACTTACTCATTTACAAGGGTGGTCTTCAGTTTTGAGTCCCGTCTTTTCCCCTTGAGTGCATTCTTGCCATTTACAAAAAAAGCAATTTACAGTTCTGTCTGAACAATTTAGACTTCCACCATTGCACAGAGGTCAACCATGGTAAACAGTAGGTCTTTTGATGGGATCCAGAAGTATATGTAAATGGTGTGTGATATTTATGTTGTTTGGTCTATACATCTGAGTGGCACCTCACAGACAGAAACAAACGAAAGGAAATGCGCCTAGGAAGTGTTTAAATCCAACGCACACAACACGCTAGCGATTTGCATGCAGGTGTAAAAGTGCACATACATTCTGAGGTCTGTTCCATCTCCATCTGTTTCGTCAGAGTTGACCGCGGCCTCTGCGGATATCCAAAAACACAGGATTGAGATGCATAATGAACTCTACACAGTGTCCCTCATTAGTATGAGCCTTGTGGGCGTAAGTGGGTAGTGTGTAGGTGCGTCCGATGCAATGATTTATACCCTGGCACAAATAGGCGTGGGTTTGGGAGAGTTGTGCAACATTCGCAATCCTGATATGTAGACAGCACTCGAGGAAGAAAGGGACATTTGTGTGCGTGCATTCATGCACGCATGTGTGTGTGTCTGCGATATTTACAATGATATTACCCATCGTTTTAAAGAATGTGCCGCCTATTTCCTTAATTAAACATATATATTGTGTGATCAATATTGTCTGGCTCCAAGATATCGTAAATAAATAAAATAAAATAAAATCTATTGGTAATTAGCATATAGATTGCGCCTGAAGAAAAAAGTGATTGAAACTACACAGAAAGCAGTTACCTGTTTAATTTATGGTAGAACTAAATGCATCCTTCTACCAAAACTTTGAGGAATGTTTGATGGAACTGTATTATTTTCAATGCCATACGCTGTTCTGACAAGGCATATAAAATAATGACCCCCTTACAGCAGAAACCTGGCACGTTCATCTGTTGGGTGTCGCTAGTAGATGGAATATAAATCCAAGAGAGCCCTGCTTTTCAGTGAAATATTTGAATTGCTTCACTGAGCATGCTCACGCACGAGGTGCAGTGTCACAGACTTAGAAAACCATATATTAGTGTATGTATATATATATACTGTATATGCTGTATATAAATAAGTGGTACATGCAGATTTATCCTCTCACTCATGTAGGCTGAGTGGATCTCCTGGATCCAAGTGGATGACTCTGTAATTTATGTTCTTGCACACATAAATCACATGTGCCTACACGTACACTTACTGTATAGCCATTGAACACACGTGTTCTTCCACCACACAGCTATATATGCTGAACTTTTTAAATGGTTTTATAGCCCTGGCCCAGCAGCTTGATGTTCTTCACATGTCATTAAGCTCCAGTATAGTTAACAATAAACTAGTTAAATTTCCCAGCTCAATTTCAATAACTTTCAATCATTTTTTTAAAAAACACTTTGCATAGGTGCAACTTATTAATATTACATCATCTACAATATCACAACCATGTCTGGTTTAATCATATATGAAAGGTTTACATAAGCTTTCCAAATGTCTGGTAAAATAATAACATACAAGTTTACATCACTTAAAAGTAAACATTGAATATAAAAATATATCACACCACAAATGAATGGGCGCTATAAACTTTGCAAGCAACATATCAGGAAGTAGGAAGTACATCCAACATCTTCTGGCCTGTTCTTTTTGCAGGATGCTTCTACATATAAAGACTGAAGGCTCAATTTTTTAGTGTTTATTTCTACATTGTTCATGTTAGAATAGCTGCTGTCTGAAAGGGAACCTTTGTTTGACGCGTGATGGAATCAGAAAACCCCACATCTAGAAAGAATTTAACTTCACAAACGTATATAGAAACTTACATTGGGGGAAATAAGTATTGAACACATCAACATTTTTCCCAGTAAATGTATTTCCAATGAGGCCATTCAAGTGAAATTTGCACCAGACTTTGGTATTAACTCAAGAAATCCAGACAAAAAATCTAAACATTAAAGTCCATATGTAAATAAAGTTATGTGTAATAAAGTGGAATGACATAGGAAAAAAGTATTGAACACACTAACTGAAATTAATTCAATACTTAGTGGAGAAGCCTTTGTTTGTAATGACAGCTTCAAGGCGCTTTCTGTATGAAGTAACTAATCGCCCGCAGTATTCAGGTGTGATTTTGGCCCATTCCTCTACACAGATTGTCTTTAAATCTTGAAAATTGCGGGGGGCCTTCTTGTGAATCTGGATCTTCAGATGCTTCCACAAATGTTCAATTGGGTTTAAGTCAGGTGATTGACTGGGCCATTCCAAAAAGTTGATTTTCTTTCTCTGAAACCAATTGCGAGTTTCCTTTGCTGTATGCTTTGGATCGTTGTCCTGCTGGAAGGTCCACCCACGTCTCATCCTCAGCATCCTGGTGGATGGCAGCAGGTTCATCTCAAGAATCTCTCTGTACATGGCTCCATTCATTGTTCCTTCAATGATATGAAGTCTGCCAGTACCACGAGAGGAGAAACAGCCCCACATCATGATACTTCCATCTCCAAACTTCACTGTTGGTATAGTGTTATTCGGGTGATGTGCAGTGCCATTTCTCCTCCAAACATGGTGTGTTGTGTGACAGCCAAAAGTTCAATTTTGGTCTCATCTGACCAGAGTACATGCTCCCAGTAGTTCACTGGCTTGTCCAAATGTTGTTTGGCAAACTTTAAACGAGCTTCAACATGTCTTTTTTTCAGTAGTGGAGTCTTGCGGGCTGAGCGTGCACAGAGGCCATGGCGGTGGAGTGCACTGTCCTTTCTGTCACAGTTGTACCTGCTGCCTCCAAGTCTTTCTGGAGCTCTTTCCTAGTGGTCCTTGGCTCTTTGGCTACTCTTCTAAGTATCCTTCTGACTCCCTGATCAGAAATCTTGCGAGGAGCTCCTGTGCGTGGCCGGTTGATGGTGAAGTGATGTTGCTTCCACTTACGGATAATGCCCCCAATGGTGCTTACTGGAAGATTCAGAAGTTGTGAAATACGTCTGTAGCCAATTCCATTTTCATGTTTTGCAACAATCTGGTTGCGAAGGTCTTGAGAGAGCTCTTTGCTTTTACCCATCATTAGATGTTTCTTGTGTGGCACTTTGGTAACAAAAAAAAAACTTTTATAGCCCATCAATATATTCTAACCCAGCTGACATTAATTAGCACAGATTGGAGGTAGAGTTGCCTCCTAATTAGTTATGGTTTTCAGCTGGTTCCTTGCCTTTCCTTGCTGTGGTGTACTGCTTTTTCTTAGTGTGTTCAATACTTTTTTCCTGTTTCATTCCACTTTATTACACATAACTTTATTTACATATGGACTTTAATGTTTAGATTTTTTGTCTGGATTTTTTGAGTTAATACCAAAGTCTGGTGCAAATTTCACTTGAACAGGCTCATTGGAAATACATTTACTGGACAAAATGTTGATGTGTTCAATACTTATTTCCCCCATTGTAAATACTAAAAGAAGATGCTTGGTAAGAATTCAATTTTTTCAAGTTTAATAATGAACACATACAGACATTCTGTAGAGTATGATTGAACTAAGTCTGGAAAAATAAAATAATAATTGCAGCGAAATGCTAATGGCTTATCTGAGGGCATAACACGTGTGGGAGTAGCCTACATGAACGCGTGAATTGACTTCCGCTCTTACCCACACTCATTCATCAGATTGACCACGAGTCTTCACGGTATTCCCTGCCGCATCGCACAATGGCGACTGGTCAATCGGGTGTCAGCCGTCCGCCCGTGCCAGCTGCATAAGACGTGCAGTCCTCTGCAGGAATGACGGCGCAGCTCCACTGGTGGACGGCAGAATGAGAAGAGGCAGAGGCTGGCTGCAAGCATTTCAGAGGATGCGCATGCTATTCTGTACCATCCCAGTTGCAGGGAGGGGACAGGCTTACAATTGCAAATTTGGAAATAAAGAAATAAATGGGTATAAAAAGTTGTTTAAAGGTATGATGGGTTTGTTGTTTATTTAGGCTACTTAATTAAATTATTGTTTAAAGCATCAATATTCAAAATGAAAGACAGACTTCTTCAACAATTGGCTCCTTCATTGTTGAAATAAATGCTTCAATATTTAATTTCAATGTTCCAAAGTGTCAATGGCTGACCAAAGCAGACATATAAGCCAGCCTCAATTAATGGGGTGATGCTTGAAAAAGTAGGAAAAGTTTGCTTCTAATTTGTAGCCTACACTACATTATGAGGTTTGTATGTAAGTACAAAGTTTAACAAACTCCTAGGAGGGAAAAAAAAGTTCTGGTTTTAGGGAGAGTTTCATGTATAGTATGACCTATATAAATTGTTACATGAAACTAAATGTTGGTATTAAACTACGTAATAAAAGTTCAAATTGAGGAATATAACTAGCTATCATAATTACGAGAACTGCGGTTGTAACATTGCTCCGTTTTCTTTAATCTTAGATATCGGCACCCATAAACGTGATAACATTGCTCCGCGTGTTCCTCTGAACAGTCCTTTTTTGAAAAGGACTTATCGAAGCTGTGGGGTGGGCTTAAGGGCGGGAGGGGGTTCGGCCGATATAATGCAAATTTCTGCAATACGTGTCCGCGCCGTCATCAGCAGTCCCCCACCTCTCCCGTGAACGTGAGCGCGCAGAGGAGAGAGACGGATAGGAGGAAAGGGAAACGGAGAGAGAGAGAGAGCAGTAAAAATCGCAATCATGGAGTCTTGGCAGCAAGAGCCTGCAGCGCGAGACCGAACACATCTGCAATTATTTTCATTCGTCGAATGAGAGAGACTGCATTTTAAAAAACACATAGCCATTTATAGAAGTAGCCTACTCTCAAATCAACGGAGACCCTCCGAGCCCAGCCTCTCACGGATGCTCCTACAGTATTGTTGGTTAGATCCTCATTTGCTTGCCGAAGATTCATCACTGGTACCCAGCAACGCAGTCTGTCCATCCTCTAGCGTTCACTCTGATGGGAGGTAAAAACAAATTTATTATTAATACACACTGTGCTGAATCGAAGAAAAGGCAGCTTGTCAATTTTTGCTATACATTTTTTTATGTTTTTTGCGATGTGAGCTTGGTTGCTTTGGCTCTTACCTTGCCTTTGAAAGTAGGAGGAGAGAAATCGCATAGGATTGTACTCATCACTTCCCAATGTTTAATTAATTATTTATTTTAATCATTTGGGAGTGAAATGTGGAAACCTGGCGTAACTGTTGACTCTAAATATTAAGACGCCACTGTGCTAACCTTCAAACAATTGTCAAAACCGTTTGCATTTGAACCTTTTTTCTTTTATTTAAAAAAAAAAAGATAAATAAAAAAAACTATCTCTTGCAACAGCAACATTTTGGGCGAACTGAGGGAGGGAGATAGAGACGTGGACAGTGCGAAAAATTACCAGAAGAAAATTGAGGAAAATGCTGCCCTCTCAAGAAGCCTCCAAGATTTACCATGACAATTACATGCGAAACTCCCGGGCCATTGGGGTACTGTGGGCGATATTCACCATATGTTTCGCAATCATTAACGTGGTGGTCTTTATTCAGCCCTACTGGATCGGGGACAGTATGAACACTCCGCACGCCGGGTACTTCGGCTTGTTCCATTACTGCGTGGGGAACGGCATCTCCAACCGGGAGCTCACTTGCCAGGGCACCTTTGCCGACTTCAGCTCCATCCCATCCAGCGCCTTCAAAGCGGCCTCCTTCTTCGTACTGCTGTCCATGGTCCTCATCTTGGGCTGCATCGCGTGCTTCGCCCTCTTCTTCTTCTGCAACACCGCCACTGTCTACAAGACATGCGCTTGGATGCAACTGCTCTGTGGTAAGAAATGTTAGCGTTAGGTTTACTACCAAGGATGCCTGAGACGCTAACATTTTAGAACGGCATTTTTTTATTTTCTTCTCCCTTTTTTAAATGGGTTTGTTCAACTATATACTCATTCGGTGTGTGTGCGTGTGTGTGTGTGTGTGTGTGCGCGCGCCCGTGCAGGGGTACCCCTTTTCGACCTGTCCAATTTGCGCAGGAGGAGCTTTCAGTCCTTAACATTCTGGTCTCTTGCAGTGTTGACCATATTTGCCAGAAAGGTATAGCCTACTTAATTTCAGTATAGTGAACTCCAACGTAACCCTTTCTTTTGTGGCGCAAAGGTATGCCTAGAGTCAGCATGGGGTGAAGTTATGTCCGTTCGATTTTGTTGTGTTGTGGATGTAACATCTGGGACTTTGGGATAGTGCGAATATTGTGCAAGCCCTCCTTCGCGTCATTGCACTTCTGAAGATGAGCAACAGAATCCGGAATGTTATAAGAAATTTATCACACACGGGATTCCTCTCGGGCGTTCTCTGCAACTGAAGGAATGATTATTTTATGTACAGAGAAACATTGATTAGGTTGAAGTCCAGTGAGGCGGACTGCACTTTGCTTTCTGTATTACGGCCAAATAATAGCATTTCTGTGACAGCAACGTTGAAACACTTACATGGTACCCCAGATCAAAGAGTTGTGCAAGACTGTGGAGCTCATTTAAATAAAATGTGGTCACGTTTGATGTATAATGGAACGAGCAGTAGCCTAATTAAGATGCGTCCGTGCGGTGATATATAGCCACGGCGCTGTTGACTAAATCTAAAGGCTAATACAGTCCAGCATGTAGACTGGGTTGAGCCTGGCGTAAGTTACCTTTGGCGCAAAGGCTTTTGGAAATGTTTGGCAAGGTGTCTTGTGTTCACAAATTTTAGAATAAAAAGCCAGCTTGTCTTCACATATTATATTAGCTTTTTTGGAGTGCCTGTTATAGGTTGATTTTACACCAAAGCAACAAACAACCTTGTATTGACGGACTGAAATTTAAAAGTGAAAATGAAATCGAGTGAGTGAATTTTAGACTATTAATGAATGAGCAAATAAGCAAATAAGTAGGCTAAATAAAACATAACGATTTTTTTGTTTTGTTTTGAACGTCGTTATGATCATACGCATTAACAGATTCATATCTATCCGTAATATTCAACTCTGTCTGTACCTTGAACTAATGTAGGCTACCCCACCAGTTCCTGTCCAGAATGTATGATTTACATCACCGATTCGCGAATGGTCGTAACACAACATCATTAACTTAATTAGACTTTTCAGTATATGGGAATTGTCATCACTCTGCCTAGGTATGTAAAACGACACGAATTGCTGTCGTATCGGGAATAATAAAACTCCACTGCTCTGACTACAGTCATGCACTCAAGTTAACAATATTAGGCTACGATTTTATATCAGCATGTCATTTTACCGAGGGATACCTCAAGCAAACCAATATCATCTTTAACACAATGTGAACGATGGTGGCTCTATAGAAGTAAATCTTGTCAGAATTGCCTATTCAAAATAATTCCCAAACGATCGAGCAACAATACGGTTGCGGTGATGTCGTGTTTTGTTTTAATTGTACACCGATATGCTATCATTTATTGTTTATGTTCTAATATTTTTTAAACGCCACCGTTCAATTACAAATCTGTAGGTCTGCACGATAATTGCAGTGTTGTAGAAAATGTCCACCTGTTGCTTAAAAAACATGGGTAGGATAACTTTGTGACCATAACCAGTACATTCGTCTTTATGTTGCTGCATGCATTTTTCACGACCAGTAGCGTAGCCAGGGGGTGGCATGATACACAATAATTTGATTAGTGTTACCCTTTTATGATATTTCCATACTCTTAATCTACTGCTGAACTATACGTTCGCCCAACCGCTCCCCCTCCCCGGTGACAAATCCGATCGCGCGTGTGTGTAGCCTACCTTAAACGCTTATAGTCTGTTGTATTTTCTCAAACCCCGTAATGAATTCCTGGCTACGCCACTGGCCACGACAGTCGAAGGTGCCAGGTGCAAAGAAATGAAGCGTAAATAATGATACATGTGCACTTGGAACAAAAGATTGGGGGCTTTCTCTGTTTCAAGAAAAGCAACAAAGTTGATCCACAACAGTAAACAGTGCTGTTTAATGGTGCGGTTTCTCTCTCCCCCAATCAGAGGGCAACTGAAAAACTACACAGCAGGAGGGGGAACATATTGTCCCGGCTCAGTGGTACCTGCACGCACACCGCTCGTCATATGCTCTTGATCGCATGCAAGCTCCTTGTGGATTTCTAATTACATAAGCCCCTAATTAATTAGACAAGTTGCAAATTAATTGGGCCTAAATACACATTAGCCACTGCTGTTCGTTCAGGTGAGATTTCTTCTTTAATGACTTGGGCTGTGAAGTTTTAGATAATTTTTTTACACCCAGCTGAAGCCCAAGCTGTACTCAGATATCAGGTCCCCAAAGCAGTTGATTTGCTTAATAGGATTAGTCACCTGCAAAAGACGTGCACGCAACATGCACACAAGTACACGTATGCATGCATGCAGATGCAGATGCACACACACACACACACACACACACACACACACACACACACACACACACAGGTAGGTCTTCATCACCAGCGTACAACATGCCCTGATAGAACAAGTCACATGAAATGCAGTCATCAGGGGAAATGAGACAATGCATCCAATTTGGGGGTCCTTTTTGTATTGTGGTAAGAATTATTATCCCGTTATTGTAAATTAGAATTTGTTCTCAATGAACCTGCCTGGTTAAAGATTGGTTAACAAATAATAATAATAATAATAAACACCCTCAGTGACCTTTAAGGAGTGGGTATTGATTTCAGGTATTAATGCGCACAGCGGGACAGAGGAGCAAACCCCCCACACTGCTCAGTAGGCACACATATCCCGGAATCTAATGTGACATCTAAGGTATTTCTTTTCATCAGAGTTTGTCGCACCCCATTAAGCAAGTCGGATAAGAAATAGCCTATCACTCTGTAGGGATATATGGTATCTGTGGGCACGGATACGGGAATGTTTACATCAAAGTGAGAGATTCATCTTCGAAAAGAAAGCACACTGCATTGTACTCAGCATTATCGATAATAAGAAACCACATTCTCTCGCTGACACATCCGAATGGCCATTGTTTAGTTTTTTCCCCACAATGAAATATTGAAAATACGGGTCTGTAAAAGGATATAGCCTAACGTGAATTATTATAATACTGAAATGCTGTTCGCGATTGATGCACGTGCCAGGGAAAGTATTTCTTAGTGATTCTTTCCTGATATTAAAGGATCGCTCACCTCTTAGATTAGACGAGCATCGCAAGAGAGTCTGTTATTGTGACCTGTTATTGAGGACCGATCACGCAGGGGTGTGAGTGTGGTGTGAAAAAACTGTAAACAAAAATCTCCTGTAGCATTTGTGTCTTGTAGAGGAGAAAGCGCGATGCCATTTCTTTCTCTTGTTTTTATGAATTATTTCACGGTGAATAATAAAGAAAGAGGCTGTACAATAACTAGCTACTTTTATGACTGTGCAGGAGGTGGAGACATGGCAGTGGTAGATACGCGTACTGTTGTATTGATAGTCTTTTCAGTCGGATATTGCTTTCCTGCAGGTACAGTAGACTCCGTTTTTATTCACACCCTTGGTAAAGATGCACAAAAGAGATCGTAATGAGGTAAGAAGTAATGAGCTTTATTTTATGCTCACAAAATGCAGAAAATTATATTCTTTAATAATAATCCATTGGCACGAACCACAATCGAACAAATTATAATTTTTTCCCCTGAAAAATCAAGAATCACAAATATTCACACCCCTGTTATCAGTACTTTGTGGTTCCTCCCTTGGCCATTATAACAGCAAATAGTTGCCTTCTGTAGTGTCTTGGTACATGCTGGAGTTCATGGTTCCATCTATTTTAATAGGGGCCCCAGGGCCTGTGGATGCGAAACAACCCCAAAGCATTAAAGATCCACCACCATGTTTCACCGTAGGCATGAGGTGCCTTTCAACATTACTTGCATTCTTTGGACGCCAAACATAATACTGATGTGCATGTCCAAAAAGCTAAATTTTTGTTTCATCTAACCACAAGACACGGTTCCAATTGTAGTTCAGATGTAGTTTAGCGAAATTCAAGATGTCTTTTTCAGTGAATTGTCTTCAAAAGAGGCTTCCTTCTTGCAACTCTGACATAAATGCCATTGTCATGTAGGCGTCGTCGAATGGTAGCTTTAGACAACCTTGTAACCCCAAGATTCCAGGTTGATTTGGAGATCTTGAACTGTGCCCCTTGGACTTATTTTTGCCTGTTAAACCATCTGTCTCGCTACACACACCTGGGGGTAGGATAGACTTGCGTCCTCTACCTGGCAGGTTAGCCACTGTTCCAGTGGCCTTAAACTTCCTAATAATTGACACAACAGTGGAAAGCGGTATCTTTAACTTTTTAGTGATTTTCTTGTAGCCATCTGACCTGATCTGTAGAGGTCAGTAACCTTTTGTCTGATGCTTTCAGGGAGTTCTTTGCTTTTCACCATGACAATGGCTGACCACAGTATTTCAAATGTGTGCTCCCTCCTTTTTATACCCTAGGGAAACAGGAAACCATTGTAGGCCACTGTATAGTTCCATAACCTTCCAATTAACTTCAAATAAGTTGCATATTTACGAAGATTTGTTTTTGTTGGATCAAATTTAAAATAATAGTTACGGGTATGAATAATTGTGATCCAGATGTTTTCTGGAAAAAAATATTATGAATAAAACATGTTTTGTATTAGTATTGTAGTATTTTTTAGCATAAAATATACTTCATTACTTCTATAGTTTATTTTATACAATCTCTTTTGTTCATCTTTATCAAGGGTGTGACTAAAAACGGAGTCTACCGTAGATCTCACAGCACTGAGGGTGCTGCAGCATGATTCATATAAAGATATTGAATGCTCATCTCCACTTATCAGATAATGACATATTGATACTTGATTTTCCAATTGTGAATTATGAAAAATAACAATAAATGACAAAGCAGAGCTAGTAAACGGGTGCAAGAACTTTGTCATTTATAACATCAAAAGCTTAATGAAAACATTTCATGAGCCCAAAATGATTACAGGCAAACACAGATGAAGCTGTCTAAAACCCTTATGCAAGCATGCAAGCATGCGAGTGCACTGGGGCCTGAACCAAAAGGCACTTGCTACCACAACGTTCATTCCAGAAGTTGGGGAGTTCTCCACTGGCTGCTCTAAGACCACGGGGATATAGGAATTTTGTGCGGACAGGTGTTGGGAATAGACTGAAGATGAAAAGCCATGCCGGTGCAGTTTTGGCACAAGCTGGGGCCTGAGAGGAGCGTGGAAGACGCATTGCAGTGGGGCTAAGCAGCCCGTGTCAGCGGCTGGGGGTTGAGTCCCCATCGAGATGTTGAAAACGCCCCCCGCAACCTCACATCTCTCCCCCTGCTGTAATTCTAGTGCGTTAATAAAGAGATCTGTGGTTATAATACACCTTATGACTCTCCTATGGTTTGTCAGGCCTTTCAGTCACGGGGATAAAATGAGAATTGGGAGGGCAACTAAAAATGAAAAAAGAGAACGGGGAAAACCTGAATAAATGTGGAGGACATGATTACTTTATCAGTGAATATATGAATGTATTATCAAAATGATTATCTTAATGTGTTGCATTAAAAGCAAATCGGTGTGAGAAATAGTGCTATTGTCAGGAGCATGACTCACTGGCATCGGTCTGCATTCCATCGGACGTCTCAATCAGTTAATTGAAACTTTATTACGGTTTTTCTCAATTGCTTGCACATGTTTCCTGAAGTGAACTAATTTTCTCAAAACTATAAACACGAAAGCTCATGCATTTTCAATGTTATAAACATGCAACTTATATGTAGAAGCCTGTTGTAGCAGATTGTTACTGTATGTACTAAAATATAAAAGGGATACACAAATGCAGGTTTAAAAAAACAGCTTTGTACTATACATTTCAGTGAATAGCATAGGGAAAAACAGAACATGAGAATACAGTAGATGAGAGTAAGGAAAGACAATTTACGTAATGAAACAAAAAATATTTGACTCATTGTCTTGTTCTCAACCGTCATCCACGTCACAGGCTTTGTTTGCCCTGGCCAGGCAGAGGGGACAACACCTATGGCCCTTTTTATCTGTGATAAAGCACGGAGTACCGATTGAACTATTTAGACAAGTAGTATTTACACCCGTGAGGACTGAATGTTGTCAATCGATAAATTGCTTAGCATTTCTAATGCCAGTGCTTTCCATGTGAACACAAGGGTTTTTATTCATGAAGATCATGCTTAACGGGAAGTAATTTTAGAAAGCAATTTTAGTGAAAACAGAAAGAATGTTTGTTATTGATGCGTATGCTTTACGTTTGGTTATTGTGCCCATGGTACCAGTTTTGTGTGTAAACAATTGAGAAAACCTGTAACACAGGCTATATGTATGCACTTTGCCAAAACGTAAAGGCGAATGTACATAAAATAGAAATGAGAACCACAAAGTAAAGCAAATAATTATTTAAAAATAAGTATTTTATGGGAGAGCCTACAAAGCTATATTTCAGTCTCCTCCCCACATTTATGTTATTATAGTAATGGGATAATGGATTTATTTTATGTAGCACTTTAGCAGCTCTATAGCTCAAACCCTCCTCTCCCCCAATTCAATATTGGACAGGTCTATAAAATACAGGTGGACCTGTTTTATTGTGGGCCCGAATGGTCTCCCTTTGTGAGAGTAAACCTTGTGTGTAATTAGAAAACGCAGCTCAGTCTTCCTCCCAACTTGTGGGAGCTGATGATGCAGGCACACCTTGTCCTCTCTCTGCAGCTAGGTATGCCTTTGTTGGCTGGTCTCAATGGTCAGGCTGTACTCGATCAGCTTGTACTGTCCAAGGTTTTCTCCTTTTTGTTTTTCCATCGATTGCCATGGTCAAGTAGCCTGCCACTGTACAATTCCTTTCTAAGGCCTAATTGCGCTCAAGGGTTGCTATGTTGTTCTTTATATGTGTCCTAATAGGCAAAATGATTTTCTATATTTGTGATAATTTGATTGACATGTCACTGTACAAGGGCTGCATGACATCAGTGGGGGTCCCTGCACTTGAAGGGACTCAGATTTTGGGGCATTGTTGTGGTGGGAATATTGTATGGGCTGCTACCTTTAGATAATTCTCTTTTTTAATTGATAATTGACACCATTTAGTAAGGAATTCTTGCCAAAGTCAACTTGACATGCATATGCTGCTTTTCCAGTGTAATTGGTGATATTTTTGAAGAAATCTGCTGTCAAGATAATGCACTTGTCTGAGTAACCACCTTAAGGCCTTTGAGACAACTTTTAATCAGTGTATCAACATATATCGTCCTTTTTATGGCACATTTGTTCATAAGGTAAAATTGCATAGTTTCCATGACATCAGGATGCACTTTGAAATAATACAATTTTCATATGGTTGCATTGCTGCGGCACATATTTGAGCAATAACGTAATTCATAGTATGTTCTGTTAGATTGTTTTATCACGGAAGTTCATTTTTACATGAAAGCTTGGATGTTTCTGGAGGTTCAACACAAACCAATGATGCAGGGAGCTGAATGAGTGTTACACAGAAATGAACTGAGCGCAGCAGAGGTTAGATTTCACCTTCAAGATCTCATCCCCTCCCCCCAAAAACCAATCAAGCCACGTGCTCATTTTAAAGTCCCAACGCCACCCTAAACAGAATTATTTTCTCCGTTGTTTTAGATTTGTTTCAGTGTTACTTTTTGGACGACTCTCTCTCAGGGAAATGAGGTAGGGTAAGGGGAAGGAGCTAGCGCCTGTGCGAGAGCCCTGACCTTTTCATTAACGCCTGCCACGCTTATTGAGTTTCTCGCTTCACTGCTGAAAAGGTCATGTTCGAGAGGCCTGAGTAGCTCGCCAGAGATTTTATGGCGTGTGGGTTGTGGGGCATTGCTCCCTGGCTGCAGAATGTTTAAACACAGAACCGAGAGTGGTATTGGGCCCAAGCCGTACTGAAACTCGGGACACGCACTAGTTTCAGCACAAAAACAGCGCACTGAGAGCGGTATTGGGTGCAGACTGCTCTGAAACTCTGGGCACAGACTTGTTTTGTCTGTGGGTCACTCTCTGGCTTTCAGGAGTTACTCTGACAGGTGACTGATGTATCACACTGCTTTTGGAAGCCACTCCCTGGCATTCATCCAAATTCATGTTCAAGATTACTGATGCCATACATCTTCTCTGGTGGGAGTTGATGAAATCATTGAAATGGAACCAGTCTAACAAATTGAATACTGTTTCAGATGTCAAGACATTACTTACAACTGCTTCCGGGCCCTTTTTTAATGCTTTTTCCCCTTTTTCTCCCCATTTGGAATACCCAATCGCATTGTAAGCTGCGCTCGCTGCAACCTCCACTGTCAATTCGGGAGAGCGCAGACGTGTTTGTGCTCTCCTCTGAAACATGTGATGTCAGACGCTGCTTCTTTTTACACCACAAGTTAAGCTTTTGTAGACATGAGTCGGAGGAAGACACTTCTTGCACACTTTCTACTGGCAGACTGTGCGTGCCCGATTGACCAGCGGGAGTTGCTGGTGCACGATGAGACACAGACCACCCCCCATCACCCATGGGTGATGCTACCGCCAATTATGCATGGGGCTTATGCACACACTAGAACAGCGCCTTAACAGGATGAGCCACCGAGCAGCCCCCCCCTCCTTGTCAGTCACTTATTGAGAGGTTCTGTATTGAACCTAACGGAAGGTTTATTTCAAGGACTGGAGTGACACATAAATAACAAGGCTAGCCAAATGTTGCAGCAAAAATGTTTCCAAAAAAGCAAAGACAAAATTATATTGTTGTATTGAAAGCCCTCTAGGAAGGAAGCCAGACATAGGTGGGTTAATGAGTACTGAGTCTCTTTTAGCCGGGAACAAAGGGTATTTTGCGGGGATGTGACTCAGGCCCTCAAAAACCCTGGAAGCGGTTGACCAGCTCAGCACAAACAGCTACTTCAAACACAGAGAGCAAGCCCTGAGGGGTTGGAAATGAAATGCAGGCATATCAGTGGTGCAGAAAGCTGGACTTCCTGCTTGGAGAAGCCTCTGTATGCATTATTGTACAAACCATATTGTATGCATTATATTGTACATATGTATGTGTGTATGCATGTATGTGTGTGTGTGTGTGTATATGTATGTATGTGTGTATTCATATTTGTATGTATGCATGCATGTGTGCGCTTATGTGTGTGTGTGTGTGTGTGTGTGTGTGTGTGTGTGTGTGTGTGTGTGTGTGTGTGTGTGTGTGTGTGTGTGTGTTTGTGCATGTATGTATGAATGATTATAAAATATCATTTATGTATTGTATTTCACACACATACATAATTTAATATAGTTGTACATTGTGATTACATTTCGCATGCAAATCTGATAGCAGTTTGTCAGGGAGGCTGGTCTCTGGGCCCAGAAAAGAAAACAGCTTCTTTGGATTAGATCAGCCGTGTCTTTGACCCAGGAAGCATCAGTAATCGAATCAGAGGAAGTACAAAGGAGCACGTGTCACATGCAGAAGAAAAAGAAATCAGGCAAATCTTGACAACAAACAAGGGGTTATTTTCGTTGCGCCAGATATAGCTGAACCTCAAACCTTTGCCTCGCTAGACGTGAGTAACACAGCTGCCACATCTGTGGGGAAAATTATACATGAGCCTACGCGGACGAAATGATCTCCAGTCAACCAAGCGAGATCAAGCCGGAAAACAGCCCCCACCCCCACACCCCCATCCCCTGCGATGCCCTCCCCATTAGGCCTACCCCTCACTCTCACTCTCTCCTGGTGCTTCCCTTTTTTTGCTGCAAAGCCTTTTTTGTTCTCTCCAGCAGACACTAACAACTTGAAATTGCACATTGCCCCTGTAATACAGGGCTCTGTAAATGAATGGCTGTCAAGTGTTGTGTTCTGCCCCTGCTCCAGGCACAGAGAGAGTCCCCGTCCCCCCCCCTCCTCCTCCTCCTCCCATCCTCCCCAGGTGATGACCTAACACCACAGACATTGCCTAGGGTTATTAATAATAACAAACAATATCACTGGAAGGGATGTCGTCGGAATACCGCTTAGATATCAAGAGCCAGGTGTAATGTTGTTTTTTTCCTTTGAAGAAATTGCCGCTCTAAAATGCAAATGACGAATCGATCATATGAATCTGAAACAAGAGTGCTGCGTCTTTCTTATTGTGAAAGTTAAAAGTCTAGCACAGCGTTGTATTTCTGTGCAAAAAACTGAAGCACAGTCACTTCTCTCCATTGAATTAGGCCAGGGGTCCCCAACGCTGGTCCAGGAGAGCTACAGGGCCGGCTAGTGTTTGTTTTCACCGAAAGATCTGCAACAAATTTAGACTGAAGAAACCTGGTTGCGATAGCTGTGTAAGCACCTGCTTTAATCGATCAATTAAGTGCTGAGTATCCCTGTGGCTCTCCAAGGTCTGTTCTTAATTTTTGCATGGAAATACAGAACTGTGCTAGAAGTTCCACGATCAGCAAGACGCAGCACTCTTCTTGCAGACTCGCGATCAATTCATCTTTCTTTTTTTTTTAAGGAAATTGCTGCTCTCAAATGTCCAGAACTTCCTGTCAAGCCTTGATTTTTTCAACCACGCAGTTCACACAAGGCTCAACAGAAGTAACCCCCAAAAAAAAAAATTCAGACGTGCGCTTCTTTTTTCCCCTCAGGAAAAAGAAAAAGTGGTGCGAGTCCAAGCCTTTCTTTTTTCTTTTTCATTTCAGTCTTTATAATTGTTTTTCAAAGACGGTGTAGGTGAGGCCGCATCGCTGGCAGAGCTGGGAGTCACGATTCAGCGGCGTTTCCGTCAGCAGTACCGCTGTGGCTGCCTCCTTGTCGGTATGTGTGGGGGAGGAAGACAGAGCCTCTATAGGCTGCAGCACAATAACCCAGTTCCTGCTGAGCTAGGGAAAACAAAACAAACACACAGGAAAAAAATGCATTCAAATCGAATTAAAGCAGTCAAACCACTCGATTCTTCTTCTGTAACAGGGCACTAATTTTGTTAAGGGAAATAAAAGAATCGGTGGTTGCATCATCCTTGGTTATGCGAGGTAGGAAATCTGACATGACTATCACTGGTATTTACCACTATTTATGATAATAGAAGTTCTTAATATGAACAGCCTAGGTAAGGGCTATCTGGAAAATCTAGCTATTCTGAATTTTGTATCGCTTTTGTGCCAATCCCTTTGTGCCAATCCGTCTCTTTCTATCTATCTTTATCACATCTCTCTTTCTCGCTCCCTCTCTCTCTTCATCTCGGGCTTACGCTCATATTCTCCTTCCTTTGTTCAGACTCCCAATTTCTACTTTCAGCGTGTACCTTGCATTTCTGAGAACTGATGTATTTCTATTTGAAATAAATGGCTTTCTTCTTGATATGCAAAGACATGAGCGCGACGGGAGGGGGAGGGGGGGCGGAGGAGAGAAAGAAAAAGGATACCGTTTCCTCATTTCACTTACTAATTTCTCTCCCTCCTACACAAATCTCTTACACAAGTCTCCAGGAGCTTCCCACACCAGCAGCATTTGTCACTAGAGCCACTCTTACACAGCAGTGTGTGTGTGTGTGAAATTTGGAGATTCCAAAAGGGAGCGGGAGGGGGAGAAGAACATAGCAAGAGCACTTTGTTATTGCCTTTATTATTTTGCAATTCATCTGGGAGCCTTTTTTCCCGCTGCAGGAGAATCTATATTTAGTGTTGTAGCAGGGTGGCAGGGGTGGCCACTATGCCAGCTGGTGAGTGGATAGAAAAAACAAACCAAAAAGCAGTGTTCCAGTTGGCCAGCAGCCAATTTATTACTCTGATGTGATTACAAAACAAAATGAAACAAAACACGAAACAAAGTTAAACCAAAAACTATATTCGAGGGAACAAACGAAAAGAGAGCACCTCTTCCTCCATGTCCCGAAAACTCTTCCTCAGGCTGTGCTTTTATAATGGCCTAACAAAGGCAATGGCTAACACCTGAGT
This sequence comes from Aldrovandia affinis, assembly GCA_029706075.1. NCBI lineage: Eukaryota > Metazoa > Chordata > Actinopteri > Notacanthiformes > Halosauridae > Aldrovandia > Aldrovandia affinis. The sequence continues at coordinate 2,438,403 of JAINUG010000075.1, read as the reverse complement.
TGATTGCTCATTAGCCTCAGGGGAGCCTGCCTGTAGGTGAGGCCGCTGCTGTCTAAGGTCCTGTAGTACTCACCAGGCTGTGGGAGGGAACAGGAGCACCTGACAGCAGCCAAAAGGGAGGCGTAGCCCTCTCTACTCCTCCCTCCACCCCTCCCAGTGTCACAAGAGTAGTATGATTTTGTGTGAGAACTACCACGTTCAGGAACATCTTGTTAAGTTAATATGATGAGAAAACAAAGTCTGTTCCAGAAACACTTTGTTTCCTTGGTCTTCCTCAGAAAACATCACATACAGCAGTTTCAAGCTGAAAAACATTTCAGTAACATTTTTACTTCTGGTGCGATAAGACAGAAAGTTTGTGTCAATTTGCCAGCATATACGCAACTCACAAAAAGAAAAAGCAATAGGTGATTGCAAAAATTGCAAGTGTTCAAGAGCCACCACCTGTTCGATTCAAAGTCAAATAAGAACTGCATTTTGGTGCTGTGGTCGAAAAGAAAGGTGCAGTGTGACGGATCTTACCTGAAACACCACCTCCTTGAGAGTTCTGCGGCCGTATGTACAAAGATTCAAAGAGTAGAAGTGCTGATCTAGGATCAGTTTAGCCTTTTAGCTCATAATGTATATGGTTAGGATATGGCCAGGGGAAATCTGATCCTAGATCAGCACTCCTACTCTTAGAATCTTTGTACATACGGGCCCTGGAGATCAGGTCTTAGGAGTGGATCTTCAGACTTTTCTTATTCCATTCTCCTCAGAGATTCCTACACAAAGATTTGAGTTTGTTAAAGGGGCTGCCTCTTTTCCAGACCAGTGCTCATTCAGACACTGGGGAACGGAAGGAGGGTAAATTCGAATGAGTCAACCAAAGAAATACAGACAACGAAGGCAGGTGGAAAAGGAAAAAACGTCAGGAAAGAATGAGAGAGAATGAATGAAAGAACAAAAGAAAAAGGGCACAGTTAAAAGTGAGGCCTGCCTGTCAGGTTTCCCCCTAATGCGGCGTTAATCTCCAATCAGTCGGAGATTGGTGGGGTTTTCATCACCACGGCGACGCTCTGGCTCCTGCTCATAATCCTCCCCCTGGAGGTTAAGCTCGCACCAATTATTTTCCACTCCATGCAAACCCATCATCTCTCACAGATCAACTGTGTGCCGGGAACACCTCCACAGGCGCTATGCTCTCCGCCACCGCACCACACCATAACGCAGCAAATGCCAAGACACATCAAAAGGGCTGCAGGTTAAAACATTCAAGGATGGCGGTTTCATTTGTTGGTCAAACGAAAGCGAACTCCAATGTGTGTTCACGTGTATTTGTGTGTGTGTGTGGGTATGTGTATTTGTACACGTGTGTGTGTGTGTTTGTTTGTTGTGTGTTTTGTGTGTGTGTATGTGTTTGTGTTTACGTGTGTGTGTGTGTGTGCGTGTGAGTGAGGGCTACAGTCGTGCAGTGGGACCAGTGGGAGTCCTCTCTGGTTTGGCCACACTGAGGGAGCAGTTTAATGGGATTGGATGAGGGCCCAGTGCTCTAGGCCCGGGTGGAGATAATAGTTTAATCAGCTCTGATGCCCAGCGATGCGAGAGGGACAGCTGCTCCACTCAGACATGCAGGGCAGCTTCCTGAGTGTGACTCTGACTCCGCCCTACGTACCTGACCTCACAGGGTTCACCTTAGGAGGCGCAACATAATGAAATTAAAATTTGACAAGCTCATCCTTACAAACAAAGTCATTTATGTCTGAACTATATACGTTAAATTATGCAGCATGAATCAAGAACGATGTACATCATTAACACTGTCATAAATGTAAGGTGAACGGGTGTGAGGTGTGTCCTGTTCGGTGACCGTGACCAGAGAGAGAGAGAGAGAACAGGTGGGAGGCAAAGGAGGTTTATTAAACAAAATAAACTCAAACAATAGTATTTTTCCTCCGGCAGGCTCCCAGGGGTTTTTCACTCATAGGTGGGGCAGCGTACCAAATCAAAGCAAAAAAACCCACCAATAATTATTACTCTAATAATTATTTGCCACACGGCTTTACTTAAAAAAAAAAGATTGGCTGTGCGCTTTGCAGTACGGCTCCCCCGCGTCTCTCCTGGTCGCCTACGTCGGCACTTTATTTTCCCGGGCCGATTCAGAAAATCGGCTGTCCGAGTTCCCTCGGTCAGGGCTGCTGCTGCTAGACGAATCTGGGGAGGACAGGAGAGGTTAGCATAGGAAACACCGACAGTAGCCAACTCGTTCGGAATCTGCTTTTTAAACAGCCGTCCGCTCACGGTAATCGCTTTCAGCCAGGGTTTGTCCAGCGAGACACAGCTGTCGCTCGTTTCCGCATTTAACCAGCTCGTTAGACGACATCATCCAGATACGCAGCTGCGTATGTGTGGTGGGGGCATAACCGCCGATCCATCAGTCTCTGGAAGGTTGCCGGGGCCCCATGCAACCCGAAAGGAAGGACATTGTAGTGGTACAGGCCATCTGGAGTGGAGAACGCTGTCTTCTTCCACGAGGAGGGGATCAGGGGGACCTGCCAGTGTCCCTTAGTCAGGTCCAGGGTCGAGATGAACCGGGCGCTTCCCAGTCGCTCGATCAGCTCATCCGCACAAACTCAGACACCGCATTCAAATTGCGAAAATCATTGCAAAACCTCCAGGAGCCGTCTGGTTTCAAAACCAGCACTATCGGGCTCGACCATGCGCTGGAGGATTCCCCAATCATGCCTGAGTCTAACATCTTTTTTACCTCGGCTCTGATTACATCACGTCAAGCGGTGGGCACCCGGTACAAATGGATGTGCACTTTGACCCCTGGTGCCGTCTCGATGTGGTGCTGGATCACAGTGGTGCAACCTGATTGGACAGAGAACACGTCCGTCTGCTGGAGCTGTTGAGGCATCAGCTCCTGGCTGTAATTCAGCAGGTCGCGTGCTGCTTCTTCAGGGGACCCTGGAATGACAGTGGAATACAGACAGTCCTGGCTCACCATTTTTTTAGCCGGTTGATGGGGTAGACCTGCTCCTTTTTCCGGCGATCCGGCTGACTGACCCGGTAGGTGACTGGTCCTACCTGCTCCATAATGTTGTATGGCCCCAGCCATGTTGCCAGGAATTTGCATTCCATGGTGGGGATCAAGACCATAACACGGTCACCGGGTTTGAAGGAGTGAGGTTGTGTGGGGCGGTTGTAGATCCGCTGCTGCGCTCGTTGGGCGGATAGCATATGTTCTTTGACAATGGGCATCACCGTTGCTATCCGGGTGTGCATCCCCACCACGTGCTCCACTACGGACCGCTGTTGGGACGGCTGCTCTTCCCACACCTCCCTGGCGATGTCCAGCAGTCCTCGGGGTCGGTGGGCATACATCAGTTAAAATGGTGAAAACCCGGTGGTGGACTGCGGCACCTCCCTGATGGCAAATAACACATATGGTAAGAGTTAATCCCAGTACTGCTTCTCCGTGTCGATTACCTTCCAGAGCATCCGTTTCAGGGTTTGGTTGAAACGCTCCACCAGCCCAATCCGTCTGGGGGTGGTAGACTGACGTCCGGATCTGGTGGATGCGGAGTAGACGGTGGAGGTCTCTCATGAGGCGGGACATGAAGGGGGTGCCTGGTCCGTGAAGATCTCTTTCGGCATGCCCACCCGGGTAAACATCTGGACCAGCTCCTGGGCGATTGCTTTCGACGTGAGGGTGCACAGGGGAACGCTTCTGGGTACCGCGTTGCAAAGTCCACCACCACCAGGATGTACCGATGGCCCCGACCCAAAGTTAGCAGAGGAACGACGAGATCCATCCCTATCCTCTTATAGGATAGCGCTGTGGTGGTCTTCTCGGCTCCCAGATGTGCCCCCAAGATGTGCACATGTGCTAGCTCCAGCAACACCGGAATGTACACCTGGGGCACCAGCAGCTGTGTGCGCTCTTCTCCTTGGTGGTCATCTATCTGGTAAAGCAGCCCGCTGCAAATGGTGAAGTATGGTTTCCCTGGGGTTTTGTCCATCAGGAAACGTCCATCCACCTCCTGGATCTGACTACGGACCCCGGCTAAGTTGGGGTCGTCCCACTGGGCTCTGCTATATTGGCCCTGTAACACAGGGGATGTAGACAGATTAAGGTTTGGGTCGACTATCGCACCTTCCCCATCTCCGTGAGCACTGTCATCATCCAGGGTCCACTGAGCCATGAAAGACTGGCAAGGACCGTTCCTGCGGGGAGTTGGTGGGGTTCCTGGTCTGGCTGCTCATAACCCGGGGGCCTAGGTGAATCGACAACTGGAGTGGGGGGGGCGGTAGAAGCGGCCCTCAGCTGGGTCCCATGCATCTTCCGGACGGCGGAGGCATATAAGCGATCCAGCCCTGGGCAGTTCTGGCCGACCAGTAGTGGCACCTGCAGGCTCTTCAATACTCCAGCCATCATGGTCCACATGTTTTTTTATCCAGACCCCTGGGACCGGCTGGGTATCCCCATGTACACAGGTAGGGCGAGGGGCCTTGCTGGGGTGCCTTGGGTTTGAACAAAGTCAGGGTGCATGAGTGTGACGGCGCTTCCTGGGTCCAGCAGTGCTGTGACGTCTCGGTGCCCCAGCTGGACCTGATGTGTGCGGGCCTGGGACGTGGGGATTTCCCTGGTTGCTTCCTGGGTCCATCGGCATTGGTTCATCCATGCCTGGACAATGCCACTCCACATGGCCGAGACCCCCACACCTCCAGAAGGAATCAGAAGGTCGATGGGAGCAATATTTTCCCTGGGTGGTTAGTTACTGTCCGAGACTGTAACACTCTGCTTCCTCACTATCGAGCAGTGCAGCGGATGTAGAGTCAGTAGAGGAAGTGGAGTTGGACACCGTCATCAGTGTTGGCCGGCAGGGGGAACAGTTCCCTGGGCTTTGGGTAGTCAGTGCAGGTGAGAGGTGATAGTAGAGAGGTGTGGGTTTGCTGTCTTTCAACATCACAGTTCATCACAATCTGGACAACCTTGTGCCTTCCGAAGGAAATCCATGCCCAACAGGCAGTGTTCTCCCATCATGGCAACCCAAACTGGATGACAGGTAGAATAGTCACCCAGCTGTATTGTCACTTCACAGCTGCCCAGCAAGGGGGCCATTTCTCCGGTCACAGTGATCAAGGGGTTCTGGGTAGACTGTGGCTATACATCTGAAGGGATGAGGTCAGGGTGAATGAGGGTAACAGTGGAGCCAGTGTCCAAGAGGGTACTCGTTAGTCGGCCTACAACCAGCGCCTGGACACGACAACAATCAGAGGGGAGTGGGCCAGGTGTCTTGAGGGGGTGTAGATTGGGAAGGTATAGGATACTGGATGACTGTTGTGTGTTTGGCATTAAGGGGAAAGGGGTGAACTGGCCAGGTGTACTCTACACCAAGCTGGGGGCATTTCCCACCAGCAGGAGAGTCAGGGACTGTTGATCTAATGGCAGGCTTGCAAGGGGTCGCATTCTGGCATTTGTCAAAGGTTGTTCTACCCACGACTTCCCCACTATACTAATCTGTGCTCCGCTATCCAGTAGCATCTGAACTTTAACCCCATCTAAATGACAGTTAAGCATACACCTACCACCGATCAACTGGGTGACACGCTTCCCGTTTGTGGTATTGTGCTGTTTGTGTGACTGAATAGCTGTTGGTGTTGCCTCCTTGGAACACAAGTTTACTGTGACCGGGGACTCTTTCTTCTGTATGGTCACTCCCCAGTGACCCCACCCGGTTTCCCGACGGGTTGTTCTTCATGAGGCAACCGGTAGCTCTGTGTCCCCCTTGGTCACATCGAAAACAGTGGGTGAAACTGTCTTTTGTGTCACACACTGCTGGCATTTCCCTTTAAATTCTGGTTTTGGTGCTGTTGGAGTGGCACATGCGTTTTCTTGAGCAACACTTCCTACTAGTGTGATAGCTTTCTCTAGACTCTTAGATAAAGCGAAGACGTGTGCTGTCAATTTGTGTATGGCAGTACGATTAGCTTGCACTTCTGCCTGCGTCTGAAGAGCATTGTGTTTATCCTCATCCTGCTGTGATGCATTAACGCTGACTGCTTTTGGTTTGTTTGTCTGACCTAGCTAATGTTGTCTCTCAACCTCCTCACTAACTGACCGTGTTATCATATCTAGGTTGAAGTCCTCAGTAATGCTTAGGTTTGAGATGTGCTGTTTTAAGTTTAGCCTGATATGAGCAAATGTATCATGCATCCCCTGATAGAGTGAATGCAGGAACACTCCCTGGACTAGTTTGCTGTCGTACTCAACACCTGTCCTACTTTGTTGGGAAGTGTTGTTTTAGTCCTATTAACCTGTACCTGAAGTCCCGTGGGCTTTCCCTATCATGCTGTGTTGCATTGCTTAGCTCCTGAAACAGTTCTGTTCTGCTTTTGTCCCTGAGGTGTGCCCTGAGAAAATGCTTCAGCTCAGCTATGGTCAGGCTATCTTTGGCAATGAGTATGTCTTTGAAGGTGCCAGGTTTAGTTATCTTAAGCACTGTTCTAATCATTTTGGCTTATGTTAACTTTTCTGCTAGCCCTTCATCAATTTGTTTGCACAGATTGTTGTAACTCAGATCAGAATCAGAATCTTAAATTTGACCACCATGGGTCTTAAATTCTCTACAAGGTAACCATGCTGCGACATCTGTCAATTTGACCAAACCAGATACCTGATCAGCATTGGTGTTGGTGCTGTTTTGACACTCCTTACTGGTGCTACTACTACTACTGGTTCTGTCTCTGTCACTAGCGTGGAGTCCTATTCATCAGCTATTAGCGGTGCTTGCAGTGCATCAATGAGGTCACGGCAGACTAGCAAACAGACCATCCCTTGGTCCTCGAGACTCCTCAATTGTTCACTTCTCAAAAAGTCAACAATGAAGTCACAGAGTTCCACATCTGATGCGCCATCATCTGGCAAACCTCCTTCGACCTTGTCCTGGAATGATGCTGCAATCTTGTAGATCACATCTGTTTTGGCAGTGTCGATCAGCAGATGAAGCTGTTGCTGGATGCCCCATCGCAGTTCTCGTAGAGTGGCCATGTCTGGATCCCTGAAGTCTGTCATTTAGCACATTGGCTCAGGAAGCTGGAAATCAGGATCCCGCAGTTCTGCGTTGATTAGCACCTGTCCACCAGGAGGCGTTAATCCCTGACTAGCTCCCAAATTTGTTGCCTCCCTAACCTGGTGGGTCAGGGCGGCTGTCAGAAATCCTGCGATATAAATAGAAGAGACACACGGTGAGCTGGTGTTAACATCTGAGCCGCAGGATTTATTTTGCTATTTTCCTTATGCATATAAAACACATTTTAAGTTTACACAACTCATGACCTCGACTTTGGTCATATTTTGATCATTACATTAGATTAGATTAGCAAGATATATAATACATAATATGTAGCAAGTGAGAGAAACAGGACAAAATTATAAAAAATAAAAAAGGCCCTGGAAACCTTGTTTGGATACATGGCATCATGGACTCCATTAAGTACCAGGAGATTTTAGATGAAAATCTGACTGCCTCTGTCAGGAGGCTAAAACTGCATCGTGGTTGGATCTTCCAGCAGGACAATGATCCAAAGCATACCTCCAAATCCACACAAAAATGGTTCACTGACCACAGAATCAAGCTTTTGCAATTGCCATCCTAGTCCCCTGACCTAAACCCCATTGAAAACCTGTGGGGTGAGCTGAAGAGGAGAGTCCACAAGCGAGGACCAAGGAGAGATTCTGGAGAGATTCTGTATGGAGGAATGGTCTCAGATCCTTTGCTATGTGTTCTCCCACCTCATCAAGTATTATAGGAGAAGACTTAGTGCTGTTATCTTAGCAAGGGGAGGTTGCACAAAGTACTAAATGCAGGGGTTCCAAGAATTGTGACACACATGTTTTTGAGAAGAAAAAAAAAGATTTTTTTTTCTTTTAATAATTTTACTTCAATTAGATCAAGCTGATGAACAACAAATGCATTTTTTAATAGGGCACTGTATATATACCGTATATATATATATATATATATATATATATATATATATATATATATATATATATATATATATGATTCACATCATTCATCTATTCAGTAGAGCTAATAGCATGCATGTCCTCCAAAATGCATGTAGCAAACTATCTCTCCTTTGCGCAGCCATTGTGTCAGTGTCTCACCAGAGTAGCTGTGATAACATCACTAATGGGCCATACAAATAGGGAACTTGGATCATTAATTTGATGTTACACAATGAACTCAATTAGTTTGTTTCATGAGCTTGCAGGTTGCTTCCTGTGTGGTCAAACCAGCAGAGATATTGCGACAGTATGTAAAGACCAAGCAAATGTAGTCTGTAACTTCCTCTGAAAAGTTTTCAGCTCTGCTTATAGCACTAAGACCGGAGAACATGGGAAATAGGGATCACTGTCTGCTGTTCCTTGGCTCCATAGTTTCCCCAATGCAAGGTAGTTTCTCCATAAAAAAATGAATAAATGCATTTGTTTTGTGCACAAGCTTTTCCCTTTCCCCGCTCTAGGTTTGTTGGGCATAAAAAATGATGGTCCATTCTCTCCCCCAAACCCCACAGCACTGTAACTCTGAGAGAAGCAGTAAGGTGAAACTGAGGAATGGAGAAAGGTGTTTTTCCATCTCGCTCCCGCACAGATGCAATTGGACGGAATCTCCCCCGTAGCGTACAACCACTCATCTCCCCCAGAGAGAGTGTCAGACAAATGCTCCCCGGCATTATTTCAGATACGCTCCCCTCACGTAAGACAGAGTGAGAAATAAAAGGGGAATGTTCACTCATAAAGATGGGATGGAGAGAGAAGGCAAAGAAAGAATATTTATGTGGGTGAGAGATCACGGCATCAAGAGGAAAAATGGCTGCACCGAGGTTAGATGACACGCTGGATGATACAGAAAGGTTTAATCGAATGGCCATCTGTTTGACATGTCCAGCTAGAGCACTAGTCCCTGGTGCGTTGATGCGTCCTGTGGTCAGGAATCAAATCCTGACCATGCCAGTGCTGACTGTGGCGGAGATACCTGTGGGGTGATGCACAATTGGACATAGCACCACCTAGGGAGGGAGAGTTTCAATTGGCATGGTTTCCCCCCGCCTGATTGCACTAAATCGACTCCTCTGGTCACCGATTCAGCTCGGCGAAATGCATGAAATCAGCCAACTGCTACCTTTACATTCTAAAGTCCACCAGGTAAGGAACCGCATCTACTGCACCGGAGAGCCACACAGCTGGCACAGAGGACTGCAATGTGCACAAGTGCCTTAACTAGATGGTGCATTCAGGAACCTTGTAAATGCTGGATGGGTTTAGGTTTTATTTTCAATGCAGAAACAAGTTCAATTGTTATTGCAAATATTGCATTAAAATATAAAAGTAAAATGCTTTTAAAAAAGAGGAAAGCGGCCTTTCAATTGGTTCACTAGCAGCTGGTGCTTTATTTCCTTGCTGTAGTTTGGGAATAACTTTGTACTGAAAACACGACTACCTGATATCAACAAATATTCTATATGGGAATTATGTTGTGTCCCCTTTAGGATGCATGATCCCAATATATGATTGAGAAATAATTCAGCCAATCACCAGGGGGCAACAGTGTAATTACACAACATAATATCTTATTCATGAATCTGACTCTTTAGCCCAGCTGGGGGAGTCAGGCACAAACGCCCTGATAGGTTCATTACAGCGACAGATAAAGCCATTAAAGGCGGAGTGCAACCACTTTGTCATGATGGCGGTTTGTTCAGTTTGCACTGTTTGTATTACACCATGGTGCACCAAAGTCGATTTTCCCAAAGTCAAGCTTGGGTAATCCATAGAAAAAAAAGACATACAGTATGTTTGGACCTTAATTTCTGTTTACCTTCAAAGTAACCCATGATTTTTGTCTTTGTTGTGTGGGCAACCATAAAAGCCAATAGTTCTCTCATTTGAACACCACAATGCATCTGTGCAGAAATACAAATCCCAGAATGCAGTTCTGCACAAGCGGTCACCTTTAGCCTTTATGTTCTTCGAATCCAGTCTTGTTCCTTATAGTCTCTGCAACCTTGTCAAAAGGGAATATTTATTTGCGTGAATCCTAGCCTGTGGTAATGACTGGGATGGGGCAAGCGCTGAAGATGTCTGCCGCTCTTCTCTTTCCCCACATCAAACACTATCAGCCCGGCTGCCATTTCCACTCAAGCCGTGCTGTCCCTGAGTGTCAGGATACAGTAACCGAGTGGACAACCTGACGCATGGTTTATTTGGATGTAAATGAGCTGCTATCGGCCGATGCTGAGATCGGCTAGGAATGCTAATGGAGAAAGTATCGACTTCGGAATGTAGATGAGGGGGCCCCCTCTGCTAAGCCAGGTAAATCTTTTTTTTGCAATACAAGCAGGGAGAAGGCTGGGAAAATGGGAGAGAAAATCAAATGATGGGAGGATGAAGATCGCTGCTGACGTCTATTTTTTGAAGTATCAGTGATATCAGTGAAGATGCACTGCTTTTGCAGATCGGAGCCTCCCCCGATCAGTCCCCTTTACTGGTCTCACTGGAGGCAGGTGGGAGGGGGGGTGGTCGTTCAGCAGAGCGGCCTATGACAGACTGAACATCTGCTTGCTCTTGTTCGTTTCAGTCGTCTGGACATTTGGCCGAGCCCCCGGTATCGATTGCCCCGGTGGGCCCTATGAGGGCTCATTTTCACATGCTTTACAACTGGACTGTGGTGCTCCGCTGAGTTAGAGGAGGAGAGGAATGAAATTATCACTGCACTGAGTGTAATGGCCAGAAATACTGTACAGTGCAGTACAATGATGACAGTGGGGCAAATCAATATGGAGATGAGCGAGTGATAATTTCTCGCAGTGAATTATTGTGCGCTCCGGCTAGTCCCCTTTAGTAGGGGGGGGTGGTAATCGCCAAGGTCAAAATTTGAAGACGCCCATTTGGGAATTTATTAACACTATCAATACAAGAATTTTGACACCAAAACGAACTCTGTATCTCAAAAATAACCCCCCACCCCTTGAAATGTAAAAAATAACACAAAAAAATGCGTTTTCAGGCTATTCCGCCATTTGTATGCCCTCACTAGTCTTGTTGTCTGCTAATACTAGTGTATAAAGACTTTCAATTCATTTGGAATACTTTGTTAACAATAATACAATGCTAGTTGTATGCCGTCAGACTTGTGTGACTTCTCTGAAATATAACTAAATTAGATGAGGATACTATGACCTATAATAGGAGAGTATTAATTACTTCAGGTCAAATACTTACTTGGAAAATTTTTGAAATTGTTCCAGAGGAGAGAGCCGGGGGCTCAGTGGGAGAGAGCCATCTTGTTTGCACTTGGCATGTGGTATGTCTTACAGTGTTAAGATTTTCCAAAAATGTTGCAATGTTAGGGTGTTGGAATATGTAGTTTTTGTGTAAATTCAGTCAGGAATAGGTACTACTACACAGTTTCAAATAGATGTTGCAATTTTACAACAGTAGGCCTCAGAGGTCCACCACACCATTGCATATAATGCAGATTTCGTTTTTTGGGCGAGGTGAGGGGTTATTTTCATGCTAGGTGCCCACTTCCTATGCAAAATATCTCCCAAATGACCCAATACATCACCACTGAAATGGGTGTAATCATATTCCAAAATGTGGGTTTTCATCCCCATTACCACCCACCCCTACCTTTACATGGGAACACATTCCCCCATTCTCATCTCTGCTGAGTAGAGAGTGTTGCTCTGTTGTGCATGGGAGTGCATTGGATCAAGAACCAGCCAGAGAGGCTTGAACTCCTGCTCCTTCATCAGCTCTTATCACTGATAAAGGCAAGCGCGATTGAGCTGTTTCCTGCAGACCCACTGTTGAGGCTGTGAGGTGTTTGTGAAAGAGCAGCCCATTTACAGTCCTTTATGAATCCTCTGCGCACCCTCTAGGTTAGTGTATGCTCCCTGTTGTTTGCGCAGCTTTGCCCACTCTCTTCCTTCCAAACTCTTTGTCCTCTCACTCTCGGCGGAGTATGTTCTCCTGTGGGGAATCCGTGCCTCTATTTGTCTCTCTGCTTTTACCCTTTCCTGTCAGGACACAAGCGGAATGTTCCTGGGGTGACCTTTCTAGGTTTGTTTTGCTGGGTTTACCCGCCCCATGCTCGCAGACCCCACTGATCGCGTCCCATTCGACCGAGACAGTGTGGGGTGCTGCTGCTGGGAGGAGCAAATTAAAATAGAGATCATACCTAGAGCTATCAAGCAGTAAACTACGATTGAATCATTGTCGTTGCCAAAGTGGGGAGAGAAAGGTTTTTTTTTTAAATGTTTCGTTGTTTATTGAAGTTTATCTGTCTTTTGCGGAAGGTGGCTTAAGATTCTGAAATACTGATCGAGTTCATTCCGCCATCTAGGGACAAGGGCAGAGAAGAGACGGGGCTGCGAGGAGTAGCTACTGGGTGTATGGAGAGACAAGACAACCAGCTGGCCAGAGGAGGTCAATCAGAGAGATCTGGATGGGGTGTAGGAAGTGGGAAGTGCCTATAGTGGCCTGGCATGCCAGCACCAATGACTTTAATTGAATTTGAGCTGCTTCCAGTGAAGAGCCATTGAATAGTAGTGAGGAGTGGAGTGACATGTGGCTTGATGACACAGGACGGTAGGCCAGCCAGCAAGATGTTGCAGCAGTCCAGGCATGCAATTACCAGGGCCTGTTGAGTGGTTGAGTGGTCTGAGGAAGGGGCGGATCCTCCTGATGTTGTGGAGGGAAAATGTGCAGGTCCGGGTGATTACAGCTGTGTACTCCAAGCAGCTCAGCAGGCTGTCCAGGGTCACATCTGGCAGTCCGGGATGGAGACACTGTGGAGCCGTCCATGGCGATGGAAGCATAGATCCTCGGACAGCTCTTTGCTGGGAAGAAGAGTTTTCCCAGGTTGAGCTTCAGATGATGGGTGGCCATCCAAGTTAAGATGTCTGCCAAACAAGCAGAGATATGTCCAGTAACATGAGCGTCAGATAGAGAAAAAGAAAGAATGAGTTGGACGTCATCTGCATGGCACTGGTAGGAAAGGCCATGAGAAGAGATGACCTTACCAAGGGACTAAGTATGGAGAGAGAAAAGGAGAGTGCCGAGAACTGATCACTGTGAACACTGTCAAGAGAGTGTGAGGAGGAGAAACAGACTCTCCAGACTAACATGCCAATACCATTAGTTGTCTATGGTTGTGCTGTAAAGCTTGGCTGGCCTACTCCTTACTGTAAGAGAACACCAGGTCCTATGGAGTGGGGAGTGGTCACTTTCCAGACAGTGATTTTAATGTAAATTAATGTAAAATTGTAGCAATGTATTCTACTTTTTTGCAACTTGTCCACTGGCAGGGAATTCCCTTCCCTCAGTTTCTCAACCTGGAGTAATTTCATACTCATATTTTCACTTCAATTTAGATCTAGCTTCCCATGGGCTGTTTGGAGATACTCTCGAATAGATGTCCTCTCCCTTTTACAGAATGATAGGAAAAGAGACCACCAGGCCCATGGTGCATGCTCTTTGTTTTTGTCTAATTAGTCCGTGTTTGGAGAACACAGTGCTGTTTTCTTGGAAGCGCTTTTCCTTTATCATTATTACTCTGCTCTGGGACACAAACATCTAAAAAGGCTTAGTTAGTATTCATTTATTGACTACCTTTTTGTGTTTTGCGTGAATAGGAGGGGTTGTCTCGGGGAGCATTAACAGTAAAAAATTGATATTCTAAGTATGAAACTGAAGGCTGTGGGTCCATTTTATATTTCACTACTGTTTTATTTGAGTCCATGTTATTAAGTGACCAGCTACTGAAATGTTTACTTCTCCACATTCCAGTCCAAAGAAAAGCCAGTGCACACAGTGAATGTCAATTCTCACCCCCTCCTGGCAGTAAGCCGTAATAACCCACTATAGATTTTTAATTATGGTTCATTTCTACAAAGAAGAGCAAATTACATTCTTACAGAAGTCAATTTCCATTCCAGGAAGGAGATAATTGGATTAGATTAAACAATAAACTGTCAAATTCTCAATCAAGAGAAAGAAATTAATATTGATTCTTGTGTTGCAGTGAATGCTTTCTGCAAACATAAAGATGTCTTTTAGTTAATTGAATCCTGCCCCATCAAACACAGCTTGCTATTTTTTGACTGCAAACAAAAAAATGTTCTTGCACTGTGCCCTCCCGCATGAAATACCACAGTATTGTGAAAAACATCATTTAAAAATTTTTTTATAATCATTGTTTTTAATGTGTTGGGGCAGCGGCATTGATGCTTCTTTTTTTCACACAACAAGATAAAACCAGGTCAATTTGAATGTTGAGAGTGAGCTCCAGGAGCGTAGCCGTGGTCCCACCCATTTGGAACTCAGGCCCATCCAATCAGGCGTGCTTAATTTATTCTATATCTTATGTATTGTCGGGGAGGTGCCTTTTGGTAATCCTGTGCAGGCAGACAGAATGGCGCTATCATTGGCGAGTTTACTGCTCTGTGAGTGAGGCCAGGGCACTTGGATATGTAGCTTTAGTTAGCCAGCGCCACACCCCACAACTTCTACCTATGAGCTGGACATTTTGGATTATGGAGAAAATAATTATGGCCCGCCAGATTAAAGCGGAGGTCAACATGGTATGATTGGCTTTGTCACTTGGTAGCAATACTCTTGAGCATATTATGTCTCCCCAAATATCAGCTGAACTAACATCTCTGTATAAACGAAACTGGCTTCCCCAGACCCTATTGATGTTTGATATCACAATGATTCTCAACATGAAAGGAGCATATCAATGGCGACCTTGAAAAGATACCTCGTGGTAGTAAGTGACCCAAAACAAAAATATAAAAAGGGAGTCTGAATCTGGCTTGCGCTGGACCTTCTCCCAAATCATAAATTATGGGCTAAGAAGGGATTGAGCCAACTCCCCCCTCCAAACACTTAAAGTGTGACGTGTTGGTGGCTCGAGGCAGATTTTGGTGGAATTCTACAAGTTTCCTTTCCTGTTCTCTTGGAAGAGCTCATTCCAGCTCACACCTCGGCTCCGTGTGTTTGCACTTTTGGAGAGAAACAAGATTGGTTTGGTATCATTTTCTACCCATTTCCTCTCTTTTGTGATTGTTTACATGTACATTTTTTGTCTAGGATTTAGTATTTGTTAAGGTAGTTGAACCTACGTCTGTAGATTGGACGTTGAATATTTTGTCTAACTGTTGTAACTTAATAAACCAGCAGTTAATTTTAATTGAATTGTGAGTTGTATATTTTGATGAAGGTTGATCTGCCTATCAACGACTTCGGTGATTTAATTGATAATTGGTATCCTGTGTAGTAAATATTCTATTAAATGAAATAAATATATTTTACATGTAGGATAAGTGAGGGGTTTTAACACGTAATGCCACTTGTGTTCAGTATAACAGAGTGCTGAACTTTAAACAAGGGCATTTGACTGTTTTTGACTGCATTTGATTTGCTACTGGATTCAGGGAATAGACCATTTTTATTCTAACTTCACTGTTCCGACATATTGGAGGTTCCACCAAGATATCCAAATAATGTTCAGCCCTTAAGGGCTTTAACATTCTTTTTTGTAAAAAAAATGTATGTTCTTATACATATACGTTAGAGGCCAGGTTCCCTGTAAAGATTTACCTAGGTTTATGGTACAGTATACGGGAGAGAAGCCAATAAACGGGTTCCAAACCTACTCCAGTTGTGAGGTTCGGGGACCATATCAATTGAATGTTTATTTCCATGTGAGTGATAATTGTTGGGTCTTTCCAGTTTGGAATTTACATCTTCCAGGTCGCCGCCAGATCAAAGCGGAGCTTGACGTGGTACGAGCAAGCTTATAAAGTGGTAGCAATAATTTTTCCTGAGAGTGGTGGGTTCACAATTGGCTAGATACTCACCTTGGTTGTCAAACGGAAATAAATGTTCCATATGTGAGAAGGCAGAACTAAACCCTACATATTGAAGGTTTCACCGAGATAGGATATTGAGCAAAACTGCAGTAAACTAAGTCAAAATACTACAATCTAACCAAATAACCGTTTAATGCTAGTTCTTCAACTTTAGTGTTCAGAACGTGTGTCTGTTTTAAGGGCAATTTAATTCCCACGGTCTAGGTACAAATAAGATGAGCCTAACGTGCACGCATTGTACCAAGCTAATACTGTAGGCATATTTCATTTGGAGCACTGTGTGATTTAGGTTGGTTATATTGGTTTAATTAAAATTCATATTGTTACAACCTGACATGTACTGTTCACAAAAGAATGAAATGGATGAGGTATCAGCCGTGTCGCATCACAAGGCACAGAAGAGAGTTGTTCTTTATGCCCTGCTTTTGAAAAACACAAAAGGGACTTCCTTGGGAGATACCCTGGCCTCGATGAACTATTCAACTGGGTGGGGGGACTCGACCAGACAGAATTTGGGACACTGCACTCTCTCGCTCGCTCATGGGACATATCTTGTGGCTCGATGTTTAAGGGGTTTGCCACTAATGCAATGGACTACTACCTCATGAAACACCCACATAATCATGGACCACACTGCAAGCGGTACTCGGGGAGAGGGGAGAGACCAGGGCAGTCTTCCTTTCTATCCCTGGGGTTCTGCTATGGAATTACTGATGGTGCTCCATTTCCAGGAGATGATATCTGACATGGTGAAGGCTGCAGATACAATCAGACCCCAGCTAACATTGGACTCCAAACCTCTGTGTGAGTATGGTCCAAACCCATGGGACAACTCCCAGGCAGGAGAAGAGGTAATCACACCCCGGGATGCGAGAGCTGTAATCATATACTGGACTCCAAATCTCTGTCTGAGTACAGTTGAAAGCCACGGGACAACACCCAGGAGAAAGAATGTTCTCTAGCAGAGCGACAACTGCCTGCCTTCACATAGGCAGAGAACACAGTTCTTCCCTCATTTTCTTCCCCTGCCGATTCCAGAGAGCTGCAAGCCATGGCCCAGACAGTCGGGGAGAGCTCTACAGGTCTGGCGACCTCACCCCCTGTGGAGGATATATTGTTAATAATTCCCCCGATTCCACTCATGCCAGAAGAGACTACAGGAAGGAGAGAGAGAGGCAGGAGCCCCTCACCATCGGCGGGTCCACTGTGGAGCGGGTCAGTGACTTCAGGTTCCTCGGTGTCCACATCACTGAGGACCTGTCCTGGTCCGCCCACACTGGCCACGTAGTCAAGAAGGCACAACAGCGCCTCTTCTACCTCAGGCGGCTGAAAAAGTTCGGAATGGGGCCCAAGATCCTGCGGGCCTTCTACAGAGGCACTACTGAGAGTATCCTGACCGGCAACATCACCGCGTGGTACGGAAACTGCTCAGGCCTCAACCGCAAGGCACTGCAGAGGGTGGTGCAGTCCGCTCAACACATCAGCGGAGGCACGCCCTCCCCTCCATCCAGGAACTGTACAGCAGCCGATGTGCCAGCAGAGCCCACAGCATCATCAAAGACCCCAGCCACCCCAACCACAGCGTATTCCAGCTGCTACCGTCAGGCAAACGGTACCGCAGTCTCCAGGCCAGGACCAGTAGGCTCAGAGACAGCTTCTTCCACCAAGCTGTCAGGCTACTGAACTCTGGCCACTAGCCTAGCTAGCCAAACTGCCATTTTGCACATCCAGGTGGACTGAGCACAGACACACCTGCACAGACTCAGCACGCGCAGGCTTACACTTGCACACGCCCGCGCACACACACACTCACTCACACTACTCACTCCCCGCACTGTGCCTTGTGACCCTAGTACCACTTGCTGCTACTTAAAATTATTTGTACCTTATATTTTATATTATTTATCTATTCTATTTCTATTTGTTTACAAGGTGTGCTATTTCTGTGTGTATTCTGTGTGTATTTTGATGCTGCGAAGTTGAGGGGCCTGGCCCAAGATTTTTACTCTGGGGTACGTAGTATCACAGATGTAACAATAAAGAAATCTGAATCTGAATCTGATCTGAATCTGAAGAGAGGGAGTTACTGGCTGCCGCTCCCCTCTCCACCATGACGGCTCTGTTGGAAAAAGGAAGGTCAAAGGAAATAGCTGGACCAGATACAACCAGGGACACAGGGTCAGATCCCATGGACACTAACCCCCTTGATACTTCCCTTGCTTATTATCTGGAGCAGTGGCACCTGGTTCAAAGAGAAGGAGGGCTTTTGAGGCAGCCCCGCTCCACTGCCAAACGGTCAAGGAAACCAACCCCCAACCATTTTATGACTTCTCAGTCCACCATTCCAACTCCAGCCTTATCTTGCCCTCTTAAGCAAGATAAACACCACCCAGCTGGAACACTAAGCTTGCGGCACCCTAATCTGCGCACTTTTTAATTCTACACACCTACCAGAGCACGTGTGCAAGCCATATCACGGCGCCTGAGGTGGTGGGACAACATTGGACTGAGTGCGTACAAGGGACTGCCGAAGCTTCTGCCCAGAGAGGGAGCCGAGGTCGACATCTAAAATGGACATCGGTACAGAATCCACGTGCGTAAGAAGCCAAGTGACACCTTGCCTTCTGATGCCCTCCCAGTGTGCTGACCTTCGCTTCCCCTCCGCTGCCAGAGAGACTGCCAGTAACCAAACTGGTGCTCTCAGAGGTAAAACAAGCCGCTTCCTCATCTCATTATCACCACCTGGAACATCAAACCACGTCCCTTAAAGTCCCTTTTCCTGAGTGCAGGCTCATTCCAGAACTGTTTGCCGATACCCGAAGACATGTCTTCTCTGTTAAATGTGTTACTCATGGACTGACAATTCTGTGGACTGGGACAGCAGTCCAGACAGTTCCCCTGAATGGACTGATACATGCAGTGCTATCCTTGATAGTTTTCCCCATCACATGTTGCAGTGAATGACAAGGCCAAACCTCCCAACCAACAGTACTCTCCTACAATCCTCAGAGCAACGCCCACAAACACAAAGTGCTACCAGACCCAAGTCCTGCCACTGGGAGCAGCCCTACTGATGACTGCTGATGAGCAGTCTGCCCCGACTGGACCCAGGCTACAGGAACTGAAGAGGTTACCGACAGGGAATGTGGTGCTTTCCACACAGTAGCTATGAAGTCTTAACTGTGGTCTTAACTTTGCCACTACTGGGTCGTCTGGGTATTTTTTATAGGAAAGAGAACCCCTGCACATTGTGCAAAATGTGGTAGGGAGACTGTTGGGAATGTATGGACACTGTTCGATTCAAATAACTGCAACGCTCACTGGGGAAAGTCACTGGAAGTCCAGGGAACTCTTAATTGCTTTGTGTCCACTTAAAATAATATGACACTGGAGAAAGAAGAGACTGTCTTATGATTCACAACGGCAGTGACACAGAGAAGTTTCAAGGGGAGATTCATAAGGTCTCAACGTCTTATCAATTAAGGTACGTAAGGTAGTAAGGTTAATGATGTCCTGCTGGACATTGGTTTAAATGTTTGCTGTTACTGTATGTTTGTTTGTTTTCCTATGTCTTTCCTGTTGTGCTGTAAATTGTTCCCTACTGTGCTAATGTTTTACTTTTTTTTTTCCAAAATGCATTTTTCCTGATGGTGTGGAGGATGAATGATCAATTGTGGTGGTAATTAATCCTTCACAAGGGAAGGAACGTTGGGGAGGTGCCTTTTGGTCATCCTGTGCAGGCAGACAGAGTGGGGCCATCATTGGTTTACTGCTCTGTGAGTGAGGCCAGGGCACTTGGATATGTAGCTTTAGTTAACCAGCGCTACACACGACAACTTCTACCTATGAGCTGGAAATTATGGATCATGGGGAAATAATTATGGCCCGCCAGATTAAAGCGGAGGTCAACATGGTATGATTGGCTTTGTCACTTGGTAGCAATGCTCTTGAGCATATTATGCCTCCCCAAATATCAGCTCAGCCAACATCTCTGTATAAACGAAACTGGCTTCCCCAGACCCTATTGATGTTTGATATCACCACAATTCACAACATGAGAGGAGCATATCAATGGCAACCTTGAAAAGATACCTCGTGGTAGTAAGTGACCCAAAACAAAAATATAAAAAGGGGGTCTGAACCTGGCTTGCGCTGGACCGTCTCCCGAATTGTAAATTATCGGCTAACAAGGGAGTGAGCCAACCCTCCAAACACTTAAAGTGTGACCTCTTGGTGGCTCAAGGCAGATTTTGGTGTCATTCTACAAGTTTCCTTTCCTGTTCTATTGGAAGATCTGGTTCCAGCTCACATCTCGGCTGTGTGTGCTTGCATTTTTGGAGAGAGACAAGCATGCTTTGGTATCATTTTCTTCCATTTCATCTCTTTTGTGATTGTTACATGTCAATTTTATGTATAGGATTTAGTATTTGTTAAGGTAGTTGAACCTATGTCTGTAGATTTGACGTTGAATATTTTGTCGAACTGTTGTAACTTAATAAACCAGCTGTTAATTTTAATTGAATTGTGAGTTGTATATTTTGATGAAGGTTGATCCACCAGATTGCTCTGCCTATCAACAAATTCTGTGATTTAATTAATAATTGGTATCCTGTGTAGTAATTATTTTATTAAATGAAATAAATATTTCTGAAATAATACCGGACAGCGACACCTCACCGATGATAGCATCGATGCGCTCCTCCGTTTGAGAGAGCTTATCTGGTGTTCCTTTGCCTCCTTCAGTGGCTTACATTTTTTGCCTGCATGTGGTTATTCGTTTTTTAGTTTCTAGTTTCATATCAAACCATTTAAGTTTGACTTCTTGTACATTTCGTTCAACAGATGAAACGCTATTAACTTGTCTTGTGACTTCTTGCCCAATTTGGACCTTTTGTGGAGCAGAAACCCCCCTGCTTCTGCTACTGAATAATACATTTTTGTTCTGTTGAACAGTATCCAGTATTAGCTCTACCTCTGCGTCTGAGAAATTCTTCTTCTTCTGCCTCTTTGACTCCATTTCTCACCTGAGGTCATCTTTGTGGATTTCCTGCTTTGCCATATATAGTATTTCCATTATGTTAATTAAGGGACCGTGAACGCGCTTCCACTTTACGACTGTTTGGGATTTATCAACATACGCACGGGATACGATTGAAACGATGTGCCTCCGAACGTTTGACAAATGCGGCGGAAGGTGTTCATTCATTACTTATTAATATAATTTTACGGGGAAACTTACGTGCATATTTACAAAATTATTGATAAATGAGGCCCAATATGTGAAGTTGTAAACTGTTGTTTTTATTTTTACGCATGGGTAGTTAAATAAAAGTGTGATGGACCTGACATGAAAAAGGTTTTGTCATTTATGTTCAAAGCCCAGTTTTCACATTGTTGGCTAGCATGTTAGCTAAATCTATCAGGACAAAAAGTGATAGCCAAATTAAGCACCCCCGCATTCAAGATATTCATCCTGTTAACGTACCCATACTAATCCAAATTGATATTAATTCAAATTAAGGTGAAAATGAAGGAGTTACATCTCAGCATTAGTGCCCGTTTATTTGTTGGAATGCTATGCGTGCATGCAGGTCTAATGTTAAAATAAAGGGCATCAGTAAAGTTTTGTTTGTTTGCTTTTCTGCACAGCCTCTGTGAAACTTCGCTTTAGACGTGCCTTTCACAACGCGTGCTGTGAAGGCTTGGGCCTCTGTGCTTAAAAGCATGAAACATTAGGCTTGAATTGACTCAAGTATTTTATGGCACCATGGCCTAAGGGAGAGTCATATGAATCATTCTATTCAGTTCTAAAGCTACAGCGTAACCAAACACTGGTACCATGGGGGCCACGCTGCACCATAATACGGCAACAGAAATTTGGCACAGTGTTGATGAAGCAAATCAGGGGAATTGTAGCCCGGCTAGCAGAATGACAGCCGTGTTGACGACAGAGCACCATGCCATACCACCCGCAGTCGCAGTAGGTGTGGCTACCTGCCCCGGTGAACTGTTTTGCTCCTGGTATGTTTTCTGATACCTTAATAATTTATTTCAATTGTCAATCAAATGGAAGAAAGAAGTCTGTTTCTTCTGCAGTCTTAGACTTGTCCAATTACAGTCAATGCTGAATGAAGTGTTGCGTAACAGGTACATTTCATTATTCTAGTCTTTGTCCGTCCAGATCCCTGTGGAATCATTGTCTTCATTTTCATATGTTCTCTCCCTCTCAAATACCGTGCCAAGCACCCTGAAATGCAAATGCAACAGTAAACAAGCGGTCCACATTGGTGAAATATTGCAGAGCGAGATTCATTCACTGGAGACAGATTGAGGCTGTGTTGCTGAGGTGATGAGAGCTCTCTCATCACACCATGATTCATTTGTGGATTAGTAGTAAACAACCAGAACCTGCACTTATCTGGGCTCTCTCCTTCATCTGGTCTTTTCAGCTCTGCACTCTTCACTCTAACTACTGTTAACTTAGAAAAACATCTCTCTCTCTCTCTCTCTCCATCATTCTAGCATACACTCACATGTGCTGTGTGTGCAAAGCATCTTTTATCACAGAGAGTAAAGCCCCCAGCAGTGTAATAGCAGCATATTTTTTCATTTTTATCCCTGTTTCCCTGTGTGTGTGTGTGTGCGTGTGTGTAGGTGTGTGTGTGTGTGTGTGTGCATGCATCAGTAAACGCAGTTTTAGCAGGGCTTTAGAGGAATTGTGGCAACACTGCTGCTGTAAAGCACTGGGCCCGCCTCGCTCCTTCATCCCTGAGCAATGCACACATTCAAATTATTACGGTCAATAAATAATTCCATAAACCATTCGAGCCGTTACAAAAATAATCCCCTCATTGAATAGTAAGTAATCATGACCATTTGCACCGTTTTCCAAGGGACTGGGGGGGAAGGAAAGCAGTCGTTCCGTTTCTTGAATGTATTTGTTCATTACAATGAATTATACCAACGCGGTTCCTTACATTTTACAGCAAGCAGCAGCAAACATCGTTTCGCAGGCTACATGTTAGTCAGGGAGCTTGAGCCGCTTAAAAAGTAAAGGGTAGATCAAGGAGAGAGACGTCGATATAACAAGCATATTAGTGTCAATTAGAGAGAGTGCATGCTTGTGGATGCCAGTTCCAAACTTAAATCTGCAGTATGAGTGTTGAGCATAGACGGGGGCCTCAGCACCCCTCTCTCTCCATCCCGAAACACCCACTGTACCTGGAACCGCGCGCTGCTCAGGGCAGCTCTCCTCATTGGACATTATACTAGACGTGTGATGTTGCGTGCGTTGTACGACACCCTCACTGCACCCTCCAGACTGCCGATGATGCCGTCGGACCGGAGGCGGCTCCGAACGGTCGCTGCAAATCGACGCGGGGAAGCGGGATTTGCACCGAAGAAAGAAATGTGTCGGAACAGCAGACACATCCACCGTGCACAAAGCGCACATCTATGCACACAGAGGTAGAGTGTGTGCCTACTTCTATACCTGTTTACCATCTTTTGGTGATAAGGGACCCACGTACAGAGGCGACAGGGTTCCTCCGAAAATGTTCCCTTCCGTTTTCTTATAATAGCAGTTCAGAACCTCCTCGGTTCCAGTTGTGGGGGAGGGGGGAGTGTTCGCTCTGAAGTAAGTAACTCTCTCTGAAGCATAATTCTCAGGCGTCAGGGGACTGCAATGTTTTACATATATTGGAAATAATACTGTATCAAAGGATAGATTTTGAATGGAGCACCCTTGTAAGATTTCTGCGCCTGTCATGTGGACTGATGTGGAA
This sequence comes from Aldrovandia affinis, assembly GCA_029706075.1. NCBI lineage: Eukaryota > Metazoa > Chordata > Actinopteri > Notacanthiformes > Halosauridae > Aldrovandia > Aldrovandia affinis. The sequence goes on along the minus strand of JAINUG010000075.1, from coordinate 2,414,686 downwards.
CCCGTGCTCAATCAAACACCACTGTATTATAAAACTAAACAAATTTGTGCATAGTATGTGCTTATATAACCCCCCGTGGGCGCTTTGAAAGTCCCAATTAATCCTCTTCATCACACAGCTGCTGCTGCACGACTGCACGTTGTCAGCAGTTGATGATTCTTATTGGTATCTGATAGCCTGACTTTGCGCTCAAGGGGCTTGCTGTTACTTCAGTTTTATTATTCACACTGTTTGGATGAGGAATGCGGGAATGCAAGCAGGCGAATGGGGACAAGTCACGCGTACAGCCCCCGACACTGCACATGCACGTGTTTATCCATTTATCACACCGCTGGGGTGTCACGCAGCAATTAAAAGCCCGCGGCCGCATCGCATACGGTACAGTCGGTCAGAGACTGACTGACACCAAACGCAAATCGCGAGCTGGGTTACCCCCGTCTCGGGGAAGGGGGGACCTGCAGTGCAAGCTTTTCAATTAGGATTGAATTAATAAGGGGGGGGGGACAAGCCGTTTGACCGTGTCTTCAAAGAACGTGATTAAGCCCTTGGGTGCCACAGGCATTTTCCCAGCCTCGGAGTTAAGCACTCTGGCTCTGTTAACCCCCGGCTCCATGTCGGGGCAGGATCAGCCTGAGGGAGCAGGAAAAAAGGCCATGCTTAAAAGGGAAACAACATGGCCGCCGCCACCTCCTGGGCCCTGCTGGTTGCCATGGTTTCCCCTCTCTCTCTCTCTCTCTCTCCCTCTCTCCCTCTCTCTCTCTCTCTCTCTCTCTCTCTCTCTCCCACTCTCACTCTCTCTCCACTCTCCCACTCTCTCTCTCTCTCTCTCTCTCCCACTCTCCCTCTCTCTCTCTCTCTCTCTCACTCTCTCTCTCTCCCACTCTCCCACTCTCACTCTCACTCTCTCTCTCTCTCTCCCACTCTCCCACTCTCTCTCTCTCACTCTCTCTCTCTCTCCCACTCTCCCACTCTCACTCTCACTCTCTCTCTCTCTCTCCCACTCTCCCACTCTCACTCTCTCTCTCACTCTCTCTCTCTCTCTCCCACTCTCACTCTCTCTCACTCTCTATCTCTCTCTCCCACTCTCACTCTCCCACTCTCTCTCTCACTCTCTCTCTCTCTCTCTCTCTCTCTCTCTCTCTCTCTCTCTCTCCCTCTCTCTCTCTCCCTCTCTGCTCACATCAGCTGCACCAGTGAGCAGCTTCTTTTTTGGATCATCGTTTGTGTTGGGGTTTTTTCTCTCCTTTTCATTCCCTCAGTCTCTCTGGTTATTGCGCACGCCACCCCACCCCCCCCCCCTCGAGTTCCCATCTTCCACATCTTCTCACACACACACTAAACAGAGAACTTTTAGCTGGAATGTGTGTGTGTGTGTGTGTGTGTGTGTGTGTGTGTGTGTGTGTGTGTGTGTGTGTGTGTGTGTGTGTGTGTGTGTGTGTGTGTGTGTGTGTGTGTGTGAACGGTGACCGTGCTTACTGTAAGAATAGCATCTATTCTGCGCGTATGGGTGCGCATTTGAAATCTTATAAAAAGTGCATGAGGCAGAGGCATGTTGGGTCAGTGGGCAGTGTGTGCAGACGCAGTGGAAACACTGAAACAGTGTGTGTTAGTGGTGTAGGTGTGGGAGTGTAGCACACTTCTCTCCTGTGTGTCTCTGTGTGTCATTCTTCATTGGAGCCCCAGGCTGGGTTATGAGACCACATGAGCCTCCCTCCCACTGTGTCACTCACCGCAGTGATATGAGCAGTTCACGCACATGCACACACACTCACATACACATGCACATACACAGACTCATTCACTCCCTAGTCTCTCTGTTTTTACATACCTCTGCAGTGATGCATACTACCTTTGCATACATGAGCAACCCCCCACCGTACGCAGACACACACACACACACACACACACGCACACATACACACACATGCATTCACACACACATGCACTCTTGATCCTTCAGTCCCTGTGCTCAGTCTGGTGAACCCCTGCCCATATGTAGCAACTCCTCTGCTCTCTACTTACACTTCATTGATCCAGACATGGACTGACATGCCAGACACACAGGGGATACAGGAATAGTTTTCCTAGGGAGTAGGTTGGCTGCCGTTTGCCTACACTAAATTAGCCGAGGACAGAAGTGTTTTTCTTTTGCCTGAGATATGATTTGTGCTGTGGCTGTGAAGTAAATACTTTTTTTTCATCAAACTTTTTCTTCTCCCTGTCTTTCCGTCCGCCTCCCTGTATCACTCTTCTGTCTCTTTGTCTTTCGCTCTTTCTTTTTCTGTTTCTCTTGCTCTCCTTCTCAATCTCTCCGTGAGTCTATCTGCCCGACAATGTGTGTGTACAATGTATTTACACTGTACCTACCGCTGTGGTTCAGTTCATGGTTACCAGCGTAACCAGCTCATGGTGTTTGTGCCCGTTCTACCTTCCCGAACTCGCATCCTTTCACATCTTACTCACACCCACCACACTCCACTTCCATGCTACTGTCTTCCAGAGCCAACAACTGAGTGTTCACCCATGGTTCCCTTTGCAATGATTAAGGGCTGATAGATAACTAGGTGCAGCTTCATTTTCAGAAAATGCAGCAAAGTGTAAATGAATGAAAACCTCAAACGTGTGATAAAAAAAGTATAAAACTCACTCAGCTGAATTTAGTGCTTAGAGATTTGTGTTTTGCAAAAGAAAGCCTCGTGTTTGCCAGAACCAAGAACCAAAAAAAACCACATGTGGTTCTGCAAGAGCGTGTAGTGTTCTGCTCCTCATGGTTCTTATTTTTTAATATCGTCGATCACAATTTCACAAACAGCAATTTCAAATACCTTTCAGGATAGAGGTGTTAATCCTTTATCATTATGATAACAATATGAATATTAAAACGTGTTTTACAATTTTCCTGATAATAATTAACGGTACTATAATTAAATTGACTATTATTATTATTATTATTAATAATCTATATTTTCCCATCCAAAAAGGCTTTGTCAGATTTCATTCACAGAACACCATCCACCTCAAATAGAGCAATAGCCTAGGTCTGCGAGGGTTTCGTCGTTTCATGGGTGGCGCAGGATAGGAGAGCGGATGCACTTCAAAATGTAAAGGGAGTTTTAGCTTCTTTGCTAAGAACATGATAGCTTTGATGGAGAGAGCGCTTCTCGTTTCAGAGGCATAGATCAAAACTACTGAATCGATACCAAAACAAAGCCAAAAAAAAGCAATCAAATAGACTACCACAATATGTAATGTATCAAAGTGTTATCCAGCTTCACTCAGTCCTCTACCTAGGCCTTATCCCATATCCAGAGCGGCCTCCATTTTTTAAATACCTTTTGGTCGCACACTCCTTTTGGATTTGTCGGAAGTCGAAAACCTGCAGGTGTGGCACGTCTCCAGGGAAACACCCAGAGGTTTTTTTAAATAGATATGAGACTTAGCCTTTCCATCCTTCAGCAGTCGATTCTCTGGGGACTCCAGGAGCCTGATGCTGTCTGTTGGCAGTCAGCATAGAAATGCCTCTTGCTTCACAATAAGCACCCCTGTGTATTGACAAAATATGACATGACGATTCATTCAACAAGCCTTTATAAGCATGTGCTAGTTCCATGCAGTTTGATACCAGTATGGTTGGTCTGTATTCAGACCATCCCTCTATTGCAGAAACTCTACTGGCTGTACTGTAACTGCGCAGAAATTGTAAACAGACTAAAAAGAAAAAACCCGATATCCTCATGAATATTAATGAAAAGGATTTAGATGTTGCCTGTGGAGCGAACCATAACATGTAGTCCTGAACTTGTTTTGCATTCTCTTGCTGATAAATATTCATGAGTAAAAAAATTGTATTGGAGTATATTAGAGAACTGAAGACTTGGAGTCCCCATATTTCAACAGCAAAGATTCCGTGCTTAAATGGCAAGGTGAAGAGGAACATGTCAATGTGTCAACTAGAAAGCTTTGCAGCACATTAATTATCCCCTGGCAACAGATGTGTGTATAAGAAAATGATGTAAAAATTCAGTAAATAAATTAAATACATAAATATGCTGTTGAAGGGCTATTCGGTGGCGTATGCAGCTGAAACACTGGTTCTCGTGCAGTGATTTGCCCCATGGTCCGGAATCTAATCCTAACCATTCCAGTGGCCTGCAGTGGGTTAAAAGAAGCAGCAGATGGCTGCACACGCTTCGGACATACATGCATGCATGCTTACGTACGTACATGCAAACGTGAACTCATGCATGCATACATCCAGGTGCTCAGTTCCTTTTAACGGCAGTCCCATGTGAGTTGATTAATTCAATCCCTATTTAATTTTGAGCAAAGACGCAAGATCCCACCCCACAGGACAGCCAGGGCAGGCTTGAGATTGTGAATCATTGATAAAGCCATTTGTTCCTCTCCCACTCCCCTGCTCCACACAGCTGCCTCGTCAACCTATAATTAATACCCCCTGAATTACCCCCCTCGAGGGCAGTGGAGCTCCCTCTGTGAAAAAGTTATCAATATTTCACCTTGTTAATATTTAATGCATGTGCAACAAACCCTAAGCAGATGGCCATCTCATGGCACGATGAAATCAAACGCTTTCCCTGGGTTTAACAGCGCTTCCAGAAACCAGCCCTCCGGTGGCCCCCGTTAGCACACCGCATGAGCTGCCACTCATTCGCTTATTGTTATTCCATTAGTGCCCTGCTTGGATCACAGACACCGCCCTGGCGGGGAACGAACGCACATCTCTAAGGTTTCCGGTTAATTGTATTGTGTTTGTGTCGCAGAGAAGAGCCCAGTGAATCATTTCTTGATCAGACTTTCAGGGACCTGAATAAATTAAGCCCCTTTGTCTGCTTGTTGTTTGTTGTAGAGCCATAGTATTGATGTGTTTGTGCTGAAAAGGTTTAGTATAGGCTGAGTGTAAGCCAGGAAAAAAGGGAAAGAAACACTCTCCAAAATGAACCAAACAAAGAAATCCGGGCCCTTATGCTGCACTGAATGCTACCGACTGTTAGCATTAATTTGGGGTGTGTGTTTTTATTCGATCTTTTTGCAAGGTTTAACTTACGAGTATTTTCTACAATGACAAGCATAGCATCATTTTTGCCTATCCTTCTTTCTTCTTTAATCTAAGGGGTAAACTATGCTATCACACTCAAAGCACTTATGTGTCCTCTTCTGAAATCTTCCACAATCCCAATATGACACAAATCATTTTCTAGTCAAAGAAAATAGTTCTCTTCATCAAGATAAGAATTTATTTTTTAAATAATGAAAACCAGGAATGTATGAATAGATTAATTAATAATCTTGTTTTCATGAAAATTTGCCGTCATGCCACATTAATTGGAATAACTCCATGACCCTGGACAACACGTTCTAGTTTCTGGTAAGATTTCTGGTGGTGTATCGAGTGAGGGAACATTTTAAATTATTTAAACATGAATAAATTATTCCTTTACATTTTTTGTTTAACCGTGTATTTATTTGATACATTTAAACAAAAAAAATCTGCTTGAAATCCCACAAGTGAGACACTTTTGAAATTAAATAAACAAGCCGTTTTGGGGTTATTTCGTTTTGAGGTCGAAAACGAGAAAACGAATTATCCGAAGGTACACGAGAGAGGGCTCTTGGATTAAATTGTTATTTTACGCAAAATAAGCCTTTTTCTTCATTTTTGCATCACTCCAGGTGACATGCGTCTTCATTTAACTGGCTTGCAAAGTAATTTGATTCAGCTCCATGCACATTCTGTGGATATGGCGAGCCTTGTGAATTTAACTCCATCCAACATGAGGCACAGTTATATCGAACATCACTTACTGTTGAACACTACATTGCGAAAACAGCTCATGCGGCAGTTTTTTTATTGGTCTAGTCAAGCTATCTTTGGATATGGAGAATATTATTATCTTTGGAAGCCCTGTTTTAATCAGACTGCTGCAAAGTCTCAATAAGACTAGCATTTCTTGGATCCACTTCTTGCATCTCATGGCGAAAAGCTTGACTTTGTTTCATAAGGATAATTGTCTAATTGGAAACCCAATTAAATTAACTATAGCGATGTGCAGAAACAATATAGCAAACATTGCCCTCGTGTTTGTGAGGAAGAGGATCTATAGGCAGCTAGTTCATTGTCTGAGACTTTTACCAATATTACATAACTGTGGTCCTGCCACTACAACATCAGAATCCTCTAAGTGAATCTGAGATCGTATTCAGCTCTTGACTGGATGCTTGGAAAGGTCAGACTCTCCTTCTGGACAGAGGATAATAATATTCTCACTGTCTCCAGTGGTCTTTGCAATGCCCTAATAACCTTTGGTATTATGAGGATGTTCAAGTTGAAGAAACAGGTTAATCACGGAGTGAGGTAGGTAAGGAGTTTATTTGGGTTTCATTAGCAGATATCTGTGTAGTCCAAATCAGTTAACAGCTTTTCCCAGCAGGCCACCTGGTCATAATGAGAAAACAATCTCACCAGATATTGACTGAATGTCTCGTAACATACCTACAAAATTACTTCTCTTTTTTTGTTCTTTGTTGTGCCTCTCAAGTCTCCACTGTGCCACCCTCCACCCAGGAAGTGCATACATTCCTCTGGCAGACTTGCCCATGAGCCACACCATACTACAGGAGAGCTACCACCAATTATATGAGTGCATGAGGACTGAACTGAGCAACCTGGAAAGTGTGGCATCCCAAGCGGCTGCACAGGGAAATTGCTGCATGGCCCTTTAATTCTTGGGAGCCATTGGAGGAAAAGGACTATAGTTCCCAGCAGCCTGCAGTCCCACACATGACTACCAGCTGAAGCCCGTAAAGAAATTAGGATTGCTGGCAGCTGAAACTAATTTCGAGATGTATAAAGGACTGTTTGTTGTCACATTGGGTGGAGGGAGTAGGTTAGTGTATTAGGGAGTGGCGAGTGGGTAAAAGAAAATTGTTTTTGGATTACTGTTTGTGTTTGACTTGGACTGTTTTGAGGACCCCGTTTTGTGTTCTGAATATTGGATTGTTTGAGGAACTGAATTGGATGTGGACTTGGATTACAGACAAAGACAACGAGAAAAGGATTGTGGACTGTGTTTTGAATTCCCCGATTCCCCATCATTTTTTATGTTTTAATTAGTTTAATAAAATTATTGTTTTGTTTGAAATCCTGCCTCCTCTGGATTCTTCAACTGCCTACACCCTCTAAAAAAGGTCCTTGAGTGTCACCCCACTTGTTGGATCCCAAAACCATCCTCTGGCTAAAGAAAGATGGGAAGAAATACTTGTCTCCGTAGCAAAGAGAGGTAATAGCCGCTTTCCTGAGGTTGCCAGAGTACACCCAAAGATGGTGACTGGAAGAGTGCCCTCTTTTCTTGAGGAAAAGCCTGTATGCCATGTCTAAAGTTCTGTTTGAGATGCGTCAGGAGGTTTGGAACAAGGAGCCGACCCAAATGGCACAAAGTGGTGCCCCTTGGTGTATATGCTGCATGGAATATGGTCACCAATCCAGTGAGTGTTCCCAGAGAAAAGAAGGAGGACCCAAAGAAAGTAGCCCAGGACTACTCCTGCTCGGTGGTGGCCCCTAGGGAAAAGAACCCAGGTAGGCCACAAGAGCAGCATAGTAGTGAGCTCAAAGTGGCTGAGAGATGTGCTGTTTTGGAGGTGGCCTTAGGAGAAACGTTTATGGAGAGGAAATGCAAATGTGGAACACAGCTTCAAGGGTAAAGCTAACCGTTTGTTGAAGAGAATGTTTTCCCCATTTGCTGAACCTGACCACCTGGAAGAAGAGTGGAAGTGGTGGAAAAGGCTAAAGAGAGGACACCGGATCACAAAACGGCACAAAGTTCACCGGAGAAGCCATGGAAAGCTGGTGAAGCCCAGAGACCGAGGGGTGATCATTCTGTCCATGGAGTCCAGATCCAGTGTCCACATATGGCTGTCTGGTGGCAGATGAGGTAAGCAATTCACATTTTCTAATGACTTGCAGATGCTTTTATAGGAGGTGAATGGAGACAATGGAAGCTGGATGTTTGATCCAGGGGGGACCTTTTTTGAGTGGACCTGGAGATGGTGGCTGTCCTGGTGGCCATGGGACATGGGTGATGCTCAGCCCTCCCTAGGTCAGAGCTGAGGAGGAGGGTGAGTGGCATCCCAAGGGGCTGCACAGGGAAATGGCCGCCTGGCCCTTTAATTATTGGGAGTCACTGGAGGAAAGGGACTACTGTTCCCAGCAGCCTGCTGTCCCACACATGACTACCAGCTGAAGCCCGTAAAGAAATGAGGATTGCTGGCAGCTGAAATTAATTTGGAGATTAATTTGGAATTTGACCCCAGAGACTCTTAAACAACAGGTGCTTGATTGCTGATTGAGGCCATGCTGCTGATGCGTGGTTGCTCTGGCACTGATTGCACTGTTCCCAGCTGCACTCTCCTTGACCTCGTCTGGCCACGCCCCTGTCTGGAGTTTATAAGGGGTGGAGCAACATTTTGGAGGCTTTTTCCTTTCTTTGACTTCGTGCCATTCAGCTGTGCCTTTTTTGGAAAACACTTTTGCAAAGATTTCTACTTTACTTGCTTATCTGTTTTTCCCTGTGTATATTTTGTTTCTTATGTACCTTTTGATAGCTAGGGAAGCGTAGAGTAGGGGAAGCAGTCTGCAGAAGAGAAAGTCCATTTTGATTTGCACGCAAGTGACTTTAGAATTTATTTTCTCTGGTGCTAGGGCTTAGTCAGACTGTTTTATAGATTTCTATTATATCCCTTTGTTGTCATGTGAGTATGTCTATTATCTGTCATATGTCATAAATAAATCCTGTATTTTTTTTATGACTCGTTGACTCAAAGAAATATTTGTTTGTCATGTCTCGTTTTGGTTCACCACCAGGCTATTGGAGTGCGGGTGGTTTCTATGGGTTCATAACAGAGATGTATAAAGGACTTTTTGTTGTCATTGGCTGGAGGGAGTAGGTTGGTGTATTGGAGAGTGGAAAGTGGAGAGTGAGAGAGTAAAAGATAATTGTTTTTGGATTGCTGTTTGTGTTTGACTTTGATTGTTTTGAGGACCCGGTTTATGTACTGAATATTGGATTGTTTGAGGAACTGAATTGGATGTGGACTTGGATTATGGACAAAGACAACAAGAAAAGGATTGTGGACTGTGTTTTGTATTCCCACATTCCCCATCTTTTTTTTTGTTTTGTTAATTCGTTTAATAAAATCCTTGTTTTGTTTTGAATACTGCCTCCTCTGGATTCTTCAAGTGCCTACCCCCTCTGAAAAGGTCCTTGAGCGTCACCCCACCCCTAGTGGCACTACGAAAGACTTAAACCCAACCTACATGCCACGATAATAATACATTTTGGATAGATGGCACACAAAGCACTTATCCAAAATAAAATTAGGTATCGGAGTATGGCCATAGTCAGGTTCCACATCACCCAGAGTGGAACCTGTGATGTCAGGGCTGAGTAATATCTGTATTTATGAGATAGTCAAAGCCTTTTCCCATAATGCGGGAGATTCCATTAAGATAGCTGAACCCTTTTTTATTGTTTTATAGTGCTTGAAAGAAATCAAATAAATGGCAAATATTGAGTTTTCATTTGGAAGAACGGAAGATCAAAAAGCCCCCAGAACTAAACATAAAAAGGGAACAAAAAATATCATAACCTTTTTAATAGATAAATAGACGCAGAGTTTGATCTGTAAGTCAGACAGCTTGGGAAATAAGTTTACGAGCCCATGAGGGGGTGAACGACCTTGACGCCTACCCATAAGGCATCTCTCTGGCTTTCAGTCAGAACATAAGCAGAGGGTAACACGAATGCGGCCTCCTCGAGTCTCGCCTCTCATGTGACGCAGGTGATCGAAGGACCTTCGCATGAAGCCAGCTTGTTAATGCGTGCTGCGTGGTGTAAATTTGCTTTGGTTTGCCCTAGAGTTACCTAGGTTGTCTGAGAACCGTGGTGCACTGGAGTATCACTTTCCTCTTTCTAATGTGTTGTGTTGTGCTGCTGTGTGACTCAGTAGGTTCATTTTTGTGACACGTTAGTTTGATGTGTGGTTTGGGCTGTAGAATTCATACTAGTGTTATGAGATGTTCAATGGTGTGAACAGACACTATCTTGACACAAGGGAGGGGAGTAGAACCATACTGATTGAGAATCATTGTTGCTGCATTATGTAATTTGACACGTTTCATATGTGTATATGGGAAATTGGTGTTGAGAATATGGAGAAATAAAATAACTGTAATGTTTTGGGGGAGTGAAGATTTGAGAGTGTTAGGGTCACAGGCATATCCACATGCATATTTATTTTCGACACATTTTGGAGTGGAAGGGATTGCATTGTAAGTGGGTCTCGTGCGAAATAATCTCAGGTGAGTCTGCGGAGAAACATGCGAACGCAGGGCAAAATCCGCCAGCGCAGATTTTTTTGTTGACGCAAACCAAGACCATTTGGAGGCGCCTCTCATTCCTGGGACCAAACAGTCCTCCCGGATGAGTCGTGGTGGAGATACGGAGCGATGGGTTTTTAGACGCTTACCGCTTTGAAGTTCGCTGCGCAAAGTCCATAAATATCTGACGCGTGTTGGCGGGGAGGAGGGTGGGGGGGGGGGTAGTGGAACAACTTCAAAGGGCTGTGCCTTTCAGAATGGGATTCTTTCCGAGCATTGATTTTCAACCTGGGGCCAAACACGCTGAGCGGGCAGCGCACAGAGAACGAGATCAGTTTGGGGGATTTCATATGCTCTCTAGAGGGAGTCCCAAGGTCTACGCACACTGAACTGCCTGCTCTGCAGCCCTGCATTAGACGGGGAAATCTATAAGGCCTGAACAAGGAGGAGGTTTCCTGCGGGTAAACGGTGTGATTTACGATCAAATGCAATGAGAGACCGGGAGTCAGCCCAGCCCAGGTGTCTTCTCCATCTGGTGTTCTGCCTTGACCACAGGGGATAGCCCTGCGTGCCCGCCAGCTCTGACTGTAACACCACCGCAGAAATCGCTCACAAACACCGCCTCTCGATCATATTGACAAAAACATGGAAGTACTTATCAAAGCGATCAACCAATAGTTGTCAGTGTAACGGGTTTCACCCAGGGTGGAATGACACTGACGCCCTGCACCCCCCCGGAATGTAACAATAAATACCTCGTTACCATCGTCCCTTGTCTCTTGAGCCACATGCTGAGCTCATCATATGCTCTAAATGGTGCCACCTGGTGGTGATGGGAACAATCCACAAGACCCCAACTGTGCTCAAGGCTTTGGCCCCCCTGCCAGCCAGGCCCAAGTACACAGGGGGGTGCATCCTGGATTTGTTTTTGAGGGGATGTTCGCTCCAAGCATCCTCCAAATCAAAGTAAGGGCTAAATGGGCCTGTATCTTTTCTATACATTTATTTCAGATTTTTTTCCACGTTTTTTCTTCCAATTTGGTTGCCAATTAAACCCTCTATTTACTTCAATTCCCCACCCTCACAAGTCCGTCGCCCGTCCTCCGGGATCGAGACACACATTCCTGGTTGAGTGTTCCCGCCTCTTTGGAGATGGGAAATCTTCCACGGACTCCTTAACCTTCTCCTCGACGAACTCCTGCCGGCTCTCCCTCCCCCTTCCCCCGGAGGCGGACAGCCAAATGCCGCCTCCAATCGGGCTGACAACCAGGGCCGGTCTGGTAGAGATGCGGGTTTCGATCCGCGTCCCTGACGGGCAGCGCACACCACTCCGAAGCGTGGTGCGTTAGACCGCTGCGCCATCCGCCAGGCCTGGGCCTGTATCTTTTTAACAATATTTTTGACTTTGGCTGAACTTGCCAAACTGTGTTACATTTACTTATTCAGAGTACCTTACACAGCTTATGTTATTACACACCATGCCTTTAATTAGCTGGATATTGTCATTTAAGCAATTTAGGTTAAGCTATTATGTTTTGCTCAAGGGTACAGTGGTAGTTCCCCACCTGTGATGTGAACCTGCAACCTCTAAGTTATGAGTCTGTGTCTTTAACCACTGCTCTTCACTTCCACCCCGTTAAAGACAAATGTTGATTGAATCCTGGCCAAAGTCTTGGATCGATCCCTGAGGATCCATCGCGCAGCCAGGCAGCAGCCCACAGCAGTACAGCCACTGCTTCGCCACGAGGCGGTAGCCATTGTGACTCAAACATGTCTTCAGTGACAGTGGCTGCGGGCTGTATGTGAATAGATATGACCGGGGGTAAAGTCAAAGGGACATTTCTGCACTTTTATGCGAGTAGGACAGACAGCAGAGTGAATGATTGTGATCAAGAAAATGCTTGTGAGGTTATGAGAATGTTGTGTCAACATTGCAGACCTTGTGTTTGTGTGTGTGTGTGTGTGTTTGTGTGTGTGTGTTTGTGTGTGTGTGTGTGTGTGTGTGTGTGTGTGTGTGTGTGTGTGTGTGTGTGTGTGTGTGTGTGTGTGTGTGTGTGTGTGTGTGTGTGTGTGTTTGCATTTTTAGACTAATCTGTACAAGATCACAGAGGAGGGTTGAGCCTGACATGGCTCCATTTTTGCGAAAGTGGAAAGTGGTTATTTCACCGGCTGGAGAGAGGGGTCGGCTCTTGCTGGTGCACTGCACATCCTGTAAGCAGCTTTTGTGCATGCTCATGAAAGCGTAAGGCACCGGTTAGTGATGGCGGGTGAAGGGTGGGCAAGGGGAAGTGCTGCCCCAGGGGCTTGTGGGACGGTTGTTTAACTGGGCCTGCAGTGTTTGCTCTGTAATAGCATCGGCAGGGTCCCGAAACAGGACGTTCTTCAGGGGCTTTGGCATTTTATGTAGACTTATTTAATGATTTAGGGGGGGTTTTTGTGACCAAATTTCTGTGGGGAGGTTTTCTGATAAGTGGGAGTGACAGAGTTAAGCCATTAACTGTGTCAGTAGGGCCTATGAAGTCCGCTCTCACGGGGAAGAGAAACCGTCTATAGAACACAGTTATGGGGAAATAATTGACTCCAAAAACATGCCCATTGTTTAATGTGTTCCCTACATGCCTTAAATAGTCCAAAATGTAATACACTTACGTTTCTATGTTTCTCAATCTACCTGTCCCCGTGTCTCACTTTTCCTCATATATATCTTGAATCTTTTCCTGTCTGCTTTCATCTTTCCTGTTCAGATTTTCACTTCTCTCTGCACACCCCCCACTCTCTCTCTCTCTCTTTCCGTCCTTCATTATCAATAATAATCATTATCAATCACTGCTCATTTGGGGATCTGTGACAAGAAAACAAAAACTTTAGCATTTCTCAAGAGGACAGGAATGAGAAATATATATTCTTCCTCCAGTTCTGTCAATGCAGGGAAGATGTGACATAGTCATGGTTTTTTATGGACACTGGCTACACGTGCTCAAATAATTATGTCGCTTCATTCAAAAGGAAGTTGGGCTCAATTACGATAACCATCAAGACCCACGCAGGCATTTTGTGAATTCTAGTACAGGCTATGCCCCATGTCAAGATCAAAGCGCTAATGGAGTCTTGCGACTACTCGTCAGCACCCTGGAGACATATGTGTTATCTGTTGCCTAATTGGCTTTTTGAAAAAATCATATGAATGAATTGTTCCACTATTTTTGACACCCTCACCCCCACCCCACCCACCCATGACAGAGAATGTATATCACTTTGGATTGTGACGTAACGAAAGACACGCATTAAGACGCGTGTAAAGGAGTCATTGGGCTCGGCGACTTGCAGAAACTCGGGGAGTGTTTTTGTGCGTTGTTCGGTGTTGTTCGGTTATTCTGTTTGGAAATTTGAGTACCTCGCGTCACACTTGAGCAGAAGGTCCTGCCGTTGGCATTGCTGGGCGTGGCACCTGTGACGCTCAAACCTCTCCCCAGCCGATGATGCTTGGGGTGGCGCCGGTGATACGCCACCACTGTGTTCTGGAGGGTTGCTTAAGCACTCAGGGGTCCCTGTGACATCCTCTCTTTCTCCTCTCAGACTCTGACAGAAGGCCAGCCGGGGTACTTTGAGGAGTGTTTGGGTCACACTGCATGAGTTGACACACTTCCAGAGGCAGAACCTGGGAGGGAAGCTGCCCTCCCCGGAGTTCCTGGCTGGAGACAGTGACGGGCCAAAATGTAACCTTTATTTTTCACGGGATCAATTATTTTGATTGTGTGAAGAACCAGAAAGGTACAACAAAAAGAACAATATCCTCTTCACACGCTTTATCCCCCCTCTGGGGCCACCTCCCCCGACCAGTTGCCACAGGTGATTCCCCCCAGAAAATATTGCATCCAGTCTACAGAATAGAGCTTTTTTTGGAGCTATTTCGGTTCTCCAGTGAGGTCTGGTGCCGTCTGTCGGCTGTCTGAACCAAGGAGCAGGATCAGCCTCAAGGAGGCTGCCCTTGATATTTTAGTCCTTAGACTCAGATTTTTTGCACACCGTCTGTGAAGTGCCACGAGCCTCGTTTGCAAAGCCGGCTCTGGCAAAGACATCTCCAGCACAGTCACCATCTGTTGACGTTTTGCTCCCTACGTATGGGACTTTTCCTGTTTTGCCAAGTGGTCCATGTGTGTGTGTGTGTGTGTGCACTTCAGCTAATAAAGTCCACACACTGTAATAATGCTCCTGTGATACATTTTATTTATACACATGAACACACACGTACACACAGACAACATTTCCATTGACAAGGACTGCTGCCCTGATCCTGTGGATTTGAAGCGTTGTTTGTTTGTGTGTGTGTGTGTGTGTGTGTGTGTGTGTGTGTGTGTGTGTGTGTGTGTGTGTGTGTGTGTGTACAAAATAAATATATCACAGGAGTATCGCAGTGGTGTTTGGACTTTATTTCTTCTTTTCGCTCTGAAGTGTCTTTGGCTCCGCGTGGATGGCATAGTTTGGACGTGCGGATCATTGTGCTGTGTATTGCTTCAGAAAATATGATTTTTTTTATATATTCACATTCGGGTTTTGGGAAATGAAAAAAATATACGTCGAAATTCTATTAATTCGTTAAAAAAATCCCTATAGAACATTATGGGCATTTTTCTATTTATTCATTGAATTTCCCGAATTGAAATGGAATTGACCCCAATCCTGGTCCAAACATTTTTCCAAGATAAATGCAATGTAAGATATTAGGAAATACTGACAATTGAGGTATGACATCAAGATCACATCTGTATCATACGTGCACATGGAATAATTGTGTTCATTGGTGGTCCCGTGGAGTCACAGCATGACTGACCTGGTGTTCCTGGGTGTTCATGAGGTACGGACCAAACCGACGTACATTTTGCAACATTTATCATAGAGAAACACTGTGGCGACGGTTAGTGAATGATAAGGAGCTGAACGAATGTTGGACCTCTGAAGATGGCAGAGAGAGATCGGCAGATTCGGTACATTTGGCTTGGAGTCTCGGGTTGGCGCTCTGCAGCTTGGAGGTGGTTGATCGCCCAACCTTAGAAACCAAGAGTGCAGAGGAGAGGAGAAGGTGGGGAGGAGGAGGAGGGATGCAGAAATTAACACACTGGGAACAGAGGCCAGTGAATCCATCATGTGCTGGTTTTGATCGGTAATGGGGAAAAGGTGTGGGAATTCTTACCAAAGGATGGAAAGTCAAGGTTCATTTGGGGCAGGGCGCTGTTTGAAGCCTTGTTTCAGTGGGACGATGCAGAGAGAAAGGTAACCAGACCCACTGGGCCCACTGTCATTTATCAGGACCAAGGCAGAGGGAGACCCAGCACCTGGTGCAGAAAGCACCCCGTCGACAAATGCAGACGTGGGTGCGTGTGTGTGTGTGTGTGTGTGTTTGTGTTTGTGAGGAGTGAGAGGTATGAGTGTACGAGAGAAGCAAGAGATGTGTGTGTGTGTGTGTGTGTGTGTGTGTGTGTGTGTGTGTGTGTGTGTGTGTGTGTGTGAGAGAGAGAGAGAGAGAGAGAGAGAGAGAGAGAGAGAGAGAGAGAGAGAAAGAGAGGAGCGATTGAGAGAAGAATGGAGACAGCTTGCTATGATGATGCAATACCACATCACAAACCCAGAGACAGGATTTTCTGCCCTTTGTTGCATTCCAGAGTATATACATACAGTATATAATATCAAACATACTGTTTATGTATGATCATTTGTTCTGAAGTGTAGATCAATCTGGCTCCTCCGAAGCTTCCAAATTGCATTCCAATCATCGGAAAAGCAATACAATCATTGCATCTCTGATGATGGGGAGGTCCCATCATCGGAAATGGGTCCTGCATTTTTATTTCTATTGTATTTCTTAGGCCTATAGTATAGTATAGTATGTGCATGGTTTGATTGTATGCCCTTGTTTTAATGCAAAGTCTCTCTCTCTCTCTCCGGTAGCCGTGTGTCTGGTCCTGGGCTGCATGATCTTCCCGGACGGCTGGGACGCAGAGGTGGTGCGGGACATGTGCGGGGAGGAGACGGGGAAGTACACGCTGGGCAACTGCTCCGTGCGCTGGGCCTACATCCTGGCCATCATCGGCATCCTGGACGCCCTCATCCTCTCCTTCCTGGCCTTCGTGCTGGGCAACCGGCAGAACGACCTGCTCCAGGAGGAGGTCAAGGTCGAAAACAAAGGTGAGAGAGAGGCCGGGGACGGGACGGGACGGGGCGCCTAACCGTGACCGCGAGCGGTCGGCCTCTGCCCCACCCCTGGGAGATTCCCTGTTGTTTGTCGAGCTGCAGATGGCAGGTGTTTTCAGCGAGTCGGGGGGCTGTGGAGCTTGTGTTCCTTGCCCAGAGGCGTCAGGGACATACGTATGTCCATAAAGGATTTATCATTAACTTCAGCCTTTCCCGCATGCATGGTTTTCAATTACTTTTTTCATTATTTCAATTACTGTGCAATGAATGTGATACTAGAGGAATTTTGTATAGTACAGTTTACAAAGCATTTATCAAAATGGTTTTTTTTTTCCCTTGAATTACAACAGCCCCATATATTAGCAATAAATGGAGGGGGGGGGGGTGTAAGCAGGCATAACACCATGATCAGAGAGAGAAAGAGAGAGATTATACATTGGATTGCCAAAGGAGAGGAAAAAAAACAAACGCGCGCACACAATTCCTTCATACTTGCCTGATTCTATTGAGGAAGTTTCCATGGTTACATATGAGATTCCAGAAGGATAAGGCGGCTGCTGCTGTCCCTTGTGACTCTGCACTCCTCATCTGTGCTCTCTCTCTCTCTCTCTCTTTTTGGATGTTAATTCTATTTCATCTCGTTAGTTTTTTGTTGGGGGTGTGTAGGGTGGAAAGTGGAGGGAAGTAGGAGGGTATGACACCTAAGAAACAATGTTGCATTAAGCCTCTGCTTCCACTACACTGTAATTTCAAATTTCATATATACACAGTACCAGTCAAAAGTTTGAGTACACCTGCTAGAAACTAGGTTTATCTCATAATTGACAATGTATTACACCGTATAAGTTTCTGTAAATACTTGAAAATGACAAAGAACACATGTAACAATAAACAAAAGGAACATCAAAGCAATGTTCACAAAAATGTAATTGAAAATTGAATCTTGGATTCCTCAAACTACCTTTTGCAGTGATGACAGCCTCACAAACACGGGCCATTCGGTTCATAAGTTTCAGCAGGAAATCACCCGACATGTCTTCCCAGCTCTCCTGCAGCAATTCCCAGAAACACTTGTGGGCTGCTTTGCTTTGCCTCTTCTGTCCAGTTTGAGGTCTGGACACTGGGCAGGCCAGGTCATTAGTTTGAGTTGTCCTTCACGTTCCTCCTTCACCAGATAGCTCTTGCGCAACTTCAAGGTGTGTTTCGGGTCATTATCTTGCTGAAGTACCCGATTAGCCGTAATCCAGATCCAGATGGAAGGTATACTCAAACTTTTGACTGGTACTGCATATATATATATTTTTTATAAATGTATATAGTATATATATCAAATACTGTTTATGCTATTCATTCTTACTAAAGCCATATTTTGGGACAGCTATGTTCAGAATTCATGACCAGCTTTCAAGTTCACTTATGGTGGAGTTTTTCTTTCATTGCGTCCATAGCATTGCAAGTGCCATCACGGTTAACTAGAGCAGAAACATATGAGACTTGTTTTATTCTATGTACGTGACTCGAATGTCCGCAACGGCAGACAGGATTGCCCTCTGTCTCAGATTAATGCTTTCAGGATAGTGACAAAACATTCATCAGGCAGGCCACTTTTTCCATTTCCACTGCAAAGTGAATCACTAAGACCAACTCAAAGCGCTAACGCGCATCACAACTGTTGGTCCATCACTTCCTCCGTCTTTAGTATAGTCTGCTATAGGTTTGCCGGTGTGAAGAACAAATTCATAAATAAAGGCTTTACAGTCTGAAGGCAAAAATGCATTTTTTGGCAGCTGTGCAGAGAAGTTCATAATCAGCCATGGCCCAGGGAGGGAGGGTCTCACTCAGCAGACTGGTGCTCGTGAGATAAACCAGGCGCCCACAGTTTGCCTGCGCCAGCTGGGCATGAAATGTACTCCTCCAATCAAACGACTGCATTGCTCGGTCGGTGGACTGTGGAGTGAAAGTGAGCATCAGCTGGCAGGAAGCAAGATGGTGCAGTAATGAGATGCACCGACAAGTAACAAGTAAAAATCAATAAATAGATCATAAATAAATAAGCAGGTTCCCAGCGGTGTTATGGGATATTGTTGCGGACGTCGTGGCAAATAAATTAGCACTTTTGAGATCAACTTTTAATAAAAAGTGTGTTACAAATAAAATTTATTATTATTATTATTATTATTATTATTATTATTATTATATTAATGACGGATAGTGAGGGATATTACCATCAACAAGGTTCCGTTGTGGCTGTCTTGCTGCTCCAGCCTCTTTCTGACAAGTGTCGCCATGGGGGATTTGGTTTTTGACAGGATTTCATTGGCTCCGTAAATCCTCTTGAAACCAGAGGGGTAAAGCAGCTCCCTCCTCTCCCCCCCCCCCAGGATTAACAATTAGTTTCACCTGGGATTCACAATAAAGGCTGCACACCGGATGCACCGCTGCAATTATTACAGTGTGATTATTATAGGGAATTAACTAGACACACAATATAACTTTTTATGTTGTGAGTCCATATTTATTGGAGAATGTTATGCTATTATGCATTATGCTTTCTAGCATTTTACCTAAAGCCTACAATGTATACCGTATGGGAACCTGCCATGCAAGTCACAGGAGGTTGGTACAATATTGGTACAATACTCAAAAGTGAAGACCACATTCTCCACTGGTTTCAAGTGGAAGAACCCAATGAATACCGAACATGCCTGTTCTCAATAGAGAAATAGCTTTCGCGTCTCTTAGGAGATGTACAGCGTTCTGTGTAGCAGAACTGCAGGAAACAGTGCTATCTCGTGGTGCTGTCTCGCTATGAACTCTGAACAGTTCAGTGAATTTCAGACTGATGTTCCCTGTTCCTCCTTCCTTACTGCTTTAACAATTTTTAGTACGAGGGGGGTGAGAAAAACAGACACCTGTGAGAATAGAATATAAGATTGCATATGGCAGTGACAGTACTGCCAGTGTGTCTATAGACCCGGACACCTGTTAGAGCCTGCAAACCACAGACAGCAGGCTGTAACGCCGAGAGTACTATAGTACTATACTATAACTAAAACGCTGGGGGGAAAGACTCATACTATATGGACAACATTGAGAACAGACTCTCGAGACTATAACACAGAGAGCAATGACTCCTAAGCGTACCTCTCCTGCTGCCACTGCCTTTAATTCAACTTCTACAAGTAAGCTAGTAATTCCTAGAGTGCTTCTTATTGTGCCTTTTTATGCCATTCTTTATATTTCTTTCCATGTCTCCAACTTCCCTCCTGCTCCATCTTAGTAACTTTGGGTCTGGTCTCCTGTGCTTTCTCAAGATGTCACAATGCCTAAGAGCACTCATTTTTAATCACATCACTGTCAGTTGCAGTGAAATAATAAAATAAATATAGATATGAATAAATATAAATATTAGTAAATATTTATTAATAATAACAACCTTCTCTGCCCCCCAAAAATGTAAGTCTAAAATGTAATTTCTATTCTGTCTTCGCAGATTTCGCAGTGTCCAGGGTAAGTGTGAAACCGTTGTGCCTCTGTGCTGTGTGGTTTTGCGTGGTTGTCGTAAACGCAGTGTTGTGGCAGTGCCCTTATGACGCCCCGCTTTTGTTGTCGGGTCGGATCAGCACGCGGGTCCGTGTTCGGCCCGTGCGCGCCGGCCTTGGCTAACACGGCGCCGTGTCCGATATCTACCTGTCGCCCTCAGCTGTGCTTGTGAGATGATGCGCCTGGTCACCTGAGCTGCTGTAGTAAGTGAGATATTATGTGATCTCAGTCGACCCTTTTCCTCTGGGTGGGAGGAGGGGGGGGACAAGGAAGAGCACAGGAAAACAAAAGGTGGTAACATGTTGTATTTAAGGTCCTGCAGGCGAAATACGTTTCTGAAAGATCAAGGCGTACCGTGTGTAGAATATAAAATGGCAGTTCTGTACAGAACTGCAGGGAAAAGTGAGCTTTCTGAATCATTTCTTTTTAAACGCTGCCGCTTAATGAGTTGCTGATAAGTCTCGAGAGGCATGTTAAGCATTGAACTGGGAATCTGACTCCCTGGAAAAGGTCTGACTCCATGAAAAATAAATTAGGCACGCGCTGGTTATTTTCGGAGAAAGAACGATATCGTCCTATTTTTTTATCACAGGAAAATACCATATTTCTTAATGTGTAAAACGTTTTTATAAAATCTTGCAATTAACGACACAGCAAGTGGTCACAAAAATAAAACTTCAGATTATTATTATTATTTTGAATTTATTTTAACACTGGCCCATATTCAATCAACATTTGTCCAAAACTGATTATTTAACTCACAAAAAGAATGCTTGTTTTCTTTCTTCACAAACACAGTTTTGTGAGTAAATTTTGGTTGGTTTCTGGACCCATTCAACTATTTTTGAAGAAAAAAACAATAATGGCTTTTTTTGTTGTTGTTTTTTTACCTGTATTTTCTCGGTTTGGAATGCCCAATTTAATGAGTTCTTCCTCATCGCTGCAATCTCCTCTGTCTATTCAGGAGAGGGCAGACAAGCAAGTGCTCTCCTCCGAAACACATGATGTGATGTCAGGTGCTGCTTCTTTTCAGTCTGCAGTCTACCGGTGAAAGCTTGGTGGACTGCCATTGTGTCATCCAGGGAGGGAGGGTTTCAGTTGGCAGAATTATCAGTGTCTCGTTGATTCAGCAACCTCTGTTCAATCGGGGTGCCCACAGTCTCCCTGAACAAGCTGCCCGTGCGGTGTCCTCCTCCGGCTCAAATGTTTTTTGCGAGCTTTCATTAGTGGACTGCAGACTGAAAAGAAGCGGTGTCTGACACCAGGTTGCAGCGACGAGCAAGAATTCCATTTATTGTGGGCTGCCCTGCAGGGCTACCAGCCATGGACCGTGGGGCACGTCCGCACTTTGGTGTGTGATGAAATACGGACGTCCCCCCAACTGAATCCCTCCCTCCCTATGTGGCGCTGCAGCCAACTATGCGCCACCCTGCGGGGCCGCCAGCCACAGTCAGCAAAGGCACAGCGTGGATTCCGTTCCTGACAGTGGAACCCATCCACCCTTTAGAACAGTGCTGTAACTGGATGAGACACCCAGCAGCCCACAAGTCAAGGTTAAGGACGAATGCTGACTGAATCCAGGCCAATGTCAAATATAAGTAATAATCAGCAGCAACAACTGACGGGTCTGATACAGGTTGACAAGAAATGGACGCAAAAGAGGGGGGGATGCAGAGAAGAAATAGGAGAGAAATAAACACTCGAGCCATTCGATATTTCAAAGGAAGAAGGCATACTCAGTCAGCATCTATGGATATAAGATTGAACTACTACATCTCAAATCTATACATGCTGTGTACAACACTTTAATACAATTAATGGATTTGGGCCAAAACTAAACCGAAGGTATTTCTTTCCCATTATTGAGAGAGACAATGATCTTTTAGAGGGAGGCTTACAGAGGGAATAAGGAATTGTAGGTTCCACCCTCAGGATCAATGACGTAGGGAGCGTCCTAAACAGACCTGCCAGCCGATCTGCATGTTGTCCCAGCATGAGTTTGTGACCCGTTTAACGCTGGTGGTGTTGACGTGTTTGTCTGCCTCAGTCATTGCTGTGAGTGTCGTGAAAAGAGGAAAATGGTTTGTCTCCCTGTTGCTTTTTCCAGCCGTGCCCACAGTATGAAACGAACAGCCGACCTGCCGAAGGGACGTGGAGAAAGCAAAACTTTCACGTGGTTGCCATGCAACCCAGTCTGTAGAAACCCAAAGATTAAGGCTGTTTTCACATCAGTGGGTGATTACGCCCAGGAACTTCATGTCTGCTCATGGAAAAATAAACTGCTTGAGTTAAACTGAAAAATAAGTGGTGTCAATCCCAGCTCCTATTTATGTTCTTCAGAAAAGAATAATCATGGCTTTCAATCATTTATCACTCGATTCATCCCGTCTTCTTCCCCAAAATTGGACACTAACACATTTGCATATGTGTGTTCTCTGACTTCAAACCACAAGTGTCCATAGTATATTCCCTTTGTGGACATTTTAATGGCTGACTAATCAATAACAATAATTAAAATTCAATTAGAATTGGCTTAATAAAGGGTTATCTATCTGAATGTGATCATTAAGACAGAGAAATCACTATCATAAGAGCTTCACAAAACAATCCACAAAGGGAACATACTGGGGCACAATGACAAAAGGATAGCTGGATAGCTTTGCTCTAATCATCATACATGTTGTAACAATTAAATGTGCTGCACGGTCATTGCATTTCTCATGTAAATTACCTCTGAGTGTGCCAAAAAAAATCATCCTTAATACTTTTTTCCCCAATTAAAATGCTCAGAATTGGGGACATATGCCTTATCTCTCATCTCTGACTATGACGTCAGACAAGGCTGTAAGGCAGGCTGAGTGGGCGGTGGGCTAATATTCACGAGCTGTCCTTATTTGACACGCCTGTTGATCTACGTCAGCAACGAGCCCTGTGTTTTTGAAGCAGAAGACCCGAGAGTGCGCCGAGCGATAATAAATTGATCTTAGCTTTATCGGTGTACCCGCAACGGTCAGTTTTCAAGCTTTCCACATCCCGCTTTCATCTGGTTTCACCCAAACATCATCCTATTTGATCAAAAATGTGATTTTGATTTTTAAAGGTCCTAGGCTATTATGTGTGTATATATATATATATATATATTATTCTTGTATAAGAAAAAGTACAAGGCTGAATCAAACTGAAGGCATTTAATAAGGTGACAAAAGTAGAAGATTGAAAGATGCAAGTGAGGCCTCCCGCGTGGTCCAGTGGTTACAATGTTCGACGCTGGCCACGGAGACCGGAGTTTAATTCCCCGTCTCGCCAGAGTCGGCTCTGGCCGGGAGTGCCACCAGGGGGCGGCGATTGGCTGTCCGCCCCAGGGAGGGGGGAGGGAAGCCGACATGACGTTCGCTGCGCATAAGAGTGGCTCTGTAGTACCGGGTTACGGTCGACACTTGGCGAGTGCCGTCTCGGAAGAGGCGTCAGGTCGCCTTCGTCACTACCGGTCGTAGGACTACGGCAGCGAAATCACATTACTAGGGGGGATTGATAGTGGGTCTAATTGGCTACCAAATTGGGAGAAAAATGGGAGAAAAGTCAGAAACAAAAATTATAAAAAAGAAAAAAAAGAAAGATGCAAGTGAGAGCTTTGCTATCACTTGATGAGGGAACATAGTGAGAGACGGTTCTAACAATGGCAGGAAGTTTATTCCAGCAGTGGAATGATATAGAAAAGGACATTTTGAGATGGGAGAACAAAGAGATGGATTGGATAATCAAAGTAAGAGGATGAGAGAGGACGTTTGGAAAAAAAGCTTTAAATGATATATCAATGCTGAGCCTCTTGATTGGACCAGCAGTGTCAGATCCAGGGCCGGATATTGACGTTCATGGGCCCTAGGCCCCGCCTCCGTTTTGGGCCGCCCTCCGGCATGGCATTCTGGGAGATGGAGTTCTTAGATTTAATGTTAGATTGGGATATGATTTCATTTGCGTTGTTTATTTTTCATGATTACTACTACTAATAATAATAAGGATCCTGTGTGATGATACAAATTACAAATTACAAATATAAAATACAAATAAAAAGATAATATCAATATTCATATTTTCCCCATAATTCCGGGCCCCATGCAACGTTTGGGCCCTAGGCCCAGGCCTTGTTGGTCTATGCAGAGATCCAGCCATGGCCAGATCTATGAGTAATTGATATTTGATTTTTTTTTAAAGGGATGTTTGTAAAACATGGACTTTTTTAGCAACCGTTCCAGAGGTCTAAAAACATTCTCTTTCTACAGATACAATTAAGTTCTCATACTTCAAAGTGCACATTGGTGTTAAAAAAAGAAAAGAAATGAGTGGCCAAAAGGATCTTTGAGAAGCAAATTGTTCAAGATGCAAAAAAACAACCCCAAGCACTTTTTTCCCAATATTGCAATAGAAACGGAAGTTAGAAAAAATACTTAAAGTATGTTTGTCAAGTGGCGGAAACCACCATTTGTGAAGGCTCTCAAAATGCCATGTGAAAGGGTTACCATCTTTAAAAGCAAATGCCCACCTCTTAAGAATTCTATTAGAAGTCCTTTTTTAATTTTCGTGTTTCATAAAACAGAAAATAATTAAAGGGTTTGTTTATCGCTGACAAACCCAGAATAATAATAATTTCAGAATCGACTCGAATTTGTGCAGCCTCTGGTGTCTAAAACGCATACCAAGGTATTTTCCCTCTTGCCTATTAGCAGCTGCTGTGAGAATAACGCCCTTTCTCATAATTATTTCTATAGAATAGAGTTCACTCTGGGAAAAAAAGAGAACCATGTCTCAAGGCAATTAACATTTCAATGTAGATTTTCTTTGCTTTGTGTAAATGTCACCCATGGAGAAAACGGTATCCTGGGAAAGCTTCCCAATCCAAACAGTATTAGTGCGGGGTGATATTCCAGGTGGTGTCTCAGCATTGCGCCGTATGTTTTTGCAGCGGAATGCCACAGGTGCCCCCCCCCAACCCCCAACCCCCAGCCAAACCTAGCACCTGGTAGCAGTAGCGCACATATGCAGATTAATAACCTTGTAATCCACCGTCATTCCCACTCCCTCCACGTGTTAATTTTCGAGTCCGCGATTGATTTCCTTTTTTTAAATCCGTTTTCTTATTAAATTGGCTTGCGTTTGGGATGAGTCACCTGAAGGTGCTACCATTATTATTAAACTCGGGAGGCTCACAAACACGGAACCCCAGAGGTACTGACAGTACTAGCCTTTGCCAAACCCTGCTCTGGCCGTGCTCGACAGTTGTCTGCCTGTGTGGAACGACCAATTCCAATATAGTGAAGAATTGAGAGTATATAGTCATTTTTTAATTGTACCCCCGCAGCGGAGCCATCTTTCGCTTTCCCTCTTTCGCCAGTCGGTCACCGACCAATCGGAGTCGCCCGCTCCCCAAGAAGGCTCACGCGTTACTCTCCACTGACTCTCACGAGACCCGAGTGCCAGCTGTGGAGTCCCCGCAGAGAGTGCTGGCTTTTGATCATCTTCCAGGTCAGATCTGAGCCTACAGGGTACCGCCGCTGCCAAACTGTCTTTTAAATAAGCGCACAGAGCGGGAAAAACCAGGACAGCCGCATGAAGGCAATGGCTCCCCATCCCTCTTCCCCGTATACAGTGTTTCCGTCTAGGCGGGGGGCTTTTGGCTCAAATTAGCTGCATTGTAGAGAGGAAGTTCTTTTTTTATCTCAACCCACCATCGAAATGCCTACATTTTCAGGGTTTAAAAAAAAATAGATTCAGTGGTAAAATACATCCCTTTCACAAACCAGCACTTTCTATGGGGAACTCTGTAGTGTCTTGAAAACCCAACAAGGATATTTTATTTCTTTTTTGTGCGAATGAATTTGAATACGTTTATCCAAACATACTGTATGTAAATACATCGGTATTATCCTCCAAAGTTGTGGGCTACTCACACTTGACACTAAGTTTTAGAACAAGTTCAAGTACTTCTTCCTTCATTCCAATAAATGTTAAGGCAAATACTCTGAGCATGAGCAAGAGGAGGGAACGAATAACTCAGTGAAACTATATATGCAGGTATGAGTTCGTCATCAATAACTGCATTGTTAAATTGTTCATTGTTAAAATAAATTAACTTTTTTATAAATGTATTCATTTTTATTGGTAAATGTATTATTACACAAATATTACTATATTGACAAAACTGTACCGTTACTATGTTTTATATGCATGCATATACTGTTTTGTATACATATATACTGTAGGCTATATGCCCATTTTATCCTTGTGTGCCATTTTTTAACCTGGCAACTCTTTCCTCCTCCTTAATAATATATTTACCATATTAATACGTCAGACTAAATATCAGCAAAGCAAATGCTGAACTCACGTGTTCTTACATTATTACGTTGTTTTGTTGAAATTGTGGTTTAATATGTTGAACCTGCAACAAAAAAAGAGGCTAGGGCCTGGATTCAAACATTTGTCCTGGATTCAAACATTTATCCTTGCCTTTAAAGTAGCCTACTCCGAAATGCATGTGTAACTTTTTCTATTCACAGACAGTTTAGCAAGTGCATTTTGGTGTTTGCGAAGAAAATAAAATCAACACTTTAATTTAATCGTGAGTGGCGGTTAAGGACAAATGTTGACTTCATTCAGGTCCATGAATTTCACAGTCCCTTATGCTTATATAGCTACATATTGTGTGTCATATTCAACTTGTCCTGTTATCTGTCAAAAAATGTTTTGTTTGTTGTAACATTTCATAACTAATTAAATTACAATAATTCTGAAATACTCTTGGCTCTTCTTGTTGTTAGGTAACAGATGAGTAATTATAGCCTATATTGTTCATGTTTGTCAGAGTTTTGTCTAGCCTGTTCAAACCTTGTAGCTAATAAACATGGGTAAAACTGTAAAGGAAAATGAGAGAGCATAGCCTCCCATTACATGCAACATAAAAAATGTGGTGGTAGAGTGGTAGAGATTTTTTTTAAATACATTCAAACTACACTGGCCACGGAGACCGGGTTCAATTCCCCATCCCGCCAGAGTCGGCTCTGGCTGGGAGTGCCACCAGGGGGCGGCGATTGGCTGTCCGCCCCAGGGAGGGGGGAGGCAAGCCGACAGGACGTTCGCTGCGCATGAGAGTGGCCCTGTAGTACTGGGTTACGGTCGACGGCTTGGCGAGTGCCGTCTCGGAAGAGGCGTTCGTTACTTCGCCTTCGTCACTACCGGTCACAGGACTACGGCAGCGAACTCACATTACTAGGGGGGGATTGACATAAGAAAATAGCGGGTCTAATTGGCTACCAAATTGGGAGAAAATGAGATAAGATCTGAAACAAAAATGTTAAAAAAATAATATAAAAAAAATATATATATATGTTGCATAATGCATCTTTAAATGGGGGTTTGGCAAACAATCGACTAAAGTAATCCAAGATGATTTAAACAAAATGGGCAGATACATGGCAGATGACATTCAATATTGTTAAATGTAAAGTTATGCATGTGGGAAATAAAAACATTAGACAGGAGTATTTTATGGGAGGAGAAAAGTTAGTAGGTGTTCAATTTGAAAAAGACTTAGGAATTGTAGTTGATCAAAGCCTATCTGCATCAAAGCAGTGTGCTACAGCAGTGAAAAAAGCCAACAGGATGCTGGGATACATGGCAAAAAGTATTGAGTATAAATCAAAGGAGGTTATATTAATGTTATATAATGCCTTTGTCAGACCTCACTTAGAATACTGTGTCCAGTTCTGGGCACCGCACTACAAGAAAGATATAGAAGCTCTTGAAAAAGTCCAAAGAAGGGCAACTAAACTGATACCTGGTATGAAAGGTAAAAGTTATGATGATAGACTTAAGGCACTCAATCTATTTAAACTTAGCAAATGGAGACTTAGGGGGGATTTGATTGAGGTTTTTAAATTCCTAAAAGGGATTAACAAAGTAAAATACCAAAGATTTTTTAAGATAAGTGGGGTCAGCAGAACAAGAGGCCACAGGTGGAAATTAGTTAAAGGCAAATTCTGCACAGATATTAGGAGGTTTTTCTTTACACAGAGAGTTGTCAATGTCTGGAACAGCTTGCCAGGTCAGGTAGTAGAGGCAGAAACGCTTGGGCTATTCAAGTCCAGGCTAGATGTAGTACTAGATACTCTTTAGATTAGGACATGACGGGCCTAGATGGGCCGAACAGCCCGTTCTCATCATTATGTATTCTTATGTTCTTATGTTCTTAATATAATATCACCTTCCAGTGTAAAAAATGGAAAAGACAGGAAATTTAAATGAGCTGTCAAAACTAATTAATTTCACATATGCACCAACAAGGTTTTCCTGCACACAGCTTTGACACCTGCTACAGTACTTTAGCTACATTGGTCTACTGTACTTCAAACAACATGTAGGCTACTCACCACCGGGCATGGGCAGGTTGCTTAGGATTCAAAACCTTCTCTCAAGGTAAATAGCTGCATATTGTATTGAAGAAAAATATCCGGCACAGTATTGTGCTTGCAAATTTCCAATTTATTAATGTTATGCAATGTTTCGGTCCAACAGGCTTTCATCAGGGTTCCCTGATTTGGATACATTTGCCAAGTATTTGATAAATGGTGAATGCCATTTTGTCTTTAGTGAGATTCAATAACAAAGTGAGATTCAAATTCTGGTCAGCGAGGTCCAGAAAATCACGAATTGTTTTTGCCATTTTGCACACAGCTCTGGATGGCGGAGGAGGCAGGAAAAAATGTTGCAATCGTTACTCTCAAAAACACAGAGCTGAGAACGAACACGGGATATGTTCAAAATAAAATGATGTGTGTAAACTGTAAGCAGACAGTTTTTGTGTCCTCGTTTGAAGATCCTGGAATAGTTTCTCTCTGAATTGTCTTCCTCCTTCCTCACCCCCTGCTTTCAGTCCGTGTTCTCCCAGCTAATTCATTCCACTCTTGTTTTTCTCCTTGTTTTCCCAGATTGAGATCCGGGACAGCAAAGACCCGAGGTTCGGAGTCCAACGGTTCCACTAGGTTGACCTCCCCCGTCTCCGCCACCTCCTGCTCCTCCTCCTGCCCTGCTCCTCTCCCCTGCTCCTCCCTTCCCTCTGTTCTTCAGGTCAAATACCCCACCTCAGCCTGGAGGCTGCGCATACAGCCGTTTGTAATATAGAACTGGAATGGAATCAAATTAACAGAAGAAAAAAAATATTCTACATAAAATACATCTGTCTGAAGAAAAAAATATTTAAAAAAATAATAATAATCCACTGCAGCTTTACAAAAATCAACACCTCTGGGAAAAATAATAAATAATAATATATTATTACTATTACTTTTGATTATGATATTGATGTTTATGCTTGCGACAGCAGTACTTATTTATTTATCAATTTATTTTATTTATGATAAAAATTGAATAATTTCCAGCTTTCCAAAATAAATAAAAAATAATCTTATGATGTGCATAAGTGTCATGGCAAACTTTACTTTACATAGGCACTTGGGTGCTACTTCAGAGACTTAAGAAGATGACAACAAAGAAGAATTTTGTACAGCACTCACACAAATTACAGTGTAATTTTGGAGATCGTCCTTTTCAGATGCAAGACTTTGAACACCTCCCTATTTGTACGTGTGGTTTACTTGCGCAGACTTCGAGGGAAAGTACAGCAAAGTTGTAAATAATGTGTTTTTGAGGAAACAGGGTAATGACTGTACACGTTTACCGTCCCACCCTTTGTCCTCCATCCTTTGGCAGTGCGTCACCCCATTTAGGTCACGTGATCAAGACCTTGTTTATTCAAGCGCAGAATTTTGAATCTATTGATTCAATTTTGCCTCTGTAAAAACGACATAACCACCTGAACTATTGGCCCTCGGTCAGAAGGAAAAACGGACATTTCAAAGGAAGTGAGGTTTGAAAGTACAGAGAGGCTTGGCAGAAACCCAACCTCACAAATTGAGATTGACAGACGCAACATCATCTGCTGGAAGCTCTCCCAGAAACCCCCCAACTGCTTCAACTCATTCGTTAGACTTTCGTTTCAACTGTTGTCTCTCAAGTTTCATTTGGTTGATTTTCTATATTTCAATGGGGTGCAAACAGTGAGAAAAATGCCTTTTCCCCAAAAAACTATGACCTTATATTTTCCTAACTCATTTGATTTGTTTGCCCTGCATGCTGCATTATACTCAGGCTGTGAAGATAAGGGGGGTTCTGCTTTGCAGTTGAAGCAATGTGCATGGGAGTATGTTCCGTATGTGCTGGCCCTACTGGCTGTCTCACACCGTTATACACTGTGCTGTCCAGATCTGTAGTATGGCGTGGCATTACCATAGCATTTTACCCCTTAAGGGTCCTGACCCTAAGAGGCGGCGGTGCATCGTTTCTCGATGTTTGTGATTTTAGGATTTACTCTTGACATTTTTTCAGCGCTCACAGTGGTGTTAATATTTCGTTTTCTGTTATTTCCGGTACAGCAGAACATGCTAGGAAGAGCGAGGCATCGTAGTGACGTGTTTTATCGTAATTTTTATTTATCGTATTTAAGGTCCGAACGATAAGTCCACAACCAAAAAAAGAAAAAAGAAAAAATGGGAAATGAAAGCCAGAGAGAAAATAAACCTTTAATAACTTTTGAAAGTTTTCTATTAGTCTTAAGAGTTGGTAGCATTGTTGCAACAAGGTTCGTTGTTGCATTGAATACACAAGTTAAGATAATCTAGCTTTTTATAAACAGAGATGCGATTTAACATTTCTAGAAGACAAAAACACATCTGCTGCATTTCCAGTGTCAAATTGGCCTCTGGTTACATTCATTATCAGTTTAAAAATTTGAACTATTTGAAAAAAGAGGAATCGTACTGTCCTATTTCTGGGTCACGATAGCATCTAGGATTATTGAATTAGCCCTTAGTGTAGACCGCGTCTCACACCTCAACCAACACAGCTTTAGTGTGTGTTGTTTTTGAATACACATATAGGTATATATTTGTAGATCATGGCAATCTCTCAGGAAACTGCAATGTATACAAATAATTTTTAAAATAAAATCAAGATGAAAGTGATGTGATCTCTGCATTAAGGCCTAACATCTAAAGAGTGTATAGGGCCTGCTGAGGTTAGAGAGCAGGATCATTAGCAAAGGGGGCGTGAGTACTGATGCCCATGGAACGGATTTAGAATTACCAGACATTCACTAGGTGAAAAGCCAAAATATAGGTCCAGCTGTGGGTCTGAGAGGTCAACGTTTGCTAGTGGCACAGGCTTTTTCCCAGTATTAGTTGTGTAAAAAGCATGTGACCACATGAAGTGAGATTTAAACAGCAGTCACTATCATTAAATCTCACTGGCGCTATCACAATAGCGCAGAGATTGAAAGAGAAGATTGAGCAAATAATGAATAGACCTTTAGAGGGGTTAAAAAGCCATTCCCTGGTGTTGCAATTCACACGCAGATATAGTTTAGATACTGTCAAATGGAGGAACCGGTAGAAAACAGTACTGATTCATTGCATATTCTGAGACGTATGGTACTGACATACCATATCCCTGTGCCCTTGTCACACTTTTGTGAACAGGAAATGTCAGCAGGTTTTATAGTCAATCAAGTTAATTTCAATAACACCAATCCAGCTGTCCAAAAAAGGACATACGGGTTTATCTCCTGGGTGAAAATGTTTACAAAACGAAGCTAAATCAGAAATGAACTATTTGTTTTCAAAATGCAAGACAACTCAAAGCATATCCCTCGGACCCTGATACTGGCTTGACAGTAGTTTGAACAACCTTTTAGATTATTTTTCTTATTTAGAGGATATCTGATATGGCTGGTGAATTTGCATTTTGTCAAAAGAAAGTATTCATTTTTCCCCTTAAGTAACAGCTTCAGTCCCAGCTGATACCATAGGCCGTAGTAGTCAGTGACATGGGACGGTATTTATGATGCATTACTTTGATTCCTTTCGCTGATGGCACGGTGTGAGCTCTGCTTCGGGGAGACTCCTACACATCTCAGCCGAGATCACCCAAAAGCCTGCCCCAGCTTGCTGGTCCAGTTTAAATTCACAGGAAACCTCATTGCCTTTTCAGAAGTATCGGGGGAGGCAAAATTAATGTCTTTGTGCAAAACAACACAGGACCTGCTTGCCTCCAATCCAAAAGCGTAGGATTCTGGGAAAGACCTTTTGAAAATGGATTGCCTCTTAAGATGGTAAACTCCTCTGTTTGGTGCTTATATTTCTCCTCCTGGTAAGCCCCTGTGTGCACCCTACACACAGGATAGGCCCCGGGGGTGACCCTTCACTGGAGCTGTAGCAAATCACAGAGGAAGAGGAGTTGATGGAGGCAGATAGAGGAAAAAACAAAGAGCAGGATTTGAGGATTTAAACAATTGGCGAAAAAAATTAACAAATGCAAAGCAATGGCCCCCGAATGATGTACAGTCACAGAGCTTTTAAATCGAAGCTCCCCAAGCTCCAGTTAAATGTCACTATCGATGAGAACTTGTAAATGCAAAATCAATGTTTCCCTGATAGTTTTCAAATGAGTATTAATAGTGTTTTGAATAACTCTGCTTTCATCTTCATCCATTACTTTCAAAAAGTGGACACCATTCCTAACACACCTTGGGGAAGACTTTTCAGAAATGCTTTCGTTCACCTGAGGGACTCAACCAAACTGAGTACTGGTAAATATCTAGTCAGGTTTCGGGAGAAGGAATAATGACAATGAGAAATAGTACGTTACTGTATACATTTTTTTCTTTCTCTTTTGTTACCATTTCTTGTTGTTTCTTACCTGTTGTTTTTTTAATCAAAATGAAAAGCGATCCCTTGAAAACTGAGTGTAACATCCATTTGTCGCAACATTTCTCTGATGATCATGTAAGCCCCATCAATCACAAACCTGTGTTGAATCTTGGGTGAAAGATGATGGCACAAATTGGTCTGGAGCCATTTCAACAGCATATTTAGGAAGTCTTATTTTGATGCCTTGCACAGAAAGCCCAATGCCTTCTCTGAAATGTTCACAGCATGTTTAACGGCACCTATAGTCCCTGAACCACAGTTCCTGAACCTATTTTTGGTCCCTGCTCATGAGTTGGTACCAACCGTGCCATCAAGAACCAGAAGCAGCAGATGGGTTAAGCTAGCAATACTGTACACCGTTGTCACGGAATCGTCACACGCCAAGCTCAGATGACCCGCCATTTTTAAATCTCCGGAATATTGTACCGAGACAAACATTTCTCTGTAGTGTGTCGTTGATGTATCATATTCAAAATTATATCAATGTAAAACGGTCCTGTTCGTCACTTCAGACATTAACCCCTCCCAACTCCTCCCATCTTCAGGCTCTGGAAGTTTGATGGAAATGCAACCAAGTAAATCGGTTCAAGTTCCAGATAGTTCCAGTGGTTCTTAGAACGAGTGGTTCCCATACCGTTTTGTGCTATGGAAAAGCAGCAACATTGTGAACCAAGCACTGATAGGAGTCATTTTCATTGCTTCAATAATGTTTTACAGAATTAAAGGTGATATTCAAAAAGAGCATTCTATATTACAGGTAGGTTATTGTTGTGTGAGGGTTAATAACAACGAGCTTCATTTATCAAATGATTGTAGATTTGTTTGTGTATTTGTTAGTTAGAAATTCCTAAGTCATGTCTAATTCATCAAACATGTGTAAAAGAAGATTTTGCCTGTACATTTGATTATGTGTTGACGAATCCCTCACATTACCATATTTGGTAATGGCACCCCCTACATCACCATCGGATACAATTGGTTCAGGCAAAAAATAAAAAGAGGAATGTATCCAATTAGGAAATAGGACATACATTATATTAATAAGGTGCAGGCGGGGAAATGTGTTATTTTTTCGACCCACATTATTGCAGACTACATTTTGTCAGCTAGGCTACTTGTAAATAACAATCAGTACTTTCTTTCAGATTTAGTCAAATTGCCTTCTCCTTTTAAGCAGAGGGGAGCCATTTATATTGTTAAATATTATATTATACTTATACTATACTAAACTTCTCTCAAATGTAATGATTATCCAGGGGACGTTTAATTAACAATATAGCCAATTCTGTTAATATGGACATGTTTTAATGCCTGTCGTACAGCTTCTTAATATTAGCCAAGACGTAGCAGCATTTGTTATTATTCTGGTTTTGACATTATATGCCCTGCTGTATTTCTTCAGCTCAGATTGTAAAAATACCAAAAATCTGGTAATGCTGCTTTTCTACCACAAGGGCGTGAGCCTACACCAGGTCTGGAGCTGTCGTATTTGATCTTAGGTACGTTCAAATTCAAATAGATAAGTGAGATACTTTCCGTGAAAATGTCTGTGCGATCAAATTTGATCAAGTTTTGATTGTTTGATAAATGAGGCCCCACGTGACGGACACTTTTTGGAGAACTTAATATCAGACAGTGTTATGCTTAATTTTGCACCATGACTTGTAGACACACACACAAACGCATACAATCACGTGACATAGAAGTATAGACATTCAGCAGGAATAGTTCATCGTAACGTTGTAAATAAAGGATTAACAGTACAGTACAGCACCTGGATCAAAATTCTTACTTTGACAGATGCAAGAACTGTACTAAGCTGAACATTTCATTGTCAGTCGGTTGGATGAACACTACATATGCTGCAGTAACGCCCTAGGGCCCCAGGTCAAGAGAGTCGCTGACTGTAGATTTGTGGGTACAGAAGTTTAGAGGCACGAAAACACACACCCCAAGATTGGACCATGGCTAGTGACAGAGCTTATGTGCAGCTGCTGTGGGTTTGTGGTATGATGTCATATGACCTGCTGTGAATCTGTGCCACAGATGCAACACCATTGTCAGCCTGTAATATTAGGTCTGTAGGATTATCTATTAATATTGGTACTCCATGAGCAGCCCTTAGTGGAAGCCTAGTCTGAATTGTATCCACTTTTATCTGAGGATGGCAAGATATAAACAGCATATCATGTTTGGATAAAGAACATGCTCTCTCCAGGTTTAATATTACTCAGTGCCATAGAAGACGTGCCAAAATAAAAGAAAATAAGATATTTTGAAGAAGATATTTTGATAATTCTACAAATTAGCACAGCTCAGTGGCTCTAAAAATGTAATTCCATTGTTTCATGTGTCAGAAGGACTCCTCGGTGGCTTTGCCATCTCATTCCCGTCTGGGGCAGAGGAGAGAAATCTCTGTTCTTCACTCGCTTGCATCCTCACTGTGTTCCCCTGAAATTGTTGCCAAATTTGTACTTTCAGTTTCGTTATTTTATTTTATTATTGTTATTTTTTTATGTGCCAAAATGAGATACAGAAACTGTGGAACAGTTTTACATTATTTATGTATTTATTTAAATGTACTTCATTTAAGACTTTTTTTTCCCGATTGTTATGGTTGTTGTTGTTGTTGGGTTTTTTTCTCTTGAGATGCTGTGATGTCTCTTGATGTTATGAAATGGGAATGTTTATGCAAGATTTTCACTGGAAAGCCAAATGTGGCAGATATTGCCTCTCACCACTCTCATACATTCTTGTTGTTGTTGTTTTTTTTTTAATGAAAAATAAACCAATTAAATGACCTACATTGGAATTCTTCAAGCTGCATGCACTGCTATAGAGCAAGCGTCTGCTGACGCACATGTGGTTACTTTGCAACACTACCTATCACAACAATCATATCTATCACTGTTGCTTGAAGCTCATTTCAGTTCATTTATGCGATATGATTGGTTACATTTTGACATTGTTCAATCATATCGAACAGGAATCCCAGCTTGATTTGGTGAGAAGACGGTGAAGAATTGTTATGGCACACTAGTGATGTGAGTCAATGCAATACTGTGACTTCCAGATGTTCACACAAAGTCGTCCGATGTCGTGACATCAAGGGAGCTCCTTTAAAAAATGCAAGGAGATGGGGAAATCTGTGAATGCGGTTAAAATGATTAATTCAAAATGATTGCTGGAAATGATCCGGGTCGCTGGGATAAAGTCGGCAGTGGAGTGATGAAGTGTGTGTGCCTCTGTTTCTCTTCTTTATTTTGGCAGGTTTGCGAAGAAACGGTTGACCAAATTTGAGGCACTACCAACGAGTTTTGCCATTTCACCATTCTCGCCAACTTATCACATCAATTTGTCTTATCGGCGATGACTGATGACATAATAGAGTAATTCATGGATGGATGACCCTATAGGGTCATGTAAGGGACAATGGCAGCATCCAAACCAAGGGAAGAGAGGCCTTTTGTTTCTGTAGTGCAGTGTTTCTCAATCCATTCCTACGGGGAACAGTGCCCTGCATGTTTTCATTCCAACCGCCACTTAATAATGCTCCAGTAATCTTTATCAGACAGCCGATGCAGACGATAGGTTGGGAGCGGAGGTTGGAATGAAAACATGCAGGGCATTCTGCCCTGTAGGAATGGATTGAGAAACACTGCCGTTTAAAGCTGGCAGGCTTTAGCGTGCTGGTACCGTGAGTTTATCAAGCGGCACCACCTTCCAAGGGTGGAGGCGGAGACAACAAGGAGTACAGAAGGCCCACCGGTACCGTAATTGTCAATGCAGGTATTAACAGAAGGAGACAGATGTGGGGAGATGTTTCCATCTTTTTGATCTCCTCTTAGTATTATGAAAAAGGGGGAAGATGAATCTGTATCTGTACACATAATATTCCTCGGGAACTAGCATTGTTCTATAACAATATGACACACACTGATTCCGTTGAATATATAATGCATATATACAGGAAGCTGCCAAAATAAAGGAAACATCAACATAAAGTCTTAATAGGGCGTTGGGCCACCATGAGCTGCCAGAACTACTTCAATGCACCTTGGCATAGATTCTATGAGTGTCTGGAACTCAATTGCAGCACCATTCTTCCATGAGAAATTCCATCATTTGGTGTTTTGTTGATGGTGGTGGAAAACGCTATCTCAGGCGCCGCTCTAGAATCTCCCATAAGTGTTTAATTGGGTTGAGATCTGGTGACTGAGATGGCCATGGCATAGCGTTTAAGTCACTTTAACTGTAAGTCGCTCTGGATAAGAGCATCTGCTAAAATGCCTGTAACGCAATGCAATGTTTTCATGCTCATCAAACCATTCGGTGACCACTCGTGCGCTGTGGACGGGGCGTTGTCATCCTGGAGGAGACAAGCATATAAAGGCTTCACCATAGGATGAAGATGATCACTCAGAATGGCTTTTTATTTATTGCTGTTTAACTCTCCCTCTTATGGGCAGAGAGGGCCTAAACCATGGCAGGAAAATGCACCCCACGCCATAAGAAAGCCGGCAGAGCCCTTAATTTACTCAAGTGTTGCTTTTATTTTGGCAGTTACTGGTAAATATCATTTTTAATGGATATCTACTTGATGAGTCAACAAAGCCCTTATCATATACAAACATATCTTTATCCTGAAAAAAAAATTTTCAAGCTGCAATTACATATTCATACTGAATGATAATTGGAAGGTAATCTGCGGACAAAATTCCACAACAGCCTGTGGTCTTTTTTCATTACATCCAATTGATTTGTACACTGAAAAAACCTAATTAAGAAACGCTGTGCGCTGACACTTTACGCAACACAACACAGCGCAGGCCCTGGGAGCGGATGCCGCAAGTCCAATCCTGGCCTTCGGAAACAATTATTTCTCCTGTTTTCTCTCTTTGAGACTGTTGAATATTGCACCCCGCTCCACAATGCAGGGGATGCAGTAACAAGCAAAGCGTCGGTTTTCCGCGAAACACATCGACATGAAGTCCAACCTTCCGGAAAAAGAAGCTCCTGGCACACCACACAGAACTCTCCACTCCAGTGGATCAGTTAGCGTTCTGGTATTTATAGCTCCGAAAAGCCGGGGAGAAAAAAAAAGATGGGCAGCGCGTTGTGTCATATGTGATCGCCGTTTCTGTCCGCTGACCCGGACTCTGGGGGCAATCACCACAGCTTTCAGTGTGATGTGCCCCTGAGCATGACCGGCCCCCTTCCCCCTCCCATAACCTGCAGAGGGGAACCTTGCTCTCCCCTCCGGCTCGCATGCCCTGCCTGGCCTCGAGGTCCGCACGCTCTCATGCGCCTGTCGTTTAAGAACTCAGCTGAGGGAAACCCGGGGGGGTCTGGGGAACAGCACAGCTGGGGCTCCCCAAATGATTGTGGATCTCTCTCTGCCTGTTTTTGCGTACTCCGTTCACTGTTCCCCTTCCGTGTCTCAGTAGAGGCTCAGAGCAGTGCCCCATGTTTACATCATCAGCATCATCGCATCACAGGGTGACGGAACGCCGAGAAGACGCTGCATAACAATGGGGGCGGGGTGGGGGGTGGGGAGACTGACAGGGAGAGAAAGAGAGAGGGAGGAGAGAGAAGGAGAAAGAGCCAGAGAGGGGGAGAGAGACCGAGAGAAAAGGGGAGAGAGGGCAAGGTAGAGAGACTGAGAGACTGAGAGAGAGAAAAAGAGTAGGGGGAGAGAGGCAAGGAGAGAGAGAGAGAGAGAGAGGGAAGGAGATGAGACACAGATGGTCAGTCTTTCAGCCAGTCTGGCAGAGGCCTTCTCCTGTCTGTGCGCTGCGGTGAGGCCCGGTGGACGGACAGAAGGAGCGGCTGGCAGACAGCCCCGGCGGTGGGGCGGCGGGAGGCGGAACGCGCCGACAGGCAGAGGCGCGCCAGCTCCACTTGGCTCGCACGCCCCGGTCAGTAGGGAAGCAAACCCAGGCCCGGGAAGACGCCAAGCCCGTGACAAAAAGGAGCCACCATGGGGAGGTGCCGTTGAGCCGCTTTCACTTCAGCTGTTGCTCTCGTGCGCTGGCGTGTTGCACCAGCGCATGCCGGATTCCACGGCCGTGAGCTCACTGTACATCTGGGCCGAAGAGCGCACCTGTGTGGTCTTCTCCCCAGCCCTTATTTCACAGGGGAAATAATAAACAAAGACACTTGTGTGCAAGTTAATGCTGTTAATGTAGCAGGAAACGGTTTGGACAGAGGGAAAGTGCAGGCCCCGCGATCACTCCCAACTAAGCAGACAGGGCTTCCAAATCGTTCAGAAACAAAATTGGCCCATTAAAGGGGGGTAGACAAAATAATGGAAACAATTTATGAATATTTAAGAACTAATAAGGAGTTTGCGATCAGAACAGCTTCAGCCCTTCTTGGAATGCTGTTATACAAGTTTTGAACTGTTTCTAGTGGGATATTGGACCATTCTTCAAGAAGGAAAGCCCCTGGTTCTTTGAGAGATGAAGGCAATGGAAATCTACTCTGCATGCTGTGTTCCAGGACTTCCCAGAAAGGTTCAGCGATTTTTAAATCTGGTGATTGGGGAGGCCATGGAAATTGTTTACTCCATCCTGGTGTTCATGGAACCACTCTTGTATCTGTTTAGCAGTGTGTATGAGGGCGTTATCGTCTTGGGAATATGGGAACATCTTGAGGAAACAATGTTCGCACCATAGGGTGCACCTGGCCGCCTAAAATGGCTTCATATTCCTTGGTCATAGTTCCACCATGCAGAGTAATAATCAGACACAATGACTCCCACGAGATGGCTGCCCATACCATAACAGATCCAATGCCATGTTCAACAGTTGGGAACAGACAATGTGGGTTGGAGGCTTCTTTTGGCTTTCTCCAAACATAAACCCATCCAGATGTAAGAAAAGGAGTAAAATAGAGCTCATCAGACCATATTACTTTCTTCCACTGCTGAGAAATGCAGGTTTTGTGCTCCTTACATCTAGTTATGTATTGTTGTGCTTTATTGCTCAGTTTCCAAATTACAGTCCTCACCAGCTTTATGAAGCTCAAAACGTAAAGTTTTTGTTGGGACTGGGTCACAGAGGTGTAGATTCGGTTCTCTGGTCATTTTTGAGGCTGTTTTGTGTTTTTAGCAACTATGCTGTTAAGTGTCTGTCTATCCCCGTTCGTGAGCTTTGACTTGCAACCACTGTTCCTCTTTCCTGATGCAGTCTTTTCTTGTTTGGTTTTACTCTAGAAACACCCATATTAAAGTGTTGCTTTTAAAACACCTTTTATAGCAGAAAAATATTGGTAATTAGTATTGACATTAACATAAAACACATGTATACTCCTTTTAAATTGTGATTTAGTTACTTCAAAATATGAGTCAAAATAAAATACATTTTTCTCTGTAACTTCCAATAAGTTTACTGAAACTATAATCTCCCATAATGCATTTCTTTGTCTTGTACCCACAACAAAGCCACACATTGCAGTCTGGGAAAATTAGGCAATGGGAAAATATAAATAATGTTTCAATGTCCAAACACCCATTCAAATATTTTTGCTGGCGTGAAGGGTAGTGCAGATGCATGTATTCCTGGCATGGTTTGGGTGCACTCATACCCTTATAAGGCAAGGTTGATGTCTATCTTTACTTAATGGCACTGAGTGACCATCTTCACAAAATGTTAAAGCATTTCATTTCCTGCAGAGAAGGGTGACTTTCAAGATGACAATGCCCCTGTCAACAAAGCACAAGCAATTACCCAGTGGTGTGAGGAGCATGATACTGACATTATCCATATGCCATGGACTACTCAGTCACCAGATCTGAACCCAATCGAGCATTTAATGGATATTATGTAACGACGCTTGAGACGGCATTTTATACTTCCATCAACTGTTGACTTTCTTGTGGTGTATGCCTCCTGCAGAATTCCAGTCGCTGCCTAACTCTATGCCACATCACATGCAGGCCGTACTGGCCGCATACGGTAGCCTAACTTCCTATTTAGTGATTTTACATGACTGTTTCCATTGTTTTGTTCACTACCTGCATATATCAAGGGTTGATTAAAGAAATGTGAACGTGTGATTTCAATATCCCCTTTGATGAACGTCAAACGGACTAAAGATCAGAGAGGAAGGCAGGCAGACGATAGGCTGCTCTGTGCTCCATGGTGACGAAGCACACGCCCACTGAGGGGAACAGGGCATTCTGCAATTA
Source organism: Aldrovandia affinis (assembly GCA_029706075.1). NCBI lineage: Eukaryota > Metazoa > Chordata > Actinopteri > Notacanthiformes > Halosauridae > Aldrovandia > Aldrovandia affinis. The sequence continues at coordinate 2,373,555 of JAINUG010000075.1, read as the reverse complement.
AATAATGAGTATGTTCATTTACAAACAAATTAGAACCGCTACAACGTTGTGCTTTTTCTCTGATGGGGGAGGAAGCCCCAGTAGAAAACGAGGAACACATTGTCCGTTTGTCCCGTCTGAGTTCTCACGGATCTCCCCTGGAGCTCTGCCTGCAGGTATTTACATTTCGCCGTCTGATCGGCAGCTTTTAAAACAGGGCGAGCCCTTTTGCAGGTGACTCCCCGCTTCATCTGCGGGGCTCGGGACGGATGGCTGGCCGGCACACCCCTCCCTCGGCATCTCCGTGCCGCCTGCGTGCCGGGTCGGCTGACCCCGCGTGTCTGTCTTCCGTCTCGGGGGAACAAAGCGTCCCGGTCGGCCTCGGGTGTGGCCGAGACGGCGATGTCAGACCGCTCCCCACCAATAACAAGGGTGGGACCCTGACGCACCCAAAGAAAACCCTCACGCCCTTCCCCTCAGCCTTGCACTTCCCCCCGGTGTCTCCACAATCATGGCTGCCAGGCTGGCGGTGCCAAAACAAGCTGCCTCTCATTCAGCGGCTGTGAAAGATGGGGGCCTAGAGCCGTAGGATGACACGGACAACATGCTTATATATACACATACACATACGTATATTCATATACATATACTGTACATATATATATATACATACGTATGTCTTTGTCTATGTACATATGCCATCGGCAGTGGCCATGGTCATTATTAAACACCCCAACCTGCCTTTGTCTAAAACATTGGTCTCAAATACATTCAGGTTTTCCCTAGACTTTCTTTTCCTATTAATGAAGAGATCAATTAATTTCACCAATAAAATGGTGGTGGTTTTAATCCTCACAAAAGGGCCAAAATATATTTTTTAAAGCACCTTTGTCACTGCTGTAACAGTAAACAGGGCAGCAATGGCAACCCTACAAGGGTAGACGGCTCTGAGCGAATAGTGAGTGTGGGAAAGCTACCCCTCGTGAAACACATTCCGGGGCAAGAGCCCAGGACTTTCCAACTGAACAGCTAGCACTCTGAACCGATGGAGAACATTCCGGATGCAGTGCTTAGCTCATGTAAACTCAATGACACAGAAGAAATGAAAATATTTAGAGGACCGCTCCCTCACCCGGACCAGACCCAACATTCCAAAACAAAGGTGAGAGAGGGGTGGGGAGGGAGTGATGCACCATGGTCAAAATGATGTGGGGAATGGGGGGAAAAAAATAAAGATAACAGTAAGAGGAAATAAGGCTGCTTCATCCGAGACGTACCCTCTTCCCCTTCACCAACGCAGGTGTTTGGGAGAGTATAAATGCTAGCGGTTGACATCTGGACACTGAGTTGCAGGAGTAAGAATGAAGACTTCCACTGCCTGACAGTCTCCCGTCTCAAGCCTGGCCCTCGACTGCAGAGCCCAACTCATTCTGTGGCCTCATTCAGTCAATCCCTTTCTTACTTTCATTTCATTATTTATTGCTGTTTTTATTTATTTGTGTGCCTCTGTTTTGCAGTTCGGTGACATTTTGCGGGAAAGCCACAGACATTAAGAGCGACTGTAGCTTCGTTTTTGAGAGAAGTTTTAAAGACATTTCGAGTTTGTAGTTTGGGGAAGTGGTCTGTCGTCCAAAATGGCATGCGCGAGGGCCAAATCCGTCCCCGTTCCCAGCTCATGGGCCCTACAGTGGGCCATCTGTCTGTCTCTCAACCTCCTCTGGACAAGCAGCTTCACACAGGCGGCCATCTACCATTACAAAGGTAAGAGTCTAGCTCACCCGACAACGTCATAATAAACCGATAATGTAATAACCGAGGGAAATGTTATGACTAAAAATAATGAATATATAATAAATAAATGAGTTGATAATTTTTTCTCCCATTAGTTTATTTAATTGGTTGATTAATTGGATTCAAGTTTTTTTTGTTTCTTAGTCTAATATAATCATTTGAAAAATTATAAAATGTATGTATTATGATACAGAACATTATTTATTTTGTGATTATTTATATATATACTGTATATATATCGTCATAACATTTTTCAATTTTATTAAATACCTGTGTTTAGAAGAACAATATAATATACATATATACTGACAAAATAAAAGCAACACTTTGGTAACCCGGGGGGACACTCAAACCGCCCTGGCTCGTGCTGAGAGAATCCCAGTCGGACGGGCAGCTTGTTGGAAAGGGGAGGGTCGGGACTCTCCTTCAATACTCACTCGCGGTACACAAGTGTTGCCTTTATTTTGGCAGTTATATATATATAGGTAACTGCCATATACTGTGTATATATATATATATATACACACATAATTTTTGATACCGTCATATGATCTTAATCACACAGTAAAAGCGACTTGTTCTAACACTCCAAAAAAACAACAACAAAAAAAGAGCCAGCATTGAGTTAAACTGAGTCATCACATCTTTCCAGAGGGAAAGATCTTTCCTGGTGTGAAAGCGCCCCCTAATGGCCAGACGTATATATATATGTGTGTGTGTGTCAATACATTTACATCTACATTTTAGGCATTTAGTAGACGCTCTTATCCAGAGCGACTTACACAATTGACATTTCTTTGCACACAATCCATTTATACAGCTGGATATTTTTACTGAAGCAATTCAGGTTAAGTGCCTTGCTTAAGGGTACAACGGCAGTGCCCCACCTGGGAATCGAACCAGCAACCTCTGAGTTACAAGTCAGTTCCCTAACCATTACACTAGACTGCCGCCCCCAATATATCGGCCAAGCATACTGACAGTAGGCTCTGAAGCGCATGGCTGTGAACTTGTTTCATAATGACAGTTTGTAAAGAAGTGTGGGTCCATATTCCATGTACTGTATAAAACTCAGTCATTTTCCTTGTGGTGTGGTAAAAAGTGAAAAACAATGGAAGTCAGAGCTATTCATTGGTTATGGTGTCATGGTGTCGCTTTATGGGATGTGACATCAGTTCTCACCTGGAAAGGGAAGTCTATGGAACATGTATTGAGCCAGTGGTCTGTGTGGACTGGACCCAAGTGGAGTAAGAGGGTGGTTAACAGAATGTTTAAGGCATAATGTTTCTTATCCCTGTGGGATTGAGCCTTTTACCCAGATTAAAACAAATATAAGTATAACATCTGACAATTGTAAATCATGAGATTCTGAAAATTAGACATTTGGTTATTGCCCTTTTATGAGACCTTTAAAAAATAAAATAAAAAAAGTTGATGAATAACCTCTAATGTATAACACCACAAGTGATATATGTAGGCTAGTTTATATTGTTCTTAAAACGAGATTAGGTATCGGATATTGTGACAAGTGGTTGTCGATGTAAAACTGATGAAAAAGAAAATAAAAAAATGTTAATTTCCTTCCTTGACTGGTTAGGCGCGTGTGTCCACACGGACGAGGTGATCCTGCCGGGACAAACCTTCTTCAAGGGCTGCCACAGGTGCTACTGCCACGACACCGGCTTCGTCTGTTTCTCGTGAGTTACACTGCCTCGTCACGATAAAACTATTATTGTATCATTATTTTAGAGGCCTTTAAGTAAAAGAAATTCAGTTCCAAACGAAGATAGGTTTTGATATGTAGGCTATTATTTGTTATACGTTTATAAACCCGCCCAAGCGGGTGCCTAAATTGTAGGTATGTTAAAAAATGTTGAAATGTTATAAATCGAGCCTGAAACTTATCTCATGAAATGTGATACCTTATTCACTCTCGTATTTTAAGTTTTAAGGAAGTTATGGTCATTTTAACACTCGAAAATCTGCATATTGACCCCCATCGAATCCAGGCCGGGGGCCTTTCTGTGTGGAGTTTGCATGTTCTCCCGTGTCCACGTGGGTTTCCTCCGGGTACTCCGGTTTCTTCCCACAGTCCAAAGACATGCACGTTAGGCTAATTGGAGAGTCTAAATTGCCCGTAGGTATGAGTGTGTGAGTGAATGGTGTATGTAGTGCCCTGCGATGGATTGGCGACCTGTCCAGGGTGTATTCCTGCCTCTCGCCCCAATGCATGCTGGGATAGGCTCCAGCACCCCCGCGACCCTAACTAGGAATAAGCATCTGAAGATGAGATGAGAGATGAATTAATCACATAATTACATGTTGCTCACCCGCCGCGACACGGCAAAAACCACGGCAGGCAGTGAGCATTTGGGCAAAGATATCTCACATTCCGGGTCAAAAATATCGCATTTCGCATCGACAGATTTCAACGAAATTTCACCAGAAACAGGATAAAATGTTAGATTACCGTCCTGGCTACCTTTTATTTAGTCCTGAACTTGCGATCTATGACTTTGAAAGCACTAAACACGAGTCTGATTTTGAAGCGTAGCGTATGACCAAACCGAGCAATGTTTAATCAAATTTCGGAAACAAGACGAAGGATCGAGTTTTTAACTACGTTATATCGCAGACGTATGGTGAAAAAAAACCCGACAGCCAATGAAAATCCTGCAGTTTTGGGGGACGCGCATAATCTCTCGTAATCTCTCGCGCAGACACCGGCACATCTAGAGCGCCGCTGCACACCCGAATTGTAACATAGCCTACCTATAAATTGCGATTCACTGCTCATTATAAACAGTAGTTATAAACCTTAAACAGGTGAGAAAACATAAACGCGGTCATGTATTATGCTAACGAGTACATATCCGTATTGTAGCGCCAGTACAAGCTCTGTTTCCTTTTTCCAGGCCACAGAAACCCACCTCCTGGCCCGAAAAGTGCAAGCGGATCGCGACGGAGTGCGGATACACTGTCGTTTACCGTGAGAACCCGGAAGTAGAGTGCCGCGCCTACAGTTGGATCGGGTAACGCGGCACTCGTCTCAGGACTGTAAAAACACCAGCACTTTATTGTTTTCATGTCCCCGCACGCTCGATTGATTGGGAGAGACGGACTGGTGCACAACACTTACAGCCAAATGCATGCCGTGGTTTTGACGCGGGCTCAGGCGATCATTCGAGTGTGTCCAATATCCACCGAGAGCCGTTTAAGTCAGAAAGCATTACCTCCGCTCCCTCCCCCTAAACGTGTTCTCACTTGATGACTGTCAACTCAGCAGGAAGACGAATGGCAAAGTACCGCTGATCCCGTTTCGGTAATCCCGTTATTGTTCAAGCGTGGAGCCTAAATCACAAAGAACGGTTGCGATTTTCGAAAATGAGTAACAACCCGGCATGCACGCATTCGCTAAAGCCTTCTCTCGCAGCTATTCGATCTCCTTTTAGCCGGTGGGATTAAATCATCCCGACTGCTAGGTTTCTTTGTGTTGTGCGCCTTTCATGAACCATCCAAATATACGACCCACTTCAATCCCCCCCATGACTGATATAAACTGATATAATCAGTGGTGGAAATATACTGGACAAGGATAATCATACTAATGTTTTCTGCACATTCAAATGTCTTCATGTTGTGTGAGTTTTGTGTGTGTATTTTCTCAAATTACCACCTTAATAAAGACCACCTTCTTGTACTGATATTTCAGTTTTGGCACGAATTAAGAGGAGCTGAATAGACCGTGGGCTTCTGTCATCTTCTCTGTCGCTGAATTATCTGCTCAATAAAACATGTTACCAAAACCGGGCATTTCAAAATGTCATTATCACGAGTATTTTATTATCAAAACTTATAACATCTTTTCTGCTGATTTATCTTTTTTGGAAGGTCCACACAGCTGGTTATAACTACGCCCTTTGCGTAAAAAGAATTAACCTTATTTAAAATTTTAAATGCAGTTTTCCAGTTCAATATTTACTGTCAGGACAATGAAAAACAGGTCAAAAGATCAACCATTAATTGTGATAACTTTGCACAGATCCAAACCTCAGTTCTCAACCAATAGCCAGACTGAAAAGAAAATCATGCTGCAAATTTAGTGTACTATATTTTCTTGGTACAGTATATAACACATTTTATACAAGTACACATGATCATACATAATGTTTGCTTTTTTTTAATTAAGGTGCTGGTATTTTGGGTCACAAGTATTGTTGATATTCGTGTTGATATTGTCTTCCATTAGGAGGAACATTCATGTAACCAGTGAGTACCCTTACATCTGTTATGTGAGGCAGGGGGATAATGTCATGTGATAAGTCAGCTGACCATCTGTCCATCTCCTGGCCTTCCAAGAACCCACGTGAATGGTGGATGAGACCAAATGTACTCCTCAGGCAGACACTGTACTCCAGTCGTTCCGGCTCCCAACAAGCTTGGAAATGTCGAGTCTTTCCAGGGTCGGTTGTTGAGGGGGTGGGGGTGGGTCTAACGGACTCCTAACGGTCGACCGTTTCAGCGTTCGCTATTGAGGATTTCGATTTACATTGGTTTCTTTCGTTTGTTTATTTTTGTCCCTCGGCAACGGTCATGGCACATGACATGGGCGACCTCGCTGTGCTTCTTTTTTTTTTTTTTTTTTTACTCGATTGGTGAGAAACTTAAGAGGTACAGCATTATGTGGAAACTGGAAAAAAATAAAATAAAAAAAATAAAAATATTTTGAAGCAGCACTTGTGTAAAACACAAATATGAGGAGAACACAGCAGCTTTTCCACCAATAAAATACATCCTCCCACGCACTTCCTCTCTGTTGGGCGGGCGGTGTGCGGAATGCAAGGGTTGGTCCGAGGGGAGAAAAATAAATTCTCAATAATTCTCCAAACTTTCCGCAAAAAAAAATCCTACGGGAAAAACAACATAACAAACAAACAATAGTAGTAAAACTCTGAAAGCAATATCTGTTGCTCGTTTTGACCTCGCTCTCTCCCTGCATTCCAGCGCACTGAAGGTTTGCAACAATCGCTACGGTTCCATTTTCAACAAAACTTCCAATTACAAAGAGATTGAAGGACTTCTTACTGTGTGTGTGGAGAACATTATGCTGGATAAAAAATAAAAAAAATAAAAAGATTTTTTTAAATTTAAAACAACTTTTTGCAGCACCATGGATTACAAGATCTGTATGAGTCAAGTACAACATAGCAAGCCTAGAATAGTTATAAGTGAAACAAAAGATCAATTAAAAATAAAAAAACAGATCCTGACTCGATTCTTATGATATACACAAGTGAGAAAAGAAAATAATTAGACTGGAAATCTCATGGAATGATCTTGTCAGGGAGCCAAACTTCTACATCTGTTGCCCTGTTCCACCTGCATCTTTATAACGGATGATACAAATATACGTTGTTTTTTTTTCTTTTTTCTCCTCTGCACTGTTTCAAATGTACAAATAAAACATTGTCTGTTACTGCGGGACTGACTTGGTCGTACACCAAATCATACAATAACCTAACAAACCGTACTGGATTTACATCGCTTTTTTTTTCTTCTTCTTTTTATTATAATCACTTAAAGTACCAAGACAACAGGTACTGATACTTGTACGGGTACTCGAGTTTACCACCTAACGTATCCTGTTTGCACAAGTTCTGTACATACGTGTGACAACGGAAGGGTCGTTAAAAAAATTATACAGGATTTGTATTTTTTTTTCCTCTTCTTATCTGTCCAGTTGCTTTCTCGTCGAATTCCTCGCTGGCGTCGTAGCCCACGCACGGCCGTGTGTAGAACGCGGTTGTTTGTTTTGTTTTTCCCCGTTTCGGTACAAGAAAAAGAGAGAGATAAGAAAGACATAATAAAGGGTCCTGGTTCTAAAGCCAAGTCCTTGTTCCTCGGGTCTGTACACGTTCCCCCCCAGAAAGAGCTCCACAGGTTTTGGTGAAGAGGCGCAGGTCTCTTAATAGCTTCCCGACTGTGTCCGTACCCCCGAGCCCTGGATCTGGGCGTGCTGGAACTGACTAATGGCGGCCCCTCGCTGCGGATAGGGCTGGGCGCCGGGGGGGGGGAGAATCCGGCTCCCGGGGCTGCTGGGGCTTAAGGTTCGAACGCCGGACTGCTGGGACAGCCGGGAGGCGTGGGGGGCGGCGCCGGGGTCCATTTTGGGGTTGCTCGGCGCTGGCAGGGGGGACCTGGCGAGCGAGTTGGCCGAAGCGGGAGTGCCGCTGTTCAACAGGCTGGCCTTTAGGTGGCTCCCGCCGTACAGGTGCGACCCCTCAATGCCCCCTGACTGGTGGTGCTGCTGCTGCTGTTGTTGGGCGCCCCCTGTCTGTCTGGAGGCTCCGCACAGGGCTAAGTCCGCCGAGGAGGCCGAGACCGTGGAGCTGGGGTAGGAGGGGGCGGGGCTGGGTGACTGCTGCTGTGAAGGATCCTGGGTAATTGTGGGGAGTGCGGACAGGCGAGGATAGAAGCTCTGGCCAGGGGAGGGGGCGGAGGGGCTGTAGGAACCGCGGAACGGGGACGAAGCGCTGTGCTGTAGGAATCCGGGAGACTCCGCCTGCTGATGGCTCTCCAACAGCAGCGGCTGCACCAGAGAGAGAGAATAAAAATGGTTAAAAATAAATAAATTAAACAGGCCTTTACTCAAATTGTCTTGGATTCGGGTCCCATACATCAATAATACCATGAACAAGGCGTGCAGATCTTTACAACTATCCCCACATACTGTGTATAAATACAGCTCACACAGTAGGACACCTGACTAAAGTTAAGAAAGAATTTGAGTAGTAGACGCTCAGAGTTGAAGAGTGTATACACCGATCAGCCACAACATTAAAACCACCTGCCTAAAATTGTGTAGGTCCCCCTCGTGCCACCAAAACAGCTCTGACCTGTCGAGGCATGGACTCCACAAGACCTCTGAAGGTGTCCTGTGGTTTCTGGCACCAAGACGTTAGCAGCAGATCCTTTAAGTCCTGTAAGTTGCGAGGTGATGCCTCCATGGATCGGACTTGTTAATCCAGCACATCCCACAGATGCTCGATCGGATTGAGATCTGGGGAATTTGGAGGCCAAGTCAACACCTTGAACTCTTTGTCATGTTCCTCAAACCATTCCTGAACAATTTTTGCAGTGTGGCAGGGTGCATTATCCTGCTGAAAGAGGCCACTGCCATCAAGGAATACCGCCATGAAGGGGTGTACTTGGTCTGCAACAATGTTTAGGTAGGTGGTACGTGTCAAAGTAACATCCACATGAATGGCAGGACCCAAGGTTTCCCAGCAAAACATTGACCAGAGCATCACACTGCCTCTGCCGGCTTGCCTTCTTCCCATAGTGAATCCAGGTGCCACCTCTTCCCCAGGTAAACGACGCACACGCACCCAGCCATCCATATGATGTAAAAGAAAACGTGATTCATCAGACCAGCTCACCTTCTTCCATTGCTCCATGGTCCAGTTCTGACAGTCACGTGCCCATTGTAGGCGCTTTTGGCGGTGGACAGGGGTCAGCTTGAGCACTGTGACCGGACTGCGGCTATGCAGCCCCATACGCAGGAAGCTGCGATGCACTGTGTGTTCTGACACCTTTCTAAATATCGAACAAAAAGTTCGGAAATTTGTGTTTGGTAGATTATTTCTCTGTTGTAACAATGCTTCTTGGCAATACATTTGATATAGTTGGAAAGCCTGTTTATTTCCCTTTTAAATGGTGCCCATTTGTAAGGAACATGCATTTGTGGGATGAGCAGCACAGCTGAGTATGTGGGTTGTGGGTTGCGCCCATGAAAAACTTGCCAAATCTTCTCTGCCAATGCCAAACAGCTTATTCTGCTGTTGCTATTGACTCTTGTTTGGTGTTGTTTGGTGGATTGGATGATTTAAGTCTATCAGTAACAAGGAAGAAACAAGACATATTTATCGGCAATTTGGCAAACAGTCAGGAGCCTCAGTAGCGTGTGGAAGAACCATACACAGCCACAACAGCCTGGCACCTCCTCCTCATGCTGGTCACCAGCGTGGTCACACACTGCTGTGGGATGGCATTCCACTCCTCAACCAGGATTTGGTCAGCCAACGTGGTTGTGTTGATCACACTAGCACAAACAGCACGCCCAAGCTGATCCCACAAGTGTTCAATTAGGTTGAGGTCAGGACTGTTGGCAGGCCATTCCATTCTCTCTTCTCCCAAATTCTGCAGGTAGTCTCTGATAAACCCCGCTCTGTGGGGGCGAGCGTTGTCATCTTGGAGGATGGAGTTCGGTCCCAGACTGTGGAGATATGGGATTGCCACTGGTTGCAGAATCTCATCTCGATATCTCTCTGCATTGAGATTGCCTCCAATGATGACAATCCTCGTTTTTCCAGTGATGGAGATGCCGCCCCACACCATCACACTGCCTCCACCAAAAGGTGTTACTCTATCGGTGCAGCAATCAGCATAGCGTTCTCCCCGTCTTCTCCACACTTTGACCCTACGATCCAACTTCCGTAGGCAGAATCGCTGAACATAACGTTCCTCCACATGTTCAGGTACCAGGGCAGTCATGGCAGGCCTCCTGGCAGCCCTATGAACCCGGAGATTGGCTGCGTGCAGTCTGTTCTGGATTGTCTGGGCCGAGAGCCGTGTGCCATATTGTCCTGCAAACCTTGACTGCAAATCTGTAGAAGACAGCCTACGGTTCTTAAGTGCTGAAAGGGTGAGGAACCGGTCTTCTTGGGGTGTCGTCTTCTTGGAATGCCCACTTCGCGGTCTGTTTCTGACATCCCCCGTTTCATGGAACTTGGCCTTCAGTTTGGAGATGGTACTAGGGCTTACTCCAAATAATGCCGCAACTTGCTTTTGCGGAACACCAGCTTGAAGTTGCCCTATCGCACGGGCCTTATCGAGATCAGACAAACGTGGCATGCCGATTCTTGGAGCAGACACCAATTGACCACTGTAGCAGGGCCCATGCTCACAGGTGCTGCCAATCAGGTGCCAATTAGGCACCTGTGTCAGCACCTGGGGGTACCGGAAGCTCAAAACAAGAGTCAATAGCAACAGCAGAATAAGCTGTTTGGCATTGGCAGAGAAGATTTGGCAAATCTCCGAACTTTTTGTTCGATGTTTATCATAGCCAGCATGAACTTTTTCAGCAATTTGTGCCACAGTAGCTCTTCTGTGGGATCAGACCAGATGGCCTAGCCTTCGCTCCCCACGCGCATCAATGAGCCTTGGGCGCCCATGACCCTGTCGCCGGTTCACCGGTTGTCCTTCCTTGGACCACTTTTGGTAGGTACTAACCACTGCATGTGGGAACACCCCACAAGACCTACCGTTTTGGAGATGCTCTGATCCAGTCGTCTAGCCATCAAAATTTGGCCCTTGTCAAAGTCGCTCAGATCCTTATGCTTGCCCATTTTTCCTGCTTCCAACACATCAACTTCAAGAACTGACTGTTCACTTGCTGCCTAATATATCCCACCCCTTGACAGGTGCCATTGTAATGAGATGAACAATGTTATTCACTTCACATGTCAGTGGTTTAAATATATATATATTTGTTTTACATTTATTTATAATTTTTTCCCGTTTTTCTAAAAATTTGGTTGCCAATTATACCCTCTATTTATCTCAATTCCCCCTCCCCCACGAGTCCTCCGCCCTTCCTCCGGGTCGAGACACTCTTTCCGGGCCGATTGATCCGCCTCTTCCGAGACAGAATTCTACCACGGACGCCTTTACCTGCTCCTCGACGGACTCGTGCTGGCTCACCCTCCCCCCTCCCCCGGAGGCGGACAGCCAAATACCGCCTCCGATCGGGGCTGACAACCAGGGCCGGTCTGGTCGGGATTCGAACCGCGTCCCTGACAGGCAGCGCACACCACACCGGACCAGCCAAAGTGTGGTGCGTTAGACCGCTACGCCATCCGCCGCCCTGTCAGTGGTTTTATAGTTGTGGCTGATCGGTGTATATGTTAGTACATTTATAAAACTGGTACAGGATTGTGTTTCGCATTTACACATACATTTACTAAGCAGACGCTCTAATCCAGCATGACATACAGGTATAACTGACAAAATAAAGGAAACACAAGTGAATGAAGGATACTGATGGCTGTGTTATGGTGTGGGGTGCATTTTCCTGGCATGGTTTAGGTCCACTCAACCCCTTAGAGGGCAAGGTAAGCACCAGTAAATGCAAAGCCAATCTGAGTTATCACCTTCATCCTGTGGTGAAGCATTTATATCCTGATGGGAGTGGTCTCTTCCAGGATGACAATGCCCCATCCACAGGGTATGAGTGGTCACTGGATGGTTTGATGAGCATGACAATGTTGTAGACCATATGCCATGACTGTCTCAGTCACCCGAACTCAACCCAATTGAGAGACTGGTGGCTGAGAGACTTATGGGAGATTCTGGAGCCGTGCCTGAGACGTTTTACACCACCATTAACAAAACCCAACTGACAGAATTTCTCATGGAAGAATGGCATTGCATCCCTCCAGTAGAGTTCCAGACACATACAGAATCTATGCCAAGGCACATTGAAGCCATCCTGGCAGCTCATGGTCGCCCCGAAACCCGATTAAGACACTTTATGTTGGTGTTCCCTTTACTTTGGCAGTTACCTGTACAACGCAGTGTGTACGCTAAGTTTAGATGAACGCCTAGCATTGGTACATTACGTATCATAACCCAGTGTCACTGTGAGAATGGTAAATATGTACAGGGTTTTTCACCTGGTGCGGGTACACAGAGGGGCTGTGGCTGTATCTCTGGGGGCTCTTCACTGGGGAGACTCTGGCCCGAGACGTCGCCAGCGTGTCACAGACGTCCCCGTCGACGGAATCTGCAACACAGCAAAACAAAACGGCTCACTGCACCTGGGCTTGTGAACGGAGCGCTCACAGCGGGAGCCGGTGTGCCACTCGGGGTTTTGCTTTTTAAAAATGTAAAAATGTCATGTGATGTAATGCTTTGGCGTGATTGGAGTGGGCTGTACCGGAGTCCTTGTCCCTGCCGCCGTCGCTGGCCCCGCCTTCCGCCCGCTTCAGGGCGCGCTCCATCTTCAGGCTGCCCCTCAGCACCCGCTCCAGCACGCCCTGGCCCTCCCGCAGCCGCTCCACCGACGTAGGCACCATCCTGGGCACGGCGAGGGAACATACGGCGACCGTTTATCAACGCTGAGCCAGTGTGGCGCGCGTGTGCGTCTGTGTGAGTATGTACGTAGGTTTGTGTGTGTGTGTGTGTGTGTGTATGCGTGCGTGTGAGTATGTATGTATGTTTGTGTGTGTGTGTGTGTGAATATTGTGGCAGAATGCGGGCTACGGACCAGTAAAAGAGAGTAGAGATGGAGAGTGCAGAAGCAGGAATGACACAAGAGGCCATGCTGCACCATCTCCTCGGCATACACAGGGAACAGCAGCGCGCCAGCCTGGCAATTATGGAAAGTCTGGAAAGAAACACCGCGGCGCAGGAGCGGCAGGCTTACCAGGAGAATAACGAAGCTGTGAGGGTTCCCCTACCACCCATTTCCCAACGTGCACACGACTGCCTCACAAAAATGGCTGAGGCTGATGATGTGGCGACATACCTGGCCATGTTTGAACGCACCACAGAGCGTGAGTTGAGGGAATAGGAGCGGTGGGCAGGTATTCTGGCTCCCTTTCTTAAAGGAGAGGCGCTGTGGGCGTACCATGACCTAGCGACGGAAAAGACTAAAACTAAAAAACATGACCTAAAGCTCAAGGCGGAGACTCCCATCGGCGGGGCAGAGCGGTTCCGTAGCTGGAGCTACCAGCCCAACCGCTCCGCCCATGTGCAAGTACACGACCTGCTCCAGCTGGGACGTACCTGGCTGTGGCCCGAGCGTGACAGCGGAGACCATCACAGATCAGGTAGTGACGGAACACTGCCTGCGCTCCTTACCTTATGATGCCAAGAAGGTGAGTCAGCGACAGCCGAAATGCATCATGGAGTTAGTCAAACTACTAGAAGTACACGATAACTCTTGTGATCTCCTAAGGTCCTCCTGCAGCGAAAAGCCGATACCAGCCCCGACGGCCCCGGAGCCCCAACCCCGGATGATGGGAGGAGCCAGCTGGCACCCACTGGGGAACGCCCAGCCAGAGGGAGGAGAGAGCACCGGAACCACTTCGGTGCTGGAGGTGTGGGGGTCTCAGCCATGTGGAGCAGCATTGTCCTGGCGTGGACAAACCGATGCCGATGGACCCAGGAAAAAACCACCAGAGCTACAGACGGGCCTGGAACTTGTTGGAGACCAATCTGGAGTGGACCATGACGGCTGGAGTACTGAAGAGCCACTACTGAAGAGCCAGGGTGTCACTACTGGTCAACTGGAACTGCCCAGGGCTGGATCGCCTATACACCTCCACCGTCCGGAAGATGCATGGGACCCAGCTGATGACCGCATCTCCCCCCTCCAGTTGTCGGTTCACCTAGACCCCGGGTTACGAGCAGCCAGACCAGGAGCCCCACCAATTCCCCGCAGGAACGGCCTTGGCCGGTCTTACATGGCTCAGCGGACCTCGCTTCGGATGACGATAGCGCTCACGGAGATGGGGAAGGTGCGATAGTCGACCCGAACCTTAATCTGTCTACATCCCCTGTGTTACAGGGCCAATATAGCAGAGCCCAGTGGGACGACCCCAACTTAGCCGGGGTCCGTAGTCAGATCCAGGAAGTGGACGGGCGTTTCCTGATGGACAAAACCCCAGGGAAACCATACTTCGCCATTTGCAGCAGGCTGCTGTACCAGATAGATAACCACCAAGGAGAAGAGCGCACGCAGCTGCTGGTGCCCCAGGTGTATATTCTGGTGGTGCTGGAGCTAGCACATGCGCACATCCTGGGGGCCCATCTGGGAGCCGAGAAGATCATGGAGCGGCTGCTGCAGCGTTACTTCTGGTCGGGAATCTACAGAGTGGTAAAAGACTACTGACGGGCCTGTCCACAATGTCAGATAACCTCTCCTGTTCATCCCCCTAGGGCACCGCTCATCCCCCTAGGGCACCGCTCATCCCCCTCCCAATCATCGACACACCGTTTGAGAGGATCGGGATGGATCTCATCGGGCCTCTACCACCTTCGGGTCGGGGCCATTGGTACATTACATTACAGGCATTTAGCAGACGCTCTTATCCAGAGCGACTTACAGTTTACATTTCTTTACAATCCATTTATACAGCTGGATATTAACTGAAGCAATTCAGGCTAAGTACCTTGCTGAAGGGTACAATGGCAGTGTCCCACCTGGGGATTGAACCTGCAACCTTAAC
This sequence comes from Aldrovandia affinis, assembly GCA_029706075.1. Taxonomy (NCBI): domain Eukaryota; kingdom Metazoa; phylum Chordata; class Actinopteri; order Notacanthiformes; family Halosauridae; genus Aldrovandia; species Aldrovandia affinis. The sequence continues at coordinate 2,358,493 of JAINUG010000075.1, read as the reverse complement.
GTTACAAGCCCAGTTCCCTAACCATTGTACCACACTGCCTGCCCTGCCCCTTGGTACATCCTGGTGGTGGTGGACTACGCAACGCGGTACCTGGAAGCATCCCCCCTGTGCACCGCCACATCCAAAGCGATTGCTCAGGACCTGGTCCAGATGTTTACCCGGGTGGACATGCCGAAAGACCTCACAGACCAGGGCACCCCCTTCATGTCCCGCCTCATGAGAGACATCCACCGTCTACTCCGTCAGTCTACCACCCCCAGACGGATGGGCTGGTGGAGTGTTTCAACCAAACCCTGAAGCGGATGCTCAGGAAGGTAATCAACACTGAGGGGCAGGACTGGGATAAACTCCTACCATATGTGTTATTTGCCATCAGGAAGGTGCCGCAGTCCACCACTGGGTTTTCACTATTTTAACTGCTGTATGCCCACCGACCCCGAGGACTGTTGGACATCACCAGAGAAGAGCAACCGTCTTGATCTCAACCATGGAATGAAAATTCCTGGCAACATGGCAGGGGCCATACAATGTTGTGGAGCAGGTGGGGCCAGTCACCTACCAGGTCAGTCAGCCGGATCGCCGGAAAAAGGAGCAGGTCTACCACATCAACTGGCAAAACAAATTGGTGAGCGATGACCGTCTGTATTCCACTGTCACTCCAGGGTTACCTGAAGAAGCAGCACGCGACCTGCTGAATTACAGCCAGGAGCTGATGCCTCAACAGCTCCAGCAGACGAAGGAGCTGGTGGAACATCACACTAACGTTTTCTCTGTCCAAGCAGGTTGCACCACTGTGGGTGGTTCTGTGTGGCTCAGTTGGTAGAGCACAGCGTTGGCAACGCCTAGGTTGTGGATTCAATCCGCACTGGGACCACATATACTGGAAAAAAAATGTATGCATTCATTACTGTAAGTCGCTTTGAATAAAAGTGTCTGCTAAATGGCATATATTATTACATTACATTACAGGCATTTGGCAGACGCTCTTATCCAGAGTGACGTACAACAAAGTTATAGTCTTATATTACCACTGTGATCCAGCACCAGTGCACATCCACCCGTACCGGGTACCAGCCGCTCAATGTGATGTAATCAGAGCAGAGGTAAAAAAATATGTTAGACTCAGGCATGATTGGGGAATCCTCCAGCGCATGGTCGAGCCCGATAGTGCTGGTTCCAAAATCAGATGACTCCTGGAGGTTTTGCAATAATTTTCACAAATTCAATGCTGTGTCTGAGTTTGACAGCTACCCTATGCCTCGTGCGGATGAGCTGATCGAGCGGCTGGGAATTTCCCGGTTCATCTCAAGCCTGGACCTGACTAAGGGATACTGGCAGATCCCCCGGAAGAATACAGCGTTCTCCACTCCAGACGGCCTGTACCACCCAGAAGTCCTTCCTTTTGGGTTGCATGGGGACCCGGCAACATTCCAGAGGCTGATGGATTGGCTGTTGCGCCCCCACCGCACATACGCAGCCGTGCATCTGGATGACGTCGTCATCCACACCCAAGACTGGGACACCTTCAGTGCCTCCGCCGAGTCCTGGCAACGCTCCGGCAAGCAGGGCTAATGGCAAACCCACGGAAGTGCCACCCGGGACAGAGCAAGGCCAAGTATCTGGGTTACATCATTGGCCGGGGCCTCATCAAACCCCAGGAATCCAAGGTCAAGGCAGTACGTGACTGGCCCCGTCCCGGCAGTAAGTCTCAGGTGAGGGCGTTCCTTGGTCTGGCGGGATACTATAGACGGTTTGTTCCCCATTTTTGGTCTATAGCTACTCCCCCTTACAGAGCTCTCCCAGAAGGCCCCGGAGAAACCCGTGTGGACCACCGACACGGAACCGACACAGAACGGGCGTTGCAGGTCCTGAAGTCGGCGCTCTGCACGGAGCCGATCCTGCGTTCACCAGACTTCTCCCAACCGTTTGTCCTGCAAACCGACGCATTGTCCACCGGACTTGGGGCTGTCCTCTCCCAATTCACAGGCGGGGAGGAACACCCAGTACTCTTGCTCTCTAGGAAGCTGTTGCCACGAGAGCAGCGGTATGCCACGGTGGAAAAGGAGGGTCTGGCGATCAAGTGGGCAGTAACGGCTCTTACTATCTTGCAGGGCGCCGCTTCACCTTGGTGACCGAACACGCGCCGCTCCGGTGGATGGCGACACTGAAGGACACCAATGGGCGTGACTATGTGGTTCCTGGCCTTGCAGCCGTTCTGCTTCACGGTACAAGTGACCGGGGGCCGCCCATGGCAACGCAGATGGACTGTCCCGTCTCCATGCCCTATGGTCTGAAGCCGTTGTCCTCCCTGGCACAGAGCTGAGGGGGGGATATGTGCCAAGGTGACGAGACGGAAAAGGGGCGGCTCAGCAGCTCCCGTCAGACTGCCTGTAGGAACTATTGTTTTTTTTGTTTGTTTGTTTAATAAACCTCCTTTGCGTCCCACCTGTTCTCCCTCTCTCTCTCTCTGGTCATGGTCCCCGAATGGGACACACCCCGCACCCGTTCACAATATGTACATGGGTTTGTGTGAGTGTGTGTGTGTGCCTGTGTGAGTATGTTACGTAGGTTTGTATGTGTGAATATGTACATGGATGTGTGTGTGTGTGTATGTATGTACATGGGTGTGTGAGTGAGTGAGTATGCACGAAGGTTTGTGTACGGGTGTGTGTGTGTGTACCCCAGGGTACTGCTCTCTCACCAGTGGCTGGTGCTGTCCTGCCCCCGGGCCTGTGGTCCAGGGCTCTGTAAAGCCATGGTGTGGTCAGGTGGGCTGACCTCCTCGATCTGGGGACCAGAGGGGTGCGCAGGGGACGAGAAACAGCTGTGGGGCGAGGCCGGGGGCTGCAGGAGGGAGCGGGGGCCGCCGGGGGACTCGGTGCAGCCGCCGAGCATGCTGGGCCGGGTCGGGGTGCCCAGGGAGCCCCCTGGCTCCAGCTCCTTCGTCCCCTGTTTCCGCTTCCGGTACTCCAGCAAGGACACCTGCAAGCCCAGGAGACACGGCCACACGGGTCAGCCTCCCACAGCCCACGAACCAGCCCCGCACCCCCCACGGACACACACACTGAAGAAGGGCAGCTATGACACGACACAGAACCACACAGATGAGACGGATGGATGACGAGCAGACAGGGAGTCTTACCGTGTCTGTGACTCACCTTTCAGACAGGTGCACGACTGAGTACATTTAAAAAACAACAACAAAGAAGAAACAAAAACAAACAACACTAAGGCGAACATTTTTGAGTTCCGTCCAAAAAGTTGACATTTAGCATCTGGGTTTTGTTTTTTTTGCAAAATGGAAATACTGACTACACAAATTTACTTTTTTATTTTTTACTTCAAACATTTTGGCAAGTACAGGACAAATGTTCCCCTGGGAATGTTTCCCCATAAGGGCTGCAGACGTTCCCCTGTTCCTAACACCCTGGAATTTCCTGTAGACCAACTGTGTGTGTGCGCGCAACCGTGCGTGCATGTGCGCAATCGTGTGTGTATGTGCGGAAGCGTGTGTGTGTGTGTGTGTGCGCAAGCGCGTGTGGTATGTGTGGGTATGTGCTCAATTGTGTCTGTGTGCAATCGTGTGGCGTGTGCGTGTATGAGCCCAAGCACACACAAGTGTGTGTGTGTATGTGCGTCCGCAATTGTATGTGCCTATGTGTCTGCTGATGCGTGTGGGGCACGTGCTTGTATGTGTGCAAGCACAATGTGTGTATATGAGTGTAAGCGTGTGTGGCGTGCATGTGTGTTCGCATGCGTGCGCGCGTGCTGGACGCTACGGCAAAACACACTTCCACTCAAACTGGTCCTCAGTCTCCTGTCCTTACGCACGCACACGGGCACAGATTAATCATCGTTACCGTCAGCGTTTCAGATCGAGTCTAAGAACAGATCAGTGTGAAACGCTGGTGAGGCCCAAGGACAGCGGTTCTGCATCCGGGGCCCGGTGGATGAGTGCGGACCGCTGGGCTCCGTTCGTCAGGGCGCGCCCAGTTCTCACTGGACCGCTGACCTCGGCCGGCCGCTAAACTCTTTTTTCACTGCCAGAAGTCATTTTGTGGAAAAAATGTGTCGCTGGATTCAACTTTATGCTTACTTAACTTAAGTTAAGTTAAAAACTTAACTTTAAAAATACAAAACAACAACAACTGCCATTTCAAATGTTTGTATTTATATTAGGGCCTCTAAATTAAGTACATTATCAAGAACATCAGGTGAGACGTTTGATAGCGGTAGATAAAAGGGGGAGAAAAAAACGTAAGTCTAAATGTCTTCCTTTAGTTTGTCGTTATACACAAACGTGTCTGACAACACATCTCTTTCACAGTGAGCTTGTAGCAGATTACAGTGGCATGTCAAAGGCAGATCAGAATTCAATTGAAAGTGAAATGCTTCGTTAAAAGCTAAATGCTTAAAATGTCAAATGAAAGTTGAATCAACCCATAGCGGCACCTACAAAGGGGACATTACAGTAAAGGGGGTTGAGAATCTAGGCCCGAGGCTTTGAAAGGAGCAGAGCTGAGAGTAGAGGCCAGATGAAAAATGAACTGCAGTAGCGGCCCATTGGCGCACTGGCGTCTGTGTCTGGATGAAAAACTTGCAGCTCAAAAAATACACAAGCCGTGATTTGAAAAGCACTCCAAAATGTCACTAAAAACTGGTGAGATCCCATTCCCGTTAAACGCCTATTCTCCGTGACGGTGGCTAAAGCCTCGTCTCACCCCTACACGTGTGAGCTCTTGTTGATTTTTGTTTGATCGTTTGTTTTTTTTGGGTGGAACTGAGTTAGTAGCATCAAATTGCAAACTTCAGCACGAGCAACGACGGATGTCATCGTCATCATCATCATCATCATCATCATCAGAGCGTGAAGAGAGCATGGCTGTAGTAGACTGCAGCACCACAGGGCAGGCACGTACACTCACAATGGAGAGAGAGAGCAAGAGAGAGAGAGAGGGGGAGAGAGAGAGAGAGAGGGAGGAGAGAGAGAGAGAGGGGGGAGAGAGAGAGAAAGAGGGAAAGAGAGACAGATAGAAAGAGAGAGAGAGAGAGAGAGAGAGAGAGAGAGAGAGAGAGAGGGAGAGGGAGACAGAGAGAGAGAGAGAGAGAGAGAGACAGGTCCCACTGACAAGTATGCAACGAGCAAGGAGACCCCCCCCCACCCCCCAAATACACCGGGCGAATGACGGAGAGATGAGGGGCGGATGTGGGGGGGAGGGGGCGGGCGGGCGGATGTAGCTTCCTTTCAGAAGCATGGCCGCCAGCGCACATCCGCTCAGGACGGATGGATGCAGGAACGGGGGGAGGAGGAGGAGGGGAGGCACGGAGAGGGGGCATGGATGGGATGTGCAGACGGCCTCGTCCTAACCGAGTTCCACGATGACAAGTGACCAAAAACACCATGGCACGGAGACACAAAAGTAACACAGTAGAACGATGGCTTTCTGAGAAATGCCCATATGCAAGTTTAAACAAACTGCGATGGCAAAAAAAAAAAAAAAAAAAAGAAAAAAGTATATATGGGTAAAGTAAAATGCGAAAAATCTTTTGGCAATTTTGGAAATACTGTAATGTATTTTCGGGGGAAGAGGAGGGAGGGGTTGGGGGGGTGGGTGTATGCAGATGCAACAATATTTAACATGCACACTTCTAAATGTAGTTAGGGAATATTCACCATATTTTGTACGGGCTTGTATTCACTTCGTACAGATAAAGCCTGGTAATGGGGCTTTCCTGTCGGCAGACTAACGGAACGCAGGCTGGCCCTCTGCCTTGGAAAAAGTGGGGGGAAAAAAAAAAAAAAGACTTTGCAAAAGGTTCAGGAGGACAGGCGGAGAGGAGAGGAGAGGAGGAGAGGAGAGGAGAGCGGTCAGGGACTACACAGGCTGGCCTACGCTTTACCTCGGACAGCGCTAGTGCTAATCATGCGCGGGCATCTCCACACGGCATTCCGTCTCTGCGAAGCTGCTTCCTGGACACGGTGTCCCTGGTCAAGTGTTATCTATGGCACCCAAGGGCCGAGTGTGGAATAATATTGCAAGCGATAGCGCGTAAACATGAGAGCAACTTTGCGAAGCCACAGGAAAGGCATGCACGCGGACGCTCGTGGCTCCGGCTCGCTGACACCGCGAACAACGCTTTCGCAAAGAAGCTCTGAATCCAGCATTGTGATGCTAGTCTTCCCTGCGCAACTGGTTTAACATGGACGCCACTCTTTGATACGTATTCGAGACAAAATGGATGCGCAAACAAGAAGCAAAGAAGAGAAAAAGAGAGAGAGAGAGAGAGAGAGCACACAATGTATCCAACTCTTCCCTGCCGTCTACCTGCAGGGTTTTCTTGTTGCCCTTGGACACTACGTCCATGGAAACACTTGACTGAGGTCACAGGTCGCAGCTGGGCTAAACATGCTAACAGAGTGACACTTTCAGCAGAGCCGCGCCGCATCGCTGAGCGAGGTGTTGCCGTGGCGGGAGAGCATTGCGAGCGCCAGCGGGCGGGAGGACTTGCCTTCTTTTTCTGCGGCGGGTTGCTGGGGTGCGGAGGCGTGCCGATGTCCGGGTACGCATATTGCGGCTCGCCGTACGGCGACAGGGAGCCAGGCCCGCCGTCCGACAGGAGGCCCTGCCCGCCCACGCTGCCGAAGAAGGGCGCCTCGGCCGGGGAGAAGCCGCCGCCCGCCTCGGGCTGGGCCCCGCGCGCCCCCAGCCCCTCCCCCAGGTTGGCATTGAGCGGCGAGCACGTGTAGATGAGGTTGAACTCGGTGCGGAAGGCCTGCTCCCTGGCCAGGGCCTCGGCGGTCGCCGTGGCGGTGGCCCCGGGGGGCTCCGGCGTCACCGGGGCGTAGTCGTCGACCATGGGGGCCGGCGCAGGGGCGGGGCTCTCCAGGCCAGAGGGCGGCGGGAGGTCGGAGAACGCCGGGCGCGGCCCCTCAAAGTCCGGACACAGGCAGGGCTGCGGGGGGGGGGGCAGGGGAGAGAGGGGAGTCACAAATGGGGTGTGCCCCAAAAACACAGATCGGAACACCGTTCCTAGCGGTGCGCCACGGCTAAGGTTTTTAACGTCTGCTCGTCACTCCTCTGGAGCGCTTATTTGAGCAGGTGACTGACCTCAGGTGAGATGGACTCAGGTCTGTGCGCAGGCGACGCCTCGGGAGAGGAGATGTTCTAGAGGGAGAGGAGGTAAGGGATGGTGAGCCGTCAAAGCCAAGTGGACAAACGTCTACCAAACAGCAAAAGGTCTACACTCAACACATAAAGCAAGAATCAGACCGCACGGGAGCCGGGCTGAAGTGCAGAACGAGAAACTGGAGAGTCCATCCGCCAAACAAGCAGGCCCATTTCAGCTGCTGCGTTTACGTTTATTAACTCGGCAGACGCCATTGTCCAAAGCGCCTGACGAGGCCATTGTAGCGAACAGCAAAGGTCCAGGGTTTACACGTCAACCGATTTTAACATGTTAACACATGCCGAATGAAAAGAGAATGCTCTGAAGGCCGCTGTGCTCACCTCAAACTGCAGCGGGGTGTTGCAGCGGCTGGTGGACAGCGAGCGCAGGGGCGAGTAGGGCAGGCTGTAGCCGTTCTGCCTGTCGTCCGAGGCCCCCAGGAGGAGGGCGCAGGTGGTGGCCAGAAGGGGGTGCGCGGGGTCGGAGGTCAGGGGCGGCGTGATGGGGGACAGGGGCCTCAGCAGCTCGGCCGAGGGCAGCGGGGGCGGCTCCGAGGCGTACTTCGATTTCCGCTTCTTGAAGGGCGCTGTCAGTTCTGCGTGAGGATGGGCGAGAGTTACACACAAACGCCACGCCGGCCACAGCCTCTGGCAGGCGCTCGTCCAGATCGGCTCGTCCAAAACGCGGCGCACAATTGCACCCGATCGGCCCGTGCGAGCAGCAGCAACGGCAGCAGCGGCGAAGGACGGCTAAGACCGCTAGGGTCGGCAGCAGCGCAAACAAGACGTGCTACAACAAGCTACACCTCATTGCATCACATGGGGAACACATGGTAGCCTGGGTGCCCGTGTGCTAGCTGACGTTAGCTTTTCACTTTTGGACATAATAAACACGGAGCAGAGCGGAGCTCAGCCGTGAGGAGATTATTTTCCTTCGCGTGTACCCGGGCACCGTGCAGGAGGCCCAGCTGGCTCCTGGCCAACACAAACGCAACTGAGTTAACATTGCAATGTGCGCAACGTCCCGGCCTGCCGTAAAAACAAAAACCGCTAACGGTTCTATACTGGTCTGCTACGACTCGAGATTGCAATTGCTGCTGCTCCAGGCCACAGGCACATGAAACTTGTGTAAACCTCAGATGTACGTTAGTGCACAAGCTAGTAGGCAGTAGATAGTTGTTGGCTATGTGCAGTGTTGGGTTATGGAGGCAGTAGATAGTTGTTGGCTATGTGCAGTGTTGGGTTATGGAGGCAGTAGATAGTTGTTGGCTATGTGCAGTGTTGGGTTATGGAGGCAGTAGATAGTTGTTGGCTATGTGCAGTGTTGGGTTATGGAGGCAGTAGATAGTTGTTGGCTATGTGCAGTGTTGGGTTATGGAGGCAGTAGATAGTTGTTGGCTATGTGCAGTGTTGGGTTATGGAGGCAGTAGATAGTTGTTGGCTATATGCAGTGTTGGGTTATGGAGGCAGTAGATAGTTGTTGGCTACGTGCAGTGTTGAGTTTTGGAGGCATAGATACCGGTTTTAAAGGGGTTGGAGGCGCTGCAGCTGCTGCTGTTACTTTGGTGTGAAGAGTTAGATTCTGTCCCATCCTCAGCCGTGGCCGAAGACATGCTCTCGTCCTGCGCCTGCTTGATCCACCGCTGCAGCAAATCACACACCACCAACATCAGCCAAATGCGTAAACACACTCCAGGGAGGGATTTCATTCATATACGACAGGCAGGAAAAGCATAACTACAGGACCGTGTTAGCTCAATTCAAGAATTCAAGAAATTTCTGAAATTAAAACACAAAAATAAAATCACTGTAAAATATAAATCATCATTGGTTCCATCTCATTTTAAATGCCTCCTTGAATGAGGTATTTCTACCTGCTCTCCTTCAATGAGACATCTTTTGAATAACCCCTCAACTGTTACGATAAAAACACATTCACGACAGGGGGATAGAACAATTAGAACGATGGAAAATTTGGGGAAACCCAAAGTCGAATTCGATTCGGTTTTGGTTTCGACTCTGGGTTTCGGTTTCCCTACTCTGAGCTCACCTTCTTGAAGGAGCCGTAGGAGCCGTCCACGTTGACGGGCCGCCGGCGCCTCTCGGGGGTGAAGGGCGAGCCGAAGCGCACGTAGTGTTTGGGGGCGGTGCAGATGAGCGGCGAGTGGGACAGGCCCGGCAGCATGTTGAGGGTGGTGGCCAGCACCGTGGGGTCGGTGGTGATGCGCAGCGGCCTGTCGACGGGGCACTCGGGCTTCTCCAGCACCTTGTCGTTCAGCCACTCCGTCACAAGGTACTGCGCGCGACATTCCAAACGGACACAGTTAACCGGACTGGAAATGGGGCGGACGTCTGAAACATTCCTAAAACGGCCACGACGCGGCTACTTTCGAAATGCGTGTATTTCTGGGTGCGTCTAAATTCAGTTCGCACGAGCGAACTTCGGCCTTGTGTAAGGGTAACTGCGGCGGTATCGTGGGTCGATTTCTTCGTCGGCCCATCCCCCGTAGCCTACGTTCGACATTGTTTTGTTTTGGCTTCGTTTCCACGTGTGTAAATGTGTTTCCTCCCAAACAGCGACCCTAAAAAGCTTTGTTGCCCGTATAAAAACGCAAGCTTATTCGGTTACATCTCTAGTACATCTGAAAACGGGAAAAGGAGGAGAACATGTACTGACGCTAGCACCTTACTCCACCACAACCAATTGTACATTTTTAAGGGTTTTAGGGATTCGTGTATGACTTTCAAGGACTCATTTCTGGTGGTCAGAGCAGAGACAGTCAGAGCTATTTGTGAAACCCTGTTTATTGGAGTCTCGGTAAAAAGGTTCAAGAAGGGGAGCCCCCTACTTGGCTCCTGGCTGCGTTACCTTCTTGGTCTTGGGGTACCGAAGTTGGGGTTTGCCTCCCAGGGCTCCGTACGTCGCGCCCCCGGGCCCGTCGGAGTCGAGGGGCTGCCCCGCGCCGAGCGCCCCCTCCCCCACCCCGGGCTCCGTCGCCGTGGTGCCCGCGACGCCCTCCTCGGCCACGCCCTGCCCCTGGTCGGTGGCCTGCTGCGCTAGGGCCTGCCGCTGGCGCCGGGCGCGCTGGGACGAGCTGGACCGGTAGCGGGAGAGGCGGCTCTTGGGCCGCGGCTTGGAGGACCTGGCGGGGGCGGGCTTGGAGGTGGCGGGCGTGGCGGGGGATTTCTCCAGCTCGGCGGGAGGCACCTCCTGCAGACAGACCGGGAAAAAGCCCAAACCTCAAACACCGCCATGCGTCACTGCGGCGCTACAGCCGCCGCCACTGGTCTCACGTACGTGTTTCTCTGTACGTCTGCCTGCAGCCGACGACTTCACATTTAAAAGGTTGACAAGGGCCAGAGGAAAGGTTGGGAAAGAAATGAAAGAGTGAGAGAGAAAGGATGTGAGGAAAGGATATGGAGAGGGGCAAAGAATGAAGAGAGAGAGAGAGAAGGGGGCAGAGAGAGAGAGAAAGAGAGGAGGGGAAAGGGGCAGAGAAAGAGAGTGAGGGAGGAGCAGAGAGAGAGAGAGCTGTAGAGAGAGGGAAAGAGGACTCACGGTGGCGTAGGAGGCCCGGCGCGTGCTGACTCCGAACCCCCCGCTCTGTGGGCCGTGGCCCCCGGGAGGCGTGGCCCCGTCGTCCTCCAGTTCGGGCCCCTCCTGTTTGGGCTCCTCGCCGCTCAGGCTCTGGGACACCCTCTTCTTCCTCTTCTCCAGGTTCTCGAACACGTGCATGATGGCCTCTGCCTTGCGCTCCTCACGAGTCTGCAGCACCCAAAATGGCACGGAGTCAGCCCCGAAACGCGGCCCGACGCCTCAGAAGCCTTTTTTTTTTGTTGCAGTTTTTCCCCATGTTTTAGTATCGGATTCCCTCTCTCTCTCTCTCTCTTTTTCTGTGCCAATTGTCCCCTCCCTCGTATGAGAACTCACTGCCGTAGTCCTGCCAGTAGCCAGTGCCCGCCAAGGCCGAAGCCGGTCACCGACGCACGACCACTCATATATGCAGCGAGCCTTTCCTTCGGCTTTTATCCCCCCCCCCCGGGGCAGACAGCCAAATGCCACCCCCTAGTGGCAATACGGGCCAGGGCCGAAACTGGCGGGACCGGTGGAATCGAACCCCGGTCCCCACGGCTACCGTCGAACACTCTTACCACTAAACCACGCGGGAGGCCTCAGAAGCCTTTTTTGAGAAAAGCAGGTCCTCTCTAGCCGCCCACCCCCTTCGGGGTCAGGGGAGATAGCGGGTGGCACTTTATTTTGGCCGCAGGGAGCAGGCGGGCGTGTTCGCATGCTTTGACCCGTTTCGCGGGACGGAGAGCTTTGAGGCCTCGGCGAGAACAACGACACACAGTGACACCAGCCACGGAGAGCGTACGGGCTGTTCTCCCGTATGGGCTGAGCCTCACGACTCCTGAACCAGCGTTTGTCAATATGTCACGCTTGTCGTAAACGGAACCGCCATTCAGGCGTATTTGTCGGTGACGCGAGCCTCCTCTCAGCAGGGCAACGGCGCGTCGGTGTCTTTTGGGAACGAGACGTACCCGTCTGCTCTGCGCCAGAGCTCCGCTGTCGTCCAGCTCAGCTTCCTCCCCGTCTTCCAGCTTCAGGCCCTCGCAGTCCCTCTCCTGGAACGGCACAAAGCAGCACGCGTCACTACTTGCCTGCTTACAAACGAGGAAAGAAAAACGAAAAATAAAAACGAGTCGCGAGAGCTTGGAACTACTCACTAGCGCTTACTAAAAAAATAGCTCATTGACGTCAACGCGTTCAGATGTAAAGCCAATGCGTGATCAAATGAAAAGAAGCACCGGCTTGTACAATATGTATGTCGTTTATGAATCCGGCAGGGGCGTGTCTGAGCTCTGCCTCCTCGGAAGTTACTTCTATGCTTTCGGGACCAATTTGTTTGGCCCAATTTTACTGGACAAAATGATTGCAAAGAACCTTCCCTACCCAGGTGGCGCTAAGGGTGATTACACGCTGCCCTGTGGAGCTGCTGGCCACAGGGGGCGCAGGCGTGATCTGATACCGGACACACTGGAGCGGAGCCTTAGCACATGGTCACTCAAATCAGATTTGAGTAACCCTGTCTGGGCAGGACAAGCCACCCAGCAGCCCCTTCCAGTTTTTCTCCCAATTTAGTAGCCAATAACACCCTCTATTTATTTCGATTTACCTCCGCACACGAGTCCGCTGCTCGTCTCTACGGGGCAAGCTAATTCTCCGTGGGCAGCGAGCGAACTCCGCTTCCATTGAGCCGGAATTCACCCGCCCACGTTCTGGAGACTCCCTTACGTGCTTTGCGGCGGACCCGAGCCGGCTCACCCTCCCCCAAACGCCGATGACGACCAGGGCCGGTCTGGCAGAGACGGGTTTTCTAACCGCGCCCCTGACAGGCAGCCCGCACCGTATCGGACCAGACAAAATACGTGTGCGTTAGACCGCTACGCCATCCGCCATCCGCCGCCCCGTCGCTAGGCGCTGTCATGCGGTGATCAGGGGACGTAATAACCTCGGTGTCGCTGGTCCCCGCGGTGCCGCCCCTCAGCTCCTTGGCGTCGGCGGGGTCTTCGGGGGGCTGGCTGCTGTTGTCGGACGCGCCCCCCTCCAGCTCTCTCCGCCGGGCCTTCCGTCGGCGCGTCTCGGCCCCCGCCTGCGCGGGCAGCGAGGGGGGGCGCAGCAGCTGCTCCGGGGGGCTCAGGTTGTGTCTCTGGACGGGGCAGTTCTGGTTGCCCTTGTGACACGCACAGTCCACTTTGTAATTGCTGGGGACGAGGCGAAGAAAAGAAAGACAGAATTCAAGATCCGGAGTTTGGCTTGGACTGAGAGGGGAACACCCCTGCCCACATTTCCCCTCCCTTTAGATCTTATAATACAGGACAGGTGAGTCTACGGCAGTGTTTCTCAATCCGTTCCTACAAGGCACACTGCCCTGGACATTTTTATTCCAACCTCCGCTCCCGACCTATCATCTGCAACGGTTGTCTGTTAATGATCACTTGAGCGTGATTAAGTGGCGGTTGGAATGAAAACATGCAGGGCAGTGTGCCCTGTAGGAATGCATTCAGAAACACTGGTGTATGGCTTGTAAAGGATTCACATTAAGACAGGGGCATCGTATCCGAGAAGGGCCACTGTGGGTGCAGGTTTTTGTTCCATCCCGGCACTAAAACACCAGATTAAACGAATCAATGAATCACAGGCTTCAATCAAGTCCTCAATTAGTAGAATCGGGTGTTGTAGTTCTGGGCTAGAACAAAACCTGCACCCACACCAGCCCTTCTTAGACAAGATCGGTGACCCGCTGGGTTAAAACAAAATTTCTGTACTTCTCTTCCCATGTTTAAAAAAAAGCAAAGAAAGTTTATTTCAACCTTTTTCAACATTTAAATGTACATTTTAAGCATTTAGCAGACGCTCTTATCCAGAGTGATTTTTCAACAACCACGTACAAATGCTGGCAGTATTGCTCGTGTAAAATGTATTCATTTTAAGTTCGAAGGTTAAGGTTTTTCCCCCATTGGCTGCATTCCTGTGTTTGATAGGGACAAATCAAAACTGTAACCAACCAGGTACTGTACCCCGTCTATTTGACTTCATCACGTTTCCCCATACACATACGAGATCAATGTCATTAAGCAAAAGACTCCCCCCCTCCACCGTCCACAGTTCCCAGTTCAGATCCCGGCTCATCTCAAAGCAACCGCAACAACTTGAAAGAGAAAGGGCCTTCAGCGTGACTGACCAGCTGCTGAACTCGTAGTCAAACCCGATGGTGACCTCGCAGTCCTTGGTGACGGGGGTCACGGCGTAGATGCACAGGTGAATCATGCCCTCTGCGATCATGTGTCGAACCTGCGGGGTGGGGGGGGGGGGAGGGGTCAGCCATGTCTTTCAAAGCTCCCGACAGGCAACAGGGCACTTTCAGCTCGCAAGCAATTTGGCGCATAGGCTGGGTCACTGGGGATTGCCTCTGTCCAATCGGGCTCTGAGTCGGCAGGGACAGAAAACAGCACGCCCGGTGTCGAGACGAGTCTTGCCACAAGCAGGCTGGTGTAATAAGGGGAAGCCTCCAGCAGGGGGCTCCAGCTCACCGTCCTCTGGTAAAACCCTGAATAGCTCAGACCGCTGTGAGCCATGTCCATCTGTGCTTAGGCGTTTCATAAGCACTAACATGTGGGTATCTTGACAGACCAAATGTATGATGCAATACAGTGAAATGGAAGTATAGACATAGACACCATAACGCATGAGCGAAATAAATAAATAAATAAATAAACACAGACGCCCATATATTAATATCAGAAAATAAAAGGCGATGGATAAAAATGAAACTCAAAAGGTGAATAAAATAACAACAATGAAGGGGGAGCAACTTTATAATTGTGCCAAGTGAACATTTCGGTTATGTACTTGTGCAGGCGGACCCATTGCTCTGTGTCTGCTTCGGCCTTTGAGCACTTTAAGCAATCGACTGCTTTAACGCCTCTAGGGATGTTAATGATTAATCGGTGATCGATAAATCGCCGTTAAGAATTTGATCAATCAAGCATATCAAATTAACGATTATGTATCACAGCACAGCGGAATTATCCAATAGCTACAGTGAGTGTAATAATATTGCTTTATATATAACAGTTAAAACCTTGATTTTATCAAATATATCAAGCAATATTTGACAAAAGAAACAATTTATGAGGACAAAACATTTTTGTTATATTTTGTATAGCCTAACGTTACCTCAGCCCACAATAGCGTGGTCTCTTGAATTCACACCTAACGTTACTTCCGCATTTCTTCATAATTCTTATTGTTTTATGCTGTTAAAATAGGCCCGTGTCTCAACAGTTTGAATAATATAATATACATATGCCATTTAGCAGACGCTTTTATCCAAAGCGACTTACAGTAATGAATGCATACATTTATAATAAAGCTTAAATTAGGATTTTTTTTTTTTTTTTTTTAAGATTAATTGATTAATTGTTTGTTAACGCGGGCGACAATGGATCAAGGAAATTTCTTAAAATTAGCATCCCTAAACGCCTCCCAATAATACATTTCCACTTTTTCAAGCCCTAGAATTGCTCCCTCTTCGTTTTCGGCGCCTGTGGTGACGAAAGTGTGACGTGGACGGGATCGGCGGCGCTCACCTCTGCGTTGGGCGTGCAGGACCTCCTGATGAAGCGGGCGTCGTTTCCGAACGTCCGGGCGTCCACACACA
The DNA here is from genome assembly GCA_029706075.1 of Aldrovandia affinis. Lineage (NCBI taxonomy): Eukaryota > Metazoa > Chordata > Actinopteri > Notacanthiformes > Halosauridae > Aldrovandia > Aldrovandia affinis. The sequence goes on along the minus strand of JAINUG010000075.1, from coordinate 2,343,102 downwards.
TCTCCACTTCGTTGAACTTGGAGTAGAACAGTACGAAAGGGTAGGGTCTACACAAACACCCATACAGGAGAGCACTTTAGTTAAAAAAATATATACTCGGATGTGCCAGAGGTTAGTTAAAAGTGACAGAATCCCATCGTGTGGGACACCACAATAACCGAGCGTTCATACACATCCTCACCAAGAGTGGACAAACAGCTGCAATGTGAAAACAAGGGAATGGTCTCTGCTCATTTACAATAGTACTGCTTTCTGAAATAACCCTTCACATCTCATTTCAAGAGTGGCCCCTTTTGTTAAGCACAAAAGACAATCTGAAATTACCATTAAACACAGTTAAAAAGTGTACAGTTGGACCGTGCTCAAATAAGACCCACCCCCAACGGTGTAATTCTGGGAAAGCAAACTTGGGCTCTTATTGATTGGACAGTACTGGGACAGTGGCCCCCGCTCGACCTAACCGCACAGTGGGTTCTTACTTTTTGAAGAAGTGACCGTTGACCTCGAACTGCTGCTTGAGCATGACTTTCCCCCTGTACTCGATGATGAGAGTGTCCGGCTCCAGGTCTCGAGCAGCCCGGAGGATCTTCCTGTGTTTCTGCACACGAGTGACCCTGCCCAACTGCAGCTGCACACACACACACGCACAGAGACACACACACACAAAGACACACACACACATACAGGCACAGAGACACACACACACACACACAAAGAGACGCACGCAGACAGACACACACACACACACACACACACACACACACACACACACACACACACACACACACACACAAAAAGACACACACACACACACAGACGTGTAAATAGGCAGATTGGTCACCGTGTTTCACGCCATGCCATGAGCAGGTGTCAGAATGACCACAGCAAAAACAGAAGTGGTCAGTGCTCAGTCCCGGGGGGCCCCACCTGCATCTGTGAGCCGATGACCGTGTTGTTGCAGGCCAGCTCGGTGCGGTTGATGGTGTCCATGGCGGCGACGGTGGGCGCCTTGCCCTCGGCGGCTTTGCTGGCGGCGCGGTGGAGCTGCAGCAGCGTCTGCACGTCGGCGCTGTACTGGTTGGCGAAGGCCTCCTCGTACTGGTCCGTCCACTGCCGGATCTTGGTCTCCCAGCCCTCCGCCGTGTTCTCGTCCAGAGTGTTGGCCTCGGTCGTTGAGTTCTGCAAAGCAGCGCCCATCGAGAGCTTGCTCACACACGCCCCCCGCTCAACTGCTTTCCGCTCCCTCTAGTGGCGCGTTTGGTGACAGCAGCACCAAAGGTCACCAGAGCCTCCGCAACTCAAACACTATCAGAGCAATTAGGCCCAATGACGGAGAATGTGTTGTACACAGACATTGGTGCATGGCGTTTTAAGAGGAATACATTTTTTGGATCTAATTTTGGATCAAATGCTATATTTTGGCAAAATTATATTTTTCACGATATACAGTACTGTGCAAAAGTTTTAAGCAGGTATGAAAAAATGCTGTAAAGTAAGAATGATTTCAAAAATAGAAGTGTTAATAGTTTATTTTTATCAATTTACAAAATGCAAAGTCAATGAAGAGAAGATAAATCTAAATCAAATCAATATTTGGTGTGACCACCCTTTGCCTTCAAAACAGCATCAATTCTTCTAGGTACACTTGCAGTTTTTGAAGGAACTCGGCAGGTAGGTTGTTCCAAACATCTTGGAGAACTAACCACAGATCTTCTGTGGATGTAGGCTGCCTCAAATCCTTCTGTCTCTTCATGTAATCCCAGACAGACTCGATGATGTTGAGATCAGGGCTCTGTAGGGGCCAAACCATCAATTCCAGGACTCCTTGTTCTTCTTTACGCTGAAGATAGTTCTTACTGACATTGGCTGTATGTTGGTTTGGTCGTTGTCCTGCTGCAGAATAAATTTGGGGCCAATCAGACGCCTCCCTGATGGTATTGCATGACGGATAAGTATCTGCCTGTATTTCTCAGCATTGAGGACACCATTAATCCTGACCAAATCCCCAACTCCATTTGCAGAAATGCAGCCCCAAACTTGCAAGGAACCTCCACCATGCTTCACTGTTGCCTGCAGACACTCATTATTGTACCACTCTCCAGCCCTTCGGCGAACAAACTGCCTTCTGCTACAGCCAAATATTTTGCATTTTGACTCATCAGTCCAGAGCACCTGCTGCCATTTTTCTGCACCCCAGTTCCTATGTTTTCGTGCAGTTGAGTCACTTAGCCTTGTTTCCACGTCGGAGGTATGGCTTTTTGGCCGCAATTCTTCCATGAAGACCACTTCTGGCCAGACTTCTCCGGACAGTAGATGGGTGTACCTGGGTCCCACTGGTTTCTGCCAGTTCTGAGCTGATGGCACTGCTGAACATCTTCCGATTTCGAAGGGAAGTAAGCATGATGTGTCTTTCATCTGCTGCATTAAGATTCCTTGGCCGACCACTGCGTCTATGGTCCTCAACATTGCCTGTTTCTTTGTGCTTCTTCAAAAGAGCTTGAACAGTACATCTTGAAACCCCAGTCTGCTTTGAAATCTTTGCCTGGGAGAGACCTTGCTGATGCAGTATAACTACCTTGTGTCTTGTTGCTGTGCTCAGTCTTGCCATGGTGTATGACCTGTGACATGAAACGGTCTTCCACAACCTCACCTTAGTAGCAGAGTTTGGCTGTTCCTCACCCAGTTTTAAGCCTCCTACACAGCTGTTTCTGTTTCAGTTTCAGTTAATGACTGTGTTTCAACCTACATATGAAATTGATGATCATTAGCACCTGTTTGGTATAATTGGTTAATCATACACCTGTCTATAATCCTCCAAAATCCCTGACTGTGTGCAAGTGTACCTATAAGAATTGATGCTGGTTTGAAGGCAAAGGGTAGTCACACCAAATATTGATTTGATTTAGATTTTTCTTCTGTTCGCTCACTTTGCATTTTGTAAATTGATAAAAATAAACAATTACAATTTTTATTTTTGAAAGCATTCTTACTTTACAGCATTTCTTCACACCTGCCTAAAACCTTTGCACAGTACTGCATATGGACAGAAATGGCCAGGGACCATTTTGGTCTGAGCACGTATTAGATATTTCCAGCGAGACTCACCTTCATCCTCATGGACTTTCTGGAACCCTCTCTGAAAGCCTGCGGAAAAAATCACATTCTTTTAAATAAAGTTTTCAGATTGAATGGAAATATGCAACATGTCCCAAAACTGGGGCTCTGGGGCCCGCAGGGGGCTGTGAAGGGCTCCTGGACAACCTCGGAAAACTGGGAAAGAATGGCGTCTTCTACCTTGATCTTCTTGCCCTTGGGGGCGCCGCGGGCCTTCTCCGTGCTCTTCTTCCTCTTCTTGGACTTGTTCCTCTTGACGCGGTTGACGGTGAGGGTGATGCTGGTGGGCGTGTGCTGGGTGGCGGTGTAGGACACGGTGGACGGCGACACCTCCTCGTCCCCGCTCTCCGTGGCGCTGCTTTCTCCAACTGCACCAGGGGAGGGGGTGTCAGAAGCTCAAATGCTAGGCTAGGCTAGGCTAGGCTAGGATAACTGCAGGAAATGCCACCCGGGCCCACGACTCTTACCTGACACGTTTTCAGCTTTTCTGCGCTGAGTATCGACCGCTTTCCTTCGGTCCAAGCCCCTGTTAACACGGGATAAAGAATGCAAACTATGAGTATCTCCCTTTTGCAAATAACTTTCGTAACAAGGAGTTAAGACATTACTACAACTATTTTTGTAATATCGACCTCTGCATACCTTGCCCACCCTTCCTCCCTCCCCCTCTACATTACCTACCCCTGTCACCTATTCACCCCCGATCCCTCTTTCGCTCACCTCACCCCGTCCCCGACCTGACAACAAGCCCCTCCCCCACCGCTCCCTTAGCCCCTCCCTCACCTGCAGTTGTCGCACTTGATGAGGAATCCATCCTGCGTCAAGCTGCAGTGGCACCAGCTGGCCACGCCCCCCTCTTCGTCCGAGGAGCTGTCGCTGTCGGCGGAGTTGTCGTCATCGTCGTCGTAGCGCGAGCGCATGACGCCGTTGAGCTCCACACGGGGGATGATGGTCTGGGAGAGGGGGAGGCGGGCGGGGTCGGAGGAGGGGGCGCACCATAGTTGTGATCCTGGCAACACACAGAGCAAAACTGTCGGACCTTCAAAACAACAGCGTTCAGGCACTCAAAGAAAATGCTGGGACACAAAACCAAGAGTAAATGGGACAGTGCAACTGAAGTCAGCCGAAAGGAAGACCGCAGGGCCGATAATAACAACCTTGTATCTATACGTGCACACTTTATTTACGCTAATCTCTCAGCATCTGTCAAACTAGTATCAATCGCTGTCACGGGTGTGTGAAATGTGGGGCTGGAACATTCTATAACGTTTCTGCAAAGTCCTTAGCTGAGCGTTTCTTCATTACGTCCAAGCTGATCGTTGGGCACTTCTGAAGGCCACAAAGTGAAAACAAATTACAGTATATGAGTCTCTCATGCCCTTCAACGGCCCAGAGTAGTACATCAGTTCCAGTGTGTTTACATGGGGATACCCTGAAACCCCTCACCTACGTACATGGGGATACCCAGCCGGTCCCAGGGGTTCAGATAAAAATACACAGTGACATCAGCAGTGACCAGCTGATGGCCGCTTCCCCCCCAGTTGTCGGTTCACCTAGACCCCGGGTTACGAGCAGCCAGACCAGGAGCCCCACCAACTCCCCGCAGGAACGGCCCTGGCCGATCTTTCATGGCTCAGTGGACCCTGCTTCGGATGACGACAGCGCTCATGGAGATGCGAACCATAACCTGTCTACATCCCCTGTGTTACAGGGCCAATATGGCAGAGCCCAGTGGGATGACCCCAACTTAGCCGGGGTCCGTAGTCAGATCCAGAAGGTGGATGGGCGTTCTTTTCCAACTCAAAGTTTCCGCAAAGTGCTTAGCTGAGCATTTCTTCATTCAGTCCAAAGTGATTGTTGGGCACTTCTGAAGGCTACAAAGTGAAGAAAAATGACAGTACATGAGTATCTCATGTCCTTCAACGGCCCACAGTAGTACATCAGTTCCAGTGTGTTGGGAGGGAGAAACGGTGCTTGTCCATCGGCTTTGTAACGACCATGTCTGGGCTTTGCCCAATATGGAAAAATAAGAATCTTGCGTTCAGTAAATACAAGTACAATACAAGTATTGACGTTATTCAACTGAAAGCCTACAGGCACCCTTCCAAGATACATTGTGGCAAAGCACACGCTGTACTGTACATCTGTATAGCTAAACATCTGGTATAAAAACAAATCATGTGGTTCTGTGTGGCTCAGTAGGTAGAGCATGGCGTTGGCAACGCTTTGGTTGTGGGTTCAATTCCCACTGGGACCACATATACTGAAAAATGTATGCATTCACTACTGTAAGTCGCTTTGGATAAAAGCGTCTGCTAAATGCCATATAGGTGTATATATATATATATATATATATACTGTGGCAAGGTGACGGGATGGAAAAGGGGCGGCTCCGCAGCTCCCGTCAGACTGCCTGTAGGAACGGGCAGCGGGTCCTGCGCTCGCCAGACTTCTCCCAACCGTTTGTCCTGCAAAACGACGCATCATCCACCGGACTTGGGGCCATCCTCTCCCAAGTCACAGGCGGGGAGGAACACCCCCGTACTCTTCATCTCTAGGAAGCTGTTGCCGCGGGAGCAGCGGTATGTCTGGCGATCAAGTAGGCAGTAACGGCTCTGTCTTACTTTCTTGCAGGGCGCAGCTTCACCTTGGTGACCGACCATGCGCCGCTCCAGTGGATGGTAAAACTGAAGGACACCAATGCGGGCGTGACTAGGTGGTTCCTGACCTTGCAGCCGTTCTGCTTCATGGTACAACACCGGCCGGGGGCCGCCCATGGCAACGCCGATGGACTGTCCCGTCTCCATGCCCTTTAATCTGAAGCTGTGGTCCTCCCTGGCTCGGAGCTGGGGGGGGAGAGATAGGCAGTGGCAGGGTGACGGGACGGAAAAGGGGCGGCTCCACAGCTCCCGTCACTGTCTGTAGGTACGGGCAGCTAACAGAGACAAAAGGGTGATACAGCTAATTGTTCTGACAGGAGCTGGTTAAACGCGGAAACGAGCGACAGCTGTGTCTCGTTGATCAAACCCCGGCTGAAAGCAATTACTGTGAGCGGACGGCTGTTTAAAAAGCAGACTGGGAAACACAGGAGGGAGATTCCGAACGAGTTGGTTACTGTCGGTGTTTCCTCTGCTAACCTCTCCTGTCCTCCCCAGATTCGTCTAGCAGCAGCAGCTCTGAGCATAACCCGAACAAAAAGTTCCGACGTAGGCGACCGGGAGAGACGTGGAGGAGCCGTACAGCAAAGCGAACGGCCAATATTTTTGGTTCAGGAAAGCCATGTGGCAAATAATTATTACAGTGGCCCAGATTAGCAGTCGTCCTATCGTCTCAGACAACTAAAAATTAAGAAGGACGGCCTTCGATTTCCAAGTGATCGTCCTGCTGACGACTGTGAATTTAGGATTTTTTTAAATGAGCTAACTGGAACTATTTCTGTTTTACACTCGCATCGTAACAAACACGTCATGCACGGATATTCAAAAATATTTCCGAAGTTCTAAATGGGAAAAGCGGCACATTGTCACTCGCAGTCTGTGCTCACCGCGTTTGTTGTTGTTGCTGCTATGCCAGACTGCAGCAGTCAAGCAAGTTCGCAGATCGCAGCACATAGACAACAGCGAGACCCAGCCAGTTAGTTAGCTAGCTAACGTTCACGGACATTGGGTATCGATATCTGTTGTTGCTAGTTGCTTGCTAATACAAGGCTTAGTAAGTGATCATGTATTTATCACTTGCCAAGCCTTGATTTAGCAAGCAATATCCATGAACACTAGCTAGCTAGTTACTGTCTATATTCAGTTCAGTGAGCCCTCCCGCCAGCCTGAAGAATCGCTGTGATTTTCACAAAGTGATTTCTCATCACCGTCCTACAGTCCAAACACAAATCATTCCCACATTCCTGCTTGGTGAAATCTAGGAATGATTAGCTAGCTATTACTTTAGCTGCCATACCACACTCTAGTTGGAAATGGAAAAATCTCTCTCGTTCGAGTCCCGACTAGAGTGTACATTATGATATACAGTCAGAACACTAGTCACTAACGCCATCTGCGGGCACCCGTCAGAGCTTCACTGCTACACAGTCCCATGAGCACACGCTGCACAAGTCAAATATAAATATCCGTGTAGAAAAGAAATAACGTCTATCTTTGGGCTACATACGACGTAGTGATCACATTTTCAAAGAGGGTGCAAGTCCACAAAAAAAGATTCAGAGAGCAGAGATCGCACTTTCCAGGAAAATTGGAAGGTGAATAGACTAAGGACAAGTAACTTTTAGGAAGTATGACATACTATTGACGAGTATGACTTTTACCCTAATCTGGGCCCCTGTATTAGTACAATTATTGATGTTTTCTTTTATGTTTTTTTGCTGTGATTTGGTACGCTGCCCCACCTACGAGTGGAAAATCCCTGGGAGCCTGACGGAGGAAAAAATACTATTGTTTGAGTTTGTTTTCAAACTCAAACCTCCTTTGCCTCCCACCTATTCTCTCTCTGGTCACGGTCCCAGAATGGGACACACCTCGCCCCCGTTCACAGTGGTGGAGAATGCGGGCTACAGACCAGTAAAAGAGAGTAGAGATGGAGAGTGCAGAAGCAGGAATGACCTAAGAGGCCATGCTGCACCATCTCCTCCGCATACACAGGGAACAGAAGGGCGGGTATTCTGGCTCCCTTTCTTACAGGAGAGGCACTGCGGGCGTACCATGACCTAGCGACGGAAGACATGGAAGACTACCTAAAGCTCAAGGCGGAGATCCTGAGCAGAGCTGGCCTGACTCCCATTGACCCGGCACAGCGGTTCCATAGCTGGAGTTACCAGCACAACCACCCCGCCTAAGTGCAAGTACACGCCCTGCTCCAGCTGGGACGTACCTGGCTGTGGCCCGAGCGTGACAGCAGAAACCGTCACAGAGCAGGTAGTGACGGAACACTGCCTGCGCTCCTTACCCTATGATGCCAAAAAGATGGTGCGAAACACATCATGCCGAAACACATCATGGAGTTCATCGAACTACTAGAAGTACACAATAACTCTTGTGATCTCCTAAGGTCCGCCTGCAGCGAAAAGCTGATACCAGCGCCCCGACGGTCCCGGAGCCCCAACCCCGGATGATGGGAGGAGCCAGTTGCCGCCCACCGGGGAACCCCCAGCCAGAGGGAGGAGAGGGCCATGTGGTGCCATGCACTTCGGTGCTGGATGTGTGGGGGTCTCGGCCATGTGGAGCGGCATTGTCCGGGCATGGACGAATCGATGCTGACGGACCCAGGAAGCAACCAACAGAGCTACGGACGGGCCTGGATCCTGTTGGAGTCCAACCTGGACATACACACGTCCCAGGCCCAAGGCACCCCAGCAAGATCTCTCGTCCTCACCTGTGTACATGGGGATACCCAGCCGGTCCCAGGGATCCAGATAAAAATACACAGTGACTGAGGGGAGTGGACCATGACAGCTGGAGTACTGAAGAGCCTGCGGGTGCCGCTGCTGGTCGGCCAGAACTGCCCAGGGCTGGATCACCTATACACCCCCGCCGTCCGGAAGATGCATGGGACCCATGCATAGTCGACCCGAACCTTAACCTGTCCATATCCCCTGTGTTACAGGGCCAATATGGCAGAGCCCAGTGGGACGACCCAAACTTAGCAGGGGCCCGTAGCCAGAACCAGGAGGTGGATGGACGTTTCCTGACGGACAAAACCCCAGAGAAACCATACTTCACCATTCGCAACATGCTGCTTTACCAGATAGATAACAGACCAAGGAGAAGAGCGCACGCAGCTGCTGGTGCCCCAGGTGTACACTACCAGTCAAAGGTTTTAGAACACCTCAATTTTTCCAGTTTTTATTGAAATTTACGCAGTTCAATGTGTCAATGTACTCTGAAATTAAAGCATAGAACAAATAAACAATTGGAAATCATGGAATTGTTTTCTCATCAAAGTAGCCACCTTTTGCAGATATAACAGCTGAACACACTCGTGGCATTCTTTCTACAATGGAAATCAAATACTGTTTGGAAAGTCCTTCACATCTGTCCAGTTCATCCCAAACCAGCTCGATGGGGTTTAAGTCGAGAGACGGTGCTGGCCATTCCATGATTTGAAGTCTACCGTCTTGTTCTTTTCTTCTAAGGTAGTTCTGACATAACCCGGAGGTATGTTTTGGGTCATTATCTTACTGTAGGATGAACCCCTGACTAACTAGGCGTAGACCAGATGGTATTGCATGGCGCTGCAAAATGCTGTGGTAGTCCTTTTGGTTCAGGGTGCCAGTCACTCTGTGCAAGTCGCTGACTCTGGATCCAGCAAAAGAGCCCCAGACCATCATGCTTCCTCCTCCATGTTTGACAGTTGGTGTCACACACTGAGGAACCATCCTTTCACCTACTCGACTGCGTACAAAAACACTGCGTGATGAACCAAAGATTTCAAATTTTCAGTCATAGGTCTATAAGACCTTCTTCCAGTCTTCAGTAGCCCACTGGCGGTGCTTCATGGCCAAGGCAATCCTCTTTTTCTTATTTTGCCATCTTAGCAATGGCTTTCTTACTGCCACTCGACCTGTCAAACCTGCAGCTCAAAGTCTTCTCTTCACAGTTGAAACTTAGACATCCTGAAACTGAGAACCTGTTGTCCTGTGAGCTGCCTATCACGCAAGCTGTTGACTCTCAGAAACTTGTCTTCTGATTTTGTTGTGGCTTTGGGTCTGCCAGACCTCTTCCTGTCAGAGTTTCATCCAGTTTCCAAGTGCCTTTTGATGGTGTAGGAAACTGTACTCACTGACATCTTGGCCTTCTTTGCAATTTCTCTAAAGGAAAGACCTACACATTTAAGGGTTATAATGGTCTGTCGGTCTTCCTTTAATTGCCTTTTTCTCGCCATCATGATAGCAATACACTACTTCCTGCAGTGCAATATTGTCCAAATAATGCTTCAGAGGGTGTAGTAACACAGTCTGTTCCAACACTGCTTTTATACAGACAGAGGGTTTTTATGTAATCAACAAAGGTTGGGACACATGTAGGAATTGTTTGCATCAACTTTCAAGGCTTAATTTACTTCCATTGCTGCAGAACAGCTGCAAGTTGTTAACCCACTACTTGTTCCCTGGAAAGGGCCTTTTTTTATAACTCTGAAATTTGCATTATTTTTCAGTTTTTGGTAACCTAAACATACATTTTTTAACCTCTGGCAGTTTACCACTTACCTTTGTACCATTTCAGGTTATTCACTGGACTTGAACTGCTTACATTTCAGTAAAAACTGGAAAAATGGGGGTGTTCTAAAACTTTTGACCGGTAGTGTACATTCCGGTGGTGCTGGAGCTAGCACATGCGCACATCCTGGGGGCCCATCTGGGAGCCGAGAAGACCATGGCTGCTGCAGCGTTACTTCTGACCGGGAATCTACAGAGCGGTAAAAGACTACTGACTGGCCTGCCCACAATGTCAGATAACCTCTCCTGTTCATCCCCCTAGGGCACCGCTCATCCCCCTCCCAAGCATCAATACACCGTTTGAGAGAATAGGGATGGATCTCGTCGGGCCTCTGCCACCTTTGGGTCGGGGGCATCCGTACATCCTGGTGGTGGACTACGCAACGCGGTACCTGGAAGCGTTCCCCATGCGCACTGCCACTCCAAAGCAATCGCCCAGGAGCTCGTCCAGATGTTCACCCGGGTGGGCCTGCCAAAATACATCCTGACGTTCCAGAGCACCCCCTTCATGTCCCGCCTCAAAAGAGACCTCCACTGTCTACTCCGCATCCACCAGATCCAGACATCAGTCTACCACCCCCAGAGGGATGGGCTGGTGGAGCGTTTCAACTAAACCCTGAAACGGATGCTCTGGAAGGTAATCAACACGGAGGGACGGGACTGGAATGAACTCTTACCATATGTGTTGTTTGCCATCAGGGAGGTGCCGCAGTCCACCACTGGGTTTTCACCATTTTAACTGCTGTATGCCCGCCGAGGACTGCTGGACATCGCCAGGGAGGTGTGGGAAGAGCAGCCGTCCCAACAGCGGTCCCTAGTGGAGCACGAGGTGGGGATGCACACCCGGATAGCAACGGTGATGCCCATTGTCAAAGAGCATATGCTATCCGCCCAACGAGCACAGCAGCGGATCTACAACTGCCCCGCACAACCTCACTCCTTCAAACCCAGTGACCGTGTTATAGTCTTGATCCCAACCACGGAATGCAAATTCCTGGCAACATGGCAGGGGCCATACAACGTTGTGGAGCAGGTAGGGCCAGTCACCTACCAGGTCAGTCAGCCGGATCGCCGGAAAAAGGAGCAGGTCTACCACATCAACTGGCAAAAAAAATGGTGAGCCAGGACTGTCTGTATTCCACTGTAATTCCAGGGTCCCCTGAAGAAGCAGCACGCGACCTGGTGAACTGCAGCCAGGAGCTGATGCCTCAACAGCTCCAGCAGACGAAGGGGCTGGTGGAACAGCACACAGACGTGTTCTCTGTCCAACCAGGTTGCACCACTGTGATCCAGCACCACATCGAGACTGCACCGGGGGTCAAAGTGCAAATCCACCCGTACCGGGTACCAGCCGGTCAATGTGATGTAATCAGAGCAGAGGTTAAAAAAATATGTTAGACTTAAGCATGATTGAGGAATCCTCCAGCGCATGGTTGAGGTCGATAGTGCTGGTTCCGAAACCAGGCGGCTCCTGGAGGTTTTGCAATGATTTTCGCAAATTGAATGCTGTGTCTGAGTTTGACAGCTACCCTATGCCTCGTGCGGATGAGCTGATCGAGCGGCTGGGAATCGCCCGGTTCATCTCGACCCTGGACCTGACTAAGGGATACTGGCAGGTCCCCCTGACCCCCTCCTCGTGGAAGAAGACGGCATTCTTCACTCCAGACGGCCTGTACCACTACAAAGTCTTTCCTTGCATGGGGCCCCAGGCAACCTTCCAGAGGCTGATGGATCGACTGTTACGCCCCCACCACACATACGCAGCCACGTATCTAGTTGACGTCGTCATCCACACCCAAGACTGGGACACCTTGAGTTCCTCCGCCGAGTCCTGGCAACACTCCGGCAAGCAGGGCTAACGGCAAACCCACGGAAGTGCCACCTGGGCCAGGGCGAGGCCAAGTATCTGGGTTACGTCATTGGCCAGGACCTCGTCAAACCCCAAGAATCCAAGGTCAAGGCAGTACGTGACTGGCCCCGTCCCGGCAGTAAGTCTCAGGTGAGGGCGTTCCTTGGTCTGGCGGGATACTATAGACGGTTTGTTCCCCATTTTCCCTCTATAGCCACTCCCCTTACAGAGCTCTCTCAGAAGGCCCCAGAGAAACCTGTGTGGACCACCGACACGGAACCGACACGGAACGGGCATTCCAGGTCCTGAAGTCGACGCTCTGCACGGAGCGGGTCCTGCGCTTGCCAGACTTCTCCCGACCGTTTGTCCCGCAGACGCATCGTCCACCGGACTTGGAGCTGTCCTCTCCCAATTCACAGGCAGGGAGGAACACCCCGTACTCTTCCTCTCTCGGAAGCTGTTGCCACGAAAGCAGCGGTATGCCACGGTGGAAAAGGAGGATCTGGCGATGAAGTGGGCAGTAACGGCTCTTAGTATCTTGCAGGGCGCCACTTCACCTTGGTGACCGAACACGTGCTGCTCTGGTGGATGGCGACACTGAAGGACACCAATGCGTGCGTGACTATGTGGTTTCTGGTCTTGCAGCCGTTCTGCTTCACGGTACAACACTGGCCAGGGGCCGCCCATGGCAATGCCGATGGACTGTCCCGTCTCCATGCCCTTTGACATGAGGGGCAGCTCCCGTCAGACTGCCTGTAGGAACGGGCAGCGAACAAACACAAAAGGGTGGTGCAGCTAATTGTTCTGATGGGAGCTGGCTAAATGCGGAAACGACCGACAGTTGTGTCTCGTTGATCAAACCCTGGCTGAAACCAATTCCTGTGAGCGGACGGCTGTTTAAAAAGCAGACTGGGAAACAGTGGAGGGAGATTCCGAATAAGGTGGAGGAGACCGTGCTCACATCGCTGTGACGTAATAAGGTGGAGGAGACTGTGCTCACAGCACTATGGTGTAATAAGGTGGAGGAGACTGTACTCACAGTGCTGTGGTGTAATAAGGTGGAGGAGACCGTACTCACAGCGTAGGGTAATCCCCTGTAGCCATGATTCTGTGCACTCCCACAGCTGTGGTTGGAGTAGTTCTTCTCGTTCACGGCAGGGCTTGCTTCCACTGACTCAGGGCTGGGAGAAAACAGGAGAGTGTGAGTACTGGAATGCCACATTCCCATGTGCCCTGAGACGCACTCATTCACCACTTTATTCACTACCCATTTGTTTGCTCATACTCAGTACTCATTATTTCGCCCATACTAATTACTGATGAGTTCACATTCATACCCTGTACTCAATTTGCAATCAATTTTACAGTGCAAAGACATATTTATTGCTTGCCACGTATAGTCTTGTAATGTTGCAATTTGTATTGTGTCAGGCATTATTTGTCAACTTTTCTGTTTTCTGGCTGAACTTCCTGCCATATTGGGCCAGGTCTTTCTTGTAAAAGAGATGATTTGACGTCCCACACAACTTGGTTAAATTCAGCTTAATTGAAATAAAATAAACATACCAGGCAGGACCATGTCACAATGAACAGCAACCTACACACGGAAGATAACCACTGGATCAACACATAGCTGTGCACTACCAGGTAAATTAATAAAATACTAATTTAGTCCTGATTGAAATGGACCAGGCAGCAGGCTAGTCTACTCTTGCGTATGAACCGGCATTCTATTAGACCCAAGAACCCCCTGGAGGACCCTTATTGAATGTTCTATTATAAAAAGTGATCTCACAACTCAGAAGATGCATTAGTTAGGGCTTAAAAAAAAAAAAAAAAGACAAAGAAAGAACACGAATCATAGACACTTTTGACAGCTTACAGTGGGGCGAAAAAATGTGGGCACCCCTGGTCAAAATGCCTTTTACAATGAATACCTAAGTGAACAGAAGCTAACCTCTAAATGGCACAAAGTTAAACATGACACATTTCTTCACTTTTTAAGGTAAGATTACTTTGACAGTTTCAAAATAATAATAAAAAGGAAAATCGCCCTGCGCAAAAGGGAACCCTGTCAGTTAGCACTTTGTAACTCCTCCTCGGGCAACAATAACAGCTTGCAAACGCTTCCTGTAGCAGGGGCCCAGATTAGCAGTCGTCCTATCGTCTCAGATGACTAAAAATTAAGAAGGACGACCTTCGATTTCCAAGTGATCGTCCTGCTGATGACTGTGAATTTAGGATTTATTTTTTATTTTTTTATTAGCTAACTGGAACTAACTGGAAGTGTTTTACACTCACATCGTAACAAACACGTCATGCATGGATATTCAATAAATATTTCCGAAGTTCCAAATGGGAAAAGCGGCACATTGTCACTCGCGTGGTCTGTGCTCACCGCGTTTGTTGTTGTTGCTATGCCAGACTCTGCAGTAGTCAAGCAAGTTCGCGGATCGCAGCACATAGACACAAGAGCAAGAACCAGCTAGTTAGTTAGCTACCTAACGTTAGCGTTCACGGACATTGGGTATCGACATCTGTTGTTGCTAGTTGCTTGCCAACACAAGGCTTATTAAGTGATCATGCATTTAATACTTACCAAGCATTGAATTAGCAAGCAATACCCGAACACTAGCTAGCTAGTTCCTGTCTATATTAAGTTCAGAGAGCCCTCCCGCCAGGCTGAAGAATCGCTGTGATTTTCCTGCAGTGATTTCTCATCTCCATCCTACAGTCCAAGCACAAATCATTCCCACATCCCTGCTCGGTTAAATCCAATTAGCTAGCTATTACGTTAGCTGCCATACCACACTCTTGAAAAATCTCTCTCGTTCGAGTCCCGACTACAGTGTACGTTATGATATACTGTACAGTCAGAACACTAGTCACCAACGCCACCTGTGGGCACCCGTCAGAGCTTCACTGCTACACAGTCCCATGAGCACACGCTGCACAAGTCAAACATAAATATCCATGTAGAAAAGAACCAAGTAACTTTTAGGAAGGACAAGTATCTTTTCTAAGATACTTGCCCTTTGACAAGTATGACTTTTCCCCTCATCTGGGCCCCGGCTGTAGCCAGCTAAGAGTCCTTAAATTCTTGCTTTTGGAATTTTTCCCCATGGTAGAACACTGGTAGAACACCTCTAGCTCAGAAATATTCTTCGGCCTCCTTGCATGCAAGGCATGTTTGTGATCTCTCCACAGATTTTCAACAATATTCAAGTCTGGGGACTGTGGTGGCCATTCCAAAACCTTCATCCGTCTTTCCTGGAGGTACTTCATGGTTGATTTCGAGGTATACTTCGGATCATTGTCTTGCTGGAATACCCAACCTCTCTTCAACTTCAATGTCTGGACTGACCTTCGAACATTAGCCTCTAGAATTTCTTGATATTTGGTGGAATCCATTCTTCCTTCCACACGCACAATATTTCCTGTGCCTCCAGCTGCCACACAACTCCAAAGCATAATGGATCCACCTCCATGCTTAACAGTTGCCAAGGAGTTCTTCTCCATAAATGCGTCACCCTTTTTTCTCCAAACATACCTTTGGTTCTGGACAAAAAGTTCAATTTTGGTTTTGTCAGTCCAAAGCACATTGTTCCAAAAGGCTTCAGGCTTCTGAAGGTTTTCTTTTGCATACTTTAGACGCTTCATTTTGTGTTGAGGTCGTAGGAAAGGCTTCTTTCTGGCAACTCTGCCATGTAGGTCTTTGTTGTTTAAAGTACGTTGTATTGTTGTCCTGTGAACAACTAAACCTGTGTCTACTACTCTTTGTTGCAGCTCTTTTGCAGTGATGTGTGGGTTCTTCTGAGCATTTCTCACCAGGTCTCGGGCCATTCTATCTGAATTTTTTCTTGGTCTTCCAGACCTTGCCTTGACTTCAACGGTTTCATTTATCTTCCATTTTCTGATAATGTTTCTGACAGTGGAAATAGGTCGTTTGAAATGTTGAGTTTTGTGTAGCCTTCTCCTTGTTGGTGGAAGTGAACTATCTTGATTCTGACATCCTTGGACAACTGGTTGTTAACACCAGACAGAACAGCCACAGGGGGGCTCCCGCGTGGTCCAGTGGTTACAACGTCCGACGCTGGCCACGGAGACCGGGGTTCAATTCCCCGTCTCGCCAAGTGTCGGCTCTGGCCGGGAGTGCCACCAGGGGCCGACGTGACGTTC
Source organism: Aldrovandia affinis (assembly GCA_029706075.1). Classification (NCBI taxonomy): domain Eukaryota; kingdom Metazoa; phylum Chordata; class Actinopteri; order Notacanthiformes; family Halosauridae; genus Aldrovandia; species Aldrovandia affinis. Next base: position 2,326,735 of record JAINUG010000075.1, on the reverse strand, counting down.
GCTGCGTAGAGTGGCCCTGTAGTACCGGGTTACGGTCGACGGCCTGTGGGTGCCGTCTCGTAAGAGTCGGTCGCAGGACTACGGCAGCGAACTCACATTACTAGGGGGGGATTGACGTAAAAATAGCGGGTCTAATTGGCTACCAAATTGGGAGAAAATGGGAGAAAATCAGAAACAAATTTTGAAAAAAAAAAAAAAAAGAACAGCCACCGCAGTCGGATACTTTATAAGGCATGGAGCTACTTCAGAATAAATAGTTCAGCCCTGGAATTATATTCACCCGACTCATTGAAGCCCTAATGAGTAAATCACCTGGGTTCGGGCCTTACCAATCATGTTTTTAAAAAGTAACAAAGAATAATCCAAAAGGGTTCCCAAACTTTTGCACAGGGCCTTTTCCCTTTTTTATTTTATTTTGAAACTGTAAAAAATTACAATTAAAAGTAATCTTGCTTTAAAATGTGAAGAAATGTGTCATGTTTAACTTTGTACCATTTAGAGGTCAGGTTAGCTTCTGTTAACTTAGGTATTAATTGTAAAAGGCATTTCTACCAGGGGTGCCCAAATTTTCGCACCCCACTGTATTCATGATGTTCGAACCCGTTTTTACCCCGCTGTACCGAAAACGTACCAAACCGTGATTTTTGTGTACCATTACACCCCTACTAAATATGGACTGAGCTCAACGTTCCCTGCGCGAAGGGGAGGACACAAACACACCACTAGATGGTGCTACACAACTGATAATAGCCTGCGATTTCACACGGCGTTAATCAGTTGCAGTGTGGAAGAACTAGGCTACACATGCCACCATGTTTTACGTGTGCTGCTCTTCCACAAGTACCCCTGGGGAGGAAACTTTTTTTTCAACATTTAACAGTTGTGTTTCAAACAAACATAATATTAAAACAAATTTTAACAAAAAAAAACCCTGTTCTTCATCCAGCCCAAATGCAGCCTTTCCAACACAGTTCACAGGTCGTAACTGGCTCCCTGGCCCAGAACGACATACCAGCGATGACTTGTCTCTGAGGAGTAGGAAGCCCAGCCCCGCTGCGCTCTGATAAGCCGCTCAACCCTGAGAACACGCCGCACCTTCCAAACCTTATCTGAATTCCTGTGTTTCCTGCTCCTTTTCAAAACGCTACTCTCCTACCATACAGGCTGTTGGGCCCTGGTCTGTCACCGTTTGATTACCCAGCATTCATTACCGCCCCCCCCCCCCTTTTTCCAGTGATAAACTCTCTTCCTCTCAGTGAAAACCACAGCACACCTAGGCGATGACTCATTAAGGATGGCTGCGGTGTGTCACATTAGAGCGCTCTGGGGCCATACCGCCGCTCCGGGGGGGGGGTGCACGTTTTGGTCTGTGCCAAGTCACCACGGCGACGTGAGAGAAATAAAATGGAGCAGCGCCGGTTATGGGGAAACATAAGTGTTTCCTCACCCAGCTGGCGGCTAGCTCAGTGTTTGGACTGTAGCTTATTGATCGATAACGCTAGCGATGATTCCTTAGCCATAATGCAATTCTGTAAGTGGCCTTGGATAAAAGGCCTGCCAAATGACTCAATTGCAAATTGTAGCGGAGCGGCAGGCACAAGAGAGTGGGCCGGGGGAGGGGGGGCGGGGCGTGGGCCACCACCGTTACTTACTCTGATCCAGCAGCCATGTCGGAGTAGGACGTTTCTGGTGTGGTGACTCCCAGCGCGATTACTATGCTCATGACGTCCAGCACAGCGGCGCGGAGGGGGGGAGGGGGAAGGGGGAGGGGGTGGGGGGAGAGGGGGGAGCAGGGGATCACGGGGTCCAAATTGCAGCGACAGACCACTCCAGGGGTGGGGTGCCGTACTGCCACAGCCAGTGTCTCACGGACATGAGGAAACCTGGAAGACAAGGAAGAGGGGAGCGAGGGGGTTAGGGACCCGCGACTCTAATGAGCAGTCAAACAGGACCAAGCAGGTGGTTCAATGAAACAACAAACAAGCAACAACAACAAAAAAAACATATCAGGCCAGTTGCAAGACATATGTTCGGTGAACGGAGGCTAGGTGACTACTTCCAGGCCTGTCTTTCGATTTGTTCGCACGCAAGAACAAGGACTCATGACATATAATATAAAAGCCATGACAAAATGTGCCTGATAACCAAATGGACAGCAGTTTGATTCACAGCTTTCTACTGTTAACTGCTTAGCTGAATGTACACAGCTAACCGTATGCTAGAGCTTCTCTGTACAATATTCATTCTTAGCCACATAATAAGAACGTGAAAAGGAAAGGACAAAAATCCCTCCCATAAAAAAACCCCTTTTTGACTCCTGTACTGAAAATAGTTAAATGCCCCGCATGGCCTGCGGGGGCAGCGGTTCACAGAGTGGTGAGTCACAGCATTTAGGCAGGGCTGTGAGTCACATGACCACCCTGGAACACTGACCCGCACTGCTCCCGATGCGTCTGTGGAAATCCACAATCCCCTGCTCCGATATCACACAGCGCCCAGTCGGGAGGGCGCAGTGACTCTGCCTGTCCTCATCGCAGCCTCGAGCAATATGCCACACAAAAGGAGGATCACGTTCACGCCACTTGAAAGACACTATGTTTCATTCAGTTGGGTGTGGTATTTTATGTAACAAGGGAAGATTTATCATAAAATAAAATAAGAGGTTTAAATAGCAGCAAGGAAATAAACTACGCCAAAAAAACAAGAATGCATGAAACGTGAATGTAAAATATTTCGAAAAATATAATATGGAATTTGCTTTTAATCTTTCGATGGACCAAACTGGAAGGTGAAGGCATAATATTGTAATCATTTTCTATGCCATTATTGTGCAGTGTATGTAGCCTTTGTGTGATTTCAGTGGCGATATGAAGACATTATATTTATGTGTGAAAACCTGCTTGGTTCCTGTTTGCTGCATTTCCCATGCTTACATTGAAAATATGTACAGGAATATTTTAGGTTCCACAATGAATTTACAGAACACCACCCCAGATCTTCAGAAGCTATACGCCCCATATATATTATAATAATAATAATAGTAATTTTCAAACAGCACCAACAGGCAGTATTGTACATTCCAAATCAAACTAGGCTGAATCCAAGCCTTGTTTGCCTTCGAACCAAAGCACAAAGCAGGTGTCCCCTAGATACTGTTGCTGGTAACGCATAGTTACAAGGGACAGTTCAGAGCAGAAGCATTCTAAGAATAAAAATAATGATGCAGATCTCCTGTTTCCATGTTTTTTTGAAAGCACTGGGTTAACAAGCTGAAAGTGCGACTGGCAGGCTCTGCTGTTCCAGGGACAGCCGCACGCTCTGAAACAACTACAGCTACGGCGGCCATTGCGCGGCCCCGGTCTCCCTGTGCATTCAAGCGCTACAGTGCGCACGGGCGTGCTGACGTGACTGAGAATGCATAGCGCATGGACACTCGGCCACAGGCTTAAAGAGCGGCCGCTGAGCGGGCTGGAATCTGCGCGACGTGGAAAAAGATGTCCGTCTGACTGCTGCTCGAACAGTGTGCTTTTGTGTCCTGGCTCCTGGAGGAGGATTGTTCTGCGGGGTTAGTGATGAGCAGTGTGAGGCAGGGCTGGTGAAGAGCAGTGTGAGGCAGGGTGTCGGGGTTGTGCAGAGACAGAGAGGAGAGTGCTGGGGTTATGGAGATGCTGTGGGCTGAAGCCCAGGGAGGGAGCCGTGCCCAACATGTCAGCTGCACACAGACAGAGTCAGATGAGCATGCAAGCAGACACACACAGACACACACAGACACACACACAGACACACACACGGACGCGGACACACACACACACACACACACACATACACGTTTTCTCTGACTACTCGCTCTCCCTCCCTCCCTCAGTGCTATTAAAGCCCTATCCAATGTCTGGTTTCTCCTTTAGTTCAGTTCTCTTATGCTTTCACACGCCCATATAAACTGACTATACTCCTATGTAAAGGCCCATTCATATGCCCATTTAAACTTTCCATATACAGTACTAGTCAATTGACAATGTTTTACACCGTATCAGTTTCTGTAAATACTTGAAAATTACAAGAAACACATGTAACGATAAACAAAAGGAACATCATAGCAATGTTCAAGAACATTCTGTCTAAATCTCGGATTCCTCAAAGTAGCCACCCTTTGCCTTGATAACAGCCTCACGAACACGGGCCATTCGGTTAATATGTTTCAGCAGGAAATCACCCGATATGTCTTCCCAGCTCTCCTGCAGCAATTGCCAGAGAAACCTGTGGGTTGCTTTGCTTTGACTCTTCTGTCCAGTTCATCCCATACAATTTGTATGGGATTGAGGTCTGGACACTGGGCAGGCCAGGTCACTAGTTTGAGTTGTCCTTCACGTTCCTCCTTCACCAGATAGTTCTTGCCCAACTTCAAGGTGTGTTTCGGGTCGTTATATTGCCAAAGTGCCTGGTTAGCCATAATCCAGATGGAAGGTGTACTCAAACTTTTGACTGGTACTGCATATTCACATAAACACTCATTCATATACACAATTACTAGTACTAGTCAATTGACAATGTTTTACACCGTATCAGTTTCTGTAAATACTTGAAAATTACAATGTTTTACACCGTATCAGTTCCTGTAAATACTTGAAAATTACAAGAAACACATGTAACGATAAACAAAAGGAACATCATAGCAATGTTCAAGAACATTCTGTCTAAATCTCGGATTCCTCAAAGTAGCCACCCTTTGCCTTGATAACAGCCTCACGAACACGGGCCATTCGGTTAATATGTTTCAGCAGGAAATCACCCGATATGTCTTCCCAGCTCTCCTGCAGCAATTCCCGGAGACACCTGTGGGTTGCTTTGCTTTGATTCTTCTGTCCAGTTCATCCCATACAATTTGTATGGGATTGAGGTCTGGACACTGGGCAGGCCAGGTCATTAGTTTGAGTTGTCCTTCACGTTCCTCCTTCACCAGATAGTTCTTGCCCAACTTCAAGGTGTGTTTCGGGTCGTTATATTGCCGAAGTGCCTGGTTAGCCGTAATCCAGATGGAAGGTGTACTCAAACTTTTGACTGGTACTGCATATTCACATAAACACTCATTCATATACACACTTCCTTCATAGATTATATATACATAAACAAATGTATGTGTGTGTGTGGTCATTCACGTTAGTACTTTGACCACTGAAACTGCCCCAGACATGAAGTGACCATAAAATACAATCTCCTCCCATTAAACAGATCAGCGAGGTTATTTATTAAGAAAAGATATCCCCCTCTTCCCTCTGCTTATTTCACTGTAGAAACAAAGGCTCAGAGACTGAATCGTAACACTCTTGGTAGAGAGCCAATGGTACAGTTTGCTTGTGGCAGGCTGCTGCAGTGGAGTGTCACGTGTTTGTGTGGAAGTGTGGATCACAAACCTTGAAACACTGACCTGTCCACAAGTGACACCGCTCCACCAATCGGGGCGCGCGTAAAGCAAAGCAAACAGACCCGGTACAGCTGTCGGAAGTTGCTGTGGTTGCTTTTCGTTTTTTTTTTTTTTTTTAAACGTCCATGAAAAGTATGCAAGTGATTCAATGTTGCAGTCTGGGTGGCACACATATCAAAGGGCAGGAATCCTGGTGGAGGACCCGTTCCCCAAATAAAGCTAAATAAGGGCACGTTTCTTGATGAGAAAAAAAACAGTTTGGGTGAGTAAGTTAGTTGGCACCTCGAGGATGTGGTTTAGGCGAAAATGTCACGTGCAAACAGCATCTACACCCCGTCGCTGATCACACAATCTCTGAAATGTTACAGATCTGTAGCTAGGTGCACCTCTTAAGAGCAGAACATGCAATGCAGCCTGGGGCAAGCTTTTTTTATTTTTATTTCTTTTTTACTTCTGTCATTTGTCAGCTGGCTAGCTAACAAGCAAAACAGTTATGTTAGCTAGATTAAGCAATATGATACACACATAATTTCCCAAAGTAATTAGCCAGCAAGTCATTACACAATGGACTGCAGTTCAGGCAAGTGAAAGTTTTAGCTAGGTGCTAGCTAGGCAGCTAACTAGAACTGGTCACATCATTGCCGCTCAACTGGCTAATTAGATAGTTAATTAGACAGCTAGCTACATAGCTTCAGCTAGCTATGAAAAACGCAAGGCTCTCAAAGGACAACAAATGGAAATGTGGGCAAATTCCTTCAAAATGTTTTTGCGACAAGTTTGCGAAGATAAACACAACCAACGGATAAAGGGCTTAGAGAAACGAGAGTCAGCTCTCGACACCTAAATTTCAGTTTTACACCTCATTTCATTTTATGTTTGCGTGCATCAGGAAAACACGGTCACTTGGATATTTATTAGTCGGACAATCAAACAGAAAATTCCAAAAACGAATGAACAAACACAGCAAAAGCTGCCTTCGTGCCTTCTCTTCCCCCGTTCACTTGCACTGGATGCCTGACAAAGTTTGACCAACATAGCAACAGTAACCATGGTGGGGCGTGACCTTGCGGATAGGTCAATCGTCTCTATTCACAGAGAGGAATCTTGAGAGAACAGTCAAAGAGCCCCTTCTGAAACTAGCCGTGGCGGGAATGACATCGGAACTACATTTCCCAAGGAAGTCACAATCAATGCCTGCGGTCTCTAAATATTCACAGTCCCTTTTAAATGTATAGCTATACAAAAAATAGATACTACAGCATTTTATATTCTCCAATGATGCAAAAATCATGGGTAGAGAAAACATCGCAATGTCTTAAGAAACCTAATAGAATTAAAGAATGAGAAGCAACCGTAGGACTACGTAGATGCATAATTAAGGTGGGAATTGCAAATTCAGTCAAAACAGCGGCTGTAGCACGAGCCTCCTTTCAAAAGAACCTGAAAGGGTTGTGTAAGAGAACGCTTTAAATCGCACTGGGTAAGGATGCACATAGAAGACGCAGGAGCGCTGTGCATTCTGCGCACGATCCGTAAACACACGCCGTACACACGGAATCTGTCCTTGGGAGCGTAGCATTCCCCACTGCTCTAAAAGAGGAGGCTTTTCTGGAAACATGGCAGCTCTGGCCAGGCTGTGAGGTGTGTCCGCTATCTGATCATTCTTTCTTTCAGGCAACCGAGGGAGAACAGAGGGCGAATTCCAAAAGACAAGGCCCCCTCTCCTTCCCTCAGCCTTGAACAACAGGCTCAAATTACCAGCAGCTCAGAGCTGCCTTTTCACTCCCCGAGTACAGGGGCCATTTTGGAGAAACGTCGGCGAGAGAGAGACGAGAGAGCGACGAGAGGCAGGCAGACAGACAGACGGACAGACAGACAGAGAGAAAGAGAGAGAGAGAGAGAGAGAGAGAGACAGAGAGAGAGACAGAGAGAGACGAGAGACAGAGAGAGAAGGGTGAAACGTAAAGTGCAAGAGAAAGCCACGCTCTCAGTCTGGTGCAGTTGTACTGGCATGTAATAAATAATTTGATTCCTTTTAATCTTTAAATTATTCATATCCGTCTTGCTCCCGCGGGACACAATGTAACCCGGCACAAAGACCCGCGAGAGGGGACCAGACAGCGCCTGACAGGGGGAAGAGCCGGCCGTATATAACTCGGGAGCGCGGTCGCACACTCACACACACACACACACACACACCCAAACATATAAAAATAGCACGGCGCGCAGCGCATAGCCCACACCCTTCCCCCCAACACTGCACACAGTCCCTTGGGGATATGTGGTCCAGCAGCGAGAGAGACCAGGTGGAATGTGCAGACAGACACACACAGACACACACACACACACACACACACACACACACACACACACACACACACACACACACACACACACACACACACACACACACAGACACACACACAGACACACACACAGACACACACACAGACACAGACACACACACGCACACACACAAGGGCTCGGCTCAGGCTCCTTTAAAGAAAAGGTACCCGTTCCCCCTGCTGGTTCCACCCCTGAGGGTGAATCGTGCTGGTGTACGAACGGTGGAGCCGCTGCTGGCGGGGAGCAGGTGAATGTGTGCGCGGGAGCGACCCTGGCTGAGGCCCGCTCTCTGTGCTGCGGTGCTGCCGTCGTGCTAGCCGCCCTCCCCGCTGCTCCCCCGCTCTAGGCCTGCTGCGGCTGTGTGGGGGCGGGGGCGGCCCGGGTCGGGTTACCCCCGCCAGCGGCTGGGATTTGGCTCCGGATCCACGACGTCTCCAAGCTCCGACTCCCGGTCGGCTGGGCGATGGTGGCCGCGCGTGCCCTGAACGCACACGAATGCCCACACACACACACACACACACACACACACACACACACACACACACACACACAGGCATGGATGCCTGCATGCACGTACACACATATACACACACATACGCACAAGCACACACATGCGTACACGGCGACGTCCCCTGCCACCTGCCATACCTTCCCCCCTGAAAAGTAACTGTCTGCAACTGCACCGCTCCAGCCAGGACAGGGGGTCAGGCCCACATGTGGCTCTGGCTTCAGACAGACCCAGAGGGAAATAAAGAATCCCACCTCTCTCTCGGGCAGACGATGTGACCGTTACACTACAGTACTAAAATACAGAATTATACTAAACAAAAATAAAAGGGTGTACCAGCCATATATGGGGAAACCAATATCAAATACCAATAACCAATACCAAACATTAGGGATGTGTACTTTCATTGTTTGATATTCCAACATCGAACATGTATGGATCTCAACATCGAACATTCAAATAGCTAATATAGCTTCTTTGTCCCCAGGGATGACGTGGAACTACTCTTTCTTTGTAAATAAAATAAACGCTATAAAGAGATGTCTACACTTTCAGGCAAAAATATTAAAAACATCAATGAATTACATGTTAATATTATGCCGGGTTCATAGGCTTAGGAGAAAGTACAAATATATATATTTTTCCTCCACTGTTAAACTCACTCAAGTTATGGATTAGTGATTTCATGGTCAATTATTCAGATAATCAAATGTTTCATGATCTCATTCCAACTGTGCATTCATATCAATAAATTAAAAAACATAGCACACGAAGAGTTTTGAGATAAGCATACCTTAAATGAATGGTTCCAATACGATGGACATGACACCAAAATAGAAAGTATTGTGCAGGTTTTCCTCCTCGGGGGTTGTATAAAAACAGAAACAAAAATCTGAACCGCTAGCAATGCTAGTCGGGTGGCAAATAAAAAGGTACAACTTTGACAACTATGAGTGCTGGGAAGCAAAGAGTCACGCCTGATTTCGGCAAGGGAATTGTTAGTTGGGTCCAAGGACAGGGCGTGTGCAATTAGCAACATGTCACGGAAATGTGCACACTTGATGCAGTAAGTCACAGAAATACACTCACGTGATATTCCAACGTTTGCGCTGAGCACAGAGCGATTCGTTTGGCGACTGGAGTCGACATCACAGTTCAATCGCAAAAACAAACCGAAACGAACATAATCCACACCTCGAGGGGTCGAACCCAGTCCGTTTGGCGTGGGATACTCAATACGTTTGGTTCTGAAAATGTTCTGTGTGAACAGGAAGAGGTCTCCGCTTTTCCTTACGGAGGGAACAAACCACACATTCCAGTAGGAGAGTTATCTAGTCTGGCCCTCTCTTGGAAGCTTTGAGCAGCATGGCAACTAGCTAGCTAGCTAACCAGCCGTGTTGTGAACGTGCAAAACGCACCATCGACGATAGCTACTTAACGCCACATCGTCGTCAGTTAGGCTAACATTATGCTTCGTGAAATATAAGATTGACTGTACGTGCACATGGAAGCTAAACCTTAAATAAATATATTTCCCTTGCTATGTTGCTTTTATTTGGAATAAAATATTTAAAAGGACATCAATTATTTTCACAGGAACTGTGCCTTCGGTGACAAAATCGTATCCCCTGTCAACGTGTTATAAACTAAAAAATATTTTCTGCTCATTCCCCGGGCTTACTCTATACACCTTTTTCTCTGGTCCTTTGTAAAATTCTTTAAACCTTTGAAGGCGACAAAAAAAAAAGCTACCAAAATGAATGAATTTGACGCTAACTGCACGTGCTATGGAAGCATGTGAACAAGCCTGCACGTGAAAACGCGCACAGAGCTTTCCCATACGTTTTCGACCTCATTTAAGACAAAACATGAGCAGCAAGAAAAAAACACAGCAGACGCCGAATCAATTCTGACGAGAGGAGACACAAAAGCTACATGGATGTTAATGGTTTCATCTAGGTACCTCCTTAGGTGATCCAAATTTCCCCAATTTGCTGGTCAGTAATGCACAGACATAACCCTGAATCCATGACCTGCTATATCAACAAGGCATTATTGTTCCAATCTAATAAACAACTGTTCATTTTTTTTTTTTTTTTTTTTTAGGGGCGGTAGCATGCGATTAGATAATGAGTTACCGCAGCACCTAACTGTTCTTAAATTTAGAATGAACAGGTCTCGTCTATGGAGAGGTATGCAGTACCAAACTGAGATAATGCAGCAGCAGCACCACAGCTTCCATTTACAGAACATTGCAGAGTTGGCGTGCTGCGCTGGGCTGGCCAGAGCGGAGGGGACCCAACACTGAGCCAGGGGAAATGGGTATCGTGGCTTAGCACCGCAGCAGAAGTTCCTGGGCAAAAACAGTCGTCCGTCTTTGGGTAAAACTAAGCCTCTGCAGTTTGTGTAGGGAGGGACACACACAGACAGACAGACAGACAGACAGACAGACAGACAGACAGACAGACACACACACACACACAGTTTTAGGGCAACACTTAACTGGATGGATCTATTACTTCATGGATGCCACCCAAGGCCAAAAAAATAAAAAATAAAACCCTATCCTGATCACTCGATGTCAGAGGTTTCTAGTTTCGATGAAAAATGTTTGCCAGGGGGAGTCATTAAGCAAACAACGGTGACGAGGCTTGCGAAACCAATTGCTTTCCAATAAATAAGGGACCGTGCCATAACCCTCTGTAATGAGGACACAGCGTTCTCCGTACGTCCTGTGGCAACGGCACTGTCTCCTCCCGAGAGGGGCGAGCGTGGGTCGCACAGCCTCAGCCTTGTTAGGAGGAAAAGACAACGGCACGTTATTCTTGTCCCCTTCCCCCACATTCCTCATACGGTCTGCTACGTGCGCTGTGAAGCCCGCCTCTGTGTGTACCCGGCTCACTCCCTGGGCCCAGTGTACACTTATTCCCCCCCTCCATGCGAGCGTGGTTACACACTCACACAAGCGGGCCTACACGGGCACACTACACTGGTGCTGGTGACTACAGAACAGGCCGCTTTGCACCACAGGGCTTGCTTGAGTTTCAGGAAATGTGAAATGGAACAAAGGTCGGCTGCTCAATTCTTTCAATCCGACCTAACCAGTTTTATAAGAACAGTGGAGCTGTAATTCTGAGCCACGACCCCCCCTCGCCCCTCCCCCTCCACTCCCAACCCCCAACCCCCTTCCACCGGACTGAAACTTGGCCAGGTACAATTCTGTCTGGAAAATTCAACTAAAATACACAGCAATTGTCCTGCCTTAACATAGTCTGCTCTTCTGTCTCATAATAAAACCCTCCTGACCGTTCCTGTCAGTAAGTGGTCTTGTGTATTTACAGTACTCAAGTTTATTTTTTATTTTTTTTTTTATTCGTCTGTATTGGCATCAATAGACAACACCCTCTAAAACACACACGGCCAATATGAACATTTCTCAATCCCTGGCATGCACGAATACATCTGCTACATGACATTACAGTTAAAGAGTCCACAAATATGGGGTTTTAAAAGGGGAACAGCTGCCATTTGAAATTAAAACAACAAAAGGGGAATGGCTGCTTCGATAGAGAAAAGGAGCTGGGTAAAGGCGTCACAGTGTAACACTATTGTTTACTTGTTATATTATATAAATATAAACACATTTAAAATTATATATATATATAGTACAATTTCTTGCCTCACAGTAGTAAAACCAATTACTTGTCTTGACCCCTTTTCCAAAGTGGTATCCAGGGTAAATGAAATTAGTAAGTTCTGTTCCACTGCCTCCTGTCCTTCCTGCCTATGCCCTGCCTGCCTGCCTGCCCCCCGGACTCTCCCATGAGCCACTGCACTACACAGCAAAAACACACAGCAGACCCCTGCAACAAGAGCGCCTTGGTGCAGAGTCCGTCCGGTGGAAACACCTTGCTTTATTGGAGCAGCTCCAGAGCCCTTTGGCCAATCAGCGAGCCCCAGAAGGAGGCAGGCGTCACGGAGACTTGTTTTAACCCCATTGTGCGAGGGGGGAGCCAGCGCCACACAGCAGCTGCTGGGTAAGAAAGCCGCGCGCACACACACACACACACACACACTCTTATTATGGAGGCAGATAAAAGGGCTGAGCCCTGGCCAGCCGGGCCTGCGTGATGTAGCCATGGTTAGAGCCTCGCGTCCGCGACAAAAATAACACGCAGAGGCGGCACTCCTTGCAGCCCCGGCCACAGACAGTACAAGCACAATCACGCCAGAACGCACCAACAGGTTTTCACCAAAGGCTCTCGCACAAAAAACACGTTCCTACCGCACTGTTGAAAGACAGAGACCGGAAGGTTTGAGCAATTTTGTATTTTTTTTTTAAACCACAGATTATTATTTTGAGGCAGTGATGTTGACAATAATGTATGTGAAAATTGTTTTTGCTTGATTTCAAACACTAACGGTGGGATGCACAAAAATTCACTGTGTCTACAGCAATAAATAAAAAAATTGGTGCTGTGTTCTTAGGTGAATGAGAGGAATTTGAACAAGCATGTAATTGGAGAAAAGATGGGGTTGTTTTTTCCATTCAGTGTTACAGCATTCCCTCCCTCCTCCCTCTTCCCCCCAATGCAGTCTACACTGTGCTGGAATCCTGTCTTTTTCTCCTGGAGCTGGGCCAGCATCCTGTTTCTTACACACAGTGCGCATTGCAAACATCTAGGCAGTCAGACTGTACAGTGGGCCCAAGATTCTCTCTCTCACACAGACACACAGTAAAAGCCCCATGCATTTTCTTCCTGGAATATCTTGTCAGAAGCAGACCAACAAAGGCAACAAAAAGATTCAATTTCAACAAAAATGTTTAATCTGTGCATTCACCAACTGTTAGTTACTTTGATTGTCAGCTGTGTGTGTGTGTGTGTGTGTGTGTGTGTGTGTGCGTGCGTGTGTGTGCGCACGCCTTGCTGCAATCCATTCTGTAAAATGTTATCACATGACAAACTAACCTTTCTGTCTGAGCATTCCTTCAGATCTCCCAAAGTTTCGGAAACGCCAGAGAGGCCCTCTTTTGGGGGAATTTACACACTTCACAGCCACCATCCCAAAAAACAACAACAACAACCTTCACAGAACGGGTTAGCAAGGAAATCTAAGCTGAAGCTATAGCATTACACATCTTTAGAAAGGAATTACAGCAAACTGCAATACTGACAAGAAAACAAATCAACTGTGATATTTGGTACGTTTAATCATACACATTAAATCAGAGTCTGAATTCTGATCCATTTCAAAGTGGCTAGTAAAATCCTCTGCGTTTTTTTATTTCTTTTTAACCGTCTTAAGTAGGCCATTATGGAGTTTGAGACCCACGGATGTCGCCAATGTAAGCTCGGCTTCCACACTTTGGAACTCAAGAAGGAATGCAGCCTGAAAATAAAATGAAGCCGGCCAAATCATGCTTTTCAGAAACACTGGATTCTGCAAGGGGGTTCCAAAGCGGATGTCATCTCAGGAAGAGAACATATTATTATGTTTGAGACAGGGTTTAGGGAAATATCCTACTGGAGTGGATATCACCCAAGCTTATTCAAACTGCCACAGCTAGATCTACTATGCAAAATGTATTTAAAAAAATTGAAAGACAAAAAAACCGAAACTACAGCAATAAAGAGAACACACGATAGAAGAATTATGACTCTCGGGGGACTGGCTCATAAGTTGAGCAGATTGCTTATTCTTTCAAACACAGAGAGGGGAGTAATCTAGGCCTCAAATTGGAGGAAAGGCTGAAAATTGTGGATTGCAAAAGTCAAACATATAATAAATAATGATGGGAATGTGTACAACCATTTTACTTGCAGACAGAGGAGTTTGCTCTCTAAATACGCGACACTACAAGTGTACAGGTATGCATGTACAGTAGGCTTGTCTTTGTGTGCATGCTGTATTCTGAATAACAAGGGGGGGAGTGGGGTATATTTCTAATAGTTAAGGGAGAGCCAAACACCAGTGGCTATTAAAAGATATGAATATATATTCTGAGAATGCTGTTTCTAACCAATCAAATGCAGCTCTAGAGAAACCACAGCAGCAGGGACATGAAGGGCCTTCTTACTGCATAGTTAACAGCCAAAGCATTTCAATATTGCAGCTGCAGTCTCCCCCGTCCTTGGACACCCTCTATGTTGCGGGTGGGCCACTCCAGTTCTCGGGATTAAAAGGCTTGTTTTTCCTGCTATGCCTACGATGTCTGCACAACTAAAGCCAATCTGTTCCTTAAAGACTGCAGACAAATTCTGCCACTTTCTGGTTGAGCAAACATTTGATCCCGGTGTGAATTATTGCTATATCCTGTTCTCTGTGGAATTCCCCAGCGCTAAAGAAACCAAAGGAGCTTGGTTGGAGAGTATCTTGCCTAAAGGCAGCATTTGAAAGAATCCTAAGCACACGGTATTTTAACACTGATGAGATGGGTACCTCAAAGAGGTTGTGAGGCCGCAAAATTACCTAACTGAATCTACTCCCAAGTGTGTGAGAATAGGCAGGAGGAAAGGTTTTTGCTGCTTCTGTCTAAAAAGGCCATCTGTGATTTCTTCTATTAAAACACTATAACCCCTGGCATTACAAAAGTACATCAATCCAACCCCTTAAGGGAAAACATTGTTCTCATCTCCACACACACAAACATTTTAGGTAAGGTCTAACGCCCTCGCGATAGGTGAGAAAGGCATTCGCGGGACCACATCACGTTTTTAAAGGCTAATTTTATCAGATACTAGCGTCACGATTATGCCCGCTAATTATACTAAAATAAGCATTAATATGGAAAACCCCAGCTACGAAAAGTGTGCCTTAATGGCACAATCTTTGAACAACATATTTCACCTCAAAGCGTATGGATACATCTCAGTTTGGTGTAGCCATAGGGAGTCAAAGTAAACAAACCAAATGCACACGACTCGGTTTTCCAGACGACTTCTATCGCAAATGGCCGCATATCAAGCATTTTGTCTGTACTTTGCACTTCAAAATAATCGAAAAAACAAAACAAACAAAAAAATGTTTCCCCCTGACACGAGGATTCAATTTGTGAATGACACTGGGGAACAAGTCATTTCTACAGAAGCCATTTTAGCTAGGTATTGCCGTAATGTTAGTTGAGACGAAACGTTTTTATTTGTGTCCCTTAGAAACGTATCTCGCACCAATGTTTCGAATAGGGAAAGACATTGGTAAAGCGAACAGAACTACGCAGTAATATTTCGTCTCCTTTCTTACGAAACTGCACTTTCAATTCTGCGATGACGTTGATGATGGCTCGCGAACACCCTCACACACATCCGGTTGCCAGACTAGGCCTGCGTATTGAACCAGCGCCACAGACAGCCACTAAACGGCTACAGCAGAAAGCGAACTTGTTCACCTCCTTTAGAACTGCAGGCATTAACATTTTTTACATTTACATTTTAAGCATTTAGCAGGCCAACGGAGCAGGGATGTGTACAGCAGCTGCGGACAAATTAATTTCTCAGGCATTACTACAGACGCCTATTGTCTTACACAAACGCTGAAATATGAGGGTCCTACCCCAATCAAATTCTTTGAACACGACTTATGTCATATAAACAAAAATATGATGCCACAAGAACAGAACAAACTAGTTATATTCATTAGCCTTATTCAAACAATGTGCTGCGGATACAGCAAGGTGTGGGAATTATTCCACGTCATAACTGCCTAGCTGAGTTACTTAACTGGTCATAGACCTGAAATGGTTAGCGGACTATTCCAAGACGAACATCGAAAACAACTGACCAAATTCAGCTTGCGACTTGGTCCAATCTGGGGACTCGAGTGAACTTTCTGCTAGCTAGTATCCATCCCCATGTCTAGAAAAATAACAAAATAGGCCCATGTGCCAAAATGAACAAATCAAGGAGTATGAAGCAACTCGACAAGGGTTTCACCTTTGTCATGTGGACAAAAACGAGCCTATCAAATATATGGCTATTCTATTTTGAATAGCTGGTTAGCTGGACACGTTACCTACTTAATGTTACTCGACTTAAATGTGTTGCTAACACTTGGTACTTTATGACCGTGGTTGCTCCACGGCGCCTATTTTGTAAATTAGCTACAACTAGCAAACAGCGCCAATGCTCATTGCTTAATTTCCACTCTCGGTCTGTTTCGTCTCACTTGTTGTTGAAATAAAAATGGAGGCTAAAAAAGGAAACGCGAGCTCCCTCACAAATACCATCCATTTCTCCTCATCGCTAGAGGTTGGGGGGTTGGTGAAGGGGGGGTTGGTGAAGGGGGAAGAGTAGAGAAAGAATGAGAAAAGCAAGTCACAGCTTTGAGTAACATAGCTGGCTGAGAAAGAGAAAGTTGAAGTACCGTCCCCAACAGCCATGGTAATAAAAAAAAAGAATAGAATATTTAATATTTTAATAATTGGAAGGCCAACTGCACCTGTGATCATAAACAATGATCTGTCAAAAGGAGAACCCAGGTTAATATTAACAGGAAGGGGGTATAGAAAATAAATAACACCAACAATGTATAGTTTCCTCAGTTAGCCAGCTAGCTAACTAACTGTTAGCACAGTCTTGATAATATGCAGTTTATGTATCTTGTAAACTAGTAGATTCCAAATGGGAATGCAAGAGAAATTGGCTACCTGGATCATGTCCAAAAAGTTAAACACTATCTTGCACACTTCTTTCTTTTAACCAGCACCTTCATAATTGTTTATTAAATAATCAAGAAATCAATATGGCTTTCAGGTGGGAAATGCTCCCTTGCTATTAAGCTAGCTATCAAGCTACCTTGCTGAACGCTAGCTTATTTTTTGGTAGCTAGCTTACTAGCTACTTGTCCAATGTCATATTGAATGCAGTTGACCAGAAATACTATGCCTAGCAGCTATACACCCAAATCATTGTAACGCGATTAATGTGTTCATGCTTTTGTAACTAACTATAGCAAACTGGAGCTGGTTCACACTATCGAGGCATGGGACTTGGCAAACAGCTAACTAGCTAACTAAATAGCTAAAACAACTACAGTATGTTAGCTAACTAGCTGGTAACCTTAAGTAGAAGCCTTGAAGTAAATTATTTACATATAGCTATTTCATCCCATGTTGTATTGTTTCAGTTAAACACACGTCAAAAACATTGGTGCACATTGAGATTACAAATAACACTAAAATGTAGGTAGCTAGCAAGCTACATTGTTTACATTATGAGAATTGCTGTGCATTGCACGAGGACTTGGCCAAATAAAATGATTCTACCAGTCTGTATGAGAAATTATCAGCAACATATAAAGTCTTAAACCAGGAATAAAGCCATATACCCAAGTAAACACAACAAATAGGAATAGGAAATATCAACAGTAAGTTATGCTCTGTATTGCATGACATGTAGCTGGGTGCTAGCAAACTATACGATAACTAAACCTTATTTAAATGTAAAAATAGCCAACATGTATAAATCACAATAACAGAAACTTACCTAGTAGGGCATTTCACCCCAGTTCAAATCGAAAAGCCTCTTCTTGAGATTTCAGATCTACTAATATTCCAACATCAAGGCGAATCACACAACTAGGCCTGCTCCTCGGACCTCGGTGTTTCCTGCAAGATGTGGGCTAAAAGGAAGCTCCCTTTACAGGGTACCTACCAGAGTTCTCAATGTCTCTTACGCAAGGTATTTAAGTTTTATTCCCTGTCCTGTTGTGGGCACAGTACTTCCCCAGTAAGTCAATATGGAACTCCTGGTGCTTAAATCCGTTTATTATGGTGTTTTATAATATTTACAATCGGTGTTTATAAAGGGAGATGTGCAGCTCTATGTGTTACAAGGCTCTGATTCTATCTCAGGTCCTCAACATTCGCAGTGGCGCCCATCCCCCTCCTAACCGGCATCGACCGCGGGTCCCATCGAAACTGACACACAACCACGCCACGGGGTTTTCCAGGCGTTAGAACAGGGGCTCAGTAGTGGGTTGGGTTTGCTGGCAAGTCCCGCCCATCTATTGCTACTGGTAAATAAAATGCCACTCAACACAGAAAAAAGGAGAAAATGCAAGCAATTGGATAGTCACGGCGCCGATTTTTTTTCGTTACTTGTCTATCCAAAGAGGGCGGGTCGCTGCTTTAAGGAGGGGTGGCAAAAGCTTGCTAGAGCCTGCTCCGCTCGGTAGGCAGTGTGGCATTCTCAGGAGTGAAGTCGAAGCGGTGATGTGGACTTAGGAAAGAAAAACAAAACATGGATCAGATCAACAAACTGGGAGAACTTGTTACGTTACTAATACACAAGCCGTGGAATTATGAATTCTTTACTAGGGGACTGTAATATTGGTTCAATTTTACTTTTTAAAATCGGGTTATTTATAGAAGTAACGCAAAAGGAAACCCCTGCGTTGCTTTATACTGACACCATAGTCATCCATAGCAACACGGGGTCTCCGGGGCCCCAAACCAGGGTCTACGCCATAGAGGTAGGGTCAGCCCCACCTAAACGGTACTGTGAATGGAAGATGAGGTGTCGGTCTAGTGGGATCTAGCAAGGGATTGGACAGGGAAAGCGACTACCTCTTTCGGGTATTCCATTACAATTTTCTCCCTCCTGCGGATCATTTTGGTACGAATTTTGGTTCGTACACTCCGTGGAGAGCCATGTTAAAGGATCTCCGTATAAACTCAGCAACCAACAAAACCTAGGAAACGTTCACTTATTTTTCTTTATCCTGGGTTACTTTGATGTAAATTTGTCCACCGTTAGCAGATTATGGGTTCAAAGGACTGCCCGTGGAAAGGTTTTCATATGAGCGACTTCCGAACAGTCTCATACATTTATGCTTCTATTGACTGACACTCATATTGTCCGAACGTGAATGAGAAAAAAAAACGCTCTAATGCGATTGGCTACTTTTCTCTGTCATGGGACTTGAGAGGAAAGTGGGTTGGCTGTGTAGGCATCTTTAACGTCATTTGTTGCAGCGGCTTGATAAGAAGCTACTTTGCATGCGCCAGCATATGGAGTTGAGGGACGCAACGTCGCGAGCTAGCCGAGAGCCTCGAGGAAGCAATGTTTCGACGTAGTATTTGACATTTCACACGAATACAATTTATTAGCTATGTACAACGTTGATTTCCTTAACTTTGCGTTTATCTAAATTCTTAATCGTACAGCGGTAAATATTTTGGGAGGTTAATTAAATTACCTATGTTTAGCACGGTGGGAAAAATCGTATGGAACCAGTTGTGGGTCTATATACATACAATTATGCCATTAAATTAAGTGTTATCCTGAGCTTGTTTCCAGTTTACCACATTTTCCCTGTTAGCGGCTTGGCTAAGTGACCTATAGCATTGTGTCTCTTGCTGAAGTATGTTTGGATAAACACCGCACCCTCGCATTGCATCTCCGCCCGCCCTTTAAAATACGTGGCTGTACCTTTAGTTATCACGTGGATAAACTTGCTCTACTAATACGTTCAATTTAAGTCCTCTTCCACGGTAAAACACAATCAGTTTGATGTTTTGTCTTGTTTGTGTTTTTTCAGTGAATGTAACTTCAACATTCACTGTAATGGTTTACACACATTTATTTAACCGACAAGGGTTTTCCTAAGAGATTTTGGTGACCAAACCGTGCCAAAGGACGGGTGGGGGAGAGCAGACACGGCCCCATGTCCATGACGTAATTGGCACAGGCTTTATTTATTTATTTCGTCCGCTAGCTGCTTTGTGAATTGGTGATATATGATCCCGGCATCCAACTAAGACAGGTTTAGGACATTTAGCAGTGCCACTGGAGACATGCAGATGCGCACGTAAACCTGGCCTATCTTTTCTGTTGCAGTTTTGCTGTTTTACAACTGTTACACATATTGAACCCCTGACAGTCAAACAAATGATCACATGTAATTTTTCGTGCATTCAACAAGAACTTCATTATTTTAAAGATGTGGTTTACATGGTTAAACATGTTTTGCATCACTGCTAAGTTTTGTTTCTATTCTGACTGGTAGAACCGACAGTCCATTTCCTTTAGAGGAATGTTCTAGGCAAGTATTCTGTTGTAATAACAGGATAACCTTTGTTCCACGGCCTAGGGGGAGCACGTGACTAAATATCTATTATATGGGACTCCTTTCCAAGTATCCCAGCAACCGTGCCAAACCGAGGCTTCGTTCCACAATACCCCTATTGTACCAGCAGTGAACAGGCTTACATGCCGATATAGTCAGGTCACATGGTGCACACAAGCAAGCAAGTCAGTCATTGGAATTCGGTATACGCTTCAATTTCCCCCCAGATGTAATATGGCGTCACAACGGCTGCTCTTCCGTTTCTATTCACTCCCGTTTTATCCACAATATTTAAATTTGAATGACTCCACCTATGCATTAAAGCTACCGAGTCAAATAACTTGAAATGTACGGTCAATTTACGGTTTCTCGGAGTTCATAACACATCAGAATGCTTTTGAAATAAATGGGAGGTGCCGAGCCTTTTGAATGGCGTGACCGCACAGTACGGCACATAACTCAAAACAGCAGCCAAGAAGTATTCAGGGTATGGGTAGCGCTTGAAGCAAAATATTTAATAATTACAAATAAAGTTATTCAATTCACTCCTGTTTTAACATACTTGTCATATTAGAAGTTTTTGAAGTTATTTTCAGTCATTTGCCATTGTAAGACTGACATTTCAAAGATCATTTGTGTTCCACATATAAAACCGTCACTTTATATTGTAGAATAGCATTTGTTAAATATAACCATCAACAATACCCATTAAAAATGAGATGTCACTTCATAACAAGACGGTTATAGAAAGTAGTACAACGGACAAATGAAACTTGCATTTTGTATGTTTGTAGGTACTTATTTACAGCTCTGTAGTGCTCACTTTATTCATTCGATTGCATATCATTCCCTTAGCTTGTACAGACACAAGAGTACAACCCCTGTATGCACCATGTGGGCCCATGCGGTAATGTGTTTGCACATTCTAGAAATGGGACGATGAAAGCCATCCTGTCAGCCATCAAAACAATATAAATCTCCCGCTCACATAACGATAATGTGCAGTGACACATATGTTCTGGAAACTGAGCATGAAACAGTCATGTTAATGGCCCCACCTGTTATATGCATAAATATCTGATGTTTGTGGTGTCATATAGGATTGGACAGGATGGAAGATTTTGCAACGTTTCAGAAGCACAGAGAAATACAATTCAGTGTTAAGTTAATGCACCCCAAAGTCCAAGACCTGTAAAGGAATGCATCCAATGTAACGCTTTCTTCTCCAAACAAAATCTAATCAAAGACTATACAGGGTATTTGAAATGGCAAAAAATTGTACTTCCAGAAGAATGGTCATTCAACAATAACACTTGTTAACATTATCCCTTGTCAATGGTCAGTGCTTTTAAGTGTGTCTGTTTATTAAGAATTTTTATCTTTGAATGACATCAACTACCTTGGTCTAACAATCACCAATATACCAGGATCGAATATTTCTCAGTTTGCTGAAGGGAAGAGTATTTAGGGGGCATGGGGTGACAAACATTATGGTTATCAACTTCTTAACACACTAATTTAATTATTCTATTCTGGGCTTTCTTCTTGTGTGGCTTCTGTCTTTTTTTAGACATTTTTTTATCTGATAATTTGCAACCAGCTTGGTTGTTGTAGAACCAGTCTTTCCTCATTAATTGAGCAGGCTTCCTTTCCTTTTACCGCCAGTTGACGGCTCGGAAGGAATGGAATAAAAATGGCCGTGTGAGTCTTATGATTCTGTGTTTTGTTTTCCTTTTTTTTTTCTTTTTTCTTTTCTTTTTTTTTTTTTTTTTTAAACACTTGCATGCTGAGACCCTCCCGCTGTAACCCAAAGCTGCCCTCTGCTGGTCGCTCTGTGGAAGTGCACAGCCGTGTGCTGCAAGTCCTGGTTCTCAGAGTAGTTTCAGGCTCCCTGTCACATTGTCCACCCTGTCCTCCTCCCCGATAACGGCCAGAACAGTGCAAGATCCAGCCTCCACCTACCCAGAACAACAAGAGTTAAGCAACAATTATTACATAAAGTTTACTTTGGATAATGATCATTACAATGAAATTCTTGTTAGTTTAATAAATAGTTAAATAGTCTAGTTTTCTTAATTGACATTACAGTCAGGGCCTCCGATAGCGTAGCGGTCTAACGCACTCGTTTACAAGTGTGAGCTGCCTATCACGGTCGCAGTTTGGAGGGGAGCCCCGATCGGGGGCAGCGTTTGGCTGTCCGCCCCAGGGGAAGGGGGGAAGGTGAGCTGGCAACGAATTAGCTGAGAAGCGTGTAAGGGTGTCTCCAGAATGTGGGTGGGCGAATTCCGTCTCGAAGGAAGCGAAGTTCGCCTCGTAGAGACGGGCGAGTTTGTGTGGGGTGGGCAAATCAAAATAAATAGAGGGTATAATTGGCCAATAATTTGGGAGAAAAGGAAAAACTGAAACAAATAAATAAATTGACATTGCAGATATATTACAATGTCCCATTGCAGAGTTTTCCCTAATCGGAATAATGAGAGGTAAAAAAATAATAATAATAATTCAGCTAAAAAAACTAACTAGTGCTAATAAAGTGTATTAATTCAAGCCTTTGATAAAGAGCTCCTATGAGAGGAAGGTGATGGAGGGACAGCCTACCTGAGTCCGGCCAGCGTCCTGCACCACGTATGTGGGCAGACTCAGACTCATGGCCAGGGCCTGTAGCTCCAGAAGGTGAGCCATGTTAGTGCCCTGAACGACCACCTTCTTCGCTCTGTAACAGAGACAGCACCGTGAGAAAAACAAAACTTTCATCTATATTACACCCCCGTACCGTTGCTAACCTGAGACCAGGATGAGGCAGCATGTTCATTCTCCAAGACAAAGCATTAATGCCAATCTTGATTCTGATCCCATCTGAACACCTCAACACTCTACTCAGTCACTGCTCAGCTGGGGGGCCTGTATGGAGTGAATTCAGTGGCAAAAGTCCACATGTATATACAGTGAGCACCATAATTCATTGGACAGTGACACATTTTTCGTTATTTTGGTTCTGTACTATAGAACTTTGAGATTGAAAGGATATTTGAGGGTATTTTCATCCATATAGGATGAACCCTTTAGAAATGATAGAACCCCCATTTTTAGGTACCATAATTCATTGGACAGTTTAACATAATGTAGAATGAAGTAATCATTTTTCATATTTGGTCGCATATCCTTTGCATGCAATGGCTGCTTGAAGTCTGCGACGCATAGACATCACCAGACGCTGGGTATCTTCCCTGGTGATGCTCTGCCAGGCCTGCACTGCAGCCATCTTCAGTTCCTGCTTGTTTTGGGGACTTTTTGCCTTCAGTCTCCTCTTCAGCATGTAAAATGCAATTTCAATTGGATTCAGATCTGGTGATTGACTCGGCCAGTCAAGGATTTTCCACTTTTTGGCTGTCAAAAACCCCTTCGTTGCTCTAGCAGTATGTTTCAGGTCATTGTCTTGTTGCATGATGAAGTTTGGAGGCATTTGATTTTATCTGAGCAGATAAAATATTTCTATAGACCTCAGAATTAATTGTTCTACTTCTGTCTGCAGTCACATCATCGATGAAGACAAGTGAGCTCGTTCCACTGGCAGCCATACAGGCCCAAGCCATAATACCCCCTCCACCATGTTTCACGGATGAGGTGGTATGCTTTGGATCATGGGCATTTCCTTTTTTTCCTCCACACTTTCCTCTTTCCATCACTCTGGTACATGTTAATCTTTGTCTCATCTGTCCACAAGACTTTGTTCCAGAACTCTTGGGGCTCTTTTAGGTGCTTTTTAGCAAACTGTAATCTCGCCTTTCTGTTCTTCAGGCTTATCAGTGGTTTGCATCTTGTAGTGTACCTGCTGGTGTAGTCTTCTACGTATGGTAGACTTTGACACATCTGCACCTGCATCCAGGAGAGTGTTTTTGATCTGTTGGGCCATTGTCAGGGGGGTTTTCTTCACCATAGAGACCACTACAGTGGTCTTCCTCGGTCTACCAGGTCTTTTGACATAATTGAGTTCACCAGTTGTTGTTTTTTCTTGTTAATGATGAACCAAACTGTTGACTTGGGCATGCCCAGGGTTTTGGCAGTGTTCCTGATTGATTGATTTTCATTTCTGAGCCTTATGACGGCCAGCTTAATTTGCATCGACACTACTGTCTTCCTCATGTTGTCACACCCCAACAACAATCTCCAAAGGCAATTGCAAAGTCTAGAATCAAGACTAGACATCAACAGCTCTCTTCTGCATTCACTAACAACACAAATGAATACACCTGCCTAACAAAACACATCTGTGACGCCAATTCAACAAATACTTGTAGTACCTTAAAATGGGGGGACCATGTACAAAAGGTGCTGTCATTTCTAAACGGTTCATCCGATATGGATGAAAATACCCTCAAATTAAAGCTGCGCTTCAACCTCATTGTATCATTTCAAACTTCAAAGTGCTATAGTACAGAACCTAAATAACAAAAAATGTATCTGTCCAATGCATTATGGTGCAATATATATATATATATAACCCCCAAAAAACAAATATAAATCAAACTTGCCAATGTAAAAATGTAATCTGAATGGGTAAAAATACACTCTGAAAATGTAAAAAAGCCACTTGTCCGTGAAATATTAAAATTAGCGAATGTGTACGAATAATTTTTACAGACCTGAATACAATTTCTTTGCACAAATTATCTTTGCATACATGCAGAGTATCATCTCCCCACGCTCCATATTTAAGTTTTGACACTCGTTTGTGATTTTGAAATTCTTATATGCGGAAAACAGTCGACTGCAGAAACATTCATAGGCAGCTCATCGTTTGACTGAATTCACTCCACAGGTCTTAGCTTCAGCCGTTTCTTCGGTCTTTTGTCACTTGTGCGTGTGAATGTCAGAACAGGCAGCAGGCAGCGGTAGTGAAGCTTGTTGGACTCGTTACCAGGGGGTTGGAGGTTGCAGTCCCAAGTGTGACACTGCCGTTGTATCCTTGAGCATGGCGTTGACAGGTTAGGTTGTGGGCTTAGGTTGTGGGTTCAATTCCCACTGGGACCACATATACTGAAAAATGTATGCATTCGCTACTGTAAAAAAAAACGTCTGCCAAACCACATATGTATAAAGGGCGAATGTATGAAATGTAAGCTGTCATACCCTCGATAAGGTGTCTGCTATGAAAATAATGCAACGTGGCAACTGGCCAATCTGGCTTTATGACCGCTGCTTATCCGTTGCTTTATTTGCTACCCAATGCAAAACAGTGCTCACCCAGCATGGTCCCACTTCCAAGCCATCTCTCTCCAGCGGTTCTTCTCCTGTAGAGCCTGGTACAGCCCCAATGCAGCATGCCCCACTTGAGCAGCCACCTGCACAGAACAGATACATTCACTCACAGGTCACAGAAGGCAATGTCCATGTGGAAGAGCTGCCCCTCCCTACCTGCTTACTTAGTTATGTGCAGATGCCACAGGGCCAAGACGGTGATAAAGCTACACGGAAACATACTGTAGTGAGCTGTGTCCAAGTCCAAGCCTGTCCAAGCCTGGATTGCTCATCGACTTGAAGCCTTTCCCCATGTGGGATGTGGCAGCTTCAGCAGAACACCAGTCGATTATGAGGGCGATTACCCCATGACAGATTTAAAACACTGTGTCAAACAGAGAGAGCCACTGGGCGCCATTTTCAAAGTTTTTGGAACCCTCAATGGGTCTGTTGTCACGGCAAATGTTCCTGTATCAGGGAAACTGATTGCAAGAGAAGTGCAGGGGGTAGACAAAATAATGGAAACACCAAACAATATGTGAATGTTTATTAACTAATAAGGAGTTGGGCCACCCTTTGCCTTCAGACCAGTTTCAGCCCTTCTTGGAATGCTGTCATACAGGTTTTGAACTGTTTCTAGTGGGATATTGGACCATTCTTCAAGAAGGAAAGCCCCTGGTTCTTTGAGAGATGAAGGCAATGGAAATCTACTCTGCATGCTGTGTTCCAGGACTTCCCATAAAGGTTCAATGATGTTTAGACCTAGTGATTGGGGAGGCTACGGAAGGTGTTTGACTTCATCCTGGTGTTCACGAAATCACTTTTGAATACATTTAGCAGTGTGTATGGGGACATTATAGTCTTGGAACATGCAAGTTTGCAACATAGGGTGAGTAATAATTGGACCCAATGACTCCCACAAGATAGCTGATCATGCCATAACAGATCCATCACCATGTTTAACAGTTGGGAAGGCTTTCTTCAAACATAAACCCATCTAGATGTATGAAAAAGAGTAAAAGACAACTCATCAGTCCATATTACTTTCTTCCACTGCTCAAAGTATGAGAAGTTTTGTGCTCATTACACCACTTTTACGCATTGGCCTTGGTTAGAAGCGGTTTTCGCATGGCAGCCCTTCCATAAATACCAGCTTTGTGAAGCTCGCAACGTTCAGTTTTTGTTGAGACTGGGTCACAGAGGTGTAGACTCAGTTCTGTGGTCATTATTGAGTCTGTTGTTTTGTGGTGTCCATCTATCCCTGTCGGTGAGCTTGGACTTCCGACCACTGCTCCTCTTTCCTGATGCAGTTTTTCCTTGTATGCCATCATGATTTAACATTGTTCCCTTTAACACATTAAATAATTTTCCTGTTTCTTTGACTGACAGACCTGCAATTCGATCACCAACTATTCCACCTCTTAAAATCTGTAAGATCTCTCATGTTGCTTTAGAAACTCACATATTAAAGTGTTGATTTTAAAACGTGTTTCATAGCAGAAACATGTTGGTAATTAACATTCATGTTCTTATGAAACACACGTGTAGACACATTTTTCATTGAGATTTAGTTACTTAAAACTATGAGTCCTTTTTAATTTGGTGTATGCATTATTTTGTCTACCCTACATGCATGTGGTTTATAAAACAAACGTAATTGCATTACGAAATAATTTCCATTGTTTTACCGACTATGACAGTAACCAATCACGGAACAACTGTCTAGCTGATGACGCTAGAAACACATTCCAGATCCTACTGGCTAAAATATTTAGTAATGGCGGTAAACCAACCTTCCCCACCCCCATAGACAGGTCCATGTTCACCACAAACATCATTTTGTACATCAGGTCCACATCACTTTCATCCTAAAAAATACAATGAATAAAAGGCAAACGCGTTAGACCAAGAACATGTCAGAATATCATGATAATGCGCCAGTCATGAATGGAGAAGTTAAAACAGCACCTCATTTTCCAGCTTGTTGAAGTAATACATGGCAGCTTCCTCAGCAGATACATTCCTGGTGTGAAGCAGTGCCTAGGAGGACCACAAAAAACACCACCACGTGACTCTTACATTAACGCCAGATGACAAGTGTAAATAAATGCTGTGCTACAGTGGACCGCGTACACACTAGAACAGGTAGACCACCACAGGGCGGTGTGATTCAAGGACGGCTGCTAGGTCTGGGTTGAGTACACTAGACACGAGGATATTGCATCTAAATAGGCAGCCATATGAGCTAACCAATGATTGGGGCGCCACACCCATTACGCCATGGTTTTTGAGTTTGCATTTTGGGTTCTTGGCAAATCACATTCATATTACATCTGCTCATTTGGCAAACACTTTTCCAAAGCAACCACAAGTCCATTATGGTAAGCAACGCCAAATGCAAATATTAAGAACTGTCAGCGCCAGAACAGAGTACAGCCGTGGTAAAAAGTTTTGAGAATGACACAAGTATTGGTTTTCACAAAGTTTGCTGCTTCAGTGTTTTTAGATCTTTTTGTCAGATGTTACTATGGTATACTGAAGTATAATTACAAGCATTTCACAAGTGTCAAAGGCTTTTATTGACAATTACATTAAGTTTATGCAAAGAGTCAATATTTGCAGAGTTGACCCTTCTTTTTCAAGACCTCTGCAATTCGCCCTGGCATGCTGTCAATTAACTTCTGTGCCACATCCGGACTGATGGCAGTCCGGATGCACAATCAATGCTTGGAGTTTGTCAGAATTTGTGGGTTTTTGTTTGTCCACCCGCCACTTGAGGATTGACCACAAGTTCTCAATGGGATTAAGGTCTGGGGAGTTTCCTGGCCATGGACCCAACATTTCGATGTTTTGTTCCCCGAGCCACTTGGTTATCACTTTTGCCTTATGGCAAGGTGCTCCATCATGCTGGAAAAGGCATTGTTCGTCACCAAACTGTTCTTGGATGGTTGGGAGAAGTTGCTCTCGGAGGATGTTTTGGTACCATTCTTTATTCATGGCTGTGTTCTTAGGCAAAATTGTGAGTGAGCCCACTCCCTTGGCTGAGAAGCAACCCCACACATGAATGGTCTCAGGATGCTTTACTGTTGGCATGACCAGGACTGATGGTAGCGCTCACCTTTTCTTCTCCGGACAAGCTTTTTTCCGGATGCCCCAAATAATCGGAAAGGGGATTCATCAGAGAAAATGACTTTACCCCAGTCCTCAGCAGTCCAATCCCTGTACCTTTTGCAGAATATCAGTCTGTCCCTGATGTTTTTCCTGGAGATAAGTGGCTTCTTTGCTGCCCTTCTTGACACCAGGCCATCCTCCAAAGTCTTCGCCTCACTGTGCGTGCAGATGCACTCACACCTGCCTGCTGCCATTCCTGAGCAAGCTCTGCACTGGTGGTGCCCCAATCCCGCAGCTGAATCAACTTTAGGAGACGGTCCTGGTGCTTGCTGGACTTTCTTGGGTGCCCTGAAGCCTTCTTCACAACAATTGAACCTTTCTCCTTGAAGTTCTTGATGATCCGATAAATGGTTGATTTAGGTGCAATCTTACTAGCAGCAATATCCTTGCCTGTGAAGCCCTTTTTGTGCAAAGCAATGATGACTGCACGTGTTTCCTTGCAGGTAACCATGGTTAACAGAGGAAGAACAATGATTTCAAGCACCACCCTCCTTTTAAAGCTTCCAGTCTGTTATTCTAACTCAATCAGCATGACAGAGTGATCTCCAGCCTTGTCCTCATCAACACTCTCACCTGTGTTAACGAGAGAATCACTGACATGATGTCAGCTATTCCTTTTGTGGCAGGGCCGAAATGCAGTGCAAATGTTCATTTTCATGGCAAAGAGGGACTTTGCAATTAATTGCAATTCATCTGATCACTCTTCATAACATTCTGGAGTATATGCAAATTGCCATCATAAAAACTGAGGCAGCAGACTGTGAAAATTAATATTTGTGTAATTCTCAAAACTTTTGACCATGGGTGTACACAGTAATACTACAGACATTTTGCGAGGCTGATCAGATTCAAGTTAATGAAATACGTTAAGGGCACAGTACCACAATCAGTATTACATCATCAACAGCGGGACTAACAGTCAATTGGCTTCATACTCACCTCTCCCCTGAGCATGTGGATATGCTCATGTTTAAAAACGAGAATAAGTCGCAATCTTTACTTAACCCTTTGAGAAATGAGTGTGATAAGTTCTAATTCACGGTGTTCGATTCGGGAATTGGTGGTTCTCTGAGCATGCCATTAGCAGTCATTTATGATGATTTCCCATTGGGACCACAAATACTGGAAAATGTATGCATTCACTCCTGTAAGTCTTTAGCGTCTGCTAAATGGCATGTTACGTTACGTCATCAACTAAAATCAACTAGCATATTACGGCATGTTCTAGAATAAACATAGTGCGACAGTAGTCTAGTACCTGCTTTGCAGCCTCCTCGGGAATATCCAGTTCCAGTAGCTGCTGCAAGTAGACAGCGTTCACCTCCTGGCTGCATGAGTCCGGGGTGGATCGTTCTAATGACTCCATTGCTTTCCACATACAACAGACACAGGCAAGGTTGGTCCAACTGGCTCGTTATAAATGCAATTTTACAACTAAAAAAACAAGCCTCAAGTACATTTTGATCCGGATATTTTGCGGCTCTTAAAAACAGCCGCAACTATGTATTCCACTTTATATAACAACAATAACATTTGTATTTTTTTACTGTAGGAAAACTGATTGTATTACACAATCAAATAAGCACAACGCTGGGATTCACACTGGGCGGAAGTGGCAACGGTTCAAATCGAACACGCAACAATCTTGGCTAATTAAGTGATATGACCTGTCGTCAGAGCAAAGCATCACATTACATAAGCAACCCCCTGTATTTGCATTATCTGACAACGATTGAAATATCACAATCTATAACGATCAGGCAATTCCCGAATTGCTCGGCTCAAGTGGATACACGAACGTTATGGCAGTGAGCCATTCGCTTGCAACATTAGCTCGCTAGACACACTACATCGAGTTATCTTAATAAAGCCAGTTCAATATTAGTTAGCCAAATTAATTTATATACGTTATCTAGTCAGCTATTGCGCGGTGACATACATACCCTTAAATTTCAATTGAGCTAACCAGCCACTCCTACTAACCTGTGACGACTGCGTAGCTTGCTAGCGAGTCAATTTAGCTGGCTAGCCAGCCACAAATTGAACAGAGTTAGAGACCACGATTCGCTAGATAACTAGCTAAATCGTGTTATTTTCTCCTCCAATGTGCTACTTCAGTGTTATGAAGAAATCCACAATGGACGCCGAAAATGGAATTATTCCGACAAGTTGCTCAATACGATCAAGAGCATGTTTTCGTCCAGCTACAAACTAGCGGATACGCTCGTGTGGGGCGCTATTTTGAGCCGAGTCCGTCGCAGAAGTGGTGCCGTGTAGAGAAACTGCTTCCAAAATATTAGTACCCTTCGAGTGTAAAGAAACCAACTTACTTGACTAAGCGACTGACCGCTATCACCATAGTTTACCGTTTCTGCTAAAAGGGCAATTGTTAGTTGGGATTTTGGTATTGTGTCTCTACCATAACAATGCACGTTAAACCTTTTGGTTGTGTTTCCGCGCTTGACCATGGTCTTGATGACAATGCGTTCTGTGGTTTTTCCACCCATCACGGTATCTGACAATTGACATTTTCCATGCACTAGCCACGCAAGGAAGTGCCTGCAACGAACCATCAAGTTTTGCGGTCGTATTGACCGCAGTTCAATAACCCCGGATGAAAATAACAATTGAACGAATTTGGTTGTAAAGACGGTCGTTTTCAATTTAGCGTGAAAACCAAATGTCATTAATAGCAGCCGCAATTCACAATACCTTGAGGAGTAGAACAAGTAGCTTTTCGTCGCTGGAAAGTTGTAAGTATACAAAAGTACAAAAATCAAAAGTCAAGATGAAAAGCAAGGTACAGTGAGTCGGTTGATGACTTTTTTTCTGTGTCTGTGACGTCAGATGGACACTGGTCCGTACACGTATGAGCTGACGTCACAGCAACGGATACAAATTAATACACAACACTGCAACAATAGTTGTTGCTATGAGTTGACGACCTTTGATGTTCAGCCTGTGTGTTAATTTAGTTAAGTGATGTTAAAAACAGTGACCGGTTGCAGTTACGTTAGATATCTTGGCGAACTAAATTAAACACATTTTTAGCGTTAGCTTGTTAGCTGGATGGCCAGACAGTTGGTAGCTAATAAATACCATTAATCCAAATGTAATTGGTTTCACTTTTTAATAGAGTAACTTCATTATTTGATTGGTAACATGATCTTGTTTTGTTTTCTTACACACATTGATTTTACAATTTGTCACATACAGTTCAGTTTAACCACTGAATAGTTCTTGTCAGAAGTTGGAGCCAAGGCTAAAGGAGAGTAATTCAGAAGACCTCAAGACAGTGACAGTGCCATAAGGAAAGAGAAGTGAAGGAACCATGGCTAAGAAGGGCAAAAAGGAGGAAGACACGGGGTCGTCAGACCTCGATACAGACGAAGAGAGTGAATGTAGCATTAAGAGTAAAGACTTTGTAGAGAAGGAGATGGTGAAAAAAAAGCAGGCCATGCTCACTCAGTTCCTCCAGGTACAAAATAGTGTCCCCTTACTAACTTACTTTTGTGCTTTTCAGACCCACTCAAAGTATCAGCTGTCCTTCATGCGTGTAATTGCAAGTTGCTCACTAGTAGGAGTGGAGGAGAATATTTGGATGAGTAGAAATATGTAATTGGAGATCCTTTACTATTTTATGTTCCCACTGTCCATGTGCTCCTCTTCATCACTGATGCCATCTCCTTCCCTCTGTTTCCTGTCCCCCAGGATAAGCTGCTGAAGGAGGAGCGTTACGGCGTGATCAACCTGTACAAGCTGACGGAAAAGTGGAGGACAGTCTTCCGGCAGATGCGCTCTAAGGAGCTGCAGCAGGACATTGTTTTGCTCAGCTGCCATATCCAGAGGGTGATGGAGCAGAAGGACACCATCATCAAGGTGAAGAGCTCTTCTGTAGAACTGTTCCCTTGAACTGTTGCTTGCTTCAATGAGTGCTACGAAAAGACTCTTGTCTGTGTGTATACATTTTAAATTCCTAAAAGGGATTAACAAAGTAAAATACCAAAGATTTTTTAAGATAAGTGGGGTCAGCAGAACAAGAGGCCACAGGTGGAAATTAGTTCAAGGCAAATTCTGCACAGATATTAGGAAGTTTTTCTTTACACAGAGAGTTGTCAATGCCTGGAACAGCTTGCCAGGTCAGGTAGTAGAGGCAGAAACGCTCGGGCTATTCAAGGCCAGGCTAGATGTAGTACTAGATGTTCTTTAGATTAGGACATGATGAGCCAAGATGGGCCGAACGGCCCGTTCTCATCATTATGTATTCTTATGTTCTTATGTTCTTATAGTATACCATATCCAAACACATTATAAGATTTGGCCAATCATCATTTTCTATAAAAGCCTCTAAACATTGGAATTCACTCCCAACTGATATTAAGAGATGCAGTCGTTTTCATAATTACACCTCAGAAGTCAAAATGTGGCTTAAGGAATATCAGATCTGTACTTATCAATCATAACATTCTAATGTTAAAGACCCCAATTGCTTTTTAACTGTATTTCAATACAGAAATAGTTTTATATGAACTTTTATACTTTGTTCTGTGTTCAACTTTTTTGTTTTGTAAATACGAGGGGGGGGTAGGCAGGAGAACACAGACACGAACAGCACAGCACAATAAAAGTATCTTACAAGGGGAAAACTGACAAAAGTGTATTAAGTAGACAGATAAATACGGATTATGAGTTTAAAGAAATGTAGCAAATACTAATCACATCCGTAGCAGCTTAGTAATGCTATAATGACATTCACAGTAATTTAGCATACTATAATTGTAATAATTCTGCTATAATATTATTAATAGTGCCAATAATAGTTATGCAATAACAATGACAATATTTACTTCAGTGCTATAATTATGATGGTTAAACTTAAATATGCAATTATTGAAATAATATTTGATAAGTTACATCCCAGGTTTGAATTATAGAAGGGCAGGAGTTATTAATACATTCAACAGAGCTTTCAGACAAAATGTTTTTGGAATGGTTAAGAACTTTTTATTTAAAAAAATCGAAGAATTTTGTTTCAGATTTTCTCCCATTTTAGTAGCAAATTACACTCAATCCCCCCCTCGCATAGTGAGTTCGCTGCCGTAGCCCTGTGACCGGCAGTGACACGGGCAAAGTATCGTCTCCTCTGAGACGGCACACGCCAAGCTGTCGACCGTAACTCCGGGACTCCGGAGCCACTCCTGTACGAGGCAAACTCATGTTGGCTTCCCTCCCACCTCCCTGGGGCGGACAGCCAATTGCCGCCCCCGGTGGCACACCCGGCCAGAGCCGACTGGCTGGTGGAATCGAACCCCCGGTCACAGTGGCCAGCGTCGGACGTTGTAACCACTAGACCACGCGGGAGGCCTATAAACATTGTTTAATAGTTTTTATACACATCTGTGGTGTTGCTGCTGTTGTTGTTTTTTTATCCATACTTTGTTTTCTTTCTTTAGTTTAATGGGTTCAGGTGTTGCAAATGAGCCTTTCACTGTAAACACTTAACAGAATGCATCCGATGCTTGTTTTTTTTTGACATTGTAACAATGATTGTGCCTTGTCCCTGACAAATAAACTAAATACATAAATAGTAATGCTGACTCTTGTTTCCCTGTGTGCCCAAACAGGGCTTGCTGTGTGAGCTGGATGAGGCGAACGACTATTTGGCCCCAGTGCTGTGCTCTTACATGCAGTGCATTAATCAGCATCTGGAGAGCCAGAAGGGCATGGTGGCCTTGTTGGAGCACCGGTGGACCGAGATGCTGCAGGAGATCAGCGCAGACCTCGAAGTGGACAAGTAAGCCACGTAATATAAAGATGGGCTTTGATACTGTTTTGTTAATCTCTTCAAAACTACAGTGACGTGGCATCATGCCATTACAGAATTAAAATTATTGCTGCTGGGCCTCCCGCGTAGCCACGGCGTCCAGGGTTCGATTCCACCAGTCGCGCCAGTTTGGGCTCTGGCCGGCAGTGCCACTAGGGGGCGGCAATTGGCTGTCCGCCCCTGGGGGAAGGGATAAAAAGCCGAAGGAAAGACTCGCTGCATATATGAGTGGTCATGTGTCGAAGGAGGCAGTGCATTGCTCGCTACTGGCCGGACTATGGCAGTGAGTTCTCATTAGGGAGGGATAATTGGCATGAAAAAAGAGAGAGGGATACTAAGAGTGTGTGGGGGAAACAGCAAAAATAATAAATACATTTGAAAAAATGTAAAAAAGAATTGCTGTTGAATTGATACACACAAATGCAAATGTAGTTTATCAAGCATATACATATGCATGTGAGTGTTGACAAGTCCCAGCTGTTATAAAAACTGTCTGGTGCGTGCGAGATTAACTTTGCATAGAATTAGATACGGAATAAGTTGTGGATTAATTTATTTTTATCCAAGATTGGAATAAGTGGGTTACAGGTCAGCTAAAACTGTTTTGTTTGACCACAGATGACCGCAGTGTTGTTTTTTAACCACAGAGAAACATTTGTGCACAGGGGTTGGCCCTATGCATAAATGCAAAAATATCACAGAACCTTCTATTTGTGGTAAATCACACTTTGTATAAAAGTGCATACACACAAGCTCAGAATGAATTTTGTGCACTTGCACGATTAACAGATGAGGCTTGTGGGCTGTTCTGTGTGTGCGTACAGAAGTCTGATCGCGTGCCAGCACAAGGAGCGCTGCATGCGCATGGAGGAGCTGAATTTTGCCTTCGATCAGTACTACAATGACATTGAGACTGAAGAGAGACAAGACTTCCAGAGCGTCTATTCGGACCTTCAATGCAAGGTATGCTACAAGCAACACTACCTGAAACACCCCACTGCACTGTACGCTGACGTCGCCGGACCGGAAATATTGTATATACATTTAAAAAAAGACAGTCAGGAGTCTCTGGATGAACAATCTCTGGATCTAGCTGACGTTGTCATAATCTGTTTCTCTACCTTTAAAAACAATAGCATAACTCTGTTGACACTTGCCGTTAGGAAGAAGATTCCACAAGCGCTTCCATCTTCTTGAGTTGTGACCTCAATGCATTCCCAGGGGTACCCCTAACAGTTTCCCCCCCAACCGATTGCATGCATTTTCTGCACGAGAGCAAAACACATTTACTATGCATGCGGTAATGTAGCCACGTGCCGTATTTAAGTGACGTGCCAACCATGCATTAAACCAGGTGATAACATTCGTTTTTTCTTCAAGCAATCAAAATATAAATATATATAGTGGACATTAACTCAACCCGTACTGGTAGTTACATTTGTCCCGGTCGCTTGCCGCCGCTGTACTGATGCCCATTGCCGTAGGACCGTTGAATTGCATTTCACGTTAGCAATTTAGCCGGCTTTGGCCCCGCAGTTTTATACTGAGACAGCTTGAGATCATCGTTTCTTTTGGCGCACTCATCTCATATGACTTATGGGGATGGAGCTGACGTAAATAGCATCTGCCACACAGCATGGCCATTTTCACTCGGTGTAAATAGACGCTCCCTAATAATACTTATTAATTTGGTTTATATTTCTTTGAATAACTACTAATATTCTCCAGGAATTTAAATGAGAGCACCCGTGTACTTTTATTTACCACCTTGCAGGAGAAAATGAGCAGTCGTGTCAGTTCTTAAACGACGCCCGCTGTGTGGAGTATTTACCGCGCTAGAGTTGCGTCCGTGACACGCGATCCCAAAAATGTCTATTGTATTGTATTGTATTGTATTTTTAATTTATTTCACCATTGGTAGTGTATAATTTCAACTAATACATACAATTCATGGTTAAACACATTCATTTACACTTCCATGGTGAAAAGGGAACAGGAAGAAGAAAATTCTTATTTTACCTGCCCCTTATTCAAAACATAAACAAAAACAAAAGCCAATTCAACCAATATTTACAGTAATATATGAAATCAAAGAAAACCAAATGAAAATGGAGTATAACTAAGCGCGATACGCAGAGCGTAACCAAGCGCGAGACGGAGCGTAACTATGCAGGAGCGTGACGATGGAAACCCTTACCTGGCTGACGTTGGTCCTCTCTCCTGCAGACCTCAGAGGAGAGGGACGCACTGCGGCTCAGTCTGGAGAACAATGTGGAGGTGGCCTGGCACAAGGCCCGGGACACCCTGTGGGACTACAACGAAAGCACGTTGGAGTCCTACGCCGGCATCCAGTTGCTGATGGACGAAGACCAGCAGCTCGTTGACGAGATAGAAGACGACGTACTGATGATCAAGGAGCTGCAGGTCAGAGGAGGGTTTCCCCGATTTCCCCCTTCTCCCAATTACACCCGCAAT
This sequence comes from Aldrovandia affinis, assembly GCA_029706075.1. NCBI lineage: Eukaryota > Metazoa > Chordata > Actinopteri > Notacanthiformes > Halosauridae > Aldrovandia > Aldrovandia affinis. Next base: position 2,289,685 of record JAINUG010000075.1, on the reverse strand, counting down.
TTTTATGTCAATCCCCCCCCCTAGTAATGTGAGTTCTCTGCCGTAGTCCTGCGACCGGTAGTGATGAAGGCGAAGCATCGTCTCCTCCGAGACGGCACTTGCCAGGCTGTCGACCGTAACCCGGTACTACAGGGCTACTCCTGTGTGCAGCGAACGTCCTGTCGGCTTCCCTCCCCCCCCCCCTCCCCCTCCCTGGGGCAGACAGCCAATCGCCGGCCCTGGTGGCGCTCCCGGCCAGAGCCGACAACCTTTTGCCCTTTATTAAGTGGCTGTGTTTCTGCGTGTGAATGGGGACACCCTCCCTCCCTCCACAGGACTCGATTGTAGTGTTTCGGTCGAAGGTGCACAAGGCGGCTAACCGTCCGAAGGGGAGTCTGCAGAAGGTCAAGGACGAGGTGGACGCAGAGGCAGAGATCATCAAAACGGAGATGTCCACCTCCCGCAGCAGGGACAGGAACTACCTCACCATCCTCGTCAGTCAAATCGACGGCGCCCGGAAGAAGCTGCAGGCCCTCATACTCAAGGTACGCCCAGGTTCATAAAGCGTAGGAAACGGGGCGTGCGCCTCTTCTTGGCAAACCTGGCCGGCTACAGAAGGCCTATAGTGTCATGTGTCCACTGACCAGCCAGAGATGTTTCTCCAGAAAAGTTTTATTTAGGCAATTCAAGCTACAACTGTTGACCCCGAGCCCAGAGCAGTCAAGTGGGTATACACATTTATGCTCCAAAAAATACCAGTCAGGAAACGTCTTTAACAAAGATTCCTCCAAGCTAGGCTGACCAAATGTTTAGTTTAAAAAAAAATTGTTGTAGGGAACGCAGCTGCTATTGAATCAACCGATATGTGAAAGCTAAGAAAACAATGACCAGGAAATTACAATTAGCTGGAAACGTGTGGTTGTACGTGTGCGATGCCTGCATTTGTAAAGCAACGAAAGACCGTAGAGAAGGAGCCAATCAGCGCTCAACAGTAACGGTTGCCCAGTTGCCCAGTTGCCCAGTTGCCCGGGGCAACTAGGTTTGAGGCCATAGCAACTGTTTCCTTCTGTCTAGTTGCCCACCTTAGGTTAGGCTTTTCAAGACGTATAGCACAGTGATTGGTTCAGGTTAAATCAGCATTACATCACATTGTTGTGAAAATCAACACAGAGAATTAACCATAGGCAGTACTTTCCAAGTTAGGTCGGGGGCTCCGTTTCATTTGAAATGGATGAAACTCCTTAAATCCACCACTGTGTATGTGTCTGCCTAAAAGGCAGATATCTTTTATTTTCCAAAAGGCAATTCACATTCACCATTGTATCTATTACATTCACAATTCAATACTTAACTCTAAATTTGGCAGAACACACACCTACATTTTCAATTTCCATTCCACGCATGTTATTTTGCAACAGAATTCATGTAACATAACACTGTGAGCCACTGTCTATTTGGGCAGCTAAAATATGATGTAACTTTTCAATCTTAGCATCGCGCCCTAGGAGTCACGCATGAATGTTGTAGTTCATTCAGTCAGCGGAGTTGGGAGCGCTGCAGCCACAAACCAAAAAACACAGGACGACAGACGTGTTTCCTGCTCGAAGTACACATTACACATTGCCTGATGAATGCAGTGACCCTGCTCTGCTTGGCGTCCTCCCCTCCAGGGGGAGAAGATGATGCGGGTCTCAGGGCTGTGCCAAAAGCTGGAGAAGACCTGGCAGAAGATGTTCTACACCGTCTCTCCGTACGCTGAGGAGCAGGTCATGAGCAAGATCCTCTGCTCAGAGTCCATATCTGAGGAGATGGCCGAGGTAACACACACACCACACACACCACACACACACCACACACACACACACTCACTCACACTCACTCTCCATCTCTCCTGTAACCCATGCTCTGGTCCAGAGCATTCACGACCAAGCTGTGATGGACACCCTCTGGCGGCCGTACAACACGGCCCTGAAGGAGTGTCTGTGCCTGCGCGAAGATCTGGTCCAGCTGAGGAAACAGAACAGACAACTGCACATCCAGCTGCAAATTCTCGTGGCCAGCCCTCTCAAGCCCCGGGTCAAAAGCCCTCCACGCCCCAAGCAGCCGCAAGACCAAAGACCAAAAAAACCCACAAACCCGTGCCGGCTCAGCGTGGTGGAGCTGACGTTCTAGTCTCGACGCGCAATGCATCGTGGGTCGCGAGTGCCATTACACACCAGCGTGCCGCGGACACATATGGCCACGCGTGACACACAATAGAACACCTTTATCATATTCCACACACTGCATGTCGGATACTCTGTAGCAGGGGTGTCCAATTAATTTTTTTTTAATTTTTTTTAAAGCCTACTCTGGAGGATGGGAGATTAAGTTGGCAGATTGAAATTTGGGATTTTGACCAGGACACCCATACTTCATCGATAAGTGCCCGTTTTAACCACCTGCGATGCAGTATCCCCATTGTCGCTCTGGAGCTTTGCTTTGCCTGGACAGAAGATTGCCCCCGTGCTGGCCCACTAACGCCACTCCCAACACCCTGGTTTTCCCACGAATGCTCGAATCCAAGCCCTGATTTGGAGTCGATGGGTTCCCGTGTGGGTGAAATACTTTTCCCTTGAACGCAAACTCTGGATTCATGTGCGACGTGTGCACAAAATGGGAAGGAAGAAGACAGGCAAATCAATAAAAATACTTCTAATCTTTAATTTTCAGAACATTTTATTACATCACCATCTGTAGGAAGTTTCCACGTTCTCTTATTAAACAGGTTAAGTAGCTACAAGTTGGCCTTATTAAATCATTATTTACATTGATATTAACAGAGGAAAAAAACAAAATCCTTTAAAATAAAAAAAACAAAACACTTCCGTCTCAGTGCTCCCTGCAGAGCCTGCTCCACACGATTGAATTTGTACAGCCTACCAATAAAGTTACACTTTTCTTTCCCTCAAATTACCTAATTTTCTATTATCATTATTTGTTTGTATAGATATATACTACTGTGTGGAAAAAAACAAAAAAACAACATAACAGTAAAAATTGTGCATTTGTAAAAGACGTTAGTCGAGCATGTAGGAGTGTGGTATGTTAACATCTTTACACGTATACTTTCATTTCTAATGACATTTGTCATTTGCCGCGACAAGAACCAGCACAAACCGATCAAAACCCCTCAAATTTCTCTGGTAAACCACCATCAATAGATCAAAAACTAAGACATACTTTTTTTTTTTTTCTTCTCAGTGTAGATTAGTAATTGTGAAAGTCAGTAGATGTCTGTAACTAAATACCTTGGATACTCAATGTGTGTGTGTGTGTTTTTTTTTGTTTGTTTGTTTTTTTGGTCGATACACGTAGGAAAGCCAACAGCAGCCTCAGACACATAAAACTGAAAGTCAAAATAAAGACACCACTGTTTCTGTGTACTGTATGCTGAGGAGGAGGAGGGGAGGCTGGGGGTCTCATTTTAAATCCAACCATTTTTGTTTGCATATTCTGTCATTTCAAGAGTACCAGATAAGTTGTACCTTTTATTATTATTTTTTTTTTTTTAGTTCTCTTGTCAGATATATGCAAATCTTCTCTTGGTATACAGCATTACCAAAGCACTGATGTGAGCGGTTAGAAAAGTGGGTTGAACAAATAATATTCTAGGTCCGCCACCAACTTTAGAGCAGCAATGAATCTTTTGCGTTTCATGCGGTAAGATCCCTTATTCACGACTGCATTGGAGACAACTGAAATAATTTGAGCAGATTTTTCACATTCTTCACAACATGATTAAATCACAGTGTTCTTTTTAAAACCACATACTTAATAAATAGTGAGCTTCAAAGCATCGGTTTTTACAGTTTCCCATCACATATGTGAATACTGATCGTTGCATTTGTTTACTGACTCCACCTGGTGTCCACAAGAGGAACCGCAGCATGGTGGCCGTGCACGACCCGAACAAAATGCTGCAACATTCTGTGAGCAAAGACATCCAGTATTATCGTTGATTTCTGTGTGCACTACACAAGAAAAGGGCCCAAGTAATTTCATCTATAATCTGTGCTCACATGACCATTCTTCCACAGCAGTGTTGACAATATTATGTATGAGAGAGAAGACATTTAGTCCCACGTGTCACATACAAAAGAAAAATCTTAAAAAGCAGTAAAATTGAAAATAATTTCACAAAATTGTGTTTCCTTTATTTGGACCCAAATAAAAGGAATGTGGAAATGCAGGTAAATCCTCACTATGACTACCCTTTTGAACACGATCGTGCTAGCTTCATTTCTCGTTCTAAAATTTCCCCAGCGACTCACCCACAACAGCACAGTACAAAAACTGCAAAAGGCAAAAAGAGGAAAACGGTTTATCATATTCACTTGTACACATGGTTAAAAACAAACAAAAACAAAAAAAGACATTTGCTTTTCAGTACCCTCTCAGACTAAGTATCCTATGACACAATATTTCCACTTCCATGTACAGTACCCCAAGTAATAAAACAGTGCTTTATCTCTTTGCCAGAGCCTTTCCGATTGAGAATCTTCCCTCCGGCTTCCACAGGAAGAAAGCTGTGAAAACGGAACGGGCAAAACACACAGCTCTTCCGTCACCGAATCTGAGGGATTACTAGACCTGTACGCGTTCGCCTCTCCCTCCGCCTCACCGGCCCGGCCTACGTTCCAGCCTGGAGGTCAAATCCGGCCTGCGGTCCGATGAGGCCGTCTGTGCTGGTTTTGGAATTCTGAGCTTTGCGTCGTGCATTTTGGTTTCGATTCCTGTGCGGACGGATATCGGGCGGGCTGAGCGGCGGGGGGGGGATGCGTAGAGGTCACCGGGTGCGCCATTTGGAGTTTGGGTGTAAAGAGGAACGACGCTCGCGCGGGCAGGCTGGACTTCAGTCGCAGAGAGGGGAATTAACAGTGCCACCACAGACCCTGGAACTGCATTTAGTGGAAAGGGGGGGGATCCTTCTGTTTCTAAGAAATGTGATATAGGTTTTACAAGCTGATCTGGGCCACTCGGTGAACCAGGGTAGGCACAGTAAGAGGACAATTGGCTGTAATAGACGGATGACCGAAGGACAACACATTTCAATTACTTTGGGTAAAACAATTTCTTTTTTTAAAGAAAGCTGAGAAGTGATCCAGGAAAGTTGACAATTTGAAGAACCTCTGACGTCCTTGCCTACAAGACTATTACTGGACAAAGTATTGGACCATTATTGTAGAACTATTCAAAACCATGAAGCAGTTATGAGTTACTGAGGACACTGTGGGGGAGGGAAGAACAGGGGGTATTTACAAATAATGCCCTACACATACAGTCCTCAACTATATTAAAATAAAAACGTGACTATAGTGGGTACGTTTGTAAACCAGAATAGAACAGATACGAAATTTGGAATTTTATCAGCAGAGATTTCACGAGGGGAAAAAAAAAAAAAAAAGCAAAAAGATGACAAACCGTTCCAGAAAATCCAACCTTTCACCGCAAAGATTCCCAAAGATCACAGATGCCCATCTGTTGCATCTTCTAGACCGTAACACTTTGTATCACCAACAACTTACTTCACGGGAATGAATCCCCATGCCGTGGGTGTCGTAACCAGTTCAATGTTTTTCCAGTTCTGTCCCAACCTGCCTCAACCCCAGAAAGGCACAGTCACCCACCGACCTTCGCCCCTGCTGCGCGATATGCTTCAGCTCCCGTTCGTTCATTAATGAAAGTAAAGCGGGCATTTTAATCTTTGTGGGAATCTACCTACAGATTTCCTAGCGCGGCCTGATGACGTACGTGTGATCGCCAAAGTCCAACCGGAGAAATGAAAGGAAGCTCTGGCCGGTCCTGTCGCTGGTAAAATGGCAGGCTGTGGGCGAGGCTTCAGGCCCTTCTGCCTTTGTTTCCCCCCCGTCCCCAGAGAGCGCCCCTCCCCTCCTGCTGTCAGATGCAATCTAGGGAAAGGGGGGGGCGGGGGGTTCGATCGCCCCCCCCTCCCACTCTCCGTTCACCGCCGCTCCTCCCTCTCCCCGCCTCTGGCTCCGCCCCGCCCCGCCCTCTCGCTGTCACAAGTCGGTCACTTTGTTCTCCACGGCGGCGGCGATCTGCTGGAGCCTGTAGCCCAGCTGCATTTTCTGGGCGGTGGTGTCCTCCTCCAGGGCGGTGATGATCTGGGAGACGCAGGGGAACAGGGTGGCGCGTGAGCATCTTTAGCATCGTGCTAGCTGGCGATCCCGATTGTGCGAAACATTAAACCCGGGCGGTTAACGCACTGGTCAGTGCTGCGTGATCTAGAGGACGTGCATTCTCTGCGTCGGACTTGCAACAGGAGAGTCGCTCATTTTTACGTTATTAAAAGGGAATAGAATTTGTTTTGCACAAATTGACAAACATAAAATATAAAATGAAGAAATAACACAAGTCTATGTGCAGGAGTGGTTAAAAAAAAGAAGGGAAGTTTGTGTGGAAACCTCACCTATTAAGCTAACAAACTAACATTCAAGACATTTTAACAGAAGCTAATGATATAAATTAAATAATGATATAAATTAAATTAATAGTTATTAGAGAGCACCCTTGCGTGTGGAGGGCAGGGACTCACCTGGTCGTAGTACTTGTTGATGTATTTGTACAACTCATGCAGGGCCACAAGGTAATTCAGTTCTCCTGAGTAATTCTACAGTTGGGGAAAAAAATGAAAATAAATGTCTTTAATTTCCTTGAATAGAAAAATATTTTTTTCACAACAAAGAGACAAGAGTTGCAACATTTCGAACAGCCAGTGATGTCAAATACTTCGTATCTGGAGAAGCAGCTATACTTTGCACTAACTGAATTCCATTAATAAACATGCTCAAACGGATACAAAATTTTAAATCACTTACCCTGGACAGCTCTGCCAGTGCGGAGTTCATCTCCTGGTCACTGGCAGAAATGGTCTGTCTGATATCTGCGTAGTACCTGCACAGAAAGACAGCAAGAGAGAGAGAAAGAGAGGCAAAATGACAACGTGGATTAATTGTCCCAACTGTCCTGCAATTTGCCTCCCACCTTAACTCAAGCCGACAATAAAGTATGTTTCTTCATAATAAAACAATATTCGGAAGTCATCAGCTATTATGCATTCCCGATTCTACACTCTGCCGTCTCGCAAGTGACCCGGTGGAGGGGTGAGATGGCGAAGGCTGTTTTGTGAACTCCCCCACAGCGTCCCCGGGCAGATCCCATATGCCCGGGTTATGCCCTGGCACACTGCTAATTGCCACCCGAACCCTGCTTACCTTTCCACCATCTGCTTGTAGCGGGGGATGTCTCTGGCGTACAGCAACTTGTTGATAGGAGAGTCCTACGTTCAGGGAGAGGAATAGTAAGGTGTCAAATATGTGGCAGGGTGGGTGAAGAGTAAATTTTTCCTCTCAAAACCCCCCTCTCCCCCCCCCCCTGTGTCTCACTCACCCTTCCCAGCTTGTGTTCAGCGATGGTGCAGGAGTCCATGAAGGTCTGGGCGATGACCGACAGGACAGCGTCCACGTTGTCCGAGGCCTGGACGTCAAAGATGAACTGCGGGTTCTTCACGATGTTGATCCAGAACCGCAGTGGCAAACTTGTGAGAAGAGAAAATAAAAACAATAATAATAATCAGAGGAAAAAAATGCATCTGCTTTCCAGCGAGTGAAGCATAAAGCCAGTTCTGCTTGGTTTGTTGTGTGGGGGGGGGAATAGTTTACGGGAAACACAGTTTGGACAAACACTAAAAGGGCTGGCAGTGTAGTGTAATGGTTAGGGAGCTGGGCTTGTAACTCAGAGGTTGCAGGTTCAATTCCCAGGTGGGGCACTGCTGTTGTACCCTTGAGCTAAAGGTACTTAACCTGAATTGCTTCAGTAAAATATCCAGCTGTATAAATGGATTGTATGTAAAGAAATGTAAACTGTGTAAGTCGCTCTGGATAATGTCAAATGTAAAATGTAAAATTGGTCGCAGTGCTTGAGGAGGTCTTGTTCGTCCTGTGGCGCGCCGGGAGTTCTCTTACCTGTTGGTTTTCCATATGTGGATGGTCTCAGAGTCCGAGATTCCGTGGTGCATGGCCTGGTCGTCCAGGAGATCGAAGAAGTATTTCACGGCCAGGGGGACCGGCCGACTAGTGCTGAGAATCACCTGGAACAGGTCGTCCACAAACTTCTGCAGCGTACCCTGCACAGACCGTGTCACAAACCCACGTTAAAACACGCCTCCGTCAGAGCACAAGAGCAGTGAGACTACACATCACTTCATACCACGGGGTTGGTTGAATACTCTATTCTGATTGGTCAAGAGGGTGTCACAGGGGTTCCATTCTTTTCTGACATCGGAAGCGTTATCTAGGTCTCAGGATGGGATGTAACATTTTTCACATGTCCATCACTGAATTTAACATCAGGCTCCCGACAATGAAAAGACACTTCATTCAATGGAAGTATTCCGGTTCGTTATCAGCAACACTGTGGTGCCCCTTATTTTGTTTTGCTTTGCATTGGACTTAAATCATGAAATGATGTCTAATTGGTTGATAATTCACAGATTGTACATCGTCTTTTGGTAAACAGCCGCGGTAGAAGTGGACACGTCTGCTGTTGAAAATAACAGCACCTCGGGGTGATAAGACCACTCTGCTTCGCGTTGGGGTCGCAGCACCTGTCGTGCCGTTATTTTGAACAACTGACCTGTCCGCAGGACATTATCCCTCGCATGTAAAACACAACAGATGCCCTTAACCAGGGCGGCTAATATAGTTGACATCTTACCCATGTAAACAATCCAGATCACGCATGTTGTTCAAGTGGCGGCAGTGTTAGCATAATGGTTAGGGAACTGGCCTTGTAAAGGTTGCAAGTTCGATTCCCAGGTGGGGACACTGCCGTTGTACCCTTGAGCAAGGTACCGAACCTGAATTGCTTCAGTAAAATATCCAGCTGTATAAATGGATTGTATGTGAAGAAATGTAAACTGTGTAAGTTGCTCTGTATAAGTGCCTAAAATGTAAATGTAATGTAAAAATGGAAGTGTACAGCGGCAGTGCCCCACTGCAGCCGTGTGGACAGTTCGGTTCCATGGCCGCTACGTCACACTCCCCCCTTTCATTCTTTTAACGCACATTCTAACCTTCCAGCTTTGCATGATCGCACAGCAAGGGGTTCCCAAACATACTTATTTAAACCCCTCTAGATTCACCACCTTGTGGTTGAGGACCTTTATCTCGATAAAACGTTTTAACGCTCCTTACCTTTATCGAACACCCACCACCGGCCGCTATGCAGTGGCATAAACACACTAGTGTATGTACGGAAGCGTGCCTAAATCGCGACGTGATAAGATTACGGATCTAAATACTGCATTCGGCTATTTAGTACAATATGAATATTTGTTATTTTATTTTATGTTTTCCATTTATTTTTCAGATTTTACCCCGTTTTTCCTGTTTTCTTTGGTAGCCAAAATTTCCCGCTGTGCTTAGTTCAATCCCCTCCCTCGTAGTTCGCTGCCGTAGCCCCGTGACCGGCAGTGACAATGGCGAAGCGCTGCCTCCTCCGAGACAGCACTCGTCCTGCTGTCGACTGTAATCCCAGCACCCCAGAACCACTCCTGTGCACAGCGAACTGTGTCGGCTTCCCTCCCCCCTCCCTGGGGCGGACAGCCAATCGCCGCCCCCTGGTGGCACTCCCGGCCAGAGCAGACTCTGGCAAGACGGGGAATCGAACCCTGGTCTCCGTGGTCAGCGTCGGACGTTGAAACCACTAGACCATGCGGGAGGCCTCAATATGAATATTTAATAATGACAAAGATCACCATATTGCCAAGGTTGGGCAATCCAGACGGTTTATTTGATGAACCTTTATCTTGTCATTTATGAAATGTGTAAACATGAACAGGACATTCCCCTGTGGGACAGTACCTTCATGGAGAGCAGGCGCGTGAGGTAGATCTCGGGGATGGCCTTGGCCCTCTCCCGCTCTCTCAGGCTGCCGCGTCGGTGTTTGGGCAGCTCCGGCTCCTCGCTGGCCTTCACCAGGTGCCACAGCCTCACCCCGCCCTCGTCTGCGTCCTCCAGCATCGGCGTCTCTGCGCAGGGGGCACAAAACGCACGCCGTCAGGAGACGAGGGACCGGCGCGCTGCCACAACCCGTCTCCTCCAGCGAGGACCACGGTGAACACCAGTCCTCTTCAAAGTGTTCTTCTCGGCTACACACAACTACAGTGACTTAGACAGTGGATAGATTCTTAGATTCTGGGGACGGCACATGTACATTAGCTCAATAGCTAACTCTGGTACAACAGACTTGTAAACTGTACACGGTCCCTGTTGGAAAAAAAACGGAATAATAAATAGATTGATTTGTCGATAAATAGAAAGAGAGAGAGATGCTACATGTGTAACATGTTGCTTGTTGGAAACAAAAACAAAAATGGATGAAAAGTAGCAACACTGCCGTCCGTGAGCCTCTTACGGTGCCCTTTTGCTGCAATACAGCAGTTGAGCTTCACCTGCAGGGGGCGTAGTTTACAAAACACCAGCAGCCTTTTGTGAGGTGATTTGTGAACCTCGACTGTGCTCTGATAAAAGTGGAGGGTGCTATCCGACGCACGGCGCTCAGGGACACTCACTCTCTCCCGCCACGTAGTCGTGGGTGTCGTGGTGGATGTGCTTGCTGTTCCGCGGCACCAACGCCACCGTCGCTCCGTCGGGAACCTGCGGGACAATCGCAGAGCGCAGAGAGAGATCAGACATTGGGGAAAGCGTGAACGATCCATTTCCAAATTCAGGATTTTCTCGGATTTGACTTTTTGCCAATTTTGTTCTTGCGAATATTTTAAAATCTGTACAATGTAAATGGATATGTTTCCATGGCACTATAAAGGACATTAAATAGTGGTGGCAAACTCGTACGCGTATGTTGCCTGTGACGTTTTCCTTGATGTGTCCTCTCAAACAATAGGAATCAAGTCACACAATTTATGGGACAGCACACATATGTGTATACCCCACACAAAAATATAGATCACCTCATTTATTAAAGTAGACCGAAGCACTAATAAACACGACAACGGAAAAGAAAAACATCGAAAACATGGAACGAGCAACAAAAAGGAAACAATGCTAGCTGGCATTGACAACCAATGTGCACACGTGTCACTGATTTGGTCGGCCAACAGTACGTTATTTGAGAGCAGGGTGTCCTCCTGACCTTGTAGTGCTGCAGCGTGTTGAGGCGCTTCCACGTCCCCTGCACCACGGACGTTAAGTCCTCATCCGAAAGGATCAGGTGACCCGCCACACCCGACCGCCATTCTGAACGCCAGCATCGAACACGAGGACGAGGTCGAGAAAGAGAAAGGAAATGGCTCAAACACAAACAACTCAAATTTGTAAGTACCTAGGGGTGTGTGTGCTGTTGTGTTTAGTTTGTGCTGTTCATGACAATTACATTTTTTTTACATTTTATTTTGTGCGACACCTATAAAATATTTGTGCTGTGAACATGCCATATACAGTCAACTCCAAAATTATTCCTGCCCTTCATAAAGATGCGCAAAAAAGGCTATATAAAATAAATACAGGTAATGAGCGATATTGTACTCTCAAGAAAGTGAAAATGATAGTATTTTTTACGAATACAATTGTTCAGAGAAAAATATTGCTTAACAAGCAATACTTTTCCCCAAAAATGTGTCAATTTTTCACACCCCGACATGAGTCACCATTGGAGTTGACTGTACCATATACAATGCAAAACATCTGTCACAAGGCATATACAGTTACGCTTGAAAGTTTGTGAACCCTGCATTATTTTCATATATTATAGAAAAAGAACCCTATAAAATCTTTATCTAAATCTCAATTCTTAACAAAGATATCCCAAATAGAGGGCACACACACAGAAATATGATATATTTTCATTGTTAATTTAACAAAACAGGTTTATTTAACAAAAGCTCAGATATCCTTGTGTGCAAAAATATGTGAACCCCTTCAGCCAATAACTTGTGGCACCTCCTTTAGCAGCGATGACTTGAAGCAAACGTCTCCTATAGCCACTGATCAGACTCTGGCATCTTCTTTGAGGGATTCTCGCCCACTCCTCCATAAACTCTCTCCATTTGTATATTATTTGTCTCACAGTGGACTGATGAGCCAAGTCTTTTTGATATGATTTTATATCCTTCTCCAGACTGATGCGCACTCACTACTGTCTTCCAGAGGTCCCCTGAGGTCTCCTTAGATCCTGGCATGGTGTTTTGCATTCACCTGTATGGGTAACACCAAACTGACCAGGTTTCTTACCTGTATTGAGAGTACCACCAAAACTCTTTCCTAAAGATCTGACCTTTGATTGGTTAACTTGGTACCCAATTATATACCCACCCAATTCTACTTACCTACTTGATTTAACTAAGGCAAGAGGATGTTCACTTATTTTTGCACCTTCACTAATTATTTTTTCCATATTTTTACTATATGCACAATTTCCTCTAAAATTGTATGAAATTGGTAAATATAGACCCTTTATTTCCGTTAAGACAAGACTGGTTCTGATTAAATAAGGATTTTGTGGTAAAAACTCTAGATTTCTATGATTGCACAAGGGGTTCACAAACTTTCAAGCATCACTGTAGATAACAGAAACAAAGCATACAGTTTTGGAAACTGGAGGTTTGAAGCTCACCTAGGTCGAGGGAGTCTGTATGCGGGCGGTGAGAGTAGGACGTGCCCTTGTACACCTGGTCCAGGATCTTCTCCTTCACCTGCGTGATGGTGTCGCAGTCCAGCACCTTGGCTGGGACCGGCTGGGCCTCGTTCCCGCCACCCACCCCGCCCTGCATCAGCACGTTCAGCGTCTGGGAGGAGGAAATGCACAAACTCAGCCCCAACCTTCGTCCTCAGAGACACAGCCACTGACTGAACCCACAGACACGTGATACTAACCAGACTGTCAGCTCCATACTCTTAACACTGGAAGTTCTGTGTCTCTACCATTTAAGCTGAAACATTACACATATTCATGAAGGGGCGTGCCCAAGGACAATACCGATGGCCAGGGATGTCCTGTCCTTGAACACGCCTCTTTGTGAATATTCATAAATGGTAATACAGCACCGGAAGCCCCTATTGCGAACCGGAAACCTCCCGTAGTTAGGAAGCAGGGAGGACGGAAAGGAGCACAGGAGTTGACCATCTGGTTGGTCTACAGAATCTGTGTGGTGTCTCCCCGCAGGTCTGAGTGAGTGCGTGAGCTCGGCCTCACCAGGGTGCGGTACTCCACGTCCTCACGGAGCAGGCGGTTGTCGTTCAGGGTGTACTTGGCTTTCCCCGTCACCGCGTCCACGGGGCCTTTGTCCACCTGGTGCTTTATGGCCCGAAACAGCATGTAGAGAGACTCCCCTGCAGAGTCCTGGGGGGGTACACCGAAAAGACAGGATTGCCTTTCGCACACAGGCACTCAGGGGGGAAAAAAACCTGCTTGATTTGGGGTGGAACTGAACGATTTGAATTGTGCGCTTTCCCTTTTATATGGCGAGGAACTCACCCTCAGGAAGGCGTACAGGCAGATGGACATCCAATTAGTCAAGAGTTTCTCCACCACCGTCTCAGTTCTGGAACAGGGAAAGTGAGCAGTCACACAAGACCGCACAAAAACACCAAAGGCCAGCATGTGCTAAAGGTGTTAGCTCCAGCAAAATGAACATTTCCACACATTTCATTGGCCAAGATATCGGTTTGTGTGTGCGAAAACGTTTTTAATGTGTCACAACCTTTAGTAAATTTGTCCCTCGATCCATGAAATCAACGTGCAATGACTACCCTCTGCCCTCGTGCTGTTCTCACCTCCTCAGCATGAGTTTGGGGTTCTTGGCGACGTACTGCTCCACCAGGTCGTTGAGCAGGGTCTTGAGGATGTCGGTGAAGTACTCCAGCTTGCCGTGCAGGGCCACTGTCAGAAGGGAGGCCACGTACGCCCGGTCCCTGGGGGAGAAGGTCCGCTGGCTCTCCAGAGTGTGAATGAACTGGGACACACACACAGTGGTTGTGGTATTTAGTAGCCTAGGGTACAGGACTAAGAGCAAACACTAATTCAAAGTATACGACAAAGAGAAAGACTTCTGAAAAAAAGCCACTAGCTTTTGTGTTGGTCCATTCAGTTTTTTTGTTTTGTTTAAGCAAGTTAGGATAAGAACATGTTGCACTTGACAGGGCATGTGACGCTGCTGAAAAACGACTGGTGACTGGCGCACACTGTCAGACAATCTGAATACTATTACAATTAGTGTATTAAAATTCATCATACTGCTTTATTCATATTTATGTACAACCCACGTGTCTGTTCCTTTGGAATACGGCACCATATTTAAATTGTATCAATTTGTTACGACTCAATAGCAAAGATGTTTAAAATGGCCGCTGGAGTTTTGCAATGCATACATGGTTACCTCATAACAGCATGACAACAGCCAACAGTAGTATGCGATTCCCAATAAATGCTGAATCTGTCTGAACTTTGATTCTAAAAAATGAAAGAAGTTCTGTATTTGCGGTGCTTATAAAACGAAGGGAATATTTGCAGTGCGGCCGTTTTGGTCCAGTGTTTGCTGTGAAGGCTAAAGGGTATTCATGCCAGGAATATGGCGGTGCTTACAGATCATTATTTCTTTAAATGCTTCCCGATCACACACTTTCCCTGTATTGACTTTTTCAGAGACCAACCCTTATATAATATAATATAATAAGCAATATAATAAGTATCCCTTTTTTTCCTTTTTTCTGCTAGCTCTTTGACATTCGCGTTTCCCGATATTTCATATTTTGTGTTCAACTTTTAGCCGATATGATTCTTTATCTTAATTTAAATTGCCTTGTAAAAAGCACCCTGGGGTATTCCCACGAAGAGCTTGTTGTACCGTATTATATTGTATAATTGTTTTCTGTGGCATCGCCCCAATACCGTTCTATCCAAATAGCACCTCTAAAGCCTGACCCAAACTACGCAACGTTTCATTTCAACGTTTGTGGGCTTTCTGTGCTCCTTTGCGTGCTCCTTTGTTGAGCCCTTTGGTGGAAACCCTCGCGGTGCGCTTCGCGGCGAGGCGATCGTCCTCACCTTTGTGAGGAAGAGCTTGCTGTTGAGCAGGTTGGACAGCTGCACCAGGCCCTGCTCCACCGTCTGCCGCCGGCACTCCTGCACGTCCAGGTCGCGGCGCAGCGGCGACTCCCGGTGGCCGGGGAAGAAGATGCGCTCGGCGTACATGCGGTAGTCCAGGAAGGGGATGCCGGAGCCCACCAGGTCGCTGGACATGTCCATCATCTCGGTCATCAGGTCTGAGGAGAGCGGGGCGAGCGAGAACGCGCGTCACACACACACGGGGCGGAATAGTGTGCCGTCGTTATACGCTTCGAGAGCAGATCCCCATTAGGAAGCCGCTCTTGAAACTCAAGGGGTTGCTGGTATGAATCCCGAGTGGGGCACTGCCCATTGTACCTGTGACTAAAGGTGCTGAGCCTAAATTGCTTCACTGAAATGTCCCTGCGGTTTAAATGGATAACATGTCAAAAGTGTTGTAAAATGTACAAATATGTAAAAAGTCACTCTTGATAAGGGCCTCCGCTATGCAAAAAAATACTGTAATGTAATGCATGTCATTAGTGCCGTGTAGTATTCTCTGCAGCCGATGAGGGAAAACAGATGTGTGTGCTATTTTTATGACAATAAAAATGAAAAGCAATAAAGAAAACGGATACATATTTAGGGGTGTCCCCGTTTGTCTCCCATGTTGGAGAGGATTTGGCCTTGCTCACCGGTGAACTCCTTCTTGCAGCGGTCTCTCACACTGGTCTCCAGGTTCTCCAGTTGAATCTGGACCTTCTTGTAGTCCCTCAGGGCCTGCTTGCTCTTCCTCCTGCCAAGGCCGCACCACCCCAACCGGAGGGGAAACGCGCATTTACAAACCAAAACCAACACCGAGAACATGCTGGCCGTCATGGGGAGGTAAGCACGTTGCTGAGGCACAAGTTATAGACTGTTGACTTATTCTTACTGACAAACTGTGGAACAGCAGTCTGGGTTCTGGGTTTACGGCAGGCTGGATCAAAACACAGGTACTTTATCCATGATGTTCGACTAGGGAAAAATCACTGTACAGAGGGGACATTCTGTGATTTAAAAATAAATCCTGCTAACCGACAAACACTGCAGCCTCTGTGTTAGGGTTCCACACCAACGTCATGTCATTGTAGACTGTGAACATACTGCAAGGTCAATGTAGACCACTTATTTGTATTTGATACAAACACGGTAAACCGACGATCGAATATAAAGGAACAAATTGTACAGTGTTCCACTTTCTTTAGCTTTACAGGATTACTATACTGCCTAGCAATTGGTCAAATTGAAATCACAAAAACAAATGAGTAATTTAGCTGGTGAACTAGCCAAAATAACAGGTTTGGGGAGTTTATTGTTAAAATGAAGTCCAACGGTTACATAAAAAAAAGGTTTTGGTCACTTTTAACGTAGCATACATATGTCATTTAGCAGAAAATGCTTTTATCCAAAGCGACAGTACATTTTCCATACACACAAGCATACATTTTTCAGTACGTGCGGTCTCAATGGGATATTTAGACTTGTGGCCTTGAGCCTTCTGCTCAGTCACACAGAGGTGATGAAGGTTGCTAAGTAGCTGGTGAGCTCAGTGCAATCAGTACCCACTCTGCCTTGTTTATGAAATAAAAAGGAACACAAGCAGACTGCAACAGAACACCTACGGTTTCCCTTACACTCGTAGATAGTTCAATTTACTCCACTAATTAGCTAACACACTGGAACTTTACATTTGTAATGGGCGAAGGTCCTCTACGTGACTGGCAAGAACACCATCAAAAAGTTATTGATGTGGGAACGTAACTTGCGCCACGCTACAACAGCACAGCCGTTGATCGAATTGCGTTCGAGGTCTGAGAGAACCGACTGGCTCTCTGCGAAAATAATTCCACTTCGTTTAACTGCATTAAATGCTAATGGACACAGCTTTTAGACGGCGCTGTGGAGCATAATGACGCGATGTCACACGCACAAAGAGCTCTTTAAGGTCCCGCAGCTTCGTTACGTTATCAAATACAGTTCGTTAATGGCCATTCCTTTTTACAGCATTAGGTTTACCATGAAAGGGAATCTTTCACGCCAAAAAACCCCGCGAACACCTTTTTAGTAAATAAGCGGTCTAAACAGCTTGCCCTTTTGGGGGGAAGAAACCAGGAACAGAAAAGTGAAGAGAAGGAAAGGGAACTTTCGAAGTGGCGTAAACGCGTGGGCGCACCTGTATATGAGCACGATGATGAGGACGATCAGGGCCACGATGGAGGCCCCCACCCCCACCCCGATCTGGGCCTCCAGGGGGAAGGTGGACTGGCTCTGGGTGTCGTACTGCACCTTCCCCAGGGAGAAGTTCAGGTTCCCCATCTGGACCTGCACACAGAGAGAGGAGACGCCCGAACGCGCGCCGTTAAAGCACGCATTAGCAGGCTCCGGCCGGGCTGTGACATCGCCCCTTCTTACCGCAGTATCCGTGAGCCACCTCGCTCCGTTACACCCTGCTGCACAGGTGTCGCCACCCTTGCGTGCACAAATACGAAACGAAAGCAGGGAGGCATTAGGAATGGTCTTAAGTGGTTTTTATTCTTTTTTGATTTTAAATGCAAGATGAGCAAGATGGTTGTGTCAAGATGGCTACCTGCTTTTGTCACCCTTTGCAAAGGCCGCAAGGCCGCAAGAACGGGACATGGTCATTAGCTGGCGGCTGTATTTAAATATAATTCACCCCTTCCTCCTTACATTGTGCTATTTCTGGCCAATTCTTTGTGGGATCGAGCACCTTTATCCGATGACTATTTGAAGCCCTCCACTGCACCTGGGACATTTCCCCCCCTACTCTCGGACATATATACACTGGGGAGGGCGGGGAGGACTCACGGTGAATTCCGGGAGGGGGTCAGCGCCCTCCCGCTTCTTGCCTGGCCCCGGGGAGGGCTGCTGGGGCGGGGGCTCGCAGTACAGGTGGTTCCTGGTCAGAGTTTTCACCGAGCACACCCCCTCTCCGATCAGAGCCACCACCTCCTCCTTAAAGATGGCCAGGTCCAGGTTCTCTCCCTGTACGGAGACACAGAGAGAGACACAGAGAGAGAGAGAGAGAGAGAGAGAGAGAGAGAGAGAGAGAGAGAGAGAGAGAGAGAGAGAGAGAGAGAGAGAGAGAGAGAGAGAGAGAGACACACAGAGAGAGAGAGAGAGAGAGAGAGAGAGAGAGAGAGAGAGAGAGAGAGAGAGAGAGAGAGAGAGAGAGAGAGAGAGAGAGAGAGAGAGAGACACACACACACACACACACAGAGAGACACACAGATAGAGAGAGACACACAGATAGAAAGAGAGAGACAGAGAGAGAGTGAGAGTGAGAGACAGAGAAAGAGACAGAGAGAGTTAGATAAAGAGACACAGAGAGAGAGAGACCGAGAGAGTTAGATAGAGATAGAGAAAGAGAGAGAGAGAGAGACAGAGACAGAGAGAGATAGAGACACAGAGAGAGAGAGCGAGAGAGACAGAGAGAGTTAGATAGAGAAAGCGACAGAGAGAGAGAGACAGAGAGTTCGAGAGAGAGAAAGAGAGAGAGAGAGACAGAGTGTCATGTGAGATAACTTACTTTGACTTAACTTTCCTTAACTTTGACTCACAATAAAATGAAAATATTAGCATTTTTCTTCACAAACACAGTTTGGCCTAGTTCAGTGATCACAATTACGTTTGTAAGGTTAAAAAAACTAGAGTTAGAACCTGCAGGCACATTTGTCACTTGTAAAGCGTGTCACATAACTTATACACTGTCATTATGTCTGATTTTAAATATAACCACAGTCTGATTACGTGCCCTGTTGCATGATTACGATTATCGAGGCAAGAGCGCCTTCGTTTTCGCAGGTGAATCATCGCAGGTCAGTGGCGAGACACAGTGAACGAAATGACAAATCACCACTGCACCATAAGAGCAGACGCACGTTTGTTCGACATAGAACGTGAGGAGAAGCCACTTCCAAAAGGCAACAGAATAGAAATTGCTGGCAAAACGATCTTCACAACTGGCGCGACCAGTGGAAAATTAATTAACGGGGCAGGCCACTCACAATGTATCGTGAGGCTAAGCTTTTCCCTCCTTAAACAGCTGGTGTACACAGCGCACAATAGAAAATAGCACAACAAAAGGGTGTCGCTCGCAGGAAATGTACAGGGGGATGACAGCCGCTGAATGGGTGGATGAAAGGCGCCCCGCACCTCCACGGAGATGATGCTCCCGGGCTTGTAGCGGTAGGGTTTGCTGGGGTCGTGCTGGTTGAGCGGGTGCAGGGTGGGGTTGAGCTCGTAGCTGAAGGAGCTGCGGCTGACGGCGTCGAAGTCGAAGCGCAGGTTGTCCAGGAGGAACTCCACCTGCACCCGGCCGTGGCGCACGTGGGCCTCCACCGCCGGCGTCCTGCACAGGATCAGGGAGGTGGCGTTCACCTCGCAGCGCTCCACAAACTGGGGAGACAGAAAACCGCTCGGGCTCAGCCAATGATAGGACGTGCAAAGTTAGATACGCACGTGACGGTCGCACTGGTGTTGACGCCCCTGAAAGCAGACGGCGTATCACAGCTCTTTTAGCACGTCGACAATTAACCAAACGGCTTTTCCCGAAATTAGGTGACGGGCACCTCCGAGTGTGGGTTTCATATCAAACGTCTAATCATTAGTTTGATTAGAGGTTTGATTGGAAAGACAGCAGATCAAAACTGCAATCAATTTGAGCTTTTAATAGGCCTTTAAAAAACAACAACAGCAATATTAAAGTGTGATCATACAATTGACAAAAAAAATTCTGAATTATAATCAGAATACAAAAGAAAACTATGGCAACTTCATTTCTCACACAAACCAAAGTGCCGGCAGTTTATTGCTTTTTAGAGATGATTGAAGGCTTTTTAAAAAAATTTTAAATGAATTGTTATTAATATATGACAATGCTTAAGGTTGTGGGTTCGATTCCCACTGGGGCCACATATACTGAAAAATTTATGAATTTAAGCGTCTTCTACATGGCATGTACGTATGTATGTATGTATATTACAACCAACAAAGTTACCTCGGCACAGAAGTGTTATGTGCAACCAAATCACTCCAGCTTGCATTCGTTTATCAGTACAGAAAAACCAACCTAAATCAGAGCACCAGCTGTATGCTCTGTCACATACGGAGGTATCGATTCTCTGAACAACGTCTCTGTATGCCTGCCCCCCTGCTGAATAGTCTGCGCTAAACCTGACTGCTGCTTTGGGTGCCTGCCTCTCCCTGTTCCTCGCAAACAGCAGCTCCGTATGTGCGTTCAGCGAGTTGTCCTGGGACCGGGCAGGATGGCGGGTGTACCTGTTTGACGGAGCAGAGGGCCCCCTCGGGACAGCCGGGCTCCGGGACGATGCGGCGGTGTCTCCACAGCAGTCTGTCCCATCGCCCCGGCCCCGACCCCCTCCTCCTCCTCCTCCTCCTGCTGCTGCTGCTGCTGCTGCTGCTCTGAGGAGGCTCGAACGGGGACACGGTCACCTGGATGCGGGGCTCCTGCACCACGTCCAGGTTGTGGCCGGACACGTGGATCACTCGCCCCCCGCTGTTTGGGACACGGGGACGGAGTGAAATGAGTATTCAGAAGCTTACGCCCCGCGTCTAAATCGGTCACAGAACCAAAGCGGGTCAATAAACTAAAAACAACAGCAAAAATCTTCGAATATACAAAGAACGCAGGAGCATAAAGGAAGTACAGGAGGGAGGGGGGTCCGGAAGCGTAGATCGCTTTGAGAGAGTACCTGAGGAAGCTCTTCGATGGTGCCGCCAGTGTGATGTTTGGGTCAGGGGTGTAGCGATACGTGGCTTCCAGCAGGTGGCGCTCACTGCTACCGTAGCGCACTGTCACGCGGTGCTCCCCCGTCGTGTTGCTGGCACTGGTCACGCACTCAATGCTGCCGTCCTGGATGTCTGACGAGCTGGAGGAAGGGGAAAGCGCGACGTGAATTTTGTGACTAGTCGTTCGGCAGTCTCGTAAACGCAGGACGTGACGCGACGAGGGGGCGGAGACTCACATGAGGCACGGGACGGTTCCGATGGCCACGCTGACGTCGCTGGATCGCCCCGTTAGCAGGTTCCGCCCTGTGATGGTCAAAGAGGTTCCCCCGGCTTTCGGGCCCCTCTGAGGGGCCACGTGCGTCACAACGGGGTCCTGGAGGGCAGACACAGAGGAGGGAGGCGTCACAAAGGGAAACCAAACGTCAGACGGCTAAATCAGCTGTGTGAAGCAAGCTCCGAGCATAGCCATCTTTAATAATAATAATAATATATGCCATTTAGCAGACGCTTTTATCCAAAGCGACTTACAGTAGTGAATGCATACATTTTTCAGTATATGTGGTCCCAGTGGGGATTGAACCCACAACCTAAGCGTTGCTAACGCCATGCTCTACCAACTGAGCCACACAGAACCACAGGTTGTATTTATTTTATACACAAAACAGACAGCTAGATACACACACAAACTCGCGAACACACGCGGCGCTCTTGGGTACCTGGTAGCTGAACTTCTGGCCGGAGGCGCCGTACTCTCCGCCGCTCACCTCCACTGAAACCTGACCGTTTTTCTCCGCCCCGCTGGGCCCCGTTTCGCACACGATTCTGCAGGAGAACGAGGGAACAGCGACATCTTAGCCAAACGTCACGAGAGGCGGAGGCGACCCTTTCCCAGAGGAGTCCGAAGACAGTCTACGACCTCCCCCCGACCCCTCCGCGTTCGGCGGCTCTACCTGGAGGAGACCTCGTATCGGCCGGGGAGGACGGTGCAGGGAATCCCCGCCACCGTGACGGAGTCCTTGATGTCCTGGGCCTTCTGCCCCAGGTTCGACCCCGAGATGGTGACGACGGTGCCCCCTTCCACCAGGCCAGACAGAGGCTCGATCTGCCACGGAGACAAAACAAACACGTCACTCCCTTTCAAAGACAAAGACCCCTTTTGTTTCTAGGGTGACAGACAAAACAGCACTGTTGTGCCCCTCTGTTTACACGAACATCTGATTAGTGTAAACAAAAAGAGTCCAGCACAAACCATAAGAAACGCTATTTATGGCAGGGGTACCCAACTCAGTGGCAATGGCCATTGAACACACTATTATCTATAACATACAGTATATATACGTATATATATATCATATATGTATTTAGTAAAATATAAATACATTATAGATAACAACAATCAAAAACATAATTTAAGAAAAATGGAGAACATATTTTTTTAAGGGCTAAATATGTTTTTTGGGACTACCGGGGGATCCTCAGATCCTAGTTTAGGAAGCGCCCGATTCATGGAACAAAATGTGAAACCCTTGGGGCTGAAGACTCACAAAGTGAATGACGGGGGCAGGGCAGGTCTGCTCGATCTTCTCAGCACAGGAGTCCCTGTAGAGGCAGGAGGAGTGGGCCCCCCCGCACCACACACAGCCGTACTTCTGCTCCGCTGTGTGGCAGCGGCTGCAGTCCGACCGCCCCACCGAGCAGTTGTACAGGGTCACTGCGACACACAGGCACAGCCGAATGAGTGGAGGAGGAAGACCGCGCAGATCCAGTCATCTCATACTGTACCCACATAGAAATCTCATACTGTACCCACATAGAAATCTCATACTGTACCCACAGAGAGTCAGTCATCTCATACTGTACCCACATAGAAATCTCATACTGTACCCACAGAGAGTCAGTCATCTCATACTGTACCCACATAGAAATCTCATACTGTACCCACAGAGAGTCAGTCATCTCATACTGTACCCACAGAGAGTCAGTCATCTCATACTGTACCCACATAGAAATCTCATACTGTACCCACAGAGAGTCAGTCATCTCATACTGTACCCACAGAGAGTCAGTCATCTCATACTGTACCCACATAGAAATCTCATACTGTACCCACAGAGAGTCAGTCATCTCATACTGTACCCACATAGAAATCTCATACTGTACCCACAGAGAGTCAGTCATCTCATACTGTACCCACAGAGTCACAGTCATCTCATACTGTACCCACAGAGAGTCAGTCAGAAAACACCATAACCTCATATTATGGCACCAAAACCTGAACCTCTGCTGCTGGGCCTGATGCAAAACGACCTAGGTGATGACCAGGTGTTTGCAATTCAGCTTACCATACAGGTCTTGGGAGCTATCCACGTGGAAGGTGTTTCTCCTCTTCACATAGACCATGGCGTTGTACTCTTCCTGGAGAGCCGAGTAGGCATACTGCAACCGCCAGAAAGAGGAGAGAGAGAAACGCAGTCAGCAACCTTGAGTCTAGAAAGGCGTTTTATAAGTAAAATTAGAACCATCCTTCATAAATAAATACCACTGAAACAGTACGGCAATTAAATTCCTTTCTTTTGAAGTGTGACTATGGCTGCTCTCTGAAAACATAACCGCTCTGTATATAATTTACCATTTAACATCAATATTTATATGGAGGTAAAAAAGTTCTTTTTTTTTTTTTTTTAAATAAAAAAAAAAGTGTTTGAATATGAATCCCCAGGAATATGATATGAATCATTGGACGCACGGATACGGGCGTCGGTGGGCGTTACTAAGCGGATTTTAAAAAGGGGCCTCAAAATAAACTGCCTGGGGTTGATTTTCATTGGCTACGTTAGACTGACTAAGCCGGCATGAAACTCGCATTCGCAACAAAACGGAAAGATTGCGTAAACCGGAGAAACGGCGAGACAGCCTGACCTGGTGCGACTGGCAGGTGATGTAGAAAACCGAGGGATCCGCGTGGTCCATTTCCACATACGAGTCCACCACCACCGTGCGGCCTTCGATCACCAGCACGCACTCGTAGTCCAGGTCCTTATCCTGTACACAGCGGATACGACACGGAGCCCGACTTAGTCCTGAGACGTCAGCGCTGCTCGTTAAGGAACATGACCCTTGCATGCTGCTAAAATGCACTCCGGTATCGCTGTGCTCAACAAATGACTCACGTCACAGCAACAGTTCATTTGCTCGTCTAATGAACTACGGCAGCACTGAGGAAATGACTCACGGCGGTAAGTTCATACTGGGTGGCAAATGAACTAATGCAGTGCAGGCACTCCTCACTTAACGACCGAGCTCCGTTCCTACGACTAGGTCGTTAAGCGAATTGGTCGATAAGCGAGGAGCCGCCCCTTACCGATATTTCAAGCATACTGTACTGGTAGTGGGTTTGTGTCAACCAACTTTAGATATTGTTTTAATGTCACCTTTGCACCATTTACAACATTTTTAGTATATTTTTAAATGTTTATACAGTAGTGTACTGTATACTGTAATAAGCAGAATAGAGGAAATCAGCTCTAATATACATTACTTAGGTTTGCATACTGTAAATACAGGTGGTCGTAAGTCTGCGCGGTTGTTAAACAGGTAGGTTGTTAAGTGAGGAGTGCCTGTATTCAAGAAACGCCTTGCATCACAGCAGTCGTACACAAATCTATATCTGTAATAGACACAGTGGCATACAACAGTGACATGCATCATCACGCCGTACCCCTGACGATGGAACCAGGCGTGCCAACTGAATGATCGTGGGGGACCAATGAGAAAAGGCGGATTTGGAGATCACTGGCGGCGCTCTACCTGGAAGAGGTGCAGGTTCCGGCCCACCAAGGTGATCCTCCTCTCGGCTCTGACGGGCAGGAGGGCGGAGCCCTGGACCTTCTCCACGCAGGGGCAGGCCGACGCCCCCCAGCTCACGAAGGAGCCCTCGTCCCCCTGCGCTCAACAGCACACGCACCGGGCCGTTAGAGAGCAATCCTTACCTGCGTCGGGCGTCTCGCCTCGCCGCGTCCTCTCTCGTCACCAGCGAAGGGAGGAAGCACCCCCACACCCCGGTTAACTCAAATGTAAGATTCCTCCCACTTTTTATCCCAGCTGATGAAAAACCGCACCCGTTTACATACCCTTAATGAGTTGTTTTGTTGCTTATGAAAGGGAAATATATTGTGAAAATGTGCAAATGAATAGTTTCGCCTATAAACAGTGAAGGGTCTTGTTACTGAGTAACTGGAAATGTTCGACACAGCAATGACTCACTTCCAACATCCCGAGCCCTCCCCCCCAACATACAAAATACACTTTTCACCTTTCTATTCACCGCTCACTACAACTTTCGACAACTCATTGTCACCGCGGTCTCTGTGTGGACCGTTACGGATTACAGTGTTAAAGCTCAGATGAGGCTTAGATGGAAGACTGGAGTTAAAAAGATGGTGAAATAATATAACACAGTCAAAAAAAACCCAGCTGGCCCAGGCTGTACTGTACTGTACTGTACTCCACTGAGGCAGCCCAATTTCTTTTGACAGTTTTGTTTACCAGGCAGTGAATATGTCAACAATAAGAACCAAAATGTACTACTAATAATAATAATAATGATAGGCACACAGTGAGAGAACAGATCTCTGGGTAACAGCAGGGTGGAATGGGGAAGGGGAGGGGGAGGGGAAGGAGACTGTGGGGCTTGCTATCTGAGCCTGTCCTGGCCGTGGTGGTGGCAGCGGCTCGGACTCACCGGCAGGTAAAAGTCGGAGGAGTCGTACTGGTAGTCCAGCTCAGAGTCGGGGTCAGAGTCGAGCAGTTGGGGGTAGGCAGGGTGGGCCTGGTCGGCGTCTCCGTCCCCGGAGAGCACAGCGGCCGCCGAGAACGTGGCGGTGTCGTTCTCCGCCGCCGCTTCGGACGCGTCCACTTCTCCCTCGGGCCAGAGGACCGAGTCGGCGTCGCCGGCTTCTCCCCGCTCCGCGACCTCTGGGAGCGCCGTGTGGGGTGCGGGGGGCGGGGCCTCAGTCAGGGGCGGGCCCAACGCGTCGCCCGGGTCGGCCGGCGCCCCCAGTGGGAAAGGGGTGTCGTCGCCGGTCGGGGGCGGCGCCACGGGGGAGGGCTGCTCGTCGCCAGGGGGCTCCGCCGGTCGGGGGCCGGCCGTGGGAGGGGCCGTCACGCTCTCCACCGCCGGGTGGGCGGGGGGCGCCGCCGGAGAGGTGAGCAGGGTGGCGGTCGTGGGTGGCCCCGCCCCCACGGTGACGGGCGGCAGCTCCGTCTCCACGGCCTCCTCCAAGTCGCCGGCGGTCGTCAGCATCAGGCTTTCGTTTCCGGGCACTGGGACGTCCTCCCAGGTGGCCTCCTCTTGCAGAGGGCTGGAGGCTTCGGCGGGCGGCGTGGTGGGCCCGATCGCTGTGGTGGGAGGCGGGGGGGCGGGCACAGTTGTGGGCGGAGGGGTGGTGGGCATTGCTGTGGGCGGAGGGGTGGTGGTGGTGGTAGTCGGGGGCGGTGTGGTTGCCACGGGTTCCTCAGTGGTGGCCTCGGTGGTGGTGGTGGTGGTGGTGGTCGTGGTGGTGGGGGTTGTGGTGGCGGTGGTGGGTGCTTCGGTGGGTGGGAGTGTGGTGGGGGCCAGAGTTGTGGTCGGGACCGTCGACGCGAGCTTAAAGGCTTTGGTCGTAGGCGGCGCTGAAGTAGGAAGTTTGAACTGGTAGTTTTGGGAACAGGAGGAAAGACGGGAGGAGGAGGAGGAGGAGACAGAAAGAAACAGGCAAAAATAGAAATAAAAATAAACAATGAACATAAAAGGCAAAAAAAGTTAAAGAAAATTCGAAGAACAGTACAAAACGTGGACCCTGAGGTTATCAGATTACCGTCCGTGAACACACAGCATGCACTGACACGGTTTCGGATGAGGAGGCGGTGACATAGACGATGAGGATGTTAATTCTTATTTTTGTTTGCTACATTTGTTTTTGGCACATGAAAGTGGTTAAGGGCAAATGCAATAACCTACCTGTCTATCGATTCATCTATCAATCCAACTACAACCACAATTTGCCTTGCCTCTTGCCTCTTACACCTATTCCCTAACCTCCTTGCCTATAATATGTCACAACGCATCCACTTCCACACAATTACCAAGTAAATCTTTTCTATCCAACATATTTTTTACAGCACCGGTGGGCAACCTTGGCCTAGCAGAGCCACGGGGTGTGCCAGTTTTTCACTTCACCGGACTTCTTGGGTCTAAATCAGTTGCTGATTTCAAGGTGAAAACCACAAGCAGACCCCATGTCTCTCTCCGGGACCGAGGTCAGCTGGCCCTGTTCTGTAGTCTGGCTTTGCTCCAAACACTGTTATACGGGCTAATAAACGTTGTTGGACATGTTACCCCGCGCTGCCCCACTTACGTGCTCGTTGTAAATGATGACGCCCTCCTCGCAGGTGGGCTTGTGGGTGCAGGCGTGCTGGTGGACGCACCAGTTGCATCCCCAGCGGCTGCTCACGCAGCCGCGGCACCTGCGGGGGGAGGCGGAGGATGAGAGAGGAGCGCCGGTCGGCAGCGCGGGGAGGACGGCCGCGTGATTACATTCCCGCTAATCTGGCTACGAGGAAACGGAAAGGTCAGTCCTTTAATTGAATTTTATTTGCTTACTTATCTGTGTGCCCCTGAAACGTTCACCGGGGGAAGGGGGGGGGGGGATAATTAAGTGAGTGTGTCGGCCAATGCGTCGAGAGATGGAGGTTTGTCGGAAAACAGCCCTACAGGTTTCCAAGGCCCATCCGAGTATCCCCGAGTGCGCGATAACGGCTCATACAGACTAAATATCGGTCGCTGCAGAATCAAGCAACGACCACGCGTCACTATAGGTATAAGACAACGGAGATGTTTCATACAGAACATTATTATCACATTATTTACTTGCCTGGTAAATCCCCCTTATCCCGGGCATGCGATATGGCTTTTCAACAGTTCATGCATTTTTCTCAAAGGTACAATAACAGCCAATGCGTACATGTGCGTAGGTGCCATTATCATTTTTTTTTTAAAGGGAAACACTGTGATGTTTGCGACACGGTGTGATGTGAATACATTGCTCTGTTATTTTTCGCTGTCACATGCTATTAAAAGTATAACACACAAACTATTTTGATCGCAAAAAACCCCCCCCAAAAAACAACAGAAAAACCACAACAGTGACCCATCCGGGGTTTGAACCGATGACCTTCCGGTTACAAGACCCCCGATCCTTGACCACCGCCGGTGAGGGGGTTGTGAGGAGGGCGGGTCGGCGGGCGTGCACTCACGGCGTGTTCCTGGAGAGCTGCTTGACCGCGCCGCAGTCGTAGAAGGTGAACTGGCTGGCGGCGACGGTGACGTTGAGGAAGCGGAGGGACAGGGTGACCGTGACGGAGTCTGCGGAGCGAGAGAGCAGCCTTGTTACGGTGTCGTCCTCTCCCGCACGAACACTCCCCAGACATTCGCCAAAGGTTAGGTTCAATTTGCCTTTGACATTTGGCCATGGTGAAACTGATGCGACGAGCCGGGAGAGGCTTAAAACGCATGTGCGAAAAAGGGTAGGCGACGGCGTGACTACGTACGTGACTGCGTTCCATTACACAACTTCCCACGTCTCATTAAATATCACAGTAGACGCAAGAGGGAATTTGAGGGTATGGCGCTTACGCAGCGTAAGGGATTTGAGCACATTGTGTTAAATGTAGTTAAGTGTTTGCTGAGCCCATCGGTTGGGCAGGTGGGCTTTTATCATAATTCTCAGGTGTTGTGGGTGCAGAGCTTTGGCACTGGCCTAAGACTGGGGATTCCATCCCGACAGCGAGATCCTATCGTTAAAACCGGCAACTAAGAACAAGAACACAAACCGGCTACGTTTCAAAAACACTTCGAGAGAAAGTGGAGGGGACAAACAATCTGGCGTTTAACAAAACACATCTGCCTCAGAAAACAGAAACAAAGTGCAAAAAGGGCGTCTGAAACTCTCCCCTTTGCAGTCCTGCGATATGCACAGGGCTCGGGGCTGAGCGACGGAGCCCGACGCTGGACGGACGGATCTGTCGTACATCAACGTCTGTGGGAAAGCGTACGGTGGAGGGAGGCGCAGACCAGCCAGTCTCGCCCAGGAGCTGAGCCTTGTTATCATAGCCGAATTGTACAAATAAATCCAGTATCGCCAGGAATGCTTTCATGAGAACGAGGCGCTATTGGGAGCGCAGGATGGCGGCACAGCCGTCAAGTCTGAGGTCCCAAAGCTGTAATCTACTACATCTAAGCCAAACCAAGAAATGTCTCCCCCCTACAAAACAACAACTTCAAACACGTCCATGTTATGAAACCAGACATCCGGACTATCTGTTTGGTATTGATCTAGAAAAAAAATCCCATTATGCAAAGATCCCACGTGACTTTTCAGCAATATTTTGATTCTATTACGACAAAGGTCTGTACAGTTTGAAGGGGGCGATTCAATCCTTAATGAAAATGAATAAAAGTGTAGCTTAGCTTAGCCTCCCCTCTTCCTATGTTTGTTAAAAAGATGCTAGTTCTGAGTTTTGACCTGTACAGTGTACACAAAGTTCTAGTTCTCTCAAATATTATTGTACCAATTCACGTCAATAGGAAGTCTGAACATCGTGAGGAATGATGCATTCCTTACATATACGCCATTTAGCAGACGCATCAGCGGGGGAAAAAACAACAACTCGTAAATCTCATAAGTTCTATAATTAATGTGCCTTTTATGGTGTATGGAATACAGAGGGTCCACCTCTTAATGAGACTGAAGTAACCTTCTGAACAGCAAGAATTCTCCAAAGTGTATTTCGCACTTGCCTATGCCACCAATATAAGGACTTCTCAAGCCCTTTCAAGGTCCACCCGTCAAAATTGTGTTATTTCAAAGAAACTATCAAGTCACCGATTTATTCTTTCTACATTTGAGGCCTTTCAGGGACTTTCAGGAGCGCGGAGACCCTAGCAAATACGCCAAGAGATCGGCACCCTGGGTTACACTCACCCTCTCCCGGGCGTATGGGTGGGACTTTATAGGCATCTGGGGAGAAGCATGTGACGCCGGTCTTGGTGATGGAGGCCGGGCTGTCGTTGTCATGGAAGTAGCAGGAGTAGTCCTCGTGTTCTTCCAGGCCAGGCAGTCCCAGCACTGATAAGGAGATCTACAAGGGAGGGAGGGAGGGAGGTTTTTCAGATTGCATTCTGAGAAGGAGGGCAGTGTGTATAAATGTTTTGGGAGGAAGTGTCTCATAATTAATTTTCTTAGTGGAAGGGCTGATGTGGAACGAGTGAAAATAAAGGCTGTTCTCGAGAGAACACCCAACCCCCACCTCCCCAAACAATTACGACCGTTATCCCTCATCCAATTATTCATGATTTATGGTGTTTTTTTGTGCTTTACTGAAATATGGGTACCCTGATAAACATCTTTCCTGTTGTGTTATTATTGAAACAATCAGTACTGAGGCTGTTGGCCAAGCTCGAGTTTCTACCCTAAGTAGATATGAATGACTAAAAATGGTAAACACATTAAAGAATGCCTGTGTAAGGCATGCAGCAGTGCTAGCTTTGGGTCACAAAGACAGACGATGTGACCCATATAAAGCATAGGGGAGAGCGAGCCTGCACCCCCACTCTTCCGCCACAGTCCCACCACTGGGCTACGTACACTTCTCTTCTCCTCTCGGCTAATGTTGGATGGGGCCAAAGACTGGACCGTGAGGCACTGTGGTTCCAAGTCAAAGCTCCACAGCCACTGGCCTGGCTGCTGTCCACGAATGCATTCAGAGCGCTGACCACACCTGCCACGCAACGAGGGAAAGCAGCACAGGTGAGGGAGGAACATCGTGATCTTCCATTGATCATCTTTTTGGGTTTGCAAAAAACAAGTCACCAAAAAACACAAAAGGCAATCATCGTGAAAGCAAAAAGCTCATTTTCAGGAAAGGGACAAATAATCAAACCAGTCAGCGAATCCATCTAAAAATCCTGTGAGCTCACCTTCCCTCCAGGACACACCAGCCACAGTATGGGTCATGGGCAGAGAGACAGGACTGGCAGTCCAGGTGCTGGTAGCACTCAGCCACCGGCCTCTTCTCCAGCTGAAGAGAAGGAATAACAATGACTGTTATTCATACAGCGCTTTTCAAACAGGGCACTCAAAGCACTTAACAACAAAACCACAGTAAAAGGATAAACAATATATATTTAAAAAAAACACACATAATATAATAACCAGATAAAAAGGTAACAGAAAAAAATGGTTGCTATGACAACAGAAGCATCGACACATTTCCCAAAGAGATTAGGGGCCCACACCGGAACAGCGTTCTGAGATTAGGCATATCAGATGTCATAAAAGCCAATGATGCACCGCGTGGAACCGGAGAGGAACCACAACTGGCTGCCACCACGTGGCCCGGAGGGCCGTCAACCGCACTGAAGGTCGACCGAAACAGAATTCGCCATTGATCCACAGTGCCACGAAGGCCACCAACCATAGTGCTGGTCATGATGAAGAGGTGCTCCTCGGCCTGGTCCAGGAGGAGGTCGCTACTGATCGGGACATTGGGCTGGATGGGGATGGTGGCGTACTCCTCCACCTCGCCACTGGGACCGAGGAAGACCTGGGGGACCACGAGAGACAGACCGCCGTCAGTACGGCTGCCCTTTTTGGGACGTGAGGGCAGGAAACATCCGATCACATTTTAAAACGCTAATGCTAATGCTAAGATTGTTCCGAGGTTCACACACCCTGCATTCTGAGGGATTTTGGCGGTTCTGGCAAAGGTGGCAAGATTGCCAAAAGCTCAATGGTCACCAATCTAAAGTCATGACATTTGTTCATCTTCTTATATACTAATCATTTTCTTATGTATACAATATTATATTATATAATATTTATACAATAATAATTATCAATATTATATACCAATACTATATTCTTATATACTAATAATACCAATACACCATTTATATCAATTTAACAGAATAAGATCCAAGCTGCTGACCAAGTTCGCGTTCTCTCAAAATGATACATTTTCAAATAAAAACATTTGACCACCAGGATGGAGCTTTAAAAGCAAAGTAACAAAGTTTAAAATCAGAAATAGCCTGGTCCGGGCCTCCAATCAACAGGCTTTTATGTTATTTGCAGGAGGTTGAAATTTCAGATCACTCAGTTTAATACCATTACTGTAAATTCCATTCCATCTTGGGAAACCCAGGCGGCAATCAGTCAAATTTAAAAATCCATAGCAGGCAGGTGTGTCCGAATTACAGCAGCGCCTGATACAGGACACCGCTTGTAGTGATGAGATTATCCTTTTCGACGGGTAATATCTGGTCAGCTGTGCAGTGGATTGCTTTGATTCCACCGTTCATGGGTTCAGCTGCCTGGAATCCAATAGCGGGCGACGGGCCCTACAGTGGTTTACTGCTAATGTTCCAATAAGGCAACCCAATAAAGGAACTGAAAGTGCATTAAAGCTTGGCCGCCTCCTTCGGGAAGGCATAGAGCATTTGCGTGCAAACTCTCCCATCTAACTCTTTCACGACACTGCGACGGGTCAGCTCTGCTCACGTCTCTCTGGTGTGCGAGAGAGGGAGAGACGCACGAGGCGTGAGAGATTGAGAGAGGGGGGGAGAAGGAGAGGGAGGGGGGATGCGTGGTGGCAGCGCGCCATATAAATACCCTTTGCCATGTTGATCTCCTGGCTGAACTTCCTAAGAAAAACATTTGGTTTGGAAACCAGCGACAACGGACATCTGTCTAACGTCAATGCAACTGATGGAGTTTCGCAACCGTCAGATGTTTCAAATGCCAACAGAATTCATATTCGACGTGGTTGAGATAAAAAAAATGCTAAAGAACCTTGCAAGAGGAAATAATGGAACATTGCGGTGCGGTAGTATTTTTTTTATTTGGCCACATTGTTTTTTTATGTGTAAGTGTAGGAGTGAGGATAGGTTGGTTAGGAGAGGGTTATTAACATTTAAAAGTAAAATGAATGTGAGGCCTCAGGTGGTGTAATGGTAAAAGCATTCGCCCGGAATGCAGGTTTCCCACTGCGGCCGGGGGTTCGATCCCCGGCTGCGCCAGAGCTGGCTCTGGCCGGGAGCCCTGATCGGGGGGGAGATTGGCTGTCCGCCCCAGGGGGAGGGAGAACCAGCGCAAGCTCGCCAAGAAGCACGGAGGGCTTCCCTGTAAGACAGGTGGGCGAGTTCCATCTTGGAGGAGGCATATCATTGCCAGCCACGGGGTAGTGGGTTGTCCCGTAGACACGGGTGGCAGGCTCATGGGGGAGGGTGAATTGAAGAAATAGAGGGTACAATTGGCCAGCAAACTGTGAGAGAGAAAACCGGGGGGAAAATCTGAAATAAAGTGCATTTAAAAAAAAAAAAATATATATATATATATATATATATATATATAAAAAGTTAAATTAATGTAAAAATAAGAATAATACCTTCTAAAAAGCTTATATTACACAGTAGAATGTTATCTTCTGACTAGTATTTTCTTAACAGAGGTTTCCGCTGTGTCAGCAGTGAGCTGGAACCAGTCTTATAACAACAAGACATTATATTACATAAAAGCAATGTGCAACGAGGGTGCTTCAACAGTCGCTGCGTGACTTTAAGAAACCGTAAACGCTCTCCTACAGAACCAGCTCATCCCTGCGGTTTCTAATACGGCAATGGCCCCGTCGCTCCGCGTCCGGGGGAAACCAGTCCACGCGCAGAGGGTGAGGGAGGCGACCGCGCTTGACCGCAGTGTGTCACCGCCTGGGGCGCAGACAGGGGTACAGTGTCCTTATTCACGTCTGGCCTGTGACACTGGCGGACCCCCGTTATGCGATGAGACTCCGGGGGGCGAATAATGGCCCCTCTTTATATCGGACCTTATTTTGGCAAAAGCTAGCGATGGTCACACTGAACACGGAACAAAGGGCCACAGTCATGTTTGTGATCTGCGATATGTGTAAAGGCCTGTGGTGAACAGTGGCGGGTATTTAGTCAAATTAATGGACGCGATTGTGTTATTTTTCGTTCCTTATCCTCCCCTTAACTGTGGACGTCGCGCCAAGATAAAACCGGAATGAGTTTAAAACGGCCGTACCAAGCACGGTCCCCCATCTCCTGTCTCGTTTACTCCGTCTCAAACATCCCTTCCTCCTTCCCACAGTTCCCTTGACAGAAATTACCATGTGCATTGTCTGAACCAGAGGGAATGACATCAGAAGCCATACAACCCCATGCCCCGTGCCCCAAGCCTCATGCCTCATGCCTGAGGACTACCACAAGCTAGGCACACAGCCAATCACAGCACTGAACCACTTCGTATACGAGTCGGTTTAAAATCCCTTGACGCAAATAGGTGTGCAGGGCAAAGACGAGCTCAGAGAATACAACCTTTTTTTTCCTGCCAATTAATCTGAAATGTCCTCGTAGTTAAAAGTTGAAATGTGTGACTGTCAGGGCACCTAGAGTTAAACCATTTTCTGAACACAGGGAAGGTGTTTGGTTGAATTTGCCCTGCAAAGGCCATCTACTGTAGTTGGTGTGTGTTTGGTATGTCCAGAAAACACACTCCCCGGATTAAAAAAAAAAAATGTGCATTTACATATTCACACGTGTTACCTGTGAGAAATTCATCTTACATCCCGATGTGCCCACGTGGTTTTTGATAAATCAGGAGAAAAGTGAATAACAAGAGCAGTACGTAGTGAGAGAACAAGGGGGGGGGGGCTTCTACACTTACTACTCGATTTCAAGAAACAACAAAACACTGTGACCAGTGTTTCAGCACTCAACCATGAAGAAGAAAAGAAAGGAAAATTAAGAAAGGATGACAACACAAACATTGGAGGGGAAAAAAGGAAAAAAAAAAATAAACAAAACCAGGAAAAAGGAGGTTGGCCAAAGAAGGGAGCTGGGGATATTAAAAGATAACAAAGACATTTTGCGAGTGAGGAGAGTGAGTGAACTCAGGATGGAAAGAAAGCAGATGCCTACACAAAGCCTTTAAAATGCACTGTGCTGTACACGGGCCTATTCACCGTATGGCTCCGCTTGGTCCTGTTTACGTCTTCAGCATTGACCGACTGATAAGGCCTCACTGCCATTGGACACAGGGTCATGTGTATTCAGTCATGACCCCGTACCCAACTTCTTGGCAGCGGATTAGAGGAGAGGTTTGAAGAAGCTTCTTCTACGAGGATGAGCTTGAAGTTTCACTGCTCTGGTATTCAGCTTGTGTGTACGTGCATGCGAGTGCACGTGTTTGTAAGTGTGTATATAGTACATATGTGTGCATGTGCGCACAAGTGTGTGTAATGTGCGTGTGTGCATGCATGTATGCATGCACGCATGCATGTGTATGTGCATGCACATTCACGTGTGTATCCTCCTGTGTATGCATGCATGTATGTGTGTGTATGTGCGTGCATTCTGTGCGTGTGTGTGTGTGTGTGTGTGTGTGTGTGCATGTGCATTCCTGGCATACACAGGCATACAGTACGCAGACTTTGAATTTTGCAAACCTTAAAAACAAATAAATAAAAGGATAAAATTCATACATAACAAGGACAAAAAGCTATTTCGCAAAAAAAAAAAAAAAAAGAGAGAAAGTAATTAATTTGAAAAACCTTGAAACCAAGACCACGAATGGCTGTGTACCTTGTGCAGGTTTCCTCTGGAGTCTCCCAGGAAGGCGATGGTGTGCCCCGCCCTCACACTGACGGCCACTGCGGTGAGACGGGAGGACGGGCTGTCCAGTATGGGCTCCGCCTCCACCGGCACCCGACTGGCCATAGGGCTGGGGGTGTGGTCTGACCCGCACGGGTAGGCCTCCAGGGTATTCTGCGGGGCGACAAAATCGATGCTTTCAGGCTTAAAGTGATCAATACAGTTGGTTCACGGGACTTAGTCAGTGGTTTGATTGGGAGCTCTGAGTCATTCATGTTTTAACAAGCCGAATATAAAGCGCACACAAATCGGTCACTGCCTCACGCCCTGCCACTGGCACGTCTGAAGTGCTCTAATCCAATAATGACTGTGACGCAAGTGGAATACAACAGTGGGCTCTCTGAGAAGTCTGGACGTGTCAGCTGCTCTGGTCTGGTCCACTGACCAGTGGACGATTCCAGCTGCGATTAAGCCAGGCACTTACGCGTGTGCCTACACATGAACGGGGCAAAAAAAAATTACAAAAATTACCTCACTGTAGGCGTAGTCAACCTACCTCAAAGCACACATAGAAGAGGTAGCTCTAGAAAAGGTGGCAGGATCCTGAACTAAACGAGCCAGGAAAGAGGATTATGTGGCTGCATCTGGCTCTTTCACAACAAAAAAATGCAAGCCTGTGAAAGGCCTACTCTAAATTTTAAAATAGTAGAGTATAGTAAAATAGTAGTGAAATCGTACAAAAAGAATCATATAAATGGCCTTTACAAATCGCTCTCTGCGGTGAACGTTATTAAAAGCAATCGTTTAAAATATTAAAACTACGGCTACTTTCATACGCTACGCCGTTCTTGAGCTGGCATTGTTAATGCGACTCCTCGTTTGCGATTTGCAGCGTGGAACTACAGCGCTCCTGACTCAAAAAGAGCCCGCCTCGTGTGTTCCGCTCATGTGAACCGGCGATGAGAGCACTCCGGTCTCCTCAGACGGGGGGGGGGGAAGCGCAGGGCCGCCAGATCGGCCTCCGCGTAACGCGACAGCCTCCGAGCGCACGGCTCAAACCGAGCAGGACCCACAAGCCGCTTTCCTTCGCTCCCGGAACGTCGTTAATTTTCAGAAAGAAAAAGAAAGAAAGCTCCCCCTCCTCCTCCCCGTCTCTCCGCCTGCGATGCCCCGGCCGTCTCAGGACCTTATCTGTCCTTATCTGCCAAGCCCCATTAAACGTCCCTCCTCTCGCTAAGCGAGGATGATCCGAAGTATTGATTCCCGGCCGTCCCATTAAAATACGCCGAGGGCCGAGAGCCCTTCCGCGGGCGACTCCCGAGGAGCCGAGCGCAACGCGGTCACAGGTCAGCCCCCTGTCCCGCGGGCTCCGCGCTCCATCCCGCACGGAGAGGCAGCTCTCATTAAACGCAGCGCGGCTCACCGCCCCCGCCGAGCTCGGGCCCAAGCTACGTCCATTTGCGTCACGTGGAACTTCTCCAAAGCAACAGGTTTAATTAAAATGCCATGGTGATGTTGTTTAATGCAGGGGGAAAAAAAGAGATTCAATGACATTGTTCCACTGGGGGAAAAGAAACTAACGGGGTCATGGATTCCTTTTAAAACGGAAGAAGCAAAGGGTTGTTATAATGGACAACAACGGTCATGTTGCAAGAACAAGGTCACTGTCAAATAAATTGGGCTGCGCAAGATGATATTTCGCATTGCAAGATTTTCTTCAAATAAAATCTCAATGCTTTTCTCGATATGGGAAAGTGATCTTAGGCGGTTCCCATTTTTCACAGGGCGAACACATGATTCCAAAACACATGATTTATGAAATATATAAGTCCCAAGTTGGAAAAAATGGGAAACCATTTCTGGATTATTTTTATTTTTTTGCAGTAGACTAGAGACATGAAACTTCTTCAGGTTTTTTAAATCAGATTTTTGTCAATTCTGTGTTGTACTTAAATAAGAAAACAGAATATGCAAATTATTTCCCCAAAAAGTACACTACCTCCACTTTCCAAAAAGTTAAACATTTATATATTTTACACTCAATAAGTAAACAGCTATGTTAGCCAGACTTGACGAAGGTGAAACAGATGCCTGTGCTTCTTGTCATTTAGGTACCTATGTGAAGAATGATCTAGCTCAACCCTTTAGCTAGCTAGCTAAATCACAAGGTGAAAACAAACAACGTTGAGATTACATTTAGATGATTAAATATCATAAATATTTTATCATATAGTCATCCTACAGAACTTCAGGACGCACAGCTTGACCGAGTGCCACATTCATATGCAAATCAAACAGACATGGAACACTGGCTGCACGCAGACCCTGGCAGTAATATTTCTGATTCACCAATTGGCCAAAATATTTAAATGCCAGTGTCCATGAAATATTACTCACAGGAACGCATCATAATATCATCATATTGACATAGAATGGTGGGTTACCGTTTGGAAAATTTAGAAAACGACTTTCCCTTTAAAATAACACATAAATGCGGGGGGAGGGGCGGACTCACCGAGGGCAGGTTGGCGCAGTTGGACTTGACCTCGTACTCGATGTAGGCGGCCTCGCTGCCCCCCTCGGCCCGGCCGTCCCGCGTGTAGCAGAGGTCGCGGGTGGAGTTGATGCGCCGCTCCAGGTCCTCCAGGGCGAACATGCAGAGCGCCGAGTCCTCGCTGGGCTTGGTGGACGAGGCCAGGCGGGTGGAGAAGACGCCCAGCAGCACCTCCTTCTGGCCCCCGGCCCCGCCCAGGCCCACCTGCACCGCCTGGAGGAGGTTGTAGGCCTTCCCCGCCGCCGAGCGGCACGCCAGCGGCACCTCCACGTACGAGTAGTACGCCGCGTCGTCCAGGCACACGCGCGACACGTACGTCCTGTACTCGCGCGACTGCGACTTCAGGTCGCGCCGGTAGAACAGGAAGTAGACGTGGGCGCGGTGGGAGAAGGCCCTGACGAAGTGGTGGTCGTACTCCGACAGGCGGCCGGCCACCGCCAGCTTGGCCGTCTCCTCGTAGGAGAAGACGGGCTCCGACGCCAGGTTGCGCGTGGAGATGGGCGGGTGGCTGCTGGTGTAGCCGCGGCCCACGAACAGCACGGGCTGCTTGCCCCGCGAGCGCACCACCAGGCCCACCGTGGTCACGTCGGGGTCGTTGGCCGCCACGTACTGCGTGTCCACGGGCCTCTCGGTGGAGAAGAGCACGTCGCCCACCGAGTCCAGGCTGCGCTTCTGGCAGATGCCCTGGTTGACGCTGCCGCAGCTGATCAGCTCCAGGGAGTAGGGGTCCACCAGCAGCAGCTTGTTGTGGTTGCTGGTGCGCCGCGCCTGCGGGCAGTTGGCCTCCGTGATCGGGGGCAGGCACTCCTTGCTGTCGGTCACGGGCCCCGTCTCCTCCGCCCGCTCCAGCTGCAGGCGGCCGTCCAGCTGGAAGAGGCGGTCCTGGGCGCCCACGTAGACTCTCCCCACCGCCGGGTCGGGGTGCAGGGCCAGGTGCTCAAAGCGGCTGTCGTTGCGGGAGAAGGTGGGGTAGCCGCCGGCGGCCAGCGCGGAGCCGTCCCGCCCGGGGAGAGAGAGCAGCGCAACGGCAGCGAGGGCACAGATCAGGACCATGCCAGGTGGCATCGCAAACACTCTAAGGGCAAGGGGAAAAACCGACACATTTTGGGTTAAAGAAACGCAGAGGAAGTAGAACATCCTGGCAACCGAAACGACGGGGCGAGAATAACGTGTACGGGCGTAAAACAAGGAGGGGTGAGTGCGCCGAAGCGGAGCGCGCTGCTTTAAGTAGCTTACGTGCAAATCGTTTACCGGGCCAAGTATCGCAGTTAAAAATCACGATCCAGAATCGAATTCAATGGAACAGAAAGTGAGATGAAACCCAAACGAACGTGTACGAAGCGTTCTCCTCACCATTTGCTTCAAACTCTGTGTTAAAGAGGCATTTCACCTCTCTGCCATCCAGCACAGTGGTTTAATCAGCACATCCCAATCAGCCGAATCTGCGGGGGAGAGGGAGAGAGAGAGAGAGATCAGGTGATTATGTATTGTGTATAAAGTGCACTGTATTTGCATGACTCACACCTCACGGCACACACAGATACGACGACGGTCCAAGGCAGCAGAGTTTCGTGCAGAGGCTGCGTTTTGATCGGTGATGGGAAATTACATCTTTCGTTTCTCTGGAATCAAACTACATATTGCATTTTGATTTTGATTTGGGCATGGAAAGATTAATTCCATTTTGTCATTCTGCGGGCAAAACGTATAATTTGTAAAAGAGGCCTCCTCAGCACCCCCACCCCCACCTCCACAAACATCTCCCACCCCCACAAACATCTCCCACACACACACACACACACACACACACACAAACGACTGATTACATGTTAAGTCCCTTGTCCCCCTGTTAACACATTCACCAATATCTAGCCTCTAGTACTACCAACTCCCCTGAGTAACTTCAGGAAGGAAAAATTCTCCCTCTCTCCTCCTCCTCCTTCTCCTTCTCCTCCTCCTCCTCCTCTCCGGCTCACTGGCACGGAAGCGGGATTAACTCCAGCCAGTTCAGACAGGCCGCATCGGGTGGAAAGCCCGGGACACTGAAAGAGACACTATTCTCCTGGTGACACAGACTTTCCTCACAACACTAGGGCATTTAGAGTAACCCCCCTCCCC
Source organism: Aldrovandia affinis (assembly GCA_029706075.1). NCBI lineage: Eukaryota > Metazoa > Chordata > Actinopteri > Notacanthiformes > Halosauridae > Aldrovandia > Aldrovandia affinis. The sequence continues at coordinate 2,249,393 of JAINUG010000075.1, read as the reverse complement.
TCCCTCCCTCCCTCCCTCCCTCCCTCCCTCCCTCCCTCCCTCACCCCCCCTTGCCTTGTGAGGCCACGCCACTTATCTGGGGACCGGGGTGGGTGGTGGAAACGGCATAAAAGGTCCTGCATTTATTTGTAACACGTGGGGGAAAAAAAACAGATAAGAACCGCTATCGCCATCATTCTGACCTTGTGTTATCCGGCGGCCGATCTTTCACTCCCTTAAAATAATCTTTATTCAGCCCCAGCAGCTATTTAAATATTTGTGCATGTATTTTTAGCCCCATGAAATGGCTCCTTTGACTTTCGGGGGGAAAACCGTCAAAGCCATCTTAGGAGGCGAGGTTGAATGTTCCCCTTTTGTCACAAAGTAATAATAAAGTATATATATATATATATTTATAAAAGAATCTAGGGGGAGGAGAGGTTAAATAACGGGGGGCGGGCGGGGGTAAACAAATAGAGAGAGAGAAATATGGCTTTCCGTGTAACCCTCTAGCAAAAACAACGGCTCTCCCCTGACTCTGTGGTCGGGGGCCGGTGGGGGTTTTTGGCGCTGTTTTCTGATTGTATCAAGACACTTCTCACAACCCTGACTAACTGGTGACACTGACACTGGGAAGAGCCCTGAGAAAGGAAGAGCAGATCCAGAGCAGCGATGCGAGGAATGAGAGGCACGTCACCCCGGGGCGGACGGGCCGAAGAATCGCCCCTCTGTGCTGGGGAGCCCCCCGCGCTGACCCGCTCGATCTCGGGGGTCGTGCGTGATACCGTCACGGGCGATGATGAACTCGGCAATAAACCCGCGCAGTTGTCACTTTCCGCGATTGCAGAAACTTACGACCCACGGCGCCGGAATCCAAGGACAACAGTTTGAGGCCTTTTCTTTTACGCGGAACAAAAACGGGGGGGGGATGAAAAAAACCTCGTATTTACGGGCTTCTTTTTGGAATGTTTCCTCCGTCGTTTCCTCTCCGAAATCCGTGATCGAATCATTCGCGCGCTCCGTCTGCGCTGCCGGCGCAGGGACAGGGCGAGGATGGAAATCTGATCTAATTCTTTGTTTTTAATCGCATTTGATTTCCAGCAGAAGCGCGCTTTCGGCAGGCTAACGGTTACACTGCGAGGGCGACGCAGGAAGGGGCCGGGAGGAAGCGCAGGCAGTAATCGGTTTACACATTTTCTGTTTCGTTATTTTATTCCCCCTCCCTGGTTAATGCGTGTGGGTGTTTCTGCTCTCTGGGTGTCTGGTGTCGGGGGCAGGATACGGGAGCGGGTGCTCGGGACTCCTGCGCAACAGCTGCACACTGTGGCTTAAGCAAACATGTCAGCGCGGCGGATGTTACTCAGGTGGTCCGGAGGGCTGAGGATCGGCCGCTGGAAAGAGACGGCGGCGGAAATCCAGTTACGCAACAGCGGGGGTGTCGGCGCGGGGCAAGCGTGGGGCACTGGGGGTAGTGTGGGGGAGTGCGGGGGACAGCGCAGGGGAGTACTGAGGGAGCATGGAACAGTATTGGGTAGTGGGTGCGGGACGGAGAAGCGGGAGCTATATCCACGTTCTGTGAAACATGAGCCTACGTCTTTAGATGGCCATTCGAGGCAGGAATAGCATTGGCGGTTGGTTGGTGTGCGGTTTTATTACACCGCGTGGTAAAATGACATCAACGGTACTGCTGGTGCTGCCGCGCAGACTTGACAAATGTAAGGAATTTCCAAAGGAAATGGCAACCTTGACACCTTGATTTTCGGCACTGCTCTGCTCAAAAACACCAATATGACAGGGCCCTAGGCTTGTGTATAGTTCAGTGATGACACCAGCAAGTTCAGCGAAACGAATCAAGCTCATTTTGGACTTTCGGAAATTCCAAAACCCGATACCGAGGGGTGTACAGCTGATCAAGTCTGGACACGGTGATGATAGAGTCAGCAATAGCCTGGGGTGATATTTTTTCCTTTATTGAATAATTTGGCTACCGCTGAAGGTAGCTGCGCGCCGCCCCCTGCACGCGTGGGCTGAAATGCGAGGCTGAGCGTTACTACACAAGCCTGCACTATCAAGCGATCAGAGCACGAGGGCCTACAGACTGCACTTATTTTAGATCATCAAAAGTCTGCAAGATCACATATCAACCCCGACACCGACCGACCAGCGAAGTACTGTGGGATTACAGAATCAACATCGAATCAGTACTGACGGCCAGCTTCACTCCAGATTTACACAAGACAACCACAACACCGATCAGCAGAGAACCGGCTTCACTTTGGAGGACCTCATTTCTGCTGGAGGGCAGAGAGAAACATCCACGGAGAAGCATTTCCACCACATCAAGACTGGACCACCAGGCAGGCAGTGGTATAATGGTTAGGGAACTGGGCTTGTAACATTAAGGTTGCAGGTTCAATCCCCAGGTGGGACACTGCCGTTGTACCCTTGAGCAAGGTACTTAACCTGAATTGCTTCAGTTAATATCCAGCTGTATGAATGGATTGTAAAGAAATGTAAACTGTAAGTCGCTCTGGATAAGAGCGTCTGCTAAATGCCTGTAATGTAATGTAATGTAATGAATGTCATACATTTACCAGCTTTGCTTCATGCCTGCCTGCATGCCTGCCACCAGCCTAAACTGGACCATGCACGGTGGATCAAATCTCCCGTCTCTCAATAAAGTCAACATATCCCAATACCACACAATCTTGGATAATCTATGCAGGCTATTTAATCTGTGCAGCCGCTCTCATTGACTTTAAGGCAGGAATTCAATACATCACTAAACTGCTTGGCTATACTGCTAAGTAATATGTGCTGATTATTTTAAAGAAGAAAATACTAAGCAAAATTTGTTTTATTATTTATTTGCCATTGGGCAAAATTCTAATATGAAGAGGAAACAGACATGTATCCAGGGCAACCTAGTATTAGGGAAAGGGGCGCAACGCACAGGCATCAATGAGGAAGTGCAGTCCATTGAGCAGGCAACACTGAGACATCCACATGACATAACCACATAACAAATCCAGTAAGACGCATACATAAAGATGCACCATCTATAAAGTAAGTAGTTAGCACGTTAAAACAGCACTCAGCACTCCAGTGCCCCTACCCGTATTATCATCTACCCTGTTACATCATTTATAGTGCTTCCTGTTCACCCCACCAACTGACAGCAGGAATCATTATAGTGCTTCCTGTTATCTCCCACCAACTGTTACCATCAGATACTTATTTTTATGTACTCTTGACCGACTCCCCCCCCCCATTTATTGACCATTCCTTCCCTTAATCTTTTTGGTGCCAGCCAGAAGAGGATTGGCTCCCCCCAGAGTCTGGTTCCCGTCAAGGTTTCTTCCTTCCTGTGCCCTTCAGGGAGTTCTGCCTTGCCGTTGTTGCCCTTGCTCTTTGGGGGGTTTACGGCTCTGTACCCTGTAAAGCTGCTTTGTGACAACGTGCTTGTAAAAAGGGCCACACAAACAAACTGAACTGAAATGTCATTGAATAGGTGTACTTTAGGTGCGGTCTCAGTCCGACCAGCACGTATAGGGTAGGCCCGAATTGGGAGGACCCTTTGGCCAGGTTGGACGCTCTTCTAGACGAGTGGGCGGGGCTAGAAATGACAAGGCTAGATGGGCTGAATGGCCTTTTCTCACCATCAAACAATCGTATGCTCTCATGACGCAGCCACAGGTCTTAAGTGAGCAGAACCAGAGCAAAACTAACACCGCATTCCAGTCTGGGCGTGAATTCTGTAAGAGTTCACAGGCATCGCGCACAGTGCCAGACCGTAGAATAACAGCAAGAGTGGTTTATCGCGTACTGAGGCGGACGGAACACAGAGGATTCATAAGAGGAAATTAAATCTGAAAAGTTTACCGAAAAAAGAAAAGAAAAGGAGCCTTTGTACATCGTGACTCAGGCCTTAATTCCCCCATCATGCGGAAACCGCGGAGCAGAGATTGACAGACTTTATTGTGAATGGCAGCCATTGGGGGGACTGGAGCTGTGTCACCGCACACACAGATTTCTCAGAGAAAGGGGAAAAAATCACAACAAGTGCTTACAAGCTCCAGTGAACTTGGAGCCGTGATGGAATGTGACTGAAAAGCCACTACTGCTGAGAGAGAGACAAGGGTGGGGGGAGAGAGAGGGAGAGAGAAAGCGAGATAGAAAGAGATAGAGCACACTATGGCCATTAATTATAGAACCGGGCCAAAATGCTCCATTCAACACCAATTCAAATAACCGCAGGAAAGAAAAGAATTGTCCTGCTTTATAATTAGTGGCTGTGTACTTAAAACACACCTAATGGCCAGTCCAGAGAGCAGTGCCACATCCGGACCAGCTTTAACGGGGAAAAAGGACTTTTTGTATCCCATTATGGAGACCGAGTGTTTTTACACAAACAGCCATTGGTTATTCTAAACCGCACTTAAAAAAAAGAAAAAAAACGCTACGCTACAGTGTTTTCTTTAATAGCTATCCTCGCTATACGATCACTGGGTGTTAATCTTTTATTTCCCCATAGCTGCACCAGAACCAATACACAGTTTTATCTGCACGAATACGTGCACTCGTGAAAAGGTTCGCACGTGAGCCAAGCATGCACATTTAGACACCGTTGTGTTTCGTTTTTTTATGACTCCAAGCATAAAAATGATCAGTTTCCAGAGGGTTTCAAGTTTCCAGAATCGACAAAATTCAAGATGCCGCTTTACTTTATGAACACAAAATGGATCTTCGGAGGGCCGTCGCCTGTCCGAAACTCCCCCCGCCCTCCGCACAGAGGCCCGCCGTCCTTGGGGACGCTCCAGCACTTACACGTTATATGACAGGGGGACATTGAGGAAAAGCCGAAAAGATAAATTTTTTAACTTATTGTCTCATTGACAGCTGCCCCGTTGCGGTACTTGGTTTGGAAGCTCTCCGGATTCCGCTGGATTACGCTCCCCACGCTGCACTGCCCCGTGACCGCTGGCCGGGCCGGCGAGAGGTTATTTATAGTGCACTCCGACAATGGCCGCCGCGCTGAAGGAACACGCATTCCTCCCCCTGGCTGAGAACTTGGGGGGGGGGGGGGATTATCAGTTCTGCTGCCTTCAAGAAAGGTCTTTTCACAGGGGGAAAAAAAAGCAAAGAAAAAACGCAGCTCAAATCAGATTTCCCCCCTAATAATTTGCCTTTTTTTGGGAATAGAATTCTCAAACCCCCGGTTTTGGAAACATTCCACCAATCTGTAGGGTTGATTGTGTCACTCGCAGGAAGTTCCCATGACAATTAAACTTCTGTATTATAAATATTCACGTCAGAAATGAAGACTGGGGGGACGCGCACAAATCACTGCGAGACAGCTCGGTCAAAGCTCGCCCCCGAGATCACGCAGCTGGAAAGCCTGCGGTCTTCGCCTCGCTCTCTTACCGAGTCTCACGGCCGCGGCCTCCGAAAATATCAAGACGACCCGACGCTGATCTCATCACTGATACCAGGAAACCCGAGGGCTTGGCGCACTCTACAACTCTGCGTCTGTGAGTGTGTCGGTCTAAGTGCGCCGAGCGTTGTAGCCCCAAGCAGAGCCCAGCCCAGCACTTGATGGCAGGAGTTTATTGCAAGCAGGACGCAAGTCTCCGTCAAAAAGGGCTACACGGCTCTTGAGTGGACGGCGGCTTGGGTTTGCCCCGGGCAACAGAAAAACCGTGCACGCCACTTAAGGCTTTACAAGCATCACCGACGGGCTTTAAAACAACGCCAACGTCCACCCTGGTATTTAAAGGGCTTTGAACGGGCTTCCGTTTGGAACTCCCGCCTCCGTTCAAGTCATCTAAATAACGACGCCGATGAGCCGTTAAAAGCCAGAGTCCGGTCAAAATCGCTCCAGTATGCAGGTTTCGGGGAACCGAACGACAGCTCCGCCCTGATTCTCTTCCTGCGCGCGGAGACCGAGGGAACGACGTCAAAACCCCGGGAGGAAGTCCGGACCCTTTTCCCCCGGCGTTCCTTCGTTTCGATGCCGATCGCGAGCGAGCGCGTCGCAAACTGGAACGCACGGCGGAAACGACAGCGGCGGCGCCTTCCGAGTCTCGCCGCTCGGCGCTCCGCACGAAACGCGCACACTTGTTGTAGATGACCCAAAAAAACCAAAAAAAACACGACTGTTCATTCATGTGGGATGTTCCACAAACGGCTGCCTCCAGAAGGCGACGCGGAGTGGGCTTTTAACAGGATGCTGACGCTGCGCTGAAGGTTTCCAGGTCGCTGCGTTATGCCGTCTCCAATCTCCTCCACTGCGGGGGCCCTGATCGACGTGGCCATCCAGACAGATCTCTCGCTCCGCGTCGCGGCAGCCTCTGTGTGTGGCAGCAGGTGTCCCATCCGAGCAGTCCCTGTTTATTGGCAGTGACGGGAAGCAAAATGACGGTGGTGGGGGTTGGGGGTTGGGGGAGTCCTCTTAACACATAAATAAGTGAAGGGCCCAACCCCACCATTAAGGCCACCAGGCACCAAAGGCCACCTGCTACTCACTCGCTTGTCATTTCCAGGCCCGGCTCTTGGCACCAGTCACAGGGAGCCGCGGCGGCTGACGCCCGTGTCCGTTCCTCTATCCGCTCCGCTCCCCATCCCGCGTGACCGCTCCGGGACAGAGGGGGGGCAGAGACGAGCTCAATAATTAAAGAAGGTGCGGCCTTGTCCCAGACTTCCCCTGGCTGCAGACAGCCCCCGCCACTCTGTGAAAGGGGGGAGCGAGGGGAGTGCCTGGAGGGCGTGTGTGCCATCACGCTCCAGACAAAAGACCCAGGCGGGACACGCCCACGGGCTCGGATCGTCCGTCGGGAGATGGCCAGCTGAGATCGCACCGCCTCGCGAACATGAGACAAGGCCACGGCACCGCTGGCCCCTTGGAACATCGCAGGCCCTCCTCCGCTGCATCAGTGCAAAACGCACTGCAGTAGTTGTGAGCGGAATGGCGGTGCGCATAGAGTTGGTGATTACCCACTCCCAAAGCTTTGTTTTTTTTTTTTTGTCTGCAGGGTGAGTGCATACGGAGCACATCGCCAGTAGGTGGCACTCTTCCCTCTGAACGGAGACCTGCAGACTCTTTAGGGAGTGTGTGGGGAGGGGGGGGGTGGGCTCCATACCCGTTTAAAACACGACCCTCCCAGCAGGTGGTTCTTGGACCAAACCGGGGGAAAAAAATCAATAAATAAATAAAAATACCAGAACATTCAGCGTGTCAGGTGGACGCAAGCGGCCATCACCACCGCTTTAAGATCGCGTTCATCCTGCCAATGGGGCGATCTTTTCTGTGGAAAACCTACTTTACCCTAACCAAAACAACAGAGGAAAAAAAGAAAAGAAAGACTCACACTGGCGTATTTCTAATGAAGAAAAAAAAATGTCAGTACGCACCACAGAAGGGAAGGTGGGAAGGCACCTCTACGAAAGAGCTTCGAAACCGAAGAGGGAGTAAAAAGAACCAAAGGAGAAGAGAGCGAATGACGGCAAGCCGAGGTCTGCAAATGACCGGTGGTCAGATCCCCGGAGAGGAGGCGTAGCGGGTAGCGCGGTTGCCGAGGAGCCAGGCCCTCTGATGAAATTACAGCCTTTGTTTTTAGACGCCGATTATGGGACAGGCAAAAAATGCGCGCATCAGAAGGAATGCACAATCTATCCTGACATTGCGGAGGAGACGAGGAAAAGAGAAATCCGAACGGGTCTTTTCCTAGGGCCGGGTTTTCTTCTTCTTTTTATGATGCAGCGGCAAAGGCCCCAGAAACGGGAGCGCTCGCCACTCGGGCTCGTGGGTTGCCAGGGGAGTGGACGGCTCCAGGGATTTATTTAAAGACCGTAGTCAAGACGAATACTTGTGGGTCTGTGGCACCGCCGGCCGCAGCTGTGCTCCGGGTCGCTTCGGTCGTCTCTGTGGACCCGCGGTGCGGCTCGAAGCAGGGAAAAAATTGAAGAGTCCAAAAAATGAACTCGTTGAAATTCGCATGCAGGAAAGCAGTGCTGCCGAGTCCATCGTGTGACAAAAGCTCACGGGCAGCTCTGTACGGCGACTACACAAACGGCACCGTGCGCCAATGTTACAGGCCTACGTTTACATTTGACATTTTAAGCATTTAGACGCTCTTATCCAGACAGACTTACAAGATGTGCATAAATACATGGTAGGAACAATCATTGTTCGCGCAAGAGATCAGTGCAGTAATACAGCGATAGACATTGCAGGTACAGGTATGGTACGCAGCTAACACTGGGAAGGAAAAGGTTCGTTTTTTAAAAAGTTGTGGAGTAAGCAGGGGTATACACTGTAGAGCAAGTAGGCCTGTAACGCGTAGTTATCACATGACGAATGCGCCACTCGCGAAACGCATCTGCGTGCACTTTTCCAACGACGCCGGTGCGGTTTGCTGCCAGCTGAGCGGTTTCAGGAGCGCGGCTATTCACGAGCGCATACATTAAACCTCGCAACTTGTTTTCTGATTCATAAAGGCGCTCTCTTTCATGTCGCTGAAAGGGCCTGAAAAGCGGCCCGGTGAAAGCGCTTTGTTTGTCCGGTCGTCGTGGCAACGGCCTGAGGCCTCCGAGCGAAAAGGCTCTGTGCAGAGCACCCACTGCAAGAGCGCACGGTGCCGCACGAACAGACGCCAGACTTACCCGCAAACCCGGATCCACAGCCCTCTCCTTCCGGGCCTTGACCAAACAAACCCTTCATCGCTTAATCATGTGGATCGATTCTTCAATCGACTTCGTTACATCGAATTACAACGTGTTAAGGGTTTCTTTTTGGCAGACTGAACATTTCAGGAAGTGCAGGGAGAAAAAAAACTGTGGAAATGTGTGTAATGTAAAATGTAAAATAGTGGAAATGTATTTAGAAAGTTTGTAAGGTACAGTACCTGCGGTGAACTCTGACCTTCCAGGAAATCGTGGGAGCTTGTCAATCGGAGTCCCGGGTGGCGAGGCGAAACGGCAGCTGGGAACACAAACGCAAACATATTCCTCTCAAACACTGACGCAGCTGGAAAACGAGAGTCTATTTTTTTACTTTTGAAACCGGGAGCGTCTTCAATGGAAGCCCGCGACAATAGGCGACAGACACAGGGCATGCGTGGGCGGCGTGAAAAGGCCTGACACAACAACAAAGCCGAATGCGGTGTCCTACCCTTTGAAGCCCTTTTCCTCCCCGCTGATTTTATGCACCGCGAGCCGGAATCCGCAGCATGGCTTCAAGGCCCAAAGATAATCGACCGACAACTCGATTCCTAGTGATTCCTATCAAATTTCAAACGGGTTCCACCTGACGGCCTTACCGGAATAACTTTAATGCATCGCCAGACGGCCCGGGCGGGCGGGGGCCGGGCAGCGAGACGCCTACAGACGATGCCGTGCTCTCAAACCCAACTCGTTTCAGACACAGATTCAAAATGGAGTTTGCCAAAGCTTGTTAAAGGACGCCGCATGCTCCTTCCTCCGGAACGATCGCGAAACGATCCGCCGTCGAATAAGAGGATGCGATGCGGAGATGAGGAAGGAAACGACGAGGCTGACCTACATCCAGAGACGACATTATCTATTCATTTTGTCAGGGGGCTTGGATATCATGCCGGACGACATGCTGGCATGACACGCTCTCCCACACCTGAACCCCACTAACAAGCAGTAGCGGCTCAACGGACTCATTTGGAAAGGGAAACCATTTGGGACGTGGGGCGCGTACCGCGTGTGTGCGCGCGCATGTGGTTTGCATGTCTTTTTTGCACGTTTTAATAATCCTACAGATAATGCATGCCTTTGTGCACAGCTGGCAAACCCCCCTCAAAAAACTGAACACATGATTAAATTCAACATTTATTTTTGCAATGCTCCTCTCCTACATAACAATTTTTCTACTCTTGACCACGCGGCGGTTTGCAGTGAACTGCCGCTTGGACCAGAATGCAGTTTCTGCGGTAAAACGGAAGAAGTGAAACGCTGTGCGAGGGACAAAGGACCAAACAAATAAACCGTAAACACCGTGCGGGCTGGACCAATGGAAGTCCAGACTGATCTCGAACGGAGGAGCTCAGAACAGACCTCGGTGCGAACGATCGATCTTTGACGTCGGCGCTCGCCCCGGAAAGGCGTGGCCGGAGCGGACGAGCTCGAGTTGAAACGATGGAAATATTAGTGGAGCGTTATTAGTGGATACATATAACCTTGTATTAGGTTTAGGCATTATTTCGCCGATATTTTCCGCACTGATTGTTTTATTGCTGCCTTTGAATCGTGGCTACAGATTTACCTACAGGGTCCTAGTTTGACTATGTGGTTGCTCCTAGCACCTGGAATTGTACTTCCCTCTAGGGTGGCTTTCATCTAAACTGTTCTTGACTACGGTTAACACTTTGTTGTACGTCGCTCTGGATAAGAGCGTCTGCCAAATGCCCTTAATGTAATGTAATGTAATGAGACACTGCAGTGTGATTTCACCAGAAATCCACCCCTTCAAAGTCAAGGTGAAGCTCCTCGGGGGGCTGAAGACTAGCTAATCGGAGGTGGACTAAATATTTCCGTAAATCAAAATGTTGTATTTGACGTGGGGCAAAACAGCCTCTGGACGCTCCAGGATACACAGGGCTGTTTGTTGACAGAGCTCTTCGCTGGTGTACGCCTGACACGAGAGTCACGAAATACGGTCTTTGAGAGCAGAGGTTACATTTATTTTCTTCCAGAAGGTTCCACTGCAACACACACACACACACACACATCACCTTCGAGCGAGGTGGAGCTGGTTCTGTAATTGAACTTGCATCACCTTTGGCAAACGTATAGTGGGCTCTTGTAGGGCTGGTGTGTAGACAAGCGGCTTTCTGTGGGCTCACGGGGAGCAATAAGGGAATCACAGAAACTCTAAATATTAGTACGGGAGTCTAGAGTTAGGCGCGGTGTGTGTGTGTGTGTACAAACGCGTATGTTTACAAAGAATATCTTTGTAGTGCAGAGGGTGGGTTTCCATAATGACCCCTTAAATAACAAGGGGCGGGGAAGGTGCCATTAAACAGTTATGGTACGCGCACACGCACGCACACACGCACACAGGGGTGGCGCAGGGCTTGAAATACACGCCACAAACCGAAAAACAGAGCCAAATGCATTGTGTCCAATGAAAAGCTCCCCCTAGCCCACAGCCACCCCCCCTTTGCTTATATCCGGGAGACTCACTGAAGAATGTGAATGTTGAACTTCCACATTTTAAATCACCCTGTTCCACGAACGGCCGGGGCCCGGTGCTTGAGAAATGCTCTGGATTCCTGGAGCGTCCCTGGCCGGCCGGGCAGGCCCGGATACCATCCTGCGCCAGCCTCCTCCCAAACCTCTGTGCTCTCTCTCTCCCCAGGGAGTCCCGGAGTTTAGGGCACGGAGGGCCCCCAAAGAGAGGGGATTACTCCCACACTGCACCCCCCCTCCTCCCTCCCTCTCAGCCCCCATGGCACTGTGACACCCCAACCCAACACCCCGCCTCCCCCCCCTGCAATCCAACCATTCTGCTGAACCATCACCTAAAACATGCGCCAGTGATCTTCCAGCTGTATCACGCCTACGCCCACCACACTCACACCAACGGCTCCACATAGCAAATCCGGGTGGATTACAGCCCACCTTGTCAGCTCGTCTATTCGGACCTATCCTGGCTTATCGTTGAGTCTACGTGTTGTAAACGACGATTTGGAGACGCATTACTTCTATTAGAATTATTTCTTGTAGAATATATATTATTGTGTAAATTTCAAAATAAAAATTATAATTTCACACTTGAGATGGGTTAAATATATATATTTTTTAAATGAATAATTTCACACTTGAGCCGGCTTAATCAGACACTTTGGTAAGACGCTGTTATGGCCCGCCCGCCCACCCCACAACCGCAGGGACTGGTCTCGTGACCTTCCACAGAGGCGCTCGCGACCGCGGGCCGGAATCCGGGTCACTCCGAAAACGACAGACGGGCACGGCGCAATCGTCACGCTCCGACGAGTGAAATGACCCTTCCCTTTGTGTCCTCCCTTCCCTTCGCCAGTCACCAGGGGGATGTAATCACCCAGAGTTGTCCGATTGTGCGCCTCGCTCGCAACTTGAAACGGCGTAAGAGGTTTGAAGAGCGAGCGGAACGGAAGCGAGACGAGACGGAAGACGGACGAGCGCGCGTCCGTCCCTCGGCTCGGCTCTTGGCAGGCGGGTCCGGCGAATCGAACGGACCCGCAAAGGAGCCGTCAGGCGGGCAGACGGGCAGCCCTGTGACCCGGGAGCTGACAGCGTGCGGAGGTCGGCGACGGCGAAGAACGCGGCCGCTAAAGAGCTACAAGTGAGCCGCCACTCACCTGTCATATTTAATACGAGCGGCGTCGGGCGGGCTTTCATATCGGCGACCCCGGACGCCACTCAAAGTGACGAACAGTGATATGGGGGAGGATGGGGGGAGGGAGGCTGAGAGGCTACTTGTGGGGGAAAGGGGGGACTTCACACAGGAATGGGGGAGTGGAGACCGTTCTGTAGGTCCATACAGAGGAGGGGCTGCCAATCACTGGGCTCTGCTAGAGGCGAACGCTGTGAGGACACAGCACAGGGCCAGGCTTCTGTGTAGTTCAAGCAAACGCCATCAAAAGTGTAACACGACTCCCTCCGCCTATCCCCCATTGGCCGTTCGGCTTTTTTGGCTGATCTCACTACAAGCACGACACACACGCACACACCACGCCACGCCACACACACACACACACACACACACACACACACACACACACAGTCTCTCACTCTCCCCAGGGGGCAACCCTACAGAGTATATTCCCTGGTTCGGTGGAGATGAGAGAGAGCGGGAGACGAGGCTGCACTGCATTATTAATTATCGAAGTGGCCGCGAGGAACAATGGGAAGGGTCATAAAGCAGGCACAACAAATCCATACAAATCCATCGGATAATATTGAATGCTTTTACCAGCAAGCAGCGCGCGTCAGTGTTAAACATAGCCATATGCCATCGACGTCGAAATGATACAAGCAGGGGAGAGCCAGCTTCACAATAATTACCCCGTTCACCGAGCATGACTCAACATTGTGGTCAGAACAGAAAAAGATATATATAAAAAAATTGAAGAGAAAAAAAAAAAAAAAAAAAAAAAAGGGGGGCTCTAGATGCCAACAGAACAGAGTTCCCGCAGTCAACATGAAAGCCCAAACTAGCGAGCGGTGTAATGGAGCCAAAATGGGGGGGGGTATGTGTCTGGAGAGTGTGTGCGTATGGAAGAGCAAAGGCCTCTGTGCCCGGGTAAGTGTGGCGGGGAGGTGAAGTGAGCAGTGTGTTCAGCTGTGGTCGGGGCCGTCGGGAGGCTCGGCGGGGCCCTAATTAAGGCTGATGGGTAGCTGTCCGGGAGTGTGCTCCCGCGGGGCCCGCCGAGGTGCCGGGGGGGGGGGGACAGCTTCACTCGGCCAGGAGGAGGACGGGGAGGTGGGTCCCGTCTCGTCCTGCCCTCCGGGTCCCTCGCCAGCTCTCCCCCGCTCCTCTTTATCTCCCGGCTCCCCTCAGCCGGCGCTCAGGAATGCTGCTCAACATTCACACTCCACCCCATAAATACAGCGAGGGCTTTGAAGAGCTCTGCTCAGTTCACACACACACGCCATTAAAAACATACACGCACCCAAAAGCATATACAATGCACATCCTAGACACACACACACACACACGCAGACACACACAGATATACACACACACCACACACACACACACACAGTTATTTGAGTTGACTCTGTAGCACTAATGAATTAGGGCAGGACACAGGAGAGGCTTGGAGCCATGGCCGCACCTTCGCTCACAGGGCGGCATACCGAGGCCGGGTCTCACCGCACGGCGAAATGTCACACCTCCTCCATACCGACGCCATTCATCACGGGGGGGGTCACACCGCAAATACACAGCTTATTACACCGGGAGAACAGAGACGCAAAAAAGGCCAGACCCTCCGCAGACATTTTAGCAAGGTTCACCTGACCTTGGATTCCCGGATACTCCAGAGTTTCATTTATTTTCCACCGAGAGGGGAGGTTGCCCGACGGGAAGAATAAATGCATCTGTCCGTCCTCCTCCTCCTCCTCCTCTTCCTCCTCTTGGCCGTAGGCTTTGCTCGAATTAAACGCCAATAATTGCGACTGAGACGCGTCGTAATCCAAATCCAAACGCATTTGGGATCCAAGCGGCCTTCCTGGACTGGCAGCCCGAGGGTCTAAAGGCTCCACAGCCGAATCTCGAAGTCCCTCACGCCCACGCCCACCCCCGATGGTGCCTGAGCTTTCCAGAGCCGGCCCCTGCCCCCAAACAGTCACGCTGGGTCCGGTGTACTGCCGCTGGCAACCACACCTAATGAAAACACAGAGGGGTGTGTGTGTGCGCGCACGTGTGTGTGTGTGTGTGTGTCCCGCAACGGTGCTTATCTAAGGAGCAAAAGTGCGAAAGACGTTTAATCTCCTCTATGATTCAGAATCTCGGCTGCGGCGCAGTTATGCAACAGACCACAGGACTTTCAATCATGTGACCGGGGGGTCAAGGGGCCGGGGGGATTCCCCCGCGGCGGTGAGCCGTGGGTCCAGACTGCGCCTGGGAGGACTGACGGACTGGCCGGGGTGATAAATGTGTCACGTCCGCCGCCCCGTGGGGGGCAGCAGCGAGGAGAGGAACATGGGGGAGGACGTTGCCTCTGCCTCAATACGGGAGGACGGACAGCTTCATTTAGGAGACAATGGACGTCTCCCCGTCTCCCCGCCGCCCCGCCGCGCAGGCTGTTAGGCCGCGAATGAGGATGTCTGCGGGGGACGGGGTCAGGAGGCGAGCGAGAAGTGCACACGCTGCACCTGAGACTGAGGATTCAGACACACGCACACGCGCATGCAGGCACGCAAACACAAATACACACACACACACACACAAATACACACACTCACTCATGTACACGCACACGCACACACAAATACACACACTCACTCATGTATACACACACACACACAAATACACGGACTCACTCATGTACACACACGCACTCACTCATGTACACACACACACACACACATACACCACACACACATACACACACGCATGCAGGCACGCAAACCCACACACACACTCACTCATGTATACACACAAACACACACACAGACACACAGACTCACTCACGTACACACACGCATGCAGACACGCTCGCACGCAGGAGCACAAACACGCACGCGCACATAGGAATACACGCACACACACACACGTAGGCACAAGCGTCACTCACACGCACTAAAGGGCTACGCACTGAATATTCTGTTTCAAGGGTCGCAGAGACCCCTCGCTCTGGAATACGGACAAGGCCCGCAGGTTTATAAATACATTTTTAAAATGTACAATGTTATTCTCCCCCACCCAATTAACCCTGATGGAGAATCAATGGGATCGATTGACCGGCATAGGCCGGAACGCAGAGGTGTGAGGGTTTGATTTAAACTAGAGGGGGCGTGGAAATTCACTGGAGGGGTGATGAAAAGAAGGGCCGGTCCCCCCCCCCCACAGATGGAAATTGGAACGGACGTTCCGTGGAGGCGGCCGACCATAGCAGCCGTGGCGATGAGAGGAAACGGGGAGAGAGAGAGAGAGGAGAGAGAGAGAGAGAGAGAGAGAGCTGAATCAATGGCAGGCTCGTGATGCTGCCATTGCGCGTGCGCGAAGAGAACGGACCGCTGGAAATCGTGGAATTCTACGGCAGTGTTTCTCAATCCATTCCTACGGGGCACAGTGCCCTGCATGTTTTCATTCCAACCACCACTTAATCACGCTCAAGTGACCATTAACAGACGACCGACGCAGATGATAGGTCGGGAGCGGAGGTTGGAATGAAAATTTCCACGGCAGTGTGCCTTGTAGGAATGGATTGAGAAACGCTGTTCTACAGCATAGCGCAGGTACTGAAATTCACGCAACAAACAAGCATGTGGGCAAAAGGTCCGAAGGATCATCTTTGGCCGCTTCCCTGACGTCCACAATCTCGAATGCCTCTAAAATGTATCCACCAAACAGTTTAAAAATTAAAAAATCATACAACTTGAACAAAATCTTGTTCTTATTCAGTTCCCCGCCCCGGCCCCCCCCCCTCCCAACCTGCCGTCCTACGGGGGCCGATCCCTCCTCTCTCCCCCTCTGGTTCACACACAAACAGAGAATGGACAAACTGTGGTTTCGTATAAATGCATGCGTAACGCACAAACATCACTCTGCTGTACAGTGACCACGTGATCGTACAATAGAGTATTTTACACGCCTCCCGCCAGAATGTTCTGTTAAATCCATCCGCAAAACAAAATCGTGCACAAGAAAAAAAAAAAAAAAAAAAAAACGAGGCAGAAATCAACAAAGGCCGCTCGCGTTTCTTAAGACGGCCCTCGTCGGTGGACAGGACGACCCTCGTGCTGCGTTCATTAATCTCCCTAAACTGCGGGGCCGGTCTCCTTGTCCGGGTCCTTGAGACAGGAGACGCAATCGAGATCCAATCCGTCAGGCAGAGTCCGAGCCTCCGCAGCTTCGATCTAATCAGCCTCTCCGACTCGGGGTTCACTCCCCTGCGTTTAGACTCGGGGATTTTCTTTGTGCGTTCGCCTTCTGACGGAGGGCGACACTTGAACCTCGACCCCGCCGAGGCACAGGGGGCCAATGGCACGCCACTCGCCTATGGTGTCGCTAATGAAGGAGCGCCGAGGTGCCCTTAATTGGGGACGAGTCGGACAAGGGAGAGGGGAGAAGTCTCAATTTGTCATCCAGGATGAAGTCCCCTCGGGGGTCCCAGTGTCGTTCAGCCAGCCTTCGCACCTGGTGACCACGTCAATTATTGATGGGGCCTGTGTGTGTTAGTGTCCCCGATGGGCCTCCGCTGGCCCTACACACTCCCTCTCTGGGGTGGGGAGAGATGGCGCACGCACGCACGCTTCTGTATCTTCCAGCTACCATTTTATGTCTCTTTCCTTATGTTCTATACGGACGTAGGAGTGACAGGGCGATTGGCTTTGGACGCTATAAAAGACGAAACCCTTCCCTCAGCGATGGGACGATGCCACGAATCGCAGCCCTCTGTACCAAAACAGCTGCACTGTTCCCCTGTCCCTCTCTCCCGCCATTTCTCTACCACAATAGAAGTGTATTGCCACAGGGACTTGTAATAATGCACTGAAAATCTAATGTACACTCCAACAGGCCTTTCACAGGACCCCAAATGACCTCTTTCCCCCCCCCCTGCCAAAATGCAAGAGTCATTTGTGTGCAACTCCTTTACTGGAATGTTTCACCGTAGGTCCATTGGGGGTGGGCAATTAAATAAATAAATAAATAAATAAATAAGCAAAATGCAAATGACCACATAAAAAGCACACTGCAGGCCTTCATCTCGGCACACCACATTTTCATCTGTGAATATTTGAATAGCAAACCGGCCCGTAATCCCAGCCATGACCCACTTGAGGAAAAGGCCCAATTAGCGCGGCCGCTCAGACTGTTTATTGTGTTTCCATTAGCCGGGCACGGAGCCTTTTGTTGTCCGCAGTCTTCCACCGCCAAAGCCATCACAGCGCATGACTATTCATCGGTTCGCTCGATAATTGTACAGTTGTACAGTTACGGTCACTCACACACAGACACACACAGAGAATTTCGGAGTGCCCTACTTCTACTACTTTCGTCTTACAAAACATCTCTAGGATGAAGATTCTGTTTTTGTGAGGGGGGAAACAGAACGGCGATCTTGAGCCTTAACGTCAAAAGGAACGCCGCGTGTCGTAACCTCATCCTCAGCGTGCGACGCTGGACTACGCGGCCGTCACAAGACGTGACGTGGCGTGCCGGAGGAAAAAGGCCGCTGGCATTTAGGTGCCGCGCAAACAGTCTTGAAGGCGATTGAAGGCGGTGACGTTCGCCCGGACCGAGGGGAGGGGAAATGGAAGTGGCACCGTCGCCTGGGAGACGGAGAACAACCTCAAGAAAGAGAAGCGTGCGCTGTGATGGCTTTGGTGGTGGAAGACTGCGGACTGCTTCATCCCCCTGCTTGTGGAGGAATATTCCCGGGCCGGCCCTACATTCAAACGGAACATCGCTCCACAAACGGCCGTAAAAGGGGGCGAACTGAATGACATGATTCGATCACACGCGCACACACACTTCTGTATCTTCCGGCTCCCATTTTACGTCTCTTTCCTTGCGTTCTATACGGACGTAGGAGTGACAGGGCAATTGGCTTTGGATGCTATAAAAGACGATGGGACGATACCACGAATCGCAGCCCTCTGTACCAAAACAGCTGCACTGTTACCCCGTCAGCCTGAGATTACCTCGTGCTCCGTTTCTTGAACACTTTTGGAGACAGAGGGTACAGCTCATGTGGAAAACGTTAGGCGACACCAAAAATTCGACCTTCCGGAAACGGCTTTGAGGTTCCTCTGCGGAAGAACTGCCCACGAACCCCTGGGGGCGCTTGACCTGTGGTCAGCGACTCTCCTTCGACAGGCCGTCTCTAAAGGCGAAGGGAACAACGGGCACAATAAAACAAACATTTTTCCGTTACAGAAAAAGGAAACCAAAGTTTAACCGATGGACTTTGAGCGAAAGGAACAAACACTACTGCGCCGTCAAAGAGACTCAGATTTAGTTCTTTAAAACAGTAGGCGATTGTATAAAAAAAAATAAAAAAAATAAAAAAGAGAAGCATGACTCATGTATTTGGATCACGCCTTTCGGTCTCTCACTCAGACCCAAAAATGTGACACATTTTTGCTCAGGGAACGTGAAAGAGTTCTCCAATGAGCCACACAGAGGTGTGAGAACACCCGTGCGTTTGGGACAATTGTGACATTCCTATGATCCAGTGCGGGGAGAACTCAAAGTCTCCCTGGTTGAAATAGTGGCATGGAGCCTAGTTAGCCTAGTGCTACCCAAGTCCTTGAACCCTGCACACAGAACTACTTCGCACATGACACTTTTTTACATTACATACAAGTCTCAGCAAAATAGAGACTTTAAACCAAATTTGTTCAAAACTGAACAGAAATGAAAGAAATGGAAACGGTTTCAAGGAGTCGCACCTAAGACGTGCCCCTCTGCGTGACGACGGGACGGCCCCCGGGCACATAAACCCAGTCCGTTAGACTTTCTCCCACCACGGCACAGCACGGACCCATTCAGCTGGCCAGGAAGAGCGACCGCTCTCCCGTGTCACAGCTGTACAAACGTGGACTTTCGGTTCACCTTTGGGTTCGCGTTCTTAATAAACCCTGTTGTAGCAACGATGTCTGACACGCACACAGACTCCCTAATCTAACCCTAACCCCCCACATCCTGTTCGCAATTCAATGTAATCGCGAGGAGCGTTTTCTTTGGCGATCTTTGGCGTGACGCAGCGGATTGGCATTTTAATAACGCTCCCGTGTCCCTTTTGGCCACGTTTCAGGAATCCGGCTCCGTCGGATTTCAGGATAAGTGACAGAGGCCATTCCTTTTTAGGGACATGGTTGCCATGTCCAGCAAGAACATGACTAGAGTTGGGCCCTTCCCCTGAAGCGCGTTCACTCCCTCCGAGCTGCATGAGGCCAACCTTGCGTCCTCCTCCTAAAGGGGCCAACCTTGCGTCCTCCTCAAACTCGCACGCTGCTTTTTTACTCCGGCCTTCACTCTTCATTAGATAATCACTTCTGTTATTTGCTCAACTATTCTGTCGGCTTACAGGTAACGCATGAGGTGAAATTAGTTATTTTTGTTGTGTAGACAACAACTGTTGCTATATTCTGTGCTTTGACGTGAAAAATGTATGAGGTGCACGCTTATGGCTGAATGAGCAGTTGAACCAATAAAGACAGCAGTAATTGGCTGGTATGGACGACTCTCCATGGCACAAAGTTAAAAAATATATAATAATAACGACATTTAAAAATGTAAATACATTTTTGTATTTTTTTTTTAAGTCTACCTTTAAATTTGAAATTGAATTTGATGTGAACACACTACATCGTCACATTTCCCTAACATTGGCTAGGAGAGCTGCCTAGCTGGCCAGGAGGCTGAGATATTTCCATGCGAGTGTAAGTTCAGGCGCCACCGAACGGCGCTTCTTAGCCCCGCTGGCCGGAACCGCAGCTCTTCCCTCCCTGCCTCTCATTTCCCTCTCATTTAATGCTTGGCTGCCGGAGAGGGGGTAAGATCTCAACAAAACAGTCCTCTTTCCAAAAGAAAGAGGTTAAAAATAAGTCGAAAAAGGAATTCTTTTAAAAATGCAATCAATTAGCAGCGTGCAATTTATCGAAGATTAGAACAATATATGAATAAAAATGAACAGAATGAATGAACACGAATAATCAACTTTGTATGAAACGCTTGGCCTCACGCCAAACGTACAGCTTTATAAAGTTTGTAAAATTTTTGCACTTATTTTTGGCATAGCGCTTATTTAAAGGGATTATAATCGCTGGCCTTTTCCCTTAGGAGAAATTCAAAGGTTAAAGAAAATTCAAGAACTTACCCGAGTCTGAATGGCAGACAGACTAATGACACTGCCAGTAGACTGCCAATGAGGCTGTTAGACTGGCAGTAGCAGACAGTGCTAGTACGAGGAGTCACAGGTCACAGGGTGTGCAGACAGCATACAGAGGTCAGATTTGTCAGCGTCGTAAAGGGTGGGCAGGTACGTCTGATATTCAGGTGTGTTGTCCCTGCCTGTCTGGTGGTACACTGGTTAGTCAGACTGTTCTTCCACGCACGCACGCACGCATGGGTTTCTGAGTTTGGTGTGTGTGGGCGGCTGGCTACCCGGAGGTCGGATACTGTGCTAAAACCACTTCCTCTAATCAGAACAAAAGCTTACACCTGCACCTTACAGACACACACAGACACACACAGAGACACACAGAGACACACAGAGACACACACACACACACAGACACACACAGACACACAGAGACACACACACACACACACACACTGCATGGAAAATAGCTTGCCAGGTCACTTAACTTTCTAGTCAGTAGGTAAAGGGTGAGCCATGGTGTGCCGAGTAAGTCATCAGCGGGGCCACCGAATGGACTCCTACTCTGGTCGGGTATAAAGACAGAAATTACAACAATCTTGGCAATAAATGGTCACATGTGGGGCAGTGTACAAGACCCCCCCCAGTGTAGTAAATTCTCCATCGGTACAGAGGGCAGGTTAAAAACACTAATAAAAGGCATGAGGGCCGCTTAATGCAGAGTATCAACTGGAGTCAATTTAAAGCAGTGGAGTTTTCCAGAAACCTTTTACCACGACAGCGGTGCGTTTTATGACCAAAACCCAGGCGCGTGTAACAAGTTGGCTGTGAAATTCTAGCAATAGCAACGTGAAATTGGCTCGTTTTCCCCCGGTCCAACAAAAAACGAAAAACGCTGAGCCTGCCTTCGGTCAGTTCGCGAAAAGGTTGCCGATAAGTTTGTGTTCCTGCAGACAGCAGGAAGAGAAGAATTACGTGAATCGAGGTCGGTGAACATTAGGTCCTTTGTTTCGCATCGCCATAATTGTTGCCCCTTTCAAGCACACAGGTAAGATTAGATGCGCCCCCATTGCTGATGGCTTTCAAACGCAACGGCGCTCGCTTGCGTTCAGTTCAGACGTGGAACAGAAGCCAGCTTCATAAAATGCATAAACCAACAGAAAATAAAGGACATTCAAACACTTTCACAACCTTGATTTTTCCCACGTGGAAATCGAAGCACTTTCAAGGTTTTTTCAGGGGCACATTATGGTGGTCACGGTTATTTCTGTACTCATTATTTTCGTAGTTTGCAGATTTGTGCTTAATACTGTAACAAAAAGGTTGTTGGTTTGAACTAGGGGTGTGACGGTATACCGGTATGATGGTATACCAGTATGATGGTATACCACGATATTAAAATATGAAATAGTACTATCTAGTACTAAATAGTACTATCATAAACTTAACATGATACTGTGATAATAAATCAAGTCGCAAAAGCTATTTTCATGCTGGGGGAAAAAATATTTAAACCGTTACCCTACTAAAATGTCTAAACCCATATTAAATAATATAATACTGGACATGGGGTGTCCGCTAATGTCATTTAATCCCACCACCTCTTTGGCTGTTCTTGCATTTTGTTTTGTTTACAACATGATTGCGCACGTGCAGACAGCTCCCTCGCATTTCCCAAAGATGGTAGGTAGCTGTTCTTAGCTAGCTAGCTAGCTACACGGCATAAATCTCCGTTTGTGGTCCCTTATAAAACTTGCGATGTCTGCCGCTGATTCCGATGCCGAGGTGGCATCTCATCCTTCACGTTATGCCACAATGGAAAAAGTGAGTAGCTAAATATAGTACTAGATCCAATAGCAAATTGTTGCTTAATTTGCAAAGTGAATGATTTCAATTGACTTAAACATACAATTACAAGGAGTGAACTATATTCAATTGCATTTTTTGTTTTATTTTTCAATTAAAATGGTAAATAAGTCTGCAAAGAACCATAAAATAAACAGTTGGGAGTTGTAAACTTTTTGTGATACTTTTTTTTTTGCTTAAAAACTGATACCGTGATATACCCTGAAGATGTCATACCGTCACAGCCCTAGTTTAACCCCTCCTGGGGCTTTTCTGTTGGATCCTTGAGAAAGCTACGTAATAGAAAATATCAAGCAGTATATACGCATAATATGTTCAAATATAAACAAAAATTTATTTTGCTCTGGATTAAAATGTCTGTTAATGTCTTTGCTATACAATAATAATAACAACAACAGTGAAAGTTATGACATATGCTGGGCTTCCAGTGATAGGAATTGTATTTCTGTGGATGTGGGGAAAGTGTATAGTCAGTGTATAGAGTGTATAGTGTAGTCAGGTAGGGAAAACTGCACACCATCACACACTGAGGAGGTGCCAACTACACACAGTCACACACTGAGGAGGAGGTGCCAACAGCATACAATCACACACTGAGGAGGAGGTGTAAACAGCACACAATCACACACTGAGGAGGAGGTGTAAACAGCATACAATCACACACTGAGGAGGAGGTGTAAACAGCACACTATCACACACTGAGGAGGAGGTGTAAACAGCACACAATCACACACTGAGGAGGAGGTGTAAACAGCACACAATCACACACTGAGGAGGAGGTGTAAACAGCACACTATCACACACTGAGGAGGAGGTGTAAACAGCACACAATCACACACTGAGGAGGTGTAAACAGCATACAATCACACACTGAGGAGGAGGTGTAAACAGCACACAATCACACACTGAGGAGGAGGTGTAAACAGCACACAATCACACACTGAGGAGGAGGTGTAAACAGCACACTATCACACACTGAGGAGGAGGTGTAAACAGCACACAATCACACACTGAGGAGGTGGTGTAAACAGCATACAATCACACACTGAGGAGGAGGTGTAAACAGCACACAATCACACACTGAGGAGGAGGTGTAAACAGCACACAATCACACACTGAGGAGGAGGTGTAAACAGCACACAATCACACACTGAGGAGGAGGTGTAAACAGCACACTATCACACACTGAGGAGGTGTAAACAGCACACAATCACACACTGAGGAGGTGGTGTAAACAGCATACAATCACACACTGAGGAGGAGGTGTAAACAGCACACAATCACACACTGAGGAGGAGGTGTAAACAGCACACTATCACACACTGAGGAGGAGGTGTAAACAGCACACTATCACACACTGAGGAGGTGCCAACTACACACCATCACACACTGAGGAGGAGGTGTAAACAGCACACAATCACACACTGAGGAGGAGGTGTAAACAGCATACAATCACACACTGAGGAGGAGGTGCCAACTACACACCCTGGCAGACTGACAGGGTTCAACCACAGTAGCTCCAACTCCTCCCTGTCTCCCTCGGGCCTGGGAAAGAGGAGTCAGTGAGGAAGGATAAATATATTCCCAGGTCCGATTTCACAACGTAATCAAAACAGCGGGCTTTGTGTGAGCGCATAGGACAGGCCTGCCAACATGGCAACTGGACAGAGGAATCAAGAGGGGATAAACCGTCTGTTTATGTAACCAAGTTCAAGAAAAAATAATCCTTGACTTAAGACGGGGGATGTTTCTAACCAAACTTGCATGAAAAGACACAGATAAAAGCTTCTAAGGAAAACTCTTTCCTTCAAAAACATCTTGAAGCCACTGGGTCTTGACTCCAGGGGTAGCATAGCCTGACTAACTTGTTTCACAATTAAACTGAAAGTTGATATAATCAAGGGGTGCTGACACTACTTGATTATAAATCACACCAAAATACCCAGCCTTCAGCTTGCTTGTTAATTATAGGGCTGTGAACACAACAAAAAGGCTTTCAGCAGCTAAAAAGTTCTGAAAAGCTGGGACAATACGTTAAAAAAACAAAACTTGTATTTTCCCCATCGAGTCCATGAGGAACCAAATAAAATGACATGGCAAGATAGGTCTCCGTCCCCCTCACCTGTACAATCCAGGACACTCAGTGCTCGCGCCGTGACATTCCACACCTTCAGCCCAGGGGGAGTGAAACAGCTACTCTAGGACGTCCATGGGGAGAATTCAAACCCTGCAGACGGAGGAGAAGGCCTGGTGAGTGCTCGCAGCCTGTGACTGAGGTGGAAACGAGTGAAAACAGACATTTAAATGCAGGACCGCGGGCTGGGTGCCAACACCGGCCAGGGAAGAACAAAAGAGGCAAATGAAAATAGGTGTTTGTTTCCGAGCCCGTGGCAGCAGCGAAAACAACAATCGAGAATTGCCTCTATATGAAGGCACCATGCAAAGACCTTCGAGGATCGGAAAAGATTGCATTTACGAAGCGTTTACCCGCAGGCAAACTTTTCCCTAAACTCACAAGTGGGGGGGGGCAGGAGCCACCACAATGTGCGCTACAGGCTACAATCTCTCAAAGTTACAACTGAGCAGTGAGTCTGAGAAGTCAAATCGCTTGTTGAGGATTTTACACATAAAAAGTAACCACCGCTTGACCTCCTGCTTCCACTTATCCACTCTGTTCTAAAAGGCAGCAAATTACTAGGCAGCAAAGCACTCGTCACTCTACGGCTAAGCCTGCCTATTGAACACTGTGCGCCGAATGACATACTGCCAGTCACATTAGTGCCGTCAAGAGAGGTGAGCGACCGTAAAGGTGAACCGGGGGCGAGACTAACTTTGTCAAAACAAGCCTCGCCCACCCTCGGAAGACCGAGGGGGTCTAAAAGTCGCGTCTGAAAAGAAAACAAACAGCCACTCAGTGAAGAGTGCCAATGGGGCAGCCCACAGTATGGAACACTGCCAAATGTAAATGCTAATGCCTCGTGAAAATGTAACAAGGCCCAGCCAGAGGAGGGGTTAGCATAAACCAGACCCAGTGGACCTTTCACCCTCTCATCCGCTGCTCCGAGTGAAGGCTTCCAGACCGTTATGTGGGACCAACTTAAACAAGGTCACAAGGGCCACGTCTGAGGAAAAAAAATACAACATTTTTATTTTCCAAATAACATAAACGAGGCAATGCAATCAAATCAGCCGGCTGGCCCATTCCTTGTTCGGCCGTCATTCTTTATCTACACTGAATCGAAAGAGACAACCAAAATAAGAGAGTAATTCAATGGAGATCCAAATTGAAACCTGGCAGAGCTATGACCTACACTTGACGGAATTCCAGAGGAACTCTTACATCGCTTACATAATGCAAGAGGGAGAAAGATTTACATCTCTCACTTTATCCTTTGCCCTCGGGCTTGCAGCTGTTATGACACACGCGCATACACACACACACACACATATATATATATATATATATAAAATGTTCACTTTTTACTACTCCTCCGTCTGAACACTCTGTAAGCCTTCCTGTGCCCAGGTGTGTTCATTCTAGGACGTGTTGGGTCTTGTAGAGCAATTTGGCAAAAGCTCCTGGGGGGGTGTTGGCAAAAAGGAGCACACAGGAAATTGGAAGAAAAGATGGCTTCCAAAACTAAAGTTTTAGCTCTTGATACTTAAACTGTGACTCAAACCAGCAGCACAGAAAGGGTGCCTAGGCCTCTATGCCAACACGCAATGGGCCGCTGTGTTGGTCTGCCCTGACACACTCCTGGGAATGACATTACCACCACGGGCTCATTGCACTAAAGCCCAAGGTGAACTCGCCCCAAAACGAGATCGTTGTTCAAAATAAACAACAGTTTGTTCATAGCGTGTGCCACCGACTTGCTGTCAAGGTCAGAGTGTATGACTGGTCAGACATGACACGGAGAGCACACGGAACAGAGGATTTACGCAAATTAGCCTCACAGGGCTCTCTGTACAATTAATGTCCATGAGTATGTATACTTTATGTGTACACACACACGCGCACACAGACTTTATCTTTTTGGTTCTATGTATCAAAGTACCTTTGTTTCCATCTAATTTCTTGCTTTAGGTGAAACTTTTTTTTAAATTTCCTTCAAAAGGCTCAGTTACCCAGTCTTTGAGTAAATAGGAAAACACAAAGACGTAGTATTTCAGATGCCAACTCCATATACTACTGGCTTGTCATAGTACTTATTGTGGACTGACTGTTCCTTAGTCCGGGAGTTGTACAGCAACTATTTCATGTCAAACGTGAATGTGCTTCCTTCAAGGTTTCGAAAATTTGCCAGACATATAACCAATGAACTTGCTGCTATTTAGCAAGTGCGTGGCACTTAGGCTGCTTGAATTCTACTTCAATCCCTGCCATGAAACCTGCAAGAATGGAAGGACTCTTTTAAAAGTGAAAGCAGGACACAGACCCGGGGTGTAAAAGTACCAGCCAGTGCGACTCTCATTTCAGGACTCCCCTTAGACAACGTTCTGTAGTTCCCAGAAACAGCCTTTCAACCCCAGGGCGCTAAGACTGGAGGTTAAAACAGCAACACTGTTCATTATCAACCAGGGGAGGGGAGGGGAGGGGAGGGGGGTGGAGTGGGAGGGGGATGGGAGGAGGCCAGCCAGCCAGTACAGACTGTGCCAGTTCATACATTATACTTGTGTGCGTGTGTGTGTGTGTGTGTGTGTGTGTGTGAATGGACGTGTGTTTGAGTCGTGTCTGAAACCCTGAAGCTATAATAAGGTTGGAGGTTGTGGGAGTGAATCATCCCGGACACTGTTGTGACTATGTTTGTTCGTTAGTTTGCTACGGGAGCTTTGTATTAAATGTTCAGATTCATTTGACGGCTGAGAAAACACAATAAGCATATTTTCTAAATGATTGTTTGAACTTTGTTTCTATGAAAACTATTATCCGACACACTCATTACCATTGTATGGATTTGGATTAGGAATTGCACTTGTACCATAAAGGAGCATTGCTAATTGCAGTCTTTCTCACACTAAACTGTATCCTAGAGCTAAAGTTTATTCAAAGAAATGGCAGTTAGTGTCCGGAAACACCAATACAGGGAATTAAAACTAACTGCACTGCCAATATTTTGTGAAAATGTGTGGAAAATTCTGGCATTGATTATACGCTTGTATAGACACAACACATGGCTAGTGTTATTTTTAATTTGTTTATTAAGATATTTCAAAAGCTCATCGTGTTTTAAATTAGATAGTTTTTTTGCCCCTGTCGACCTGGAGTAGGGTTTCCATTTCATGGACAGTAAAGCAAGTCATCTCAATTTCATTGGTTTCACTGGTCAACTTTATAGCACCAATAGCCTGCACACTGACTGCTCCTAATCATGTTTGCTCTCTGACAATCGTTTTCCCCTCGATTAACTTTCAGTGCTCTTGTCTAATGTTTAACAAACAGCTTTGTCGGGAACATGGGTCTTTATTTTCCAATCCAGACACCATATTGTTTGAACGAATGGGTAGGGTTGGGGAGGTGGCATGCGTTTTTTTTTTTTTTTTCCTGGTTAGTGCAGGTTCACATTGCCTGACTGGGGTGACAAGCAGGGTCCTGGTTGGCTGTTACGATTCTGAATGCGTCCAGCTACCGACAAACAAGGCAATAACGAGAGAAAACAAGACCTGCAATACGGCCAGTCTGAACTAGACACTCCATCCACCTAGGGACAATACAGAATAAATGCAATCATTCAAAGAGGTGATGCGATGTAGCCAGAATTCACTGGACTGCAATGTTGTTGACGGCAGCCGTAGGATACAACAGCCCTGCCAAACAGAGCGGCCGCGTTCGGCTCACCGTGCCGCCCACACACAAAATGAGCGATAAAGAACTGGGCAAAGATGGATGGAAGCGTTGTTGGACATTCCGCACGTCGTCACAGGGTTGAGCCGCGTTTCGCACCTTCCGGGGGTCACCGACAGCTGCCCGCTAGGATTAGGTAGCACAGCAGAACGCTCTCTCGAAAACGCAACGACAGGAATTATCCAGCATGCAGGGAGGTGAGGCAGAGAGGAACCAGTGCTCTGTTAGCAAATAGATAATTCAAATCAACACTTCCTTTAAACCTTTTTCTGCTGCGTACCAGTTCTTTCAACGCTAACGGCGAGAAGCAGCTTTAGAGGTTTCAGCAAACGTGGCACACCCAAGGCCCGAATGTGTCATAAGCCCACATTTTCAGTGACGGATACGGCACCTCCATACATTTCAGGTAGACCTTCAGTTGAACAGGCTGGCTGTTTAAATCTGCCTTGTCCTTATGAATGTAACAATGGGTGTTCATACGGGACAGGAAGTCAATCTGAACACCACTCCTCCACAAAACCTGCAATGATACAATCCAGTTACAAGTTAGCTGCTATTTGGCTATACAGTACATGGTAAAAATCGAGTCAGAACAACAAGTATACGACAGAAACGCTACTTTGACATTTACTTTAATTTTGTACTTTTAGTAAGTCACTCAGGACATGAGCATATGCAAAACAAATGTATTGTAAATAGGGATGTTAATGATTAATCAATGATCGATTAATCGCCATTAAGCGTTTGATCAATCAAGCATATCAAATGAACAATTATGTATCACAGCACAGCGGAGTTATCCAATAGCATGAGTAACTCTTGAATTCGCATGCCAAACATTACTTCTGCATTTCTCCGAGTTTTTGGTGAAATCTTTTTTTTTTTTTTTTTTTTTTTTTTTTTTTTTTTTTTTTTTTTTTAAAGTTGTCGGCAGGGCCGGATCTAGGCCTTGGCAAACTAGGCATGTGCCTCGTGTCTATTTGCCACAGGGGGCCCAGACAGAGGGATTAAAAAAAAATATATATATTGTAAAATATTTTCGGATAAAAACTCCAATCTAAAACTTTATTTCAATGCGTGTGAAGTCTTTCCAGTTCAGTGCACATCATGCGCAAAACGACATCCTGATTGACACGCGCTGTCGTCTGTGAATGCCTATCACATGAACTACAATGACGCAAAGACGCCTACAAAAAAGTGGAGGAAAAGTGTAGTCCATCCACATGGCTGTCAGACAGTTCTTTTCATTTCAAAAGGAATATTGTTTTTGTTGTTAGCCCTACTGAATGGTGTTTCATTTCCTTCATAATTCTTATTGTTCTATGCTGTTAAAATAGGCCCGTGAATTTTGTATTCTGTCATACGCTACATTTTGCCGTTTTTTAAAGGATTAATCGATTCATTTGTTTGTTAACGTTGGCGACGATCGTTCTTAAAATTAGCATCCCTAATTGTAAATCAAATTTGTGGCTGGTTTTCAAGTAGCTGTTTCTTTAAGATGACTAAATGTAATATGTGACAGCTATTAATGTGGAAGTGTGAAATACCTTAGCTAGAATGGGCTTGTTAGCAGAGGTTTGCTCTGAACCAATATTACCCAGGCACTCAAATGGACAGGAGGGGTCCTCCCTCTCCTGTGACTGCTTGCGTGCGGAATATGCACACACGCTATAAGTAACACTTAATATATACACGTTGTCATGAGAAACTTAATCGCCAGGCAGAGAACGCTCTCTTTTCCTCATCAGCATTTGGGTTTGCCCATTGTGAAAAATGTGACATTATATTAATTAAGCAGACAGTCTTCTCCTAAGCGACTTACAAAACAAAGTTGATAAGTGCATTCAAACAGCTTAATAAGAGCAGTAGTACTAGGTTCAAGGTTCAAGGTTCAAGGTTTTTTATTGTCAGTCACAGATATATACAAGTATAACACGGTGAGTGAAATTCTTGTGCCAGAAAACTCCCGACAGCAAACAGCAGTAAGACTACAGATGAGATCAGCGATACAGTCAGTCCAAGTGTGACAGCCAGAGACCAGTCATGACGGGTCCAGTTGCAAAAACGGTTGCACTACAAAACTGGGCTTTTTTCTGTTGTTTTTGCCCTGATGGGGTCTCTGTGTGAAATGCTACTTTGGCAGGGCCATGAAAAAGCAACATAGCACCCCGGTCACATTTTCTCACTCAGCTTTTCCCCACTGAAACACACAAATACTACCCAGTATCTAATGCAAACAAGAAAAAGGAATGAAAGGCAAAAGGATTTAACCCAGTCAAAAACTGATGGCCTTTTTAGAACCCCTGACAGGAGTATTCTACTCATATCAGCGTATTTGTAGCAAACCCTAAATAGATTTTGTGTGGTCGCATTGCTAAACTATGACAAACTATAACCAACAGGCATTATTTATGTGCATAGACATATTGAAATAGACAATGTGCAGTAAGTTTGGTTTACAAAATCTCTTAATCATTACTGAAAGTGAACACATTTCGTGCTGGGGTTGGGAACATGCTAGAAGATTATGATCCACAAACCAAGGTGACAGCCTCTTGTTACTCCCCCCACCCCAATCTCAACAGTGAGATTTACAGCCCCAATTGTTAGCAGTTGTAAAGCTGCTTCATTGCTCTATTGAGCCTGAAAGTGGTGCCATTTTGTATACTGCAACAGCAAACAGTTGGCCTGCTTATCTTCAGCAGGCAAGCAGGTTGCTGAAAAAACTAACCAAGCACCGTAACAACACTTTCAGAAAGCGGATCACAATAAGAGACTTTAACAAGCCGGTTCTAGGAGATCTCCACTTAGGATCAGACTAGTCTGCAACGTCTATAACACTAGTTATTTTCATATTGGGGAAAATACTGAGACAGAGCAATGCCATATCACTCATGGAGAACTCTCCCAGTTTGTGATTTCTAAGTAAAATAAAGAACTCCAGAAGAGTACTATTCAAGATCCCTTGCCTTGAAGGAGAGGGGCGTTTTTCTATAGCCTACAGGTAATGTGCTAATCAATGACTCATGCTGCCATATCCTGTACAACATTTTTAACTTATACTGAAAATATAATACAGGCCTAATTTAACACAAATTAACTTAAAAGCAGCCAACTGACTAATCGCCTACTTTCTGAAGATGACAAAAAAAATAATACGAGCAAGTCTTGGATAACATCTTTGGATCTTTTATAGGTCTTCTCTGTCCATCTCCCAGAGGACACCCACACACCCTGGCCTGTTACACCAGCTGCCCAGTGCGTTGGCTATCCTCCTTTGTGAAGTCTGGAACACACACATCTCCTCGCATCATAAACCCAATAGTTCTGGGAAACGATGCTACGTCGTCAAACCGGGCATTGCCACCGTTTTCTTTTTTCAGAAGTTGTTGTTCTTAAACTACCACTGACAGAGTTTTCATGGCCAGGGAGGCCTATAATTATGTCGTTTAAAAACAAGGGAGCCTTTTTTTCCCCCCACAGAGTGGAGATTAAAGGCTTCCAAATATAACTTGATGTATCCTGTCCAAGAGGGTAGGCCTTACCATCCACTTGGCACAGCGTGGATGTTATCGCCAGCTCTTTCCTCCGGCGCGCACAAAGACCAGGCTGTGTCATCATCCAAAAAAAGGTCAAAACGACATGTGAAGCAACACGCTTCACCACAACCACAACAAAAAGGTCATTTGGGCTTTTAGTTCGTAACAAATGGCTGCAGAGTCGGGAGGAAAGACGCCTCTCACTACACCCCTGTCAGAAAACTCCTCCACAGCGGTAACACACAGCCTGTTCACTGGGCCTCTGTTTAGGTAGGTGTCACACTGATCAGATAAAGCACGGCGATAACTGCTGGTGATGTAACATCTAAGAATGTAAATGGGGATTTCGATTTTCTTGGACGGGAGGACGATACATACTACATTACTAAAGTACTAGAGCTGTTAAGTTTCATAACAACACCGATGCGGGAATCATGACAAACCGCTAAAGAGTGCTTGGAAAGGATTACCATTTTACCTTATTATTATCATCTAAAAACTATTACTACTTTACCTTATTATTATCATCTAAAAAGTGTATTACTTTACCTCATAAAGCATATCTACTTGGCAGTGCTTTTGAAAACCGAACCCCAGTGAAAAACGTGAGCCAGGAAAAAAAAAATATATATATTGTAGCATGGTGCCAGGTATGGCCACCGAGTCAGGTGGTGAGTGGACAAAAAAGGAGACAAAAGGGTAGTGGGGATTGGTCCAGGGCTGTTTTATTCTTCTGGTGCGATAACAAAATAACAAAACCAATACCAAACTTGCAACTCAACAAAACAACTTCCCAAAAACTAAACCAAGAAAACCGATTGCAAAAGGTCTCCCTAAAGGCACAGAAAATGGTGCCTTTATAATGGGCCTGACGAAGGCAACGAGCAACAGCTTAGCTGATTACAAATCAACCTCAGCTGCGTGTGCCTGTAGGTAAGGCCGCTGTGGTCTGAAGTGCTGCAGGTTTCCCAGGCTGTGGGAGAAACCAGGACAGCAGCCAGAGAACGAGCAGCCCTCTCCACTGTTCCTCAACTCCTCAAGGTGTTACACACCTTCCCCCTCAACTCCGACCAAGGGGAAGATGCGGCCAGGAGGGGAACAACAGGTACCCATGAGGTACAGGGGTAGGGTTCTGGGGTTTCCTCCTCAGCTTTTGTTTCAGGCTCCAGAATGGGCTTTGGTGCCAGGTCCGCAGTGGGCTCATCTGCTGGGACAGCTTCTTCTGGTTGAACAACAGTCTCTGGTTCTGGTTCTGATTCTGGTTCTGGTTCAGGCTCGGGCGCCAGGCCATCTCAGGTGCCGGCTCAGGTGCAGCTTCTTCCACCGCAGGTTCTGTGGCTGTAATTTCTTCTGTGGTTGCAGGGACCTCAGCACTCACCGTCTCCTGGACAACCTCCTGGACCGCCTCAGTTACCATGGCTAACGCTGCTTCATCATCATCATTTGCTCTTTGTGCTGCGGTTAGCTCAACTGCAGGTGGTGCCTCTTCTACTGCGGGCGCTTGTTCCTCCGTCACCGCGGCTGCAACCACCTCCACGGCCACATCCTGTGAGGCTGCGACGGCCTCCACAACGGACTCAGCAGCAACTGGGCGCTTCAGTCTCCACCGCTTGGTGAGTGGAAATGGGGGTCACCTCTTCCTGCATTTCCACCTGGCTGGCCTTGGGGTCGGTAGCATGGCGTGACTGCGACTGGGGAGCGTCGAATAGCGGGAGTGTGTAGTCCGTACACTTCTGGCTCAATAGCCCATGGAGAAGGACAACTGGAGCAACCATCTCCACAAGACAAGTAAGGTAGGTCCAGTTGCACTGCAGTGCCTCCCTCTGGGTAGCCTTGTCTTCGTCCATGAAGTCCAGGATGCCATCAACCTCCCGCTGATCCAGGTACAGCTCCCCGACCATCTCCAGCCAGGTGTACACCTCCGGGGACCTCAGCCATCTCAGGTCCGCCTCCACATCCCGGCAGTGTTGGGGTGCTCCCCGGAGCCCTGAGTTGGGGCATTCCCCACATTCTGGCTGGAACGCTGCAGCAAGGCACAGTAGCTGTCCTAGGAGCTCTGAGGGGCAGGCTTCCAAGTCCTCCCATTTTATGCCCATTGGGGTGAAGGGCATCTCATGGGGACTGGGGCCTGCTTCTTAGCCGTTACACTTAGCTGTAGCAGTGCTTGGTTGGTTGCCCGCATTCTCCACCATATGTAGCACGGTGCGTCACACAATATACGTTTCTTTTGATGCTCCAAGCAGGCACAGAGCAGATGACCCTTAAAAAAAAAAAAGGTACATTGAGATTGCTTGAAAATGCTTGAATCATCCAACCAAACTCCATAGGTTGTGTTTTTTTGTTGTTGTTGTTGTTGCTTTCAGATAACACTAGGTCCCCACAAACAAGCTCAAATATACTGCACAAAAGAGCTGAACAACAGAAACAGTGTTTACATGCATGGTCAGCAACTTTGGTCCAGGAAGATTGTTCATGCCATGAGCATCAAATGAAACATTCAAGGTCGGTGGCTTCAAAAGTGAAGAGTCTTGCTCTCTCCCTGCTACTCATTTCTCCATCTTTATCTTGGTTCTCTGCCCTTCAAACCTAAGGAGTTCCGGCGCCATGCTTGACCTGCATGCCTTTTTATTCGGGAGTCTTGTTTGTTCTCTGTAATAAATTGACAGATTCTAAACTGGCCCCTGGCTCCCCTAACTTCTGTTTGGGAAAAGAGAGGCCACAATTTAAATGTGAATCTAGATTTGGATTTTATTCGGGAAAACATTTAGAAAACAATGTTTTCGACCCCATCGTTTGTGTCAAGTTAAAAGATTCTGATAATGCACGCACACACACACCTTGTACAATAAGGCTCTCCTCCCTGTACTGATTTACTTGCTCTTTCGAGCGACCCACTTTTTCCACTTCATTTTCCATTTAAACTGTGTTGAAAAAATAACATGGTCATAGATCAAAAACAATAATGCAAGTACGGTGAGAGGGGAAAACGAATCCCAAATATCACACAGCACACAATTTATTATATTATATTATATTATAATTTGAATAATTAAACTAAAGAAAGGGAGCACTATGCATGCACAAACCAATCTGTTCCCACTTAAATTACTGATGGGCCGAAATTAGGCTATCATTTAATTATGCCTGTTATCCTTAGTTTCGTGCCTGTGGTGGTTAGCACCATTATTAATATATCAAATGAATAATGACAGAAAAAAGTGTGTGTGTGTGTGTCCACAGACTGACAGTGCTGTCAGCTGCTGCTCATCTGCCTGCTTTCATTACCAACGCTTATTTTACTCAAACTGTGAAAGGTCAGAGTTCCACTTACCGTTCCAGCCCCCTCTCCTCCCTCCCTCCCTCCCTCCCTCCCTCCGTCTGTCAGTCTCTCGGACTCTCTACGCCAGGGGTGTCAAGCTCAAGTCCTGGAAGGGCCGCGGTGTCAGGAGGTTTTTGAGATTTCCTTGCAATCGGCAGCCTTAGGCCTCGGAAAGAAGTGTGGACTCTTCAGCCAATCGACAACAGCGATTAGTCACCAAATCCTGCCAGCAGACCAATCTACGTTTCCACAAGGCGAGGAAGATGTTAGCAGTAGCCAATTGGATTCCCACAATGGTCTCCACGTCCGCTTCCAGGGGCGACATAGGTGCCCCCCCGCCCACCTTAAAAAATAAATCCAGGATCCAACACTGGACACGCATATAAAGATTTTAAACTATAAGAAAAGGATGTGCTTCTAGGCTAAAGTTGTCAAATTGACAGAATTTTTTCCATCTCTCCCATGTCACGGCATGCCAACGGATATATTTTTGAATTATATTCGTATAATTAAGCATGGTAGACAATTACGACATCTACTGCAGTTTGATCTGACCTAACCAGCTGGCAGTCAAAGTAGAATGCAGTCGCATTGTTGCAATTGTTATGTGCCGGGGTTGTTTCAGGCGAATTTTCCATAGACAGCTCAGCCTAAAGAAATCCCTTTTGCACGCGGTTGCTCCCATTGACTCGGCTAAGTGTGTACACGCTGCAATTTTAGGATTTAGCAGCGCTCCTTCTTGTAAAAACACAGCCCACAGTCTTGTGTCCATATCCACCTTCATTGACTAAAGAGAGGGGAAACTTCTTCAAAAGGGAAGATCTTACACTTGCAGGGGAAGTGGGGGGGAGATGTTCTATCAATACCAAATGCCAAATGCAGTATATTTTTACCATCTATACCAGGGGGGTCCAATCTTATTGAAAAACGTTCTTTAGCCAAGCACCAAAACCCCAGACTCAAGGAATCAAGGTCTTGATTGAAGACAAATTATTACTTGAATGAGGCGTTGTAATGTCAATTCTACACCATACACATCTAGCAAGTCACAGTGCAGTGATCTGACATCCTGTTGCTTTCCTTTTAAGAAGATAGTAAGCCATTCTTCAATACAAGGGCTCCCAAACTGGGGTATGGCGGGCCCTGAGGTCTATGTAGGAAGAAAATATATTCCCTTTAAAAAATAGTTTGTTCATATTTCCATATTTCATAAACAGGGCAAGGCTTTTTATTTTCTCCACATCCTTGTAAACATTGTGATCGTTGTAATTAGCACATTTCTAAATGAGCATTGTACCATATAGGTACAATAGCAGCCCTGTAGTGGGTGTTGGATAAAGTTGTCAATTGTTAACCGTTTGGGTGCCCCTGCTCCAATACATATTGTACAAAATGTGCAACACATTTGAAATGTCAGCCGACAGATTGGCGCGTAGCCCGGGGAAACGCGTTGGAAGACGGGCTGCTGCTGGGGTCACGGATGCACGAGATGCTCTCGGGAGAGTTCACGACGCACAAGAGCGCAGGGGAACTAGTTTTTTTGCTCACGAGCTCAATAAAAACCATTCTATAAAAACCATGCACCGGTACATGGGTAACATCTGTGCAAATGTTTCAACAGTAAAGTGACAAGCAGGGTCCACCATCGCTTTCCTCTTCGAGAAAAAGAAATAAAATAAAGCATGCTTCAAAATGTACACAGCAACGGATCATAGGCCAGATTATTATTGTTCTTGATTCTGCTCGGATTACGAGCTGGGATTACTTTAACAAGCAAAGTGCAGTATAGTCATACTTAACCATATTATATGCATTACCTCAATTCGTGATTATATTTGAGCCTTTATGACAGATGGACTGAACAGCGGCCTATGGGTTAACTGCGAGCTCTGCTATTCGAGATTTAATTTCTTCGCTTGTAAGGGAACTGCATCAAAACTTTCCAGGCCGCTAAATAACGATTCGTTATTTAATTGCAAAGTTAAGTAAAAATTTTTTTTTTTTTGTTTGTTTTTTTCAAGACATCTCGTCATTTTTTCCATTCAACTCAATGTGCACGTTCAGCATTCTTCTTAGACAGAAGTCCAAGCGTCGGAAAGGGTTGCATACGACAGCTTTCATTTCAAATGCAATGTTTTATCCGCTTTTCGATTTCAATAAAATGACCTGCAGGATTTCATCCACGTCATCTCGTAACCTTCTCAACCTCAGGAAGCCCCCAAAACACAAACAAACGTTTTTGACTGCACCATGGCCTACGTTTTACACGACGACGGGACCAGACGACAAACGCACCGCTCGTGTGTAAAGACCGACCAAAAAGGAATTCCCTTTCAGCGTGCGATGTTACAATCGGTCCCAAAGCGGTGCTTTTTCGTAAGTGTGCGGACAGAGCCATATTTCCCTGTTAAGGACTGGGCTGTCTAGTGAATCAATAAGAGTTGCGCAGTTGACTACTTCAAAACATACGCGATCCAAATCAGAATTCACACCATCTTTTCTCTGCAAACATAGCAGCGGTTTATAGCCAGTGCAACATATTGTAACATTGCAGGCTAACCAGAGGAATGAAAATGAGCAGAAAAAAACCCAACAAAAAAAAAACATGTAAATGTTTATCACTCCGAAGTTTGACAGTGTTGGTGAATGTCGACGCGGACCACCCCACGACTCACAACAACAATAACAAAGAACAGCGCTACTATATTACGCCCGTTCAGTAGGTTTACGAGAGAAGCAATAACGAGAGAGAAGGACAATAAACACTCGTGGGCCCCAGCACGCCCTGCCATGTGTGTACCCCTCGTACAAGTTCAACAGTCCCAATGGCCCTAGAAATAGGCCGACGAAATAACTACCAGACCCGCAGGTTGTCACAGGGGCATGCGCTTCGAGGCTGAAAACTGCGCACGCTAGTTCGGCTGCGGCAGCGTTCCCTCCGCTCAGGCCGCGTCATTTGAACTTTAGGCTACCTTCTAATCCTTCGTGTCAAAATGAAAACACGGTGGCCCCAAACAAAGAACCTTGCCCATGTACTTTTCGGGACCGTTTCTGCTTTTAGCTTTAGAAACCTGCCATTATAAATAAACGCGGTCTTCCTTTTTTTAAATTGTTTATTAAATGTTTTCCCAGTTAAACAGCCACTAATGGTTAACAGGACATCTGGATAGTCATTAACATCCCAAAAGCGAATATTACAGGGGGTTTTTTATACCAACACAGAATTATGAGTTCGACGGTAACGGAAACGAATGGGCTACCGGATTGTCGAGAAGTGAACAAACGCGTTTGCTTGGGTTAAAGGTTGCTCCAATTTATAGGCGAAGTGACTCGCGAGGAGGCTGAACTGGACCAGGCTGCTGGCTCATGTCATTTAGCACAGAGAAATAGGCTTGTGCTACAAGAAAATGCACCGTGTGGCAGGCCAACATGGTGCCCCAGGATCACATATGGATTCCTGAGCCCCGGTGTTTAAGGAGCCTTGTAAAAGGAGAGACCCCCGGGAGAACAGAGCAGTGATAATTAAGTCAGGGTTCTCCCAAACCTGAAGAGAAGTGGATCAGTGTATCAAAGCCACAACACGTCTTTCCACAACATGTCCCCTCACACAGATTCACACTCCGTACCAAAAAAAAAAAAAAAAAAAGGCGTAATGTAGTCAACTTGCATAGCTACACAAACGCATTTTAGAATTGTTTTGCTACTTCTAGGCCTAGGTGACAAACACTGAGCAGCCGTACAAAACGGGCAGCTTGCAAATGGGGTTCATTTTAAAGTTCACAGCTTATAAATAAATAAATAAATACATAAATAGATAGATAGATTAAAAAAAGTGGCACAGAGCGACGTAGGCGGTGTCCACAGGCCGACAGGAAGGAGCGGGAAAATGTCGATCGGGCCTCTGCAATCTGGGACACGTCGCTGGCTGATCGATCGATGGGGACAGATTTACGAGCGGGCTCGATACGAGCTGACAGGGTCATCGGGCCTGAAGATACCCGCTGAGGTCATACGAAAACAGAACCAGGCTAGTGGGGGCAGGAGGGGTGGCAGGTGTGTGTGTGTGTGCGTGTGTGTGTGTGGGGGGATTCATTGTGTAAATGACTCTATGTTTGATAATTGTGCCGATAAGAGTCTAGGTGACAAACACTCAAAGATGCATCAGCCTCGGCTTAGAAACACCGCTGAAAACACCAGTCTTAACGATGACCGTGACGTGGCAGTCAGAGTATTTTAAGTACACAAAGCAATCCCTAAAGACCATCCGTATTTAGTGGTGTAAACATGTTGCCGAAAAGGTCTTTTTAAAAAGTCATTCCTCGAGGCATTTCATTTGTCATGATTTGAGCCCAAAGAGGTCCTGTATGAATATAATTTAGCCTGCAACATCAACGTCTTTACATAGTAATCACATTTCTTATGTGGTGCAGAGCCTTTCACACACAAAAGAGATGCAACATGCCTTTCATTTTGGTAAATATAATCCTGGTATCATTGAAGTAAACCAAACTTTTTTTTTCTTTCTTTTTAATCTACTCACAGATGAAAAGATGTGCATCCCTCTACGCAGAGACGTCTGCAGACACGAGTCAGCCCAGGAATTCAAAGGCAGCAAAATAAAACACTTTAATTGCCGCTCAGCCCCTGAAATATGCGAGTGCGTTTGTGTGCCCGTGTGCATTTTTATATTCAACCCGCTTCTTAACATTTTTTCGGCTAACCCCTAAACGCGAGGAATGTCCCCTGCCCACGCAGCAAGTATCTGAGCTTGGACACTTCGCAGAAACCTCAGAGCGTCGGAGTAAGGGACCCGCTTCAGTGAGCTCGCTCTGCCGTCACCCACCCCCATAGGCATCCGGAATCGGAAGGGACTGTGTGCGGTGTTTGTGGGCCTTGGTCCAGTCGCCCCCTCAGCTACCAGAATTTCCCCAGCTGCTAGCCATTAAGATATTTGTTTAGTGTACACCCAACCTGAGGGGGTGCAGCAGGGGGCTCAGGATGTAATTTTCAAATCAGTTCCAAAAGGGCGGGGGTGTGTACAATGCTGAAGGACACAATCCGTGTCGGTGTATGCTGCTGCTGCCGTCCCGTCCTGAAATAACACGCCGCTTCTCCTGCCCGCCCATTTGAACGCCCGTCTGGGTAAACAACCGAGACTTCCCAACTCATTCCGAACGAGAAAATAAGGACGGGGGCGACAATTAAGGGAGATGCGTTACGACTTGCTTTTTTAAATTATTATTATTATTTTTTTATAAAACAAGCTTCTGATGGGAATGAAAGGCCGCTGCACGCTAATGAGTCAACATTTATTTCGGAGGAGAAGGATTTCGGGAAAGACCGTGTTCCTTTCTTAAACCGGGCTGGCTTTAGTCAGAGGGTGACCACCCACACTAAACCGTGCGGCTCCCACTGAGACGCGCGGGCCCTTCTCATTCTCATGGCACTCGCGGTGTTTGGGGTGCTTAACGCGTTTACCAGAGCAGCACTCTGAAGCAGATTGCACAGCGCGGAATTAAACTGCGTCATAAACGTCAAATGCGTGGAGGCTTTGGGCCCACTTTGCAATTGTCATTTAATTTCCAGTCTGCCTCATTTTAAGCTCTTATTTGGGGGAAATAAAACAAGAGATCAGCCGTTCTTTCAGTGACCCGTTTTTACTTGCACGGTATTAACCCGTAGATGTCATTTCGTGATAAGGGCAGGGCTCTTCCCCCCCATACGTTTATTTGTCAACAGTGCCCGCCTCGAAAACCCTGAGTGGAACCTACCACATTCACAGTCAAGTAATGTTTTTCGCCGATCACAGCGGTCTTGACCCTGTTGTGTCTGCCGCTTGGTCCAGACTCGGCCTAATTGGGAATTCCTGGTGCGCCTCTTCGAGGATGGAATTGAACGCTGAGCTTATCATTAGTGTGATTGCGATCGCGTCTTTTGAAATGACTTTAAAGTAAACGGGCAAGTGAATAACAGACAGGAAAAAAAGATACAAACTGCATTTCCGCCCCGGAAGGTTCTCTGGCATGACACTGTGTGAATGAAGAAAGGTTATGCACTAGCCGTCTGTGAAAGAATATGGCGTGAACAATGACGTCTACGACAAAACTGATATCACCAAGAAAGGCAACTTTCCTGAACTGATTTAGGTGAAATGCAGAAGTTCAATGGAGCCAAAAATCTTCTTCCAGAAATGGTCTAGGTACCGCGCACGGGGTAAAGCAAAAGGGGCGTTTGATGTGGAGCAAGAAGCAGCAATAATGTTTGAGTCGCTCCACACATTTAGACAACGGTCAGCGGGCATCACGGTGTGGTAAGATACTAGTGAATTAGCCTGGTCAGTGGTGCCCTTGAGCCTGCTACCTATGAAGAGCAACATATGTAATGACGATGATGAAGTAAGGAGGTTGCATCATCGGTTACATCACTTCTGATGATGTAAAAAACAGTTCACAATGGAGTCAATACACTAATTAGGGGTAAACGTTAGTGGCTATGGCCCTCAATACTTGGGGCTGATACCAATCCCTGTATCTCTTTCAACCACAACAGCTGTAAAACATAGGCCTAAATCACCATTGAATTACTATTATTTAATGTTTTTCATACATTTTTTTAATAATCCGATTGGAAATGTTAACTTTTCCTTAAAAAACATTGGGGTCAATGCAATTGTTTCAGCGACAGAAGCGCAGTAGCATGAAGGGACGGCTTTTCATCACGGCACATTAAAAAGTAGGCTAGTTGGTCAGTCACGCCAGAAAAACATACAAAGAGTTCATGCACATTTCACAATGAACGATCTCAGAGAGATGAAATCAATTGATCCGATGGGACTTTCACCAGCACACAAAACCCTGTGCGCACTTCATAGACTTTCATATGTCATCATTAATCCCGTATCCATAATAAAGGGGATTACTACGATTAATTTACGATCCCACCCCCCACCCCCCACCCCCACAGCCAATCAAGGAAGAGGGAACAGGGTGAGAGACCAAGCTGGCGAAGCGATGCGCTTTCCTCCAGATACCACTAATCCTCCTCTAATCCCATTGTCGGTGGGTAGAAATGCTCATCTGGCTCACGTTTGATCGTGCGATCGATTCCACCGAGGAACGCCATTGCTTTCCGTTTCGCTCACACGGACAGAATGCGGCGTCTTCGGTGCGGCTTCACGCCAAATCAGCGAGCCTTCAGCGTGACGCGCTCGCACTCCGGATGACGCCTCGTGTCTGACGCACAGGCGTCGCCAAGACGCCATTTCACACCGATTGACAGACACGAAAAGGTCAAAGGGCACCATTTTGGACCGTTACATAATGCCCTGGACACTGACAGGAGAAACTAATGTCATTAATGGGGTCTCTAGGGGTGGGAGAGGGAGTGTCTAAAAAGTGTCAAGAAAAAAAACCCAACAACAACAATGAACCATTAAGGAGCACAGCCAGCGGAAACATATTTGCAAGCGAAAGAGTAGACATCGCTTCCCTGCCCTCTCGTGCCTGGCCCTCGGGGGCCTTGTGGGCAGGGTCTATGAACACCTGTTGGGTTCTGAATTGCCCGGGTCTGTTGACGTTTTCACGGAAGGAATGTTAATGGCCGTGCTTTAGATTGCTGGCATTGCTCAGCTGTGATCAGGGGCTATCTGCCAGAGACGGACAGACAGGCCGCAAGCTAAGGAAGTGTGAGTCTGGCCCTTATCTGGGCTTTTCCCACAAGTCCTGCCTGGTCAGTGCCGACACCTCCAGCCGTTTAACGCAAACGCAGAGTGAGGGGGCGAGGGGATCTGCAAAATGAAGGAACAAGGGAGAAAAACAAAGAAGTGATGGAGGGGGGAAAAAAAAGAAAGCTTTTTTTAAATACTTTACAGCATTAGCCTACTAAATAGCTGTAAAATGTCCATGCATGCAAACCTGAGAAATTTAAATAAATTCACACAGCTGCTGCAATAGTACAACACTTCTTCACAACCTTTGCTGTTGCACGCAGATTAGTCAAACACAAGCAACTGGTGTAATGGTACAAAGGAGAAAGGTGTGTGTGTGTGTTCCAGTAGGACCCCCCCTCCCCACCTCCCCCACACATCACCTGTTTCCACAAGGTGAGGAAAGAGAAAGAGTAATGAGTCTCTCTCAGGAAGGAAAAAACATAAAAAATAATCAGGCAAATTACTCTGCCTCCATCCGTCCCCCTCCCATCCCCGCCCGAACCCGCCCCCACACCCTCCCACAGTCCTCAACGCCCCCCAAACGGGCATGTGGAGAACACAGGCTCGGTTCATTTCCCACTCAGATGAAAGCCGAGGGGCTGTGGAGGTGGAAAAGCTTATTCTTGGTAAGCAAAACACTTGAGCGTGCCATTAATAAAAAGGGTTATTTATGAAGTTGCCCGGCACTGGTGGACTCACAGAGAAACATTTTATCTGCAGCACAGTGCTACACGCTCCTGCTCTCACACATGCCAGCAGATTACACATGCAGCTGGGAGGGGGGCGTGAACGCGCCACCCTCTCCGAAAGGAGGGAAAATTAACCAAGGCCCAAGCAGCTAAAATGGTTTCCAAAGAGGAGTGCATCCTGGGTGAGCTTAGCAACAACTGGCAGGGTGTTGCTAGGAGACACCTAGGCCTACATCGGGTGGGGGGGGCTTCGAACACTTGAGAGAATTAAGTGGGCCTGGCAGTGGAAAGCACTTAACTCTTGGTACTCTTCAGGGCACAAGACAAACAAACAAACGTTTTACAAATTGACATACCCGTTTTTTAATTCTTTCTTTTTTTTGACAGAGCGTATTAAAAACAAAACGAGAGTCGACGAGTTGCGAGACATGCAGACGAGACAGAGACTGGATCGACACGTGTCAGTCTGCGAGCACCTGGGAGGGCGCTGTGGTTAAACTCTAAACCCGAGGGGTGGTGGGGGGGAGAGAGACCTACATAGGAAGTACAGCACGGAGAATAAGGGACTTTACCCAGTCGAGGGCAGTGACGGAGAGCAAACAGAGACACAAAAGATACAGTTGTTACCCCCAATCGCAAAGGGGATTCACCGTGGAAAGGTGTCTTAAATTATTCAGACGTGGCAATCAAAGCTCAACATAGCATTTCAAGATTAGGGACTTCTATAAAAAGTCCCAAGGTGACTGTCAGCTGGCATGCAACCTGTGATTAGAGATGGGCTTGGTGTGGAGCGCCGGGCCGGATCTATTCTGGCCACGAGGCAGTCGCATTCCCAGGTGAGAGACGTTCCCATATTGACGTTCCCATAGGCCCATTGCCAGCCTAGAGACAATCTGAAATTGCATTCAAGCAAGTACAATAGGCTAGCTACTACTGCCTCCTTTCTGTTTTCCATATATCAAAAGATACCATGGAGCATGCTCGGGCATGTCGCTAAAAAACCCATCATGGTGCGTGCCAGTCACACAGCACTCCAGGAGTTTGAGGGGAACGGCTTGGAGGGAACACACAAGGTT
The DNA here is from genome assembly GCA_029706075.1 of Aldrovandia affinis. Taxonomy (NCBI): domain Eukaryota; kingdom Metazoa; phylum Chordata; class Actinopteri; order Notacanthiformes; family Halosauridae; genus Aldrovandia; species Aldrovandia affinis. The sequence continues at coordinate 2,204,808 of JAINUG010000075.1, read as the reverse complement.
AACGACATGCTGGTTAACTGATGAACTTGTAATAAACGAGAAAGAAGTTTTACACCAAAGACTTCTTTTATAAGGGAACAGTGGAGAAAAAAAAAAAAAAAGCAGCATGGTGTCAGCACACAAATGCCTTCAGGGTGTGATACATCTGGGAGAATTAAATGGTTCAATTATGTATACACAATTTCTAATTCAGTGCTTTGCATGCCAATGCAATTTACTCACACTGTTCATTTAAATGTTTGGTTTTTTTAAACCCATGATGTAGCATCAGTAGCGCCTAGATCCTGGAAATAAACAAATAATTCAAAACAGTCTTGACATTTGTGACTTTACAATAACAATATTGGCATCAATATGCAGGCAAACAAACCAAGATGATTTGTTGGGGTTGATTCTGTACCCAGAGAGAGAAAATAACTTTGCCTTCAAGCAACACCTCACCAGCTCCCCAAAGGTTTTTCACAGTCTGGTCCAGCGTTTGCCCTTTTCTCTCCATGGCAACTCACTTTCCCAGAGTGAAGAGTTGCCCCCCTCCCCAACCCCCAACCCGCCCAAGTTTTCAGGGTGACTGCCCTGGCTTGGCAGCGGTCTTGAGAAGTTCGTTCTAGAAAGAGAACGGTCCCATTTTCCAGGATTCCATGGCTTCTACCTAGCAACAACCCGGGGACATTGGCATTCCACCGCCGCTGCGCCCTAACAATTCGCCAGTCACCACAAAAAAACAAAAAACTTTAAAAAACGCACAGAGCTTCTGCCATCGCCTCTCCAGCGCCCTGCATTGTCACGGCAGAGTCAAAAGTCAACCTTGCGTCATCGGTATCGCATTCCGACAGACGGTCCGTTTCAGCTAGACTCAGACCCATTCAGCGCAAATCGGTGACCACCTGTCCCGCCCCGCGTTCACTTTGCGATCGACAAAAGGCGAATTCAATAACCATTCAACAGTAGGGTTTCCCCCCCCCCCCTTCTTCAGTCTTTCTTTCATTGAAAGATTTGACCTGCCCTATTCAATAAAAATCTACTCCACTTGACCCCAAACATTTTTAACCTGAATAACTCTTCGTGGCCGTTCCGGAGACACGCAAGAGCAAGGCGTTGAGGACTGAAACTCCGCAGGCCCACTGGGATGACATTTACAAACTCGGTCCGATTTCAGGTTTCGGAGTTCAGAACCCTGCGGCTGACGGGCTGCAACAGCCCCGCCCCCCTCCTGTCCCCTCCGCAGCAACCCCTCGGTGCAGGAATGCACGCCACACGCAGCAACAGCTGTTTGTCCACTGATTGAGCTCAGAATGCATCCTCCGCCCATCCCCCCCCATCCCTACCTTCCCTACCCTCCCCCCTCTGCCTGGGTCCCTCTCTTGTTCACTGGCCTTTTCAACCTCCACTCCCAACAAAAGAGACAAAGGAGGCTGCGCCCCCCCCCCCGCACCCCCCACCCCCCACAGAGAGGAGCTCTGCTCGGCAAGTCCAGCAGACAGAAGCACCCCCTTCGAGGTCCTCCCGGCCAGGCACAGGCCGGCAAATGCAGGATGCACAAACTCTTACTATGTCCCTTCGCCTCCAGATGACAAAACTGGCTGGGGACCATTGCACTGCTACCGGTGAAAATGCTGCCTCTTTCAAGCGTACGCACTCAACTGAACGAGTCCACTCACAGCCCCCCCCGCCCCTTGCCTCCCCGGTACTGGATTTTCCGATGACAACCTACTAGCCATCTCCTTTTTTGCTAAACAAAAGCTTGTGGTCTCTTTACCCTTTTTTGTTTCAGGTACGAAGCACAACTCTACTGCTATTCAAATTTGTGCAATGCCATTTCTTACAGCCTTACTACTGCAATGGAGCCCTAGTATTGCAATGAAGAACTAAGCAAGCCTTATGCACCAGGCCCATCTAGATTCCGGCAGGGCTTGGTTCAACATGGATCCTTCAGTGTCTCATCAGCGTAACCGTGTGTCATCATCGCCTCCGCCTTCATAAAGCGTGCAGCACTGTGCAGGGCCCTGGTTTGGCCTGGTCACTTCATGCTAACGCCAGGCACAGATTTTCTGCCAAACAAGTGGCCGCTTTGATTCTCCTAGGTGACACGGAGGCAGTGTCCATGTTGACACCCTCCTTCAGAACGACCGGATTGCGGGGGGGGGGGTGACAATTCAACACCCTTTTTTGGACAGAAAACACTTAAAAGGGGTTTAGAACCTGACAGCATTGGTAATGATCAGGGATGTGATCTCTTTCCTGGTTAATCAGGAAAGGTTTATTTTCAGACCATAGATATCTTGTAGACATGTGTATGTCATAAGCATAGACATTAAGAAATGTTGCACTCTTTGACAGCTGATAGCAGGAGAGAATGTTCAGCGAATGAAGCCAAATAGCCAGAGATATTTAGCGTCAGAAAATCAGTGTTTCCTGATTAATCAGGAAAAATCACATCCCTGAATGATGTACGGTACGGCTGATCTTGCATTTCAGATCTACGGACTACTGCCATAATTACGACTGGTTGAATTGAATAGTTATCCCAAAGAATAGGGGGTGAATCAAGGTCCAGAACCAACCCCACTCCATTTCCATATAATTGGTCCGTCTATAAACTGGTAAAACTCATTCACCCCGCAATAAAAAATGCCCAACGCATAATTTTAAAACTCTAAAAATGTAACATAAATACACCCGAGACAGATGACAGATCACTACAACAATAACATAGCCCATATTCCTCACTGAACCCGGACACGGGACCTTGTTTAAATTGTCTGTGTTTGTTTAAATCAGACAGTAAAGCAGGTAGATAAGAGGATTAAGTGTCCACACAGTACGGTCCCAGTAGGCTAAAAGATCTGCTCACGGCCTCCTCGGCAACGCTTTATTCTACAGAGGAACTGGTTCTCAGCATGGCCGCGAGGGCCTGTGGTGTGTCACTAACGAGCGGCTCAATAGCTGGGTCTTCACTTCGCCTAGCGTGTACAGTAGAGCAGGGTTCAACAAATGCGGTCCCCCCGGAGCAACAGGCTCACTGGTTCTGGTTCCACCCTAGGGTCCTCATTATGCTCTTTGAGTTCCTTGCTTTGTGTTCCACAGGATCTCAATGAAATGTGGTTTATTTGCATGACAGATCAACGAAACACCCCACCTACACACACACACACACACACTTTTTACAGTACATTGTGCGTGTGGCTGCTCAAAATGAAGTCATAAAAGTGCACACCGAGAAAATGACTCCTGGGCTTCGCTCCACTGTGAACACATTCAAAATTATTTCAGACTGTCAAACCTTTACAGAGACTTAGGCTGCTACTACAGGTCATGTGAAACCTCCCCACCTAACCAGGTCAGGACAGAAGCAAGCCTGTACTGCACCAGAGCCGAGTGCACAAGGCAGAGGGCGACACCCTTTCAATAGATCACAGCGAGCACGGCCACACCCAACCGCGTGGTCCCAAACAACCTTCTCTCATCCTTGATTTCTCATTTGTTCAATGAAAAGGGGGTGCAAATTAAGCCATCTAGAGCCTAAAGGCCTCAGTACACTTAAAACGAAATCGAATATGGCGTGTTCGCACAGGCAATATGGTGGGTTTGCGACCAAAACGGTTACCGCATTTGGCTTCGATCGCCGCAGTGTGTGCAGGCTGGTTGGTCAACAATGTCACATGATTGTTTGCGTTTTTTACATCATTTAGCGTCATTTGGGCCACTTGTTTCCTGTTAGCTTGTTATCATCGCGTTCAGCTGTTCTTCTACTTACGTGGTTAGCTCTAGATAGCTATATTTTGGGTTGACAAGCGATTTTTTTCCTACGAATTCAGTTGGCAACTTTGCTCTTGGGGAAATGCACCACTTTTGTAGCTAGCTAACATTAGCTTGCTACCAAAATCATTACTTCTTCACGTTATCTATTTGGCCTCAATTCACCACCAATTGTGTGACATTGCTAGTTGCTAATCCAGTTAACCAGCTTGCTAATCAGCTACAATATATTAATATGGATAGTCAGATATCATTTTCTGGACTTTCTTATGTCTGTTACAGCAGGGTTTTCCCTGCCTGTCTAATGCTTAGGCGGGCCACCTAAGTGTGTTCTTCAACCGCCTAAAAGAAATGGACAGTATAATTATAATTTTTAAAATTCTGCCATTAATACACGGAGGCTTTAACTGCTGCAGTGTCTTCGCCGACTGCTACTAGGCGGTAGTATACAATAAATAGAAAATGGAGTCAGAGTGAAAAAAAAGTTTAATTCATAAAAAATTGTACTTAATCTGCTGCAGGTGTCTATTTCATACTTCTACATGGCGCGCGCTACCAGATTCAGCGTTCTTGTGGATGTCGAGGCGGCAATTTTATTCATTTGGATGCACCACTGCTGCAACTGACAGAGATTGCAAATACGTTAGTTAACGTTAGTTTGTAGCTAGCCTACATAGATAGCCTATTTTATAGTGTACGACAACGCCAGTTCATTTGATTTTCAGCTTGACAATGCAGAAGATATCGTCCTTTTTTTAAAAAGAGGCCCAGGATAGAAGAGGTGGACAGGTGAGGAACTAAGTCCATTTAGATACAGACTATCATAGTTCAGAATTTGTGATACATTGTGATAGATTTTTTAATCAATATTGACTTTGGTCAGATTTTTCAGGGAGGCTAACTGATCTTGGCGACTAGCCTCGCTTCTCGCTTGCCAGGCTCTGAGTGCGCACGCCGCATCTTTTTTTTCTCTCCCCTCGAGTCTCACAACATCCCTGCTCTCGTTTGTCTCGCTTTAGGTTATATACATTAGCCAGTGACAAGTTTATTCCTTCATTCCGCGAACAGAGCTAGCTAGCTAGCAAGCAAGTGATACTTTATCAACTTATTTTACCTCTATATACCACCCCCACCGTGTCTGCCACCGCCTAAGCCCTACAAAATGAGAGGGAAAACCCTGTACAGGATCCTATCATAAGGTATGATGCTTTAAACATAGGGTTATTTTGTACATCAAGCATGACTGCGTTGCACATTCGGCCATTGCCAAGGTTTGCTTCATTGGTATTTATATTTCCGGTCCGTAGTCTAGCAACTAGCAAGCTCCCCCATCTGGCGTGGAGCATCATTAAATGAAAAGACCTCAAGTTGCAGCGAGTATACTGACATTTAGTCTATACTGACATATTCAACAACAGTTCAACAGCCTGTGTGAACACACCAAATTTGTTTTTAATTTGAAGTATACAGAGGCCTTAATTGCCCCCTTTTGGTACTGCTTTGGACCTCTAGTGTCTTATTAATTGTATAAACCTTTCTTACCAGGACAAATACAAATCCCAATGAGACCGAGGTAAATTCTCAGCAAAATAATGAAAGTAAATGTTTACAACTTCGGAGGGACTGGTCCACAAAACAACAGCATCCGTCTACTTCAAATTAAAAACAAAAAAAACCTTTCAATTAGCCATCAGCAAAACAGGTGCCTACAGTAACCAGCTTCAGCAGCATAGCCCACCCCTTACTCTAGGAGAATCTGAACCAGAGGCATGGCCAGCCATGGAGACTTTTTTGGCAGCCTAAATCCCAACCGTGTCACAAGGCGTGGGCCGTCTGACTACGAGGAGAACATTCTGTATGTGAGTAGGAGGACAGGGGGGGCCTAGTTCAGCACTGATGATGCGACTCACTCTCATCGGCAATACCGACCATCCGTGGCATTCTCTCCACCTGCTAAGATGGACTGCCAAATCTCCTTGGCATGCAGGGAGAAAAGTTGAGAATTGGTCTTGATGAGTCTGATGGACCGGTTAAATATGACCCGACTGATTGGCTATGATGAAAAAGAGCCCTGTGAAAATCAACCCCCCCACTCTCCACCACTTTGGGTTACAAAGTGTTTAAACCATTGGTCCCCAACCTTTTTAAGCTCAAGATCACTTTTAGAATCTAAATGCAGCACAAGATCTACTCTTAGCATTTTCATTTTACTATTCCCAACACACACACACACACACACACACACACACATATGTCATGCATGCACTCACCTGTTCTTAGTGTGACACCTGTGCTTGCACAGTATCTGAGTGCAGTGAAGTCTGGGTCATAGTTTGAGATTGCCAGTCTTAGGCAGTCCGTCAGATGGGCATCTGTAAGACGTGGTGATGATTTCCATGTCAAGTCCACTGCTTTGTTCAAACACCTGCTGAAATGTTGCTGTCAATTCTCCAATGTTCGCTTGAAGAAAAGGATTTGAGATAAACATGACTATGTCTTGCATCTTATCCACCTCCTGAAATCGTCTATTGAATTCCTTTTCCATTTTTTTCATTTTTTGGATGCAGTCTTTTCTGTTTGACCTGCTGCTGGAATTTCTCCAGATTTGGGAAGTGGTCAAGGTGGTTGTTCTTCAACTGAGATGACCACAGGCTCAGTTTGATCTTGAATGCATTCACTGCACTGATCATGTGTGACAGGTCTCTGTCCCTGCCCTGCAGTTTGCAATTCAACTCGTTCAATTTTGACGTGGGGTCTGTAAGAAACGCCAGGTCTAGCAACCACGCATCATCTGACAGCTCGCTGTACACCTAATTTCTTGACTTGAGGAAGGTTCCAATTTCAGGGAGGAGGTCTAAAAAGTCTGAAGGACTTTCCCTCGACTTACGTGACTTACGTTCCCATCAAGCAACGATTTGAACAGGCGATGTTGCAGTGCTCTGGCATGAATTGAGTTGACGATCTTGACAACAGTTGACATTATGAGAGAAAAGTCAATAACTTTGCTGGTGAGTGCTTGTTGGTGGATAACGCAGTAATAATAAAAAAATGACGGTAATTCGGGATCATCTCTGCAAAGTGCAACGAAGCCTGCATTGACACCTAGCATGGACGGTGCACCATCAGTTGTGATTGAAACAAGTTTATTGATCGGAATGTTTCTCTGCCATTTGAATTCGTTGTAGATATCTTCGCTCCTTGTCCTCAATTTCAATGGCAGGAGGGTGAGAAAGTCCTCTTTTGTTGTTGAACCTTTGAATGCCATGCGAACGAAAACAATCAGTTGTGCCGTATCAGTCATGTCTACCGATTCATCAAACTGCAATGAGAAATATTCACAGTCCGCTAAGTCTTGGTGAATTTGCTGATCGATGTTCTCAGCAATTCGTAAACATTTGTAAAAAGAAATTCACTTTCCCATTCCTGGTGGAAATAGTAGGTTTTTGCCCTCTTCTTTGACGGTCCTTCCTCACTCATCATTTTTTCATCAGCTTTTTTTTTTTTTTTTTTTTTATCAACGCAAAATGAACGAAAATAAATTCCAGCAATAGGTCTATGAGCACGATTCTGACAATGGGCAGAGCTGACTACGGCGGCCACAGCAGTTCAGAGAAAGCATTACAGATGAATAATTGGTTTATTTAAATATAAAGAAATCCTGATTGGCCCACAGACTTTTTGGGCATACCGGTAGTTTTTTCACACTCCACAGCAGTTTGCATTGGCCGTACCCGCCGTCAGTTATATACACAACCACTAAGCAGAATGCTTTTACCACTCTCGCTATACATTTGAAAAATTTGTCAAGATCAATTTTTCAAGCCTCTGTGATTGACCTGTAAACTAACACTTAATACTAAGGGATCACACAGGAGAGCTGTTGGGTCAACTCCTGGGCATTGTTCCACTCAGGTTTGTTGCTCAGGGCCTCCTCTACATTGTTCCTCATATGTAACAATAAAACGGTAACCATTAGCCATCCGTGGATGTTCAACCACCTGTTACAAATGGCACCTGATTCAAACCAGAGTGCATTTTCCACCATCTCTCCAATTACCTCCCAGATCATCATCATCACGGAGTGTTAATTGAGCGATCCATTATCATTACTTATGTATATCCTTCAGGATTAAGACCTTTGATTGTAAATAATTTTTACGTTTATTAAACACAGGTGCATGAGGTGCCTGAAGGCTCAAACTTACACGCACACAAATCTAACAGTGAGCTGCACACACACTGCCACAACAGCCTAAAATGTATAAACGTTCGAGGCAGGCCCGTAGCCCGGGGGGGAATTTAAACACGGTTCGAAACACATACTTTACAAGGCAACTATGTCAACACCACAATATGACAAGAAAACCCAGACTGCTGTTTAAATAATACATCGGTATTAAGAATAGGCCTATATTGAACAAACTCGATACAAACCCGCTAATCACACACTCCAACCTGAATAGAAAAAAACCCTCATTAGCTTGCGATCAGTGCTAGAGCGCACCACAGCCCATATGCATTTCCCTATGCAAACTTCATAAACAGCAAGCATATTGCCAGAGCAAAATCTTAGCAATTCCAACACCAAAATGGCACAATAATATAACTCATAAGCCTGCATATAAATGCATTTGTATTCTAGCCTACACCACCACAGCATTACAAAAGTCTGGTGCACAAAACTGTAGCAAATAAACCGCTGGACTCACCGTTCGAAGAGTTGAAGGCGACAAGTCTCTGAGTGAAATCTCCTGAGGACCTTGTCTTTCCATTAGCTTAGGCATTTGCGCATGAGGTCTCTCTCGAAGGCAAGCTGCACTAGCTGGGCCTTACGTGTGTGGCGAATAGACCGACGGTGGTCAGTAAAAACATTCCTCAAAACGGAGAATGAATTTTCACACAAAATTGTTAATCCAATTTTCATTGCAGTCAGTACATTTAGCATGGCCTCCAGTGTTTTGTGGTATTTTGAGAGGAGTTTTGGTGTTGTCCATTTCCCCTTTGCCTCTTTTTCTATTTGTGTGCAAATACACTCCGTCTCAACAATAGTTGACTTTGTTAATGTCATGATGTGCTCGAGTTCCAAAAACGTGTCATTCTCTGGATTCAAAGCAGCAAGTGAACGAGTTGTGCGTTGCGCTCACCGAAGCACTGATTGATCTCTCCGAGAACCGTGTCAATTGCACTGTAGAAAAGCCTCGGTAATTCCGTCTTGTCGTTGTCCTTTTGTCCTGTTGTTTCTTCAACCACAAATTGGCCCATGCTCTTATTCATTGTGCATCTCCGTTTTGAGGGTGCAGGGGTAGTAGCATTAGCATCGGTGACCCTACTCCTACTCGGCCTCGCAGCGGAGTTTACTCACACACTCAGTACCACTCGCCACCAGTTCCAACCCCCTTAACAGGTCCATGTCTTCTCCCTGCAAGAGCTTGTTAGGGACATCCAGAAACATCAGCACCTTTTGCACAAGGTAAGAAATGAACATAAAGGCAGGCTTGGGAACTTCCCGCAAGAGCCCAATGGCCTCCATCCTCATCTGCAGCATAGGCCCGCTCTGCGTCAATCTCAGACAGTAAGAAAGTGATATCCTTAAAAGATCACAGACACAGTTGCCAAATCGCCCGTCCATCTTTGATCAAGCAGTCGCTTTAAATCGCTCACCTTTATACTGTATAGCAACAGTAGGCTTTCTGAAAAATTTGTACAGGGATCCTCAAATATCCCAAAAAATCTGTGACTGCTTTCTCTACTGCCAGTGCGTGTATAACCACCAGATGCAGTTGGTGGTTTAAGCAATAGACATATGGGATTTCTCGGCCCAACGTCTGCACACCACCATGCTTCCCAGCCATTACTGAAGCTCCGTCATATACCTGACATACCTTTGGACGTGGCGTTCAGTCCAGCTTTTGTCAGCTCTGTTATTGTTGTGTCAGTCAGTGTCTTTGCATCCCCTGCATTGGATGTAGCTATTTTGAGAAGACGTTGTCTCTGTTGCTTCGTTTGATACGGATATGAAGTGAATGACAACTGAAATGTTTTCACATCCAGTGGGATCCCTCGTCCCATCAACTTTAATAGTACACCACGGTTCGCCCATTTCTTGCACAATGGCATCAGTCACCACATTACTCAGTGTGCAGATCAATTCATTCTGTATGTCCGGACTGGTATAGCTTGCGTTACGGGGGGAGATGCATTATTATTTCAGCTAGTCCTTTTTGATTGTGTAATTTCATAGCGACAGAAAGAGACCACTAACCCCTTCTGATATATATCGTCACAACTATCAAGGCTCCCTCTAAAAGGTAACCGATTCTCTGCGAAAAATTCCCACGGCATCAATAAGAGCAGACACTTTTTTTTACACACGTTTTTTACTTGGGTCAGCATTGAGGAGTGTGGAAATTTCCTTGCCACTATCGATGCGCCTCTCGTTCCTTCTACCTCGCCAGACAAATTAAATGTTCCTTTGAAGTTGAGCGTTTGTGGAACCCCTTATCTCTTTCAGCAGCACGTTTCCAATCCCGGAAGCCTCTTACTGTGAAAGTCGAGTCAAGCCACTCATGATTCTGGTACCATGAAGACACAAAAGTGCGATTCTTGTTCTGAAACAGACGGCCAGGGTATCGCTGTAGAAGTATTTGTGTAGGTTTCTCACTTCCAAGATCATCAGGAGGCTGAAGTAGTGGTCCACTAGCAATAACACTTGATCCCCCTTGATCAACTGATGACGCTCTAGCTGAAAGGCTAGTGTCAGCATTTGCACCTTCGATGTCGATGTCGTGCCCTCCTCCAATGACCTCTCTTATTTACGAACTGGACGTCTCTTTATTGTTGTTGGTTGACATTTCTTTAAGCCACTTTCTTATATCCATAATATAAAATTCTGTTCGCTAGCTAGCAAAAAATAGGCTGCACTTCCGAAATTAGGCTTTGACCGGGCACAGTACACCGGTGTTACAATACATTGTTCGGTCAGGAAACTAACGTTAGCTTTCTGAAATTAGTCTAACGTTAGGCTACTAAATCCACAATTAACAATTAAATTATGTCCACAATTTATATCTGTATTATTTCAAATTACACACACACACACACAGACCAAAAAAACAAGAACAGACGTTTGGGAGGGGGGGCACAATATGCAGCAACAATTCATTTTGGGAGGAGGGGCACAATATGCGCCCCTCAGCTACAGGCCTGGTTCGAGGTTGACAATACTTGTCCATCAGTTGATCACAATGATTTCACTATATATAAAAAATGGCATGCCACTAGGGGGCGGCAATTGGCTGTCCGCCCCAGAGAGGGAAGCCGACGAGTCCGCTGCGTATAGGAGTCACTCTGGAGCACCAGAGTTACGGTCGACAGGCTTAGCAAGTGCCGTCTCAGAGGAGACAATACTTCGCCTCGGTCACTACCGGTCACAGGGCTACGGCAGCAAACTCGCAATACGAGGGGGGGATTGACATGAAAAATAGTGTGTAACTGGCTACTAAACTGGGAGAAAATGGAATACAATCAGAAACAAATTCTTTTAAAAAATGTATCAAAAAATGGCAAACTAATTTGCTTGAAACCCTCGTTTACAAAGGGTACTGCGTACACAGAAACAAGTAACCGAATACGACACAATAAACTAAACGAAGAATATATGCATATTGGATGTGGAAGCACATTATGTGAAAGCATTAAAACTAATGTATTGAAGCATAGTGCACGATGATCAAGGTTAGCTTGCTGTCTGAAGCAAAGAACTCCTCTGATTTTGTGCTCCTCTGGGTTCTCCTCCAGATAAGAGCAAATTAAGTTAAGTTGTTGCCCTATACGGCTTGAATGTGGGCTGAGGCATATTATAACAGAACCCTTTTAAGATGGTGCCTTCACACTGCATATTCTCCCCTGGAACAAAGCCAGCTCTTTCACATACAGCCAGCAATGTTTGTCTGCCGACTACCTTCATAGTAATCAACAACCGCATGACCCAGAAATAAACGGAGGATCGTGCAACAACAAGAAACACAAATTAGCCTAGATGTTTACAATGTGATTCTTTTTCTACTTAACTTTTTAGTCTGCCCAAAAAAACTAAAAATAAATACTTTCTCTGGACATATGCTTCCAACAACATGCATCTAACAGAGACCCCCAGCAGAGTAACACATAAATGTGAAGCGAGTTCAGTTTGATACGTTGTTCCGGTCAGTGGACATGAGAAGTGCTTGCGCAATGGGAAAAGGGCACGGGTTAGACTGAAAAATTATGTCTCCAATCTCTACTTCTCCAGTGGCCCATATCAAAAAGTGGCTTTCACTACAAAGAAAATCGGTAGAACTCTTTGGATCTTCAATTTGTCACCACACCTGACTGCACATGCCTTTGATCCCTTAAAAACCTGTCTGTGGAGGTGACGACCAACTGCACAATAAAAGGACAGGTTCCTGACCGCAAAGGAGCAGAAGAAAATAAATAAATAAATCAGACCTCATCTTAGCACTAGTTCCTTTGCTTAGTAAAGACCTTTATCCGAATCCATCACAGACTTCAATAAGGCCCTTAGTAATTTGCGCATGATTCAAATAACTTCTTATATTTAAAAATGCATGTCACAATGAGTTTAGCAAGTGACTAGACACAAAAGTAATCTCCTGACGTTAAACAAAAACCGTAAGGTATAATAAAATCCCAGAAGCGAGGAAAGAAGGGAAAGAAGGGCTTTGACAAAAGTCTCTTGACGAGTTGACTGGATGAAGAGACCAGTTGCTTCACCGTGCAGTTATTGTGGGTGGGGGGAGACTCTGCAGTTAATCATGCGTTAAGCTCATTCCTCTAAACACTGACCATATCCTCTCCACATTCCCCTGCTCTGACAGCTTTGCCAGCGTGCTAAGCTGCCGTTATGATTATGAGGCAATGTGCTAAACAGCAGATGGCCATCGTTTCAGGCGTGTCGGGATATTAAAGGGAAAGCCGGTGACCCTAGCAGAGGGAGTGTGAGGTCATACTCTCGCTCAGACCCCCCCTGTGTCAACGCTGATATCTTTGGCCTGCCGAACATCCGTCGACCCCAAATGTAAGCCAGAGAAGAGCGCAAGATGGACTTGAACTGTCAGTCTTTTGTCTACTGCTCTCGATAACCTACTGCAGACTGCTCTAAGCTTATAGGTGACAAAACGCCAATTGGTACAATTATAGAATGTCTGCCTTTCATTGGAATAGATTTATACAGTATTTGAATAAAGCTTTAAGTTTAATCTCAGCCAGGCAATGCTGAATGGTCCTAATGGTGGGGGTTTTTCACCACGTTCCTCTATTCTTCCCTTGGTAGCACCTGTGACTCAAACTCCTAAGCTTCCTCTCTTACATGCTTTAGTTCACCTGCCATATTCTGGAACTATTTTGCACTGAATATGGGAACTGGTGTCATGAACAAAAAATGCATGGGTGCTAATATTAAAAGATGACAACATAGGACCAATGAACGATGCACACTTCAGGTTTTTATACGCAAAGCAGACACATTTTTAACTTTACAATACGACTGCATGTAGAATGTAGCGCCATAGGCTTCAAATACCGTTCTGGCAATACAACCTTTTAGACAAGGGTGGGAGGTAGTATGAATTGGTGTTTTGGGGGGAAACTTCTTGTAACTAGAATGTTGCTGGGTTCCAGGCAGGGATGAATGCATTTAGTAAACGTCAATCATTATATTTACACGTGGATAACATTTACAAAAAACAAAAACATTGAAATCTCCATTTGTCACCCTGGGGAGCGTGTATATCTTGCTACGTATTATAAGGAATGCAATGTTTATTCCACTTCTAGCAATCGGACTTTTCAAAACAACACATTATCTTTCCACGTTTGCATATTAAAACACCAAGCAAGCGCGAGCGTGTCGCTGTATAGGCTCATTGTGCATGGACTGAACAATGCCGTTCTGGGGAGAAACATTTAAGTGCGATGCAACGACGCCTGTCGGACAGAACAAGCCAGCCACGTTAGCCAGGCTGTTGTGTAGGCAGTCTATTGACCCCCGCCTGCTGCGGATCAATGACCTTCTGCTCAGCTGCAATAAAAGTTACCGGCCTATACCATACCACCCCTGTACCCCCCACCCCCACCGCTACAAAAAAGAAAGAAAATTATAGTTCAGATCAGTACAGTTCCGTTCCGTTTAAATCGTTGCAGAGCCCCAAATCCTCTCATTCCAAACTTAGACAATCGACAGCTAGAAGTGCAACAAAACGCACAAGGCAGTATATGGACAGTTTTATCGGCGAGTCGTCATTAGGTTTGTCTTCAAACTGCTTAGCTATTTGGATTTGCAGGCACTGAATGTTACATTTGAAAAAAGTCTGGCAAGACTCTTTTCTAAAACGTGCGACTTCTTTAGTGCATTCTCTGAGCACTGCCTAGTAAAACGTACATACGGACACATGGAACAGAATATTCAAAGAAACATCAATCGCACAACGAAGTTTTCGCATCAAATAAAACTATGAATTAATGTCAACACTATTGCTAGCTTTCGTTTAAGAGATGGATATAGGTAGCTTACTAGATAACGTAACGCTATTATGCTTGAAAAGCAGCAATGTCCCATTTTTGGACAAACCTGGCATTCAAATCGCAAAGTTTGACTTGACGACAAAAGCATAAAATAGCATTACTTCATAAAACGAGTGCATGCAATTATAAATGCCGTACCTTATATTAGAGGGAAGATATCTCCCGTTGCGTTTTTACCGGAGCCCCTCAAAATCAAATGCAATCCTTCTGCGTCGAGTAGGGGGGGGGTCAGTTGCTAATCCAATTTGTCAGCAACGGGCACTTTTAAATCCAGGCAAAACTGCTTTCCCAAAAGCAAACTTCTTCCGAGGGTCGACAAAGGAGCATAAATCTCAGCATCTAACGAAGTTGAATTTACACGACCTTTTGTTCACTCGTTTGAAACGAATTTATGCTGCGCTCAACTTGTTCCTTGCGTGATTTTTATCTAGCGCCGTTCACGGACCTCTCTCCAAATAGCCCTCGCTAGACTTTTTTTTTAAGGTTGCACGGAGCGCTTTACACAATCACATGTACCCGGCGAGCAGTGGTGGGAATGAATAGGTTTCGTAGGACAGATTACCTCATGAGCCTGCCCTCGATACTCTAAATACTTAAAAGGGGCACATGAACTGCAAATGCCCAGGCGACTGTCGGACCCCCGACCGCTGTGTTGCTCACGTGCGGTCTTCTTAAAGGGGCAACTGTTACATTTACACATTTCGAAAAATGTAATCAAGGGCTTGACATTTCTGTAAAGATTGTTTGGTCCCAGTAAACAGCATGTGCACTATTTTTGGTTAGAAAGACCAAAAAATAAAATTCCCTTCACACTTGCACAGTTTATTTGATTGTTTTATTATTTTATCTTATTTTATCTGATTATAGCTTCATCAATGTAGGCTATATTAAACATAGAGAGAGGAAGCTTAAACATTTGTGTGTGTGTGTGTGTGTGTGTGTGTGTGTGTGTGTGTGTGTGTGTGTGTGTGTGTGTGTGTGTGTGTGTTAATTTTTTTTCCTTTAAAATCTCTAAAAGTCCACACATTTCGAAAAATGTAATCAAGGGCTTGACATTTCTTAAGACTAACACAGTTCTGACTGGGGTACTTTAAAGTTCTTTCTATTTTTGAAAAAGATGTCCAGGTTTTTATATACATCATACCCTTAGAAACTGATTATGGATCAGAATTTGTCTACATTTCCTACTAAAATGGCTGGGGTTTGGATTGGGATTGAAAGAGCTGATGCTGGGACAACGTACATTTTTAGGTATATTGAGTCCAGTTTTATATTACGTGATTGATGGCATGCAAAACTCGTGAAATAGCCTACTGTGCAGTTTATATTGTTATGGGTCCTTGCATTTGGGGGAATAGGACCTGGAGAGGATCTGAGAAGTATTTAAATTGGTGGCAAGGTGGGAACCCTGATGATGATACACATGTTGAATTGCATGCACAAGGAGTCGAACTGCCAAACTGGCTGAATTAAGTTTTGATGAATTCAATCAGTCCTTCTGTACCAGTACGATTCTGTATTTATACACTGATACAAATGTACCATGAATATAGAAGAAAAAACATTTCCAAAAGCAATATATTCCTTAAACCACTCTAGCTATAATGTAGCTGACATGGGAGCGATATGTCAAATTCAGTCAAAAATAACATTGTTCATTGTAAATATGTTGTTCCTTTTCAACATCTTGGCACTGAAGTAACTAGCTAAGGGCCAAGAAAGAGGCAATTAGTAATAGTATGAACTATATGTTCAGGGACACCGTGGTTGAGATTCAGCGATTTAATCAGTAAACACAGAAAGTACAGAATATACTTGGTTTTCCAAGCTTTGAGGCCTTTGCTCAAAGCTTGATAGAGCATGTAACCTTCATGTGCCAGGGGGTTTACACTTTATGACTACCCCAAACATGATACTGTATACCGTCTACTGGTTTACTAACATGCCTAACACCAGCCAAATAATGTCTGTAAAACCCACATGACACACTACATTATTTTATACAATATTGGGGTGATGAAAATGTATTGCAACATCCTCAGGGTGCAGGAAGTGTTACATTTTTCTAACAGAAGCTGGATGGTTTACTCATCCTCTATGTAAGGAAGTGTCTAAGAGCCACTCCTACCAACAGGATGTGCATGTCAATACACACCACACAATAAATACAAAGCCCTGCCAAACACTTGGCATCTCGGGAAGGTTCTTCTCCAGAATAGAGATCTTTTTATCACACCCCCATCTCATTTCTCTTCTCATTCAGATCAAACATTAATCCTCTGTGTTCACATTGCTGGGATCCTCTCCTCCGTCTCTCTCTCTCTCTCTCTCTCTCTCTCTCTCTCTCTTTTTCCCTCTCTCTCCCTCATCCTATAAAAGCAATAAAGAAGCAAACTTCTCTGTTTGACAAAACACAGGCAAAGAGAGAAAACATAAAAAATAAAGAGATGGCTGACTGAAGAAGAGGAAAAAGCGACTGAATACGGCAACTTGAGGGAAAAAATGAGAGGGCAGTGTTTGTTCGTTCCCTTTGGTCCTAATCTGGTTTATGTCTGAGCACAGCCCTGTATTCATAGCAGCGGAGAGGTGCAGGGAAGGTTGTGTGAATGAGTGTGCCTGTCTGTCAGGGCGCACTGCATTCAGGTCTCAAACACTGTGCCATTCATCCCACTCCAGCTCCCAGCCTGTCACACTGAATATCAACTCCACTTCTGAGAGACAGAGAGAGAGAGAGAGAGAGGGAAAGGGAGTGTGTGTGTGTGTGAGAGAGAAAGAGAGAGAGAGAGAGAGAGAGAGAGAGAGAGAGAGAGGGAGAGGGAGAGGGAGTATGTGTGAGAGAAAGAGAGAGAGAGAGAGAGAGAGAGAGAGAGAGAGAGAGAGAGAGAGAGGGAGAGGGAGAGGGAGTGTGTGTGTGAGAGAAAGAGAGATAGAGAGAGAGAGGCAGATAGAGAGAAAGGGTGAGAGAGGGAGAGAGAGTTACAGTGAAAGACACAGAGAGAGGGAGTTTCACAGGTTTTTTAAAAATCAACAGCGAGGTTTGCGATAAGAGCTTAATATCAACTCAGCTTTTAGTAGAGAGAGAGAGAGAGCGATAGAGAGACTGAAGAATGTTGCAACGGCGAGGTACAGAAAAGTACAGGATCACCCGGGACAGTGCTTTTCATTGAACGTGTTGACTGGGAGGAATGTTTACAAATGGCTAATTCTAACATTTCTAATTGTGTTACTCAGTAAATTCCGCAATCTCAAGAGTATTCCATTAGAAATAGTACCCTTGTGAGCCACAATCTGAGTCTCTTGTCTCTTGTGATCCCATTCCTGGTTTCATACTCAGCCCTTTGATGCATAGCCCAGGTCTTCCGGGGTCACATGGTGTGCAGGTGCAGTTTTACCCATTTTCTACTTGATTGCATTCAATCATTAGTTTGATTGGCTGCATTTAACCCATTTCCCCTTACAGACCCATAAATGCAAAGTCTCAGGTTCTACTGAGGCTCAGTTTACATTGTATTCTTAGGGGGGACCTGTTCCCAAAGTAATGCGACGTAATAGGACGCAGAGTTGCATCAGGCAGACTGTGCTGCTTACAATCTTTACTTAGACAACGAGCAACAGCCACCTATTAGCAAAGCCTCAGACAGTGTGTGTTCATTTTGTGAAGAGTCTGACCAGAACTGAGCCGCTGTCCTCTAAATGGGATGCTCTTGTTTGCTGAATAAATTAATGGGTTGATATTTACATTGTGTGTTTGTCTGTGTGTGTGTGTGTGTGTGTGTGTGTTTGTGTGGATGTGTGGAACACCAAAATACGATTCAAAGCCAGTGCTCAGCTGAAATGTGTAGGGTTGGCAGAGAGAGTTAGGCAGAAAATGGTGTGTTTCCACAAGCAAACTCCTGCTGTGCTTATTTGACCTCAAATGAAAAAACAATAGAGCTCAGCTAGCTTGTTGTAAAGTGCTAGGTTCTACCTAGCAGTAATGCACACCCTCTGCATCAGGCCTGGCAGGAGTCTGGGATTGCTTTATCTCAATGGTGAATTAGGCGCATGGCTGGAAATCCGATTGACGAGTAGATCAGGCCAATCCGTGTGTTTGTGTGTGTGGTGGAACACCTCACACGTGCTCTGGACATGATGAATTCGTTTGGGAGGGAATGTTTTTCCAAAGACAGCATTGAAATGATCAGCTTTTACTATTTTAATTTGACCAATCACAATTCCCCTTTATATTCCAATACCAAATTAAGGCCAAGGATATTTGCGTACCTCACCCACAAATAGAACAAGCAAGGATCGACCTTAAACATAGCAACGGCAAGAGCTTGGAAGATGGTGCTGGCCATCAAAGCAGACCACATATACCCTTTGTGCACATTAGAAGCTCATCTCTTGGCCCGCGGCATAGATCGAAGGGACAATGCTCACCGCGCAGCTTCACAAAGGAGGCGCAATCTCTCCATCAAATCGCAGGAAACAGGACCTCTGTGCCCACATAACACATAACCACCTGCGTAAACATGTGCTTTTTGATCCCCGGGTCAGTCAGCGCGTCTCGTTGTCGGTGGATTAATGGAGCAGGTTACGGCGCCGTCACAGCTGCTCCCTCCCAGCGCTTTGGTACTGCCGTTCAGCACATCTGTCAAGGTCAGGGCTGGCCCATGTCTGTGCCCGTAACGTATTGGATTGACACACTCAACTTAGTTTGCCCCATTTGTTGCGTGATCAAGTCTGTCTGTAATATAGGGGGGTATTATGGAAAGTATGCAGAGAAAGCAATACGAACAATTACTTTGTTGTAATGAGTCACCTACATTCATAAGCATGTCTTTTGAAGCTGTTCTGTGCATGCTGTGTGTATTTTACTTTACATGTCTCTCTGTGTCTCTCTTTGTTTTAGCCCATTGTTGTCATGAGATGCACTATGTGAACGGATGCACAAGGGAATTGTATGATCATTTATCAATATTTACATCCTTGTCATATTCATATGGATATGCTCTCTGATTTGTTATTAAAGGCAAGTTTACAATTATGATTCATTGGAGCCATTTGGCGTATTCAAATGTAGGTCATTCCGTTTAGCTGGGCCGCTGGCAGCTAGAGTTCTCCGTTTCATCTCATAGTAAGCAGTTGTTTTCCTCTGTACTTGCAAGTCATTAGAGTCAATTTGGTTTAAATAACAGAAATTTATGATCATCAACTTTTTTAATTTTTTTTATTTGTAAAGATCATGATAATCTACATTTGCTCATCTGGTCAAAAAACAATATTAAATACGTCTATCTGACCTTGTGGAGTAATCTCCAAATCAATATTTCCGTTCTAGGTTCCAATCAGAGTCAATGCGGTCTCAAACTGAGCGATCATACACTCAAACAGATTGAATGCGGGTCAGACTGATCAATTAGGCCAGCTGATTCCCCGGATTGGAGGAGCTGGACTCATCTGTTCCATACTGTACTATGCTTTGTACTGCAGATCCCTCTGGGAATTATAACCACATGTATTTGTACCAAATATACAATCTGAAAATGTTTTTTTTTATATCGGATTGCAAATATATTAGATATACTACTGTGGATAGCTAAGCAAAAAAGCATCCTTTTTTTATTATTCATTTTAGATAGCTTTGTTTTCATCAGAAATTCTTCCTGTTTTTACTTCTGTTTTACAGGTTCCTGTTTTATTATTTATAAACCTTCAATGAAGAGTTTTCTTACTGCATGCACGGGAAATTGAACTGTGAATGAACTGTACTGTATAAATATAGGCGTATTACACACAACATGTACTGTACCTATATATTTAAAGCCTCTGCTATATTTTAATAGGGACAGATACAAACACATTGACACATTTAATAAACAATCATCCGATGCGTTGCACCATAGTGTGTATAGCTTATGTATCTTCAAATACAGTACTTAGTAGTTACGTAAAGTAATCTTTATACACATATCTTTCATTATCTATTTTAATCATTGTAATTATATGAATTGAGAAATGTATAAGTATGGGCCTCCCGCGTGATCCAGTGGTTTCAACGTCCGACGCTGGCCACGGCGACCGGGGTTCGATTCCACCGGCCGCGCCAGTGCCACCGGGGGCGGCAATTGGCTGTCCGCCCGAAGGAGGGAAGGAGGGAAGCCGGGAAGCCGGGAAGCCGACAGGGCGTTCGCTGCGCACAGGAGTGGTTCTGTAGTACCGGGTTGCGGTCTAAGGCATGGCGGGTGCCATCTCGATGGGGAAACGATACTTCGCCCTCGTTACTACCGGTCACAGGGCTACGGCAGCAAACTCACATTAGGAGGGTTTGACTTGACTATTGTGGGTGTAATTGGCTACCAAACTGGGAGACAAACAGGATATAAAAAAAAAAAAAAAATTGTATAAGTATAATTATTAACTATATTTAACAATAGTGTAATATAGTAATTATGCCTAGTTTAAGTTAAATAACCTTGTAACGAACATATATATTTGTATTGTTGTGTGTTCTATCACTCTTCTCCTTCCATTTGTACTCTTGTTGGACTGTGTTTCCATCTCTCTGGTTGTGCCCGTCTCCTTACTGCTAACATTCATTCACTTACTTAGATACTTAATGCATTTCCTATTATGCACCATGGCTGTGGAATAATATACGAAAAAAATTAATCTTAAACTGGATACCCTCATATTCCTGGCTAATTTTAAATACGCACCGGAGCGCTCCACATGTACGTATAACAATTATTCGATTATACAAAGCACTGCTCCAGAGGAATTGCTTTAAATCTTAAGATTTCAACTTGTTAAGATGTTGAGTTGTCTTTCTCCTCCTCTTATCTATTGATGTGCTGTTGTATTGCTTGTTTTTAACCTGAAAGCTTCAATGCACAGGTAACTGCAAATTAAAGACAACACTTAAATGAGTAAATGAGGGGTCCTTTAAACACCTGCAGTACCGCGAGTGTCCATCGGGGGTGCCACTACCGGATGGGCTCGGCCCGGCTCACCCCTTTCCTTTTTTTTCTTTAGGCGTTTAGCAGACGCTCTTTTCCAGAGCGACTTACACAATTTTACATTTCTTTACATGCAATCCATTTATACAGCTGGATATTTATTGAAGCAATTCAGATTAAGTACCTTGCCTAAGGGTACAACGGCAGTGCCCCCACCTGGGAATCGAACCAGCAACCTCTGAGTTACAAGCCCAGTTCCCTAACCACTACACTGCCGCCCTTGACCCTTTCCAACGTGTCCCTCCCCCGTTTGAGCGTCACCCTCGCGTTACTAAGGTTTTGCCTTTATTTTGGCAGTTAACTCTATGTGCTGCTGCTATTTTGACACGGTCTATCTTAAAAATAGATTCTATCTCAATGGGAATTCCTGGTTAAATGAAGGTCAAACAAAAATATGGCAATTGAATCAGGGTCAGTATCAGCATCACTATGGCAGCCACAGCTTCCACAAAACTTCCAAGTCAAACCTCCACAGAAAACAAAACTCCCTCCTTTAACGCATGAGTGGTATCCTTCAAAGACATTCTCAGTAGAAATGAAAGCAACCACTTACTTTGAAAAAGCGAATCTTTCCAATGTTACATGTAGTACCAATCATTGTCGATAGATGGTGGTATCTGCTGCTATACAAAGTCATCCTGGAGTGTACAAGCATTTCGTATGGTGACGATGATGTTACATTTTAAACTGAAAAGCACAGTCCAGAGAGAGGAGATCATTCCTACATTTATATCATACAGTAAAGATCTAATGAGCTGATCTGTAAGTGTGCTTCTGTATATTGACTCTTTGATGCTTGGAGCACAGGAATCTGATAGTCAAAGGAATAAACATGTTAACTCAGAGAAAGCATTTATTGATAATAATTATCAATAGTATGGGAATCAGCAACTCTTCATAAGTTTTAAGGGCCATTTAATGACTGGTGGGTTTTGTGAATGGTAACTGCCACTTTCAACAGACTTCAAAAATGACAGTTTACTATACATACACACCCCCCAGTGATCTTGGTACAGTCTGTAAAGACCACCCCTACAGTGTCAATCAAAGTTCATACCAGAGGGTAGAGCGATGTAATGCTCGAGTCAATAAGAACCAATGGCTTCACTCATGCCCATTTAAGGTAATTTCTATGAAATAAAACTCTAACCTTTAAGCACAAACCTGTGACATCCGCTTTTTACCACTGAAGGGCAGCGAACGACATCATGGAACGAGTCTGCATTGCTCTGATTATGATACATTGTGAGTAACATAACAATCCCTCCTCGGTACCTGAATCAATATGCTTCGATTTTTCTGAAAAAATATAAATGCCTTGGCAATATTATTTCATTGATGCATCTTTTGTCTTCCATTGCTTTAGTGCCCTCCAGTCAAGAGACACTCACTGAATCAACTGTCCTTAAAGTGGTCCAAACTGGGGAGACAGTCACCCTGCACTGCAATTTGAGAAACATGGAAGAAACCGTTTGGTATGGGCAACGCTGTGGCGAGGTGCCATTTATCATTATTTCTAGCAAAAAAAACAAAAAAAAAACGGAATCACCAAACAAGACTGAGAGCAAATACTTCAGAGGCTTTGACGATCGATTTTCAACTGTGCTGTTTCCAGACAACAACTCCTTCTCCCTGGAGATCGCAAACCTCACGGTCTCTGACATGGGACTCTACTATTGCACAACAGATCCTGGAGTACCAATGCTCACTGGACATGGCATCATACTTGTTCTCCCCGGTGATGATGACGTATTGTATATACAGTATTTAAAAATAGCTCCTTTATCTTTAATGACATAATAGATTGGGAGAGGACGTATAAATGATGGAGAGCTGTTTTGTGTTGTGTTTACCAGAGAAAAACAATCTCTCTACCACAACGTCCTCTGGGTCCACTGTGTTCACCGCTGGTCCTGAAGCCCAGTCCTGGATTGTGAAGCACTGCTGGGCCCTGCTGGCCATTTTGTGCCCAGTCTGTGCTGTGATGGGCGCCCTGCTCTCCTGTGCCAGCCTCCGATGGAAACATCACAGAAAAGGCAAGTCCTTTCAACTCCAATGAGATGATCAATCATTTCAATTTCAACGAGACAATAAATCCTTTAAATTGCAATAAGAAAAGAAATCAACGCATTTTCATCAACTTCATTCCATAGGTTCCATTCCATTCATTCATTCCATTCCTTCTTCAAATTTAGCATGGCAAATGAGATATAACATAAATGTAGCAAGCAAAACCAAGATTCTGAGTGATTGAATCATTTCGATGTGCAGACGTTACCATCGACTTACAGACATACCGCAGCAGATAAACATGGGACGACCAAAAATCCAATCACAAAAAATATGACATTCTACTGATCCTGCATTACTTTCCCTGTCAGAATTGATAAAGCTATGTTGGTATTGTATGTGTTACAGTATTATTGCTGCTTGATTGGCTGTTTGACATAACTGGTGTAAATTCAGCGTTAGCAGGTTCTCAGACACGACGTACAACCCTGGACGGAAACGAAGATGGAAAAGAGGTATTTGTACAACTATTGCAATTCATATCCCTCACTCATACCCTGTCATGCATTTTTGTTATAGTGATACATACAACCATATAACCTTTATTTAGATCAGTCAGCTGAGTTCTCATTTACAATGATGGCCTGGCAATAAACAATAAATAATAAGCAATAGTTCTCATTCTAATTCTCACAAAAAAGAGCAAAAGCGAGAGACACGATTATAGTCAGGGGCATGTACGGCAAGAATAAGATAGGAAAGCGATAGCATAGTCATAAGGGAGGACGCAACAACATACAACTAGAAACATTTACAGATGCCAATTAAGGCTTCTAATCAGTCTAACCGCAATGTACTTTGTCATAAACTTGTTTGTAAGTTTGAACAAGTTCCAACTTTTTTATTTCTTGCAGTGCAATGCCAGCCAGAAACTGCTAGTTTCATTATATTATATCAGAAACCATGACGGAAGAAACACTTCCTCACATTTGTTATTTATATAAGGTGAAAGTGTGTTATTGCACTGAATAGAGGACCAGGTGTCAAATACATGGTCCGTCTAGGCCTCCTGCGTGGTCCCGTGGTTACAACGTTCGACACTGGCCACGGAGACCAGGGTTCGATTCCAAATCCTGCCAGAGTCGGCTCTGGTCGGGAGTGCCATCGGGGCGGCAATTGGCTGTCCTCCCCAGGGAGGGGGGAGGGAAGCCGACACACACAGTTTGCTGCGCACAGGAGTGGGGTAACGGAATTACAGTCGACGGCACGACGAGTGTTGTCTCAGAGGAGGCAGCGCTACGCCCTTGTCACTGCCGGTCACAGGACTACGGCAGCTAACTATAGGGGTAAGGGGGATTGAACTAAGCACACGGGTAATTGGCTACCAAATTGGGAGAAAACGGGGTAAAAATCTGAAAATAAAATGATTAAATACATGGTCTGTCTAAATAGCAATTTATACAACAGCACCCTCCAAATCAAAATGATTCCAAACTGAACACAGCATGGTATTTGAACATACGGATCAGCACTGGCATCTATTCAATGAATAGTCTAGAAGTAGTGTAAGGTTGAATATACAAGGCAATCTGCATTAACATGTCATCTTCTATAGTGTTGTATGAGTAAGGGCGTGTGCGTTTTTCACCATCTCTCTCAAGAAGTTGCAGTTCCTTTCTGACCAGGGGTGCCCAGATGAGCCCTTTCTGATCATCAAGGCACTCTATTTTCAGTAATTAGTGGCAATTACTCAAATGAACATAAATAACAATTTAAAACAATGTAGTTTTTATATTTTTATCTTGCATTTAGTCTGTTGAAAAACATTTTCCTTTTGCTTTCAATTGTTTTTATAAGTTCGGCAAAAAGAGGGCAATCCACATGCACAGACCAAAGGATCCTGAAAGATTCTGTATGGCGGAGTGATGAAAGATCCCCCCAATATGGTCACCATAACTCTTAAACATTATAGAAGATGACATGTTAATGCAGATTTATTATTGTTGGAAAAAAATATTATGAGGGGTGCGAATACACATATCTTTTTGGGGAAAAAAACATTACTTTTTAAATAAATTGTTTTCGTTTCCTGAACAGTTGTATTCGTCTAAAATGATATGAGCATACAATATAGCTCTGTGGAGGTTGTGGGGGGAGGAGGGAGTGGCATGGTTGTCTGTGTTTGTGTTTGTTATATGTTAACCTGCTACTCCCACCTGATTTTATTTTATTTATTTATTTTATAAAAAATAAATAAAATCCGGTCCATAGACCGACAAACTCCACTCCGTGTCTCCAGTCTGCTCTGTTCCCATCCAGGGTTTGTCACGTGGCGTGTGACAAGCTCATTGTCTGTATTGTTTTTTTCTATCGAGCCATTTTTTGCTCATATGTATCAAGGGTGTGAAAAATATTTAGACAAATAAGCATTTGTTTAAATACACAGAAATATATGCTCTTATGAATGTATTATATATCTTTTAAAAAAAAATTTGTTTCAGATTATTCCCCATTTTTCTCCCCAATTTGAAAGCCAATTATATCTTCTATTTTCAATTAACCCCCCTTGTATAATAATGTTTTTTATACTAAACTTTTGAAGCACATTCTTCAATTCTGTTATTTATTGTTTTCAGGAGGAAGATATAGGGGTGATTTATTCAGCGTTAAAAATCCCTCCAGGCAAAGCAACCAAGGCAAGGAAAACTTGAATATAGCTACTTACAGCGTATAACTGAATTGTTACCTGTTGTAAATGTGTGCTTACACTTTTAAGACATATATTACTTGTTTAATAAGAGTATCCACATGAATGTTGCTTATGATATGTGATTTAAAAAAACATAAAACAAAATAGGCTAGAAAAGAAGGATGTTCATGCACTTTTTATATTGTTCTTCAAATTGTCAAATTGTGAGAAAAATTGTTAATGTGTTTTTGGATAAAGTGTCAATGTACATCAGTACAATACTCTGTAATTTAGTCGTCTTTCTGTTTTGTGTGTGTCATGTGTCACGCACTTGAAATACATTGTGACTCAAAAGAGAATAGCCTTCTACGAGATCAAGGGTCCTGCAAAATGCCGTTTTTTTTACTGTCATATCAGCTTCATCTTGAGCAGCCTCTGACTTTTAGCCTAAATTCAACCTTTGAACGACACGCTAACTAAATGAGAGTAGATTGATCTGACGGTGCAGAGGAGAGAGTAGCCATGCGTTGCAGAACTCCAGTAAGGTTGTTGTTGTGTTTGGGTTGGGTGGTGTTCACCGCAGTATAGCCGCCTGCACAAAACCACAAAGCCCAGTTCCTTACAGCAGAATTTCCAACCACTGAGCTGCAAGAGATAGTTGGGTGTTCTTCCTGTTCACTGAAGCTGTTTCTAAAATAACTGTTTGCAATAAACAAGGGCAATTTCCTTTGCAAGCCACCAGAATGGAAATTTGTTTACTGCATCCAGGCTAATTTGATAATAATATCTCAAAAACAATATCGTAGTATGTTATGATATGCTATATCTACATGACATACAATGAACTACACAATACTTTGAAATGATAGGGGTACAACATTTGAAGTCAGTCTTGCAATTAGTTGCAAATATTCCAACCATGCTCTGATTTATAATGTTTGGTGGATGTGTGGTACGGTGGTACAGGCAGAGATGGGCAAAGATACGTCAAAATGTATCTTGTTACAAAATACAAAATACCCCTCAAATAAATGTATCAGATCAAAATACAAAATACTGGTGCCAGAAAATGTATCAGATAAAATACATGTATTTTGTATTTTCAAAATACAGGAGAAAAAAAACTTGTCTCCAATTGGCTATCGTAGGCCAACATATGAATCGGTGGCTGCCTTTCTCTATGAATATGAGCAAAAAGCCAAAATCACATAGGCTATCGCCGTGTGTTAAGTGTTAGAGGCACAATCATATCTTTAGCATCTCCTAATTAGTTTGCTCACATTACTCCCTCCATTTTGGTTGTTTGGGCTATTGACAACCAATTTCTTATCTTTGATGCTATTTGTATATAAAAGAAAAATACTGAAAATAGTACAGTACAAACTTACAAACAAATCAGCATGAATTGTACATGCTAGCTAGTGTTTCTGGAGTCACAAAGTGGCATTTTGAGAAATCGTCTTTTCTAACTTTTCACGTCACGTCACGATTTCTCAAAATGCCACTTAGAATACTGTGAGTAGGCTTGTGTGAAAACAAGCGCCGAATTCTCAATAGCTGCCTGCGACCAGATACATGCATGCATCCACGTGTGCATGCATTCACTGCCTTGTCCAACCGAAAGAGAGCGGGTCTAAAAATCACTGTGTGAGTGTGTGTAAGTGTACTGTTGATAAAGTATTTTGAGTATTTTGAAAATACAAAATTACTCCACCCTAAAGTATCTTGTTACAAATTACATTTGAATTTTTTCAGCCCTGTCAAATACAAATGACAAAATACTCAAAAGTAATTGAAATACGTATTTCAAATACAAGTAACAGAAATACTGCCCATCTCTGGGTACAGGGTATGAACCCCCACAAGTTTTGTCGTCATTCCCACTTGGGCTTTTGATCCCTTGAGCGACATATACCTGAATGTATAGCTGTATCAAGGGATACTATTAGGTATATAACTATGCCCTGGGCACAGTAGAGTACACTGAACGACTACACAGATGATATGTCCCTGTGGAGCCTTCCCTGGAGCCCGAATACCCGGTCTGACTTTAACACCTGTTCATCACCAGCCACAAAGCTAGAGGGCCTTTTGGCAATACTTTCAATGTTTTGTTTGAGCAAAATAGCAGATGCAAAACCCATACATGATAATAATAGCATATGTTTTGCACTGGCAGACCCCCAGGTCTATTTGCATGGCAGACACCCAGGTCTGATATGCTAGACTAGTTCTGCGGCGGCGTGCATTTGGTTGAGCTACGTGACCATTCGGAGTGAGGTGAGGCAGTGAGCAGCGAGCACACACGCACCTGAGCCGGATGTCTTTCAAGTGAAGTGTGCTTTTTTGTTGGGCAAACTGAATTTTGTAGCATTGCATTTACCCTTTAGTTAGTTGTCCTAACAACATTGCACATTTACTGTGTGTCAGACACCCAGGTCTGATATGCTAGACTAGTTCTGTGGCGGCGTGCATTTGGTTTGTTGGGCAAACTGAATTTTGTAGCATTGCCTGTCTCTATCTCACAGATGGTTTAAAAATGATGCTTTATGTAATCAAATTTCTGTTTTTATCCAGAACTGCCCAATTTTAATTTGCATTAGTCCATTGGCTAATCATTTTTAGGGAAAGTTTTAGTCAAAGTAATAGTTTTCTTTCTTCTCATTTTTACACTTTAATATTTATAAAAAATTAAAATAAAATAAAAAGATCCATCTTTGGGGAACAACTTATACCATTTAATACCATTAAAGCCTGCATTTTTGTATCTAAATGGGGGCTGGAGCCAAGCTGAAACAAAACTTAGTGGAGCACATTTAAACATTGAAACATTCAACCAAAAATGTCCCGTTACAACACTTTGACAACGTTTTCCTGCAGTTGTTGTGCATTTAAGGAGCAGATTTAGCAGAATTTGTCCATTTTCACCGGGTCCAACAAGGAAGAGGGGTGCAAAACAAAAATGTCCTTGTACATTTAAATCGGTATTTGTGCAGGATATGCGACTCTGAAGGTCACCAGATATATGCTTAAATTGCATTTTCAGTGAAGTTAACTTATTATGATCATTATGATTATGATTGCTATGGTTATAATTGTGGTTATGATCATTATGATTTAATTCATAACAAATGTCCAACAAATTACAAAAGTCTAAAAAAGGTATAAAATATCACACAATCTATTATGCAATGTATGGTGTAATGCACAGAGCAAACCACTCCCTGCATATCCTGCAGCTACCTACCAGGATCTGTAGAGGAATTCCAGACAACCCTGAGCCCCCGAGGTAACATATAAACTGTGAAATATTAGAAGTAGAATATAAATATTTCAGATGTAATATTTGTGAACACAACCTTTTAGGCATTTAGCAGACACTCTTATCCATTTATACAGCAGAATGTACTGAAGCAATTCAGGTTAAGTACCTAAGGGGTGGGGGGGGATTTTGACTTATCAGAGTCACTGTGAGAACTGCAGATAGCAGTAAAACTGTCATATTTCCATCTGTCACTGTTCTAACACATCTACTCTGCAGGCTTGATGGAGACGCAGAGGTGCGTTTCCTTTTTTTCCCCTCTGTTGTGGTCTCACTTCTCAATAAACGGCAATGGTTGGTGACACTTTGTCACTGCTGGCTCCTCTCAGCGTATGGTAACTGATCTCACGTGGTGATGACTCAGGGTTGGAGGGAATACGGGGCAGCCTGTTCGCTCATGAAACATGCTTAAATGTCATCAGTCCTGGCTGCTACACACTGAAACCCCATGATCTTTACTCAAATACACATATTTTAGACGCACAATCCCCCCAAACTGATAATATCAAACTCAATAAACCGTATATTGTGGGCATGCAAGGTCATGCCACTATAGCTTCAAGCCTTTATGCTGAAATGCATATGAAACAGAAAAGTAATGTAAACCCGGCAGTGTATAATAATATAATGAATTCTATTTATATATCACACTTTAAAATACAGAGAATTCTCAAGGTGCTTTACAACAGATACCAGACAACATATACAGATACAACATTATGATTTACATAATCATTCACAATCATTTACATAATAATTTACAACATATACAAATTCAACAGAAACAACATTATGATTTACATAATCATTCACAATCATTTACAACATATACAAATTCAACAGAAATCTCAAGGTGCTTTACAACAGATACCATTTAAAAACAACAAAAAGAGCAATACAAATACATACATCTAATTGTCCTATACACATAATAAAAGAAACAATACACAATTTATTTTTCCTAAAAAAAAAGAAAAAGAAAAGAAAGAGGGGCTGAAAAGCTTGTATGGGTGTTCATTGTGTGGTTTTGTGCAATTTGAAGTTTAGTGGTTTGGAAAAGCAGAGATGTAAAGGTGGGTCTTTAGTTGTGTCTTGAAAGTGGTGAGAGAGCTGGAAGTCCTGATGTGATATGAGAGCTGATTCCAAAGGCGTGGTGCCAGGGAACAGAATCGTATAGAATAGAATCGTATAGAATTGTGCACTGTGCAAAAGCCATTTTCATGGGTGCAGCCAAGTTATCTAATCTCTAAGGATCTGAACAACGATTAAGAGCTTAGCGTGGCAGTTGTATCACTTCTACCCTCAAATTGTGAGAGTTGTGGTAGGAGCAGATTGGGACGCTGCCTTCATCACTTGACGTTACTCAATACTGCACTCTACTGGTATATTTGTCAATGACATAGGGACTGCAATTTAGCAGGGTCTACCTGAGCAGAGATACACAAACTAGCATAGGCCTATTGACCCCCAAGGTGGTTTTCACACTGAGGATGAAACCAGTGCAACTTTTGATTTCTGTCACTCGTTACCTTGTGCAATACAAAAAAGTGTGTGTATTTATTATCATTCATATTTTGTAATCACCTGTTGACATAGATTCAGTTTTACTGTGTTTTTATGTCGTACTCTTATATTTTTGGGTTGCTGCTGCAAAAAATCATTTCATGGTTACCTATGAGAGCCTGTGAGGCCTTACGGACCTCTTTGTATTCTGATTTTTATGTCTGCTGCTGGTGGACATTTCCCCACTGGGGATCAATAAAGCATATTCTATTCTATTCTATTCTACTCTTCTGCTTAAATTCTCACTACTTTCCACAGAGCTGAGAAGTCTTCTTCCTCTCTCTCTGAGCAGCGTGTGGCATTCTGTAGACTGCTGACTGGTGAAAAGTTAAATATAATATGCGATCCTGGTTGTACATGCAGGAACAAACAGCAATTTAACTTGATAAGTTCAAAAGTTAAGAACTTGAATTTGACATTTTAAATGGCAATTTTAATGGTTGTTGGGTTTTCATATTCACTGGTTTAACGATTTGGTGTGACAGTTTGGTGAACCATTTCCTCTACCGTATGAGTTCTACTGGTGTCCAGTTCCTGTTTGCAGGACCTCTCCCGGTTCCCTCTCTGTCTTTCCGAATGTCCGTTAACAGCAGTGACATTGAGCTGTTCTCCAATGTCGGCTCGTCCTGCACCACTCCGGAGGGAGTTCTTTTTTTCCATTTTTTATTTGTGTTATTTTGTGTTGATCAGTGGCAAGAATAAAAATAAAAATAAATTATGTGTGTTATTTTGTGTTGATCAGTGGCAAGAAATCATAATTAAATCAATAGTTGATTGCATGAAGTAAGAAAATAAAATATGAAAAATGCCAAAGGGGGTGAATACTTCTTATACCCACTGTATATTAGAACATAAGAATGTTTTATGATTAAAACACAGGCCATTCAGCATATCTAGGCTCATCATTTTGGCTACTGTCCAGAGAGTGTCTAGCACTGTCTAAAAAAAATGATGTTTATAGACAGCTGATGTTTACAGTAGGGCTGCCATTCAGAAACCCCTTGTAACCAATGCGAGTAACCTGGTGTAATGAGCACAAAACCTGGACTTCTGAGCAGTGTAGGGAAGTAACATGATCGGATGAGTCGTCTTTTACCCTTTTTCTTACATCTGGATGGGTTTATGTTTGGAGAAAGCCAATGGAGGCCTTCAACCCACATTGCCCGAGCTCACAGTTCACACTGGTATCGCTCATGCAGCTTGATTGTTATCATTATCATATTGCTATGGGTACAGTTTCAATTCTGAATAGTTGTAGTTCAGTATTTAGCCACTAGGGGGAAGTAAACTAAAGGTTGGCAATGTGAATGTTGGCCTTGCTGAACAGTTAACCTGGCAGAGAACATCATTGATAGACTATGAAGTAGCAAGTAACAGAGTGTTTGACTGTGGCTGATCTGAGATAGATCTGAGGCGGAGACAGAGATGTGATGAGAAATGAAAATCTTTACTGAAAAACTGCTCTGGGCAATACAAACGGGACAGGAGGTAACGCAAAAACTAAAGGATGCAGGTTAAATTCCGAGGTGGGGCACTGCTGGGTGTACCCTTGAGCAAGGTACTTAACCTTGTAAAATATCCAGCTGTATAAATGGATTGTATGTAAAGAAATGTAAACTGTGTAAGTCGCTCTGGATAAGAGAAACTCAAGACTGAGCACAGATCTATGAAAGCAGACAACTTAAATAGTGAACGTAAACGAGACAGGTGAAAACACTGAGACAATAATCCACTTAAACAATCAAGACAATAAAACCATTAAACAATACAATAAGGCAATTAGGGGAAGATCAAGTGTCCAATGCCGCCCTCTGGCGGCGAACAGCGGGGAGTGCCGTCACAGTAATATAGTATAGTAATTGTATAAACATTAGAAACAAATTAAGAGATAAATTGGCAGTTTATTAAAGACTTGGAACATAGGTAATGCAAATGTTATTCAACATAACAGTAAATACATTTTGGTACACTTGGTAATACTAGCCTCACAAAAAAATGGTTTACCTTTAAATGTCAACTCTTACAGCGAAACAATAGCCTACAGGGTATGGTAGCTAAATAATTTCCCTAATTAAGGTAAAAGCGAACACATTCATTTTGCAACATATCAAAATAAATATTATGGGCTGTCCCGTTACCTTGTAAGCAAATTCGAATCTCCTTTATTGCCTAACAAAGTGCCCTATAGTATCAATCGCACACAACAAGGGTTTTTCTCCGACTTCATAATCCTCAATGTTAAGCAGTTTGACTGAACTGGGCTAACGTTAGATAGCGGGATGACGTTGGTTAGCGCTAACGTTAGCCTGCTAACCAACGTCAGCCCGCTATCTAACGTTAGCCCAGTTCAGTTGAAACATGCGAGATGACACAAATTCTTTGCTAGATAACGTTAACTAGTAGCTGACTTTAGCTAGAACAAAACCGCAGCATATTATTTGACATGTTGAATATACAAAGACTTTCTTCTAAAATGTCTTGCTAGCTAGCTAAAATCTCTGTTTGATCTGAACTGCAAACGTCAGCTAGCTAACTAACGTTAGCTAAGCTAGCCCAAGCAAGTTAGCAGACTGATAAATGCAATTATCTAACATTAGCTAGCTACTGTATCTAACTTTCAAACTCCAAGAGATCAATTTAGAATAGAAATGATTAACAGCTCAATTAAAATACCGAATTACAATAAGAGAGGAATAAATACCAAATAATTAAAACTACAGCCAACCTCACCTGTAACAAACCTCACTCCAAAAACTCCTGTGCCCAAACCGCAATCGTAGCTATCTTCCATTGGACGGGTGATGGAAACAGATCCTGATTGACGGAGGCATGTCAAAATCTGTTTGGAGGTAGAGCTTGGAAGCTGAGCTTCGATTCGGGCCAATATTGTCCAATTAAATTCTCCAAACCCCATCACGTTATTCCATTAAATACATTAAGTTCATAGAAACCCAGAGACAACTGCGACCAGCCGAGCTCCCACTGACAGCTTCAAGCACGAGGTGATAGATAGTGCTGGTTTAAGCAAAGCATTTCAGTTAGTGACATACCATGGAATTGAAATAGGCCATGTTAAGTAAAAATGTTTATTAATGTTGTCTTTAAAAAATATTTCCCATCCCCCCCAAAATTATAGGGGGAGCCAAGCTTCCCTCGTTGTCTTAAATAAATCGCCACTGGGGTGATGGATAGTGTAGCGGTCTAACGCACCCGTATATTGGCTGGTCCGATATGGTGTGCCCTGCCTGTCAGGGAAGCGGTTCGATACCAGACCGGCCCTGGTCCTCAGCCCTGATCAGGGACGGCGTTTGGCTGTCCACCCCAAGGGGAGGGTGAGCTGGCTCAGGTCCGCCATGAAGCACGTAAGGAGTGTCCAGAACTGCCCTCAGAGAATTAGCTTGCCTTGTAGAGACTTGTGTGGGGAGGGTAAAAATAGAGGGTGTAACTGACTACTAAACTGGGACAAAAACAGGAAAAAAATCTGAAACAAATTATTTAAAAAAATACACTACACTGCAAACTGCCCAGGCAGTTCTCCAACATTACCCTGGGCCTTTATTACCACGAGCTACGGTCACTCGCGGGGCAGGGGCCCCTGCAGCTGGTGCGCTCTCAGACTCTGGATAGGGTGGAGTATTTCTGCACGATGGAGATCTTTTACAGCCAGCGCCTGTACGGGTCTTCCCTCTCCACCTGCGCCACAGCCACTGCAGGTCAGTGTCTTGTAACTCTTGCAAAAACAACAGTCTTTCGTTATTTTAATGAAATATTTGAACAAAGTAAAGAACATACTCAACTGTACAGTACGTACAGTACGTACTCAGCTGTACACTTTGAATGAGGTAGCAGACCAACAATAAACATACTTGAAACCTATTATGTTGCCCATGTTGTGTTGCTAAATGTTAGTCAATATGTCAGCTCTCTTTTAACATGCATTTTAATTTGAGGTGCCATTTTAGTTTTAATGCTTGTCAAACTTTATTGTGCTTATTGTGCATATAATAGATGTATGACAAAATAAAATGTAACTTATCTGAATAAAGTCTAATTACATGCCTAATAAACAACATGGAAGGGGATGTATGGGTTTGTGTGATCTGCTGGAAACACACTTTTCTCATCACACAGTCTATCATACAAACGTTTTGGGTCCTGCCTTTGTCATTGCGTGCACAAAGACAAAGGAGAAAGCGAAAACATTCCTGTTACGAGTTGAAGCTGGCGATGTTGGTGCAGGGCCCCTGGCTCTTGGGCCCCTGTTTGCCTGGGTGATTACCCAGAGCCCTTTCACAGGGCCGTGACCCTTGCGGCGTGCAGAGAGCTCGGCTGTGGTGCCGTGGTGCGCACCAGCTCTGTGTGTCCAGCAGGGGGAGCTCTTTACCGGGCCGCTGCATTGCGGCGGAGGGGAGGCGTGGCTCTGGGAGTATTCCAGCTCTGTCAGAGGCACTCAACACTCTGGCATGCAAGCAGAGATCTTCTGCTCAGATACACAGACACACACACACACACACACACACTATTGTGTGCTCAGGTAGGGTGGGGCATGTTCACCGTCCTCATTGTTGTGCCATTGCTTTCACTTATCCAAGTTCAAATCAACACTCATGCTATGGGAGCGGGCAGGCGGAGATCTGCTCAGCGCCAGGGGAGTGTTCACTGTCTCCATTATTGAGGTTAAACTCTGAAGGCTGCTGCTGTGCTAATTCACTCCAATTCAAGCTGAGATAGCAGTTGACAATTATTGAAACTGTCAAGTTTGCTCCGAGTGAAGGTGACACACGACTTGATTACTGCAGACGCACCATACGAGTTGTGAAATGAGGAGTTGTATAATATGTCGCCACACACACAGGAAGTCTAGATGACATCAGCAGGCTCATTTTAACTCAGAGCTGAATTAACACTGCTCATGTTGCTATGTGGCTATAAGCACAAAAATGCTACTTCTCATTTGCGCGCACATCACGTTGATGCTCAGAGATGTTTTTCCTGCTGGTCTGTGTGTTTGTCTCTGTCTCTGTCACTGAAGATTTCCTCCCAGCTCCAGGACTCTCGATCTCTGGTTATGGCCGAGTCACCAGTGTTCATGTCCATAAAAAAAGCCTGCTTGAAATATTCTGTACACTGAATGCAAAGTGGCTCAATAGTGCAGGTACAATTCCAAAACACTTGTGTGTGTGGGAGTTCAGTGGGGTTCAGCCAAAGTGTGTGTGTGTGTGCGGGGGAGGGGGTGCTGAGGCTTGGCATATTGGAGCTTGTTTATTATGGGAAACTGATGAGAAATGATAAATTGCTTTGGTTCCTTTGTGCGTTTATACGTTCGTCAAGCTTGCCCTTGAGTGCAGGAATGAAAGTGCTCCTTTTTCCCTTTTTCACATTTTCTTCTTGCAGAAACGTTTCACTCAAACCCTCTTTCAGATGGGCCTCGGCCCGAAGGAGGGAAGGAGGGAGGGAGAGTGAAGGACCTACAATGTGTCGATGGCGTCTCCTGGCGAGGCCATGAAGAGCCAGACGCCGGCCGAAGTGCATGCTGGCGAAATCGTGAAATCCAACTTGAGCACCAGCGTGATCGTCGACACTGGCTGTGAGTGCCTCTGTCCCTCTCCGTCAGCCTTCGACGTCGTCCACGTCAAGCAAACAGCAGACGGGCGTTGTAGAGTCTGGTAGCGGGCAGATGCAATATCACGAGTCATCGCTTTTTATTAGTCCTGAATGCACGCTGCTACACGCATGTTGCATTTTGCGGTTGCTTTCAACTCGCAGGTACTGTCCTGCTTAACAGCTCTTATTTGTCATTTTGAGTGATTGGTAATTTATTGACCCTCTTGGTTTTTTTTGTCTTTGTCTCTTCACAAAAGTGTGAAGTCCCCATCACAGTGTGGTCCTCACCAAGCGCTGGAATCATTATTGGAGCTCTTCTCACAATCCTGATTGGAGCAGGGATTCTGCTGTGCATGTGCATCAATCGGGTCCATAAGGAAGGATCGCAAAACAATTAATGAGACACAGAGAGATAACCTATATCTACCCCAGGGATGAACACAGAGAACCCTGGATTCTCTCTGGGGGAAGAACACGCAATATGATTTATGGTATTTAATAGAAATTTGTATGTTTTTCAATACCATATCACTGTATTTCAGTACATCGATTTAAAACAATGTAATGTTAATGTTACTGTAAAAGATCATGGTGTGGACACAATAATGGTGTGGATTTTTATAACAATTCATTGGTATTAGTTGCTTTAGTATAGTTTAATTATTTGGACGTTCTTAGTTTTGTAGTACAGTTTAATTATTTAGACATCCGTAGTTTTGTTGTTGTCTTTCTTGTGTCTGTCTTGCCGTTGCAATTGTAAAATAAATGAAGGTGAAACAATGAGTGTGGGACCTTTTGTGTTCTGGAAAAGACAATATGTTTATGAAGATATATAAAAAGGCCTTTTTGAAATGAGCTTTTGTTCGGCTATTTAAGTGTTGATAGGCACTGTTCCCAGGTTAGCGTCACACCCACATCCTGACCCCTTTTTATATTTTCAAAGCCCTCCCACGCCCCTGCCAAAGTCGATGACAGGTTTTGCCCTTTGCATAGTTACTCATGAGCTTCTGTTTGAAGTGCACAATATGAAGCAAGTTTCAGCTTGGCTAAAACTGAACAAATGGTCACAAATACCTGAGTGACAGAGATGAGGTGCCCATTTGCACCCTGCAAAACTCCAAGTGATCCTGAGGCAAACACATCCAGTGGCTCTCTTGAAAGGACAGGACAGTCCCATAATCCAAACTGTCCAACATTTATTTTATACTCTTCACTCACATATTATCTTGATATTGTTTTATAATATCTTGATAGTTATCTTGATTGATTGTTTTATTTTATACAACGTGCAATATTATTTCTCCCATGTTAAGATCCCACACCCAGTTAATTTACTTAGTACCATAAAGGGATTGCAACTTCTGTGATATTGCTGGAAGGATTCTACAAACATGATGTAAATTAATTTGGGGGTGTCTTTAATTCAGTGTTCAATATATGTTTTCAATGTATGAAAATACAGAAAAGACACTGTTTCATGATACATGCCATGGGGTGATCCTGTGCGAGCAGATTAATTATCTGACATACAGATGACTGCCATAAAAAGGAAACACCAACATAAAGTATCTTAACAGGGCATTGGGCCACCACGAGCTGCCAGCTTTTGTTGATTGTGGTGGACAGCGCTATCTCAGGCGCCGCTCTAGAATCTCCCATAAGCGTTTAATTGGGTTGAGATCTGGTGACTGAGATGGACATATATATGGTTTACATTGTTTTCATGCTCATCAAACCATTCAGTGACCACAAGTGCCCTGTGGATGGGGGCGTTGTCATCCCCGAAGAGACCACTCCCATCAATAGAAATGCTTCACCATAGGATGAATGGCTTTGGATTTATTACCTTGTCCTGAAAGAGGTTGAGTGGACCTAAACCATGGCAGGAAAATGCACCCCATACCATAACAGACTTACCAGAACCCTTCATTTACTCAAGTGTTTCCTTTATTTTGGCAGTCACCTGTATAAGACTATGCCGTGGCTCATGTTCTGAGGGGGAAAACTCTACTGTAAAATACTCAACCTTTGGAGAGGACTGATCTTTGATAGACAACTGGAATACAACTGGAATTATATGATGCCTTAATGTCCCCTTGAGATACCACTGTGAGGTGGTTATTTAAAACAATGGTCATTATTTTTCTAATTATTGGAGAGAATAATATATCCACTATGAAATTAATATTTTCAATGTACTATTGTAAATTACAAATATCATATTTTGCAAATGAATATCCACTATCCACATGAATGTCAATGGAAAATGTATGACAAGAAACAAGAGACCACACAGTTATAGATTATAGAACTCAGATTTATTCAGGCTTTTTCATGTTACAAAGTCAATGGCAATTTTTATAAATCTGGTCACAGCCTTATTTTTTTATTTTCGGTAAAGAGTACAAAACCAAACACCATTAGGAAAACCTTTTCAAAACCCATTCCTTGTGTGATGAGGAAGGAACTGACAAGCTTTCTTTAAGGGTTGGTTTGTACTCTTTCTCCATTGCTGTTTTTTTCTTTCTGATAGAGGAATTTTTCAATAGAGTGGATTGTTGAGTGTAAAATAGAAATCCCACAATATTGCCTGTTTGTTTTTTAATCAACTTGACAGAACAGAAAACGGTGGTATTTATTGACCAGGAACACTGTGCATGGGGATACAGGTAGGGGTACAGGTAAGGCCATTGCACAATCCTGAAAAACATTGGATTGATTGTTTGCTGGGAAAGTTCCAGCCAGAATAACTCAATGCACACTGATGCAGTTCACTGCATGTGCTGGCAGTAGGATCACTTAGCCGTTTTTGACTTTGAGTTCAAAAAGCCAACATAGTTGTGGATGAAACCATCAATCTATAACTGCAAGGAGTTTATTCTCCCAGGAATGAGCAATTTGTGGAGTAGATAAATGGGGAGAGGGAGAGATGGATATCTTAGTTGCACGCTGAGTTCCCTGGATCAATGAATGCCAACGCTCAGCAGTAGTAGTGCGTTTCACCTGTAGGGTAGCAGTATCTGAAGGTAGGCAGTTAGGTAGGAAAAAAGCTGCATAGGGAGGAGGGCCACATCGGTTTCTTAGTAACGCCTGCTGCTGGTGGTCAATGTGCTGGACTTGGTGATCGTGCCTCCACCACTGGACATGCCGCCGCCGTAGCCGTAACCGCTGCCGCCACCGCCGCCATAACTGCTGCTCATGCCGAAACCGCCACCGCCGCCGCCGCCGCTGCCACCCATGCCATAACCGCCACCGCCACCGCCGCCGCCGCCGCCGCCGCCGAAACCTGTGGTGACCAGAGTGACAAATTTGATCTGGACACTGCATTTTACAATTTCGTTTGTCACGCTTGACGTTAGCATTGTTCCGGAACTCATAAAAACAAGATTCTCTTTGAGGATATTGTGTTATTTAGCATCCTATGTAGGGAATGGAAGAGGAGGAGATTACTTACCACTGCTGCCACCACCACCAGAAGAAGAAGACTGCATATGGATTGTTGCAGGCGTGCCTCCAGTGCTCAGCCTGTGGAGAGATTTCAACAGCACGTTCAGAGTCTGAATTCAGGTGTGCCTCCCTGAGCTTCACATGGCATGCTATCAAAAGGGTGTCACTAGCAAAACGAAAAGTGGGACAACCTGCCTCTACAGTCCAAACAACCAGCACTGAATCCAATGGCTAATGGACAGCCATAATAATACAAATGCAGCAGCATGAATGAAGTCTGGTGGACAAACACAAAGCCACTTCTACAAAGTGACAGACAAGAGCTGTAATGTTCCCCATCGTGGTCTGACCAATCACTCCTCACCTGATCTCCTCTCCTTCCAGCAGCTTCCTGTAGGTGGCGATCTCGATGTCCAGGGCCAGTTTGACATTCATCAGGTCCTGGTACTGTCTGACCTGGCTGGCCATGTCCTGCTTGGCCCTCTGCAGGGCCTCCTCCAGGTCCCTGATGCGTAATTTGGCGTCCTTCACCGCCAGCTCGCCGCGCTCCTCCGCCTCAGCGATCTGAGACTCTAGGTTGGCACGCTGACGAGAGCAGAGTAGGTTTTCTTTCACTACCCCCAGCATATTGTCTTTAATTGTAACTCTAAAGCTCTTCAGCTTGCTCTGTCTATTCAGCCAACCTAGGTGCTATGTCAGTGCAATGTAGGCTTTGTGAAAAGGACATATGTTGACATATGTGTGATGTACAGTCAAACATGGTATGATTGGATCGTAGCATCACTTGGGTTTGAAGTAGAGTTTTCCCACAATCCTTTGCGCATCCCGGCTTATTGTCTTTAATTGTGACTCTTAATTTCTAAGCTATACATCCAGGCCAGACATCCTGGCGAGAGGTCTACAGTGAAATCCTTGTAAAATGTAACCGTAGCATGCGACATATCACAGGTAGGCGCAAAATGGCCATCTCACCTGCGCCTTGACGGCCTCGATCTCGTTCTGTAGGCGGCTGATCATGCGGTTCAGCTCGGCAATCTCAGACTTGGTCGAACGCAGATCATCACCATGCTGGCCTGCGGAGGACTGCATCTCATCAAACTGAGAGGTCGGGGGGAAGGCAGAGACAAAGAAATTAGGAAAAACACAACTCTTCCTGCTTGTAGTTTTATTGTATTTTTTTTACCAGGGAAGGTCGAGAAATAGAGAGCGTTTCTTGTCTCAAATGCCACTCACCTTCTGCTTGTACCACGTCTCAGCCTCGGCGCGGCTGCGGT
The DNA here is from genome assembly GCA_029706075.1 of Aldrovandia affinis. NCBI lineage: Eukaryota > Metazoa > Chordata > Actinopteri > Notacanthiformes > Halosauridae > Aldrovandia > Aldrovandia affinis. The sequence continues at coordinate 2,163,561 of JAINUG010000075.1, read as the reverse complement.
TGGCAATGTCCTCGTACTGGGCGCGTACTTCGGCCACGATGGAGTCCATGTCCAGGTTGCGGCTGTTGTCCATCTCCACCACCACCGAGGTGTCCTTGATCTGTCCCTGCAGCTCGCGCAGCTCCTGAAGAGCCAGAAAACATTTTTTTTTGTTTAGTTTTGTTTAACCTTGCAGTGTTCTTGCATCGCCTGTCTTCTTCCAGAAGAAACCGAGACATGTGGGATGTTCAAGACCAGACCTGACACAGTGCTCAATCCTCTCTTGACGCACAAATAATGAGCCTAGAAGGACCGTATCGCCCGTTCTCATGTAATAATAAACGTATTACATTCCTGAAATGAAAGTAGCGCTGCTGCACTGATATATGATCATTTTTGAGTAGTTCAGAAGTTCCAGAAGTTATTATTCAAAGATGGACACCTATGAGATTTTGTCATTGTACGCTGAGAGGCTTTTAGAATTTTGTTAGAGGATCTTACCGCTTCGTAGATGGCCCTGAGGAAGTTGATTTCATCCTGAAGGGCGTCAACCTTAGCCTCCAGCTCTATCTTGTTCATGTAGGCACCGTCCACATCCTGGAGGAGCAGAAGATGAGTTCACCACAGTTTTATGAGTGATGTGATTTCGCAGGAATGGCTGCACAGGAGAAAAAGTTCACGTGAAAGGTCCTTACCTTCTTCAGCAGGACAAACTCATTCTCCACACCAGCGCGCTTGTTAATTTCATCCTCATACCTAAAGAGCGAAGGCACAAATTAGGATAATGACTTAAGGCAGGGGTTCCCAAACCACGGTATTTTATATTTATATATAATATATTTATATATAATATGTATATTTCCATAATTCATAAATCACAAACTATAGACTTTGAAATAAAAACAAACATTGCTAAACAAACATGGTTTAATGATCATTGTAATTATTAAATATTTATATTGCATGAGATGGTTAAATGTCTTTAGACAATTTAGACATGCTTCCATGTGTTAAATAGACACAGCACTGCAGCCTTTAGTGGGTGTCAAGCATGAACCATATTATCGAGATGTGGGTCCTCAGCCTCAGGATTGATACAATATGAAGCAGTGTACATACACAGCAAAGACAGGGGGGCAGTGTCTCTCAGTTCAATTTTTGAGAGATGTGGTGGAGCGCTGAAGGCAGCGAGGAGACTCACTTGTTCTTGAAGTCCTCAACCATAATCTGCATGTTCCTCAGCTCCCCCTCCAGCTTCACCTTCTCATTGCCCAGGCCGTCCAGCTGCCTGCGCAGGTTGGCGATGTAGGCCTCGAACATGCTGTCGATGTTGGAGCGGGTGGTGGTCTGGTCCTGGAGGAGGCTCCACTTGGTCTCCAGCATCTTGTTCTGCTGCTCCAGGAAGCGCACCTACGGGGGGAGAGAACACACTTTTCTACTAAAGTCGGAGCAAGGGTTGCACCTGAACAAGAGAATTTGGTTCTTAGTTGAGGGTAAATAATAATAAAGCTGCTAGGAAAGATGTGAAAGGGAAACATGGTAAACTCTCTTTATGAGATGTCTATCATTCCCTGTTATGAGACAAATATATTTCACCATCATTTTTTTAAATGTCAATTTTAACAATTTTATGTACGAATTAAAAAGTTCTACACATCATGGTACAATGTCATTGTACTAGACAGAGCCACAGGGTTACCACACCCTCTAGAAGGGGGGTTGATGTGCCCCCTTCCCCCCCCACACTGGTGCCGGTTGTTTGAGTAATGGGAGGGTGTGACTCTTCTCCTCTGAAGTCTGTTTGGGAGGTGGTTACAGTGTTGAAAAAGCATTTAAGGCACTGTGCAGGTACTGTGCACATCATGCTTTTATGAGAAAAAAAAATCATCTCATCAGTACACATAGGCAGGGCACGGGCAACACCCATGCGCATATGGGTAAACACACAGCACTGAGCGTTCTTGCTGTGGCTTGCCACACCTGGAAAACTCTTTTGTCATACCCAATGACAAGTCCTAACAATAGTAATTTTTGCTTTTGCCCTGTGGGCGCTTGCGGGTTTTATGAACAAACGTGTCTGGTCAATGCCCCAGTACTGCGCTTAACACAAAGACACAGTCGGTGAGTGTATGTCTGGTTCATTACCAAACATTCATCAGATTTTCGCTACTCGTTCAAATGTCAAATGGACACAAAGCTCATGATTTTTCTGTGAATGCTGGTTCCAGTACAAAGCTCCACAATACACCGCGCATAGAAGTGGGTGATTTTTACGTCGTGAGTTCACACCGACGCCATTCATTCTGTTTTCCCACAGATGGATGGGCGAGGCTCAGCGCTGCGTGACAGCTAAGTGTGCAGGTTACAGAAAAGGCGCGGCTGCTGTTTTTGCACCTTAGCTGCGGCTGGGTCTTTGTTTCCTGAAAAGCATGGGCGTGTCTTGTGTACTTTAGAGTCAGGACGAGAGAATGGTCAGAGTGAGAGCATGTCTGCCTCTTCCCCAGCAGACACTGTAAAATCAGCTTAAAACCTATAACCACAAACATAAATGTATATATTTCCACCTCTATTTTTGCAATGAAGGTGAGTTTCTTTGGTGTGAATTGTACATTTAAGGCAATGGATTCAGTCAACATTCATCTGTAACTTTGACTTCAAAATGAAATGAAAAGAAATTCATGTAAATTCATATTAATGTAAAAATTAAGGGTTCAAATGTTGATTGAATCCAGAAGTTCAAACTTTAGTTCAGCACCCCCAATCTCTTTTGGTTGAGATCTGGTGAGCTGGCAACGGGTGATAAGCAGAGCCCCACCCTTGTTTAAATACACCCTTGTGGTCACAGGATCTGGCAAGGGCTCACCTCCTCTGACCCAGCACCCAGAGGCAATGGCTACGCACTGTACCGGGTCATCAAAGGGAGACGCACTGTAAGGGGAGAGGCTTTCATCTAATTAAATGCAACATGAAGAGGTTGTCTCCTTTCATGGAAGACGGACCTCAGGTTGCCATTGTTGCAGGAGAGCAACTCTTTTGCTTTTCCGTTCTCAGGGGCGCTCGGCCGATGATTACAACATTTTCAAAGTGCACAGCCCAACAAGGACAATCAGGGAAACTGTAGGAAGGCACTTAACGCAACAGACTGCAGGCACTCAAATCATCCCTGAGCAGCGAGAGCATTGCATTCATGCAGACAGAATGGAAAATAACAGACTAAAATGTCATGTTTTTTTTGTCATGCTGCTATTTTGTGTCATGCACAAGCCAGCACAAGGCGAGTGGCTGATTCCTATTGGCAACCTCACGCACTGTTAACCCCCTAATTACCGAGTAGATATCAGATGCACCACCGTAACCTGCTCACGATGACGTCCGCTCGCTCAGCGGAGGCTGGAGACCTGCTCTGAACGGCTGACGGGGGACGAGCGACAGAGGTGCGAGGAGAGATGCACTGACCTTATCGATGAAGGAGGCGAACCGGTTGTTGAGGGTCTTGATCTGCTCCTTCTCCTGCGTGCGCACCGTTTGGATGGTGGGGTCGATCTCCAGGTTGAGGGGGGCGAGGAGGCTCTGGTTGACGGTGACGGCAGTGATGGGGGCGCACATGAGGCCACCGCCGCCGCCGCCGCCGCCGTAACCCCCGCTGCTGCCACCGAAACCTCCGCCGCCGCCGTAACCCCCGCCGCCGCCGTAACTCCCGCCGCCATAACTCCCCCCGCCCATACTCCCCCCGCCGAAACTCATGCTCATTCTGCCACCACCACTGCCGCCCCCCATTCCGCCGCCGCCGATACTCCGGCTCGACATGCGTTGGCCGCCTGTATTCATGCTGTATAACGACATGCTGGAGCCCTTCCTCATGCTGCCGCCGCCGCCGCCGCCGCCGCCGCCGCTGCCGAACCCACTACCACCGCTGCTGTACGAGGTGCTGTACGACATGCCGCTGCCTCCGCTACCGCCGAAGCTGGTCTTACCGGCTCTCAGGGACATGATTGCTGCGCTGGTTCTTTGTGACGAGAGTGTGAGAAGAAGGGGTAAATCGAAGGAAAGAGGGCAAGCGAATCAGAGAGAGCAGACCAAGCCACCTCACAAAAGGAGAGTCAAATCCCTCTGTGAGTGACTCTGCCGAGGACCGGCCGCCTTAAATCCTTGCTCGGTGGAAGGGGGCGGGACCCTGCCAAGCAGCTCACTGTTACCTGCACTGTTCTCTTCACTTTCACTCTCTGGGCCCTCCCACTGCAGGTATCTACTGCTCCCGGGGGGACCCGCCCATCCTGTCGGACAGGTACAGAGGGAGTGAAAGCTGATAAGCTGTGACACTTCCAGGTGTAGGGCTTGCCCCGGGGAAGGGTGGTGGTGGGTTAAAAAAAAAATTGCAGTCAAACTTTGAAGGCCTATTTTCTTTTTCTTCCTTGATTCTTTGGCTCGATTGTTAAGCGGGCCTTTTAAACGCAATCAGCAATGCAATGTGAAGTATCACAGGCATTCGAATCCTACAAACGGGACACCCGTCCAATAACCGCCTGACAAGGCGACGAGGGTATCAAAGGTTTTGCCTTTGCCTACTTACAACGAAAGGTGGAAAGCAGTAGCACATTTTTGCCATTTGCACGTATTGTTTTGCGAGGCGCTGGCAGTGGCGACCTTAAAATGCGTGGGCATTCGTGCATGCCACGTCTCTCTCCCTACATCAGAGCCGTCTTTTCACACATCCCTGACCGGAGAGCAGGGCGCGCTCTGGAAAGGCAAACACAGCTGCCTCTCCACTGGCAGGCGCAATCTCGAGCGGAGGCGTCACTCCGCGCGCCGGGAAAGCAGCCGCGAAGCGCCGAAATGCAGCGCGGGCAGCAGTACCAATCTCGTGTTCCTCATCTCGCTTGCAAAATGGCTTTCGCCGTGCAGCCGCCTGCAGCTTCGAGAGGTGTGGCGAGGGAAGCCCGCAGCGTAAGGATTCCTGCGTTGCAAAGATTTTTTCGCTGATTTCGATTGTATTTGTTTTTGTCTCACCGATCGCATTCTGTTATTGCGATCGGTGATCGGTGGCTGGAACTATCTGGGGTCCTGCCGGGCTGGGCAGCCCCCGAGGCACCTGTCTGTCAGGTTCAGAGTGGGTGTGGAGCTGACAGACGGTACAGATAAGCTTCTGTGAAGGCAGCCGGGGTGGCGAAACTGACTTGGTTCTCATTGCCATCCGATATTAATCTTATCTCCAGCAGCCCACAGAGTATAAAGACACTATAAAAATATTATAAAGATGCACATACGGGCTCCCTCTCAAATCACGAGGGGATTTTGATTTGACTTGATTTGATCATTCTAAATACATGTGCAGCCATATCCTCACATGCATGACTCGTACGTAGCACAAAAGTACATACAGTAAAAAAGTATTGAGGAGAAAAAACACAAAACGAGTCAAAATGCTTATTTCCATTGTGGTTCTCATCGACGGTGGATCTCCGTCTAAGTTCATTTGTAAGATAAGATAAGATAAGATAGCCTTTATTAAGCAATGCAACAGCGCAGCACGGGCTAGAAAAAGACAACACCTGCTTTCTCTCGGGGAGTTACAGTAGGGGCAAAGGGTTGCTGGTTCATGCTGGGGCACGATGGCCCTCGGTGATTGGAGTAACGGGGTAATGGGGGCGAGGGGTGACCTGAAAGAGTCCCCCTGTAGGACCCCCTCTTCTCCATTGTGAAGGGTGCATCTGCAGACGGTTGAAAAAAACGAGGCTTAAATGAATGAATCATAGAAACAAAATACACAAAACAAAAGAAGAGAGAGAGAGAGAGAGAGAGAGAGAGAGAGAGAGAGAGAGAAATAAAGAAAGCATTTTCTCATGGGAAGGATATATGAAGGAACGCCCTTCACGTACAGAAAAAAATGTCTTGGCAGCAGTATAAGCAGAAGGCAGCTCTTCTGTCATCGAATCTTGGGGCCTGGTGACAGGGCCTTTTTGCTGGTACTATTGTAACAATGTGGTGATTCTGCAACTCACAGAAAAATGTGCATTAAAATGAACATATTAACAGTACAATGCAACCTTTCTGGTTTGGTGACTGGTAACTCTTAAAAACGTCCTGTGCACTAATTTGTTACAATTAATCAAACACAGAGTCCTGATATGCTCTTTTTAAACCAAAGAGGTCTCTCCCACATATTTAGACATTTTGATTCTATTTTCTATTAACAGAAAAAAATGGGAAGGGGTTTTATTATTTGTTGTTTTGCTGTAACGGAGGATGTACTTTTGCTAATGTGATAGCATCTTGTATTGTTTGCTTTTATTTTTTGGGACATACTTTCCTTTTTGGAGGCTATTGGGGATAAGTGCTAGAAATTAGCCTTTGGCTATAAACACGTAATGCAATGCATCTGATGTTTTTTGTTTAAAAAAACAAAACATTGTAACAATGCTTTTGCCACATCCCTGACGAACAAACAAACAAACAAAAAAGACCCATTTCAACGGCAAACCCGCAGTGGTTTAACCTGGACCAGCCTCGGATCCCTCCCAAAGGACCCTGGATGTCGTTGAAAGAGAGTGAGGAAGAATAAAAGATTAAAAGAAAGAGGAAAAAAGAGAGAGAAAGGCTGAGAGAAAGAAAAGAAGAGGAACAAAGGGAGTGGCGGTGTGTCTGGGCGTGGTGGGTGGGGTGTCTGTTCTGTCTCGTGCAGAATGTGTCACTGTTCGCTGGAGAGGGGGGACCAGATAGGACCACTGCTGGCTGGAGAGGGACCAGATAGATGTCCTCCTTTGGGGATGACTGTGCTGTGCTGGACGGGGTTCGGGGGGCATGGTTCTTCCAGCACCGTGCAAGTCCTTGCAGGTACAGACAGAGGAGCAGTGATGGGCTTGGCCCCCGAGATTCACAGCTTTGGAATTCAGCACTAAGCCAAGAGAGTGAAAGGGCTGTGAGAGAGAAGGATTCCCTCACTCTAGTGAAATGAGCTAGTGTAGTAATAGTGGGCACAGTGTGTTCTCATAGTAACAAGACTGAGCCAAAACACGGTGAGCTCAGCACTGTCAGGAGGGTTACATCATGAGAAGAGGAGCATAGAGCCAAAGCTATTGTGGAGCGGAGAAAGCAGTGCATTAGGGCACTGTTAAATGACACTTTTTTGTGGAGGCTTTTGAATGCTGTGTCAACGATCCACTCAATCCATTAGTATCCACAATGTTATTGCGACATAAACCTTTATCACATGTATACCCAAACCAGACATGACTTCACGAGACGTGCGCCGTAGAGCTATTCTTATATCATGTGACATATGATAGTTGTGTTTTAACACGTTGGCCAAACGAGGTCGAGCGAGGCCTAAATCAAAAAACAAACGAGGTGGGGTGAAGCACAAGGGGGAGGTATTACCGAGAAGCGACTGTTTTTTCTCTCTCCACCTGCCGCTGTCCTGACACGTCTGGAGAGGCTGTGAATGTGATGAGTGTGTATGCAAAGTTTTGTTTCCCACCCTCCCCTTTTTTTTAACACAGACTTAAAATACTGTTTTATATGCAAACCCTCAAGGAAAGATGGTCTTTAAAAAAGAAAGAAAAAAAGAAGCAGGATTGGTCAAGTGGGAAAGAAAAACAAAGGGATGCCGCTTTGTTTATGGTTTTTATCGGGTGCCTTTGCCTGGACACGTTTTTCTGAAGTGTAGGCTCTTTCCCTCTTTTCACTTGGATGTTGTACTACAAGATATTTTTTTTCTATACATGAGTTGAAAAGATAATAGGTAACTAGTATTGGTGCGATGAAGAAATAGCTATGCCAACTTGGCCTGTATGTGTTAGCCACTCCCAATGGTGGTTTGCGGTTTGTTTGACACTGCCCCGGGGGGAAAAATGCTCTTATTCATCACCCCACAGTGTAAGAACTGGTTTGCATCTGGCACCAATGAAAACAAGTTGGAATCTAGTCTTAGCTTCTGGCATTGGTCTTGTGTGCACTTTTTCACACGTAATCATCACTCGGGGGAGTTTGGTGGACAAAAATTCCCCCTGTCCACTACGTCCCCCCGTACGAACCACATTAACTAACTTACAAAGTGTTCACATTGACCTATTTAGCAGACTCTATATACTGGGTGTGCATACTGTGTGGTCAGACGAACGCAGTATCAGTATCAATGTTTCTGCCTCAAATGGCCAGGCAAATAAAACGTCATCTCCGTATGCCAGAAGGCTGGAAGTCCCAAGCTAGGGTATAGTCGGGCCTCTGCCCTCTGGCTTTCTGTTATTAATCAAAGAAGCACTGCGCCTTAAGTGACCGTCCGACACAGGATGCCAAAGGAATGGTGGCTGCGAATACGGATGCTGGCTGTCACAGGCGTGCAGCTGGTGCCATGAGACGCTCTCCACACGATGGCGCTCCACAGGCCCACCCCTGGTGAACTGAAATAAGCCTTTGTGCGGAGTGAAGAAAGGGCGCGGGTCAATCTCACGTGCATATCCTTCCCTTCCATATGCCATTTTGGTCCTCCTCCTGCAGCGAGGGTGTGTGTGTGTGTGTGTGTGCGTGTGTGTGTGTGTGTGCGTGTGCGTGCATGCATGCATGTGTGTGTGTGTGAATGTTTTATAATACTGAAAAGTAATGGTCAATATATTTACCAAAATCCTGACGAATACCCGTACTTAGTACAATACGATAAATGCAACACGGCAGCAAAGCTAATCTCCGTACCTTATCTGAATGGCTAGTTGTGTACATTTCGAGCACATTGAACTTGAAGTTAGGATACCTGTGCTGTGGGAGCACCACCACACCCTTTTCTCTACGCTGCCACATACACAGAAAACTATGCAGCCGTCACACCCACCCACACACATTCACAAAATAAAGCCCAATGCTGAGATTAAATCTAACCACAGTGCAATTTTGAAAAAGTTTTTTACAGATGGCATGCCACTGTATATACCCCACGTTTTTAAATATAATGTATGAAAGAAACCACCAAACACGGACTGCAATGCAAATTAGGTAGTCCAGTTTGCTTAAATTCGTTTTTTTACATTTAAGGACATAATAATAATAATAATAATAATAATAATAATTAAAGCTTAATAAACACCTTTCATCCAATGGAATTGCAGCCCAAATTACTTCACAGCATAGGTCAGATGTAACATAGTAAAATAAATAAGGAAATAATAAAAACAATTGATAATATCCATTGGAATATATAGAATCCATGTAGCTAATAGCCATATAGAATATCTGAATAGCCATTAGATTGGATCTGGGCCTAAATGCAATGAATTTATGATAATTTACTAATTTAGTTATTATTGGCAGGTTCAATCACTGGGGCTAACTGGGAGGTAGTGACTGGGGTTAAAGGTGCTGTTAACTATGCTAATGGCACATGGAAATGTAAATTGTGTAAGTCGCTCTGGATAAGAATGTCTGCTAAATGCCTAAGATGTATTTAACTTTCTATTTTGTCTGTTACTACGCACGCGAAACTTTCACACACCGCCGGCCAGCCTTCCTGGATGTGCTGCAATGCAGTTTGTGCTTTGGGCTGCAATGCAGGAGCTGTGCGAACTGTATGATTATAGGGTGTCTGTGGTGCCCCGTGCAGTGCCATAGTTGGCTGTACAGTAATTTATGGGGGTTTTCAGAGACTGTATATAGAGGTGTAACAGGGCGCTATAGCAACCCATATCTCAGTGCTTTGTCTCTCTTTATTTACTCACGTTGACGAATCTAACACGGGGCTGTGCCAAATTACACTGCGTTGAATGAAGCATTTTCAAAACGCACACACACACACACACACAAACACACACACACACTCACTTTTATTATGTGTGTTAAGATCTACGACTTGAGGGGCCATATGACAGGTTGTAAAGTCGAGGGCGGATGGGATAAGATGTTTGAAAATACCCGAGGCAAAAAAGAAGAAAAAAAAAAAGAAAAAATTTCACTGTCTTAACAGTTAACTACCTTCTGCATTTTAAGTTGTAGTATGGATTGTGAAATTATATATTTTTCATTTTATCACATCTATCTACCAATTTATGTATTTTTGCCAAATACTGGCAAAAATGTATAAATTCCTTGCCCCGAGTTGAACATGACAAAAACCGGTACACAAATGTGATAAAATGAAAAATAAATAATTTTACAATCCATATTACAACTTGAAATGCACAAGGTAGTCAATGCAGTGAAAATCATGAACAAAATGGACATAAATGATTCAGGCACTATTTTGACATTACAGACGACACAGACAGAACGAGACATTTGGACCGATCGAGATGGGGTTGTATCAAAAGATATAGCTATCTGATTTCTGAGCAACTGCAAGTACTGCAACTTAAACCTCCGACATTGTTTCCGTGGGTGGGGCAGTCTGCGGCCAGTTCCGCTCATTCAAATGCTTTGCCAGTAGACCTTGTTTTTCCCAGGGATGCAAGATATGTTTTGTATAAGCAAGAAACAGCTATTGACTGTGCATGGCATTGCTGAATTTCAAAGCATGGCAGAGCAGGGAGGGGGACCTTATTACTCACACCTGCCGCACTGACAACAGCACTTACTTACCGATTGCCGCTTTGACACTTTGTTTTTTGTAAAGAATGCACCTGCACACAGGTGTTCTCTTGTCTCTGTGAACAGTTGGGAAGAATGTCTCGTACTGTAATCACACAAACCTGCATACATTGACTCACAAGCCACAGACGGAATATATTCCGTCCTTCATAAAAGGCTAATAATAAAAGTTATGACCTTGCGGGGGCCACCATTCCGCCACCCGTTGTGCAATTCTGCCCCGAACTCCTTTGCGATGACATTTTTTGCCTGCAGCGAAGGCTGTTCAGGCAAAGGCGTTGTTTGTCAGTTGCAAGCCTTCATCAATTTTGACATTTTGGCTTGGCATAATAAAGGTACTACGTTTGAAAAAAACCCTTAAAGGACTTAAAGATGGATTCCTTTTTTTCTGGATAATTGCAGCATAGGAGAGACGGGCCTAACCGGATCCTTAATCTCCTACGCTGCTCGTCTTTGGAAAGGAATTTCGAAGGGTCGCAAGGGTTGCAGAAAAGATCACCTCATATTACAGAATCATTCCTCAACTCGGGCCACACCCTGGCAGGTGTCTGTCATCCTGTCACCTGTAATTGATGTGTTGATAATGTGACAAGTCTAGAACAAAAGCTGTACAGGATTCACCAGGAGGCTTTGACTGGTTCCAATATGTGCCTTGACTGGAAAACAAGCAGATTTGCATGGGAAGAAATGAAATTAATTAATAGCAGATGCAACTAAACGGTGAACATTGTTATTTTGTCCTAAAATTGAACGGCGCCTGATTACTCTGCCCTGATAAGGAAGGAGGAAGTGAGTGTGAAAGCAGAGAGGGACTGGCACTGTGTTCCGATATCAAACATTGTTCCTGTTTACCATTAAAGTAACCACACATACCATTGAAGTGCACAGACACAGAACACCATGTACACTTCCACACGCACACGGATACACCATGTGCACTTGCACACACACATATACATTCATGCATACACCCTGTATATTTGCACACATACACACACACACACAGATGCACATACAGCTTGTACACATGCACAAGCACACATGCCCACTCACAGATATACACACAAATGCACACCTGAAGGCATGTGGGCACACATAGTTGACATGATTTACCATATACAGTACATACTTGCAATTTTTAACTTCAATATTTACAATGCAGTTTACAGCTCAGCCTCAGTGTAGAATGAAAATCCAAAGGCAAGGACACCCATTTTACTTACTTAGAAAATATCTCAATGGCCTAATTTCATTCATATACAGTACCAAGGAATAATTCTGAAAAGCATCTTTTAAAGCTATAAGTAATAACAGATATATTTTATGATTTTATTATCATATTGCACATTGTTATTTTGTTTCTTACTTTTGTGAGTGAAATGGACAGACTAAAGAAAACCTAAGGACAAGCTGGAGGGGGAAAAGCGATCTAACAAGCTTACTTGACACAACCAGTCTCTCCCCTCAGCTTCTGAAAAGCTAGCTGCTCTTAAAAGAAAGCGACATGTTTGCTTTTCTCTGCTGGAGTTGATTAGGAAGGCGAGAGGACACAATACAATGGCATTCTTCTATAACATCCAACGGCTCCTGTTCGTCCACTTTCCCCTTGCAGACTGCAGTCCCTCTGTGCGTTGCTACACCCCCTTCCCCCCAACCATGTTGTCTTATTTTGACCAATTACCACACACTGTCAGGCCCTAAAATTGACAGGCCTGGATTCAATCAGCATTTGTCCTTTGACTTACAAATTAATTCAAGTTTTGCCCTTTCCTTTGTAAACCCCATTGAGGTCACCACCAACATGACCTCACCAAACTGTGTTTGTGAAGAAAAAGTAACACTGCCATTTAATTGTGAGTCACAGTTAAGGAGAGACTGAAAATAAGCAATTTAAACTTTAATATTTAAATGACCTCTTCACTGATCAGTGTTTTTGATTTGTTCTTGAAGAGGTTTGGCCTTTTTTACCCCCTCAGTACAATAAAAAATTTTCATTTTACACTTACTCATGGGATTAAAGTGATGTTTTTCCCCATAAAAGGAGATGATTGCAAAGTGGGTATTTGTTCTGAAACAATTTGTTCTGTTTAATATTTCTCTCTTTCAAATTTGCAGATCAATTCGACAAAGCCCATTGGTGTGAAAAACAAGTCAGGACAGGTAACATGAGTGACATGACCTTTGGGACCTTTGCCTTGAACAGCTCTGCCCCTAAATGTGTGATTTCATCTGCTAATCCAGTTTGTGAATGCAATTAATTTGTGCCCCGCCTTCCCTCGCCTCTACCAACCTCTTGGCTCTGTCAGGTTGGCCTATGTGTCTTCTGTTATATATAGGGCTCCCTCAAAGTGGTTAAAGTCACGCAGTGCACAACTGATTGCACAATTAAAGTATATATACTTATACTTATATACTTACGTATATATATATACAAAAATCTTTGAATTTTTACTCTTTTTACTGAAAATTCCAAACAGGATGAGTTAAGCCCATAAGAAGGATTGACACTTTTTTGTACAGAAATATTAACAAGCAAGAGCACTTCAACGAGCCGTGAAACTCAAATCACGGAAGCGGTTGTAATTCAGCTGCACACGAAGGCCACGATTGCTTGATGTGGCTTAATCAAAGCAATCTGCAGAGGTGGGTTACCCTGAGCTAGATTGTGCTACTGTGCTACTTCATGTGCCTCCATGGCACGCCCTTGCAAGTCATGCTGGTTGCAAGTCAACCATTCAGCAAAACCCAGAGGTTTAAAGCTATAAAAAAAACAGGAATTGTTGCCAAGCCACTCCCAATGAAGGAGTGCGGGGAGTGAGGTTGTTTTGTGAAGGGAACAATTTTAAATGGGCCCAAGTGCAAAGGATGGTGCCGCTGTTTGCCGATACTGATGCCCCTGCTCTGACGCTCCCCTGGACGGGACAGGGGGGCTGTGGGTTGACTCACCTGACCTCAGCTTCCACAGATCTGTGTGCTGTGCTGGGAATGAATGAAAAGCACACCTATCTGGCACTACTGGCTGACTCACCCTCAGAGAGAACTGGAATGGAAAGTTTTATGGGTGTGTGTGCATGTATGCTCACTTCTGTGTGTGTGTGTGATTGGGTGTTCTTATGTTCTTGTGTATGTGAGCAAGTACATTTATATGTTTATGTGTATGTGTGTGTGTGTGTGTGTGTGAAATTGCATAAGTGGAAGTAGTTCATTTAGTGCATGTGTGCCAACATCATAAATAATAATAATAAAGTTATTAGCCACTGATTATTGCTCGGTCCATTAACTACAAATCGTAGATTAGTTAGTTCCATTTTATTTTTTTTGCCTAAAAAAGGCAAGGAAGGTTGTACAACAGAGAGCAGAATAAAAATGGAAACACAATATATTTTAAGCAAACAGGTTAAAGCATGTTTGGTTGAGCCCATGCTTACATAAAGCAACCAGAAAGGAAGTACAATTTTTTTTGTTTTTGTAAAATCTCTGGGGCTTGTCTTGAGAGAACAGGCATGAAAGAACATGAAGATGACGACAGACGCTATTATTTCTCACATACAATGGGTGTTCCCAATGAGGTGATATGCAATGCAATATTTGTGCAATGAAGTCAACGTTCAATGAAGCATTCATCACAACTTGCAAGAGCCTGAAACGTGCGCCCGAGCCCCTCGTCAACATGATGTACAACCACAACCTGGTCCAGACCACCTTTAATGGGTTGAGCAGCGCATGTGGGTGTGTGTGTGCGTGTTTTTCCGCATCGCCTAGCAACCCTCATTACCACATTATGAACCTTGAAATCAACTCCCGTAGTGTGAGCTTTGATCACGGGCCGACTGTTCAGACCTCCAATTACACACGCTGCAGAGTGAATGGCTCTCACAGTTGGGAGTAATCAGTATTCACTTTCATGTGCGTGGCCAAACACGAACCCCTCTGTGCTCAGTGAACACATCATCCCTGCACAAGTCTGTCAGTGGCGTTTTTCTCGTTGAAGGCAAGGTAGTCTTGATCTCTTTAAGACCCGCCCACAGACAGCAATGCCAGGTTTACAAAAAAGGAAGGGCAAGAGCTGCAGTTGTTTTCCTGACTATATAAACAGGCGTATCCACGGTGTGTTAGAATCTTCAGCTTTTTTCTGTAATTCTCCACCTTCTCAATAACAGTTTTCTATAATACTTCTAACATTTTGGGGCCTATTGTGTATGCTTAGATTAAAGATTGTTTTTTGGGGAATGAATAAGAAGGGTGTCTTTCGTAGTAATGGTAGGCAAAACAAACGCTGTGCCTCTAACCTGTGAAGGTAAGAAAGTCATGGGGCCAAATCCAGTTGAACCAGTTAGCTGACATCGAACCACTGTGTACATAGAGAACTTTTTGGATCTTTCCATATAAGGAAACTCCTCGTTCTCAGCATCCCACTTTAACACACATACCTCACTCACGCCCACTGGCCCAGTGCCACACAAACTGTGCCTCAAAACTGGCATGGGGCCAGTCATTGGCAAATTATTAATGAAGGAGTGCAGGACCCTGCCCTAGCACTGTCCACAACTCTATGTGAGCTATGCAGGGACAGCCTTGCACTCCTTTAACCCTGTGCTATCAATAGGCTGACAGTAGGGAGGACGCAGGGTGCTTCTAGAAAGAGCATATTTAGCATTCATAATATGCTAAACACACTAAGCTTGTGCATGAGTGCATTTACAATGAATGTGAAAACAATGTTCACAGAGCCATTGTTCTCTCTGGTCCTATGGCTCACAACTTTGATAAATAGTAATTTGCCCAGGTATAGGGGCAGTATACTGCTTTCCCACATAATGTTTAGCACAAATTGCACACCTTTCATTATCACTTGACTCAACTCTAGACATGGGAAAGGATTTTGTGTGACATTTAGAGCATTTTATAGCAAACAGAAATAGAAAAAAACTGATATGAAACAAATATCTATCTGATTAGTTTGAGGAAGTCTTCACCTATAAGCAACTGTCATTGTTTTCAACAAATAGACTGTCTGGCTGTATTATTCTGATTGTTCCAAAGTAACAATCACAGAAAATTGGACATGAGACTACATTCTCAGGGAGGCTGGAAGTTCTGTGGGTTCTCAATAGAAAGAATAATCCAAATCATCTGGAAATTAGCCAAAAATAAATTTGGAAATATTATAATTATAGCATTTACAATTTATCTTAAGTTTAGGTTATAATAAGGATGCGGTGAATGCTTTGAGTAGATCAAACTTTGAGTAGAACTTTTCCAATTCCATTCCAGTTTACGGACAAGCTGGCTAGCTACTCAGCTAAGCTACTCATGCTAACGAACAGATTTTTTCAAACAACAGGAGTTACATTTTAAAACATCAAAATTTCTAATTATTTTGCGAGTAAAGAAATATACATTTCTTTAATGTGAATTCCAGACCTGTCAGTGTTAGCGAACGGGATGTTCTAAACGATGTTGAATAATGACATGAGATATACAGGATATTGTGGGATTATACTGTACTCCATTCCGTCATCACCAATTTTTTTCTGTCTCTCCCCCCAGACACAGGAGAGAGCAGGTTAAAATAAAACAAACACAAACACAAATTCCTCACGAAGCTTTCGGGCAAAAACAACTAACTAAAATAAGAAACTAAAATAAACAAACAATAAATGAAAGCCCCGCCTCCTCCGAGGGGGGAATCCCCTTTCGGGGAACACACAAACACAGTCAGCGGCTTTCCACACCGCCTTCATACATCCACATTTAACACACATCAACACTTAACGGGACAGGGTAGAACTCTACGCACTGTCCCGACACACACTCCACATCTTAACATTACACCGCACCTCTTCAGTCCGGGGTTCCCCTAGAACCTCCTCAGGCACACACATATCCAGTGACTTTTCAAGTGCTTCCCCAAACCCATGCACACAGAGACACTCAAACTTTTCAGTCTGAGTTCTCTTTTGCCCCAAACACGCAGAGACCCTCGCCACTCCTCACAGGGAGGGCCCCGAGACACTCTCCACTCTTTCAGTGAGAGTTCTCGGGCCGTTGTCCAGAAACACTCTCCACTGCCCGAGTGCGAGTTCTCCAATCACACCGAGGGCGAGAGGCGGACCCTACTTCGACGCACAGACGCACAGACGCACAGACGCACAGACGCACAGACGCACAGACGCACAGACGCACAGACGCACAGACGCACAGACGCACAGACGCACAGACGCACAGACGCACAGACGCACAGACGCACAGACGCACAGACGAAGACTAACTGATTCCCCAATGTTATGTGGCGGACACAACACCCACTTGCCCCACCTGCTCTTAAATAGGCTTACTTCCTGCCTGTCTCAGGTGGGACTCGTGAGGCAATCACCCATCTATCATTCACTCACCCAATCACAATCACTCAACACCAATCACTCACATTCTCACACATAAACCCAATCAGTCAATTGAATTCCACATAAATTACCTGATTGACACCAATTAAATAATAATTAATCAATTATGGCCTTTGGAGCAACCTTCCGGGCAACAGTTCACTCTCACACCCTGTGAGAGTGCCAAACCTGCCCCCGGAAAGTCTCCCTGCTCCAAAGGCAACCCTGCCACTCCCATGTTGCCGAGACCGACGCCCTCCACAATAACAAAGGCAAAGGCCTATGGGGCATTCTGTACATAGTTAGCCATGTGGCTACGCTACAAACAGGAAGTGGCAACTGCTACAACAAACAATATGGCTGCCACGTTCGGTTAGCATCAATGGCTAGGCTAGCTGCTCAACGTTACACTATATAAGTATTAAGATAAGGTATTACAAGATACATATAGGCCTGTGTGACTGTGTGACTATATCTGTGTGACTGCACACCTTGCATTTAAAAAAAGTTTAATGGTCAGCCGTATAATCGACGTGGCCTCATGCCATTCACGTCGATGGAATGACATCTGACCATAGTGATGTGAAGGACATGAGACCAGGTTGTCGTGGAGGATGTGCAGGCACAGTAAAGCAGCAGCCTAGCTTTATGAGGAGCCCAGCTATGTGGAGGCTGGCCAAACTATAGCTCTTTACAAAAGTCCCAAGCTATGTAATTTATGTGAAGATTTGCAGATTGGCAGATGTGTCTCCGCTCAGCCTGACAGTATGGCTTGGGGTTAAATGTAAGCATGCATGGCCATCTGTCTTACCTGTCACTAATGTCATTTACGATATAACTTCATCACACGTATAGGTCATGTCATTTTTGCTGGGTATTTTATCCAAGGTAAGCTTGAATCAAATTTTAACTCTGAGCCACAATATAGAAAATTAACTGGGTTAAATAAACTATTTTAATGAATGAAACACACAAACTTTTGATTATACAAAGATCAACTGAGGTGTATCTACAGACCAACACTTAAAATCAAAAAGAAAGTTGAACAATGGAAGCATATGAGTGTTTGAAATCTGCCGCACTATAAAGAGAAGTGGGATTTATAATGCCACTCTGCCTAGAAAAGCTATCTGGTACACCCTAAAATTAAACAGCCACTGACATGAATCAATACTTGACTTTCATCTTTGATACCAAAAGGAGCAAATGCAAATATTCATTATATACCTACACATGCTATCAATAATAAATACATAAAGTGGGAATTCAATGGTCAAGGGCTTTGCTGCCTTATTTGATCAGAAACATAAAACAGGCTAACTGTTTTTAAATTAATAGTGTGCTACACCCAGCCTTTCAAGATTGATTGAGTCAAACCAGCCTTTAAAATGTAGATGTTTTCATCTAAATATTTTTGAATCAGAGACATAAAATGTAATGTTTTGTTTTAATATGAATTAAATAATAATTTAATGGTTAAGTTAGATACAGTAAAATATTAATATCTTGCCCAGATTTATTAATGAAATCAAGGCTTTATATGATAAATGCATTTATGTAAGATTTGTAAATCTGTGAAAAGTTCTACATTTGACCAAACATTAACAAAAAAAAAGCAAAGTGAAAAATATTGTGGAGCATTGACAATGGGCAAATCAAAACAGAAGTGTGTGGAGCCAACAGTCACCTATTGTAACCACCCACATGCATGCACTCCACTGTAAGCCAGTGACAACTGTCCACACTGCAAGCCAAAAAGAACTACAGGAGAGCTAGCGATGAAGGAGAGGAGCATTTCAGATGATATCTCAGATGTGAGACTGCAACATTTAGGTGGAGAGTATGCAGTAAATAAAAAGGAATATGAACAAATGAGTTTATATTTTGTATGTATTAGCTTAGCAGATGCTCCTATATAGAGTGCCATACATATTTTTTAAATTGTACATACAACTGGACGTATGTTGAAGCAATTAGCACCTTGCTCAATGGTACATTGGCAATGCCCTCACCTGGGATTTGAACCTACAACATGAGTTATAAACCCAGTTCTCTAACCATTTAAGCTATATTTATCGAGGCAACTATTGTGGGGAAGATAATTGCATGTGTTTTTACTGGCTGGGTAAAGCAGGCCTTAACTTCGGGTCTGCCACAAGAGCATTGTAACCATAGATATCATTAATCATCAGAGGTTACAAATTCACATGGAGAGGGTATATTTTACTCAAACATTCCTCTTGCAGATGGAAAAATATCAAATCCTATGGGTTTCCATGTCATGACATACAAGAGATATTGGATGATGTAAAGCATGACCATCAATGGCATAATCACACTCTCTCCATTCCTACAGCACAGAAACGTCTCTCCACACTCAAGTCTTACAGTATGTATTTTTGAGTGCGCTGTCCTTAAATGAGCAGGCTATTGCTTGCTTTGTTAGTTAGTTGCTACCATTAATTAATTGTTAGTTAATGCTCAAAACAAGCTTAATGGCGATAACAATATTTGAATATATATTTTGCTGCTTTGTTCAATGACATTTTTAATTTGAGTAAATAGCCCATTAGATCAAAAAACGAAAACACATATTTTGCGCATAAGCATAGGATTGGGCAAAAGTTGGATAAGAAAAATTAATGGGACTAGATATAGAGCTCCAGAAGAAACTGTTTGCTTCCCGAAGGCTAAGCTGGTATATTTCAAATAGTGTATTACTGCTTCCAGTAAGTATAGTAAGTAAGTACGTTTGTAAAACAATTGAAAGTGGTGGTAGCAATAGTAGCAACATTAGTCAAGGGATAAGAAATGATTGTTCACAACATTTGTGAAGAAATTTAAGTAGACTATCATTGTACCTGTAGCAGCACAACAGTGTCATACCTATATACTACAATAGTATACCTGCACAGCGCTACAGTGTCATTATGTTTCTACATTATAATATTATAGCTGTACAGCACTACAATTAAGGGTGTGACGGTATACCGGTATGATGGCATACCACGATATTAAAATATGAAATGGTACTATCATGCCATTTAGACAATGGTTTGATTTAGACATCATAAATTTTGCGTAATTCTGTGATAGTAAATCACGTGGCAAAAGCTATTTTCATGCTTGGACATTTTTTTTCAACCATTACCCTAGTAAAATGTCTAAATAACCCATATTAAATAATATAATACAGGACCTGCGGTGTCTGCTAATGTCATTTAATCCCACCACCTCTTTGGCTGTTCTTGCATTTTGTTTTGTTTACAGTGCAATTGTGCATACAGCTCCCTCGCATTTCACAACCCTGGTAGGTACCGGTTATTAGCTAGCTAGCTAGCTACACGGCATAAAACTCAGTTTGCAGTCCCTTATAAAACTTGTGGTGTCCGACGATGATTCCAATGCCGAGAAGATCTGTAGTGACTAATTATATCCCCCCCAAAAAGCGAACTCGTTCATCCATGTGGACTCACTTTGGATAAAAAAAAAAGATGGTGTTGTTGTTGAGAACAGATCTCCCAACAGAACAACCATAGTTCGCACAAGAGATCAGTGCAGTAATACAGCAATAGAGATCATTGCAGGCAGCTGCGTACCATACCTGTAACACTGGGAAGGAAAAGGTTAGTAAAATTGTTAATTTTATGCCATTTTTTAAATGAGTAAGCAGGGGTATATAGTGTAGAGCAAGTAGGCAGTGGTGATGACAATTAGCTACGTGTACAGGATTCAGTGGTAGTGGAGTCTGAAAAGGTGGGTTTTGAGTCTCTTGCGGAAGATCGCAAGTGATTCGAGGAGCGGCTGCCAGGCACCCGGAGGGATGGGACAGTCAGTTTGCCAGAGGAGGCTGAGCGGAGGGGTCTGGCTGGGGTATAGGGAGTGATGAGTGACCTACAGCACAGTCTCTGTAGAGAGACCTGCCTTGAACCCAGAATGGTTAGGATCAAGCAGGTCATTCTGTAGGAGCTGAACAGACAGTTGGTTATAGACTTGCAAACCTTGCATTCCACCTGCGTGACCATCATCCTTCACATTATGTCGTTTGGGAACCAGATTTTTTAAGATTTTAATGGTGGGAAGCTACATTTTTGACGTGAATTTTCAGAACCTGTATTTTTACAATATGATTTTTTAAACATTTTGAATTCACACCCAACAAATTGTCGGCACGGTGGTGCAGTGGATAGCACTGTCGCCTCACAGCAAGAAGGTCTCGGGTTCGAATCCAGGCCGGGGGCCTTTCTGTGCGGAGTTTGCATGTTCTCCCGTGTCCGCGTGGGTTTCCTCCGGGTACTCCGGTTTCCTCCCACAGTCCAAAGACATGCACGTTAGGCTAATTGGAGAGTCTAAATTGACCGTAGGTATGAGTGTGTGAGTGAATGGTGTGTGTGCCCTGTGATGGATTGGCGACCTGTCCAGGGTGTATTCCTGCCTCTCGCCCGGAACGCATGCTGGGATAGGCTCCAGCACCCCCCCCGCGACCCTGACCAGGAATAAGCGGCTTAGACAATGGATAGACCCAACAAATTCAAACCTCTAAAATGCACAGTTAATACATTCAAATGTCATGAATTCACAGTTAATACATTCAAAAGTTTGGAATTCACAGTTGATAAATTGAAAACTGTCAAATTTAACGTGTTCCTGTATTACTGTAGTGTAGTAAAGTATTACTGTAGTGTATATGCTGTATTATGACCACCTGTCAGTCATAGCTATTCAGACTAACACAATAGCAGCAATTGACGTATACTGCGTCCTTGCTCCGGATGCTAGTTAACTTCAGTTGCATGTTTATTTCAATTAACAAATTGACACTAAATGAGATACAAATACAAGGCATGAATACAAGGCAACGATAGAATCGCTAGTTACATTCTCCGTGCTAGCAGCACATCAAGTAGCTCCATACAGTATTACATTTATTACAGAATATAAATGCATATTTATATGGTGCGTATACAAGGGGTAGACAAAATAATGGAAACATCAAATAAAAAAGGACTCATATATATACTTTAAAATTTTTGTTTCTCTGTTTTTTTGTTTTTGTACATTTTTGTCTAGAAAGTTTTTCTCCTAATTTAGTGGCCAATTATACCCTCTATTTATTTCGGTTTGACCACCCCACACAAGTTTGCCGCTTGTCTCTACAAGGCAAGCTAAGAACCTTCTAACCGCGACCGTGATAGCTCATACTCGTAAACGAACAGCCAATACCGATGTGTTAGACCGCTACGCTATCGGAGGCCCCCCCAGGGCTCATATTTTTAAGTAACTAAAATCACATGTCATGTGTTTCATGTTAATGTCAATACTAATTACCAATATGTTTCTGCTATAAAATACGTTTTAAAATCAATACATTAAAATGTGAGTGTTCTAAAACAACATGAGAGGTGTTGAAAGAGATTTTGAAAGAGATCAAATAGTTGGTGCCTGAATTGCAGATGTGTCAGTTACAGGAACAGCAAAATGATTTAATATGTCAAGGAAAACACTATCAAAAATCATGACAGCTTACACCGAACAAGGAAAAACTGCGTCAGAAAAGAGGAACAGTGGTCAAACGCCAAAGCTCCCCAACAGGGAGAGATTAACAGGATAGTTGCTCAAAATCATAAAACAGCGGCTTCAAAAATGAACAGAGAATTGAATCAATTGCCTGTCCTCAACTTTTAACATGGTGGTGGATCTGTCATGGTATGGTCAGTCATCTCGTGGGAGTCATTGGTCCTATTATTAGTCTGCATAGTAGAATTATGGCCAAGGAATACCAGGATGAAATCAAACCTTCCATAGCCTCCCCAATCACCAGATCTAAACATCTTTGAACCTTTATGGATGTTCTGAAATGTAGAGTGTGGAGTAGATTTTCACCGCCTTCATCTCTCAAAGAACTGGAGGCTTTCATTCTTGAAGAATGGTCCAATGTCCCACTAGAAAAAAAGTATAGCTTTGAAGAAGGATTGAAGCTGTTCTGTAGGCAAAGTGTGGCCACTGCTTATTAGTTCATAAGTATTCATATATTGTTGGGCATTTCCATTATTTTGTCTATCCCCTGCATGTTCTATTTTCCCTCGCCTGTGCTAAACACTGTTGTGTGACAAACAGCAGTATTACCCTGCCAGATGTATAGGCTACTCATGCAGTTGTTAGACTTGTGCAAAATATGTGCAGTATGGACATTGATGTTATTAAAATGTGCATTTAGAACAATATTCTTAACAATAAGACAATAATAATAACTTGTATAACAGATTATATTAGGGGTAGAAGGGTTTGTGGTGATGGGACAGTTCATTAAATGACACCAGTGGCTATTAATTTATCCCACCCTACTCCTACCTACACCAAAGCTTTGGTTTTTCATACAGGGGAGAGTAGTTTAAATGACTGACCGTTCTTATGAAAATACATTAAATTATGTGACCTGGATAATGTTGAATACTTTTGTACATTTATAGCAGTTCAAGATAGCAAAATTCAGAGGCATGCATTTAATTTGTTATGATGAATGGTGGAAGTTCAAATAAAAACATTTTAAATTGTAAATATGGTCACAGAGTACATTACATGTAACTACATAAAGCATACTGTGGGATCAGTGAGGTTTTTATAAAAATATATCTCTTCCCTGAATCCAATAGCCTTAATGGATTATGGCAACCACATTACTTCCTCCTAATGACATTCATAGTCCAACACAGAGCACTAGTGGTTCAAAAACACTGTTTTGGAGCTACCTAGTTAGGTTAGTCAGTCGAGCTTAGGTTAGCTCTGGTAAAGGATAGAACTTTGTGCTCTTAATTTATAATAGTTTTTTGTGTTTTGATTTGTTCATATAGTAATGGTTGTAGACAATATCGCTTGTTAGATGAATTCATTTGTTCATAGGTTAGTGGTGACAGAGATCAGACTGTAAATACTAATTGCTTCACATTAGCTAATGCTAGTATGGATAGCTAGCTAGCTATGTTTTGGCTTGATACCTACTAGCGACTTGGTTAGCTGGCTAACTTGTCCTTTTGCGTGGACACAATAATACACATTGGCATGTTAGTCTGGTTACGTCATGTTCGCTAGTTAACAAGTCTCAGCTGGTTTGACAGCTGAAGTTGGGTGCTAGTTTGTATAATCAAAATAATTAGCTAGCTAGCAGTATTTAGCCAAATATAGCTAGTTAGCTAGTTGGTGTCTTGTGGTGTCATTCACTAGACGCAAGATTGATGATTTTCTAAATCGCTCTAAAGATTTCTAACAACAAAACTGCATGCTTTATATGTGCAATAATGGACTGTATGAAAATTAACATTAGTATACTATGACCAGAGATTATAGATAGAATATGTACAATATAGGTATGCATGAACATGTCCAAATCAACTCAAAATCAAAAATGTTTGTTTGCTTGCTGCTATAAAATTTCAGCAAGGTAGTATGAATAATTATCTTGATGAGACCATATTTTGATGTATTCTTTGTGTTTTTCTGTTGTGTCCTGCTTTAAAGGTGCAGAGCCGTTCCACAAGTGCCAGCTATGTGATATCTTCAGATTCAGACTGATTGAGTAGCCCAGATCATGAAGATGCTTTTTGTTTTATTGAGTGGTTTAGCTTAAACAACAACTTAGTTATGCACATTTTGTTAGGGATACCTTATTTCAGTTATTTTAATTGTTTATTGAACAGATTTATTTTTTATATATTACAGTTCAAAAAGAAACCCCTGTACTCCTTCAATCCTGTCGAGTGCGCTCAGTGGAGTTTGTTTGCGTACACAAAATTCCATATTTTAATGATGTTTAAAATGTAATTTTTTGCATCCCGGCCTTTAGAGAAATGGTCTGTGTTATTTGCCTGCACTCCTGTTGATTGTGCGAAGCCAATGAAATGTTTATTCAAAAGCTTGCTTCGATTGTTTTTCTTACAGCCTTGCCTCATTTCCGGTTTTAAGAAACATTTATAGATATTGCTTTGAAAGTCACTTTGCTTGAATGGCCCAAAATGATACACTAACTCCAGTATGAGTATTGCTCTGTATGTCACTATCCTAAAACTATGGCGCAAATCTTAAGACATATATATAGAGACATCCAATGGAAAATAAAAATAAAAATAAGTCAGTAAACCGCCTGAATTAATAAATGTAATAGAAAGGCCTTGCTAGAGGGTGGGGATGGGAGGGGAGCCAAGGTGCAGTCTGAAGAGGTGAATCTTCAGTCTGCGTCAGAAGATGGCCAGTGACTCTGCTGTCCTGACGACTGTGGGAAGTTCATTCCACCACTCGGGGGGCCAGTACAGACAGGCATCGTGGCTGGGAGGCGCGCCCACGCAGGGAAGGGACCACTAGTCGCCTCAAGGTTGCGGAACGGAACAATCTAGCTGGCATGTAAGGTTTGAAGGTTGTTTGGAGATGTGGTGGAGCCGTTCCTTTCGCTTACCCTGTAGGCTAGCCCCAAGGTTTTGAACTCGATGCGTGCTGTGACAGGTAGCCTTGGAGTGAGGTGATGAGGGGTGTAACTTGCGAACACTTGGGAAGATTGAAGACAGCTGTGTTCTGGATTCGCTGCAAGGGTTTGGTGGCACAGGCAGTAAGATCAGTGAGGAGAGAATTGCAGTGGTCTTGGGTGAGGAGCTGAGTGGTACAGGTGGTGAGGAAAGGGCGGATTCTTTGGATGTTGTATAGAAAGAATCTGCACGCCTGACACACCACTGCAATGTGGGAAGAGAGGAAAAGTTGGTCATCTAGGTTTACACCTAAGGTCCTGACGGTGGAAGTCAAGTCAAGTAAACTTTATTATCCCACAAGTGGGAAATTCATTTGGCAGAGCTTCAAAAATACATAAAACACAGAGGCTAAAAACTGTAAAAACAGGGCACATGACACACAGTACATGGTATACAAGGCTCATTGGGAAAAAGTGCAAAGAAAGCAGCAGGTTAAAAAGAGTATACAATTATAAAATTACGAGGGTATCTAAAACTACTCGAGAAATTACTTATTCTACAGTTTTTTTAGTAAAGTGCTTAATATGCTTATAGTGGAACCTAATGGCAGTGGGAATGAAAGAATTGCCCTACCTATCGGTACGGGTCTTGTGTTGGAGAAGACGGCCACTGCCTGTCTTACTGTACCTACACAGGCTGTCATGGAGAGGGTGGCTGGCATCCCCAATTATCTGTTCAATTTTGACTCCCATGAATTTCTCTTGTAGCCTGGCCACAGACATTTGGTCCAAGCCAATATTATTATTAAAGGACATTTTCCTAGGACATTTCTTGAAAGGAACATGAAGAAATAAAGAAGGCTGTCTGTTCCACATAACCTTTTTTAAGGCACACTGCCAATTGTCATTATCTTGGATTTTCCTTAAATCATACACAGGGTTAGGTTTAATCTGAATGATATTGGAAGGCAGTAACCTAAATGTAATGATTTCACAGTAATGTTGGACTTCTTTTCTGCAGTGTCAACCATCGAAGGTGTCACCGACAGGTACAGGCAGGCCTTGAAGCATTTCAAAAAGGATTTTTTAATCTCTGGAGCAACTAAAATAATTGGGGTGGACTGCAACAACTCTTATGGCCTCCATTATAAAACTCCAGCTCGTTGTTCCTGAAGTGTTTCACCGGCTGCAATGTTGTCGTGGTGACACCACAATGGATACAGAAAGCGCAGCTAGGCAGAACACTATAAATGTAATTAATTCATTGTGTAAGTTATTAATACTTTGTGATGCAGTCAATTAAATAATTTAGCAATTTTGCAATGGAAGACTACGCTGCCTATCAGGGTCACGGTTCGAAACCTATCTCCACCAGACCGGCCCTGGTCGTTAGCCCTGATCGGGGGCGGTATTTGGCTCTCCGCCCCAGGGGGAGTGGGGAGGGTGAGCCGGCTCAAGTTCGCTGTGAAGCACGCAAGGGAGTCTCCAGAATGTGGGTGGGCGAATTCCGTCTCGAAGGAGGTGGTGTTCGTTGCCCACGGAGAATTAGCTTGCCTTGTAGAGATGAGTGGTGGATTCGTGTGGGGAGGGTAAATCAAAATAAATAGAGGGTGTAAGTGGCTACTAAATTGGGAGAAAAAAACAGGAAAAAATCTGAAACAAATGTAAGAAAAGAAACATGTAAAAATGGAAGACTAATCAATTTCTGTGCAAGAAATCACACTCAGTAGTGAGCAGCCACACCTAAAATATAGAAAACTGTTTTTCTGTACTGTACTGTTTTTGAATGCATGCTTGTCTTAAATCAAACACTGCAGAGTGCAAAATATGTTTATTTATTGTATCTATATGTTAAATAAAAGAATGATGAAATGATTATGTTGTATTTAGTTTCAGAATATCTACAATAAGGCAGGAAAAAGAATAACTAAAACCAGACCTTTCAAACTCTCTGTTCTTAGATTGGTGCGGGTACAGTCTTGCAAAAGCATACATAATCTTACTTATTACTTGTTATTTTAAACAGGTTCGTTCAAGTTTACTCCTTTGTTGAAACCAGTCTTGTCAGTGTATGTCAACCAGTTCAGTTTCTTACCTCTTAATTGTGATTTATGGGGGCGTGTTTGGTGGTGTATCGTAAGGGCACTTTATAACAAGTGCAACCAATAGCTTTATACAGTATGCTTCATAGTTTCTTATGTCCGGTAATTCAGTTCAGCAAAACTACAAGAATACAATAGATTGTTGACATAGAACATGGATATACAGAACCCTTCTTAGAGACTTTATGCATGTTTTAGAACACATTACTTTCATATAAATTTGAGGCCCCAAAAGTGTATTAAATGGAATGTAAAATGAGAGAGATGAGATAATACTTTATTAATCCCCGAGGGGAAATTGGTTTGTCAGTAGCAGCATTAAACATTAAAAACACAGACTTACACAAACATTTAGAACAAGGACAGCATAAAAGCTGTAAAAGCTGCATAAAATTACAGGGCTATTCTATCTTGTCCCATCATCTAGTCTGATTAAAACAGCGTATGGCTAAAGGCAGAAATGGCCTTTTAAATGACCACTGACAGGGTGGAGTGGATGCAAACGGTTCTGCATAAGGCCTTTATTTTTTTTTCTCCAGCCTACCCTGACCTCTGACCTCCAGAGGGGCCAGTGCCACACAAGTAGAGTTGCCCTCTTATGTATGCCCCTCCCCCCCAACAGACAGCTGCATTAAAAACAGCACTGGCCACAACGCTCTCATAAAACATCAGACATTAAAACCCTTCAGTTTCCTTAGGAAAAACAACCTGGATTGTCCTTTTCTGTACAGGGCGTCCGAGTTCAATGTCCAGTCCAGTTTGTCATTAAGGTGCGCACACGGGTACCTGTAAGAGCACATCATCTCCACATCAGTACCCTGGATGCAAACCATCACTGCCTCCTTCTTCCTTCTAAAATCAATAACATATAATTGAACACATTTAAAAGCAATAAACGTGAAAAAAATGTCAAAAATTGTCATTATTACACTAGCACCTGAGTTAATCGTTTTAAGCTAATGACAATTATTCAATCATCTACACAGGTGTAAATAATGGTTTTAGAGATTTTCAACAAAACTACAAGGATATGATTGATTATTGTGACTGGGAACAAATGTACATGGCTATCCACAAAAAACTAGATGCAACATGGATGAACATCGTATAACATTTTCACATAAAGCAGGGGTGCCTAATGTTATCTGAGAAGGGCCGGTGTGGGTGCAGGCTTTTGTAATAGCCCAGCACTAACACACCTGATTCAACTAATTCACTAATCACGGCCTACAATCAAGACCCAGATTAGTTGAATCCGATGTTTTAGTACTGGGCTACAGCACTTCTCGGATTGGATTCGACACCCCTGGCATAACGCGTAGGTAATGAAATCTTTGACATAATATTGGCTGCTGCAAAACACGTACAGCCTAGTTAGGATTATTGAATGTGGTATGCCTACTGGAGCTTGGATTAGAGAAGCACTCACGAGTCACATGACACAAGGGATTAAGTGACACATGACATAATATACAACAAATAGTTGAATATAGACTGAAATAAAGCAGTCTTGTAACACTGGTTGTAAAGCTGTTATGGACACTTGTCAGCTACTATGTCATGGGATATTTTTGGCTGGATTCAGTGTGTACATAACATGTGCTATGGTATGCATTATAACATATTGTGTATTATGAACACAGCTTCACACATGCTATATGTAGTAGTTATGTCATGCTTATGTATGCTTTATGTATCCCTTATGTAGTTGCCCATAATGTACTTGGTTACCATAAATATTTGTTTTTTTTATGTTCACATGTTCACATAAAAAAAATATTTGCCACTGGCATTGGGTGGTCAGATAAAGATTGTGGGTTTAACGCCAGCCTCATCATAATGCACTGTATTAGACATAGTGTGTCTTTGCATAATAAACATGGAAACAAAGAGGGCAATCTTAGATTTGTAACAAGTGAGTTTTATTGATTTCAGGACCAGGTAACCAGGTAGTTGCATTTATGAGTATTACATATTTGCCAGCCCTGCGATGGATTGGCGACCTGTCCAGGGTGTATTCCTGCCTCTCGCCCGGAACGCATGCTGGGATAGGCTCCAGCCCCCGCGACCCTGACCAGGAATAAGCGGCTTAGATAATGGATGGATGGATGGACATATTTGCCATACATACGGAGCACAAAATGTATGAGGACAAGGTTGTGTAAAGGTATTTGAATAAAAGGTTCCCATGCACAGAGAGCTCCGGGACCAAATGCCACAGAAGTTTCAGGGGATTAAGGGCGAAAAGTGATGTGGTTTATGCGGTGGTGTCATTCCATTTTCCTATATGTTGAGAATAGGCTGCACACAAGCTGCACACAAGTTGCACACAAATATGCATTGTTACTCAACTTATATAACAACATAAAAGGCTAGGGTGGGGTTTGTGGTTAGAAATGGGGTTGGAGTTTGGCCAAGGGTGCAGGGTTGGGTTTGAAGGTAGGGCTAGGGATACCTCGGGCTACACTAGGGGGTATTCAGGTAATCTGTGTAATTATCTAAACCCCAGAAATGTGTGTCACATGCGGCTGTAAATAATGCACATGCAGGTAACTGCCAAAATAAACATAAAGAAGGCTTGAGTAAATCAGTGATACTTTAAAGGGGTGCAGTAACCGGAGTGTCCATCGGGGCATGCCACAGCCAGTATCGCGGATTGGGCCGGCCCTCCCTTTTCCAATAGTATACTATGCACATAGTTGTAGCCCGTTTATGCAGACATTGCCTAGTGCAGGGATCTCAAACACCAGTCCTGTAGGTTCCACAGTGTCTGATGGTTTTTGGTGCATTTCAGCACCTGCTTAATTTAAGCCATTCATTGGCTAAAGGGTTCATATACCTTGTTTACAAGGTCTAAATTGGCTGCTGACTGAAAGGAAACCACAAAAACCTGCAGACACTGTGGAACCTCCAGGACTGGAGTTTGAGATCTCTAGCCTAATGCAATGTCAATGGGACCACACCGGTAATTAGCCGGAAATTAGCCAGCAGTTAGACGGAATCAATCTTTGATGCGAAAAGTAAGCAGAGTGTAAAACTGCATCTGTGGAGGTGACTAATCACCAGCATGTTTAGTTGCTGTCAAGCTGTGTTATGCACACAGTTATCAAGACATGAGGCAGTACTGCACTCCTACTAACAAGTCCCAACCTGGCACAGTTTGACATTCACAGGGCCCCAGCATCAAACAAACCCCATTAATTGACTCCTGTATGAACAATAAAGCCCTCAGGTGACTGGAACAAACAGTAAAAGCATTTTTCCAAATTATCTGAATATTTCCATGCTATAATACGAAACGTAAATGCATGAAATGTTTTAGGAGTGTATGCAATGCTCGTGGGAATAATCGGGGATAATCACTTCTTTTGTGTGGTATACGGCATCTGCATTGTGTGGGCTGTATAGCATTTGAAGCAGCTGACAGAGTATTGTTGAAAGTATACCTTGAGACCTGGGGTTGTCAGGTGGGGCATCCAGCAAAAGCACTCACGTTCCAGTGCCAACTGTAGCTTCCTGCAGCCTGCACCACCATAATGTCTGGACAGCTGAACTGGAGGACTGCAGAGTGAAAATAAGTGGTGTCTGACTACAGACCCTGGCTGCTTTTGATAGACCATGGCAGTGACTGAGTAACCGCTGCATAAGGATTCAAAGCATAGCTTTCGTCGGATGCGGTGTGTATCACTGGGAACGCCCACAGGAATTATTTGAGTTCCCTTGAGTTGTACTCTATTAACAATTGGTATCATGGTGTTGGAACAATACAGGTTGGAACAGGTTCCATCGCTCCACAAACACATACACACACACACTCAACAGTGTGAGTGGAAAAGCTAGAAACCATGCCCAAAAACCCATGTTATCCAGATGGCATGAATAGCAGATGGCACACATCTGCCAATGCAATTCTGAATGTACCGTTTCCCAGCCTCTTCTGCCCTTATTGATTTCATCACAGTTCAGCTTGGAGCATGCGGCTCAGCCTTTCAAATGCCTGTGGGCACTCCCCAGGGCAAATAGTTCTCCACATGCTTCCATAAATCTGTCATCCAATAAAAGGTTCATCTCAGAGTGAATATGTCAACCCTGGTTGCACTGCCACTGGAGTTGACGTATTAATTTAAAGGAAGAAGGGAGTGATTCAGTAGTTCAATTAATAATGATAATAATAATAATAAAATAATGAATCCTTCTAATCATGCAGCTGTACCGGCTTCAATCTTACTGAACAGTCAGCTTAGCCCTTTTCAGTAATTGTTTATATTTATTATGATTGTAATTATTTTCCTTCATTTTGGACAAGAGAAAATGCAGAGCAAGGTAATTGGAGTATGGGATTATAGAAAATAAAGAAAAGTATAAAAAATTAAAAAGAGGCATCACTTGGAATTATATCTAGGCAATTCATCACTCAATCATGCATGTTCGAATAGACGCTGACAGAAATCTGTGACATGCCAAGTTTCTGTGTGGCGTTTGTTTGGTTTGTATCTACATGTACGGATTCTGTCTCACCATGCCTCATCTGAAGAACAATCTGATAAAAGAAAGGCCGGATCTGTAATAAATCCACTCTTGTCAGATATAAATATGTTGTATTATTGCAAGTGAGCTCTCCTATTGTGCTCCAATGAAGCGTCAAGATGCTCAAACTCCTGCCTCAGTTTTCACAGAGTAATCACAGAGCAGAATTCCCTTTGACAATAACTGATGGATGAGATTTGTCTTCTCATCCTAAACAATGCTCTACTGTTCAAATTCAATCCTACTTCATCCTTTTGCAGCCTTTTTTCCCAGCCACTGTTGGGCTAGGTTTTTTGGAAACACCCAGCCCAGCGTACGCTGCTCCAAGTTAGGACTTGTCAAGAATAGAATGTGTTAAAAAAGGTGGAGGCGCTGGTCTGCTTCTGTCACTCATAGAGCCTATAATCAGAGGAATTCATCCCTGAGGTCAGGGTTCCCCAAATCCGGTCCTGGAGGGCCGCATGCTGGTTTTTGTTGTTACTGTAACACACATGGGGGATTCTTGTCAGAGACAAAGAAGAGACCGATTTTCCAGAGACAATTTGGGGCCCAGCAGGGGACCGGCTATTATGATACCCCCCCACCGGCCTACCAACTTTGTCTCTGAGCAGGGGGCTACCTAGCCAGCAATGATCTGAACTCCAAACTGCTGGCTGGCCTAAAAAGTCTCTCCTGATCTACGTGTCTTCGCTCCAGCTCCAGCATTCTGAAGTGAGATCCGTGCAGATATCAATTTAGAAAATAATGTAGCAGAGGCAAATATGTACTCAAGACAAACGGCAATGGAATTAAAAGCCTTTTTTGTCTGAAATATTAAAATAGCAGTTAAGGGCTCATTTTCTCTTACATTGTTTGTAAACGTCAGGAAACGGCATACTTCATACAAGAGAACAGAACAGAGTATTGCTTACAAAGTGTCTGTGATACACTATATGGCCAAAAGTCAGTGGACACCTGACCATCACACCTATATGAGCTTTTTGGACATCCCATTCTAAAACCATGGGCATTAATATGAAGTTGGACCCCCCTTTGCGGCTATGACAGCTGCCACTCTTCTGGGAAGGCTTTCCACAAGATTTTGGAGTGTGTTGGATCTGTGAGGTCAGGCACTGATGTTGGACGAGAAGGCCTGGCTCGCAATCGGTGTTCTAATTCCTCACAAAGGTGTTCAATGGGGTTGAGGTCAGGGCTCTATGCAGGCTAATTGAGTTCCTCCACACCAAACTTGTCTAACCATGTCTTTATGGACCTCGCTTTGTGCACAGGGGCACAGTCATGCTGGAACAGCAAAGGGCCTTCCCCAAACTGTTGCCAAAAAGTTGGAAGCGCCCAATTGGCTAAGATGCCTTCGTATCCTGTAGCATTACGAATACCCTTCACTGGAACTAAGGGGCCTATCCCAAACCCTGAGAAACAGCCCCAGACCATTATCCCTCCTCCACCAAACTTTACAGTAGGCACTATGCATTCCGGAAGGTAGTGTTCTCCTGGCATCCGCCAAACCCAGATTCGTCCATCAGACTGCCAGATAATGAAGCGTGATTCATTACTCCAAAGAACACGTTTCCACTGCTCCAGAGTCCAGTTGCGGCGTGCTTTACACCACTCCAGCCGACGTTTGGCATTGTGCATGGTGATGTGAGGCTTGTGTGCAGCTGCTCGGCCATGGAAACCCATTCCATGAAGCTCCTGATGCACAGTTCTTGTGCTGATGGTGCTTCCAGAGGCAGTTTGGTACTCTGTAGTGAGTGATGCAGCAGATGATAGGCGATTTTTACACGCTATGCGATTCAGCACTCGTCGGCCCCACTCTATGAGTTTGCGTGGTCTACCACTTCGTGGCCGAGCTGTTGTTGCTCCTAGGCGCTTCCACTTCACAATAATAGCACTTACAGTTGACCGGGGCACATCTAGTAGGGCAGAAATTTCATGAACTGACTTGTGGCAAAGGTGGCATACTATGACAGTGCTGCGTTTAAAGTCACTGAGCTCTTTACGAACCATTCTGAATTCTAAATGTTTGTCTGTGGAGATTGCATAGCTATGTGCTGGATTTTATGTACCTGTTGGCAATGGGTGTGGCTGAAACACCTGAACTCAATAATTAGTAGGGGTGTCCACTGACTTTTGGCCATATAGTGTATGTATCAGACACCTTAGATCAGGGGTGTCAAACTCATTCCATCGAGGGCTGAGTGTGTGCAGGTTTCTGTTGTAACCAATGCATAACACCAGGTGAACACCATTTAGGTTCCCTCCTTAGTTGAAGAAGTGAGCTAATTAGTGAAATCACCTGGTGTAGTGCATTGGTTGCAACAAAAACCTGCATACACTCGGCCCTCGATGGAATGAGTTTGACACCTGTGCCTTAGATGGATAAACCCTTTAAGGCTACGTTTACACTGCAGGCCTCGATGCCCAGTTCCGATTTTTTGCCTACATCCCATTATTTTGACCGTCTCTTTATATCTACTTTTAAAAGTGACCCATATCTGATACCTGTGTTTACATGCTTTACACTTGAAACAACCCGTATGTGTACACGAGGGTTTGGTTACCGATATGGAGGTAAACAACAACCACACCGGTACCGCCACACTGTATATAAAAATGTAAGGAGCGCTGGCAAACGTAAATGTCAATTTAACTTTTATATTTTGCAACATTATATTTAAAGACGCAGACGAGAGTTTAAAAAGCGTAGGCCAAATAAACAAGAGCAAAAAAAAAAAAAAAAAAAAGTTCATAATCAGACACTTCCTATTTACAACATTACAAGGTTCAATGAGAGTAGCTTTGATTTCCTTTCAGCCAACACTTAAGTTTTTGTGTGAAGGTGTGATAATTGTCGCTTGATCTGATGTCTGTTGAAATCTGTTTTGTTGCGATACATCCCCTGTATATTTTTGGTTCTACACGTGAAACGTCATTACAATTACACGTCATTCAAATGCGAAAAAGTACAAGAGTGTCGCATTTTGAATGACTTGCGAATCGGAATGACAGGGAAATTCCGATCTGTGCATTTAGATGACAGTCGCATTGGCAGATATCTGATTCATATTGGATTTATTTCCACATATTTATCTGAAAATATCAGATTCCATGTGCTTTTTTCCTGTTTACACATTCATAATACATATCCAATGTGTGCCACATCTGAGCAAAAAATCGGAATTGCGTCACATTCATCAGACGGTGTAAACGTAGCCTAAGAGGAAGCCTGTATGTTAAAAGTTCAGATCAGATTCTGATATCCCATCACATGTCACAACAAGGGTTATACTGCCACAAGCTGCTGGATGGCAAACAGTTATTCTATCAGCAAACAGAACAATGTTGCAGCTGAGACTCCTGATAGTTTGTGGGACACCTGTTATGCATTTTACATGATTTTGTAGACATTCTGCTTGATCCAGCCATGCTTAAGTTTCAAACTTTGCAAAGAGGTTCAAAATATTCTCCCCTTTCCATAAATCACACCAAACATGGCAGGTCACATGACTTAGTGGCCATCTTAGCAAATTATTTCCATTTATAGCCATTTTTGTACACTTTGACATTCCTTTCCAAACCACATGTATTATGTTTCCTCCCTATTTCTCCAAGATAATTAATTAGCATGTGAAGGGGAAATTTCCAAATCTAATGTTTGTTAACACACTAACACTGACACTGAGTGGTCATGATGAATTGTAAGAGTGTTTTAAGATCTTTTGAAGACTGTAGAGATGGTCTCTTGAGACAACACCGCTGATCCTATATCAAGTCAGTGTCTCACTGTACACTGGAATAAAGCTTTGTGCAGAAGACTTGTGGGCCTGTTTGTGTCTGCTGAGCTGGCTTGACTTCAAAATGCATGCTTGCACTCGTTTGCCGCAAAGGGGGATGTGTTCTTCACATTTTAGGGAGTTACATTGGGATGGGAAATTTAAACAGGAAATGGGACATATTCATAGGAATTAAGCTGAGAGGGCTTGGCGAGGATGAGAACGAAACAGATGTTTAATGTTGTCTAAACTGTCTTGTCTAAACTGGGTGGTGATCTTCTTTCCAGGCCCATCCCAACAAGTTGTTAGGAACCTCTGATGAGTGGGAGAGGTTGTGCAGGGAAGGGGATTTAAAAGTTGCCCGGACCGCTGAGAGAAAGGGTTTTGTTTGTAATCTCCTCACCAGGCTCCTCCCAACAAGTTGTCGGGAACCTCTGAGTGGGAGAGGGTGTGAGAGGGAGAGAGAGAGTAATAGTACCTTTTCTTTGCTGCAGAGAGAAAGGAGAAGCCACCCCTGTGGAACGGGGAGAGGTGAAGGACTGGTGACTGGGAAATGACTTAGAGCTTGTAAATTAATGCTATATGTGTTACAGGAACACCGCCCAATTGAAGCCATGGAAAAAGGCTGCGCACATGGCTAAAATGTTGTTCCAAATAATTGCTACAAGTGTGCTACTGATGAGGATAAGCCAAGCTCTCTGGACCCCGGTAAAACCAGCCTAGTGATTGGATAGATATATGCACCCTAATATATGAAGATGGGGGACACGTGTGTGCATTATCACATAATCTCTTCATGTGCTTCACGCAATTAAAAAAACTAAAGGGGGAAATATTAAAATAGTGACAATATATTAAAATGGACGGCACATAAAAAGCAAATAAATAAAATAATCGTTTTAAGAAGATGTTTCTCAAAAAAGGGGGATTCACAAAGACTCATGAAGTACAAAGTTCAAAGAACTTGTGAACACAATTGTGTAAAGTATGTTTTTAAAAGGGTTTAGAAACAAGACATTGAAAATGATGTTCTAATATCTACTGGAAGGCTGTTCAGGAGACTTCCAGTAGATAGTAGAATTATTGATAAGTTGGTTGTCCTGTCCTTCGTTCTGCATACATTGTGTGTATATACAGTATATAAGTGTACGTTGATGCAACCCATGCTAACATCACTACATCACTCAGCACTTAATTGATTAATTTAAGTGGCTGATTACACAGTTAACTTACCTCACCTGGCTTCTTGGCTTAGAATTGGTTGCCGATGACAAGGTGAAAACTAAAATCAGGCACTGCTGTCCTCCAGTACTGGATTTGAGGAACTCTGCCTTAGATATTGATTCAGTTAGCTGGGTTGTCTGTGTCTCGTTGCACACCAGAGACCTCCAACTTAGTTGTGAGTACGACTTACAATACGGAAGGGGAAAAAAGCATTAAAAATACAAACAAGTATCCCATTGTGTATAAAATGCTTGTCACATTTTGTTATGTTACAGCCTTATTCTAAAATGGATTACATTCATTTGTTTCTCATAATTCTACACACAACACCCCATAATGACATAGCAAAAACAAGTTTTTAGAAATATTTGCACATTTATTAAAAATAAAAAACTGAAATATCACATTTGCATAAGTATTCAGATCCTTTACTATGACACTCGAAACTGAGCTCAGATGCATCCTCTTCCCTTTGATCACCCTTGGGATGTCTCTAGAACTTGATTGTAGTCCACCTCTGGCAAATTCAATTGATTGTACATGTTTTGAAAGGCACACACCTGTCTATATAAGGTCCCACAGTTCACAGTGCATGTCAGAGCAAAAACCATGCCATGAAATCCTAGGAAATCTCCATAGACCTCTGAAATAGAATTGTGTTGAGGCATAGATCTGGGGAAGGGTATAAAAACATTGCTAAAGCATTGAAAGTCCCCAGGAGCACAGTGGAGCACAGGAACCACCACCAGGCTGGCAGTGTAGCATAATGGTTAGGGAGCTGGGCTTGTGACTCAGAGGTTGCAGGTTCAATTCCCAGGTGGGACACTGTTGTTGAACCCTTGAGCAAGGTACTTAACCTGAATTGCTTCAGTAAAATATCCAGCTGTATAAATTGATTGTATGTAAAGAAATGTAAACTGTGTAAGTTGCTCTGGATAAGAGCGTCTGCTAAATGCCTAAAAATGTAAATGTAAAATGTACCACGACTCTTCTTACAGCTGCCCATCCGGCCAAACTCAGTAACCGGGCAAGAAGGGCATTGATTAGGGAGGTGACCAAGAACCCAATGGCCACTCTAAGAGAGCTTCAGGGTTCCTCTGCAGTGATGGGAGAACCTGGCAGAAGGACAACCATCTCTGCAGCACTCCATCAATCAGGCCTTTATGGTAGCGCTTGGCATTCAGGCCAAAAAAGTTCAATTTTTGTCTCATCAGACCAGAGAATCTTTTTCCTGATGCTCTCAGAGTCCTTTAAGTGCTGTTTGGCAAACTCCAGGTGGGCTGTCATATACCTTTTACTCAGTAGTGGCTTCCATCTAGCCACTACCATAAAGGTCTGATTGATGGACATGGCTAAGCACCACCCATGTCAGTTCCTGCTGCCACAACATCAGAAGGTACAAAATGATTAAATAGATGCTGTTCACGTATTTGTGGTAAAAATGTTTATTGGTTGCAAAGATAAAGGTTATTTTAGCTAAGTCAGCCATTTTGTTTTCAGATATTTCCTGTAAATATTTTCAAAACTATGACCTTTGTCTACAATTCATGACTAGAATGACCAAACATACTGGTTTCCTAACAAATGTCATAAAATGCGTAGTGAGTAAGTTGACCTCAAAACTAGACTAACCCTACCATTGGCCCCGGGGCAATGATCTTTTTATATATATAAAAAAATTAAAAAAAAAGTAATTGAAATTTTTATATATTTTATCTCAGATGGTGGTGCCGAACCGCCACCTTTGAGACGGAACTCGCCTATTTATTGCCTGTGATTCTTTGCTCACAGGGACGCTTTCTGTGCACCATGGTGACCTTGTGCTGGCTTCACTCCCCCTGGGGCAGACAGCCAATAAATATGTGAGGGAAAACATCATGCACCCTTACATTAGCTGGCATATTGGCTCGTATAGACATTGCAAACAAAGTTTGTCACAACAAAGCTGGCGAAATCTGTGGTCTTCCTGGAAAAACGGGCATCGTTGTAAAGGTCTCATCGTCCTACCTGTTGTTGGGAATCTTCTCCCTTTGTGGAATCAAGTCAGGACCGGCGAAGTAACACACTGGTGATCACTTTCCAATTGAAAAGGTTTTAGTACAATGTGGAAGGGGAGATTCACAAAGGCGCTGCAACAGCATGTATAACGGGGCAAAATGTCTGTTGTTGCTTTGATGCTGCTGTCAAATTGCGCCGGCCCTTTTCTGGGTGCCGAGTGCAATGTGGAAATTGTTACGTTACAGCTATTGGCAAATTGCAACACTAATACTATTCTCCTCCTTCCCCATGTACCGAGTGCAACGTTGGCATGGAGACGCTCACCTGGCAGCCCGTGGTTGGCTGGGCGCGATTGACGTGGTGGTGGAAAGTGGTTTTAAGCAGAGCGGATTTTGTGTATGGGAGCTTCTGTACAGAGTACGGGAGACCGGGAGACCGGGAGACCGGGAGACCGGGAGACCGGGAGACCGGGAGACCGGGAGACCGGGAGACCGGGAGACCGGGAGACCGGGAGACCGGGAGACCGGGAGACCGGGAGACCGGGAGACCGGGAGACCGACCCCTTCAGCTTCCTCTTGGTGGTATCGTAGCAGTGGAGTTATTCCTGTGATAATCCTGTGTATATTCCTTGCGATCGTAGCGTTAACTTCTTTATGTTCCCATTGATCGGCAGTCTCCAGTCCCACACACCCTTCCGGGTTACCTATATCCTCTATCACGTGTACGTGACGTATTCCCTTGTGTGATCGGCTATCTAATTATTTATGCAGTAAAGCTACGCAACATCTTTTATGAGGTTAGGGCCGTTGCGTTCTGCATATGTGAAGCGACTACATAATTGTGATTGCTGTTTGTATCTGTATTGAACTGGCTTTTTAATATTGTCCTTTTTGTGGCTAAAAGACAATTTTAAGGCATTTATTTATTCTTCCGTCCAGCTCATCTTGCACGAGTGAATTTGCTGTGTACTTAATTTATTACAGAATCTATTTTGATAACAAACCTATATATTGAGTATTTTTGCTGTGTAATTAATTCCAAAGCTATTTTTATACCAAAGCTGTTTTTATACCAAATGGAGTGACTTTGAATATTTGGTTGCTGTGAAGTTTAATTGTTTGGAGTGGCGAACCTATTTATTATACTACAGCCTTGTGGGTGAAATCTAAGTAGGGCGGTCGTTAGAATATGTATTGCCTTTTTCTAAATAGCCACATTTGTGACCTTATTGTGTGTTATTTGCCTATGCTTCTACTGGGTCTGAGACTTCAAATAAATTGTCTGATATTTACTTACTGGTTTGGTCTCCTCTCTTTGGTACATTTCAGTCACTGAACGCACGCACTACTTTGTGACGCTCATGAAAACATTGCGCGGTTTCAGCGGTTCGTCGGCTCAAGGAACAGAGATGACCATCAGTTATTTTAAGTCCGATCACGGTCCCGTTTTTCTTTCTCTTGCCCTTACAACGATCCCTCCAAAGCGTAAATCCGGTGCAAGTGCTGGTGATGCATCAAAGAAAAGGAAAACAATCACCATGGAAAGTAAAGTTGAAATAACAGAGATCGGAGAGTGGTGAAACGCCATCAGCCGTTGGGAAAGCATTAGGCTACAACCGGTCAACAATCGGTTTTTAAAAAACAATTTTAAAAGACAAAGGGAGAATAATGGAGCATGTGAAAGGCCATGCCCCGATGAATGCCACGATTATTACCAAGCAACGCAGCGGTTTAATTATTGAGATGGAATGGCTATTGATAATTTGGATAGAAGACCAAAATCAGCGTGATATGCCTATTAGCCTGCCTTTAGTGCAAGAAAAGGCTAGAAGCCTTTCTTTAATGTTTATTTTTATTTTTATTTTTACAGTACTTATTACTATTAATAATATTACAGTATTGTTATTACAGTATTATGTACTGAATGTTATGTTTTATTGTATTTGGAAGTTTTAAGTGTTTTATGCACGTATATATTATATTAGAAAGGTAAAATAAATGCTACACTAAGACAAACATTTGACTAAGTGACGATTAATAAGAACTGTATGTACCTGTTCCGACTTGCATACAAATTCGACTTAAAGAGACTTAAGAACGTGTAATGCGCCTGTATTTTACCAACACCCATTGGATAACTTTAATCTGTCTTATCACCCCGTTACACATGTACGCAGCAAATCTCAACTCCGTAGTTCTAAGTGAGGGTTTAAGTACCCTTGTCCGAGGTGTCGCACTTGCCCAGTATGCACATCCCTGGCAGGGAATACACATTGCACGCAGTCCCGGAGGCACCCATTTGGTAAATACTGTAGTTAATGGAATTGGTGTGACCATTTGTCCCTAACAAGGTGAGGGCTGTTGTGGAGAGTGTGTCAAATGTGTACTGTAAATGAAGATAAAACATTTCATCAGTATAAAACAATGAGGGTTATACTAATAGTAAATGTCATACCTCAAACCTATCATTCCCCCATTTTGTATTGGTGGTGGGGTAGCATCGTTGGGGAATTGGAGACCCACGGGAGGAATGTGAGTGAATGATTGGATTTGCATGAGGATGTGGATTGAATGATTAAAACTGTGTGCAAATGTGAATGGCGGCAGAAGGGGTGCATGCGATTGGTAGGAGTAGAGGGGAAGGGGGACTGATAAACAAATTAAAAAACAGGTAGGGGAGAAAAGAAACAAATGTTGTTTTATGCGTGTATTGCTGGTGGAAAGTGGGAGAAGGCTCCCGGTACGAATAAATATAAACTGCTGTGTGAATACCCCTCCCTCAAAGTGTGTGTGGGACAGGGGAGTGTGCTGTGTGGAGTGCAGTGTGCTTATTGGTTAAGCGGGTTGCCCCCTTATGGTGAGAGTGGGGTGGAGCTTACCTGCCCTGCCTTTACGGTCCATGGGCCTCGTCGCTGCAATAAGGGAAGGGGGAACCAAGTACATTGGGGTCAGAGTAGGAATACTGTCTTTCCTACAGTTTATGAATTTGACTAAATAAATATTGTATCTTTTACTTACCTGTCTATGTGCTGTTTGCATTGTCCTGGGGATGGAATCCTGAAACAAAAGGATAGGGAATCTTAGTGGAGGGTGGCTGGGGTTTGTCCCGCACCTGACACCAACAAATACACTGAGATATTGCCACCCAAAGCCATCCCCAAGGAACACTACTCCCGCTAAGTTCAGTACCTATTAGCCATTGGGTCACAGGTGTTGCCTTTTTAGCCGCACTATGGTAATGCTCGTCATTGCGGACGGAAGCATCAGTAACCTCCCGAGTAGAAATGAGAGCATGCTTAATTTTTGCTCCAGTTTCCTTAACTAATCTCTCAATTCTATCGGAAACTGCCATAAGAGCTTTCTCAAAGGAATTATTGGGGTCCAACATCCAGCTATCGAGTACTGGAACAGAAGTGTTAGCGGTGACATCAGGAGCGACTAGAATAGAGCCGATAGTGACAGAAGTACCAGTTGCGTTAATGCAGTAGGAAGTGTTAGGCATTGCGCAAAGCTTTTGGCCAAAGTATAAAGGCCCAAACCCACACCAAGTGGTAGCATTCGTTCTCACGGCTATTGCTCCAGGAGGGCTTGTCCTGACTCAATTGAGGCAATGCAAAGTACCCACCCACCAACAGTAGAGCATTGGTCCTGCAAAAAGGCAGCTTGTTTGCGGTTGTTAGTGATGATGTACTTGACATTGTGTACACGGCACACATAACCCTTACAGGGGAAAGGAAGTGGGTGTATGGGTTGTGCCTTCAGTATAGGTTTTCGCCCTATCGGAATTAGCACCCCACCCCGGATGGTCTCACCATCATGTAACACATGTAACACATCTCCATCCTCATGCGCTTGTTCTCTCGCCAAATAATATGATTCACCTTAATAATTAAATAAGAGTGCCTGATTGATACACCTACTAGGGCGGGCAGAGGTTCTCCTTCAGAGGACAGTCCAAACTTAGGTCCACGATACAATTTAGGGCATGTACCAGGCTTCTCTGGAGGACAGCATCTAGCATGTGCCTCATCTCTTAGCTGAAGGGCATACTCATATATGGCCTTCGGAGTGGGGCAACCATCCTCCTCCAGTCCTGCAGCAGTTCTATTCCGAATAATATTAAACATCTTGTGTACTTTAATTGCCTCCTCCCAACCCATTCCTGTATCGACCCACACTCTCGCATCCTTATAAATTAATACACCAGATACACACGTACACACACACTTTCACAACATTATAACATGAACCTTCTACTAATTTACCTGGGTTTCTTACACCCCAGAGATGACACTCAGTCATTCTCCAAATCTCCTTGATGCACTGCATGGAGCCCCATCCGGTGCAGTTGATATCTGTGAGTCCGTCCCAGGTCCAGCTGCAGCCTGCAGGGTTGGTGCACATTCTTGTACTGCGGATACGTGTGTCCGCCTGGAGACACACCACAAGAGAAATGACCCCCAGGAGCCAGAAGGGAAGACGGGGATTATTGTGCCCCATGTTGGGTCTCACCCTTGAATTTCTTTAATCAAGTAATGTGGATCCACACTGGAATTCCGGTCACTCGAACAGCTGATGGGGTCGTGACCAGAACAGTGTGTGGTCTGGACCAGTTGGGGTCAAATGTCTTCTTCTGATACGTTTTCACCAGGACCTAGTCTCAAGGTTAAACTATGCAAGTTTCCTCTTTGTCCTCAGCTGGGTCAAGTTCGGTTCTGTGATCCTGTGAGACACACTGGGACAAGAGTCTGCAATATTCAACTAAACGGTCACCCATTACATGTAATTCACCACCACCAATACACAAATCACCAGGAGTCCTCATAGGTCGACCTGTAGGCATTTCAAAGGGTGAAAGTGAATCTGGATTAGTTGGCCCTGCTCTCACAGAGAGGAGCACTGCTGGTAGTTGCGTCACCCAGTCTTTTCCTGAAATGGAGAACAATTGCTTAGTTTGTTCTTCAAAGTGCGGTTTGCCCGCTCAACCATCCCTAAGCTCTGAGGATGGTAGGAGCAGTGAAATTTCTGCTTAATACCCATTGCGCGACACACTGTTTTCAGAACTTTCCCAGTAAAGTGTGTACCCTGGTCGCTGTAGCAGGGCAATCCCCATCTTGGGATAATCTCTGTAAGCAGCAATCGAGCTACATCAGTTGCAGTGGCATTAGCCACTGGAAATGATTCTACCCATTTAGTGAAATGATCAATGGTTATCAAAAGAGGTTTCTTTCCTCCACAGCTAGGTAGAGGGCCAATTAAATCAATCTGCAATTGTGCAAATGGTTGGGTCGGTCAGGGCTGTTGTCTCATTTTAGTCTTAAAGGTGGGTCCTGGGTTGCATCGAGCACAGGCTATACACCTGCAAACAAAATCGTAAACATCAACATTTAAATTTGGATGCCACCATGTTTGTGCCATTCTGTGTCGCATTCGTCATGCTTCGTCATGACCTAGTGAGTGATACAATTGAATCATAGTTCCCATTAAGACCTTAGGCAAAACGTTGTCTTCCCCTAGTTTCCCACCATTCTCCATCCACAACCATTTCTCAGCTCTAGGTGCTGTGTGCTGCAGCTGTTCTAGCTCAACTTTTTGTTGTTTTTGTTCACCTGCCTGCGTTGTCTGCACAGCTGCCACAGAGGCTACTTTTCCTTTGATGGCTGCAACCTTTGCCCACTCATCTGCCTTCCTGTCACCCTCTGTATGAGGATCAGTTCCATTGGTGTGGGCCTTCATTTTCAATACTGCCACCTGTCTTGGTTTCTGTATTGCTTCATGTAGTCTCTTCACTACTCCCCCATGTTGTATTGGGGCTCCTGCGCTAGTCTGGAGTCCCCTATTCACCCACAAGCTCAAATAATCATGTACAACACAGAAAGCATATTGAGAATCTGTGTATATATTGACATCATAGTCAGCCATTGCTTCACAAGCCTCAGCTAAAG
Source organism: Aldrovandia affinis (assembly GCA_029706075.1). Classification (NCBI taxonomy): domain Eukaryota; kingdom Metazoa; phylum Chordata; class Actinopteri; order Notacanthiformes; family Halosauridae; genus Aldrovandia; species Aldrovandia affinis. Next base: position 2,118,613 of record JAINUG010000075.1, on the reverse strand, counting down.
CATATAATTCAGCTACTTGAGCAGACTGGCCTGGCAGTTGCCCGTGTCTCACTATCTCACCCGATTATGTACATACCGCCCCACCCAGTATGTCTCTTTCCATCAACATAAAAAGAGGAGCCATCAACATACAGATTCAGTGCGCCGTCTATCGGAGTTTCTTTTACCCGTGAAATGCCAGCTGAATCCTGTTCAATGCAACAGCTGTGAGGCTCTCCCTCATCTGGATTTGGAAACAGTGTACCAATGGCATTAGCAGACTCGTCTCCCATCCTGTCCAGCGAGCTACATGTACTGCAGAATTTTTTTTTCTCCAGACAAAATCGCAAGAACAGCATGAGGTACAATAATGGCATCATTCTGCGCACCTATTAGTGGCAGAGCTTGATTCAAAGCAATTGAAGCTCCCTCAACAGCTTGTAAACATTCTGGCATTGCTTGAGCAACAGCATCCAGTCTGGTAGAGAGGTAAGCAACAGGTCTCTGCCTATCACCATGTTTCTCTGCCTCTGCTTCAGGGTTGTAAATGTCTGTTACATTTACATTACAGTTTAAGCATTTAGCAGACGCTAAATATACATATACAAAAGGTATTGAACAAGTAAGCAGTGGTAATGACAATTGGCTAGATGTACAGAATTCAGTGGTAGTGGAGTCTGAAAAGATGGGTTTTGAGTCTCTTGTGGAAGATCACAAGTGATTCAGTGGTCCTGACCGATTGCGGAAGGTCATTCCACAGAGAAGAGGCGAGACTGCGAGGAGCTGCTGCCGGGCGCCCGGAGGGATGGGACAGTCAGTTTGCCAGAGCAAGTGGAGCGGAGGGGTCTGGCTGGGGTGTAGGGTGTGATGAGTGTCTGGAGGTAAGGGGGAGCAGTTCCTCTAGCCGCTTGAAAAGCAAGCATCAGTAATTTGAATCTGACGCGTGCTGCAATGGGGAGCCAGTGCAGAGAGGAGAGTAGAGGGGTGATATGGGTGAACGTTGAACACCAGACGTACAGCAGCATTCTGGACTAGTTGCAGTGGCTTGATGGCACAGGCCGGTAGGCTTGCCAGCAAGGAATTGCAGTAGTCCAGATGTGAGATCACCAGGGCCTGGACCAGGAGTTGTGTGGCCTCTTGGGTGAGGAATCGAATCCTCTGGATGTTGTGGAGGGAGAATCGGCAGGTCCGGGTGATTGCTGCGATGTGGCCCAAGAAGCACAGCTGGTCGTCCAGGGTCACTCCAAGACTCCTGGCAGACTGGGATGGAGACACTATGGAACCTTCCACTGTGATTGAAGCATCAATCATCGGGGAGCCCTTAGCTGGGAGGAAGAGCAGCTCAGTCTTCCCCAGGTTCAGCTTCAGGTGGTGGGTGGACATCCAGGCAGAGATGTCAGCCAGGCATGCAGAGATCCACGCCGGGACCTGAGTCTCAGAAGGAGAGAAGGAAAGAAAGAGTTGAGTGTTGTCGGCATAACGGTGATAAGAAAAAAACATGAGCAGAGATGAGAGAACCAAGTGACTTGGTGTACAGGGAGAAGAGGACGGGGCCTAGCACCGAGCCCTGCGGGACTCCAGTGGAGAGGGTGTGGGGAGAGGAGCGGGATCCTCTCCAGGCCACCTGGTAGGACCGGTTAGTCAGGTAGGACTTCAACCATGTCAGTGCAGATCCATAGATTCCCATCTCGACGAGAGATAAAAGCAGGATCTGGTGGTCCACGGTAGCTCATTCATTGGTTGTACAATGTTAGAATAATGTGGTATGTAGTGTCGACAAAAATTAAACAGGCTAAGTAATTTCCTCACTGCAAACAGTTTTGGGTCGATGTAGGGGGAGGCTGGTTGAATATTTCTGTTTCATTCTCTTTACATTTTAAATCTAGCTGACATTGTTTGAACTTAATGCGACATTCAGTTAATTCTCTAGTCAGCTCCTGTAGCTGTTTATCATACTCTGATTTAGTTTTTTGCCACATCATTGTTGTGCTTTTGTAAGACAGTAAAAGGAAAGGGTGGATTAGCCTTACTTACACCACTATATCTAGGTACGATCGCTTCCACGGCAGCTTTCCTAACCTCCTCACTTAACATCTCGTTCTCCATTCCTGATCCAGCAATCGGTAACACTTCAGAGATTTGCAGATATTCATTCTGAAATATTCTACAGCTAGTACAAAGTTATTATAAATACTTGTCGGTAGCTACGTCCCCATGTGTATGGGTTTCTAAGGGCAAGTCAATTATGTGCTTTGTACTTTATCGTATTAATGGGAATACAGGGGCAATTCCTATGTGTGTTACTATTTTTTTTAGCCTTACTCCCTTATCTCGGGCTCATTGACTATAACTCCCTTATTTTGGGCTCATAGTTGAAGAATATTCAGGGGCTCATAATGTCCATGGTCCTTATGCTATTAGACCAGAACCTCGACAAGTTTATAGCAATATTTACGCGAATTATATTATATTATATTATATTATATATAGGCTTATTATATTCTATAGGCTATAACATGTACACAATATATAACAAACATATCACATAGGCAATGTAACACAACAATACAACTCATGCACATAAAGTTTTCAGACACAAAACAAAGATTGGGCTCGAAACACAGTTACGAGCAAACACCAGTCCACTCACACATTCACTCGCATTGGCAAACAGCCAAGGTTTCTCCCAATCTATTCACCAAAGCAATCTTTATTTTTACCAATGCAATAAAAGACCCAAGCAGTACCCCAAGTGTACTGTCTACAACTTCAATGGCGCTCAAAAGCACCCAACAACCGCAGCGGTACTGGGAAGCACCTGCTAACAATAACCAAAAATTCCCATATGGCAACAACACCGAAACGTGTCCAAACAAGTTGACGCTTATGCGTCCTAGCGGTCTATGGCACCCGACATCCTCTCTCGGTGTCTCTTGGTCAACCAAAGCGGTTCGATCACAACACCGTCCCTTTCCACACCTTTCTTTACAAAAGAATATGAGTCACTCCACTATTTGGTTCAAGGACAACCAACACCTAAATGAGGATGGTCAGTAAAATAATACTCACCCTCAAGTTGATTATCATTGATCCAACAGGGAGATGTTTCCTATCCCATCCTCGTCACCATGTCTGTTGGGAATCTTCTCCCTTTGTGGACTCAAGTCGGGACCGGCGAAGTAACACACTGGTGACCACTTTCCTTTTCACCTTTTTGTGTTTCTTTTGTGTTGGGTGTTGTGTGACTGGGGGTGTGAGTGAGGGCCCCAATTTTTGGTTCCTGGTGGAAGGAGGAGTAAGGGGCGGCAGTAGCTACGGGAACGGTTGGGTGGGGTGGTTGCCAACGGGTAGTGGGGGGGGGAAATTGCTGTGTGAATACCCCTCCTTCAAAGTGTGTGTGGAACAGGGGAGTGTGCTGTGTGGAGTGCAGTGCGCTTATTAGTTAAGCAGGTTTCCGCCTTTTTAGTGAGAGTGGGGTGGAGCTTACCTGCCCTGCCTTTACGGTCCACGGGCCTCGTCGCTGCAGTAAGGGAAGGGGGAACCAAGTACATTGGGGTCAGAGTAGGAATACTGCCTGTCCTACATTTTATGAATTTTACTCAATAAATATTGTATCTTTTACTTACCTGTCTGTGTGCTGTTTGGGTTGTCCCGGGGGTGGAATCCTGAAACAAAAGGATAGGGAATCTTAGTGGAGGGTGGCTGGGGTTTGTCCCGCACCTGACACCAACAAATACACTGAGATATTGCCACCCAAAGCCATCCCCAAGGAACACTACTCCCGCTAAGTTCAGTACCTATTAGCCATTGGGTCACGGTCGTTGCCTTTTTAGCCGCACTATGGTAATGCTCGTCATTGTGGACGGAAGCATCAGTAACCTCCCGAGTAGAAATGAGAGCATGCTTAATTTTTGCTCCAGTTTCCTTAACTAATCTCTCAATTCTATCGGAAACTGCCATAAGAGCTTTCTCAAAGGAATTATTGGGGTCCAACACCTATCGAGTGCTGGAACAGAAGTGTTAGCGGTGACATCAGGAGCGACTAGAATAGAGCCGATAGTGACAGAAGTACCAGTTGGGTTAATGCAGTAGGAAGTGTATGCATTGCGCAAAGCTTTTGGTCAGAGTACAAAGGCCCAAACCCACACTAAGTGGTAGCATTGGTTCTCACTGCTATTGCTCCAAGAGGTTCAGGTAATACTTGTACTACTTATACTTGGTCCCTAATCCCTACGTTTCCTAATTACATCAGTTTTATAACACCTAGGTGACCATAATTACCATTACCTCTCACAACATTACAACATGAACCTTCTACTAATTTACCAGGGTTTCTTACACCCCAGAGATGACACTCCGTTATTCTCCAAATCTCCTTGATGCACTGCATGGAGCCCCATCCGGTGTGGTTGATATCTGTGAGTCCGTCCCAGATCCAGCTGTAGCCTGCAGGGTTGGTGCACATTCTTGTACTGCGGATACGTGTGTCCGCCTGGAGACACACAAGAAGAGAAATGACCCCCAGGAGCCAGAAGGAAAACAGGGATTATTGTGCCCCATGTTGGGTCTCACCCTTGAATTTCTTTAATCGAGTAATGTGGATCCACACTGGAATTCCGGTCACTTGAACAGCTGATGGGGTCTGGACCAGTTGGGATCGAATGTCTTCTTCTGATGGTACTCCTTTATACCACTCATTCTGTCAGTAGTCAGCCTTTTAGTACCCTGAGAAATCACAAAACCTAAATAAATGACCTCCTCCTTTGTGATCTGTGCTTCCTTGGGCTTACATTTAACACCATTGTCAGCTAAATGTTTCAAGATGACTTTGAGGTCCTGCATATGAGTCTCTCTGTCTGGGGATGAGATAAGCAGGTCATCAATGTACTGCACCACATTTGATTCTAGTTTTGGGAATCTAGACAACACATCCGACAAGGCTCGGTGAAACAATGTTGGTATGTTATGACATCCTTGACTCAAATGAGTAAAAGTAAATTGTTGACCTTCAAATGTAAACACAAACCAAAACTGGCTGTCTGGGTGCACCGGGATCGAAAAAAATCAGTTACTAATGTCTAATGCAGAAAAGACAGAATTTTCACTTGAAATGTCAGAAAGAATCATATTCAGATGAGCCACAATTCGAGTCAACCTATCAGCATGTGAATTAATGTTTCAATAATCAACAATCAAATAGGAGAATTACATTTTGACTGAGTTTCAACAATGATCCCTCTATGTTTTAACTCTTTAATTGTTTCTCTGATGGGCTCCAAAGCTTCAGGTTTTATTGGGTAGGGTTTTGTAGGATGGGGTGGGTTACCAGTGATAGCAACAGGGGGTACATCAAGGAGACCACAATCAAGTTTTTTTACTGCCCACACCTCTGGGGTTCCAGGGAGTGGGGGAGGAGAGCTACAGGGGCACAAAGGGCAGCATCATTGCTATTTGTGTCATACACGAGAGGTATCACAGTACTATTCTTATCAGAGAGAATTTGCATAGAGGGGGAATCCCCCAGATTCAACTGGCACCGTAGTTCATTTAGCATGTCCACGCCAATTATAGTTCCTTCAACTTGCGCTGTACTGTAATACATTCTACCCATCCAATATCGATGTTATGTCTCAAAAAGCACTCGTTTTGTTAAATGAGCTCTGACTAGAGTTCCCCCTAAACCTCGTAAGTCAAGAGACTTACGTGTGAGCTGTAAACCAGGAATGTTGGTAATCGATACAGATGCTCCCGTATCTATAAGGATATTACATGGTACACCCCCTACCCTCACTTTAAGATACGGTCGCTTATATGAATCATCAGCACCTGTTGCAATGGGGGCTGAAAAGCCCTATTCACTAGCTTGTAGCAATCTCACTAAGCGAGTTAATTCTTCCTTTGTCATGTCCTCTATCTGGGTATTCTTAACTGAGGAATCCTTTATTTTCTTTGGTTCAGGGCAAGCCCTAGCCAAATGTCCTATTTTATGACTACTTATACAGCGGTTTTCCATTCCCCCTCCCTTCATGTAACATTTTGCTCTGCTATGCCCAGACTTTTTGCAGTTAGTGCAGGTTGGTTGCGCTGGCGACATTGGGGCGTATTTATGCCCTTTCTTAGCTTGTGATCTTTGCTCTTAGCGGCATGCCATTTGGTTAAATGCACAGCCCATGCCAATAGGTCACTGCAATCTCTTGGAATACAGCCAATCTCTCCAGCTTTGTCTTTAAAAATGGGAAGACTACCATCAATTACTGCACACAAAAAAACACCATCGTCTCTACTGGGTTCATTTCCTGGATTACCATAAGCTGAATAGTTAGAATTTCTCTTCACCGTATCTCTAAAAAGGCTTATTCTCACCTTGTTCCCTAGCAGAGAACACAGTAAACAGGTTAGATCCCGTACCTAGGGCTTGCATTACAGCTCTTTGAAATATTTCTACAGCATCACCCATCACTTGGGTAGACTCAAACCTTATTGTAGCCCATGCTGAATTTCTGTAATTTTGACTTGACCAGACTGTTTCGGGACATTTCGCTCTAGAAAGAGTATACACATCAAAGGCATGCAGACCGCCCATGGCCATGTACTGCCCTATCTTACTCCAAAATGCTAAATTTGGGCCCTGTCTCTGCAAATGAGGTAACTCTTTAACCATAGTTTGTAAATCAGAGAGGGGTGTGTTTTAACACCACGACCGTTGCAGAATTTCTTGGTGGGGCGGTTGGGGCATAGGGGGGGTTTTCTTGCTGTGTCAAGACAGCTATTTCAGGATACAAGAGGGGATAAGTAGAGGGAAGCTGGTTGAATATCTCTGTTTCATTCTCTTTACATTTTAGATCTCCTTGACATTGTTTTAACTTACTGCGACATTCAGTTAATTCTCAAGTAGCTGTTTATCATACTCTGATTTTTGTTTTTGCCACATCATTGCTGTGCTTTCATAAGACAATACAACACACATTACAGTTTCTTTCCTTTTTTTCATACAATTCTTACGGCTACTCCACCATTTGCTCATAGCTTGAGCTAAAGTTTGATCATTTTGTGTTTTCAAAGGAAAGAGTGGATTAGCCTTAATTACGCCACTATATCTAGGTATGATCACTTCCATGGCAGCTTTCCTAACCTCCTCACTTAACATCTCGTTTTCCATTCCTGATCCAGCAATCGGTAACACTTCAGAGATTTGCAGATGATTTATTCTGAAATATTCCACATCTAGTACAAAGTTATTATAAATACTTGTCGGTAGCTACGTCCCCATGTGTATGGGTTTCTAAGGGCAAGTCAATTATGTGCTTTGTACTTTATCGTATTAATGGGAATACAGGGGCAATTCCTATGTGTGTTACAATTTGTTTAGCCTTACTCCCTTATCTCGGGCTCATAGACTATAACTCCCTTATTTTGGGCTCATAGTTCAAGAATATTCAGGGGCTCATAATGTCCATGGTCCTTATGCTATTAGACCAGAACCTCGACAAGTTCATAGCAATATTTACGCGAATTCTATTATATTATATATAGGCTTATTATATTCTATAGGCTATAACATGTACGCTATATATAACAAACATATCACATAGGCCTAACACAACAATACAACTCATGCACATAAAGTTTTCAGACACAAAACAAAAATTGGGCTCGGAACACAGTTGCGAGCAAACACCAGTCCACTCACACATTCACTCGCATTGGCAAACAGCCAAGGTTTCTCCCAATCTATTCACCAAAGCAATCTTTATTTTTACCAATGCAATAAAAGACCCAAGCAGTACCCCAAGTGTACTGTCTACAACTTCAATGGCGCTCGAAAGCACCCAACAACCGCAGCGGTACTGGGAAGCACCTGCTAACAGTAACCAAAAATTCCCATACGGCAACAACACCGAAGCGTGTCCAATCAAGTTGACGCTTATGCGTCCTATCGGTCTATGGCACCCGACATCCTCTCTCGGTGTCTTTTGGTCAACCACAGCGGTTCAATCACAACACCGTCCCTTTCCACACCTTTCTTTACAAAAGAATATGAGTCACTCCACTATTTGGTTCAAGGACAACCAACACCTAAATGAGGAGGGTCAATAAAATAATACTCACCCTCAAGTTGATTATCATTGATCCAACAGGGAGATGTTTCCTACCCCATCCTCGTCACCATGTCTGTTGGGAATCTTCTCCCTTTGTGGAATCAAGTCGGGACCGGCAAAGTAACACACTGGTGACCACTTTCCAATTGAAAAGGGTTTAATACAATGTGGAAGGGGAGATTCACGAAGGCACTACGACAGCATGTACCCAGCAAATCTCAACTCAGTAGTTCTAAGTGAGGATTTAAGTACCCTTGTCCAAGGTGTCGCAGTTTCCCAGCATGCACATCCCCGGCAGGGAATACACATTGCACCCAGATGTCCCAGAGGCACCCATTTGGTATACAGTTAACAATACTTTTTTCCTGTTTCATTCCACTTTATTACACATAACTTTATTTACATATGGACTTTAATATTTCGATTTTTTGTCTGGATTATTTGAGTTAATACCAAAGTCTGGTGCAAATTTCACTTGAATAAGCTCATTGGAAATACATTTACTGGACAAAATGTTGATGTGTTCAATACTTATTTCCCCCATTGTATATATATATATATATATATATATATATACATACACATATATATATTTAAATATATAATATTTGTTTATTTTTTAAACAACAACAAAAAATAATGAGACAGACAGAACATTCAACACAGAATTAGACAAGAAAAATGTTCAGCACTGAGGGACAGGTCAGACAATAACAAAGAGTTACATACAGCAAAGAGCAAAAACACAAGACAGACAAGGCAGCAGGAATAACAGGGACAGTAGGAGGCAAGCACAATGCAATACAAAGGCATAAGGCAATACATAACAGTAAGCATGTATAAAAAACTGAACAAAAATATGCACAATAGCAACATCATGAGAGACAGGACATAAGCACAATTAAGACAAGAGTTGGGGCAGGCATGAGACAAACATCAAAGTATTGATATTATTGTAAGGATGAAAAGCAGTTGCATGTGTCTGTGAGAATGTCCATGATAGAGTCCTTGAAAGCTGTTAGAGAGATAAGATTGTCCAGTTTTAGAGATTTTTGTAACTCATTCCAATCATTGGGTGCAGCAAATTTTAATGCAGAGCGACTAAGTGAGGTATTCGTTTTGGGAACATTTAAGAGAATGTGGTTAGAAGATTGGGTAATATATGTAGAGGAGGAGTATAGTAAGAGGTTTTGCAGATAAGGTGGGGTCAGACCAAGGAGGGGTTTGTAAATGAATGAGAGCCAGCAAACTTTTCGTCTTGTGTGCAAAGATGGCCAATTTATGGAGGAGTACATGTTGCAGTGATGGGTTTTGTAAGGAGCATTGGTGGCGAATCTGATGGCAGAGTGGTACAGAACATCTAGCCGCTCAAGGGCTCCCCTACATGCCCCTCTGTACAGGACATCTCCATAATCAAGCATGGGAAGGATGGTAATTTGGACGAGGGTCAGTTTGGCGGAAAAAGTAAAAGAGGATCGGTTACGGTATAGAAAGCTAAGTCTGGTTTTAACTTTTGCCTGTAATTTGGTTAGGTGTAATGAGAAAGATAAGGTGCTGTCTAGTCATATTCCTAAATATTTGTAGGATGTGACTGTTTTGAGTGTTGAGCCATCGCAGGTAGTAATGGCGCCAGAGGGGATAGTAGTGTTCTTCCTAACAAACCACATTACTTTGGTTTTGGAGCTATTCACGACAAGGTTTAGAGCGGAGAAGGCATGCTGAATGTTCTGAAGGTTTTCCTGAAGAGAGCTCAAGACAGAATCCGGTGAGGGGCCAACTGAATATATGTGTCATCTGCATATAAGTGGGTGGAGGAGTTTATATTGCTGACAGCGCAGGGTGTGTTATTGATGTAGATTGAGAAGAGAGTGGGGGCTAAGATCGAGCCTTGGGGAACACCCTTGGTGACAGGCAGGGGTTGAGACACCAGATGTTCTGTTTTTACACACTGTAGCCCAGCACTAAAACACCTGATTCAACTAATCAAGGTCTTGATTAACAAAAACCTGCAACCTGCAGGGGGGGATAACATCCAGCAACTGTAATCTAAAGATAGCCACTCCACCACATTTAGACGATCTGTCTTATCCGAAGATATTGTAACCAGATAGATTAACAGCAGAATCAGGGGTGCTCTTTTTTAACACACAGGATTGGAGCCATCAACCCATACGTTCAACTGATCAAGCTTGGCTAGTAAACTTCTGGAGTTCACATACATGAAGCCCAGATTTTTACAAGAACAGAAATCCATAAAACATAAATCATTGCTGGGCATGTGTACAGAATTATCAGATGGTGCAACATGAGGACCAGGATGTACATGAACATGAACGTGTAAAAAGGAAAAAATAAATAAATCTGATATCTGCCAATGCGACTGTCATCTAAACGCACGGACCGTAATTTCCCTGTCGTTCCGATATCACGTCATTTAAAACGCGACGCTCTTATACTTTTTCGCTTTTGAATGACGTATAACGTTTCACGTGCACAACTAGAAGTGAAAGAAGTTAAATAATAGGACGAAGGCTCAGGCCAGTGAGACAACCGCTCATCCAGACAGACAAACACCTCACCCAGTATGACCATCAGAGATAATAAATAAATAGATAAAACATTATTGAATGATTATTTCTGTCACGTTTGCGTCCATTACAGGTGGCGATATGGCTGTGCCGGCGTGGTTGTTGTGTACTTCCGTATCGGTAACCAAACCCTCGTGTACGCATGCGGGTTGTTTCACATGTAAACCGTGTGAACATGGGTATCGGATATGGGTCACGTTCAGAAGTAGATGTAAACAGACGGTCAAAAAATTGGATATAGGCGAAAAATCGGAACTGGGCTTCCAGGCCTGCAGTGTAAACGTAGCCTAAGACTTGATTTCCGAGCGCTTACAGCTGTCCAACTGCGATTATTTCATGTTTTACAATGTCATAGCCCTTTTAGATAATTTATAGAAATTCACAGCTTTATCAAGCACGAATGCCCATTCTAGTGAAGCAGGAGGTTAATGTTTGCTAAACGTGGTGATTCTCGTAAAATAGACTGCTTAAATGATGTCAACCCGACACGAAAATCGAACAGATCAAATGTGAAACATTAAAGCTTTTTGGCAATGACACAGAAGGCGCATGTATTCCCGGAAATAACGACGCTTTCGGTCGGAAAAAGCGAAAGGAAACCAGCTGCATATGCTTAAAATGTAAAATGTAGCTGCAGGACAGAATGTGTGTAGAGTGCCCGCGCGTGCACGTGAAGGGCAGTGAGAGAATGACAGGGAATGGAATTTCGGCATAATACCTGCAAATATTCCCTGCTGTTTGTAAGTGCACACCGTCTACCGGTGTCGATATTTCGACGACTATATGACAGAATATGATTAAAATAGACTGGCTTCATCAGAAAAACACCAGGAAACTACTGATAACTTTAAAATTCATACGCTTAATATAGCCAGCACATATAGCAAAAATGCTATCATGTTTGTGTATCGCGAGACGGTGAAAGTAGTGGTGATCTGAGGGGCTTGTTCGAAGTTCACTCAAAAGCTATGGAAACACTATGCGTTTAGGGTTTTACATTTGTGTTTAGGGAGGTCAAGTAAAGTGTAAAAAAGATAGGAGAAATGACTGAAGCCTGGATCTGATGTCTATGAATATACTGCCCTCTAGTGGACTTTATAGGTGAACCTTAAAAGGAAGCTATTGCTGCAAAATGTGAAATGGCAACATTCACCTGTCCAAGATTTGAATCAAATAGACCATGATTATGATTGTGTGTGTATAGTCAGGACATAATGCATTGTTATTATTACTGTTACAACGATGGAGAGAACTAAAGATTTAAGTTATCTCATTAACTGGAGTTTAAGTTTAAGGGCTGACCTATTTGGTGCCCTAGGCAAGATTTTAGCTGGTGTCCCTTGCATCGCAGCCAATTCCATCACCAATCACTGTGTTCATACACTCGCACAGAAACTACTGCATAGCTTTATTTCTTTGAGACTTTATTTTAATTTTAAAAATCACAGAATTACAACAATATTAAATAAACCAGTGCTAAATGCACTAAACATAACAATAATTATAAATATAATATAAATAAGGGTATTGCACAAAATACAAACCAACTTGAAAATATTTATGGTTTGTGCAGCACACTTAAAAGAAAAAGTTTATTTCTCAAAATGATGTTGTAAGTTATTCCCCAAACACCTGACTTTCCCTACGTAAATTTAAGTATGAAGTAACTGACATTAACTCTAGCTATTTATTAAATTAGTCAACATTACTATCGTCCAAAGTAAGCTAGCTAACAATAGAGAAGACTCTCGGCTCTGCTCCAACAGTAACTACTATGCAATAAACTGTTTATTTCATCACATTATCTCTGTCTTTTTCCTCCTCTTCTCTTCTTCTTTTTCTTCCCTGGGCACCAGAGGGCTTTGATCTTTTTGATTAAATGTGATAGTGTAATAGTGATATTAAATGCACCACGTTCATTCACTCAGTAGTTAAGATAACTTGCCCATCCCCCCAGACTCAGGTAATGCTAACTAGTAGCGTTTTTCCACCGGACGGCACGGTTACTTATTTTATTTTATTTTTGTAAACTTTTTTTTAGGAATTTAGCAGATGCTCTTATCCAGAGCGACTTACACACTTTACATTTATTTTACATACAATCCATTTACACAGCTGGATATGTTACTGAAGCAATTCAGGTTAAGTACCTTGCTCAAGGGTACAACAACAGTGCCCCACCTGGGAATTGAACCTGCAACCTCTGAGTTACAAGCCCAGCTCCATAACCACTACACTACACTTACCAATCCCTGCTCCCACGTTTTGTCACTTTTTCCACCGCCAAGCGAACCTAAGTACCCTGCTGAACTTAGCTACTGCTCTGTTTAGGTACTAGCGAGCCGAACAGGGACCTAAGGGTGGAGCTAGCAATACTGCAGACCATTGATTGGTCAAGCGCAATCGTCACATAATCGTCACACTAAATCTCAAACCGCCTCAGACACAACCGCCATGTTTTTTTAGTTTCACTTCGATTATTGGTAGGCTATTATTCGGAGAGTATTATAGAGTTTGGCATTATTGTCAGGTTTGCGTGATTCTACGAGTTAGGTTTGTGTTATGAAAACTGAAATAAACAGGTTTTCTTTGAAAGGACAAAGTATAGTATTGTCATTTTCATTCACACAATTAGAATATACATTTTAGTAGTACAACATTTTCATTACTCACATAAATAGATTTTTAGAAAGATATAGGAATCGCTTCGATGCATTCCGATGGTCGAGCTAAACCCAGGCCTTTGAAACAAAAGGATCTGAACTGGACAGTGTCAAATGACAAAGTGTTTGAACAATCTCGCGAATTCATAAATCTACACTAGCATTTAATTTGTTTTTGCTTGTGGCTAGGGCTGAACGATATGGGCAAAATATTGCTATAATCTTGCTACATCTTGCGATTGCGATATGGCACGCGATGAAACAACACATTAACTCTAGCTATCTATTAAATTAGTCACCGTTACTATGTTCCAAAGTAAGCTAGCTAACAATAGAGAGGACAGCTCGGCTCTGCAATTTTAGGTGGAAAATTGATCATTGATATTATATGTGTTCCAGACATCATAGAACAGGCATTATATTAAGTGAATTAAGGGAACCCAAACAATAGTTTTCCCCAATATTAGTTTAGCCTACTGAAATGTTGAAAAAAATTATTCAACTGTTTCTGTCGAACTTCTTAATAACATTAGGCTACTGAATTCACCGTTGTGCCTTTGAGAGTTTTTTTTTACGTAAAGCGTTGCATTTCCAAACGCATCCGGGATTGGTGCTTGCTTGCGCTGGGACTGAGTCTGGGATGTGATTTTGGTAAATGAGTTCTGGGAGACAAAGCTAGTCTGCAAGTATGTGTGGGAAACAAATGTAAAACAAAGCATGCCCAGCGATCGGAATAAGATCGTTCACCACTACTCGTAGCTCTTGCTGGACATATTTGTGCAGCAACAAGCTACATAAAAACACAGATGTAAACACAAATACAAATATAGCTAATGTTTTAATTTTTATACGATTTAAAAAATGTAGGCTACAGATGTAAGAAATATGAGGTATTAAATGTGATCCTGGTCAATTGCAATTCATTGGAGTACCAACGCCGAATAATAAATCTGAAAGATTATATAGCCTAGTGCAGGGGTCGGCAACCTGCGGCTCCGGAGCCGCATGCGGCTCTTTCAGCCTTATGTTGCGGCTCCGCGTGGTTTGGGAAAATAAATAAAAAGTATCCAATTGAATCGGGCGCAAAATTGGGCGCAAATTTTTTTGGCGTAGCACCCCCGTTGACAGAAAATCCGAGGGGCGCAAGAATTATTTTCGCGTGCACCCCGGTCCGCGAAATAAATGAACTGGTCGCACCTTTTTTTGCGTAGCACCCCGTCGACAGAAAATGCGGCTCCCAGTGTTTTCTTTTCCGTGGAAACCGGGTCCAAATGGCTCTTTGAGTGTTACGGGTTGCCGACCCCTGGCCTAGTGTGAAGTCACTGCATGGTACCTCCTGCGCTCGCTGCCCCCGAAATGACTCCCAAACGCCGAGGTAGAGGTAAGAAAACTGTAGCTAATGTTTACAATGTCAATGCTAATGTCACCACAGCGTTCGCGTTCTTTTTTGTCACTTCAGATAACTCCTCCTATTAGGGCATATTTCATAGGCTATGTAAATATGTTGTTGTGGGCTTTTTTGTAATATTTGGAAATAGTATTTTAATTAAGAACATTTCGTGTAAAGAAGAGACACTGCATGTTTTTTCTTCTCTTTTTCCCTTTTATATTTTCCCTCTCCCTCATTTGGCGCGCCCCGTATGCATTGGCCTATATCGCCTATGCCACGGGCCAGCTCTGGTTGTATATGACACAATAGTGTTGCACTGTTCAGGGTTTAATAACTAATCACATAGTATGAATAGACCAGAAGCAAACAAATTAAGGAAATGGTTAACTATAAAACGCAAATTTTCTTTCTTCTTTTATTGATGCAGTTGTATAAAATAGATTTGATCTTGATTTTCATATTCTGTTGATCATATAGTCAGATTCAATGTGAAAAGATCTGTGAATGTGCATTGTGCAACGTTAGATTTTTATGAATATGTTATAGCTAAGAGGATCAATGAAGACACAGAAGCACTGACATCAGGTATGTTTCTGTTCTCTGTTTTTTAACCTACATTTTGAATGCCCAATAGCTATGGTGGGTCCAACCTGTCGTCATCTGTCATCCATTAAGGAGGTGAGGACCAAGATGTGTGTCCTCTGAAACGTCAGCCAGGTGCTTCTTCAGTCTGCAGGCTGCAGCCACCCGAGCTCCAGTGCCGGAGGACTGCACAGCTTGACTAATGCCACAGGTGAATCATTGGGCACCCGATCGACCAGCGGAGTTGCCAGTGCGCAATGAGGCCCCTCCCTCCCTGAGTGACGCTTTCTCCAATTCTATGCCACCCCAACAAAGCTCCAGGCCGCAGTTGGCTCTGGCACAGGTCAGATTCGATCCGTCCCGTAGGATACAGCGTCACACTCTCAAATACACCCCTTAATTTGTGGTGCCTCTCTAGAGCATCGGGTATGCCATTGGGGAATGTCACAACACACAATGGATGTTCACTGTTACATGCACATGCAAACACTATACTGCAGAGATATTAAATTCGAGGCCTCGAGGGCTGCAGTGTCTGCAGGTATTTGCTTCGACCACACACTACACTGCCTGATTTCACCAATTTGTTTATCTTCTTGGTCCAGGAGGTGAGATAATAAATTAAATCAGGTACCTGCAGATACCTGCAGACACTCAAGGCCTGGAATTGAATAGCCATGCTATACTGTATGGAACACACAGTAATACTTGCACACATTGAAGTTGCTGTTAAAATGGTTTATTGAAAAAACAAAACGTAGAACAAGAGAGTGTATGACCATCAGGATGACAGAAACTATGTCCATGAGGCTCAACAGATGGGCGCCAAATGTAGACAACATGAAGAAACAGCCACAGAAAGGTTCATGGCATCATATGCAGTGAACACTGGGAGACAATCTGAGGTCTTTACAAGGTGCTTTCAGTTAACTGGTGATATCCAGTTTATATGTAAGTAGAACAGCATTTGATTCTAGCCAATCACTCATTGCTTTAGACATGACCGTTTTAGAGCCTGTGAGTCACTTGTCTTGGGAGCGAATCAAAGGGAGTGAAATGATTTTGGTAGGTTGCAAAATTTAAAAGTTGAATTTCAAACAGCTGATCAGTCCCTCAAATAAATGTAGAAATGCAAAACGGGGAGATTGCATTGTCTCTGTATATTTGTAGGTAAGACAGTGAAACTGACATTCAGAAATTCATTACAATTACAGCTGATCATGCTGTAAAAACTGCTGCCAATTTCCCTATGTGAATCATATTGTGTATGTAGATACGATATGCGGAAATACAATATGGTTAACGGCTTAGCATGATTTAATCTAATAAACCAATGTAATTTAGCCAACATGATGTCAGTCGATTAACTTTATTTACATGTTTTAATGATAAAACACGTTAGGCAGTATAATTGTATTGGAAATATGTATGGGCAGTTATTTTTGAAATGTAGAGGTCAGCTAGGAAGCTAGCTAATTTGTATGACAGTGTCCTTAAGGTAACTGCATACCCAGCTATGCTACAGTAGCTAACATTAGACCTGTGTTTATCAGCATGACACAATAATAACCACTGTAGCTTGGTGGCTAAGAATTTTTCAGATGCAAAAATAGATTTTGTAAACAAAAAGTTGCCAACGTAGGGAATACTAGCAGTGGAGCCTATCTGTGATAGATTGCTATTGAAGATGAGTTTGTTCTAGCCGTGACCTTGAGGGGAAGAGGCCACTCCCTAGCTATCAAGCAGTGCAGTGGCCCACTGTCCGTCCACCAGCGCTTTGCAAATTGCCACTTCAGCGGTCAGGTAGTGGACGGTCGGGGCATGGCAGTCAAAATGAGAATCAGCTATTAAGAGAAGGCAAAATAGTTGGTGAATGGTCATGCCGCTAGCAGACTACTGTTATGCCGATTAGCAAAACTCTGGTGTGCGGACAGCTGTTGCCGATGGGTGGTCCGATAGGCACTTTCTTGCTGGGATCGTATCATTCAGAGTCATCGATGACATCTGAGGACTCGGATACCACTTCGCCGTCCTTGGTCTCGATCATCTTGACCACGATGCTCTTCTTGGTCTGGGTGATTGTGCTGTTGCCGTAATCGTTGCTGTCGACACCGCTGCCAATTCCGCTGCTAATGCTAATACCGCTGCTAATTCCGCTGCCAATTCCGCTGCCAATTCCGCTGCCAATTCCGCTGTTAATGCTAACACCGCTGCCAATTCCACTGCCACTGCCAATGCCGATGCCACTGCTAAAGCCACTGCCACCCCCATAGCCACTCCCATAACCGCTACTATAGTTATAGCTGGTCCTGGTGCTCTCCAAAGGGAAGGAACTGTAATTTGCTGCTAAAGACACACAAGAAGAGAGAAAGAGAGAGAGAGAGAGAGATAATCAGAACATGGCAAGTTGTGAAGGTAATGAGTTTATACGAATATGATTATGACTGTAATCTTAGGAATTTGAGTTACAGTACTGAAGCACTGACTTACAGCTATAGGCCTGTTTGGAGATGTTGATGGTCTTGATGCCACTGGCCAGCCTGTTGGAGACCAGGGAAAGTACAGAATTGAGTTTTTATGAGTAAAACAGTAAATGCATGTAAATGGGAATCACTAGCCATGGGCACATTGGAGCCTTTATTATTTTAACACCAATAATAATAATAAAAATAATGGATTGCATTTTTATTGCACCTTTAATGGGGGTGACTCTCCTGACCCACCACCAATGTGCATTATTCAAAATGCACAGCAGACATGTTGTGCCAGAACACACATCAGCAAGGTGGAAAGGGTGGCATTTGTTTAACCAATTAAACTGGGAGACAAGGCTATACTGAGAATATACTGAACAACGCTACTGTTTGCAGAAAAGCACCATGTGCTATGGTGTCTTAAATATCCACAGTGAGGGTCTTATCTGACAGCTGTGTGGCTATTGGCTGTGTGATAGTTGGAAGTGAGAAGAAGAGCCGGAGCTCTGCCTACTAGGGAAAGGAGAGCAGTGCATTCTGGGGTGAGTAGACTTCTGCAAAGTGAGTGGAGAAAGTTCCCGACTGCTGCTTCCCTGCGTTCTCCGTTCTCCGCGAGATATAACTTATAATTAAGTTAACTAATTATAGTCGGATGTAGATATTCGCATTGTGTTGAGTCCTGTGTGCATTTATGATCACAGTAAGTAATGTGTCATTGTTAACGTAGTGCTGTGGCTATCATTAATATTCTGGTTCGAGAAACCACATGTTAGAAGCTAGTTTAGCTAGACACTTTTTTCCGGGTAAGACATCATGCCGTTCATTCTTCAGCTGTTGCCTTAAACGTGTTAATTATCATCCCCTGATACGGGTGTAAATTACGTTCAGCCTGTTTGAGTGTTTATTGTGGATGTACGATGCATATGTTGAATAGCCGTGATGCGGCTAGTGTTTGTACCAGTGCATGCTCTGTGCATGTTCAGCACATGCTCTGTGCCCTCTCGTGGGGGCATTTCCGGGATGCTTATTTGGTAATGCGTAGGGCAGAACAATTAAGGAGGCGCACAAAGAGGAGAGTTGCTTGGTAAGCACAGCCACAGAGGTGCTGTACCTTCACAGACTGACTGACTGTAGCCGTGTCCTGCTGAAGGTGGTCAGAGTGCTCCTACAACTGTACTCTTGACACCTATGCTGTACTGGACGATGGGTCAGAGTGCGCCATGCTCTTTCCGGCTGCCGCATGGAAGCTTGGACTTCAGGCGACCCCAGAAGACCTAGCTCTGAGGACCATCCGGCACGACATCCAGACCCTTCGCGGCGCATTTGTGGTGTCATTCCGCATCTCCCCCGCATCACTGCCAAAGAGGAGTTTCCTTCACAGCTAAAAGGAGCCTTCACAGCTACTCGGCTTGGACTAGCAGACCATTCCTATCCAGTAGCCAGTCTCCAGAGAATGTACAAGCATCTAGTTGGTCTCCCCCTACAGCAGTGCAGTGCCAAACCTCTCGTCCTCATTGGCACGGACCATCCTCGGCTGATCACAGTGAGGTTGGGTCCTCCGGGTGGGCCAGCCGCCATTTGGACCAGACTGTGTTGGACGCTTCAGGGTCCGGCAAAGTTCAGAAACGTGGAGAAGCTCTGGCAGGTAGACACTCTTCCTTAGAGAAATGAGAAGGTGGTGACCCGGTCCATGCAGGACCATGAAGCTGTCGCCTTGCTCAAAGCCAAGACAGTACGTGTAGAGGTAGACAGAGTGCTCCACTGCGCTACCCCACTGGTCCGAAAGAAAGACATGCCCTCCTTCCGAGCTCAAAAGGAGGCGGTGATGCCGAGCCTCAGAAGCACAGAAAGACGGCTCGCTAAGGACCTGGAGCGAGCCATGGCCTACAGCGCAGAGATTCAGAAGTTAATCCAGGTAGGCTCAGCGTCTAAGTTAAGCTTCAGCGCACTCAACAACAAAGGAGAATCGTGGTACATCACTCACCACATGGTGAGTCACAACGGCAAGAATCGCTGTGTATTTAATTTCTCCTTCCAGTTCCAGGGCCAGAGCCTGAACGAGTCCCTACTGCCTGGACCAACACTGGGTGCGTCACTCTTAGGAGTACTACTGCGCTTCCATGAGCATCCCGTCACGATCAGTGGGGACATTAAGGGGATGTTTCATCAAGTCCGCCTCCTACCTGAGGACAGGCCCCTTTTGAGATTTATGTGGCGCGATGTGAAGATAGACGAGCCCCCAGACATCTTCGAGTGGAAGGTACTTCCCTTTGGTACCACCTGTAGCCCATGCTGTACAACCTTTGTGCTGCAGAAGCACATCACAGATCACAGTGACAAGACGTTCGATCTTTAGTGGCCTGCCAACCCCAGCTGAGGTCAGACAGCTAATAGACAAGCTACGAGCGTTGTTAACCACCAAAGGAGGTCAGATCTGACAGCCTACGGCTCTGGCTAGCCTAAGACAAAGCAGAGGCTCCAGAATCTGCCTTAGGGCTCAGCTGGTACTGCCAGTCTGACACCTTAGGGTACAAGCATTGACCAGTGGTCTACAGAGTGCCGACTATGCGGAATGTGTACAAGGTACTAGCCAGCCAGTATGACCCCTGGGATTCATTCTGCCCTACACCACCCATGCTAAGGTACTCGTCCAACGCCTCTGGGACAAACACCGGGACTGGGACGACCCCCTCCTCCCTCAGGATCTCCTACAGGCCTGGAACGACTGGGAAGGAGAGCTGCGGGTCATACCATCCATCCACCTGGCCAGGTGCTACTTACCTGCCGACGTGGACCAGTCCAGTGTCACCAGAGACGTCCATGTGTTCTGTGATGCGTCCGAGAAAGAAGAATACATAATGACGAGAACGGGCCGTTCAGCCCATCTAAGCTCGTCATGTCCTAATCTAAAGAGTATCTAGTACTGCATCTAGCCTAGATTTGAATAGCTCAAGTGTTTCTGCCTCTACTACCTGACCTGGCAAGCTGTTCCAGGCATTGATAACTCTCTGTGTAAAGAAAAGCTTCCTGTGCGGAATTTGCCTTTAGCTAATTCCCACCTGTGGCCTCTTGTTCTGCTGACCCCACTTATCTTAACAAATCTTTGGTAGTTCACTTTGTTAATCCCTCTTAGGAATTTAAAAACCTCAATCAAATCCCCCCAATTCTCAGTTTTCTAAGCTTAAATAGATTGAGTGCCTTATGCCTACCCTCATAACTTTTACCTTTCATACCAGGTATCAGTTTAGTTGCCCTTCTTTGAACTTTTCCAAGAGCTTCCATATCTTTCTTGTAGTGCGGTGCCCAGAACTGCACACAGTACTGTAAGTGAGGTCTGACAAAGGCATTATATAACATTCATATAACCTCCTTTGATTTATTCTCAGTACTTTTTGCTATGTATCCCAGCATCCTGTTGGATTTTTTATACTCCTGTAGCACATTGCTTTGATGCAGATGACTTTGATCAACTACAATTCAATAAAATTTTCAAATTCAACACCTACTAACTTTTCTCCTCCCATAAAATAGTCCTGTCTTATGTTTTTATTTCCCACATGCATAACTTTACATTTATCAATATTGAATGTCATCTGCCACGTATCTGCCCATTCTTAGATTTTGTTTAAATCATCTTGGATTACTTTAGTCGATTCCAAACTGTTTTGCCAAACCCCCGAGTTTAGCATCATCTGCAAATTTAACTATTTTGCTACTAACGTCCATATCAAGATCACTTATGTAAATAAGGAAGAGCAGAGGTCCCAGCACCGATCCCTGTGGGGCACCACTGCCCACAGCACCTAGGTCAGATACGACCCCACCTACTGTTACTCTTTGTATTTGCCCTTGCAGCCAAGTATTTCTCCAGTACTCTGGGATATATGCAATCAGGGCCTGCTGCCTTATTTGTCTAAGTTTTTGTTGTTTTTGTAGTACTTCTATGTCCCTTATCTCAAAGTCCTCCAAAACATTCTGTCCATTGGCATATTTATAATCTCTTCTCTAGTAAAGCTCTCAACAAAGTAACTGTTTAGTGTGTATTTAGCAATATCCTTATTATTATAAACCAAAATTCCTTCCTTATTCTTAATGCACTTAACCTCATCATTAACTTTCCTTTTTGTACTACAATATTGAAAAAAATTGAATTACTTTTTGCATCGTGGGAAATTTTAATTTCCTTTATTGCCTCTTATTTCCTTTTTAGCCTTAGCCCGCATATTACAATAATCAAACTTGTTTCTCTCTGAGTTTTCCTTTTTATATACTCTGTACAATCGCTTCTTTTGACTCAAAATCTTTCGTAAAGATTTAGTCATCCACTGCGGAGACAGTTTTTTCATCCTATTTTTTCTTACTTTTGGGATGAATTTACACTGTACATCTACAATAACCCTTTTAATGTAGTACATTTTTCATTCACAGTTCTGCAATCTAGAAGTTTTACCCAATCTATATTACTTAAATTCTCTCTCATTTTGTTAAAGTCAGCTCATCTGAAATTAAAAACTCTAGAGTTAGAGGAGGCTGTCTTAACTTTCCCAAAAATATCAAAAGTAACTGCACTGTGATCACTTGTCCCTAGTAATTCTACTACCGCTGTGCTACAAATTCTATCCGGATTGTTACACAAAACCAGATCCAGTATTGATTTCCCTCTTGTAGGCTGAGTAATAGACTGTACCAAAAAGCAGTCATTGACCACATCTAAAAACTGCTCTTTACATTTGCACTGACCTGTCACTACTTCCCAATTAATAGAGGGGTAATTGAAGTCGCCCATTATTATCGTCTCTCCTTCAGTACAGGTTTGTTTTATGTTACCAAAGAGCATAGTATTTATGTTACCATCTGAAGCTGGAGGTCTATAGCATACTCCTATATTAAGGCCCTTCTCATGATCTCCCAGTAATCTAATCCAGATGTCCTCGCAAGAAACAAATGAGTTAATATCTGGAATTTCCTGGACATTAAGATAATCTTTCACATAAAGGGCCACTCCCCCTCCTTTTTTATTATTTCTATCCTTCCGAAACAATTTGTACCCCTCTACATTATATTCATCCTCATCCGCTGTGCCAAGCCATGTTGCAGTAATCCCAACGATGTTATAACCCCATTCAACATGACAGCCTCCAGTTCCAAAAAAATATGTTTTATGCTTCTAGCATTTAAACACATGAACTTCAGAGCCTTACTCACACTTATGAACCATCTCTATACATTATGATCTAAAAAAATCTAGAACTTTCGGTCTAGTTGCCTGTAGTGAGCGAGCAAGCAGCAGCCAACCAAAATGGCTATATCTCAACGCTTGAAGTTAAACCCTTTTATCCTTTTACCATTTCCGATGACAAACCACAATCAACAATACAAAACAAAATCCCAATAGTCTCAATGACAGAAACAGCAACAATCAATCCGCTCAAACTCTTTGCACGAATGACACAGTGGCCATGTCCCAAATTGCCCAAAAAATAGCAAATTACAAATTGTGGTGGTGTGTCGTGTCCCAAAGCTTACGGCTCCATAGCCTACCTGAGAACAGATGGCACATATATATATATATATATATATAGAAGACAGTCAGGGTAAGACTCACCTGTCATTCCTCATTTCCAGGTCCAGAGTGGCTCCTAAGCCACTCCATTCCATGCAAAAATTGGAGCTCTGCGTAGCTGTGACTGGAGCCCAGCTTACCAAAGTTATCCAGAAAGATCTCACTCTGAAGGTTGACCAGACTATCCTGTGGACAGACTCCACTACAGTTCTTACCTGGCTGCAGTCGGAGTCCTGTCGCTTCAAAGTTTTCATCGGCACCCGGGTGGCCAAGATCCTTAAGAGCTTACTGACCTCTATACATGGCATTACATGGATCCAGCGAGGGACCCAGCTGACGACATCATGAGAGGCAAGACCCTGAGAGACTATGCGGAGCCAAACTGATGGAGTCAGGGGCCGCCGTTTCTTCTCCAACCTCCAGACGAGTGGCCAGTGAGGCCGAACACCCAACCAGAGGAGGACGCCTCAGAGCTCTGGAAGACCACCTTCTGCGGTGTCACCTCTTCAGTTACTGGTCCCCAGGCCCCAGACATCAGCCAGTGTAACACTTGGAAGGAACTCAGAGAAGTGACAGCACAGGCACTGCATGGCGTGGCAGGCTAAGGCCCAGGCCCCACTGCCTCCAACTACCAGAAAGAATCCTCCAGAGAGCTCAAGAAGACAGTTTCCCGGATGAGCTGCATCTCCTTAAAGCAGGTAAGCCTATCCAGCCCAGTAGCTACTTAATTACCTTGCCCCCTGAGCTTCATGAGTCCAGGGAGCTCATCCGAGTTGGTGGAAGGCTCTGTCGTGTCGACGATCTGGAGCATGGCACTCTTCACCCCATCGTCCTAAATCCCAGTTATCTATCCACTAAACTCATGATCCAAGACTACGACAGCTGTCTCTGCCATCCTAGCCCTGAGCGAGTATTCGCTGAGATTCGCTGCACATACTGGATCCTGCAGGGGCGTGAGGCTGTCCGCCGCTATCAGCACACCTGCAAAGAATGCCACCGATGGAAGTCCAGACCTGTTGTCCCCAAAATGGCTGACCTGCCAGCTGCACACCTCCGCCTCTTCAAGCTGGCATTCCATTCCACAGGCGTGGACTGTTTTGGACCATTCCAGGTCAAGGTGGGGCAGCGTGTGGAGAAAAGATGGGGTCTTTAAGTGTCTCACCACCAGAGGTGTACACTTGGATCTCCTGACTAGTATCAACGTTGACTCCTTCCTCATGGCCCTGAGAAGATGAATTGCCCGCCGAAGGACCCCTGTTGAGTTGTTCTATGATCAGGGAACAAACTTCCGAGGAGGAGAGAAGGAGCTATGTGAGGTCTTCGCTAGCTTGTATCTCGATCTGCAAGAGCAGCTTGCAAAGCAGAAGATCATCTTTCACTTCAACATCCTGCCGCACCGCACTTTGGTGGAGTCTGGGAGAGAGAGATTCAATCCGTCAAGGTGCCTCTCTACACTAGAGTGGGCACCCAGTCCCAGACAGAAGAAGTACACAGGACGGTCCTCATAGAAGTGGAGGGAGTCTTGAACTCGAAACCCTTGGGCTACGTGCCCTCCAGTATCACAGACCTGGACCCCGTGACTCCCAACCTCCTTTTGATTGGGCGACCAGATGGATGTCTGCCTCAAGTGATGTACCCGGAGCTCCTCAACCGACGTCGATGGAAGCACTCTCAGATCCTGACGGATCACTTCTGGTCCAGCTTTATCAGGCACTACTTGCCCAGCCTGCAAGCCTGCCAGAAGTGGCACGCCACCCGGGCTGACCTTACTAAAGACAAGGTAGTTATGTTAGTGGATCCCCAGTTGCCGAGGGCCCTCTGGTCTATCGGACGTGTCATCAAGGTACATCCCAGCGCCGATGGTCACGTAAGGTCTGCTGACGCGAAGATCAAAGACTGGATCTACACATGCCCTGTCGCATGACTGGTTGTCCTCCCAGCCATTCCCGACAGAGAGGACCAGAACCCTGCTCCTATAGCCCCCAGAACACTTTGTTTTTCTTAGGTGCAAATAGCTTCCACTATTTGGGGGCGGCTGTGCAAAACGCTGTGTGATAGTTCGAAGTGAGAGGAAGAGCCGGAGCTCCGCCTACCGGGGAAAGGTGTTTATTGTGGATGTACGATGCATATATTGAATAGCCGTGATACAGCTAATGTTTGTATCAGTGCATGCTCTGTGCATGTTCAGCACATGCTCTGTGCCCTCTCATGGCGGCATTTCCGGGATGCTAATTTGGTAATGCGTAGGGCAGTTTAGCTGCCGTTTACTGAGGCTGGTATTTATTGGCTCATTCATTATGCACCGTATGTAGGTTATGAGAGCTGGTTATGAATGATGTGTTGAAGTGCTGTTATGTATGTTAATTGTACTTCGTATTTGTTTTATCTTCCAGAAACCACACACACACATACACACGTGTCGGTGTGTAAGCACACACACACAAACATTAGGATCAGGTGTGTCAGTGCGCACATACTAAGAGCAGGCGTGTCGGTGTGAAAACACACACATGCATATATATGCCTTGATTCAGCAACACAATTGTAAAGGGTTGACTGCTTTAATAAACTACCAAAGAAGAGAGAAGTTGTCTGCCTATGTGTTCTGACCAACACACAGGGTGAATAAAGAACCAAATCAAGAAGATTATACAGTCCACATTAACCTCCCCAACAATTAGTCCAGTCTGCCCCCTGCTGGCTCACTTAAACTATATCCAGCAGCAACCCGTTTTTCCTGGGAAGGCTCCATTACAAGCACTAACCAGGCCCAGCTCTGCTTAGCTTCAGCTATCAGGAATGAATAGGCAATATTGAGAAGTTCATAGCACTCTGGCCCAGCTACAGTTGCCCCTTAGGGATAGATAAAGTTGTATTGTATTGTACAGTGTGGTACGGCTGCGCGCAGGGTTATCAGCGAGAGAGATGAGGCCCATGAAGGCTTACCTATCCTCCTCTCCTTCCAGCAGCTTCCTGTAGGTGGCGATCTCGATGTCCAGGGCCAGCTTGACATTCATCAGGTCCTGGTACTCTCTGATCTGGCGGGCCATGTCCTGCTTGGCCCTGTGCAGGGCGTCCTCCAGGTCGTTGATACGGTGTTTGGCGTCCCTCACCGCCATCTCACCGCGCTCCTCCGCCTCGGCGAGCTGAGCCTCCAGGTTACCGCGCTGTTCAGGGAGGAGGACGAGGCGACCACGTGAAAACACTGGCGAAGAAGCCACGGCCCGTACTGCATGCAAAACACTGATGCTTCATGCTGTAGCTTACAGGTGCGGAGAAGACCCTTGGTGGCTACAGGTGGCTACAGAAACCATTTGCTAGTAATTGCTGCATTGTACCTGTCCCTTGATGACCTCGATCTCGGACTGGATCCTCAGGATCGCTCGGTTGAAGTCAGAGATCTCCGACTTGGTGGATCTCAGGTCATCCCCATACCTGCTAGCAGACGTCTGCATCTCCTCATACTGGACCAGAAAGAAAACGGAAAAAAAAACCCCACAACAATATGATTTAGTATTTGGCATATGGGGCTTGGCATGCATTTTCAATGCTGAGTTATGGTGCAGTAATGAATGAAATATATGAGTGAATTGCCATAGCAACCATAGTGACTATCATTTTCGATAAGTGCACACTGTGCCACAGTACGTCTGACACCAATAAATAAGCCGGGATTGAGGTGGAGAGCGTTACCTTGGACTTGTACCATGACTCGGCCTCGGCGCGGCTGCGGTTGGCAACGTCCTCGTACTGGGCGCGTACTTCGGCCACGATGGAGTCCATGTCCAGGTTGCGGCTGTTGTCCATCTCCACCACCACCGAGGTGTCCTTGATCTGTGCCTGCAGCTCGCGCAGCTCCTGAAGAGCCAGAGTGAGGAAGAGTTCATTAGCCACGTGACGCGACGGTAGGGCTTCTCGTCTTCGACGCTTCTACCCATTCACAAACAAAAAGTGCCCTAGCCTTCTGTGTACAGTCCCTTAAACTTAATTCCCAGAGAACATTACAGCTGCATACATGATATCTACTTTTGAGCCCCTTTTAAAACCGCCAATAACTCAATTCCTGTTATTCATAATTTTATGACATTGCCTGTGTTTGTATCACGACACATTTTCAATCATGTGTTATCATTTTAATTTGTCACATTCTATTGCATTTAATTTGTTTTTATTATTATTCGTCATTATTATTGTTTTGTCATTATTTTATTGTGTGTTCCTTTATCTGGATAGTGCTTTTGAAGAAAAGCACTTTATAAATAAAGTTCATTATAGTATTGTCTGCAGCTAGACTTATCCTGTTATCTCTCGTTTGATCTTATCTATATATTAATTGTGGATTGCTATAATAAAGCGCTTCTAAAGCAGTGAGAAGGGAGGGCGTGTCATCGCCGATGTCGGACCTCCTCGTAGATTGCCCTCAGGAAGTTGATCTCATCCGTGAGGCCGTCCAGCTTGGCCTCCAGCTCTACTTTGATCACGTAGGCCTCGTCCACATCCTGAGAACACAGAAATCAGCGTCACACGCTTACGCTGCACGCGGTCAAACTCTGCCTCGAGCAGAGCGTGGGCATGACAGAACAGAGGCCGGAACGAGCGGCGCAGGGCGCTCACCTTCTTGATGACCACAAATTCGTTTTCACATTCTGTGCGCTTGTTGATCTCGTCTTCGTACCTGAAGGGGAGAGCAGGAGTGGAGGGTACTCGTCAGCCTATGAGCTAAGAGCTGCTGTCCCCAGAGATTGTCTTTCCCTTTCCCAATGACTCCACTTCCTTTGCTGTAACTAACTCCTGGCAGTTCCAATGTGACCACGTGGAGCCTTTTAACCGTTTACAAGAATTATCATGATGATCTGCTGCCTGATCGACGGTATTTGTGTGCTGTACAGCTGACCATGTAGAAAACCAGCCTGAGAAGTTTCACGTCCACCAAGGACAATGAAGAGATTTACAGCGAGGTGATAAATCTTTTCAGTCAACAATGCGAAGCCTGTTGCAACTGATTTTAATGAATAACTTCCTCAAAGGGTTGCGCTTTATTTTACAAGTCCATATCAGATAAATAGGGGCGTAGGTTACAAATCACCGGAGCCAATAATTCATAAAGTCATGACATGCTGACGAACCTGAACTTAGTTCCCTTTGAATAAATATTCGAAATATCCACTGTTTATTCTCTGATGTTCATTTTTCTGCTGCTCTGTATTTCTGAATGGCAAGGTGCTGCTTTGCTTTTCTGCTTGCCAGAGATGCATTATACAACTTGCACACTAGGGGGCATTCCATTATCTTGCATGAACAGTGTTAGGGGTGTGGTGTTGGTTCCTTTTTTACTGTAGGTGGCCTTTATGCCTGGAGTGAAAAAGGAACCAGATTTACCAGGTTTGTCTTCTTACCAGGTCTTGTAATCTGAAGCTTGTAAATCATTTAATCTTGTACTCCTGCACTAAACGTCATAACAAATTTAAGAGCTTCGTTCTTTTTTGTTAACTCTCCCTCTAGGCCTAGACGTGTTTTTTTTATATCAGAAGGCACTGTAGGGTGTGTGCTCAGTAGATAAATCTGTGTAGGTTTTACTGCTGACTTTCAGGCATTATAATGATTTCCACTAATTGTAACCACTATATAATTTTGTTCAGTCAAAAGTAGCATTAAGAATGCAGAAAATGTCACTTTAATGGTATAAACTTAAACCTTTAATGCTATAAACTAAAAGGTAAAAGCTTTTTTAAAATTGGGTTTCATACTATGTTGCAAACCTGTTTAGATGTTTGTCATTGCCATGCATTGGTGCCTTTTTCAAATGGTCGTGACTGAGGGAAGTGGAACCCACGCCACCATGAGCGACTAAACATGTGAAGCAAAAAGGACTCACTTATTCTTGAAGTCCTCTACGAGTCCCTGCATGTTGTAGAGGTCTGACTCCAGTCTCATCTTGTCGTTGGACAGACTATCCAGCTGCCTGCGCAGGTTGGTGATATAGGCCTCGAACATGCTGTCGATGTTGGAGCGGGTGGCTGTCTGGCCCTGGAGGAGACTCCACTTGGTCTCCAGCATCTTGTTCTGCTGCTCCAGGTATCGCACCTGTGGTGGAGATACAGCAGGAAGGAAGGGTGGCGTTAGCCTTTATATGAGTTATGGGCACATAGCTCAGCATCTTTACACCTAGTGTGTGTGTGTGTGTGTGTGTGTTTTGTGTGTGTGTGTGTGTGTGTGTGTGTGTGTGTGTGTGTGTGTGTGTGTGTGTGTGTGTGTGTGTGTGTGTGTGTGTGTGTGTGTGTGTGTGTGTGTGTGTGTGTGTGTGTGTGTGTGTGTGTGTGTGTGTGTGTGTGTGTAGCTGCAACCACAGCCTAATATTCATGTAGAGTGAAATCAAACACCCATATAATGTAGCTCTGATTTCACTTGGCTAATCATACATGCACAATGTGCTGGCATTGCAACTCTTTAGGAGTTGCCAGCAAATATTTCCATAAAGCAGAGCTTTTCATAGAGCGGAAGTTATAAGCAGTCAAACAGGATGCAAAAAGAGATGTGTAGTTGGCAACAGTTAACCCTTTTTCTGTCTGTTTAGAGTAAGCTAGTGAGGAGAATAATGAAAGAAAATGTTCCAGAAAGCCTTTCTCGTAAATATGAAAGGATTACAAAGCTAAGGGGATGAAAGGAAAGTAAACAGATTAAATGAAAGTGGTTCAAGTAGACAAAAAATATGAAGAAGACTTTGGCTGCAGGTTAAAATTGCTGTATGATGTCAGATGCTTATCAATTGCTTTCAATTGAGAAGCTACAACAAATAATGGTTATATTTGTTTGAATAACTATTTAAAATCAATAAATGATTATTTTATGATATGGTTAGACATTCTTTGACCGCCGGAAAACTGTTACGTTGGTCTTCCAGAGTCACAGGCCCTCACTGATCAGACATATTATGTAACTGACTCACAGTGTGTTGACTCTAACATCTCTCTGACTTTTTAGACATTGACCCACTCATACCATATCATCATAACATTGTGACAGACATACTTGCTGGGCGAAAATGGGGAAAAAGGCTCCTTTTTCATTTGTCCTCTGGCTGTAGGACAGTATCAAAAAGGTGTGCAACGCCAAACAAATAGAGTGGCATTTGGTCACATGCCAGCCACCTTCAGGGTTCAACAGGTGCACATGGTGAACAGCCAGGTGCCACCGTACGTTTTATTCAATTCTGAATTACTGAAGGATGTAGGCAGTGCACTGCCCGATATGAGAGACGGAACAGATCAAACAATCAAAAGATTCACATCTGCGAAAGGTAAGGCCATGCTTTTTGAATGTCAGAATCCCTAACAGGCACATAAGCATGCAGAGAGCATGTGGAGGGACGCACTGACCTTATCGATGAAGGAGGCGAACCGGTTGTTGAGGGTCTTGATCTGCTCCTTCTCCTGCGTGCGCACCGTTTGGATGGTGGGGTCGATCTCCAGGTTGAGGGGGGCGAGGAGGCTCCTGTTGATGGTGACGGCAGTGATGGGGGTGACAGAACCGCTGCCCATACCCATGCCCATGCCCATGCCCATGCCCGCTCCGGCCCCCATACCCATACCTAACCCCATACCACCTCCGTAAGCTGCAGAGCTGGTGATGTAGCCACCGCCGGCCCCGAAACCAGCCCCCATGCCTCTGCTGACACCCCCATAGGAGCTGCTGGCCACTCGGTGTCCAGCCGAGGTGCGGCCGGGGCCAGAGTAGGACAGGCTGCTGAAGCTGCGGGGGGCCGTCCCGGACGACACGACCGAGTAGCTGGTGGTCTTCTTGGTTCTCATTGACATCGTGGCTCACAGGGCTGGGCTGAAGAGAGGGGGAGCAAACGAGAGACGGGGAGGCTGCTGTACTGTACTGGAGCAACTCAAAACAGACTGGCTGTTGGCCTCTGTCCCACTTTTATCTGCCTCCCGGGGGCAGGGAGGAGCCAGCGTTGTGCTGATTGGTCAGG
Organism: Aldrovandia affinis; assembly: GCA_029706075.1. Taxonomy (NCBI): domain Eukaryota; kingdom Metazoa; phylum Chordata; class Actinopteri; order Notacanthiformes; family Halosauridae; genus Aldrovandia; species Aldrovandia affinis. The sequence continues at coordinate 2,087,297 of JAINUG010000075.1, read as the reverse complement.
ACTGGCCGGGAGGAACAGTGGGCAGAACTGTGGAACACTCCCTTCCTGAAAGACTGAAAAGGCACCTGGTGTTATAATCTCCGGCCTTTCAAAAAATGTCCCTCTCTTTTGTGCCCTTGAGGGTCTGTTTTTCCCCCCTTAGACCAGGTTTTTAAAAATAGTTTTCTTCAGCCGTATGAAAAATGCATGACAATTCCCTTCTTTTAAATGGTAACTTTGCTGCATATACAGTAGGTTTGAATATCTTGCATTGCTTAATCAAAAGTGCTCGGCATTTTTATTGCGATTATTTCAGGCTCCCAGATGGCCATTTTACGTATAAAATGCCTCAATCAGCAAATAATCGAAACAAACAAAAAAGTTACACGCATATTATGTAAAACATGTGCTGTTGATCTGCACAGTGTTTATAGCATTAAAATATGCATGTTTTCATTTCTTTGCGCAATGATAATTTTGGTTGCAATTTATATATTTAAAGCCAACTGTTTTATTTATGCTTTCGGTGCTGCTGTGAGTAGATTTCCTCTGAGATTGTGTAACCATTACGGCACCTTGTGTTTTTGAAAAAATCTGTGCAGAAAGTTTACTTCTGGGAGAGACTCCATAAACCAAAAACATAGAAAAAGACCTCAAAACTCTCCCAATGATACATAATCTTAATTCCGCCAACGGTACATAATGGTCTTAATGTCCTTAATGAATGATTGCTCTACAGAAACAGATAAACTATTCACATCTCAGAACGTCCTATAAAGTCATTTTATGTTTGACACAACAGATCAGTTGGGATCAGTTCACACCCACAGTGCAGTCATTTTACACATTCCATTGTCTGCTCACGTAAACTAGTCATGGAGACCATGTATGTGTCATGTGTGCCAAACACAGCATGTCCTCGTATGAGTGACGAGAGTGTATCTTTACTGTACCTTTACCATAAGTCATTCTCTTCAAGGTTTATGATGTGTTTAAACCTTGACTGTTTAAGATATGCTACATTGTTTAGTAAGCGACAGCAATGGCGGTAACCAGATTGTAAATCTCGTGACGAATGTTCATGTTTTCGTGGTAATGTTTACTTTTTGAGATTATAACAGTTTCTGTATTTGCATTTACATTTACTTTAGTCCAAAGTGGCTCGCAAGGCCATGATGGAAAAAAACACCAAATGCGAAAAAATCTAAACAAGGGGTAACTATGGCAACCAGAACAGAACAGTAACACTATAGATTTGTAGTGCACACTCACATGAAAAGCACCGTATAAGAGCTTGCTATATTGTATTGTATGGTACATCCTGGAACACGCTGTTTGAAGAAAGCCCCTCTTGGGGAGCATTGGGGTGTGTTTCTTGCACAGTCCTTATCAGGCAGTCGGGCAGTCAGCCCTCCCCAGAATTCTACCTCCTTGGCTGCATTTTCTCAGAATGACTCACCCTTCGTCTCAAGCTTTCCGTCCTTCCCCTCTCCCTGCGAGACCGCCGGTCTTTGTGTTGGAAACCCTGATTAACCGTTATTGCTTTTCTGTCTTTTCCTGAGCTTGTGTTTTGGAAGCTTCATAACCATATTTCCTGTGGGAAAGATTTTCCCCTCTAAAGGGATTTACCAATGCACTGAGAGAGTTTAGGAACAGTCACAATCTGGTTTTGTGCATTCAGATATTATAGAGTCACACAGAGAGTAATGCCTCACATTTAGAAAAAAGATTCCACAGGGAAAGCCTTTTTTGTGCTGTAACTTCAAGAGCAATAAGGAAGGGACATATCATATACCAAATACGTCTAGCCATTTTTCTTAGTGGGTTTAAAAAAAATAATGAGGTCTGATGGATAAAAGTGCCAATAGCAGAGAGTGGGCGTTGGAGTGGGAGGTTGCCTCCATTTTGAGTTACTGTATGGTTTCATTAACATTCCTTTTTGAGGATGGTTTCAACAGAGACCTTTTGTGTTTGCAGTGTTAGGATACATACAGAACCTGACACCTGAAACCTCAGAGCAATATAAAGCACAATGAACAAGGCTTGCCATGTTGCCCTAGAAGCAATTTTATAACCAACATTTATTTGTGTGATCCAGTGAAACATAACTGAATAGAGATAAGAAACACAATTGACGTTTCAAAATTGAGACTGTAGACTTTGGGAGACATTCAACCTAATGTGTCAACATTTTAATTAATGAAGAAGCTAAAAATGCTATAACTTGCCTAGGTTTGATTCGGGCAAAGCTATAATGAAACATTGTGACGAAAACCTCTCCGAAATGGTAGCTGTGGCTACAATTTCAAAGCAATACACTTGCAGTTCTTTGATTCTAGCAAATCTGTAAAGAGCACATATAGCCTCAGTTATGCTTCAACTCACCTTGGGGGTTTTGTAACCACACTGTACTTTTTACCCCAGCACCTTTGTCTCAAAATGGGCATTTGCTCTGTAGCAACATTCTTTGGTTATCTGCAGATCAAAGAACAAACAATGACACTACCCTACCCCAATGACACATTTGTCTCATCAGCTTATTGAACGCTTGGTGCTCGGCGGTGGGTGGAATCTGTTGGTTTAACACTCAAGGGTTGCTGGAGAAAAACTAATCTTTGACAGGTATGGTGCATGCCATGTTCTCAGTGTAGAGCAATTTCCTATTTCCAAGGAGATTGTGATTGAGACATTTACTACACATCTGAGCAGTGTCCAGACACACCCCTGTACCTTGGACGCCGTGGGCGTTTCAACTGCTACACTCTGCTATATGCTTTCGAACACCTTTGGATGTAAGTGTGTGTGTGTGTGTGTGTGTGTGTCGGAGGCTTGGGCAGTAGAAGCACTCTGCACAATTGTCATTGACGTTTTAAAGGAAATACTGCTCATGCAAACCCAAACTGCTCATGCAAGCAATGCGGACACTCCCTGAGAATACGCTTGAGTACAGCGATAGCATGGAAAACTGAACTCCGGACATGGTGGGGCCCAGAGAGCAGCAGACAGGAAGCCAAACGATGACGGCGTGAAGTGAAAGGTGGAAACATAAACAATAAAATGATGGAAAGTAAATACATCTTATTATATCTATTTCTGTCTCTGTTCCTATTTTGTTCCTGTGACTGCGTTTGACTTCAGTGACGGTGAGTCACAGCCCTGGAGGAAAAGTCTGGAATAAGTTGTTAACATAAACCTACCATTAACAAATTCTCACAGTATCCCAGCTTCAAGTATGTTTCATTATGCAATCATATACAAAATTGGCCAATGAAGAGTTCTATGAGGCAGATCCTGATATAGTCCACAATTCAGTAGTTCACCTGTGTGGGTTGTATGCACTTCCTTTACACCATCCTATTTAAAAAACAAAACTATTTACTTCCCTATTTCCCCCCCAATTTGGAACTCCTCACCCTGGAAATGGCTTCTCGGGGTACGCCATCAGGATGCCTATGTTCGCAGGTAACGGTAAATATGAGTCACTTTCCACTGGAATGAGTGAGTGGAGAGCTGGAGGTACGCCTGGGGTGTGGCCATCTCCAAAAATGGGTTCATTGCCAGGGAAAATACGCTAAACCCAGTCAGAGCCTACCATGGCCCTGAGGAATACAATGAACGCTAGCATCAATGCCATACCCCGCCCCAGCCCCCAAGATCACAGAGGCTATTATTAATACTGATTGCAGGCTTCCCTCAGAAGAATGTTGCACGTAACATGTTTTACACTTGTTTTGTCTTATACTTGAATTGTAAAAGTCATAACCTCTAAAATAGGCATGTGTGCACAGCCATGTGTGTGCACATGTGTGTGTGAGAGTGTTTTTAAAAAATGTGCCCACCCACGTACTGCAGTCACCCATACGTGCTTCTCAGCGAACTCGTGTCGGCTCACCCTCCCCCTTCCCCCTGGGGCGGACAGCCAAACGCTGCAGGGCCGGTCTTGTATAGTCAGGGTTTCAAACCACGACCGTGATAGGCAGCTCACACTCGTGAAGGACCAGCCAATACGGGTGCGTTGGAGGCCCGTGTATATATATATATATATATATATATATGCCATTTAGCAGACGCTTTTTTCCAAAGCGACTTACAGTAGTGAATGCATACTTCTTACTTTTTTCAGTATATGTGGTCCCAGTGGGAATTGAACCCACAACCTAAGCGTTGCCAACGACATGCTCTACCTACTGAGCCACACAGGACCACGTGTGAGTGTTTGATGAGATTCCAAAGGAAGGTTTCCAAATAAAAGTGTATTTCTCTTGCGCTTGTAAAGGCTGAGCACATCACCCAGCCTCAGATGACTCATCAAGGTTTATGTGATGGTGAAAGTATTCTATCAAAACTGTGGAAAATCTTAAATCTTAAATAGATGACTAAAGTCAGGAAGGACAGCATATTGATACATCAACCTTCATTATTAAGTGTTGCCCCTTTTGCGCGTGCTAGGCGATCAGATTTTTCCTTAGCATGTTCTCTTCACTTCCCTTACAACCCCCCTCCCCCACCCCAAACAGAGCTGGATCCCTTATTTAGAAAAACACTTCTCCTGGAAACTAGTGGTCTGGCAGGGTGCCAAAGTGTGCATGCATGTGTGCATGTGTGTGTGTGTGTGTGTGTTGTCATTCGATGATGGAGGGTCTTGACTAATAGCCGTGGGCACACCTGTGAAGTCTTGCAAATCGTCAGAAAAAAACTGTTTAGGCGGAAACTGCAGGTTCAGGCTGTATATTACATAACGCCATGATGTCAATTAAACTTGGGTGAAGAAACATGGGTAGCCATCTTGCAAAAAAATATATATTGTTGCTCAGAGGAACATTTTACAATGGGTGTGATTTCCGGATCCCCACACAGCCCGTCACACACCATGAACCACTATTCAGAATAAACTTGGTGACACAGGGTTGTTGTGGGAGAAACAGTTTTTTTATATGTTCAAAGTAAACATACTACCCATGTACGCATACGCAGTAACACGGCTTCAAAAGATGCCAAGCCAGGTGTGTATAAAATTATTCAGAACAGTGGACTGGCATCCTGATCGTGCCCCTTTATGGATTTATGAGTTTGTATCTGACACTGACACAATCTGTTTGCTGATCTTCCACAGAGATCACGTTTTGTTCATTTGAATCAGTTTTACAGGGTGAAAGAGTACACCCGTACCCACCATTAAAAAATATCATGGCCAGAAGAATTCAGTAAAGCTTTAGACGTATTACTAAGCATATCAGTATAATTGTACAAAGCACTGCTTTTCCAATTTATCGGTCTGCTAATTGCATTGGGTGGCATTCCCCACATTAACCAAAGATGAACGTTCCAAAGGATTACAAAAATGAAACAAAAATGCTTTCCACAGGTAGCAGGTGATTTGGATGCTGTGTTGTTTAAGAAAGGAGCTGATGGCAGCTTAATATGTGTGCGATTCCTTTGTGCAACCGTGCCGTTGCAAACTTACTGCGAAGTATCTCCCTCTGTAATTTGGGCCGACAAGATAAAGTTGTATCACTTAATTTGCTGTCTGTAGGCCCATCCCCTTGTTCAATTCAATACACCAATTTGAGAGATCAGACTATCATGCGTGTCCCCAAAAGTGTGTGTTATTTTCACTCTCGCAGTCCACCAGCCGAGCTGCGCCATCATTGTGTCAGGGGGGCATACGTCTCAGACACTTGCAGGCAGACTGCAGGTGCTTGATCGATTCGAGTGCTCTCTCTGTGGTAAGACAGAGACTCCCTCCCTGGGTGGTGGCTATAGCCAATTGTACAATTGTGGTGCTGTCGGACAAAGTCAGGGAGGGAGTGCCGGGCCGGGCCGGGCCTATCCGCCAGCACCGCCGGTTAGACCCAGGTTAGAACACACCTAAATTAGGATCGCCTCATTTACTCAAGTGTTGCCTTTATTTTGGCAGTTACCTGTATATATTATTTGTTCCTTTACTTACTGTTTTACACTCAATGTGCTTATTTAACTATGTATAGTGTGTAAAGATGAACCAGGCTAGGGGTGTTAACCAAAGCATTGTATGTTTATAGTATAATAAAATATGTGTACACTATGCATTATACAGATGTAGTCTGCTCCCTGCTCAGGAGTAAGAGCTCACATAAATAGCCAGAGCTGTCACCCCCAATGTGATCTCTGGATATAAGTCGCCTGTTAAAGAGAGAGGGCAGCTGAAAGGTGGCTTCTTCTGTAAACTGAGCTCTCTGTTAGAGCTGGGTGGTAGCTCCTTTGTGTTCTTGCTTCATTTAATTTTTTTTTGGTTGTTAAAATAAAGGCATTTAACCTTTGCACTCATACCCTAAAACTGCCCGGTTTCTTTGGGAATGCATTTGCAACTGACCATTTTATGCTTTAAGTCCACTTTGTTTCGTGTTTCGTCCCTCTGTCCGCATTTAACATAACATGTTGAAACATTCACTGGGTAAAATTAGTGCGAAGCAGTTTGTCTTGGGAACCATTTGGGAAACTAAGTAAAGGTCATGGCATTTAAAATAAATCATTTCCAGGCCTGCAGGCGCAATGGAAAATTTGGACTGTAGAAAATTGGCCTCTTCCGTTTTTAAGATATATCAAAAGTTTATTTTACCATCCTTGGGATGTACATCCCTGAAGTTGAAAAGACGAATATCAGGAATCTGGGTGCTTTCTTTTTTATATTCTGTCACTGATATATTTAATAGAACAGTTTTTAGGACAAAATAAGTTGAATTTGAGTGAATCTATTATAAATCAAGTAATTTATTGTATAGTAATTGTGTTACGGTTTTTAACATGTATAGCGTCCCTATGGCTAAATTGATATCAGCCAAAGCGAAGGAAAAAAGCGAACTGTTTTAGACTGAATGTGTGAACAATGTGTACGGCTGAAATGCTGTATTTTGGACTCTCGCAACCGCGATGACTGTTCAGGGCGAAGGAAGCCGTGATGACTAATATCTCACACAAATAGAAACTTTTAGCGAATACAAATAAAAAGAGACACCTCTGAAGGCTCCGTGAAATACCTGAGCGAATAGTCGGGGGCAGTTGCCGCACGGACGCGCCCAGGTTCGGTGTGCTTTTGCATCCCTCGGCCAGAGGCCCGAGAGGGGAAGAACACCGTGCCTTTTGTTCTGGCCCTGTGGAGCGGTGAGAAGCGGGGAGTTTGGTTTGTCCGAAAAAGCCTGCAGGTATGACCGACTAGGAAAGGAATGCACTGAAACAGGCAGGCACGGGGGTTGGGGGGGGGGGGGTAATGACTTACTGCGGAGAAGAACCAGGCCCACAGACAGAGATGAGAGTTGGGTTGGGAAATGTACAGGGTGTGTCTCCCTCCACGGATGGACACTTTGCTTTTTTAACGGGGCGACTTGTTGCGCGTCGGCAACGTGAGCTCGTCGTTACGTGAGCAGGACAAACATAGAGCGGAAGAATGATCCCGATATTATTTTCATAAGCTCGTAATCACGTTCGCGCAGCTTTATGTTTCTTTTCTTTTCCAAAATGATGCTTTCCGTTTATCTAGGTGTTCATTACTTCCGTGGTCTGCTGTATCAGATGTAGCATTGCGAGCGCAGATGGTTTTGTAACATTATGCAATGCTGCAGGGATGTGGAGTAATGGTCAGAGCCTTGGACCATGGATCAGGTGAAAGGGTAGAAATCCTAATGGGACACTACTTGTGTGCCTTCAGAGATTCTCTTGACTGCAGCAGTGTGAGTTCAGCTTAATAAGTGAATTTGTGTGTAGGCTATGTTAAATTATAAGCATTGCAAGTTTACCTGTATAAAGGATTGTAAAATGTAAGAACATAGGCGTGGTTCCATACAGTAAAAACAGTACAATCTCATCCCAAGTTTTTGAGTATGTATGCTTGCTGTAATTGTTCTGAAAGCTGTCATTTCATATTTGTCCTTTAAGGGGTCAATTCCATTAAAGCCCAAAGCAGTTTAGTCTGAACTTTCAGGTATTGCTCTTTCATTTTAATTCACCGGATTCTAGCTGTCTGGGGACAGAGTGGGTTCATTAACAAGACCAACAGGTCAGCATGCGTGTATATGTGCGTGCATGCGTGCACGTTCCCGTTGCATGTGCCAGGCCCGGCTCCAGGAATGTTTCATTTGGGAGGTCAAGCAAAATTTTGTGGGGGGCACTGAAGCATGTACAGGGAGGCACTGAGGCATATACGCGTGGTTTTGAATACATGGTGAATTTCCACAGTATGGGGGAGGCACAACTGGGAGCTTGGGGTGGCCTGGCCCCCTCCCCCCTCTGGAGCCGGTCACGGCCTGGGTGCGTGCATGAGGCGATTTGGACTGAGATCTGTGAGGAAGATGGAGCAAGGAGTGAGAGCAAATGTGTGAGTGATGGAAAGGGAGGGGCAGTGGGCCGGGCGAGGGGGAGTGGTGGGTAGGTGGGGTGATCTTCCCTTCACCCAAGGAATGTGTGTCTGCACTGAACTCTCCCCCAGAACATTTTTTTTTCCAGATATATTTTAAAGGTTCAGGTTGTGAAAAGCACATGAGGGATATCAGAGATGAAGGGTTTTTGGATCATTAAAACTTAAGGACTGAGCTGAGTTGAACCCAGAGAAATGCTCCTGTTGATGAAACAGAAATCCAATGCAAGCTACAGTGTAAAGTACTAAGATTGCAGAGTTTATCGAGTTTTAACAACCCGTTTTCAGGTCATCTAACCAAGCCCTCCCAAAAGAACGGCAACAAAACATTTACAACATTCAGAACAAACAGCTAAACATTTGAATTTAATTTGAAACAGGTAATCGAAAATCGGGGCATTTTCATTTTCAAAGCCCCAAGTTTTTTTTCCCAAACTTATGAAGTCACAACCAGTGCTCAGACTGTTGTTCTGAAAGTCCAGTCCACCTCCAGTCTATGACAGAGAGAGAAAGGATTTAAGGGGTGAAACACGGCTGTCCCGGTATACCTGCCTGCCACACCCCTTACCTGCACGCCTAGCGACGAGCAGCTTATGCCCTCTGCTGGCCCATAGAGGACCCTGAAAGGTGCAGTGTACTGCATGGCTACAGTATGTTACCATAAAACAAGTCACTGTTTTTGTGAATCAAGTCACTCTGTGAGACTAAAGAATACAACCAAAGTAAGAAAATTGCTCCCAATGTTCCCCAAACCTGTGAGTGCTTCCACTCCAAGAGAACACCAATGTGACAAAGCAGCGGCCCACACCATTTCTACGGGTCTTGAGCTGACCTCTCCCAAAAACCAAAACCAGAGGAAGGCATGCTCTGAGGGCGACTGAGCAGCATTCCCCCACACAAACCTTTGGTAGACTTAATGCCCGGAGTAGCCATGTGTGCAGGAAGGGGACAGGCACAATGTCAATATTTAGATGACAAATACTATATTTTATTGTGTTTAATTCTAGCAAACCAAGAGAATCTTACTATACTATACTGTGATGTTTTTTTACTTTCAAAGAAGCAAAAAATGGCTTTATGGTGCATCAGTGAGCATAGTGTGATTAGCCCATAGCTAATGCTAGCTAGCTAGCTACTGTACATCTACGTTGATCAGCCTGTGTAGCCAGCTAACTAGTTAGCATTAAGATTCAGGCAACTGCCAAAATAAAGGAAACACTTGAGTAAATGAAGGGTTCTGATGGCTCTGTTATAGTGTGGGGTGCTTTGGTTTAGGTCCACTCAGCCCCTTAGAGGGCAAGTTAAATGGCAATAAATACAAAGCCATTCTGAGTGATCACCTTCATCCTATGGTGAAGCATTTCTATCCTGAGCGAGCAGGCTTTTCCAGGGTGACAATGCTCCCCATAAACAGGGAACAAGTGGTCAGTGTTTGGTTTATTGAGCATGAAAACAGTGTAAACCATATGCCATGGCCATCTCAGTCACCAGATCTCAACCCAGTTGAACACTTATGGGAGATTCTGGAGCGGCGCCTAAGACAGTGTTTTCCACCACCATCAACAAAACACAAAATTATGGAATTTCTTGTGGAAGAATGGTGTTGCATCCCTGCAATATAGTTTCAGACACTTGTAGAATCCATGCCAAGGTGGATTGAAGCTGTTCTGATGGCTCGTGGTGGCCCAACGCCCTATTAAGACACTTTATGTTGGTGTTTCCTTTTGTTTTGGCAGTTACCTGTAGCTACATACTACTGTCTTATCTCTCTGCTTAATCAATTTAGTGCCCTAGCCTGTCTGCGCCAATGAGTCACAGGTCAGCTATCTAAATGGATTTCCAAATGCGGAGGTGCGTTCTTGATTAGGGCGTCCACTAAACAAAAAAACTATGGGAAACCAATGATCAATCCCAATAAACAACGTTAATGCATGACTACAGACAATATTGCCAAGCTTTGCAATCTAGTGATAACTGAGATTTTAACTGTGTCAGCTTGTGACCCAGTAAACAAACATCTTGCTTTATTCAGTTCCATTTACTCCTGACTTAAAAGTGTTGTTGGCTGAACATAGTTGTAAATGGAGCCCTACAAGGGGTTCGGTGTTCCATTTTAGGCATACCTCCATTTTAGGCATACCTCCATTTTAGGCATACCTCATGTTCCATTTTAGGCATACCTCATAGGCATACCTCACCTAAGATGCAGGTAATTTGGTGAGGTCCAGCATTACAACTGTGGGAGAAATGACTAGAATATCATTTTGCGAACTGGGCTTTTACAAACTCCAGCATGACCAGGTCCAGCCAGAAAGCAAGGATGGAACTGACTGGGCAGAGTGGGAGACAGGGCAGGGTTTTCTTCAAAGTCCATTACCCATAATCCAGCCAATATTCACACCCCAAGAAATAGCAAAGACTAACTTGCTTTTAATGTAGGATTATCATGATTATGAATTCTATAATTAAATTATAGGTTGACAGTAAAAGAAAAAAGGCTGTTCACAACCAAGGACAGGCGGTGTATTTTCTTTCAAACATAAGCACATTTTAATGTGGAAATGTAGCCTTCCAGTGTCAATGCATAACACAGATAAAAGCCCAGCACAGTAGTTGTCAACAAGGTCCAGTACGTATGCCGTGGTTGATGATTAGACATTGGAATTTTGGGATATAAAATAATGCAGAAGGCCAGGAGCGAAGATGCAGTTAGGAGAATTGTTTGGGCCACGTTTTGGTTTGCTTCTTCATTATTTTGGGTTTACCCATTCTGACCTTCCCCCGGGTCCTTGTCTTCTCTCGTCACGCTTGTGTAAACAGAAGCACATTTTTTTCCTTGCAGAAAATGAGATATGTTCCATCCGAGGCTAAAGTAAGCCCTTAGCCTCGGGTTCCTGGGTTGGACGAAGTACTGCTTAACACAATCTGGATGGATTTATTGAAAAGAGGGGGAAGGAGGGCCTGTGATTTCATTGGACTGCAGCCAGGCTTCAACTCACACCAGGAACCCAGGTCAGCACTGCACTCCCTGGGTAAAGGTCAGCTTTGGAGAGACAAAGAACAGCTGTACTCAAGCTGTCTTTGCCACACATACACACACATATACTGTATATATATATATTGTATATGTGTGTGTGTATGCATGCACAATGTAAACATAATGTTGTCTGCTGGGTTTTTAAATCACACGTTTTGTAATTTTACTTCGCAGTGAAAGTCAGTATAATTTCCTCTGCACCTATTTTACTGGAAATAAAACAAAATAAGGCCCCATAAACTCACGCTTCATGTCCATTACTGCTGTAAACAGTTCCTTCCCTGGAATGTGGGGGTGTGTCCTGACTGTGCAAAGCTGTTACAGCGAAGAGGACTCGGCCAGTGCAGTGTGTATGTAACAAGCATCTTGCATTGGAAAGTGGATCACATACGATAACTCATATTTGTCATGTGCCATCTTGCGACCTTACCCCCCACATCCCACCAGTGCCCCAGACTCACAGGGAACTCGCCCAAATCACTCCTCTAAGAATGAAGTCAACTTAATTACCCCTCCTGTTTCCAATGGCCCTGAGGTAGTCAGATGCCAGATCAGTTCCCAGGTGGGCTGTTGAGCAAGCTAACCTCAATTAGCCTAAACCTGAAAACACAAAACAGATAATTAAGCTGTCTCCATTTTGTGGTTGACACACAAATTCAATTAAAATTCGTACTTTCTTTAAGAACGCTATTCCTGAAGGGCTGGGTAGGGCCCTGCCGTTCATTAAGAATCAGCCTGGTTATCTGGCTATCTCGTTATTTCCTTGATGTTGTGGTTTTGGAGAGGTTGAGGGCGGGGTGACGCAGGGCAAGCTATACCTGTTTGAGTTGAGCCTCGGAGGTCTGATGCTGTGCATTTTGTGCTCGACCTCATTGCAATTTGGAGCGTAAATTTGGAGCCATCCCCCTTCCTTTTGTTGTACAACCCCCACCCCCCGACCAGTGTGTGTCCCTCGTTTTGGTAAAACGTTCAGTGAATAAATGATAAAAAGAAAGCTCTGCAAGCTGCCTCGGACTATATTTCCCGACTACGAACGGATTGTGTCTCTGTGATCTTGCCCCGGGCAGTGTTTCTGTGGACGTAACAGACAAGATGAAAGGCTCTTGCGAGAATGCAACCCTTTTCTCATGCTGTTGATGTGTAAACTTCACGGTTTGTCCCTTAGTCTGCAGGGCTGGGGGGACGGGGGATGGGGGCGTTTGCAGGTGCGGTGGAGTCCCCCATAGACAGCTTTCCACGTGGGCTTGGCTGAAACTGTGCGTCTCAGGGGTGAGGGGATGGGGAACAGCCGAACAAAATGTGTTTTTCGATTCATTCCTTCCCTGTAGGACTGGTGCGAGGTGTTATACATCAAAGATGACCTAGGCCACACAGGTTTCCCTCCCACACTCAGAAATCAGTACTGGAAGTGGCTTTGCAGGAATACAGTCATTATGGTGATGCATCACATTCTGTGTGTGTGTGTGTATGAAAGACAGAGAGACAATTAGAGATTCTCTCCTTTCCAAATATGAAAATATACATCTTTATACTTATAACTGTTAGCAGATTGACACGGTGCACAGGCCTGACACTCATATATACCCTGATGATATATATATATACATATTTATAATAATTTGCATATAATTTACCTATGACAAATTCTGTATGTTTAGTACCAAACTCAAATTCAACTTTAATACAGTATCTAAACAAAGTAACAATATCCACCTAACAAACTGAGGTGGGGTAGGTGCCTTCTTTAAATGCAACATGTCAAAGTGCATATATCCAACACAATAGCAACGTCATGATATTGATCATTGATATTGATCACGTAAGACCTGTTGATGAAGCAAGACTTTGGAAGCCACTGGACGGCAGCTAGCAGCATCCGCAAAGCATAATGCAACGGGGGAGGTTACAGGTTACACAAGTCCTGTTAATTCACGCAGTTCATCAAAATGCCTGAGAGTGAGAAAAAAACTATGGATACATTATTAATTGTTTAATAATGTATTAATAAAGTGTTTCTTTTCTCTACTCTGTTTTGTTCTTTTGTTTCTAATTCTTTCAGAAACCTGCCAACTACAACTTCATAAAAGTACAAGATAAAAGACAGAAAGCTAAGCCCCCTTACCCTCCCCCCCTTATCTTACTGGAATGCAGAGGGCAGTATCAACTTTCCAGAAAGGAAAAAAAAGGAAAAAGAATGTTGTGGAGAGCGAGAGAGAGAGAGAGATATGAGTTTCAAGATTGGGTGTCGGCCTTTGTGTGTTTCTGTTGGGAGTGTTTCAATTCACAGTGAAAGATCCTTTCTTGGATGTGCCCTGCAGAAATGTGAACAGGTTTTCATTGTCCTCACAGGATTCTATTAAACTGTTAAAGCAAAGTGGATATGTTTTCTGAAGCTGATTTACCCCATTATTTTGTTCAGGAAAAAGTTTGACATACATGCTGTTAATAATCAGCACAAAGCAGTAATGATCTCACTTGTGAGAGCCAGGCACATGGTCATAAAAAATTATGTATTATAGACTGATGGAAAAGACAACATCCTATGTCCCCATCCTCCATTGTGAAGACTTTCCTTTGGTCAAAATATACTATTTCTTTTAACTATTCCATGCCTTGGAACTACGATATCCACTGTGCAAAATGATTTTCAAGTTTTACTGGTGAGGGCCTGTCCTTTCTAAAGGCTTCGGAGGCTTCATTTCTCTTCAGACTTCCATCGAAAAAATTAATCCCGAAAGGAAGCCTTATTTGGATGCAAAGTTAGATACAGCGAGACATAGTTAGAATATTCCCAGTTCCTAGCAATGAGGTCAGATGTTTGCATAAGAAAAAATAACATCAGTCCTAGATTTTGGATTGACGAAATTTGATAAATGATCAGATTCAAACCCAGGTGCATTAAAGGACACATTTTTCATGTATTTTTTTTACTTGGGGACACTATGACTGCCCATCTTATCAACACGGTGAAACTGGTGTCAGCAAACGTGTTATTTATTTCTGGTTAGTTTGTAATGGCTATTGATGGGGCAAAGTTCCCATTTCATTTGTCATGGCATTCTTGGAAATATATATATATTTCTAATTACAGAGGGAAACAATGAATTTAGCCTTAAGGGCATTGAATCACAGGATGATAATATATTTGAAAAAATTCAATACACCCATATCTGTTGGATCTTAGTCTTTTATCTTCCACCTTTTTCAATTTTTTCCCCTTTGTCTCCTCTTTTTTATTTATGGTCAACTCCCTCTATTACATAAACCTGTATAAGTTACCGACCAACAACAACAGGACCGACCAACATCCCTTTACATTTTTGTTTTGTCACTTGTTTAAAAGATACAGGACATGTTTGGCTACACTGTTCCGCGTGGCGCATGCAAAGTCAGAAAAGAAAAGTAAAATACAAATACTGAATCAGTTATAAATGCCGTTATAGGGAAACGCACACACAAAGGAAGGAAAGAGGGGGGAAAACGGCTGTGAGGCAGAGAGCAGGACTAAAATAAGGAGGGGACAGTGGGAAGGAGGAGGGGTCATGTGGGCGGGGTGTCGGAGGCCAGTGAGGTGGATAATAAAAAAAAGTACAAAAACTGTGCCTCTCTCTCTCTCTCTCTTCGTGCGTCTGAGTTCCAGCAGTCCAAAGCTGACCTCCTTCCTCGCGTCTACATCAGCCCTCTCCAGCGACAATGAGCTTCAAGACCTACTCGGTGCGCAGCACCTCCACCGCCATGCCGTCTGGCAACATTTCCTTCGGCCGATCCGGGGTCACCCCGGCCTACCGGGCCGCCAGCATCTACGGTGGGGCGGGGGGCCAGGGGGCACGGATCTCCCAGGTCTCCTACTCGGGCCTCCGCAGCAGTGCGGCCCCGGGGGCCTCCTACTCCTCCTCCTTCCAGGTGAGCGGTGGCGGAGGTGGCGGTGGCGGTCTGGGCCTCGGTGGTGGCGCTGGCGGCAGGGGCTCTGGTGCCATCCTGGGCAATGAGAAAGGGGCTATGCAGAACCTGAACGACCGGCTGGCCACCTACATGGAGACGGTGCGGAGCCTGGAGCAGGCCAACAAGCAGCTGGAGGTGCAGATCCGGGAGGCCGTGGCCAAGGGGGGCCCCGATTGCCATGACTTCAGCCGCTACAGCCCCGTGCTGGAGGACCTGCGCAAACAGGTGAGATGGAGCAGAGTGAGAGAGAGAGAGAGAGAGAGAGAGAGAGAGAGAGAGAGAGAGAGAGAGAGAGAGGCACTTCCTCAGCAACGTTCAAGATGCTGTTTTAGTTCTATTGGAGACATGGTCTCACTGTGCCTCCAGGCTAATGAAATGATGCAAAATTAAATAAATGTATTGTAATAAGCTTGTAATATCCCTCCTGGGAATGAAGATGGATGACGTTTTACTGGGGGAGGGACCCACAGCACGACTAGCTTGCCACGGCCTGAGGGGCAGTGAATAGGCCACACATAACCATTAAATAAACAGTTTTTATGGTTGTAATTATTTTTCTTATTTACTGTGTACATCACATTCATTAATCCCTGATATTGATTGTGGTGTGTGTGTGTGTGTGTGTGTGTGTGTGTGTGTGTGTGTGTCTGTGTCTGAGACAGAGACAGAGAGAGAGAGAGAGAGAGAGAGAGAGAGAGAGAGAGAGAGAGAGAGAGAGAGAGAGAGACATGAAGGGGATAGAGAGGTAAGCCGAAGCGGAGAGGGTGTGTGAGAGATGGCCAGGGGGATACTAAGGGAGGTTAGTTGAATACTAAAAGAGAGCATAAAAAAGTTCCATCGTTCCATGGGCTCTGTTTCACATCCATGGCTACATGCAGGCACTTCTCACAGAGTCTTTGTCTTCAGACATTGGAAACAAATGTACATAATTTCAGGGGCCTTTGTTTCCATCCATTTATGCTCCATTTACGCATTTATGCTCAAGTTACCCTAACATCATATCTGTGTCTCTGGGAAATAACCTGGGCAATTGTTTGGGGAAGACAATGGGGAAAAAGGACCTCTTAAAGGGACAGTAATATGGTGTGAATAAGTATGCACAGTTAACATTGCACATATTTTAATATTTTGATGCATTATTGAATGCATTGTTCCATGACAGATTATTATTTGCGCTCGCCTCTTTTCTATCAGCTGTAAGCGTGTGCAGAGATCCAGTGCATAGATATGCAGTGTTTTGACAGGTGTAAATGAGATTCACACATTGGCATCAAATCTCCTTTGGCTTAAGTCTCACTGTTGGGCGTGGCAGATCTATTACTCAATGTGTACAAGATAAATACGCTACAAAATGAATGCCAGTAGAATACATAATTAAAGACGCATTTTCAATTTGTGTCAACATAATGGCATAGAGTTTCATAAGTTTCATACAAGATCAACAATTTTTTTAATTTAAGGAACACCATTATTTATCACCACTTTGACGCTGAAGGGAATTTACAAACTCAAGCATTTAGGTCCAATAAACTGCACATTTGGAAATAATGTTTCAAAACATTTTCAAAGCCTTTTTTCCTATGGTTTGGAGAACTACACTTTAAACAGACGTACCATATGATTACGAAAAGGAGTGCCTGTGAACGTTGAATGGAACCAATTTAACATTCAAACTGCTGTTTTAACATTCAAAAGCATAACACGCTATGAGGGTTGATGGCAGGCTATTACGCCTGACTCCTCCTGCTGCAGTGTCCCTCACAAGCTCAGCATGTTCCAGGAGTTTCCTCTGTTGTAAACTAGGATGTGATTCATGCATTAAAAAAATTAAATAAACATTTCTATTGCCTGGAGAGACAGGAAACCCAACCCGTCCCCCATCCTGCACAAAGCTTGTCTCCAGATACAAACTTGGTTTTCACACAGGGAAGCAGGAGCAAAGCAAAATGGTTTTGTGGTGCAGCGTCATACCATTTGTATTGCAACCACTGCTATTGTTAATGACAGCAAGGTTCCCAATGCTATTTTTCATGGGACATACAGTACCCCAACATTGGGGTTTAGACATTAGCAATGACGTACATTTTTGTACGAAATCTGATCTCAAAAAATTGATTCTATCTTCACTCAAAAAAAACCTCTCTCTGTGTCTTTCAGGTCTTTGATATGACAGTGGACAACGCCCGCCTTGTGCTCCAGATCGACAATGCCCGCTTAGCGGCAGATGACTTCAGAGTAAAGTGAGTAAAGGCCACAGCATGCGCACTGTGAAATATATCGCCAACCAATCAACTGCTCTCGTAGGGCCCCCCTTGACCGTTCAAACCTCAGTGGATGCGATCGCTGTAAATTGGGCCGTCTGTGTCGCGAGCAGGTTTGAGTCAGAGCTGTCCATCCGGCAGTCGGTGGAGGCCGACATCGGAGGGCTGAAGAAGGTGATCGACGACACCAACATAGGCCGCCTGAACCTGGAGAGCGAGATCGAGGCAGTGAAGGAGGAGGTCATCTTCCTCAGGAAGAACCACGACAACGTAAGGCAACCTCTGGCCTTGGCCAGATTAGTTGAATACACTAACAGCACAGTTGAATTGAGCACTTTCTGGCTACGCTGTCGATGACTACTTGATGCTTTTTTCATTTGTCACTGCTACTCTTTGTTTAACCTATGTGAATCCACTCGCGCAGTTGTTCTGTAAGTCACTCCAGATAAGAGTGTCTGCTAAGTTAATGTAATGTAATGTAAATTCAACAGGATGTTATGGAGCTCCGCAACCAGATCGCTGTGTCGGGAGTTCAGGTGGATGTGGACGCCCCCAAGGGGCAGGACCTGGCACAGGTCATGGACGAAATGAGGGCGAACTATGAGAAGATAGCGATCAAAAACGCAGAAGAGCTCAAAGCATGGCACGAAACACAGGTACCATTCTTCTCATTACTTTTTCGCCTTTGCTTTGGTCATTTCTTTGTACCCATATTGTACCAGTTAAAAATAAAATGGATGATGCTATAGGTCAGCCGTCAATTTCCTGAAGATATCCACTTTGTCCTCTGCATACTGTTTAGAGGGCAGTCACTTGACCCAACACATTATTATTATTATTATTATTAGTAGTAGTAGTAGTAGTAGTAGTAGTACAAATGAGTATTTCTGATACGGTTCTGATTCACCACTCTTTGGTTTGTCCACTCTCTTTCTCTCATTCTCTCTCTCTCTCTCTCCATTTCTGCCTTTCCTCCAAGATCTCTGAGGTTCAGGTCCAGGTATCTCAGAACACAGAAGCTCTTCAGGCGGCCCATACAGAGATTAGTGACCGACAGAGACAAGTACAGACGCTGGAGATTGAGCTTTCATCACAGCAGAGCTTGGTAAGACCTGCCATTGCTTCAAGCAATGTGTAGTTTCTTAAACTTTAAATGCAACAAATCAATCAATCATTCAATCAATCAATCAATCACTGTGTTATTGTTTTTCAGTGATTAATGGAACACATGGCTGACCCTTGACCCTTGATGTAAACTCACGCCCTTTTTTCCCCTCTCCTTTTGCTCCGTATTCCTTTGTATTGCTCCTCCCCCTCCCTCAGAAATCTTCCCTGGAGGACACGTTGAGAGACACAGACCTGCGCCACAACATGGAGATGGAGAAGCTCAACAGCATCATTCTGCAGCTGGAGGCGGAGCTTACAAACCTTCGCACCAACATCCAGCAGCAGGGCAAGGAGTACGAGCTGCTGCTCACCATCAAGGGCCAGCTGGAGGCCGAGATCGCCACCTACAGGAATCTGCTGGACGGCGGGGACTTCAGGTGAGGCGCAAGGAGGAAATTCAATTTTGTACTGACCCAACGCAGTTTAGTGAGTCCAGGGATCTTAATTAGCTAAATTAACGGGCCAAACTGTGTTTGTGAAGAAGAAGAGAAACAAACACTCGCATTTATGTTAAAGTCAAAGTTAAGGACGATGACTGAACCCAGGCCAGAGGTAGATAATTATAACCATTTGGACAATGAGAGAGAGAGAGGCAGGAGAGGTGACACCAGAGGAGATTCCACATCTCCTCTCGTCCCTGCACTGCACTGCAGTACAGTCGGAGTAGTAACGCATCGCTCCTGTTTTAACATCTCTCGCACCCAGGCTCCAGGACGCTGTCGATGACCTGCAGGCCAGCAGAAAGTGAAGATGAGCGCCATGTCCAGAAACCCCTGGATCCCGGTTGCCCAGGACAAGCACTGAAACCAAGGAGAAGAAAGTCTTGAGCTTCTGTCATCCCTTCACTCCCCAACGACTTTGTCAAGCACATCTGCTCTTGTGTCATGCCTTCCCTGTAACTCGGGGGTGGGCAATTCCGGTCCTGGAGGGCCGGTGTGTATGCAGGCTTTTGTTTCTACCAATTAACCTGGCTCAATTAACGAATTAGCTGTACGCATTAATGCTGGTTCACTCTCAGATTAGATTATAGTAAACATTTCATACAGGGACGCAAGAACATTCTTCAGCTGTCATTCTTGAGCTTAACAGAAAACTTAGCTAAAATGTCAGATCATGCAAATGATTGGGCTAATTAAATAATTAAGAACAGAAGTTAACATGAAATCCAGAAACAGACATGGCCCTCGTTGCCCACCCCTGCGTGTAACTCTACATCCAATAAAAGGGATCCTCGTTTTTCACCTCCAGTTTGACTCCTGTCTATTCTTGTATGTTTTAGATTGTCCTTTAAATAAAAAAAGAGATACAGTTATTGATCTCAGAAATGTCTGCTCTGTATCTTTATAACACAATATGAGAGAATATGAACTGGAATCTGTGAGTGGACAGCACAGCCAGAGGGGATATTCTTACTGTTACAGGTGTTTTCAGATGTAACTGTGTGCATCTATTAGACAGCTACTACACCATCGGCTCAACGTCTGTGTGAGATAATATCATGCCCAGCTACAACACAATATACTCGACACACATGTATGACATAATATCATGCAGTTAATATGCCATCTGCATATGAGATCACATCATACATAGCACCATCTGATAGACACGTACTGTACGTGGGAGATCCCATCAAACATCCCATCATACATACACCATACAATCTAGTAGACATCTACATGTAAAATCACATCATACACAGATTTTTATCTGTGAGAGAAGGAAGGCATGAGACATGGACCTCTACAACCATAACAAGTGTAGGTGAAGGAGTCAAAATAGGTGACTATCATTCTGTCCTGGAAGCTAAGGTTTCTGTGTAATGCCTTGTTGTTAGCCATTATTTGTGATTGTTTTCCCCAGCATTTTGTCCCCAGGGATAAAAGTGCATAAATATTTCCCAATCCGCAATCCAAAAAGAACATTTCCACAATCACATCCATCATCATTCAGTTTATAAACAATAGCTACTTAAAATCACATAACATTAAGCAATTTACATCGAAAGTGCCAAGTGTACGTACGTGTGTGTAATGTTCCCTTATGACATTCCTTGAGAATAAGATTCATCATATGGTGAAAAGCTTGAATGAAGAAGTTAATCGATAACTCCATGAAATGTCTAAACCTGGAGAGTGAGGTAAACCAACTGACCAAAGACCTCATACAGCTAAAGAGAAAGCAATAACAAGTGAGACGCATTATCCCATTGGTAGTAACACAAGGGCATAACCTAGCATTCATCCAATGGCACTTATTGTAAAGAGTAGAGGGTTCCCAAGTGCAATGGTCAAATGCCCAGCTGTGCTCATGATCTGGCTACCTAATAATCCCCTTTACTTAATAATTCCTCCCTCTGTACCGTAGCTGTGTGGTGAAAAATCTGGCGCAAAATGGCTGCCGTGCATCACCCAGGTGGGTGCCACACATTAGTGGTGGATGAAGTGAGCTCCTCCCTTCACTGTAACATGCTTTGAGATCATGAAAGCCGCTATATAAACACAATTCCAATTATTATCACATCATATCAATGCATGTGATCATAATAAAGGAAGGCATGAGACATGGACCATTTGCAATGAGTAAAAAGTATGTCTACATTTATGCATGATTAGATGAGACACACAATCGTATAAAGTGTGTGTTCTCTAGCTCTGCCTATTTGACAAATGGAGGTCTCGAGTCTCAGTGATGAGAACCAGGGCCGTATCCAGGTCATGAGACCTCGCCCCTCTAGGGTGGTTCGTCACAGGAAATGTCACTAAGAAATATTTCATGTAATCAGTCTACCCTTGTAGCTAATGCACTACAAGAGTAGTAGACTGTCATGATTTTTGAATGGCCACTGAAAATGTACACTAAAATGTAGCTAGCTTTGTGCCTATCACCACTGTCAATGTATGCTACGTTAGCTAACATTATCACCACCGTTATCACCACAAAAAGGGGTGTAACAGGCAGCTAGACAGAGACAGCTACGCTTGGCTAGCGACTACACAAGACTACACACAAAGTAGCTATCACTAGACAATCTCTGGAGATGAATAGCCTTAATCCGGTTATAATACAAGCTGTCAGCTTTTTTGTAATGTGAGAGATCGCTACACCTACGTCAATGCATCACCTTTGCTGAGTAAGATTTTTTTGTAACAACGAGATCCACCTGCTCGGGACTATTCCACTTCACCACCACACACACACACAGAAGTAATGACGATGACGGTAATCTGTCGAGCAAGCGGTAATCTTGGTTTTGTACAAAATCTTTGCTATACCGAAGTTAAGTCATTTTATGTACAGTAGTTCACCCTTTCATTCAGTATTACACTGAATCAGTATTTTTAAAAATACAACTCAGAAAAAATACAGAGGTCATGACCTTGGTGTCCTCAATGGTAGATACGGCCATGGTGAGAACATAGTGAAGATGATGGCTAAATATGAGAAGATAGTCCTGAAGTTATTTTGTTCCGTGCGCACGTACAAAATGTGTGCTATTAAAATTAGAATTGAAAAAGGCATGTAAATACTCTTAAACATCCAGTATCTGCACTGTTGTATTTGCAAGGTTTTGCAGTTATCTTTCACGTGTTATCCCCTCAAGCACTTAAAAAGGCTATTTCTGCCTGCTTTGCACTACTCTTCAAATAAAGCCTTATAACTTTGTAATACTACTCTGCAGAGACATGGTTGATGGCTGGATTTGAAGATAGCACGTGCTCCATCAGGAATATTTCACATTTCAAGCCTATGAAATATTTTGATGAACATTAATGGTATACACATAATGTACATAAATATGTTTTAAAAATACTGCACTTACTTACTTACATACTTTTTATTTTGGCAAATTCACCTGAGCTAGGGAGTAAATGAATGTACACAGCTCATCCCCAACATGCATACCACCTGTGAAACCAATTTGGTGCAAATATCTAAAAGCATTACAATTCTATAGGGGCTTTCCTGCTCACCATCTGTTTTGGCTCTATTTCCCTCTGTCATTGTAAGAGAAGAATGTGGCTCTTCACCCCTCCCCCAGCCACAAGCATGTGTGTTGAAGTGTTATTGACATCACAGCCACAGCCAATTGAAACCCTTACCCAATCCTCACAAAGTGATTTGATCCAGCTGTTGGCTCTCAAACAGCTTCTAAAGCAGGTTGCATCCGCACATTCACGCTTGTTGATCTCACGTGAACTGGAAGGGTTAAATGCATATACGCTTGTGAGTACAAAACACATACCCTTTCCCCTGCACTGTGCATAGCAACAGGATTGATAGTTTGACATTTCCTTCAATCTGTAATAACTTTTCTTTCAGAAGTAAAATGCCCTGTGGATTTCAATGTTTAATTTTGCAGCGGTTTCACGTGAATAATAATCATATTTCCAACACAACAACCACGTGAACCACACTTGATGTTTTGGACTTACCAGAAGTGGCTGAAACACATTGAAGATCATTATTATAAAATACTTTATCGGATGCTCTGAAGCGTTTGAACGTCCTGTCCTAAAAGCTGAAAGGGCATCCAATTTTTGGACCGGATCACACATGAGATTCGATGACTGTAGATATTAGGGAAAAAAAGGTTTATGATGTGGCACAGGGTGTAATGAGGGCTGGGGGGCTGGTCATGTTTTGTATTGCCTTGAGCTGGAGAAAAAGCTGATTGGGCTCAAAACAGTGTAGTCGAGCGAAGACTGTAAGTGCGAAATTGAGGGGAGTTGGCGGACATGATTTTATGCATTATGGATTTGTGATGAGTCATAATTCTTTGACCGGTACTGGTCAAGCCACTAGAGGGCCGGAGAAAAAAGGTTAATTCTTCTACCCTGTGCAACAAATTTGGTCATTGCTTTGCATTGCTTTTCTTTTTATCAACAAGCCAGGGAGAGATTTACTTTAGTTTAGTTAACATTTAGTTATTTACTAATTATTTACTTTTCCTTCCCAGTGTTGCAGGTATGGTATGCAGCTGCCAACAACAATGTCTATCGCTGTATTACTGCACTGCACTGCGCAAACTATGATTGTTCTTACCATGTATTAATGCACATCTTGTTCTTATCATGTATTAATGCACATCTGGATAAGAGCATCTGCTAAATGCTTAAAATGTAAATGTAAAATGTACATCCTTTCCCTTCTCATACACCTGTATTTTATTTGTAGCAATCAATGCCCATTTAGACACAGGTTAAAGTCATTTAGATGCCTCAGGCTTGGAATACTTGGCCATACCATACACATGCTCAAAAACGACCACTGTTTAGGTGCAATTTATAATTAGCACTAGTTATACAGAGAAAGGTTGTTGAATGCAATTAAATGGGCCCCAAAAGTGTGCACATCATTTACATTCACAAACAGTTCAATTCAGTTCAGGCGTCCTCATTTTAGGGATGCAATTTCTAAAACAGAACCTTCTTAAACTTGTACAACATAACCTTCACATTTATTGCATTAGTGATGGAGTGCACAAAGGCCTTGAGAGAAAATGTATGCTTGATCTGGCATCCACGGCATTCATGGTCACAAAAGGTGAGTTTTGGTCATAGTTTTTAAGCTCCAATATGCAAAGTGTGTCATTAACCTCCAGGAAAATAGGTGGTGATATAAACGATTTATGAAGGAAACAAAATAAACTACCAGAAACACCTCCGCAATCATCGCCTGTGCCTTCAATGGGACCTCCATAGTGCCATACGCATTGTTTCAAAATTTGAGAGGTGCACGGCACAGCACCCGGACCCAGGCATTGCCGTTTTGGCCGTGTTCGTGTCATTTCTACACCTTTGTGCACCGTGCACACCAGCTCAAGCACAAAGTAGGCTTAAAGCTACTCCTGATGGAGAAACGCAGAATGGAGCAGACCATGGGAATAGAGGTTACATAGAGGAAATTAGGTGCTGGCCATAACTTTACCTGTCAGAAACCACAGCACAGTCATAAATACAGTCATAAATACCCCTTCTCGCTGCCCGGGGCACGGCTTATCATCGAACAAGGCATGGTAGCAGGGGAAAGTGATGCTTTGCTTAGAACAGTGCACTTTAGTTTCTAGTGTCAGTTTCGAGAAGAACCAATCTGTTTCACTTTTTCTACAGGAAAAGGGGACAGGAACTGATGATAAGGATGGTGACGAAGATGATGATAATCCTATTTGCTATTGTAGTATTCAAAATCGCCATTCGCATCATTATAACCATCAGCTCATTGAAAAGAACAAAATTGTTGCCTTTTAGTATGATGTTGATGATGATGAGGGTGATACCGTTAATATTACCATTGCGAATATGATCTTACTGTTATTATCCTCATCCTGGGTTGCATACAATGTGAACACATTATTTACATATGTTCCATATGAAAATGTCACATGGAACGTATGTAAATAATCAATGTTTGAAATATTATATGGATAATGTTATTTACATATGTTCCATGTTCAAACTAAATACCATAAAAAGAATCCAGTGTGCCCTAGGAGGACTATTCCCCAGGAGCATTTACTACAACCTGCAGACGATCTGTGCATTCGCGAATGCACAGATCGTTAAAAAGACATTATCGTGCCTTATAAGTGCCTCTGCCTTTCTCTCCCCGCTCTCAGATCGGTGCCCATTAAAGTGCAGTAGCGATACAACCTGGATGGAAAGTTGCAATGCTGACGTTCTCCGTCTAGAGGAGGCAGTCGCTATACCGTGAAGAGCTGGAACATGACCAGCGGGAAGATCATTTGCGAGCCTGCGGCCATCAAAGCCATGCTCCTTGGCATCGCAGGCTGAGGGAGAGAAACTCCATTGCATTGGAGCGAGGGAGGCGGAGCCCGTCACGGCAGGGACGTCGCCTCCCAGAAGGTAAATGGCATGGTAACGCCCGTGATCTTCAGCATCAGTGCGGATGACGACAGTGCGGACGCACACGACCGTTGGAGAGAGTCCAGATGTTTCAGTTTACCTGAGCGCCAGAGAGACAGCAAATCCAAGCGTAGGAGACATGCACCACAAGTGCAAGGAGGACTCGCATGCGTCAGACAGGACTGAGAGACATTGTACTGTTGAGAGACACAAATTGTCAGGCCCGGCGCTAGCGGGTGGTATGCACTTGCACAGGGGCCCTGGCTTGACAGGGGCCCGTTGAAATGGTCGGGGAAATGCATTGTAGTGATGTGCAGTTCGCGAACGATTCGTTCTAATTGAACGACTCTTTTCACTGACTCGGGAGTAATTATTTGTTTTCTCAATTGAGTCGTTCATTTTACTCGTTCGATTGACCGAGCGGCTCCGCCTACATCGCACCTAGCTTCCAACCGACATGTTTTTAAACATGATAATGTAGCAGTGGACGCCATGGAATCAAGAGTCGAGAGATTTCGCTTTTTCCATTTCAATAGGGCTACTACTTCTTTATTAAAATACAGTGTGTAGTACAGGGGAAGTACAACACACGAATCAGAATCACACGGGGGTCATTCTCAACGCATACACAGCCATTGACGGTGATGTCGTCTCATACATTCGAAAAGAGAAAAATAGACTTTCACTCAAAACACTCTTGGTTTTCGTACTTGAATATTTGTGAACATAACTATCCCAACACTCTTACGTTTAGGTGGCCGCAAGGGGGCCTGGGACATGTGATGACCACCTAGCATGCTACACAGGAACTAAATGGAGAGTTACCCCGCATTCTAACAGGGGGCGATTCGGCGACGAGCTGCCGGAAATGCATTGATTCTCTATGAGAGTGGGCGACTTCCGGGGACTTCCGCCGCCTGACCGATTGGCCGATTTGTGGGCGTGGCGGCGACACAGAAAAGTTGAAAATTCTGAACTTTCGGGCGACATCGCCCATGTCTTGCTCTTTTTACCTTCCACGCGGAAACCAACACAACACCGAAATTTTGTTCCTAGTTCTGACACTTCAACATGAGTGAGGAGAAACTGTTAACAGCGGTCTGCAGTACCCTCATACTTTATTTAATCCTAAAAGCATAAATATTTATAGCTAGCTAAACTTATATGGCCTACATACATCTTATTTAATGTTTGTGTTGGTTAAAAGGCTATTTTTTATCGCATGGGTACGTTTGGAAAAACGTTTGGAAAACGTACCGGAGAGAAATTGCGAGCTATTTCCAGCGCAAGTAAATGGCCGTAATTGCAAAAAGCCTTCTGAGTTTGAGTTTGCGGTTCATAATTGAAGGAAACAATACTGCTAGCCAACTAATATTTATAATAAAGATTCTCAAAATCTATGATGAACTATTCGTTTACCATGCAAAAAAATTGTAAGCACGTCGGAAGCATTTTTGAGGAAGCCAGTCAAGCGTGGTGAACGCCCACTGGGCGATTTATTCGCCTAGTATCGCCCCCTGTTAGAATGCGGGGTTAGTAGCATTCCTGTGGCTAAGCTAGCTGCTCACCATTCAAATAATTTATCGCATTGTGCAAAAGCTTTGAAATGACGCGATGTTGCAGGACATAACATTGTAAAACCAAAAGTAAACCTATCGGCTGCGGACTGCCTAAACTTTTTATGAGTGAACGAATGGGCATTACTTTAGGCTACTGAACGAAATTAAGGACAATCACAACTCTTTCGGGGCTCGAAAATAACAACTCGTTTGAGTTCTTCTAGTTTAGTTGTTTGCTATCAGAACGATGCACTGCAATCGTTTAGCACTCATGGGCCAAGTTAATCTATCACACCAAAGAACAGCTATCTTCACTCCACTGAACGAACGAGACGTGTCTGAACGAATCGTTAACGGTTAACCCGGCTCTGAACGAGAATCACAACACAACATCACAACAACTCACAACGAGAATCACATGCACCTCAACCAAAGGCTACACCATCCACGACCGCATCTGATGCAACTCAAACGGAGGATGAGGCTGCACGCATCGCAAATCCGGGTACCACAGGGCCAGAATCTGCCGAGCCTGAGTCACTATCACTAGCACTGGAGACCAGTACTGGTGACTCGCACGGTATTGCTATTGCTGATTATTTTGATATTGCATTGTGGCCTGATCAAATGCCAGGCGAGATAACATTGTGCGTCAGAAACCTAAGCAGCTCAAAGACACAGATTTTTAATTCCCTCAAATTGAATGGCGCCAGTCAGCTGTGATGATGGTGAGTCTATTTATGTTTTAATTTGCACAATTTATGTAAACAAATTCTTCAATAGGGGTAATAATTCACAATTAATATAAATATTGTAGCAATAAACTAAGTAACCTATGATTATTGACTGGTTTCATCAAACGTCAAAGCAGAGATACGGTAGCTCTATTTAAAGGCCGGGATCATATTCGTCATGGTTAATTAATAATTAAACATGGTAATTTTCCAATATTTTTCTCTGTGGGGGGTCCATTTCCGCCGTTTTGCACACGGGCCCAAAGTACACTAGCGTCGGCACTGCAAATTGTTCATGGTTGACTATGTAAAACAATATATACATACATATACATATACATGTCATGTGCTACTCATAAATGGTATTTAACGATTTAAAGATTAAAATGCAGGTTGACATCTCCGCCTACATGACTTTGATATCAGAAAAGCTGTACAATAGTAAATTCCAGAAATTTCCCTTACTGCCTGCAGATATATCATTACAAAGTAACCCATCAGAAAACCTCAGGGTATTAGGAAAATTGGTAGACAGTGAAGGTATCTGACCAATGAAAGAGAAAACTGCTGCAACTGAGCAAGCTCCATTTGCGAAGACAGAACTGAGGTCTTTTCTAGCTTTTGTTTACTACTTTGGTAAATTCATCCCAAATCTGTCTACCTTGATAAAGCCGATGGCAGAGCTTCTCCAAAAGGACTAAGTATGGGTGTGGTCTAGCAAGGTACACACTGTGTTATGTTCAGAGAGACTGCTTGTACACTTTGATCCCTCATTACCAGTAATACTGGCTTATGATGCCTCACCGTACGGTGTTGGTGCTGTAATTTCACACACATTCTCAGACGGTTCAGAAAGGCCCATAACTTATGCTTCTAGAATGTTATGCCATGCAAAAATGATGCACAAATCGAGGAAGCGGCACTTGGAATAGTGTTTGGGTTGCACAAATACCTGCACGGTAAGAAGTTAAACACTGATTACAGACCACTGTTGGAATTTCTAGGTCCTAAGACCTTAAGACCGAAGATAGCATGTTGATAGAATTCGCCCAGCGCTGAAGTCTAGCTGCTGGTAAGGTGGCCCACCTTAAAAGTCCAGGTGGACTTTTGTTTTGTGTTCATTTCAGTTTGGGGTTCTTTCTTGTTGAAATTGTGGTGGATGGGTGATGGCAACGGCGTACTGTCTGGCCAGAGGACGAGGAAAAACTGCAGTGCAGGACCGCGAAAGGAATAACAGCGAGCGAGCCGTGGCAACTGAGGCAAGCAAAAATCCCAGGGTGGAGTGCAGACTAATACTGGAACTGGAACTACGATGGGGTAGTGCCCAGTTGTGCCAAGTGTGTGTGTGCGTGTTATCATGGCAAAATCGCTGGTCCTCAGGGCCGATGCCCCTCTTCCCATAAGAGAGCTACGAGAGTAGTTGAGCAGGGTAGCGTAAAGGGGTCAGACCGGTGTGTGTCTACCCCGCCCTTAAAGTGTGTGGAGCAGGAAGTGTGCTGTGCAGCTGGTTAAGCAGGTTGCCTTACCTGTCTATATGCTGTTTGTGTCCTCCCAAGGGAGGAATCCTGAAAAAAAATCTAAGGGAACCTTAGTGGAAGGTGGCTGGGTTTGTCCCATACCTGACACCGACAGAAACAAAACATGTTCTTTGTACTGTTTTTTGCATACTCCAGGTGGGCTGAAGTGGAAAAGATGTCTATCACCGCAACTACAAAGACCATTGAGGTGTTGAGGAAACTGTTTGCATCTTTTGGTTTGCCTGAGGAGATTGTGTTGGACAATGGTCCCCAGTTTACTTCAAATGAACTCAGCATTATTGCTTGGGAACCAGTCACTGATGTAACCATGCCTACTGACACAAACTCAGCGTGATGAGCAGCCACCCCTAAAAGGTCAGATGGGGGGTCCAGCCCACTGAGACTCAGGATGCCTCCAGAGAGATTTGGTCACAACATATGAAATGGAATGTAAGAAAAATGTATTAAAATCACAAGGTAATAAAAATGGCGCATGTCAGTTAATAATGAAATGGTTCATAACAATAATGGATTGTTGTTTTTTTCTGTTTTTCATGAGTGTGAGAAAAATGTATTCAAATCACAAGGTAATAAAAATGGTGCATGCCAGTTAATAATGAAATGGTTCATAACAATAATGGATTGTTATAGTTTATTTTCTGTGTTTCATGAGTTTAAAAAGGTAAAACAAAAGAACTGAAGTTATCAAAACATAGTTCAGCACTGTCTGTGCAGTTCAATGTGTAATGTTCAATAAACCGTGTGGTTATTTTTTATTTCTACGTTGAAGTCTGTGCGTATTACAATCAGCTGTAGTTCATCGTTCTAGTTAGCTGCCTGTGAAATTAGTTAGCAGTTAAATCTGTTCTAAGCAGGGACATGACAGGAACCAACAATTGCTTCAATTTAGTGAAGACAAACGAGACCACTCCAGAAGAGAAAAAGAGAAGAAATAGAAATAATAGCAGAGATCAACGTTATGAAGAAGTATGTTGGGGAGCAACTGGTGCAGGAAACACAGAAAATGTAAGAGTTCATTGAATAAGCCACAGGAAAGTAAGCACTTTTTGAATGAGACCCAGAAACCTGAACATGTGCTATTATGAATTCTTCAGTTGCTCACTCAAACTGTGTATGACTGGCCTATGATATGCGTTTCTGAAACATGGGTAACAAAGGGATCAAATTCGAACCTTTTGGGTTGTGAATGTGAGCCCAGGGCTATAGCTATGTTGCGCAAGGTATGTTAATTTATTGAAATTGATTCAGTAAAGACAAAAATAGCTGGAATAACTAGGAACGGCTCCGTGCCTGTGACATGACATTATGTTTTATGTTTTATTAAATCAACTAGCCTCTCGTTCATACGGTTTGTTAATCTCTTAATGCATAAGTTATTAGTTATCATTAAATGGGATAGCTAGTTAGCTAGCATGTCAATTTTACCCGAGTACGTTAGCTAACATTAACTAGCTAGGTTTGGACATGGACTATACTTGTCAGACTGACATGCTAGATGAGCTGAGTTTTGTTTCTGACATGAACATGATTGCAATGGTTTTTAACATCTTCCAGTCACATATGATCTAAATATAAACAAAAGAAGGTAGCTACATGCAATGGCAGCTATAGCAACAAAAAGAAACCACACAAGTAATCTTTACTTGCAAGCTGCCAGCTAACATAAACTATGGATCGTATACTGTACATTTACTAGCCATGATCCTCTCTCCATCCATAATATAATAGCTGTTTCTCCCAAACTGAGAGTGTCTCTTCGAAATGCCCCTTCGAACTCTCCCTGAAATCATGTTTTGCAAGGTTGCCTGTCTTTTAAAGGGTCTGCCCTTGGCCCCTTTTTTAGGGGGCCATGGATTCCTTTCCATAAGACCCCTACGGCTGGTAAACTGGTCAGGATGTGGAATCCTGCCTTACATAATACATATTCACACATCGCTAAAACAAAATTCATCAGCAGAGGCCCTAACACAAACCGTATGCTGCTGTGTCCGGCACTGCGCTACCATGGTGATTTACAAACCAACCAAAGCTGTGCAGCTCCTTAAGGTACACCAGCACCCAGAGCTATGCAGCTGCAGACCGTTAGTCGCCTGGGCATGCTTATCACAGAGTGTATCAGTGTTTCTCCACACTACCAGGCCGCATGCCTGGCATTCCTCAGTGCTGGAGGTAACTGCCAGGAGATTATGAGTCAGAAATTCAGAGGTACTTGTGTTGGGTCTAAAAACACCATGAATTGTGTGTTGCTATACAGCACATACAGTTGTTTTGGGAAACACTGTGTAATTGAGAAATGATGGTAACAGATTAGCACAGAGATAATTCCTCCCTGATGTCTCCTCTAATGACAATAAGGTACAATGCAACACTTCCCTGACGTATACACATCAATATGCTGTGAGTGACTGTGTGTATGTTTGTGTATCATCAAAAATCGAGAACCGAGGATCTTCGACGCAACAGGAGAGCGATTTAGCTCACTGAGCTAAAGACTCAAGTCCCTAACTCCGGGAACTAATCACACTCTTATCCAAGTCACTTTCTGTAGTGGACGCTCACGTACCAGAGCTCATCCGCATCCCCATCCAGGTTTCATACATATATACGAGCTCTTCCCATTACAGATTATTTAATCCTTTATGAATCCTTTTTATGGTGAACGGAATCTGCAAATGAAAAGCGCTGGACTATTTTATACTTTTTATGTATTACATATTACATTTGAAGTGAGACGCATGCATATCCAACATAAGTACAGGTGCAAGGTAAAGCAAAATTAAACAATGAAGAGAAATAGTACCTACTATTCCTCCAAAATGGGATGTTTTGTTGTGCAATCAAAAGGGCAATGTTTTGTCCACACTGCTTATCGTAAGGTTACGACTTGGCACCCCAGGAACAATCTTGTCTAAACTCCCGAGCAAGATTTATAATTCAAAAACTGGAATAAGTTCAGTCGAATAAACAACACACAATTGCAGCCGATTGAAGTGGACATGATTTGTGGTAAGTGTTAATTCAGTGAATAAACAGCACATGGTTTCAGTGGAAATTATTAGGGGCAAGTGTTAATTTGGTGAATAAACAACACACAGTAGCAGTGGAAATGATTAGCGATAAGTGGTTTGTGGGGCCTGGCTTGTGTAATGGGATTGAGATGAGCCTGCGGGACAAGTACAGACATACTATGCCATGACAGGCGTAATGGGTACGGCATATGTCTGCTGTTCCACTTCAGGGCGGAGGGGTCACAGCCGGGCACCCTGCCAAGTTGTTAACCTGGCCCAGGTGTCATCTGCTCTGAACACAGCCAGCGTCACGCATGGACACGCAATTGCACGCCCTAACCCTCAGACGCAAAAAGCTAAAGCTGTCGCAAACAGTTTTGCCCTCTCTTTCACGTTCATGCACTAGTAGACACAACTACAAGGGGCTGTATGATTCCTGGCTCCATGTCTGGCTCTTTTTGAATGGCTGTACTGTTCCACTATGACAACGGTTTTACCATTTAAGTATTCATAATTGTCACCTTAGCCAAACATAGATTTGACATGGCACACACATGGAATTTCCTGTCCAAGGAAAATGGCAAGTAAAAAGTAGAATAAGTGACTCCGAGTTAGTAAATATTCAATTTATCTATATATATATATATATGTATACATACATACACTGTATATAATATCTCTCTTGTCATTGTATATGTTAGTAAACCTTCACACTATTGTTATTTAAAACATTTATCAGTGGAATTGACACAATTGCTCCAGTTCCTTAATTGCCTCAGTCAGTGGAATTTCAAGTCCCGGAAGAAAGCGACAGGGTCGAGCAATGTGGCCTTTAAGGAATGTAGAGAGGCTTAGTGTTTTGGGGCAACAGGACTGTGTTTGTCCCCATCTCCAGGAAGGGACAGAGAAAGAATGCTGTCCAATCCGTTCTTTGTGTTTGTGTCTGTGTCAGTGGACCATACAGGTCTTTGCCGAGTTTCTGTGAAGACGTTCTAAATGACTTGAGCTATTCATGTTGAGAAATGGTTCCTATTCACCAAATCCCACTTAAGCAGAGTGTTTTGCTCTAAAAGTTTGTCTGGTAGTTTGAGCTTTGCGTAGAAAGTATGTGAACTGTGGGCATGAACCATCAGGTCAGTATGTCATCAATCTTCATAGGCTCAAAGGTGAAATAATATATTTTGTTCAGCTCATTTAACAGGTAACACTTTGGTAACCTAGGGGAGACACTCAGGCTAGGAGAATCCCAGCTGGACTTTCCGGAGTCCCCTCATTGGACAGGGGAGGGCTGGGCCTATCTGGCGGTACCAGCCATGGCAGCCCCGGATGGACACTCAAAGTACTGCACCTGTTTAAAGGATCCCTCAATTACTCAAGTGTTGCCTTTATGTTGGCAGTTACCTGTATGTGTGGGCCAAAGCTGTCGTATGCTACTTTATGGAATTTCGCAAGTGCAGTGTATGTATACGCATGTGCAGTGTGTGAGAATATGTTTCCTATTATCATTGGTACAAATCAAACACAGAAGCCATGCCTCTCATTTAGTGTGTGGATCGCTTGCTCCAAGAGATTGATCACGTCTCACTGTTACAAGAGGACAGGGGTTGGGAGCAATTGCATTTTTTAATTCCATTTCAATTTGCTGCCATTACTACTTTGGAAGACAGTTTGACAGTACTGGACGGAGGAGGATGGACAGGAGACCTGAATCTTTCGGCACATTGGGCTTTTAAATCAGAAATTAGGCAGTAAGAAAATATCATTGCAGGTGATCTCTTATTATGGAATAACAACAAAAAAATGATGAAATGGTAATGTAATAGAACTATTGCGAACATAACAATTCATCTAAACAGACTAAGAAAAACAGAAAATGGCATTATCTTTGTTCCTTTGTTGCCATGTTTCCAAATTTTTTGTCATTAAACTACAACTTTTTCAACATCTTTAAGATGACTTATTCATTAATGACAGCTTAATCACAGCTGATTACGAATGCAAGGATACAAAACTTTGCTGCCAAAAACCCAGGGCCCCAGCTATAACTGAGGGGATCATTACAAATGCGCTCGTCTGAGTTATGGCCTTTGTCTGCGAAGTACAATAAGCCTCAGGCTGATTCATTTTCTCCAAGAATGTACATGTCTGATTTCAGAGATAAGGGGCTCAAAGGTTACGCTTCCCTTTTCCTAACACCCTATAACGACATCTGCTTAAAAGTGCTTTTTCGCCCTTTTGAAGGAGGGTTTACCTTGTGTTATTGTTTTTGAAAGATTTGCTTTGTCAGGACTGTTTGTTTGACCATGACGTCTGTGGCATACAGGAGGGGCACTCAAAACGTGCAAACCCACTGCAAGACTACTTTCCCACTACTTTCATTTTACATTGTTAAATGTTCAAATGAAACAGGCACATTATCTCCCGATGGTTTGTGTAGTTCCTCCAGAGTCCGGAGAATATTGTTTCAGCTCAGAGTGCAAAACTCCGGGAGGAATAATGCTGTCACGTTCAAACAGATTTCCTGAGCCTGGGCCTTTGTTTCCTTCGGAAAGTTTGGAATCTATCCGCCCTTCGCTTAAAACATGACCAAATAAGGATAAACACAGCAATCAAAACAGAGATAGTCCCAGAGCGCCACACGTACACACTGGGGAAAAATAAACTATTTGTGTGGCACGGGGGATAAAAGTGCAAAGGATGTTGTACAATATCAGCACAAATATCCTTAAGTTCTTGTCACAGCAAAATGCTCCCTGATAAATCACCGGTACTGATAGAGTACATTCTACTCTGACAGAGTACATTTCATCCAGTTTATACCCCTAGAAACTCTGTTATAGTTGAATAAAGACTGGCCATTTTACTGTGTGGAGTAGTGATACGTTCAAGTGAAACACAGGGAAAGTGTTTGGATGTATATATTAAACATTGATGAAAGCTTTGGCAGGACCAGTGACATGGTCTGTACCATATGTCAACTAAACACTTCCCTTGACGTTAATTTTCATATTTTTACAGACGTAACTGAAATGCAATCACATCAGTTAAAACATGATGATCAATGATAACTAAATTTTATTTTTTCAGAGAAAAGTCCTAGGTCCCTTTAAAATAGGAATGCATGACAATGTGTGTGTATTTGCCCATTCTCTGAAACTGAGAACAGTTGATCTCATAAAATATTTGTATTTCGCTTGTATCACTGAAATCTACCCTGGATTTGAATTGGATTGGATGTGTGTATGTGTGTGTGTGAGGCAATTTTTCTGTAAAACCATGCATTTTATAAATGAGAATGTATACATTGGATCACTTTCCCAACATTTTCTTAACTTTACAGTTTGTGCAATATTTTACCAGGCATGTACATCTTGTTTTTACTTGTTTTACACCACTGATATGCGACACATGATATGTGTCACATTTCATATTAGCAAGGCCAGAGTTCACACATTTTGTGTAGGTCTGCCCATGGATGGATACAAATGTGTCCTTAAAATGGTTCAATTATGATTATGATGGAAAAACAGGCATTTTGACATCTACTGACAAGGCCAACAGGGCACCTATGATCACAGACAGGCAGACAGACATACATTCCTATATTTACACCAAAGGTATATCTACGTCGCTATATATGAGCTTATTACCAGTTTCTGCATCAAAATGAGAAGTGCTTCATGGACTTGCAGCCCTGGTAAAAATGCAACTAAATTCTAGAAATATTACCCCCACACTTGGCACTCAGTTGATGGGAACTGAAGAACAAAAGAACATAAACCAAAATCTTGGACAGAGACCAGGTCCACTTTTCTGGAGGAAGATTGAACAATGAGGCAGGCATTTGTGGATACCATTCTATCATGACTCCAACTTGAAAGATGGAATTATATGAATCTTTGTAAAGAAAAATGACAACAAAATAAAAGCTGTATGTAGTTACATTCAGCTGCAAGATGAAGCAACTGCTGGGTGAGGTACAGAAATTCACTCATTTCAAAATGATAATTGCCTATCACTGATGATGTTTGAAATGTTAACAGCTGCACTCATTTAAAAATATGTGAAACTTATTTGGTTATGCTACGTGTGCCCTGCACCGAAAGCACATTATGAAGTAAAGACAGGATGCCGTAGCAGCGCCATCTGGAGGACAAGCAGTTATAACAGTAACTAAATATCATTATATTTCAATGGCCAACAAACCAAATGCTATTTTTCATAGTTTACTTACGAACTACGCATTCCAGTGTTCTGACCTGCAGAGCTACTTTGCAGAGTGAGCTGCTGACTATTGGGCATGCCCTTAACATTTTTGTCCCCAAATCATCAGACCCTTAGTCCTGCTCTCTCTAAGAGTGCAGCGCTCCATGAGCCTCAGCATTGCTCATGCCAGCCCACAGAGACATTCTGCAGGAAGATTGGAACATTGCTTTGGAACAGTGTTTGTTTAGTTTCTATGAAATATATTGGTGAAAGTTTAGTACGCTGACCAATTTTAGCAATTGTGCTTTGCAAATGTAGAGTATTTGCTTTGGTTATGAGTAACTTGGCTTTTTGTTGAGATATACTGCAACAGTCTCTTTATCAAGAGATCGGCTGTAACAATGGTCCTGGGGTTGTTGAAAACATGTTTAAGTTGTTTCAATGGAAAAATGGGACATTTGTTCTTTGTGACATGCATAGCGATTTCTGACATTATGCGGCTTAAGAGGGCAATATACATCAAAGTGTATAATTAAGAGGAATTTAGTTTGTTAAAAAATCTGGATGCAATTGTGCTTGGAATGAAAACCAGCACACACAGGGGTCCCCCCCCAGGATTGAGTTTGAGAACCCCTATCCTGTAAGCAACTTTTCATTTCGGAACTAAACGCCCTCTATCCACCAGTCATCAATGTGATGCAGCAGAGCAGGCCGTTCGACTCACTGGTATGTTGTAGTGGTAAAGCATAGTAGCAAAGGCACAGTGACTTCTTACGAGTGACTAATCTTTTTTTAATTTATCTGTCAGATATCAGTTTGACTTCTTGGAACAATTGGATTTGTATGGGACCTGTGCATGCCTTATTGGGGAGATGGAATATCTGTAGGCCAGATTAGCAACCACTTTAAAAGACACTGTACCAAGTTCTTTTTTATTTTAAAATGTCACAATTGTATTAGCACAGCATAGTATTCAATAACACAAAAACTAAAATATTGGTATTGAGTATTTGTTTTTATTTCCATCACATTGAAAATCACTTTTTAAGCATTAAACGTCATGGACAGTCATGAATTATAAAGTTATTAAACCAATAGTGCAACTATTGTACACTCTGCCATCAATGCAAAAACGTCACTCTATTAATGGCTGTGAGATTGTCTGTATGCACTTGATGAAATCATTTTCATAACATCAAAGCAATATTATGTCATCCCATTAATGGGGAATATAACTGGTAAACTTGAAACTGGTATGGAAGATTTGCACTGGTAAATCAGATAATTAAAAATGATTCATCTTTAAGATTAAAACAAAAATGCAGGTATCCAGCATGCTAGCACGTTGACTTTTTTATCCTCAATTTTTTACATTTAGTTCCGCCTTAAAGCTTAAAGTATGAACAGGCTTCATACTGTTCTTTCAACCTACTGTAATATTAAAACAAAAAAACATACACATCAGAAATATTTGGCAAAAGCATCTACATTCTACATCTTCATCTACAATCAAATGTAGCTAGTAAATGTTGACTAAAGTATTTTAGAATTGTTCTCTCAATTTTTGCTGTGCTTTAAAATCAAAACAGTAAAGTGCACAATTGACATAGACGACATAAGGCATTAAACGAAACGGCAACATACTGTTATAGATTAGTCAAAATTGTGCAAAATCGAACTTTCATGAAAAAATCTTAGAACATCTATTAAACGCTAAAAGAATTCAGAAAATTCCAAACGAACATCACTAATACAATTGTTCAGAAAAACATCTCTTTTGTTCATCTCTATCAAGGGTATGAATAAAAATGGAGCCTACTGTATTTATTCTAATTAATTATTAGATTCTATTCTATTTAATTCTACTCTAATCATTTGTAATTCTGCAGGATATGTGTTGTATGTGTATCTCCCATGGCCCTCCCTCCTTTTCTCTTTCTTGTTCCTGTGTCTGAAAATAGCAATATAGCACACAGGTACATTTAACCTGGTGGTTATTTTGTTATTTTATTGGTTGATTGTGGATGCTGAGCACAAAATTCGAAACAAAACAACTTGTTTTTTCTCTTTTGAGTGTTGCACAAGCATTTCCCACTATTCGCCACACTAAAATTATATGTTTATGGAAAAACAGCTGGAAGCCAAATTTACCAAGTATTGCATTTGAAACCCAGCATATACCTACCATATTAATTCCCTGACTTTGTGATTCCTGATGTTCCTTTTTATTAAATTTGAACTACCTGCAACTAATTGCACAAATTGACATACCTTTTTCACATTTTACAACATAAAGCCAGTGTTTAGCGGGAATCCTGTCTAGTGCACAACTCTAGGCAATGGTAATGGTTACATTTCATTTTGCATTGAATGAAGTAGAAAACGATGACAGAACGTGACGCACAAAATAAGGAATGTGAGAAACTTTGGCTTTGGGAAGAGGAGGCTGCGGTGAGGAGACCCACGGGACTCAGCTGATTTCGATCAAGGGAGCGATCAGAGACCATGTGTACAGAACCAGGCAGACCCAACTCGAGCACATCTTTACCCACACCGAGGACCACTTACTGGTCATAGAGTTGTAGTCAGCATCAGGGCTGTGAGGAGAAAGGTACAGGGGAGATCTACTGCACAAGCTAAACAGAGACTTTGACAAACAAACGTCCAGCAAATAAAACATTTAGTGGAAATGATCCTATCCCAGGTTTAAGCACTTAGCGCATTGGCCTTATTTAAGATACGAAAATAGGTATAGTGCTATAGAGTGTCAGATTAGCCATTACTGGAATCTGGTCAGAAGATCAATGCCAGATAAATGATCTCCCTGCAACACCAAAATTGTGTAGCAACATGCTGTATAATATTGGAAAGGTGAAGCATGTCTGTAAAGAAGAGGCCTCCCTCAAGAGCTCTTAGCCAAGGTCAATAAAATCAAGGACCAAAAAAAGACGGGAACAAATGTAAAAGTATGATTTTGATAAGGCACACAGCACTGACCTGTACCAGTTTGTGAGCGTCATCATGATGTACTGCACCAGGTCCCTCTCGTTGTCCTCCACCCTCCTCGGCCCCTCCCCTTCCTCCGCCTCTCCTCCAAGATCACCGTGTCGTTGGACGCCATCATCAGCTTGTTCACCTGGCTGGTGTTGGAGGAGCGAATACTGCGGGCGAGAGACCAGAAGGAGGAGAGCAATTAGCTAATTGCCAACTCGTTATTGACATGGGCGGGCGGTAGTGTAGTATCATCGTTAGGGAACTTGACTTGTAACGCAAAAAGTTGCAGGTTCGGTTCCCAGCTGGGGCACTGCCGTTGTGCCCTTGAGCGAGGTACTTTACCTGAATTGCTTCAGTCAATATCCAGCCGTATAAATGGATTGTGAACTGTGTAAGTCTCTCAGGATAAGAGCGTCTGCTAAATGCCTGTAATGTAATGTAATGGTTGAGGGTGTGGTGCAGGGGTTAAAGAAATGTGTTTGTGATGGGGTTGAAGGTTAAAAATCCCAGGTGTAGTGCTGTAGTTCTACCTTTAAGCAAGGTACTTAACCTGAATTTCTTTGGTACATATCCAGTGGCATAAATGGAAAGTATGTAAAAATGTAAGCTGTGTAAACTGCATTTCAACACTCTAAAAACATCCACAAAACAAATTACCCTGTATTAATGCAGGGTAACAACACTGTTTCCCGAAGAATTAATGACATTTCAGACAACCTTGAGGAACCGCTTATTTCGAGACTAAAGACCGCAGGTGATTTTTCAATACAGCTCGAGCACAGATGTCTCAGATTGCGTGACTTTGTTGGTTTACGTAAGGTACGTGTGGGAAAATGAATTTGTGGAGGACTTGTTATGTTGCTTGATTATTTCTACTGGAACGGCAGGTGAACAAATATTTTCTGTATTAAACAACTATGTGGTTACAAAGTACGGATTCGACTGGGGCAGTTGTAAAGGCATAACGTCTGACGGGGCCGCGAATATGACGGGGCAGAAACAGCGGAGTTGTGAAAAGAATCAAGGAAGCTGCTGGCAAAGACATTATGTGGAGTCATTGCTTCATTCATCGACAGGCGTTGGCATGCAAAGGAATGCCTCCCGATCTAGACAAAGCACTAAAATAATTTATCGCGTTGTAAACTTTATTAAAGGCAGCGCACTCAACAATCGGCTTTTTGATCAGCTGTGCACTGACATGGGGGCGGAGCACACGCACCTACTGTTTCATACGGAAGTGCGCTGGCTGTCAAAAGGCAGAGTTCTTAGCAGGGTGTATGAACTGAGAAACGAAATTCATGCTTTCCTCCTCGAGAAGAAGTCCTCCCTTGCCGATTTGTTCACTGATGATTGGCTTTTAATTTCAAGCAAGCGCACCTATCACATTAGCCAGGATAATGTGACTAACTAGGGGGCCTAGATATGCCATGGAATAGATCTGGTGTGTTTAACAAATGTAGGCCTATTGTTGACTGTTCGAATTGATTGATCTACGTACTATACGTTTGATAGCTGCACTTAAACACATAGGCCTAGGCTGCTTGTTCTGATAATAGGCTATGCTGCATTAAAATAAAATAAAATAAAAACTTAAAGGCCTATTGAATGTTTGTAGGCCTATTGTTCTGATAGGCCTAATTTATAGGCCTTGGTTGAATCTATATATGAAAGGCTATCATAGGCCCATATATTTAGGCCCATATCTGTTTTCAATAACACCTGCATAAAACAAAGTTGTTATTTATAAAACGTTTAGGCAGGCATACTGTATATATATATATATGGACCTATATATAATCTTCAAAATGGCTGGTTTACCTATCGAAGATAATAAAAATGGTCAGGAAAGTTATTAATTCATGCACAAATTTGCCCGTCATACGATTTATAGATAATCATATAAGCCTTATTGAGAATTGGGTCGCGATGGTTTGCAATTTTAAAAAAGTGGGTCACCAGAAAAAAAGTTTGGGAAACACTGCTCTAAAGTACCAATTTAGTCAATTTCTTTAAAAAAAAAATAAGTCCTTGATTTAGCTTTTATGAATTTGAGGACTTGAATTGGAATTGTAAAGGTTTTATGGAGCGCGGGAACCCCGCTCTTACGTCCCATCCTACCTTGAGTACAGAATGCAAAGGACAAAAATGGCCAATCCCACAATGCTCTGGGCGTCCCACCACTGCAGGTAAGGAGTGGAGGGCGTGGGCTCTTCCATGCCGACGATCACGACGGCCGTCTGGTTCTCCGCCTCAGGCGGGGCCAGCGTGGGAGCTGCAATCTGATGGAAAATGCTGAGCAGGCTGGGGTTGCACCTGCGGTCTGTGGGAGAGCGGGGACACCACGGACTGGGTTAGTATGGGGCCTGCAATGTTGCCTGGCTTACAAACGCCATTGGCTATTCCTCAAAGGCGTCCAAGAGAGCTTCATGCAATTTCTACAGTACACAATGTAATTTAAGTTTCATTACACTGGCTTGTTTGTCATTTCCTGAAAGTGAATTCAAAGTATCATTATATTTCGAAACCCTCCCCATCGCCCTTCCAAAAAAAGATTATACAATATCAGAGTATGTTCTGCTACTAAAGCCACATATACAATGGGGGAAATAAGTATTGAACACATCAACATTTTGTCCAGTAAATGTATTTTCAATGAGCCTATTCGAGTGAAATTTGCACCATACTTTGGTATTAACTCAAAAGATCCAGACAAAAAATATGTAAATAAAGTTATGTGTAATAAAGTGGAATGAAACAGGAAAAAAGTATTGAACACACTAAGAAAAAGCAGTAAGGAAAGGCAAGGAACCAGCTGAAAACCATAACTAATTAGGATGCAACTCTACCTCCAATCTGTGCTAATTAATGTCAGCTGGGTTAGAATATATTGATGGGCTATAAAAGTTTTTTTTTTGTTACCAAGGTGCCACACAAGAAACATCTAATGATGGGTAAAAGCAAAGAGCTCTCTCAAGACCTTCGCAACCAGATTGTTGCAAAACATGAAAATGGAATTGGCTACAGACGTATTTCACAACTTCTGAATCTTCCAGTAAGCACCATTGGGGGCATTATCCGTAAGTGGAAGCAACATCACTCCACCATCAACCGGCCACGCACAGGAGTTCCTCGCAAGATTTCTGATCAGGGAGTCAGAAGGATACTTAGAAGAGTAGCCAAAGAGCCAAGGACCACTAGGAAAGAGCTCCAGAAAGACTTGGAGGCAGCAGGTACAACTGTGACAGAAAGGACAGTAGGCAATGCACTCCACCGCCATGGCCTCTGTGCACGCTCAGCCCGCAAGACTCCACTACTGAAAAAAAGCTCGTTTAAAGTTTGCCAAACAACATTTGGACAAGCCAGTGAACTACTGGGAGCATGTACTCTGGTCAGATGAGACCAAAATTGAACTTTTTGGCTGTCACACAACACACCATGTTTGAAGGAAAATGGCACTGCACATCACCCAAATAACACTATTCCAACAGTGAAGTTTGGAGGTGGAAGTATCATGATGTGGGGCTGTTTCTCCTCTCGTGGTACTGGCAGACTTCATATCATTGAAGGAACAATGAATGGAGCCATGTACAGAGAGATTCTTGAGATGAACCTGCTGCCATCCACCAGGATGCCAAAATCACACCTGAATACTGCGGGCGATTAGTTACTTCATACAGAAAGCGCCTTGAAGCTGTCATTACAAACAAAGGCTTCTCCACTAAGTATTGAATTAATTCAGTTAGTGTGTTCAATACTTTTTTCCTATGTCATTCCACTTTATTACACATAACTTTATTTACATATGGACTTCAATGTTTCGATTTTTTGTCTGGATTTCTTGAGTTAATACCAAAGTCTGGTGCAAATTTCACTTGAATGGCCTCATTGGAAATACATTTACTGGGAAAAATGTTGATGTGCTCAATACTTATTTCCCCCATTGTATACACATTGGGGTTTTAAAATTGTTGCAATTGTCAATATTACTGCCACTTAATGAAGGTTAATATAATGAATGCGAAATGAAAATGAAGCTCTCACCAGGCACGTTGGTCATGGCTGACCAGGTCAGGTACATGGTGTAGAGAGTGATGATGGAGGACTGCAGGAGACCTGAACGAGGCTGAGCTTCCTACACACAAACACAAACACACGCACCACACGCACACACACGCACATAAACACGTACATGATGCACAAGTACACATGCACACGCACACAAACACACGCACACAAACATACGCACACACACGTACATGACGCGCACACACACGTACATGACGCACACACACCCATCCATCCACACACACACGTACCACACGCACACAAACACACACACGTACATGCACCACACAAGCACACAAACACCAGATACACACACACACACACACACAGCTCAGCCATTGCTGTTGTTTTTTGTAAGTCATGCTTTTTTGGTTATGCTGTTGTTATGCTTTTACAAAGCAAAGCTGTATGCATAAAACTGAACCATTTCAGTGGCTAAATGCATAAACTCTTGATTGCCAGCATTTAAACTTCCTCATTTTTACT
Organism: Aldrovandia affinis; assembly: GCA_029706075.1. NCBI lineage: Eukaryota > Metazoa > Chordata > Actinopteri > Notacanthiformes > Halosauridae > Aldrovandia > Aldrovandia affinis. The sequence goes on along the minus strand of JAINUG010000075.1, from coordinate 2,043,066 downwards.
TTCAGCATTTAGAAATGCACCAGATGCTTCATACATTTTACCACAACTTAACCACTGACGGTTAAACAGTGACTTATATTGTTTTGTGTTCACAATGGGCCACTCTTTAGCTCTACTAGTAGCATTACTGAATGACTTATAATCTATAAGATGAGGTCATTGGAGGCAGAGATAAAAGACGTCTGTGTTCTATTAAATTCATATAGATATGTATGGTTTCTCATGCTGTAGATGTATTAACTTTCCTTCCCCGAATTGAGCAAGAAAAGCGTGTGCTCACCTGTACTTTAGTCATAACAGAAATGGCAGAAGCCACGATGCAGAGCAGCAGGTTAATGCCGATTAAGAATCTGTTGAAAGCACATTCCCCAGGCTGGGTGTAGAAGATGAAGAGCAAAATGACGGCGATCAAGGACAGAACGTAGTTCAGCCCCATCACTGACAGCAAAACTGGAACACAAGAAGCATGCGGTGCAGGTACACATTCAGCAGACACCCCAAGACCAGCGCAGCTTGCGTGTGCACATTGTTAGTGGTTCTGTATGGCTCAGTAGGTAGAGCATGGCACTAACAACACTTTGGTTGTGGGTTCGATTCCCATTGGGGACCACATACAGTATACTGAAAAATGTATGCATTCACTACTGTAAGTCGCTTTGGATAAAAGCGTCTGCTAAATGGCATATACATGTTATGCATTTGTACTGCAGGGCATGTTATTGGAGGTTAAGGACCTTGGACAAAAACTATGCTGGTGGGCAACAAGACCAGTGCCGTTACCACAGCAGCACCAATGCACCGCCATCAGAAGTACATTCAATTAGAGAATAAAGCAAACGGGTCGATTTACAAAATAAAAAATCCATCTCCCATCCCACATGTGAAAAGACTCCCACAGAGGCAGTAACCTATTTAAAACATATCGGAGTGGCATTGGATGTTATGTTGCATGCTACAGGACTTTGAACTTTGAGAGGTAACACACAGGACTGAGTTCACTCTTGACACATCTCTTGGATAAGATTGTTGAGTGGCGGGGAGACTCCATGTTCGGCGTGAGAGAGTTTATAGTATGCCACTGTTTGCTAGTTATTATGTGTGCTGTTGTTATATACAGTGTAGGGACTGCACATTCCACATAAAATGATGTTTGAAACGCAATTTCATTTGATATGATTTTGTGTGCTTAACGTTTTGCCACCACGCATACAATTTCCTCCCAAGCAGGACTACAATTCCCACAAAGGACCGTAACAGGGAATCCCGATGACGTCGTCGAGCTCTGCTCCACAACATCTCTATTCAAACAACAGTAGTGTTACGGTTACTACCGCAACTTTGTTATTTTTTATGTTTTTCCCTTCCCTTTTCCCTGTGTTCCTGTTCTCCCTGTTGCGTTTGTCTGTGTGTGATGTGGGCGCGGCTTCCTCCTCTGCATTCTCCGGCTCCCTCCTTGATTGCAACAGATCTGCAGCACTTGCGCTGCCTACTCACCTGCCATCAATTATCATCAGCCCTGCAGTGTATATCAACCCCGGTTTCTCCTTCATTCCTCGTCAGATCGCTCTGTCTCTACTTCAGTGGTAGCTACTAGACTCTTGACCTCTTCCTAGCCGTGATTTCTTCCGTGCTTATTTTCTTCGTCGGTTTATATGCGTTTTCCCTTTTCCCCCGTGTTTAGGTTTACTTCTCGCCTGCCTGTTTTGTTCGTTTATTCGTTTGCCATCCTGCCTGCCTGCCCACGGACCAGCCAGCCCACTTCCTTGCCTGCCAGCTTACCTGCCTACAAGCCAGCTTCCCTGCTTGCTTGCCTACAAGCCAGCTTCCCTACTTGCCTGCCCGCTTCCTTGCCTGCCTGCCTGCCCGCTTCCTTGCCTGCCTGCCTCCTTCGTCTGCCCTCACCATCGTTTCCCTACCCCAGTCCCTGTATATAATAAATACCCTCACCTTATCTCATCCTCTGTGTCAGTGTCTGCATTTGGGTCCAATCTGGGTATCAGTCATGACAAGTAGGCCAGTACTGCAGACAGCGGAAATACACAACTCACGCAGCGAATAAAACCAGAGCACTCGCCATTCTCTCTCTGTCCCTCTCTCCTTCTATCGCCAGCACGTTGTGTCGTTCTCTCTCACCAGCGGTTCAACCAAGAGGCCTCGTGAAGACACGCGCTAGACAAGTTCTCTGAACAGCAGCGGAACCAACAGAGCTACCTCCACGAATTTAGCCGCAAACAACGGTCATTTGTGAAGAGCTGTGAAATGATACAGCTAGCAATATCGGACATTTGAGTGACCGAAGTGGCCAGCTCCCTTCTTCAAAACTCATCTCCGACAATTAACTTTGCGCCCTGGAATATGAACCGGAGACTTCACTTTAACCGTGAACAGTTGCGAGACACCGCAAGGAAACCTCGGACTTGCTGAAGACATCGCGACCGGACTTCCCACGTCTCTTCCGAACCCGACATGTATCGAACCCCGCCGACCGCGGAGCAAACGACACAGTAAGGCTGTAATATCTGGACATAGCATTGCATAGGTTAGCAACGGACGGTTTATATTCATGACTGAATGTACTGAACTGTTTTAAAACGTATCATGGTTCATGACATTGTGTTTACCATTGTTTTTGTAGCTAGCATAGCTGCTCATTCACTGCCTGCGTTAAGAGATAAAATACACCACACATAGACCCAGATCTTGCATGTATTCTTATCTACTAACCCGGTCATAACCCAACACATCTTTTCTCTTTGTTCTCGATGCCCACGTGCTTAAAGCGTGCATGCCCATGCGCGCGACCCACGCACACATGAGAGAACACACACACACACACACACACACACGGCCACGTGCCTCATCAAGCGTGCGCACAAGCTCATAAGTGTGCAATAAACAAGAGACTTCTTACCAGCATTCCAGGCCCTGGAGTGCCCGCTCTCCATGTTGTCTACCCAAATCTCGTTCCACGAGTGGGTGAAGTCCACCAGGACAAATTGGATCAGGATGAAGCAGAATGCCCCAATGCTGCCCACAGCAAACCAGACTGGACACAGAGAGGAGATGTCAGTGGTAAAATAAAAAAATGGGACATGCAGTACTGTAGAAGTTCACTTACTGTTAGTGAAAAGCCCCACTGGAATGTAAAAGGCACCGGTTGTGACTGCAATTATGGCTGCTATCTTAAAAAGCCAAAACCTGAAAAAGAAAGCATCTTAAATGACTTTTGTTTGTTCAAAATACATTGTTGTTGGGCCATATGTAAAAAAACGACAACAAAAAAATGAATGAATCTCTGCTGACACGGTATTATCAGATGTGACACATTTCAAGCAAATTGGATCTGGCCACACATGAAGGGTAGGCCTTACCCATTATGGACGGCAGCTCTGGGGTCGCGGCTGTTCTTCACGTTCACCATGAGCATGGCGAAAAACAGATAGCAGATGCTCATCCCGAAACAGACCAGGTAGACACCTTTGTAGCCCACAAAAACCTCATAGTTGGCAGCGAAATGGATTCCGGGGAGAGAGGAGCCAGTTCCGCCTTCACAGAACCCAGGAATCTGAACCAAGAAAACAAGCACATAGCCAAGCATGAAAATAACAACAACAACACAACTGGATGCACCCAATGGACCGGTGTCGCATCCGGCCCGTCTCCCCCCCCACAGGGGAGGGCATAGCCACTGGTCTTGTTGCCCAGGGGGGGAGAGATTCAGACAACGGGTCTGTCCGTGTCTCGTCGTTACGCCGGCAACCTCGTCTGGTCGAATCGGGAAACTGCGTTACTCTCAGACTGCACGGCTCAGCCGTCAGACAGCGGAGTAGAAAAAAGCGCCAGCTGGTAGCATGCGCTTCGGAGGAGAGTGCGTGCTTGTCTGCGCTCTCCCGAATCAATGGAGGGCATTGTAGCGATGAGACCCGGCCCAGAAAATATAACTGGGCATCCCAAACTGGGAGACAAAAGTTATATATAAAAAATGCAACTGCACAATAAATGGGATCCAAATGCGCTGGATTTAAATGCGCTGAGTGTGTGCCTGCACCTTCTTCAGCTGCGTCTCTATTCCCGGAGACAGCATGATGCAGGATATGATGGTCCCCAGCAGCAAGATGAAGGCGTAGATGAGCCGCGTCACAGTGGAGTTTTTGCTGTTGGGACAACATCTGCACAGCAAACACGTGGCACTACTACACAGCCAAGGAATCTGTGAAACGGGAGTCCAAAAGAAGGCCATTAGCAAGGACTCATTATTACATTTTACAAAACACTCATCAATGCTCATTATAATTACCAAACACTCATAATTGTCATCTTCATTGGGTTGACTTCTGATATCACCAAATGTTTAGTCTATTGCTGTGCAGAAAAAATATCTAATGAGAAGCCTGTCTATGTGTGCCTGGGTGTGTGGCATTTGGTTCAGTCACACACCACCATTAAAGCAATCTGTCTGAAAATATTTTTTCTGGTGCCACTATCTCCTACAATTTCAAGCCTTTAAAAATAACAACCAGTTAGATGTGTTTTCATTATTATTTGATATCATCCGTCGAATGAAAACATCTTAAATGGTGGAAGACAATGGCCAGGCTGAGGAGATATTCTTCCAACTGAGAATGTAAAAATGCAATAATCATATAACGTTCGTGCTATATATGTGTTACAGTAGGGGCAGACTGTACTTAACGTAAATATATCGACTACAGCGGTCTAGTTATTTAATTATGCCCTGATGATGAAAGCGTCTCCTTTGTTCAGCCTTGAAATGAAAGGAAAAACAGCAGATAAATTACAGCTTATAGCTGCAGCTATAACTGCGTTGACCCTATTTCATCACGAGGACTGCGAATGACTCCCCCATTTTACATTACCATCATACATGTAGATATGACGTCGCTAGATAACATGACATTTGCGTTGAACGAGCACTTTGAAGTGGAAAAGAATATCAAAGACCGCTAACGTCGTTACCTGGCGACGTTACAACTTTTTCAAACAATCACATTTTCAAACTTGAAAAAGTGTCGTTTTCACGCTACTTTACTGACTTACACGAAACCTTTGGGCTACTATTCCAGCGAGCTAACGTTAGCGCAAATTGTTGGAGACTAGTTGCAAGAATATAGCTAACATGACATACAAATCTTATCTCGCCGGTTCCAAACTGAGCTCAACACCCCCCTTGACAAATAATGTATTTTATTTTCTAACACCCTTTAACGAATTATTTTTATCACCAAAACTATCGCTCGCCAGCTAAATTAGCTCCACCTGTTGACTCCTAGACTACAGACTGCAGCAATCCTCCTTCCGCTGTCGGTCGAAACCTGTTGACTATTGCTGTTAACGATAAATCAGTAGCTAACGGTTTATCTTACCCAACTTGCAATAGCCGCTAGAACACCACCCATTGTCAACTTCTATCCAGAAAAATGCGCTCTCCAAATCTTTTTCCGTCTCGACAGGCCACTCGTGTACTCCAGCTCTGGTTTTGGCTTTGGTTTGTTGGCTTTGGTTTGCCGGCTTCGTTAGCGAACTCTGATTTAGTGCCCCTGTGTCTATGAGCCGAACGTAACTGACCTTAGCATTTGAAATCAACGGATAAATGACAAGTGCGCCGTGTGCACCGTGATGTCATTGGAACTCTTCAGTTACAATTGTGCGCGAGACCGTCTCTCTCTCTCACACACATACACGGTCTCATCCCAACTCGTCAGATATTGACGCTCTGCAAGGGCTCTGCAATTATTAAATGAAATAATTTCTGGTGTATGTGTATGTGATTTTGAGCAATTAGATTCGAAGAAGTGACAATAGTTGGCTTGTCTAACAATAGGCTAGTTACTACACATTTGCGTTGAATTATTCGATGTATTATTATTACACATGACATAATTATTACACATTATTCGCATTTAATTGCTTAAAATCACATACACATATACCAGCAATTATTTTATTTACTATACACGGAAAATGATTTTTAAAATATCGCTGCCCTTGGCGTCAAACTCCGCCGAAGTGGGAATCGTACTAAGTCGTCATTAAGTTAAAGGCAAAGGCTTCCCGGCGCGTCTCCAGGCGACGACAAGGGGCCAGCGTCAATATCTGACGAGTTGGGATGAGACCTTGTTGACACACCAGGTACTTTCTTCAAAGAAAAATGCTTACGATCTGGGATGGTTTAACAGCAGTAACAACGCCCATGTGACAGACAGTGTCTCGAGTTACAGCCATTAGCCTGCTGAAAAAGTAGGCTATAACATGGAATTGAAATACGTCGTCTTTGGGAAACGTCTTTATTAAAAAAATGTGAATACATTTTGATTAAATTTAAACACACGATTTTTTATTCAATAGTCAAATGTGCATTCAATCTCTGCTGCCTGCATCGTTTTATACCCACTAATCTTCAGATGATGTAGGTAGGCTACATCAGGTAGTTGTCCTGTACAACACGTTCCCTTTTGTTTTTCATGGAACGTGTATTTTTCTTGAAGTTTTAGATTAAAAGAGTGTGACCATTCTAATTCCATTCCTGTATACCTCTCCGCCACAAACTAAAGGGTGAAGTTGGTCACACAGTGTCAACCTATTGGCAATAGGCTAATACATGGATACAATGGAAACAGATTCAAATTGTACACAGTATGGCACAAACTAGTTTAGCAAATGAAGAGTAGATTATCCACAACTTGGTTAAATATTGGGAGTCTGTATGTACAGTATGCATTTAAGTGTCAATAACTGCATATTACATTTGAGATGTTCTGTGGTGATACCTTTAAAGGAGAACCAAGCTATGACCCAAGAGAAGCATAACATGTCTCCTGGCTCTTCTATCCAGTCTAAGGCTTCCATGAACCATCCGAAGTTCCAGAATATTCTCCCATGGCAACATGCTGCTGCAATACTGGAAGACAGCTCTCACTTCTTGTTAACAGCTGACTGGAGCGTCCACATTTACAAACACATCTTGTTGAGGCGACATACACTTTTAACCCCTAGATGTAAAAGAGAAAATGCACACATTTATCACAGCTTACATTTTGGCATCTCTTCAACCCAACCACAATGCTCATTGTGTTTAATAATGTATCAAACTTAATTGAATGTAACAATGTGCAGAAGAAATCAATAAATAAGAAATAAGTGAGAAACTGAATTTAAAAATCCTTTGTTAAATTCATTACTCAGATTGACACAGCACAAGATTGCATTTACGTAGACTGAATTTAGATTGGCTTAAGTGCTAGATATAGCACAGTATATTCAATCTAGTCCAAGAAACAGACTTAAGTTAGTGCTCACTCACATTACTCCTTTGTGTATCCAAGTGTTCTCCATAGAAGGAAAATGGTCGTGGTGGGGAAGGGGACAATTTTGATTGAGTGATTTCGGTGCTTGTCTTTGAGCTTGTGTTGATCTTTGCATTGCTCTCTCTGCTGCTGGAGGCAGAGGAGTGGCAGGCCGGAGCAGAGAAGGCCCTAAAGGAACGTTCCGGCATGAACACTGTCGGGTCAAAGGCTGTTGGCACACTGCCCTTCTGGGACAGTTTCCTCCTCATGAGGGCAGCAAATTGCTTCTTCTCTTCATTAAGCTGGCGCATGCGAACAAGCTTCTGATGTTCCAGTGTCTTCAATGTCTACGGGAAGATTGACATGACAAGTTGGAACCCCTTAATAAGGCCATACATCCCAATACTGGCCAGTGTAGAATTCTTGAAGGTCATGGCTAAAAGCAGTACAAGTCAGATGACATGCAATTAATATTTGGAAGGTTTGGAGCATTCAGAAACAATAAGAACTACAATATGGATATTTCATATACATGTGTGTGTGTGTGCGTGTGTGTGTTGCTGTCAATTGCAAGCACTAAAGAATATGAATCAATAAATAAATGTTGGAAATCCAGGGATGAGCAATAAGTTCCTAGTTTGTTGTTCTGGTTTCTTTTCACTGCATCAATGTTTTATCATTTGCCTTGGACGGCGCAGGACAAAGGATGCTCAATCAAAGCATTCCTCACCCCTTTGTCATTTCACAATGGTTTGCAGCCACACTGCCTTTGAGGGTAGAGGACAGCTGGATTCCTAAACTGTTGAGTGGGGTTGCTACACACAATTAAACAAGGCATGACCTATGAGGATTTCTGTGGGATAATGAATTCCTCTGAATATTTAAAATTGTTTTAACTTACTTAACTATGCAATAAACCACTCATTCACTGTATTTGATGGTTAGTTGATCATCAGCATTGACGCTTTGTTGAGGATTGTTTTTATGACATTATTTACATTTACTTTAACTTTTTAATATATACAATTGAACAGTAAAAAAGTAGAATGTGTTTTTTTGTACTTGGATGCATCCGTGGGTATTCATCACATTCATCGGCATGTCTATGTATTAGAATGGCCAATACATTATGGTTAGTGTCACCAAGACTCCCTCCAAACTGCACTTCCTCCTACAATATTTTACTTAGCTAAGCCGTTAGTCATTAGTTAGGTAATTATTTGCTTAGTCAGAGAGAAGACATTTGGGAGTTGAGGGAGAAAAAAATCGTTTGTCTATTCCCCAGCCGATATAAATATGAACGTAGCCTAAGCACTTGCCTTATTATGATGAACCATTTATTTAAAATTGTATTTATTTTATTGAACCAATCCTTAACCAGGGAAGTTAATTGAAAACACATTCTAATTTACGATAACGGCCCGGCGCTTTAAATAAGGAAAATAGATCAACATGCTAAAACTATCGTGTCATTATGCCAAGAAATTGTAAAACCCCATATCGGACCCGGACCCAGACCCAGAAAGCGAGTGATGAAACGAAACTTTGAAAGTTTAAAAACCTGCACTCTTTCTTAAAACGGGTGTATTGGCAGTAATACATTGGAATAATGTTTTTAATTGTTTGACCAATAATTAAGCAAATACCTTACCTTAACCAGTTGCTTCTGTTCCTTAATGAAATTATTATTCACAGTCTGAGAAGCAGTCATCAAATCCGAAGCACATAATGAGTAAATCGGATCATTCCTGTACAACAGTGACAAGGAGAAGGCTGGATTTGCATCCATTCCCCTTCAGACGCGGGTGGCAACGTAGACGCCAGCGATTTATGCCACAGGTTAACCTTTGTGTCCAGACGACGGGCGAGTAGATGCTGTTTGAGTGTGCGCAGTGCAAACTCACAAACCTTTTGTTGTGGGTCTGCCTGTGGTGGCACGCTGTCCTCTACGCGGTTGTAGCCATTTGGCTAGCAATTTGACAGCAATTGAACCAGAAGCAGTCCGTGCTAAAAGTTCGCAACACAGTGAAATTACACCAAAAGTCAAAAGTTATTACACCTGCTACGAGCTACGAAGGAAATGCTACCTCAATTACATGTTTATTAACCATATGTGTGGCAGACGGGAGTTTAATTACTGTCACCGTTGATGTTAATGATAACACAGCACCCAATTAATACTGTAACGAACCTCTCTAGACTACTGATACGAAAACACACGTCTTTTGTTGACTGGCATTAATGACCGGAGAAACATGACTGTTTTTTCGTTTAACATTACAAACAAAACCCTTTGCCTCAATCCAAGGCATAATTGAACGAACCCTTGACGCTCAGCACTCTCCTCGAAAACCGCGCGAACTTGGCTACGTAGACTGTGCTTGGTCTAGCTTGCTCCTTTCCAAAAATGTTGATTGTTACCGCCCCGGATATTTGTAATTTAACTAATCAATATCTCAATTCGTTTGATTGTGCCTGCAAAATGTCAATAAAAAATGGTTTGCACTTTCCCACATCTGTACTGATACAAAGCTGAAGGAATTCGTGTTAACCACTCAATTTGTTTTCACGGCAGGTGGTTGATTTCATGGCAAAAGCCTAATTTCGCGGCCCGTGATACGATTTTCACGGCCGTGAATTTGGTAGGGCCCTTGCTATAGGCCAGTGGCCAGTTGAGCTGGCTTGAATCGCCACCTCCAATTGGAGTCCGACCTACTGTGTCTTCTCATGCCCTCTTCTCCACTCTGTTGCTATTCACGTTGTTTGTGTTATTGCGACAGGTTGAAATATGTTGATGTTGATCAGAGATATTCTAGATAGCCTATAATTATATTGTATATGTGTGCATTAATGTGCCTTAAATGTGTTCAGTTCTAGTACATAATAATGGCTTTTATTTCTATCTGTTTTAACACATAAAGCAATTATTTATGACTGAATTGAATGGAATATCCGTGCAGAATTTTGCCTTTAACTAATTTCCACCTGTGACCTCTTGTTCTGCTAATTGAACTTATCTTAAGAAATCTTTGGTAGTTCACTTTGTTAATCCCTGTTAGGATATAAATGATATGTATGACATCATACAGGTAGTGGCCATGAGAACCAATAATCTTTTTTTTAACTACAATGTTCTGACTGTACACTTGAATCCCATATCAGAATCCTAAATTCTAAGCAAGGGCATCAGGACTATATTTGCATCTACTGGTCCTAGGGCTCTTGTTAAGGTCAATGGAATCATGAAATCCAGCAAGTACAAAAACATTTTGGCCAAAACCCTGGTTTCCCCCCGCCAGGAGGCTGAAACTCAGCCATAAATGTATCTTTCAGCAAGGTCATTATCCCATGCATACCTCAAGAAATGGTTACCTAACCACACAGTGACTGTTTTGTTATGATCTTCTCAGTCTCCAGATTTGTGGAGACTGCACAAATTCTCCACAGATTGTTTTCACCTAATCAAAAATCTGTGGGTTGAATTAAAATATAACCTTTTGCATTTCGCCATTGAGCTTGGCATTGGAACTATGATGTAAACCAGGTGTTATGGTCAAATGAGACCAAAACTGAGCTTTTTGGCCATGCACACCAAAGGTGGGTTTTTGCATCAGGAGGAGGACTTTTATGTTGGAAAAAAAACTATGCTTGGCGGCGGACCTTGATGTTATGGGGTTGTTTTGCACCTATTTGTCCTGGGGCTCTTGTTAAGGTCAGTGGAGTCATGAACTCCAACAAGTAGCAAGTTAATGCAATTACTGCTATGGCTATCTCAGTCTCCAGACTTGAACCTGATAGAACCTGACGTGTGGTTTGAATTGGAGGGGCCAGTACACACAGTACTCTGCACACCAAGTCACTTGGCTCTGTTATTTCTGCTCATGGTTTTTCCTATCACTGTTATGCCGATGACACTCAACTCTTTCTCTCCTTCTTTCCATCTGATACCCAGGTCCCGGCACGGATCTCTGCATGCCTGGCTGACATCTCCACATGGATGTCCACCCACCACCTGAAGCTGAACCTGGGGAAGACAGAGCTGCTCTTCCTCCCTGCGAAGGGCTCCCCGACGATTGATGCGTCAAACACCGTGGAAGGCTCCATAGTGTCTCCGTCCCAGTCTGCCAGGAGCCTTGGAGTGAACCTGGACAACCAGCTGTGCTTCTCGAGCCATATTGCAGCGATCACTCGGACCTGCCGTTTCTCCTCCACAACATCCGGAGGATCCGACCGTTCCTCACCCAAGAGGCCACTCAACTCCTGGTCCAGGCCCTGGTGATCTCACGTCTGGACTACTGCAATTCCTTGCTGGCAGGCCTTCCGGCTGTCACGGTTTTACCTTGTTCAGCCGCTGGACCATGTGATGGTCTGTTTTCTTTCGTTTGGTGTGAGGAATCATTGTCATTTCCATTTTCCTCATATGGTCTTTTGTCGGTGTGTTTTCCGATCACGCCAGCTGTGGATTATCAGTGTTTATTCCGCCTACTATTTAAGGTCTGCGTTTTCTTCATACCAATGCTTCTGTGTAAACCATTGTTAAGCTCTAGCCGGTACTAAGAACTAGGTATTAGTTTTCCACTCTGTGGTCTCTCAGTTCAAGAGAGAAGGTACTATTTAGCATCTCATTTAAAAGGGTTAGCGTTACCACTCTGTGGTTGCCGTTCTAGGAGGATTATTTCCTTCCTAGCTTTAGGTTTATTGCTAGTCACTCCGGTGGCGTTTCCTTTTCGAGATTCATTCTTTTGTTTTTGGGTTTAAAAACTCCCAGAGCTAAAGTCTCTAAAATCATTTGAGTTTCTTACCTCTTCGTTGAAGAGTCCTCGACCTTTGGGTCGTTTTCTGTTTATTATTATTTTCCGTGGACTTTATGCCCGGAGTTTCTTTTTCTTTGTCCATCCATTTTTTCCCCTGCTCCCTTATCTGTTCGCAGACTTAGTGGCTACTCGTAGTTAGCTTTTAGATATTCGTGACATCTGCGGGTGGCTCTTCCATCCTCGACCCACACTACACCGGCCTGTGCCATCAAGCCACTGCACCAGTGGCTTGATGGCACAGGCCGGTGTCCAGAACGCTGCCACCCGCCTGGTGTTCAACCAGCCAAAGTTCACCCACGTCACCCCTCTACTCTCCTCTCTGCACTGGCTCCCCATCGCAGCACGCATCAGATTCAAGTCACTGGTGCTTGCTTTTCAAGCGGCCAGAGGTACTGCTCTCCCATACCTCCAGTCACTCATCACTCCCGACACCCCGCCCAGACCCCTCCGCTCCGCCTTCTCTGGCAAACTGACTGCCCCATCCCTCCGGGCGCCTGGCAGCCGCTCCTCACAGTCTCCCCTCTTCTCTGTCCTGAACCCTCGCTGGTGGAACGACCTTCCGCAATCGGTCAGGACCGCAGAATCACTTGCAATCTTCCGCAAGAGACTCAAAACCCACCTCTTCAGACTCCACTACCACTGAACACTGTCCATCTAGCCAATCTGTCGTCACCACTGTTTACTTGTTCTACACTATTTTAAAAAATAAAAAAATTAAAACACGAACCTTTTCTTTCCCAGTGTTACAGGTATGATACGCAGACGCCTGCAATGATGTCTATTGCTGTATTACTGCACTGATCTTGTGCGCTAACTATGATTGTTCTTACCATGTATTAATGCACATCTTGTAAGTCGCTCTGGATAAGAGCTTCTGCTAAATGCTTAAAATGTAAAATGTACAAGCGCAGACCCAAGAATCTGAAGATTATGTACAGGAATGGTCAAAGATCCACCTCAATATGTTCACAAAACTCTTCAACACCATAGAAGATGTCATGTTAATGCAGATATATTTTGCTGGATTTTATTTAAAATAAAATAATTTCTTTTGGGGGAAAAAATTATTACCTGTTAAAATATTTTTCCTCTGGGTATTAGTATAAAATATTATAATTTCCAAATTTTTTAGCATACAACATAGCTCTTTACCTCCATTTATTTTCTTAAGTCTTTTCAAGGGTCTCAATAACTTCAGACCTGACTGTATATTTAACTTAATTCTTTATAATAAATCAGGCCTTATATTTAAAGCATGGATATTTACAGATCACATAGGACAACTGGTGTGAGAAACAAACTCAAAACTTAGTGGAAGGATAAAACTGAAATGACTAATTGAATTAGTAATTTCATTTAACTCATTTTCTTTTAATTTTTAAGATTGGTTAAAATGAAAATGAAAATAAGACAACTGAGGTGACAACTGATTTACACATCCAGGGCCGTCTTTTGGTGCGACCGCCCCAGGCCCGGCCCTTAAAGGGGCCCCGCGGTGAGAGGGGAAAGATTTATTAAAATAATAATAATCATTTCTTAAATTGGGGCGGCACGGTGGTGCAGTGGATAGCACTGTCGCTTCACAGCAAGAAGGTCTCGGGTTCGAATCCAGGCCAGGGGCCTTTCTGTGTGGAGTTTGCATGTTCTCCCCGTGTCCACGTGGGTTTCCTCCGGGTACTCCGGTTTCTTCCCACAGTCCAAAGACATGCACATTAGGCTAATTGGAGAGTCTAAATTGCCCGTAGGTATGAGTGTGTGAGTGAATGGTGTATGTAGTGCCCTGCGATGGATTGGCGACCTGTCCAGGGTGTATTCCTGCCTCTCGCCCCAATGCATGCTGGGATAGGCTCCAGCCCCCCGCGACCCTAACTAGGAATAAGCAGCTGAAGATGAGATGAGATGAGATGAGATGAGATTTCTTAAATTCTTTTTTAAATTTTATTATTATTATTTAAAACAATATATATATGAAATATATAGGCTATGTTTGTGAAGCACACCCAGACATGCAAATACATTTATATAGCCTAAATAGCGTTTTGGAAAGTTGACGTTTTGTGGAAAGTAGCTGCGTCCCTATGCTGCATACGTGCATTTAGCCTGCAGCTACGTTATCCTAATTAGCTTGAAGTCGTGTGGCAAAATGGCAAGCTCAAACAGCAGAGACCGAGACAAACTGATTCCGCTCACTGGGAATTCCCCTGAGAAGATGTTTGAAACCAAATATTTTCTTGTAATCGTGGATAAGGCTCTCGTGTCACTAGCGTAGAGATTTGAACAAATGCAAGGTTTTGTAGCTAAGTTTGGGTTTCTATTTGATGTGATCAAACTGGGTGAAATGACGGAAGATGACTTGAGAAGGCAGTGTATGGATCTGAGCAACGCTTTGTCTGAATCTCACAACATTGACGGCCCTGACCTCTTCTCCAAGCTTAAACTATTGCGAGAGATGATCCCTTAAGGAACCAACACTGCACTTCAAGCCCTTCAATTTCTGAAATCAATTGAAGGCACGTTCCCAAACACTGAAGTCACATCAGATTTTATTTACCATCCCAGTAACAGTGGCTTCAGGAGAACGAAGCTTTTCCAAATTGAAAACAATAAAGAATTATTCACGGACAATCATGAGCAGTAGCGGCTATGTGGACTTGCAAAACTTTCGCTCATAGTTATCAGAGCCTATATAATAGCTATGATGTAAGCCTACGCTGGGTTGGCTATTATAAACAATGGTTGCTAAACAGTTGCTAAGTCTATAATAATAATATATGCCATTTAGCAGACGCTTTTATCCAAAGCGACTTACAGTAGTGAGTGCATACATTTTTTTTTTTCCAGTGTATGTGGTCCCAGTGGGAATTGAACCCACAACTTAAGCGTTGCCAACGCTGTGCTCTACCAACTGAGCCACACAGAACCACAATGATGTCATTGCATTAACAGCTGGGCCCCGCGTAGGTTGACTTCGCCCCAGGCCCCACCCACCCCTTGAGATGGCCCTGTACACATCAATGACACTCAATTCATACTTTGGCAAAGAAAGAGAAAAAACTATAACACAAAAACCATTACAAGTGGCCTTTACATGAGGCCATTTGGAAAATAGAAGTTACAGTTTGTGAGATCAGTTTCCTGAAAATCTGATTGGCTCTACCAAGTTTTAGCCACCGTACTTTAGTACGCATGTACTGCTAAATTAGGTACCGTAAGTTTATGAGCCTGAAAACTGAGGGTACCTCTTATGTAGCCCATTATGCTAGGTAGAGCATTATTCACATACTAATCACAATTTGACTTCCTGACCTCTGCCCTTTCCAAGATTGCCATTGATGTCACAAGATTCACATTAATGTCAATACAAATCAGTGTTTGCTCACATCCATAGCTCTTCCCATGCTGGTATGAGTTAGTTCGTGTCTTCTTTCATTCAGTCCGGTGACTGGACTGAATGAAACTATTCCCACACTAGGAGCAGTGGTACGGGCGACCCTTTGCATGCATTCTCTGGTGTGCTTTTAGATTAGTAGACCGAGTGAAACTCTTCCCGCACTGGACACAGTGGTACGGGCACTCCCCTGTATGAGTTTTCTGGTGTGTTTTCAGATAACTGGACTGAGTGAAACTCTTCCCACACTGGGAACAGTGGTACGGGCACTCCCCTGTATGAGTCCTCTGGTGCATCTTCAGCTGGTATACATACTTGTATCGCTTCTCACACTGGGAACAGTGGTATGGGCGCTCCCCTGTATGGGTTTTCTGGTGTGTTTTCAGATGACCAGACTGACTGAAGCTCTTCCCACACTGGGAACAGTGGTACGGGCACTCCCCTGTATGAGTTTTATGGTGTGTTTTCAGATGACCAGACTGACTGAAACTCTTCCCACATTCAGAGCAGCGGTACGGACGCTCCGCTGTATGAGTCCTCCAGTGTGTTTTCAGATGATGAGACTGAGTGAAAGTCCTACCACAGTCAGTGCACTGGTATGGGCGCTCCCCTGTATGAGTTCGCTGGTGTACTGTCAAGAGTGTTTTATATGTGAAACTCTTCCCACACTGGGAGCAGTGGTACAGGCGCTCCCTCATATGAATTCTCTGGTGTGATTTCAGACTACCAGAGTCTTTGAAACTCTTCCCACACTGGGAGCAGTGATATGGGCGCTCCCCTGTATGAACTGTCTGGTGTCTTGCAAGATTTCTTGATAAATGAAAGTCCTTCCCACACTGGGAACAGTGGTACGGGCGCTCCCCTGTATGAATTATCTGGTGTTTCATCAGTTGTGACAGATGTCTATATTGCTTTCCACACTGGGAGCATGTGTGGGACCCATGAGTGTCTGTGTTGGACTGTATCAGGGTGGAGATTGTCTTTGGGGGAGCGGGGTGCTGACTTATGCTGCTGGGATGTGGTGGGTTCTCTGCTCTGCTTCCTCCAGACCTCAAGATCCTGCTGTGCTCGTTTGGGGGAACCCCCTCAATGTGCTGGTGAAGCTTCACTTCTTCCGCATGAAGGGATGAGCACTGGGAGGAGGCAAAGACCTGAGACAATGCCTCACCAGTCTTACCTGAGAAGAGAGTAGGTCATGTGAGACAAATATAAATGGAAGAAATATGGGTGTATGCAGACACAAACACAACTGAGAACAACATAGAAAATGTTTACAGAAATCTTCAAAGAAAAGTCCGAAAATAATTACAGGGTAGTATATCGGAGTCAGATTGTCTGCCCCTCTTCATCCCTCTGTCCATTTCGGCATTTTGATCAGGTTCATCCTTCACCCTTTCATCTCCGCTCTCTCCTTCCGGCTTCAGCCAGAGTTCCATTAACTCTTCATCTTTCACTCCATCCTCACTCTTCATCTCCTCACTTGGTCTCTCCCAGCCATCGTCCTCCTCCTCCTCCTTTATGTTGGACAGGATGTCTATTTTCTCCCCGTCCATCCCACGTCCTGTCTTCTGCTCTTTCTCCTCCTCCAGGTCTTCAGTTTTCAGACTTGACCTGAGCTCCAAATCTGTGTAATCTACACCGTCAATCACAGGTTCTGTCTTCATGTCTAAACCTGAGGAGGTGGGGCCTAAAAGGTTCCAGTCCAGATTCAGTATGTCAGTCATCCACCGCTCTTCTAAAAGAAAGGACAGAGAGGGGAGGATATAGTCATCCAGAGTTGGAGGGGAAGAGAATGTATACCTATTTATTGTAGTTGTAGCACAACCTTTTGTTCTTAACCCTGAATAGTAATGTAGCAATCATCCTAGAGATGCAGCTAGCATTGTTTACAAGTTAGCTAGCCAGGTCATTTGCGATCTCCTGAGTGAAGACAGCCAGTGAAATGAGCCAATTGACAACAATGTCAGAATGGAATCGGGTCCCGAGTCAAAAGTTATTCAGTTCATTGGTCCAGTGCAGATCAGTTCAATAGAGCGATGGTGCACAAACTCGAACATGGGGCCACCACCCTATACAGGGGGTAGACAAAATACCAATACACCAAATTAAAACATACTCATACAATGGACAGAATCAAGTTCTCTCCAGATCTGCTCTTTACCAAGGACGTGCTACACGTTACTGCTCAGTGCCTTACAGTGTGTTCCCATGTTCATATTAAACACAAGTTTGAGTGGTACAGTAATGTAAAATTGGTCAATGATCACCCAATTATGTGATATAAAAATGCATTCCAGTTTCATAAATACAGGAAGTCCCAGCAAAACGCAATGTAGTTGTGAGCATGAGTCGTAAATTATTTTTGAGGTTGTGAGCTGATGATCAGAGGATGTGGCAGGCTCTGTTACCCTATTTGCCTAATCTGAATTCTGTTGAGAACATCAGGTCCTAACTTTGAACAGTTAGTACTCTTACAGTGCGTGACTCCTCATTTGGCACAACAGACGTAACTTCTCAAGATTTAAATAAATGGAATCATTCACTCACATAAAATGATGAGCTACCTTTTGCCCATGAGATTAGGTTTTATTTTCTATTTTACCAAAGATATCACTAGTGCGTGGTATGTGTATGTCTTATGATGTAAATGTTAAACACAGAGCGACGCCACTGATATTTAACCATCTCCCGCTCGGTTTCATTTTTATCTAAAATAAGCCAGTTAATATTCAATATTTTCAGACAAATTACTTAAATACTGTAAGAGACTTGGGCGCTATTTAACGTTTCACCAACTGACTAAGGACAAGGAAAATATCTGTGCCCGGATAATAGCAAAGTGAAGACGATGGGTAAAGCTACGCAGTGTAGGGAGATTTACGTACCAATTGTTTTACACCTTAACACCTTAATTTAATTTCTGCACTTTTTGCAAGTATGTGACCGTAATTGAACGTTATAGCACTGGATGTATTCATCCATTTGTCAAATTTCTTGTGCAAGTAATCCGTTGTACAAACGGACGGTTAGGAAACATTTGCTCAAATATAGTTAGCTACATCGCTCTTTTCTCTGTTGGTTTTGCTCAATTTGAATGAGTAGTTTTGTACTTAGTAAAATGTTTGCGACAGGAAAACGTTTACCTTGGCTCGAAATCGTTTGCTCTGCTTCCAACGCCTACGAACCCGGTTAATATTGCAGCTTCAAGCGAATAAACTCTTCATACAAGTGTGGATGAAGCGAAAATATGGAATCGACTTCCGGTGATAAAAATGGTGGACATTTTCAAAATAAAGGCCAGAATTAGTTCTCTTATTTGTAATATTATTTAATTACTGGAGCAAAACTAAAGGAATCAGCACAATTTATCGCATAATCACAACAGCAGTATCAGTTGGCACCAACTCTAAAACACGATAACAGCAGCAAACCTTTATTTTGGTAGGAAAAGTTCTAAGTTACAAACCGGAAGTCGAAAACCTTATTATCGCCAACTTTACAGGGCTCTGAAGGAAATCTCATAGCTGGAGCCTTGCTAGACTAAGCACTACTGCGGCCTGGGGCCACAGCACTACCACCCTAAACATTACAGTTAAATGTTTGCTGGTCCTACACTCACACCCAAGTTCAACAGTGACAAAAAGCTTAAGAGTAATGGTGATTAACACACACACTCAAATTTGTGATCATCTTATTGAGAATCAATGGGTTATTCCATGTCAAATCACTGTGGCTAAACACCACACGCCAGTTATTGCTCCCACTACATCAGTGTACAAAATGATGAAAGAGATGCTGTTCAAGCAACTTTTTTTTGTAGAAATGTTGATTGATTTCAAAGATAAAAGACAGACATTTTGTTTTCATATATTTTCTGTAATATTTTCTCAACTTTCTGACTTTCTGACTAGAATGACCAGACTTGCTGGTTTCCCAACAAACTGGGGCATTGTTGACAGTACCGTGCTGCTGGTGAATGAGAATGGTGATCCGTGAGGTTCTAAAACCTGCTGACTTGCATCGGTCAAGGAGGCTTGCGTAGGACAAACTGATTAATTTATCATCATTTTAGTGGGGCACAGCAAAATATTAGGCTTGTGCCCCATCAAATGGGGTCTAACGACCCCCCTTGCCCAACCCCTGTTGATGCAAAAAACTTTCCAACTTTCCAAATTTCCAACCACAAAACCACCACTCACCTCAAGAGGACTGGACAATGAGCCTTGCACTTATTTTGCTTACGTTCATATTTTTCTCCATTCTTTAAAACAAATTTACCCTTTTTCTTCTCCCCAGTTTAGAATAACCTACTGGAATCTCATCAGATCCCCATCACAGTTGGATAATGATGCAGCCCGTGATGCAGCCCGGTCTTTCAAGCTGGGATGTCAAAACTATAGGGCCCAGCCTGCACTCAGGGCAAGAGCCTTTACTGGCCATTCTCAATTACCCAGCAGAGGTCTTGTAATATGAAATTGTATGCATCGTACTGCAATATTCGCTTATACGCTCCCCTGTATGAGTATGTAAGTCTCTGGCATATGTCAAGGGCTCTTGATAAGCAAAAATCCTTCCCACAGTGGGAACAGTGATACGGGCGCTCCCCTGTATGAATTCTCTGGTGTGATTTGAGACTACCCGATTTACTTAAACTCTTTCCACAGTCAGTGCAGTGGTACTCGTGCTCACCTGTATGAATTCTCTGCTGTCTTGCAAGATTTCTTGATCAATCAACAAAAACCCTTCCCACTCTGGGAACAGTGGTACGGGCTGTCGTGGAAATAAGCCACTCTCGGTTTAGGACTGAAGAAATCAAAGATACATTTATTCAAGCAATTGTAGGGAGTTCCAGTATAGTCACAGAAGCAGTCTAAGCATAGACATGCTACAGTGTCAGGCATAGAACTAAAGAAAAAACAAAGGTGCTAACAAGTTTTACCTAACAAAGTAGGAGGAGATGGTGTGATTTGTGGAATCCAATTATTTCTCCTCATTATTATGATCACATTTCTGCGGGGGCTTGGCCTGAGGCACGCCAACAGCCTTGGGCTGCAGGTTCAAAGCACATTTTGTATGACCTAATTCTTGGCGTGCTGTCAATATTGGTGTAACATCTTCTGCTATCTAGAAGGCCACAGTTGCTCCTTAATTTGTACTTTCTCCACTCGGGTGCTACGGCTCAACCCCTCCCAACAGCATTTTGCACAGAAAACAAAGACAGTGAACATTACAAAGACAGTGAACATTATTTCTATGTTCCTAAAATACAATTCATAGCAATTGATTATACTTTATTCTGCAACTGATTATATTTAATTCGGTTTCTATAACACTTTATTCATTAGGCTTGAAGAGCAGGTATATTGCAAAACAACACAGGAGCTCTGAACAAAGGATGCTCAGGGGAATATTTTTGCACTGATAAGGAGAACTTTCCCAGGGAGCGGTTCAGTTCTTTGCACTCCCACATAGTTAGAACGGCTTCCTTAGGCCTCAACAGGTGCAAAGTACCTTACACACATCAATGCACAATACAAAACTATATAATAAGAAGACAGTCTCATGGGAAAGTATAAGTCACGTGATTACAATCTGAAAGGGAAAGATAATACTTATTAAAATGTGAGCAAAGTGTGTATATGACTTCCACAGGACACTGTATGAGTCCTCTGGTGTATCTTCAGCTGCTATACTTGTATCGCTTCCCATACTGGGAGCAGTGGTATGGGTGCTCCCCTGTATTACATTACATTACATTACATTGCATTGCATTACATTGCATTGCATATGCATTGGTTTGTGTGCGCTCAAGAGCACTTGATACCGTAAAACTCTTCCCGCACTGGGAGCAGTGGTACGGGCGCTCCCCTGTATGAAGTCTCTGGTGTATTTCAAGAGTTTGTGATAAGCAAAAATCCTTCCCACAGTGGGAACAGTTGAATGGGCACTCCCACGTATTACATTTACATTTACATACATTACATTTACATTTTATGAATGTATGAATTCTCTGGTGTGATTTCAGACTACCAGTCTTTGAAACTCTTCCCACAATCAGAGAATTGGTACAGGCGCTCCCCAGTATGAGTTTTCTGGTGTTTTCAGATGACCAGACCATTGGTTGTGTGTGCTCAAGAGCACTTGATGCCGTAAAACTCTTCCCACACTGGGAGCAGTGATACGGGTGCTCCCCTGTATGCGTTTTCTGGTGTGTTTTCAGATTAACAGAATCACTGAAACTCTTTTCCCAGTCAGTACAGTGATACGGGCGCTCCACTGTATGAGTTTGCTGGTGTATTGTCAGCTGTGTGTCATGGCTGTATCGCTTCCCACACTGGGAGCAGTGGTATGGGCGCTCCCCTGAATTAGTTCGCTGGTGTATTTCAAGACCTCTTGATAAGCAAAAGTCCTTCCCACAGTGGGAACATTGGAATGGGTGCTCCCGAGTATTAATTCTCTGGTGTGTTTTCAGATTACTGGACTGATTGAAACTCTTCCCATAGTCAGATCATAGGTATGGGCACTCCCCAGTATGAATTCTCTGGTGCATTTCAAGAGCTCTTGAAAAGAAAAAATCCTTCCTGCAGTGGGAACAGTGGAAGGGGTGCTCTCCAGTATGAATTCTCTGGTGTCTTGCAAGATTTCTTGACAAATGAAAACCCTCCTTACAATGGGAGCAGTGGTATGGCGCTCCCCAGGATGAGTTTTCTGATGTGTTTTCAGATGAGCAGACTGATTGAAACTCTTCCCACACTGGGAGCAGTGGTACGGGCGCTCCCCTGTATGAATTCTCTGGTGTGATTTAAGACTACCAGAGTGTTTGAAACTCTTCCCACACTGCGAGCAGTAATACGGGTGCTCCCCCGTATGAATTCTCTGGTGTGATTTCAGATTACCAGAGTCTTTGAAACTCTTCCCACACTGGGAGCAGTGATACGGGCGCTCCCCTGTATGAGTTCTCTGGTGTGATTTCAGACTACAAGAGTCTTTGAAGCTCTTCCCACACTGGGAGCAGAGAAACGGGCGCTCCCCCGTATGAGTTTTCTGGTGTGTTTTCAGATGACCAGACCGACTAAAACTCTTCCCACACTGGGAGCAGTGGTATGGGCGCTCCCCTGTATGCATTCGTTTGTGAGAGCTCAGAGCACTTGATACCGTAAAACTCTTCCCGCACTGGACGCAGAGATATGGGCGCTCCCCTGTATGTGTTTTCTGGTGTGATTTCAGATTACCAGAGTCTTTGAAACTCTTTCCACAGTCAGAACAGTGGTACGGACGCTCCCCTGTATGAGTCCTCTGGTGTGTTTTCAGACTACTGGACTGTTTGAAACTCTTCCCACAGTCAGAACAGTGGTATGGGTGCTCCCCAGTATGAGTTTTCTGGTGTGATTTCAGATGATCAGACCGACTGAAACTCGTCCCACACTGGGAGCAATGATATGGGCGCTCCCCTGTATGAATTCTTCGGTGTGATTTGAGACTACCCAAATTACTGAAACTCTTTCCACAGTCAATGCAGTGGTACGGGCGCTCCCCTGTATGAATTCTCTGGTGTTTCGTCAGTTGTGACAGATGTCTATATTGCTTTCCACAAAGGGAGCATGTGTGGGACCCATGAGTGTCTGTGTTGGACTGTATCAGGGTGGAGATTGTCTTTGGGGGAGCGGGGTGCTGACTTATGCTGCTGGGAGGTGGTGGGTTCTCTGCGCTGCTTCCTCCAGACCCCAAGATCCTGCTGTACTCGTTTGGAGGAACCCCCTCAATGTGCTGGTGAAGCTTCACTTCTTCCGCATGAAGGGATGAGCACTGGGAGGAGGCAAAGACCTGAGACAATGCCTCACCAGTCTTACCTGAGAAGAGAGTAGGTCATGTGAGACAAATATAAATTGAAGAAATATGGATGTATGCTGACACAACTGAGAAAAGCATAGAATATGTTTACAGAAATCTTCAAATAAAAGTCAGAAAATAATTACAGGGTAGTATATCAGAGTCAGATTGTCCTCCATTCTTCATCCCTCTGTCCATTTGGGCATTTTGATCAGGTTCATCCTTCACCCTTTCATCTCCGCTCTCTCCTTCCTGCTTCAGCCAGAGTTCCATTACCTCTTCATCTTTCACTCCATCCTCACTCTTCATCTCCTCACTTGGTCTCTCCCAGCCATCGTCCTCCTCCTCCTCCTTTATGTTGGACAGGATGTCTATTTTCTCCCTGTCCATCCCACGTCCTGTCTTCTGCTCTTTCTCCTCCTCCAGGTCTTCAGTTTTCAGACTTGACCTGAGCTCCAAATCTGTGTAATCTACACCGTCAATCACAGGTTCTGTCTTCATGTCTAAACCTGAGGAGGTGGGGCCTAAAAGGTTCCAGTCCAGATTCAGTATGTCAGTCATCCACCGCTCTTCTAAAAGAAAGGACAGAGAGGGGAGGATATAGTCATCCAGAGTTGGAGGGGAAGAGAATGTATACCTATTTATTGTAGTTGTAGCACAACCTTTTGTTCTTAACGCTGAATACTAATGTAGCAATCATCTTAGAGATGCAGCTACCATTGTTTACAAGTTAGCTAGCCAAGTAATTTGCGATCTCCTGAGTGAAGACAGCCAGTGAAATGAGCCAATTGACAACATTGTCAGAATGGAATCGGGTCCCGAGTCAAAAGTTATTCAGTTCATTGGTCCAGTGCAGATCAGTTCAATAGAGCGATGGTGCACAAACTCGAACATGGGGCCACCACCCTATACAGGGGGTAGACAAAATAATAGAAACACCAAATGGAAAAAGTACTCATATTTTGGACACAATCAAGTTCTCTCCTGATCTGTACTTGATCAAAGACCTGTTACATATTACTGCTCAGTGCTTTACAGTATGTTCATATTAAACACAAGTTTGAGTGGTACAGTAATGTAAAATGAGTCAATGATCACCCTAATCTGTGATATTGATAAAAATGAATTCCAGTTTCATAAATGTAGGAAGATGAGGTACCGGCAAAACTAGTTATGAGCATGAGTCGTAAACCATTTTTGAGGTTATTATTATTATTTTATTTTTTTAAATTCATTTCAGATTTTTCCCCCGTTTTTCTCACAATTTAGTAGCCAATTATACCTTCTATTTTATTTTCAATTCCCCACCCTCACGAGTCCGCCGCCCGTCCTCCGGGAACGAGATTCGTATTCCTGGACCTATTTCCCCGCCTTCTTTCGAGACGCAGATCTTCCACGGACTCCATTAACCTTCTCCTCGGCGGACTCGTGCCGGCTCTCCCTCCCCCCTCCCCCGGAGGCGGACAGGTTATTATTAACCTTTATTTTGACAGGGAAGGTCTCACTGAGACTAGGTCTCTTTTACAGGAGATCCCCGTTAACAAGCATATAAAAAAAGTCAATAACAATATAGACTACAATAAAGTCAACAAACAATATAGAATACAATAAAGGACAAAATACAATAAAATAAAATAAAATATAAAGGGGAGAAAAAGCTCAGTCAGTTAATTAAAAACAAGTCTATCACATAGTCCTCCAACAACTGTTTGAATATTTGGACACAACTGTGTCAAGTCTAAAGAAAACTTGCATTTCATTCCAAAGGTACGGTGCAAAGAAGCTAAAAGCCTTTTTTCCTAAATCAGATGTTGTAAAAGGAACCTCTTATCCAGTCCTGCAACCGGGTGGAATTATGACATAATATTTAAAAGAGATGTTAAATAAAATGGTAACTGCATGAGGCACAACAAACTAATTTCTCAAGATTTAAATACATGGAATCATTTACTCACATAAAATGATGAGCTAACCTTTGAGGTTTTATTTTCAGTTTTACCAAATATATCACTCGTGTGCGTAAAATGTAAGTCTTATCATGTAAACCCCTCCTCCCAAAACAGAGTGACGCCCCTGACATTCAACCATCTCCCGCCCGGTTTCATTTTTATCTCAAATAAGCCAGGTAATATTTACTATTTTCTGACAAATTACTTAAATAATGGAAGAGATTTGGGCGCTATTGAACGTTTCACTGACCGACTCCGGAAAAAAGAAAACATGTTTTACCTGATAAGAGCAGCGTGAATACTACGTTAGACGATAGTTCTAAAACGATGGGTAAAGCTACGCAGTTTAAGGAGATTTACGTACCAATGGTTTTACACCTTACCACAACAACAACTAATTTCTGCGATTTTTAGCAAGTATGTGGTCGTAATTGGACGTTATAGCACTGGATTTGATCATTGATCCGTCTAATTTATTGTGTAAGTAGCCTAATTCGTTGTACAAACAGATGGTTAGGAAACATTTGCTAAAATATAGCTAGCTACATCGCTGTTGTGTTGGTTTTGCTCAATTTGAATGAGTAGTTTTGTACTCAGTTAAATTGCTGTAGCAACCTTATAATGCGGAAAGAAACCTTGACTTACCTTGACTCGAAATCGTTAGGTTTGCGTTGCTTCCGACGTCTACGAGTCTGGTTAACGTTGCACCCCCCGCGAAGCCTTCCCGAGCCCCGCATCTCGCATCTCGCATCACGTGCCCCCTAGCGTCATTTGCGTAACGTAGGCTATACGTGACTGGCTAACCAACTCAACTCACGTTACAATACTTACACTATAAGTAAAACGTCCCACTGAAATTATTATTGTAATAAGTATGTTTTAAGATAAATATTGGCCACACAACCAAAAACAGACACGGCACAAAAAAGTTCCAGGTTCCTAACAAAACCAAATGACTTATCCTACAACAAAGAGGTTGTGAATGTTTCTATTCTTTCCACACATAACGGGACCCGTGGCATCTGTCCAGTACAGAAGAACTTTAAAATGGTTTCAATTTGTCTCATAAGGCACCTGTTATTGAAAAAATGTAATGGGAAAAGCAGGCTGATCCTCCCCTACTCTACATTTCACAAATATGAATATAGGTGTTTCACATGTAACACTAGGTGGCAGACAAGGATGGGCTGGAAAACTGGACATATGGATTTAGTTTGACACTGCAATTTCTCTCATGTCCCACGTAATGCTAAAGGATTGTTTCAGTATGCACAACATAACTCTCCAGGGAACAGCGATGGCATAAGATGACAACTTAATATCATGTCATAATAGGCATATAGGCAGGCAGTGTGGTATAATGGTTAGGGAGCTGGGCTTGTAACGTTAAGGTTGCAGGTTCAATCACCAGGTGGGACACTGCCGTTGTACCCTTGAGCAAGGTACTTAACCTGAATTGCTTCAGTTAATGTCCAGCTGTATAAATGTATTGTAAAGAAATGTAAACTGTGTAAGCCACTCTGGATAAGAGCGTCTGCTAAATGCCTGTTATGTAATGTAATGTAATAACATTACGACATGATATCAGTGCAATATGACCTAGCTGTAACAGCATAACAATTTAACAACAACGCTGAAGCAATGTGATTTAGCAGCGTGTTTCAAGTTGCAAATTAATGGGGAAAAAATAGTTTGACATGCCACCATACCTCACCTCCCTGACTCCATACCCCCCATATATGCATCTATCGATAAACAGAACAAAATATATACCTGTGTTTCACCATTGACACTATTTACAGTATGATACTCATTTACAGTAAATAATGTTCATGTATGGTCATGGTTTCATTTTGCAATCTTTCTTGGTTTTGCCTTCTTGAGGTCTGCAAGGAACTCACTCTTGTCTGGAGTCAATTATATATTGTGCAGTGGTTAGGACAGGGCCTGTAATCAGAGGGTTGCAGGTTGCTGAAGCAGCGCTGTGCTATTGCTTCAGTGATAAAAGGATAATAGGAAATAAGTGCATGCTACGCAAGTGGCCCTGGATTATGGTCTCCTGCAAAACAAATAAATAATGTTAATGATTACTCTTGGTTCACTCAGATTGTAATTAGGGAGCACTCCAATGCTTGAAGCATCGTCTGTAGAATATGTTATGGCCAATGCTCATATGTTTGCATCTGCTCCCTCATGCGAGGCGTTTATCTTTTGCATCTATAAAAAAGCTTTTTTCATTACATAGTGGAAGATGATGTGAAGTGATGAGAGGGAGACCAGCAGACATTTCTGCTGGATAACATAATTATTACTCATAGTAGTACTACCACTGTATGTTTTACATTTATTGGTTGGAGTAGCCTATAACTTACTGTCCTTTCTACAACGTCCATGTGGATTGAAGGCACTGGAATATGAAATTAAGTGTTGTGGGTTTCAAATATATATTGAATGTAATAATAACAATAAAAAGTCTACAAAGGTCTCAGCCACTGAAAATCTGCAAAATATACTACAGAGAACATTGAATTGCATCGTATGTTTCTGGTAAGGGACAGCGAGCCTGAAATGTGTATTCTTAGTGGGCTGCACATTTACTAAATTTACCCCGGTCAGGGATAGGCTCCTGCCACATCTGTGACTCTTTATAATGTGGACAGAGACAGATCTGTTTCTGTTTCTCTCTGTTGTCCGGTTATACCCACACATGCTCGTGATCCGTTGGCGGACTGGGAGCAGTAGAATTTTTGTTTTACAAAGACATTACAGAGAAGAAGTCATTAACTACCACAACGGAATAGGCAGCCTTATATGCTAGAGTGTTTCCTATGCCTTAAGGGAATATATTTCAATGCAATCATGTGGGGATTAGAGTAGTTGACAAATTATGCACTTATAAATGTTTTAAGTTTACAGAAGTAGCCTATTTTGCTCCCTCTCTTGCAATGGATGGCTATCCGCGGTACTGTATAAAGCAGAATCAATGCTGGAGTAACTGCTAAATAGGGTGTCATGTCATGCTTGTCAAGTCATGTCATTTTTGTTGAATACTGTCTGTTGTTATGATATTACATTACATTTACATTTATATTTTAGGCATTTAGCAGACGCTGTTATCCAGAGCGACTTACACAGTTTATATTTCTTTACATGCAATCAATTTATACAGCTGGATATTTTACTGAAGCAATTCAGGCTAAGTACCTTGCTCAAGGGTACAACGGCAGTGCCCCACCTGGGATTGGAACCTGCAACCTCTGAGTTACAAGCCCAGCTCCCTAACCATTACACTACACTGCTGCCATTCTGCTGGATAACATAATTATTACTCATAGTAGTACTACCACTGTATGTTTTACATTTATTGGTTGGAGTAGCCTATAACTTACTGTCCTTTCTACAACGTCCATGTGGATTGAAGGCACTGGAATATGAAATGAAGTGTCTTGGGTTTCAAATATATATTTAATATAATAATAATAATAATAATATAAGATTTCCCTCTACCTGGGACATTAAATTCTGACTGTCAACATGAGCCGCACAAAAGCATTCAATGTTTCTCCTCTTTATTGTCGAAATGCCATGGCTTGCCAACTGTCTCATCAGACGGGAGCACCCTATTCATTTTGACCAGTTGCATGCTTACCTTGGGTAACACTAACGGGGATATGGAGGAACATCTGGGACTAAAAATGACAGAGCATATACTGATTTCTGTTTTAGAAAAAAAAGTACAATTCAATTATAGGCCCCTTTTCTTCTTATTGTTTATGGAAAAGTCTCTCGTCCGGGACAGTGCTGCTTTTTCCTGTCCGTGACTCGGAGGGACGCATAATACTTCACGCCCACATCCTTCAGATTTGTTGGACAAACGTGATGCAGCTGTGTGGGATTCGCTGAACTGTTGCGGAGAGAGAGGGAGACGAGGAAAGGGAAAGAAGCAGGGAGAGCGACGGATTCTCTTTCGCTAGTTTTCAAACTGGGACTGAAGAGGATCTGTTGGCTGTGTGGGGGACGTAGCCTTTCAGAAGATCATTTTTCTGAGAGCGGTTCGCCTCGTTTTTTCAAATGAATGTGGTGAGTGACTGTATGCGAGCAGGCTGTTTTATGCTCAGAGTGGAGTGGCATGTTGAGAGTAGCATTGTCTGAGTGGGATGAGTGACAGACGGCAGGGGTGCAGAAATGCAGTACATCTCCTTGTATATTTTCATTTACAGTTGCATTGCAGCTGTAAGGAGGGACGAATACAACTCACACACAAGCTTTGGTTCTAAGGTTTCTCTTCCATTGGGTTGCTTTGTCCTTTTGGGTCTTTTTCCAGATCAAATGGTGTTGAAAGCATCAGCTTTTCTTTTGGTCATTCACGTGTCAACGTGTTGGCTTGTATAACAGACAGATTACATCTCTTTGGTTTGGGATTTTGATATCGGCCTGGCAACTCTGTCTGCAATCTCTGCCAGGTGGTTCCAAGGTGGCCTAGCAAGTTACGGTTTGTGGATTAGTCATCTCCACTAACAGATGCACCATAGTGCCTACTGGAGAGGATGGACTTCCACTCACAGCGAGGTTTCCCCTCTTAAACTGCCTCCTAATGCATACTCAGGAGGCTATTTAAAGTACCATATGCTGTTCACCATCATTTCTGTTTGTAGATCTTTTCTGCTTGGTGGATCTTATGACAGCTGTATCAGTTGAACATGGTATAGCTGAAACCCCCCACCAACTTCCAAGTAATTGCATGTGGTTCTAAAGTTGCTGCTATGCACTCTTTACATCTTCTTGGATTTACAATTAGAAGTGAATGTGTCATTAAACGATCTTTATGGAGGCTATTTCCTCTGTAGTCATGTGAGCAAACTGTGCTGTCAGTCAGCACTGAATGTTTCAGGACAATAACGTGTTTTAGTGACCAGGAGGGTGGGGGTAGTTGCTCCTCCCCCATCTCCATGGCTGTTGTCCAAGCTTCCTGTTGCCTCTCAAAGTCTAGCAAGCCTGCAGGATATTGGACAGTTGTGGCCTCACCTACAGGCATGCACACCTGCCTTGTTGCCGTCTTCAAGCCAGGCACGTAGGCGTAGCCTTTGTCCCGAGACTCGGATGGATAAAGCTGTGTTGGCGGGTTTGTGTTTCTCTCTTTGTTTTGTCTCTTCGTCTATCCACTCATGACCCCGCACAAGAGCCACACCTGTCACCGTCCTATATCCTCCCACAAGTTTCATTCCGGTACTGCCCTGCCTTCACAGGTCACTGATGCAGACATCTGGCTAAATCTGTTGAGTCACAGTTATGCAAGAAGGAAGTTCTCTCAGTTCTTTTCAAGTCTTGCATTGGACTGTCAAAGGTGCAAGTCATTTAGCTAGTCTAACTACTAAAGTTTATGCTGCTGTCTTGTATTACCTCTTCTTCAATACATTTCCAGCATTTCCTCCTTTTTATTTGCATTTGTGTTGTCTTGAAAATCTTATTTTTACAAGATTTCTGCCTGTGTGTCAGTGTTAGACCACAATGCATAGCCAGTTGTGTCTTAGCCAGTCGAGACCATGAAAATCTATGGATAGAGCAATAGTACAAAGGAAAACCATGTGGATTTGTTTCCTTGTCTATTTGACTGTAGATGGATCCTCAACTGCACAACTTATTGCATGCTTGTATGTGCATGTACCATCTCAGTGTAACTCAAGCACATGTTCTTATCCAGGGCAACACTCAGTATATTGTTGTGCCTGGTCTTACATGGGCCACAGACAATAATCATGATGACAAACATATTCCTACATTGAGCCTCTTCACACGTCACAAAAGTGCAATAAGCAATATGCAGCAATATATTTTAGAGTTATTGCAGGTCAATGAACTGATTGTCTAGCTGGTGAACGTAGGTAGCATGTCATTTTGAAGTTGGAAGAAAGAATCAAGGTTTGCTTTTTTTCTCAACATTTTCAAAGCTTATGTAGAGGTATGAAGGCCATATATGTCTACACATTTTTGAAAACGACAATGAAGTTTCATCTTGTGAACGGAAAAATAAGGCATAAGCAAACGACTATTAAAATGACATCCAAGAATGTTATAGACCTTGTAATGGCCTCAGTAAATAATTACAGCAAACATTGCTTGTGGCCAAACTTTCTCTGGAGGTGCATCTGCATGTTGTTTAGCATCCGTATCGCTCTTTGTTATTTCATTTGGCATATTGGCATATTTATTATTTCCACTACAGTTTCGTGTAAACCTAGAAATGGCAGGAGCACACAGACAAACACACACACACTCACACACACACATACACATGAACACTCAAACACATATGCACACACCTTTATGCAAGGATACGTGAACACATTTGCATGCGCACACACAAACACACACATTCTATATATATATATATTCATGGCAGCCAACATACCTGTTTCCTGTTGAGTTGCACTGTTGTTTAACGTGAGAGCAGAAACAGACATGGACTGTGTTTCATCCAGGCAGCACGACCTCTAGCTCCACTTATGGTAAACACAGTTATATCTATTATATATGTCCAAATAATTGTGGACTGCTAGACAAAACTGTGGCAACATTTCCATGATAGGTTATGATTTATATGATGGGATAATGTAGAGGGAAATATTCTGTTGCAACCTTTCCGAATATTGTGATAAATGCTATGTTTTTGTCAAAATGCACATCAGTGATAATGTATACTGGGAAATGTATTTTATGCGCATACAGTGTTCAGTCGAAATGACTGGATGTGACAGTGAGTACATAGAAAATATTTCTCATATGCACAAGCAACCCTCATATTGACAGGTTTCATTTACAATGTGCCTACATTAAAATGGGTTGTTCTACACAAAAAACAAAACAAAACGTGGTCATCTTGCGGCCAGCCCGCCACATATTTTTTAAATGTAAAAAAACCCCCCACGTATTCCTATTCAATTACATGGGGAGGCACCTGTAAATGATCTTTTCCATTCCATTCACTTTCTTGGTTAAGTCATCCCTTTTCACATATCCTTGAAATAGTGCTAGATACAATCCATACGGCAGCCAAAAGGATGAGTCTAGAAGCACTGAGTGGCCTGTTCTCTTCGTGACCTTTCTTCGTCTTCTTTTTATTCTTCTTCTTCACTGACGCACCTACAATCAGACACCTTTCCCTTAGTCTATTTTCACAGAGTGGTACAGAAGAGCACCTGCAATCTCACTACAATACCTCTATTTGAAGTGAGGGGTAGGGTCCAGCGATATTGTGTTTTTTTCTTCTATAGATATTCGAAAATAAAACATCCAGATAAATGAACATATTCAAATATATAACTGAATATTTACTTGTCCAAAGCGTCATCCGTGCAAAATCTAGGGGTTCTAGCTTTTTGTTTGAACCCTCTGTAAGCCTATACTGTGTTAAGCTGAAATAATGCTTAACGAGCCTAAAATATGTTTTTCTTTAAATTATATTCACATCCTTTAGCCCATGGTTCAACTGTGCAACATTTGGGGGTTATAGCTCTTCGTTTTGGTACATTAAGTCTTTTAAGTTTTCTTGTTTGGCATTTTAGAACATTGCACATTTCTATGAATTTATTGTTTTGTGGAGTGGAAAAAGAAGCAATCAGTGTCTATGTCTTTGGTGCTGAAGATCTTTATGGAATAGTAAAGAATCTCCCATCAGATTCATATGAGCCCCAGAGAGGTCAGCTGTAATAGTCTCATCCATCAGCCCCTGGCCCCATGCCACAGAGCAATATCTTTATTTCCACTGGGCCTGGCTATCATGTTCTTCTATAACACCGTAAGTACACTCCCTGCTGGCAGAGAAGACTTCATCTGCAAATACCGTTGTGTCCATTGTGACAATGTTACCTATAAATTACCTATCCGTAATATTGAGCTATGCCATGCCTTTACAGCCTTGTCCAATGTCCAATGCCATGACCAATACATTAAGGTGATGATGATGATGCTGATCACTATTAAGATAACAATAATAATAGTAATAATAACAACAGCGGTTATTATGATTATTTCTCTGAACACTTTTATCACAAGTGATGCACCGTTGCTGTCTCTGTTCTGCTGGTTTTTGTGTCAGATTTTTCCCTCTCCTTTTCTGTGCCCCATTTTCTCCCAATTTAGTAGCGAATTGTACCCTCTTTTCATGTCAACTATCCCCCCCCCTTGTATTGCGAGCTCGCTGCCGCAGTCCTGAGACCGGCAGTGACAAAGGCGATGCACCGCCTCCTCCAAGCCGGAACTCGCCAAGCCGTCAACTGCAACTCTGGTATACATAGAGTCACTCTTATATGCAGCGAACTCATATAGGTTTTCCTCCCCCTGGGGCGGACAGCCAATTGCCACCCCCTAGCGTCATCCCCGACCAGAGCCGAACTGGTGCAGCCGGGGCATCGAACCCCAATCGCAGTGAGCAACCTGCATTCCGGTCAAATGCCTTTATTGTACTGAGACAGTACAGTCTGTACTGTCTCATTTTTTATTGGTTAATTGAAGTCCTTATTTATTCACTAGGCAAAGACTACTGTTCTTCAATGGACTTACAGCTTCATTTAAGTACAGAGCAGGAGAATGCAAGCAAACACGGAAATAGCAATGTCCTGTGCCTTGAGCACGCCACTCAATTATTGTTGGTGTGAAGTTGGTGTACCTTTAATATTTACTTACACATAGAAATTCCTTGCGGTATATAGGGTGGGATAAAGGGCTTTCAGGCTACATGATTTTTGTCTGTCACCTCTTGTGTCACACAAGGATGTAAGAAGCTATATGCATATTTTGTTGCACTGAGAAAATGTGTAGCCTCTGCTTTATAAACACACTACTGGGGTATTTGCAACAATTAGTAAAGAAAGCGATTGCTTTTCCACTTTAAAACTCTTAAAAAGTAAACATCCTGAAGAGCATTGTGGTAATTGATGTAGGCTGTAAGCATTGCTTACAAGTAACCCTTTTTGTAAAAGTTAACACTCACTTTCTCTTCTTTTATTTTTAATTTGGCAGGAGAAATGTCACACGATATGAAGACGTATGTTCATTCCTTCATAAACTCTACATAAACATTAACATTCCTTATGCAGTAGCGTGTTCCCAGCACGGCTTTTGGAAAGCCAGAAGGGACTCAGAGAAGAGACAGTGCTGCTTCATTGCACCACCAATCAGGTTGCGTCATATTGGCAGTTTGGACATGTCTTTAATATTATTATTTTTATTATTATTTCAAATTTATTTCAAATTTTTCCCACGTTTTTCTCCCAATTTGGTTGCCAATTATACCCTCTACTTATCTCAATTCCCCCTCCCCCACGAGTCCACCGCCCATCCTCCGGGGCGAGACATTATTTCTGGGCCGAATTTATCCGCCTCTTCTGAGATGGAATTCTACCACGGACGCCTTTTTTCCTGCTCCTCGATGGACTCGTGCCGGCTCACCCTCCCCATCCCCCGGAGGCGGACAACCAAACGCCGCCTCCGATCGGGGCTGACGACCAGGGCCGGTCTGGTAGAGACGCGGGTTTCGAACCCCGTCCCTGACAGGCAGCGCACACCACACCGGACCAGTCAAAGTGTGGTGCGTTAGACCGCTACGCCATCCGCCAGCATATGTCTTTAATATTTGAATGAACTATTTCACTTCACTTGAACTTTACATGGATTGGCATCAATTTGAGCTACTTTAATCAGACACTTTTATAGTAAAATTAGACTGTCCATGCTGAAACAAATCCAAATCTCCAAATTAAAACTATGCATTGGTAAGAAGAAAAAAATCTGCATTGTATCTGCCTGCCTAAATGTAACTCCAGGAGTCTTTAATTAAATCCCTATTATAAGGATGACATAATTCAGGTCAAGTTGTGCTTGTCCCTGAGGGCGAACTGCTCCATGCTGAATGGATGTTTGCGGCTTGATTCAAACGTTTTGGAATTCCATTTATTTGGAGTGCTCCTGCTTGCTTTGTGCTGGATCAGTCCTGTCAGGAAGTCTTCTGGGGTAAGCCACACATTTTTATTTCAGTTCCCACTAAGGCTCCCCTCGCAGTCCCACATGCTCCTCATGGGACAAAAGGCAGTGACACCTAAACCCAGCTGATGAAAAGCAGGAAGGATATTTAGGGCAGTCTGACCTGATTTCAATGCAGTTTTTTATATATTTTTTTTTTGGAAGCAAGGCCAGTGCGCAGCAACAATTCCAACTGAACGAGGCTTGTAAAACTCTCTTGTGTCTTAAGTAGGCTGGCATTTAAACCAGCGGCTGCTGACATCATATGGAACCACAGTATCGTTGCATTCGCTACAGCAGTGGCTGAAGAGGGAGACGGGAGGCTCTGATCAGTGTGGCTCATTTGCTGACCTGGAAACAGTCTAAAGGGACTGTCTCTTTATAGGCAGAGTCTCCCTCTATCTCTGTCTCTGTCTCTCTCTCTCTCTCTCTTTCTTGAAACTTTTCAGGACCAAATTGAGTTGAATTTCAACGAACGTTGGTAAGTTTAAATGCTTTGCCGCTGATGTGTCTATGTGGATGTAATCTTCTGTCTTGAGATCATTTTGAGAGAAACAGAACCTTTTTTTCTTGTGTCTTTTCTGTTGTTTACAGTGGCTTACTTATTAATATTCTATTTTTACCTTAATGGGGTCTCTATTCCTACAGCTTAACTTGACAAGTAAATCTTTTAAAAAATATATTACATTTGTGTGATTCTATTCACTCTTCTGTCAGCATTTTTGTCCTTTTACTGTCTAATGAAACCGTGAAGGGATTGAAGGGAATGTAGCGTTGAAGGTAATGTAGCATTAGTGCTTTCAGATGGTGAAGTGCATTCCCATCTTTTAGAAAAAAAGAGAGTTGTTCCAGAGTGCATTTTGTAAATGTTGGCATTTTATGGCTTTAACACATTTAAATGAAAAATAATTGAATTGAACCGTGAATTATATGACATCTATCGTATAATTTATGGAAAACCATGCAAAGCATGTTCAAATGTATTATTTTGTTTTATCTAAGCCTTTTATACACTGTTGTCATGTGCAATTCACAGCACGAATACCGGAAAGTAATCTCACTAAAAACTAGATATTATTGTAACCATGCTTTGTATCTCAAAGTTGTGCCTGGGTTTATTGTTTATTGTTATTACTGTTTTATTCATTAAACACAAGGGCTGTATGTACACCCATCCTTAATGGTACAGTGAATGTAAACCTGCAGGCCTCACTTCCTATATGATCTCTGTGTATATTTTCATTATTTCAGAACAGTTACAGACTCCTACCCGGCCAATTGATTCAAAATAAATGTTAGTTGTTTAGGAAATCCACACCCTTAAGTGAAACAATTAAGTGTACTTTTGTATGAAAATGTTTGAAAAGGTTTGTTCCAAGTCATTGAAAAACATGAAGTATAGGTTGTCTAGTGTAGAATCTGAGATACCATTAATCAGAGAAATGTAAATTGGATATGTTTTGTGATATACTGTAGGTAACTGGTAAAATAAAGGCAGAACTTTGGTAACCTCGGCCACACATTCAAGCGGCCCTGGCCTTGGGCCCGGGCTAGGAGAGTCCCCCGCTGGCAGCTAGGTATGGGGCGGCTTGTTGGAAAGGGGAGGGCCAGCCATGGCACCCCCCGACAGACACTTGCGGGTATTGTACCCGTTTAAAGGATCCCTTATTTACTCAAGTGTTGGCTTATTTTGGCAGTTTGGCAGTTGCCTGTACATATCAAGTACTTATACAATCAAGGAATATACAATTGAAACTTCTGATCCAAATTCTTTAAATAGAGAGCTTGTTCCGCCCCCCTCCCCTTCAGTTGATGATGTAAGCTGGCATTACCACTAGCTGGAGCTTTTTACTAGAGTGAATGGCACAATACAAAACTCATTGCTTTTCTTGTAGATACATTTCTGAGCATGTACTGTACAGTCCTTCACAAAAATAAGAACTTTGGCAAGAGCTTGGTAAAACCTTGTGTTATTACAAGGTCTCTATATTTTCAGTTTCTTTAAAAAAAAATTTTTTACATAATCAAGAATTAAAGGTAACTGCAAAAATAAAGGAAACACCAGTATAAAGTGTAAAAGTTAGGTTTAGGTTACCAAAAACTGAAAAATAATGAAATTTTTTGGGGAGTGAGTAGTTTCCTACACCAGCACTTGGAAACTGGAGGAAACTCTGACAGGAAGAGATCTGGCAGACCCAAAGCCACAACAAAATCAGAAGACAAGTCAACAGCTCTGAGAGTCAACAGCTTGCGTGATAGGCGGCTCACAGGACAATAGCTTCAAGCACAGCTTAACACCGGTCGAAGTAAGGAAGTCTCAGTTTCAACTGTGAAGAGAAGACTTTGAGCTGCGGGTTTGACAGGTTGAGTGGCAGTAAGAAAGCCATTGCTACGATGGCAAAATAAGAAAAAGAGGCTTGCCTGGGCCATGAAGCACCGCCAGTGGATTACTGAAGACTGGAAGAAGGTCTTATGGACCAATGAATCAAAATTTGAAATCTTGAAATTTTGAAAGGTTTTTGTAGGCCGTCGAGTAGGCGAAAGGATGGTTCCTCAGTATGTGACACCAACTGTCAAACATGGAGGAGGAAGCGTAATGGTCTGGGGCTCTTTTGGGGGTCTGGGGCTCAAGTCGGCGACTTGCACAGAGTGACTGTTAACCCACGTTAACCCATTACTAGTTCCCTGAAAAGGGCCTTTTTTAATAACTCTGAAATGTACATTATTTTTCAGTTTTTGGTAACCTAACTTGTGTGACACCGCCCTGTGGATGGGGGTGTCACACACCACGTGACAATCACTGGCTGTGAACAGAACAGCATGGTGACCCGGAGTGGACTCCGGAACTGGATCAGACATGGGAGGGAGAATCAGGGCAAGGGCAGGATAAATAAAACAAACACAAAACACAAAGTCTTCACCCTACCTGCCACAAAGCTTTTGGATGAAAACAACAAACTAAAACAACAAACTAAATGAACAAACTAAGTTAAACTCCGCCTCCTTCAAAGTTGGAATGCCCTTCTGGGAGAAAAACAATGAACACGGATGCTCAGTGGCTTTCTAGACGACTTTCGCACAAACATCAACACAGACATTTAACGGCTTTCCAGCTCGCTTCCACACATTCACATTTAGCAGGACACCACGCCTCTTAAGTCCGGATTGCCACCTTAACTTCAGCAGGCACACACACATTTTGCACCTTTCAAGTGCTTCCTAAACCCATGTACAGACAGAGACACTCGCCACTTTTCAGTTAGGGTTCTCTCCCTGAACACACGCCGAGACACCCGCCACTTTTCAGTGCGGGCTCTCTACACACGCCCAGAGGCACTCTCCACTTTTCCAGTGAGAGTTCTCTGGCAATCAGTCCCGAGATACTCTACACTCTTTCAGTGAGAGTTCTCGTCCCATCGCCCAGAGACACTCAACTCCTTCAGTGAGAGTTCTCTCCACAATCACACAGAGAGAGAGACTCCCCACTATTTCAGTGTGAGCCCCCTCTCTCTCTCTCTTACCACACACACAGGAAGCAGTCACTTTAAATACTACGACACAGACACGCAACTTTTCAGCCCGTGTTCCAACATAGAACAGACACACATATACTCCGCCTCCTCCAAGGTGGCAACCCCTTTCCGGGGAAACACACAGTATGACACAACTCTCATGAACGACACCGTTCAAAGGTTTGGGGTCACCTTCCATCTGGACTTCCATTCTTCAGCAAGATAACGACCCGAAACACACCTTGAAGTTGTGCAAGAACTATCTGGTGAAGGAGGAATGTGAACAACAACTCAAACTAAAGACCTGGCCTGCCCAGTGTCCAGACCTCAATCCCATAGAACTTGTATGGGACAAACTGGAAAGGAAGAGTCAAAGCAAAGCAACCCACAAGTTTCTCTGGGAATTGCTGCAGGATAGCTGGGAAAACATGTCGGGTGATTTCCTGCTAAAACGTATTAACCGAATGGCCACTGTTTGTGAGGCTATTCTCATGCCAAAGGGTGACTATTTTGAGGAATCCAAGATTCAATTTTCAATATAATTTTCTTGAACATTTCTTTGATGTTCATTTTGTTCATTGTTACATGTGTTTTTTGTCATTTTAAAGTATTTACAGAAATGTATACGGTGTAAAGCATTGTCAATTATGAGATAAAAATAGTTTCCAGCAGGTGACCCCAAACTTTTGAACGGTAGTGTACATATTTCTGCTTATCGGCTGTTTGTTTCCGATGACCATCAGATACACCATAGATGTACAAAAAATATTGTTTTGTAATAAAAATCTTTGAGCCAACCAAATCAATCTATTTGTACAGCACATTCGATATAATAGCATAATATATTTCAGAACATATCACCAAATCACTGAATTACCTCTGCCCAATGGCCCAATGACATATACTCTATGTACCCTACTCTTCCACTTTGGTTGTCTTTCTTGATCCCTTTTGTTCTTCTGTCCTTGCGTTTACTGTCCAAAAATATTCACTCTAACACTCAATATTGTATTATCAAGTTTGAATCATATTGAAAAACATAATTTAATGAACAAGTATGAGTTATTGACACAAAGGGAATCGAACCCGGGTGTACTGTCTAGGAAGGCAAGATTTTACTCTCTACGCTATACACACCACACCTCAGTTCATATACAGGTTTCTATATAATAATCAGGTTTATTGCGCTACATTAATTTCACCAGCAGATGGCAATGTGCATTCTCTCATATGAAGCTCAGAGTACTGAACCCATTTTCGACACAGTGTGTTGATAACACGCAATGCTTCAGAAAGTTCAATTTTGCCATCACTAACTACACACTCAACTAACACTCACGATATGCGCACACACACGTGAACGACAAGACCAACACTGATCCCCCACTTGCCCCTTAAATAGGTTTACTTTCTGCCCAGCTCAGGGACTTGTGAGGCAATCACACATCTGTCGTTCACACACCTAACAATGAACAAACACACTACAATTCACATACACTACACTCACTCATAGACACAAACTATCAAGTAAATGATCACTTGACATTTACACCAATTAACACTAATGATCAATTGTGACCTTTTTAACAAGCCTTCTGGGCACCTGCCAAACCTGGCCCTGGAAAGTACAACTGTTCCAAAGGTCCTCCACAACAATACTGTGGAAAAACAGAGGCAACCCTGCAACTACCCTGTTGCCGAGACCGACGCCCTCCACAGGGGGCATTGTCATCCTAACCATCAGCAAGTTGAGCAGTCTTTGTCACAGAAGCTCCTGCCAAATGTGCCCCAACATAACTGGGCCTGCCCACCATTTTTATTGGGATGTTAATGTCAGGGATGGGGGCTTCCTCACACTAATCCATCTACTTTTTCCCCTTTTTATGTGCAGGTGACCCACCACTCTCCAAACAGCACACTAACACGTAAGTAAAAGGATAGAATACAATATCTTTATTTAACAATTCATGACTTAAAAGCACACTGCACAAAAGGACTAATTCAGGTTGGGTTTTTTTTGTCCTCCCCCTCCTGCTAAACAACCTCCCGGAATCCGCCAGGTAGTACAGAAGCTCCCCCAGGCAAGCATGTCCTTACACACCACATACTACACACTGTGACAATCATACACCCGAAGAGACTCAATTTACACAGTTCCACACCCAATTAATAGCCTCATTCTCTGCCTCATTCACCCTGTTCAGACGTGTCTGCATGGCCGCCATATTGGGGCGGGCAATAACCACTTCTAAACAAACGTATGTGTATTGAGAGATGCAGACTTCCCCTGATAAAATCTACTGGAACTCGCTTAATTCTCAACCAGTTTTCATGAAATTTGGCTTCTTATAAATGTGAGAAATTTCTACATGTTTATTTTTTTATATGGATGTTTTTTTTCTTTGAATAATTTTACTTAAATAAAATGTTATATTTCTCACATTTATAACAAGCCAAAAGTAACCCCATGTACCATGTTCCCACTGCTGGACATTCCTCAGCAGGACCTGCCACCAAGGGGATGTCCTTCGCCCGGCAGTTGTATAGCCGCTTGTCCTGCTACTGCTGCTTAGCCATTTCTGCCACCACCTGCTGGTAAGCACGGGTCAGTGTGCTTAACCCACCCCTCTAGGTCCCAATGTCACTCCGTCACTGGCACCCTGACCTCCACGTCTACTGGCAGCCGAGTCTGTCTCCCTGTCAGGACAAAATTAGGGGTGAGACCCGTGCTACTGTGTACAGAGTTATAGGCTAGCAGCAGCGCTGGCAACTGCTCTGGCCACAAATGTTGCTCCTCCTCCCAAAGGGACTCGAGGAGAGACAGCTCTGTTGAAGTGCTCACAGACCCCGCTGCCCTGCGGATGGTATGGCATCGTGCATAGCTTAGCGCACCCATACAGCTTGCAGAATGCCGTGACTATGGAGGACTTGAACACTGCCCCCTGGTCCGAGAGAAGCTGCTCGGTGCACCCCCAATGTTGGACCACAGCTCATGAGAGAGTCTGCACTATTATTTCTGCCGACTGGTCCTTCACCGGCACCACCCAGCCATACTTAGAGAACAAGTCTGTCATGACCAGGAGGTAGGGGTAACTATCCCCTGGGCGCTCCAGTGATAGGTAGTCCATGGCCACGACCACCAGGGGGTAAGAGGTGGAGAAGGGGGCCCTTACCTCTGGTCCAGCCTTCCCCACCATGGACTGTTCACATGTCTGGGACCAGGCCAGAAGAAGCGGCATTGCAGGGCTGCCTCCAACTTCTCCCCTCTCTGATGTCTCAGTGCCTGGTGATACCGCTGCCATAGGTCCTCACATTATCCCAGGGGCACCAGGACCTGCCACATCCCTTTGCCCCCAACTCGATCCTGGATCCTTCAGCAAAGGACCCCCCTTAATACACAGCCGCTCCCACTCCCTCCACTACTTACGTTCTTCTGGTGGGGCCTGTCTTCACTCCTCGCATTGGGGGGCCCCCTTAAGCGCACCCGCTCCTCGATCCGGGGCAGAAGATAGGCATCGCAATGCGTCACGACACTCAGCCACCGGTAGTCCATTCCATCCTTCTTCTTCACCAGTACCACCGGCGCTGCCCAGGGACTGGCACTCTCCAACATTACCCCACAATCCAGCATACATTGAAGTAGGGACCGCAGCTCTGGGTAGAGACTAAGAGGGAGAGGGCAATACCTTTCACGACTCGGGGGAGCACCTCCGGTTGGGATGTTATGGAGAACGTCGTCAGTCTTCACAAAGTCCTCCTCATGGCCTGCAAACACCCCAGCCCAGTGGTGGATAAGCTCCCGGAACTGGTGGTACTGCTCCGGCATCAGGTAAGTCCAGAGGCTGTCCTACGCCTGGTGGGCTTTGGTGGTCCGCATGTCAATTACCACCTCTCCCGGGCTGGAGAGTTCATCTGTGAGGTGTCAACTGAAAACATGGTTGCCAGGGGGCGCTGTTGGAGCAGCTCAATGGGGTAGGGGTGTACATTTATAAACTGTAAGGGCACCCTCCCCCCGCACCCTCCACTCACCCCCGTTGTCCAGCCCCTCCACCAGCCCACACTGTCCTTCGATCAGGCTTCCACTACTCACCTGGGCCTAGCACAACACTTCAGAGTGGGTTGGTACCTGTATGGTGTCCCGTCAGGTAAGGCAGCCACTCCGCAACTGGTCCGGGGTGGGGGCGTAGTTCTGGAGGCGATAACATGTGGTAAACGCTCTCTTCTAATGGTGCCCCCACAACAAAGTCCATGACTCCGTACCCGATGAAAGGATCTGGAGCCCGTTTGCTGCTCATAAATTCAGCCAGTCCAGTGCAGCCACGCTCCGCATAGGCTGTTCCCCAAACTACCACCGAAAATACCCCTCACTAAACAGGGTGTCCAACAAATACAGGATTTTGCAACCGTCTACCTCCATGAGAGGCCGAAGTTCCGCTGCTGCCACTCCCCAATCAGCCTTGCCTCCCTCCAGGCTGCACCATCCAGGGTTCCCAGCATGAAGTCCACCTGCTGTTCTTCCATGATCTCCTGTGTCCTGTGCCCAAAGCATAGCCTGAACCTGTGCTTGCCACTCCACAAATTTCATGGTACCCTCCTTCCCACTGA
This sequence comes from Aldrovandia affinis, assembly GCA_029706075.1. Lineage (NCBI taxonomy): Eukaryota > Metazoa > Chordata > Actinopteri > Notacanthiformes > Halosauridae > Aldrovandia > Aldrovandia affinis. Next base: position 1,999,647 of record JAINUG010000075.1, on the reverse strand, counting down.
ATTTGGGTACCCATAGGGCACACATAAACCATGGGAAGGCCACACTGATAACACCAGCGGGACCGGGCCCCAGGGGGCCTCACTACTCTGTCCTTCCATCCTCTAGGTGTCACTGTTGCAGAATATACACAGTGGATCCTGCTGACTTAAACCACATTTTAGGGTGTCAGGGGTTGTGAGCTCCCTCACACTAACCCATCTACCTTTTCCCCATTTTCTGTGCAGGAAACCCACCACTCTCCAAACAGCACACTGACACGTAAGTAAAAGGATAGAATACAATGTTTTATTGAACAATTCATGATTTAAAGGCACACTGCACAAAAGGACACATTTTTTACAATTCCTCCCCCTCCTGCTAAATAACCTCCCAGGACCCGCCAGGTAGTACAGAAGCCCCCCCAGGTAAGCATGCCTGTACACACCACATACTACACACTGTGACAATCATACACCCGAAGAGACTCGATTTCACACACAAGAAGGCACGGCCCACCTATTCACTCAAAGGGGAAGAGCTAAACCTTTATTGGGCACATTCACACCCTATACAACACCCATCCAACGCCACAGACACACAACATGGAACAACAAAAATCTAAATACGGTGGATCCCCCAGCCACGCCGTAATGCCAGTGGGGAACTGCCACAAAAAAAAAACAACCCACAGAACACACACAGGAAAGGGTCGCCGCCACTCCAGGCTGGTCTGCGAAGAGGTAAAGCATCACCTCAGCTCAAGTTGTCCCCAGCTCGCAGTCCCTTCACTGCTCCGCCACAGCTCTCGTCACATTCGCCCCGGTCAGCTTTGCAAAACACTGTTTGGATTTGGGGGGAAATCCCCTAAATGAGCTCCAATGCCAGCCTCAGTTCATCGCTTCCTGTCTGCCTCGGCTTGTCCCGCAGTCTCCACCGTCGCTCCATCGCAGAAATGAAAGGAACGTTGCCTTCGTTTTCTTTGTCAGTCCCAGGTCCCTGGACTCTACCGCGGACCCGCCGTCACACAAACCACACAGACATTTGCACACTTCCACTAATGAAGCAAAACGATAAAAACTTCCAAAGCAAACAAAACAAACGTACAAAAACCCAAAAGATATTGCCCAAACAAAGCGAAAGGAAAGGACAGGAAAAGACAGGACCGCACAACTTTCTTTCCCCATTTTCCCTCCTTTTCTCCACAGGTGAGCTGCTTATATAGTAAGGCCCAGCCCCAATTACCTAACCTCACCTAACCCATATCAAGGGTTATTAAACAATATATTTCATGATAAAAACTCTGCAATGACAGAACAAAATGTATTATGTTATCATAATAGCTGTGGTCTGATTGGTTTTAGGGAAGTTCTTTCTCTACTGGCTGCCCAAACATGTTTAAGTCCATGTGATTTTAAATGGACTTAACCGTCATTTAGAGAAGCTCTCCACTCTCTCACTGTTCTTTGTTTGAACAAAGTTCTTGTCCTGCCTTACGAAGACGGATTGTAATTCCATTAAACTCTGTAAACAGGAACATTCCTTGTGAAAATGAATGGATTCTTCACCTTGAACTATATGCTTTCAGCAGAGCATTGGTGTAAGGCATTTATGGAGCTTTGAAGAAAAGGGATGTGGGTTTATACTAATAACTGTCATGCATTTCGTGTCTTCTAGTGAATTATAGTGGTAATAAACACAGGGGGATACTAATAGATGTGCTACTAATAATAGATTATGGAAAATCAGATGAATTCTGCATATGAATCACGTGTTTTTGAACATTTCATGCGATTCACATGTATACGACACATTTCCTCATATATACCACGCATTGTTGCATGTTGCATGTCACATTTACTTCACAAGTATTCACATGTGATCACATATGTTGATATACATGTGTTTTTTGTACATTTCACATGTGATTCAGGTAATAAGAGGAGGGTCTACTTGCATTGCCTATTGTACCAAGACCCTTCTTTATTTTTCCCAGAAAAAGAAAGCCACTAGCACTGTGCCAATTGAAGTGGACACTCCGTTTAAGTGGCCAATTTCAGCTTCATAATTTTTCCCGCGTCAGTGGTGATGGAGTCTTTCAAATGTGCGTCAGACCATTCTGCATTCTGAATCAGGAGTTATGATAAAATGATATGGGCCTCTTGAAATGAATGCAACTTCATTGCTGCAAACGATCAGTATTTTGAATAGCCAAGCTTCTGACACGGAATGTTTTGAAATGACAAGAAATTCAAGGTGCGACGCATTGAAAACAAGTGTCCAGGTAAGCTGATTGCAGTTATGCAGTTATACTTTTGGACCTCAAGCTTTTGGGGCATAGATCAACGTATTTCAAAGCTGCTTTACCTGATAATAATCATAACGTTTCACTTTTGTAAGCTATTGTTGATTGATGCAGAATTATTCTACATAGCCACTCAAAATGCGGTTGGTCTGACAAATAGACATAAGTGTAAAAAAATATATAAAATCAGTAAGCCAACAACCTACGGTAAACTCAGGATGATGATAAGCAGGGGTCAATTATTTATTTCCTTTCTAACAAAAGTTTTAAGTTTTTATTACCCCCCAAATAAGTATTTGTGTTGTTTTGTTTTGTGTTTTTTTTACAATTAAATTTTTTCTAAAGAGAGACCATTCTGGAAGAGTTAAAGACATGCAGGGAATGTAAGACGGGTGTTTGGGAACTAGGTCTGCAGGGGTCATTATGTCACTGGGAAAATACCGCCCGCCAACATTCTTGTTTGGTAGGAAAACATTCAGATGCATTTCTGATTTCTCCACACAGGGAGAGTTTTTGCCATTGTATTGCAAAGGAGTCTGTCCTCCAACTCACAATGTAATTTATAAGTAAAAAATTGTTTTTTAATGTACTGTCAAGATTCCAGTTACCAGCTATCGATGACAGTCTTCTCTGGACTGGATCCCTGTTGTATGTTGCAGTTTGTACATACTGTATATGTTCTAAAATCATGTTCATGACTGGCATAATACCTCTATGATATTGATATTTAAACATCTCCCTTGAGGAGGGCACACAGGGCCACAGGGCCACTCATATCCCCATATGTTTGTCAGGACAGTTTTTCTATGGTATGAGAGATTTTAAAATGAATTAAACATGAAGTATCCTTTATGCATGCGATCCGTATCTATCTCTTTGAGATGTACGTACGGTATGTCTTTTTTCCTGGCAGGGTTAATGATTGGCCCAGTTAAACACTAGTTGTAAAAGAGGACACACATGTAATGAATGTCTAACGCTGGTTCAATGCACTCTTAATCTGAATTAAAAACTCAAGAGGGAGGGAGAAGTCTCAACCCCCCCAAAAAAAACAGATCTAATGACACAGCTGAGGCTTGAACCTGTGACTATAAGGCCCAGTCTCCACTTGCAGTGACTGCCTTTACTGAGCCACTCAGAAGCCCAAAAATGGGAACATTTTTGAATTGAGAACAAATTCACTTTGCACATAAGCTTGCATTGGCACGGTACAGTATCTCTAGAATGTGCCCCTCGTGAATAGCGGGGTCACCTGTCTTTGATATGTAGATGTAGAGCCACTGAAGAAAAGCATAGTGGTTGCGAGACATATATTAGGAAACGGCGGTAAGAAGGTAAAACCGAAGAAAAACAAATGGCCGGAACATATGGCCACTTCATAGAAAGGAGAAGGAAAGGCGGCCACACGTTCTCCTGTGGCTCAGTTCCTTTACAGCTGGCAAGGCACCAAAAGCCGTTCTACATGATGTGCTGTACAATATTTAATTAAAACTCACCCCCGGCCTGTCCAATAATCTACTAAACTGGTACAGGTTGAGGTGATTTTATGCACTGGGGCTTATAGATACACGTTCACTGCAGAATTATGTTTGTGTTTTATGATTAATGGGTAAGACAAGAGTTGCTCCATAGTCCTACCATTACAGTTTGGCCTTGAATTTGAATAATAAAGCAGAATAGTATAAGTGACCCATTGCTTGCATTCATCAGTGTAAGGATAAGTTTCATTCCCACTTGTCAACTGGCCTGTTTCTTATACTAAAAAGGTTAACTTGTTTCCTGAAATGGGCAAAGAATCTTACTCTATCTAATCTGCTGAACGTGGAACAAAAAGGTGGCCAGGTCTACCCAGCTAAGCAGGATGGCTTCGCTCCGCCCCATCTCTCACCCTGTCTGTCCCCACACCAGGTGCAATGAGCGCTTCAGTCCAGGCGAGATGATGGAGGTGGAGCCTGCGCCTTCGGATTTCGCCACCTGCGATCGGACCGGTCGCAGGAACGCCGTGCCCGACATTAAAGGGGAAGGAGGCGGGGCCAGCACCAGCGATTTCGGCAAAGCCGTGGCTCAGATGGACATGCAGGCTGCGGATGGACATACATCTGCAGGTATTTACATTTTAAAATAGTGGAACTCTGTAGTTCAGAATGTTGGCTCCATGGTTACTCAATCAGATTTGTGTGTGTGTGTGTGTGTGTGTGTGTGTGTGTGTGTGTGTGTGTGTGTGTGTGTGTGTGTGTGTGTGTGTGTGTGTGTATGTGTGTGCGTGTCTTTCAGAGGGAGAGAGCTCAGTGATGTCACATACTCCGGAGGGTCATGGATCTGGGGGTGTGAGGGAGCAGCCTGGCAAGGGCCCTTCTTAAACCATGCACCACTGAAGGAAGGCCTGCTTGCTCCATCTTTATTGTTATACCATCTTTCACCACTTGGGTTCAGAAAACCCAAAACATAACTTACAAAAATGTAACATTTGATAATGTTGTTCTTTTACCTTTATGATAACAGGTGTAAATGTTGAAGTTTTTTATTTGCTTTAATGACATAGAAGACAAGCTCATTTGAAGAATCTGTTTATGGTTCTGTAACCTATTTAGGCCTCCTACAAATACCAGAATCCACTGCACCACCTCACCATCACTCACCCGATCACCTAAATGCTTAAAAATGCAATCACAAAATCTTGTAGATGTAGCCTGCGCTTTGTAAAATACGCTTGTTTGCATCTTACAGAGTGAAGTGTCTATGAGTTGAATTTCCTGGAATTTAGCTTGTGTGAATTCTGGGAATTGCAGGAAAACAGGAAAGAAGAGTGTAACTTTCTTATGGCAGAAAATTGACATTTATCCATTTTAAAACTGGCTCCATTCTTTTGAATATGGACCCCCTACAAAACTATAAGGTAAAGAACAATGCTACTTTATTTCTGAAGTTATCCTTTGAGAGGAAAGGTGCTAGCTTTATTATAAAAAAATAAAATAAAAGATCACCACTTTCACAGGCTACTATTCCAACACGCACACTAGACATGTACATATCTATGTGCCAAGGCTATCAAAGCACATGTTGAATATTAATATGTGTCAGATCATGATACAATAAGGCCATCACATCATGTGAGGCAGCATATTTGAATTCGCAATTACATAACATTATGAACTTTTTTGCAAAGTTGCGAGTAACAGAGCAGTAACTATATAACCAGATGGCTACAGCAACTAAATCTATGTTATGGTGCGCCAGTCTGGCTCTGGCCGTGAACCCCGCCCTGGCAATGGGGGGGTGGTAAGGAAGCCGGCATGAGCTCACTGCATGCAAAGTGGCTGTGTGTGTATCGGAGTTACGGTCGACAGCCTTGACAGGTTCTGTCTCAGAGGAGGCAGTTTGGCGCCTTCGTCCCTGCCGGCCCCAGGGCTGCAGCGGCAAGCTCGTGGTACGAGGGAAGGGATGGTTAAATTAGAAATAGGGTACAATTGGTGAAAAATTTGGGAAAAACAGAAAGCGTGAGTTAAAGTTGAGAGCGTGAGCATCTGCTGCAAAGGGTGACGTCGATGAAGAGTGTGATTAGTTCACAGAGTTGGGGACTTGAGTCTTTAGCTCAGAGGGCGCGTCGCGTCGAGATCCACGGTTCGAAACTCGCTGCAGGCAGAACCAACTCCGTTACATATATATAAAATCTATTTTTACAGACTACAGTATGTTTTTAATTTGCCAACTTGCAAAACCATGGCAAGAGGTACAGTATGTGTTTCAGAGAATCATGATGCCTGGTTTTCAGTGGGCTGGTGTATAATACATTACAAGGCTTCCTAACTGAAATGCTTACAAACTTTGTTTTCTCTAATTTGTTAGACTGCTAGCTCCAAAACGTCAGATGTCATTATCCCCCATTCCCAATATGCATTCCAGTGGTGTTTGCGCTACAGTTCAACCACAGTAAGAAACATACAGTGGAAGGGAACCAATAAATGGGATAGAAGGGATATTCTCTAATAGTGCTCAGACAGGCCATGCTCTATACCTAGCTATAATCATCTACACAATTAGATGAGATGAGCAGCCTCGATCAGGAAGTAGCGATACATTTGAGGGGTTTTTGTTCCTTTTCTTCTTCAAATTGTGTGAGATTCCTGCACAAGGACAAACAAACAAGGAGAACACACACAATCAAACAACTGGCTTGTCTGCTTCAGGCTGAACAGGAAATAAACAGAAGCACATTCATTACAGTGGGCTCCCTCTTCATTTGTAGCTTGGACAAGCAATCAGAGTCCATTGAGAGAGGGCTGACAGACAGCACAATGTCATCTTCAGCTTCAGCTTCAGCTTCTCATGACCATGGACAGACTTTTCTCTGCGTGCTTCGGGAGGATTGACTCTTTCTGTTGAACAAATGTCCCTTTATGTCTGTTATCATCCACCAAACCTGAAAGGTCATTTAAAAAACTAGAAATGGTTCCTAATTGTGTGTTTGTGAGTATATATATATATATATATATATACTGTATATGTGTATATATATGTGTGTTCGGATTATGCATTTGTTTTAATTCCTACCTGGGAATTTTGGAGAATGTTTTTTTGCTTCACCTTCAGATTCCCCGTTTTTTCTATAAAAATATAATATTCTGTATTATATTTATTTCACAAAGGTTTTAAATGTCCTTTCCACCTGAGGATATATTACCTCTCTGTGTGGGAAAACAACATCACTCTGAACTACACACAGCCTCATATAAAAATGACTGCTAAATTGAGTTACTACTTCTTGGTTAACTGTTTCCACTGTCAGCCCTTGTGTATAAACACAGAGCTTACTGTTAACAGGGCTTGAATTCTTTTTCAGGGACCATGTTTTTAAACTTCTTCCAGGAAATGTCCTAGAGTGATTAGCAAGAACGTCACTTACATTCTCAATGTTCTGTGTGGCTCAGTAGGTAGAAAATGGTGCTGACAATGCTTAAGTTGTTGGTTTGATTCCCATTAGGGTCACATCTACTGAAAAATATATGAATCGACTACTGTGAGTTGCTTTGAATACAAACGTCTGCTAAATGGTATATGTAATGTTGGGCTTTCAAATGAGTTTAATCTGATATATACTGTATATGACAGCTCTTTCATGTTTTGTATAAGACCAGTAAATCTAAAAAGTGTTAATTGTCCATTTTAGGATGCCTAAATAACTGTGATTGAATATTCTGTTCAGAACTGTCCTCGAAGTTCCCACAGGTGTTAAATAAAGTTAGGAGCCTTTGAAAAATCACCATCAAACAAGTGAAAACAGCAGGGTGAAGCTTTTTTCATGCAGTCAGTTGTGTTTAGGTCCAGCGGGTCTCAGATGAGAATATCACCTGATTCTATGTAAATATACAACTCAATATTTGTTTAGATCAAAGTAATTTTGATGTGAATTATGATCCATCTAGATAGGTTTTTTTTGCAATATCAATGCATGGAAACTGCTAGATTTTATTGTAAACAACAGCATGATAGTGAGATAGCAAGAAAGATCATGAAATAATAACAATAATAATAATAATAATTAACTTTATTTGTATAGTGCTTCACAGACATGGGTATGTTCAGTGATTCACAAGCAGCAATGAAAACAATAAAAGCAGAAAGAAGAAAAAAAAACAAGGACATTTTTAAAGAGAAATGAATAAACCAAGTAAGATGGGATGCATTTAATTCACTAGAAAACCAAGTTTTGCAATATTTAGAGTAGAGGCACATTTGACCACTTTACACGATTTTTTCCAGCATTCAAATATTTTTGAAGATTGTGGGAACCGGAGTGTTTTTCTGAACATGATTAACTACGTCAGGGGTCGGGTGCGAAGACCCCCAGGTCATTGTGAACGGGTCATCGGGAGTCCTCGCTTTCATGCACCACTGTGTAAAATAACAACACGAAATAGCTTTTATTCACTTCATACTATCTTAAGTCTTATCGTTACCTTTGCTGGATTGGTCCTATTCAGAAGCCTATGACAAAATGCAACCCTTCAAATGCCCACTTATTTAACGTCAAAGGGTTTGAATAACGCATGCTCTCCTACATGCATTCCAGATCGCTCGTTTGAAAAGTAATTATGAATTTACCAAACACAATGCATTTTACATTTACATTTTAAGCATTTAGCAGACGCTCTTATCCAGAGCGACTTACAAGATGTGCATTAATACATGGTAGGAACAATCATAGTTGCAAAACATCACAACTGTAAATTGTAATAAAAAAACAGCATAAAATATTATTAAATTTAAATTTTTAAAAATTATGATGAATTCCTTACATATTTACTTATTGTCCATTAAATACATGTCATTTTCCTTGCCAAGGGACAGTACTCCTTTAAACATAGCAAAGTGCGCCACCTGCTGTGCAATGAAAACAACTACAGTATATATGACAAAAGCAGACTTTTAAGCACATCCTGATGGAAACAGCCCATCTTTTTTTAACACTTACCCCCTGCAGTCTGTAGACGTGGCTTGTGGGAAATGTAGGCTGCATGTAATGATGCCAACATTCTGTCAGGGGGGCAATAAATTGGGGGCCAATGAGGAATCTACAGAATAATAACTGTGTGGGAAGGGGGCTAAATGGCATATATATATATATATATATTACCAATTGGAAAAATGGACAGTCAAATGGACAGTGCGAGCGTCGATTTGCAGCAAAGAGTACTATTCAGTGCATATAGGCGGATTATAAGCCTCCATTGGGTATCTGAAGCCTTGTCTGTACTTCCTTCAGAAGCTGGCTTTGTCTGTACTTCCTTCAGAAGCTGGCTTTGTCTGTACTTCCTTCAGAAGCTGGCTTTGTCTGTACTTCCTTCAGAAGCTGGCTTTGTCATTCATTCCGTAGGCGTCACGCAGGCGGTTCAGAAGGTCCTTCTTATCCTTCTCAGGAAGGAAGCTGGATTTAGCAGCATTTATGTTCTACAAAGCATTAGAGAAAGAAAAGATGTCCCACACCAATCTAGATTCAGGTTGTCATTGCATGCATACAGACATATTTGAGATCTAGAGGAGATCTGAGAGTCTCAGTTCATTCTTACCAGCCTCTTGAATTCGTCCTCTGTAAAGCCCATGTATGTCTTTGCAGTAGAATAGTCTGTGTCCAAGGTGGAGTTGAATATGAAAGGGTCATCTGTGTTCAAGGAGTAGTTGGCCTCGTCCTTCTTAAAACTGGACAAACACATCAGGCCACTGGTGTTTAGAAACGCTTTGACTTAAGCCCGGTCAATGTCAGAAAATAGCTTGTACTTTAACATTCCATTCCACATTCGAATTCATTCGCAAGCAGGTCTGTAAAAAACGTCATGAGAGTCATATTTCAAGCACTATATTGCTTATAGTGTATAGTGCTCAGAGTGTAACTATGCTTTTAACACTAATTTGAGGTTTGGGCAAATTGCCCTGAAAGAGTGCAGTTCGCAGAAGCAGTCTGAACTCACCGGATGAGCGGGTGTTTGGTGAAATCTGGAACACAGGCACCGGTGAATTTACTGGATATTGGACAAACCTGGAGTCAAAGATCGTGAAAATATTACAAGGCATTACAAAGGCTCTTACAAAGCTATTTGTCAATGTCTGCTCAAACCTCAGATCCACTCTGGCTTGGATGCACACATCTCCCTAGTCTACAGACATGGGTGGAAATGTATGAGAATACAGTACACCTGCATTCCAAAAGATTTAAGGTATGCAGTACAATATTAGTAAGGATAACTGAGCAAAACAAAATCACAGATAAAAAAGATTTGCAACATAGAGTACCTATCCACATACTGTATATTCAAATGATAACATCATCAATTTATGCCAACCCTACTTCTTTGCTACAGCATACTTAACAAATATTTTCCCATGGTCAACTGAATTGGAAATGATCAAATGTTCTTAATGTTGCAATTAGGCAGCGAATACATTAGTCAGGGTTCCCATTCAAATCAAATGTCCATTTTCCATGACATTTCCATGATATTTACATGACAAATGTAAGGTTCCCGATTAGTGTGGAAATACCAGCCTGGCTTACTCTAGCCTGTAACAACAACTATAGTCCACCAGAGGTCGCTGCACACCTGACATTGCTCAGCTATTCACACTTACCGTTGAGCAAAGCAAACATGACATGGTCAACAAATGTTTGAGGCAGAAGATTTTTGTAAAAAAAAAAAGAAATCTTGTACAAGATCGCAATTAATGATTGTTGTATTTTAAAAAAATAATTAATTAACGATTAATTTGTTAAATACAACTGCTAAACAAGATGATAAGTAACTGCCCCACTAGTAATAATTTGCTATTTAACAATTCATTGACAAGCTTTATTGAATCCTAATTATAGTAAATGATGCCTAGTAAATAATATTTAAACAGCATATTTGTTGTTTAATATCAGATATCAGACTGTTTAATATCAAATTAACAGACACAAGTTGAAGAGAGTTAGCGATTCATTTGAGCGTCTAAAGATGGCTGGCTGTAAAGTCAGGAATCAGCTCTTTACCCTCATCCCCAGAAGCCAATGGAGATCAGGACCAATATTCATAAAGCTTCTCAGAGTAGGAGTGCTCATCATTTAGTTCATAATGGATAAAGTTAGGATGTGGACAGGGGAGACCTGATCTTGTACAGGCCCTGACATCTCATAACACAGGCTGACCCCAACTAATGATTTATATGTACAATGTAGGCTTATTTCACATAATGAAAACATGTTCACATTTAGAATCATAGCAGCAGATAGCGTCACATGTGGATCTGATGACACAGCACAAGTCTGGACATGTCTCACCTCAAAATGCATGTTCTTTTCAAGCAGACGCTCATATAGAGCCTGGTCATCTATGGCGTGATAGCCATGCCCGATTCGTTCAGCTTTCAACACTTCCACTGCCTGAACAGAAAGAGTCCCACAAACATGGGTTAACCTTTCTCGCATATTTGCTGTTGTTTTTCTGTAGTTCCAAAGCTGCTTGTCACCATATCGAAAGGCCTCTAAGAAACACTGGGGGTTCCCAAAATGTAACATGGTCCCTCTAAAATTACATCTGTAGCCAAAATGCCCCCCACTATAGGCTGCAACGCAGTGGCTATTTAACACATCAGGTCATGAGGGTCATATTTAGTATGAATAAATAAATGTGATGAATTAGATTTATCATAACATGACCAATAACGTGTACATCACGTTTACCTTATCTGAATGTCTGAAATATCTAATGAAATACATGAAATACTTTTGCATGCAGCTAGCCCCAATTGACGTGAATGTCAACCGATTCACTAGCTACTGTACATTCGTGTACACAGTTGTGCCTATTAAATGTTCACTTGTCGAAACCGTAAGGTTGTTCCTTCTTTGTTTTTGTTTATAACCCCCCCAACCTGAAACAGGTTTATTCCAGGCAGTGGTGGACAGTAACAAAGTACATTTACTCCGTTGCTGTACTTAAGGACACTTTTCAAGTATCTGTGCTTACTTCACTATTTCCATTTTTGCTAACTTTTTACTTTCACTCCACTACATTTCAAAGGCAAATATCTTACTTTTCCCCCCACTACATCTGCCCTTCCTCATTACTTTGAAAAAAAGGTTTTGAAATTCATAAATGATCACGTAATGTCACAAATCCCTGCAGTAAATGATGAGGTACAATTATTTACTTTTGATACTTTAGTACATTTGAAAACGAGTACTTTATTACTTTCACTCAAGGGGAAATGGAGTGGAATGGAATTTACTGGAGTAATATTTTATCATGGCGTCTCTACTTTGGCTCAAGTAAAGGGTTTGTGCACTTCGTTCACTACTGATTCCAGGCCACCCTGCTGGAGCCAAGGCAAACGCTCACCTCTTTCACCACCGCTGGGGGGCCCACTTCCCCTGCATGGACTGTTCTGTGCACCCCACTTCTCTCCGCTTCCTGTCAACACAATACCCCATTAAACACGCAAACAACAGGACAGACTCATAATTACACTTACTCTTGCGCTCCGCTCAGTTTTTTTTGTTTTGATCTCATTTATTTAAAAAAATTTAAATTATTCTCATAAGCATTTTTCTGTACCTTGCCACATCCATCGCTGTTTGGAGCAGACACATTTTTATTTGGCTTGGCATGGGGCTAACATGCTGGAGGGAAGGACTGAGTATCCAAAGATCAGAATAAAATGCCACGCTACTTTAATTCATGGTTGAAATGAAAGAATATGAACGCATTTATTTTATTTCATTTTTTAAAACGTACTAAACTCTGGAAAGCCTCTGGAAAAGAAGCCCATGGGAACGCGGAAACGTTGGTTTCTATGGTTCACGCAGTTGCAGTTGTGCATGGTGGCATGGGCGCATATGGTAAGGGGATGGATGCACTTCTGCTAACGGTATGAAAACTAAACGCTACCCCTGAATAAATGTGGTTCAGAGTGTTTCCAAATGAGCAATCCAAGTGCAGATGTGGACAATGTATCACTGGTAAGGCGTCAGACGGAGTAACAACGTGTCCTTTTCAGTGTCGTTCTTCACATTTTTATGCTGGCGCTCGATGTTCATTGCCGGCAGGCTGGACCGCGTTTAAATCAAACCACCCTGAAACCAACGATAAGGGTTATACGCAATTTGGATTTGAAAACCATCCAGGTCATTAATGGGCCTAAATAATAAGAATGGACTTTAAACGCTGTTATCTTTGGCTCTTCTCTTCAACGCGCTAATCATAATAACAGATGTTACTTTGTACATATTTATAATCCAGGGACATACTGTTGGGCTAAATAACCCACAAGGCCTCCGCCAACAATATAATGGCACATTTGGGAACTTTCCCAACAATGTTTGCAAAAAAGTTGCAAACGTTGTTCACCAAGAAGTCACGGGTCTACAGACACTTAACCCCCCTTAACTGCAAATCTCAAGCTCACACTGTGTGACAAAGTTGAAATGAGAGTCCCTGTCTTGTATGTCTGAACAGACTGAACACTTGCATACTTTATTTGTTAGTCAAAGTTAAGGACAAATTAAAAATTGTTCTCAGAATTTGGTGGCCAATTGTACCCTCTATTGATGCAATTACCCTCTCCACGAGCCTGCCGCAACTGCAACTGCAACTGCAACTGCAACTACGGGGCCAGCCGCTACCCTTTCTAAGCAGGTCTGTCTCACTTGTCTGTCTCTGCCTGTAAATATTTATGGTTACAGAAATACAGTCAGACAGGCAGTGCAAGCTCCTAAATAACACTATAGGGAGTAAATAAAGGAAAGACCTGCATGATTGGTACCACACTGTGTTTGTGAAGACAAAGATGTCATTGTGAGTCAGAGATAAGGACGCATGTAGATTGAATGCAGACCGGTTACTGTGGACTGTTCTTATTGTACTGTACCTCAAAGGCCTTCTTATGCTCTGGGCAGGTCTTACAGTTCAGAGACTCGTCTCCTGCCAGGTCGATGGCCACCACCCCTCTGTTCCGATACTTCTTACACAGCTCCACCACCTCCATGGACCATTCTGCGCACACACACACACACACACACACACACACACACACACACACGCACACAATCAAGCATGCACACACACACGCACACACATACACACACACAATCACACACAAGCACAAACACACACAATCGTGCACACACACACAATCATACACACACCCACACAATCAAGCATACACACACACGCACACAATCAAGCATACACACACACACGCACACACATACATACACACACACACACACAATCAAGCACACACACACACACATTCATACACATACGCACTCACACACACACAATCACACAAACACACACACACAATCACGCACACACACACACACACACACATACATACACAATCACGCACATATGCACCCAAACACAATTTGCATAAGAGACCTTGCAATAATTCATTCATTGATGATGATGATGATGATACACAACATTCCTTTGCCACTAAGGCTATGTGTTACACCGTCTGATGAATGTGACCCAATTCAGATTTTTTGCTCAGATGTGGCACACATCGGATATGTATCATGAACGTGTAAACAGGAAAAAAGCACATGGAATCTGATATTTTCAGATCCGTTTTGGGCCACATTCACTTGTGGAAATAAATCCGGTAGGAATCTGATATCTGCCAATGCGACTGTCATTTAAACGCACAGATCGGAATTTCCCTGTCATTCCGATTCGCATGTCATTCAAAATGTGACACTCTTATACTTTTCCGCATTTGAATGACATGTAATGTCTCACGTCCAGAACCAGAAGTGAAAGAAGAAGTGAAAATGGAGGACGAAGGCTCAGGCCAGTGGAATAATATTGATGTCATGTGACTTTTAAGCCTGTGGGGCAAAGAGTACAGGCCGAAATACAGGGGATGTATCGCAACAAAACCGTTTATGAAGAGATTTCGGCACCGTGTTAATGGTACGGGCACACAGAGATACGGTGAGCGGTACACCACCTGGCCTATCCCGCATGCAGCACAGAATGGACCTGGCTTTTATTTTGAATTTCTTCTCCCCCTCACTCAACCCCTGGTTCACCAGGTCTACCACTTCATCCGGGGTCAGGTCACCTCTGAGGGAAGAGGAAAGATCACACACCTTAATCAGAACTATAAAAGGAAAAATATCTCACAAAGCTCCCAAGTATCACCTAGTGAAGACTTAAAGCAGCCGATCGAAATGTTCTTTGTGGCGCAGCCAATACATTTCCCTCGACAGTATTAATCTGTGTTCGAGAGATATTAATCTTTCGCTCTGGGCCAGTGCTGACATTTGGATGCCCATACTACACTCCTCCATATAACATTAATTATAACTGCTTTCTGGAAAGAGTCAGAGAGGGAGAGGAGTACACTACAGGTTTGCCCAGTCTCTGACAGCTGTTTCACAACTCCCATCTCTGGTTCGCTTTTCCTGCTAGCTAATTAAAACTTCAGCAAACACTGAATTGCAATATGTCCTTGGGCTGCCATTTCTCAGTATCTCTGCTGAGCACTGGAATTCTTTAAAACCCTCTGCTGAAGGAAGGTCATTATAGACCACATCAAACCAAAAACAATTTGAAACCTGGAGGCATTTGAAAAATTCCTCGCTCCTTCCTATAGAGCAGCAGTTGGGTCGCGACCCCACTTGGGGCCGCCAAAGGGTCATGGTGGGGTCGCCAAAAAAAGTAAAAATTAAAAAGTACTTTTCTTTTAACCATAAGCATTTCTTTACATTTTTTAATGAAAAACAAATTGCCTGTTTTTTCGTAAAATCTGTCTTTTCTGACCAATTATTTTATATCTACCGACATGCATGAGTTTAATCCAATGCATGCGTTTAACGTTACTGCACTACAGCAGTCACGAAAATTGACAAGTTTGTTGTCAGGAGTGGTGCTGGAGGTGAGTCAAATTCTAGCAAAAGACCAGCAGAAAATACAAAATAAATACAAATAAAACAAAAAGGAATAAAATAAGTTATGACCCGAAATTCCTCACCTATGGCTTTACATGGACAGGACATGAGGAGGACCCAAGACCATGTGTCGTGTGTGGGGAAGTTCTAGCTAACGAGAGCTTTAAACCATGTAAAATGCAACGCCACTTGCAAACTAAACACAGCGCATTACAAGCAAAGCCGCTTGATTTCTTTCGGAGGAAACAAAAAGTTTTACAAGGACAGAAAACCGTGCTTAAAACTGCAACAGCAGCAAACGAACGGGGGCTACAGGCTTCATTTGTCGTCGCACATTGGATCGCGAAGACCGGTAATTTTTATTTTTCATAAAGATATAGCCTGTGAATGTACTGTATTTGCTACTATGAAGTCTGTTTTATTTGTTTTTCATAAAGATATAGCCTGTGAATGCATTTGCTACTATTTTGGAAATAGACCACCAATAGGCCTATATGTTTCTGGACTAAAGTTTTTCAGCGTTGTAATTGCACTATCATTTATGTATTGGGTCGCGATTTTTTCCCACCCATGAAATGGAGTCGTGGAGTAAAAAAGTTTGAGAAACCCTGCTATAGAGGATATTCTCAATACTCATGGTAATAATTTCTCTCGGAAATCCCATGTAATGTATTTGAGTTATGAGCAATATCGTTGACTTGCCATGTCATCTTTGATCAATCATGGATCATCTTTGACAATTATGCCCCCCCCCTCCCTTCCCTCACCAAACTTGTGAGATTAATAAAATTCAAACTTACTCTTTTTGGTTCCATGGTATGGGGTTCACTTTATTGTTGGCAAGAAGGTGTGGACTGTACCTAACCTCCACATATAACACTCCTTCGCGGGCTTTTGTCTCCACAAACTCATAAGCTATTCTTTGAATCGCCTCCCTGTCACCCCTGCAAACGAAAGACAGCAAGATTTAGAGGCCACTCGCCAGTTACACATTGTTTCAAAGCAGTGGCCCTCACCCCTGGCACTGGAGAACCAACAAAATACCCAGTAGATCCCGCAGCTCTCCAGGACCAGTGTTGAGGAGCACTGTTTTAGCAAGCAAGATTTTAAGCCACCACATTTGCAGCACATGGACAAAGGTTAAGAGTTTATAAAGAGATTTTGCAATAGAATGTTGATGAAAAAGCATTATAGGCCACCCACTAAACCCCTACATTTTGTTACAACAATTGCTTTGTGAAGAAATGTTATGTCCCATCCCTCCGGGCGCCTGGCAGCCGCTCCTCACGGTCTCGCCTCTTCTCTGTCCTGACCCCTCGGTGGTGGAACGACCTTCCGCAATCGGTCAGGACCATGGAATCTCAAAATCCACCTTTTCAGACTCCACTACCACTGATTTCTGTACATCTAGTTAATTGTCATCACCGCTGCCTACTTGCTCAACACTTTGTATCCCTGCTTACTCAATAAAAATAAAAAATAAAAATGACTAACCTTTTCCTTCCCAGTGTTACAGGTATGGTACGCAGCTGCCTACAATGATGTCTATCGCTGTATTACTGCACTGATCTCTTGCGCAAACTATGATTGTTCCTACCATGTATTAACGCACATCTTGTAAGTCGCTCTGGATAAGAGCGTCTGCTAAATGCTTAAAATGTAAAATGTATTTTGACACAGAGAAGCTTTTTTTTAACTTATTACTCATTGTAAGTCGCTCTGGGTAAGAGCGTCTGCTATATGACTAGAATGTAAATATAAATGTCTTTAAAATGTAAAACGTCCCACAGACAAGACTTCAATTCAGCTCTTCCCACGTCAACATGCGAATACTGTTACTCATATGGTTGCCTTGATGTGACTTATCTCTGTGCGACCAAAGCCACCATACATTTGCCAAAGTTCCAAAACAAGCCAGCTTTGAGCACCACAAAGATTAAAACCTATTTTATGTTGTGACTGCGTGGCCTCAAACATGACGGTTCCAACATGGATGAAATGAATGCTTCTAGTGAACTGGTCAACCCATGCACCCGCACCACCAAGCCCCGCAACACACACAAAATCTCACACGAGCCAAACAGCTGGCTTGCGTGCTTGCCATGTTGTTATGAGCAATGTCCCAATAGTAAATAGTGGGCTTTAATAGTCCCACTTAAATAATTATTCACCTGGCATTCTACTGTAATCTGCTCTTTGACAATGAACCAGTATTTACCGTTGATTTAGAATGATGTGAAGGGAAAACATAGCAGCTCTCGTTTTGCCTTTTTCAAGGTCAAGCTTACTGTTCGAAAAAATATGACTACGGAAACGAATGGGCACATGCTACATCAACGGGCCAAAGAGTTCTTGCAGAGTTGCAATATACCCCAAATCAAGTCAATAATTTGGAGACACTGATTAAAAAAGAACAAGACAAAAAACAAGGGGTTGGGACTCACGCGATCACGTGCATGTAGTGCTTGAACTTTTCGAGGAATTCGGTGAGGGTGGCGGGCCTGCTCATCGTACAGAGGCGTAGCAGACCTTGAACAGTGTCTGTAGGCAGGACCAGTCCCCGCTTCCTGCAACACACCAACAGCCAGTGGAGTACATCATGCAGAAAGCACACATGTATCAACCCATTTCAGACCTGAGGAAGTACTCTGGACACAGTGTTATTACTTTCTAATTCGCCTCTTGGACTTCTGGTTGACCTCTGCAGGCAAGACATACTGTAATTATCTTTAGATAAATATGTAACATAGACCCACACACACGTACATAAAAAAATCTATGTAATAATAAATACATATAGCCAGCCTATTTAACTTACTTTGCAACATCCAGAATGGTTTCCGGTCTGATAGCGCCGTCAAGGTGAACATGCAGCTCTACCTGAGGGTGGAGAACATGGCAACAAAATAACAATTATCATTTTTTAATCCTTTTAATCTCACCTTGGTCTCAAATGAACTCCCCAAGATTCGAAGACTACTTACAGTAAGTTCTCCTCTTGTAAAGGTGGTGGCCCCACATTGTTGACTAATTATAGGCCTATTGCTAAATTGTCAGTCCTGGCTATTTTTATACACAAATGCCATTTCATCAAAGTATCAGTCAGTATTTAGGAAGCAGCATAGCACAATTAGAAATAAGTCTTTAGAAATAAGTCTTGCTTTTCATGTAACTGAAATGAGCTGGAAGCTGAAATGAAAAGACCAGGGATGCCAAACACTTTTCAAGGAGTGTTTTGGCTCCCGGCCCAGTACTGTGTCACACTTACAGATGGCGGTGATAAATCTACTTGCGCATGACAACTGGACCCAGTCTCCACCATCAGAGCCATGACCTGGAGATTCTGCTCACTTTGGGACACTTCTGGTCCCTCTTTTCTGTTTCCTGTTATAGTACGAATATAGACACTGTCCCTGGCACTAAGATTAGCGGATCTTCAGCCACCCTGTTATTGCTGGTGCCCTTTGTATTTATTAGTATAGCTGTGGAATTGAATGAATAATTCATTTTAAGTGTGGGACATAAACATATGATATTCTTGCTACAGTGTTATTTTTACAATGACATTTTGTTTTGATTGTATTACAGTCAATTCTTGTATATACACTAACGTTCAACTTATCTTATTGCACGTACTGTCTTAAGTTGCTCTGGATACGTGTGTCTGATAAATAAACACATTTAAATGTAAATATTGAATACTGTACTGTGCAGTAATGAGGGGGAAATAAAAGTACATTTGCGGCGATCTTAATTCTTAATAGCAGGAGTTTTCAGGTAGTCCAAATTGCACATATGCAACAGATATCAAGCCAATGTTTTTCGTATGTATTTTTTCAAAAAGCAGTGTGACAGGAAGTCTGAATAAACTGTGTTTTCCACAGTATACTTGAAGAGTGTATTTGCGGGGTTGCCAATGTCTGTGCCCCTCTTTGTTCACTCAAATATTACTTATTTTCATTCATAAAGCATAAGTAAGAAGTCAAAAGGCTTGCCGCTATATGTCAAAGTCAAGTCATGTCAAGTAAACTTTACTATCCCACAAGTGGGAAATTCACTTGGCAGAGCTTCTTTGGCCCAGAGTATATTTGATGTAATGGTGCAACTGTCCTTGGGCACAACAGTCACTGGTGTAAAGTGTGTACAGTACCGGGGAGAGTTGGTGCACCGTATGGAGGACATGGCCGAATTAAGTCTGACCTGCTGAGTTCTATTTGTGAGAGTCATTAATCCACATGATTAGCCTTGGGTTAACACACATCTTCATAAGCTTCTCTGCCACTAAGTGAGGTTGAATAGTATTAAAAGCACTTCCAAAGTCAACAAAAACAATGTTTGGAGCAGTCTTGGACAGTTCGAGGTGTTCATAGATCATGTTTAACATTGTCAAGACAGCGTCATCTACACTCCTATATGGTCGTTAGGCAAACTGCAGATTGTCTAGCTGGGTGCTCACAGAGGTGAGTAATCTATTTAGTGCAATTTTTTCAAGGCATTTCATTGGGGCTGAGGTAAGTGCTATGAGGCAGAGGTCATTTATCACCTTAGGGGTGGGCTTTTTTGGGACAGGCACTACAATGGGCCTCTTCCACAGGGCAGGGATATCATGAGAATTAATAGAGGATTGAAACAGTCTTTGGAAAGGGTAGGCTAGTTCCCATGCGCATGTTTTCAGTACCTTACAACTAACAGAGTCAGGCCCCTGGGCTTTACGGCCATTTACCTTACGGAACATAGCCTCCACCTCCCATCTGCTGATGGTCATCTCCTCTCCCGGCAGATTAGACAGTGTGTCCATGACCATATTGTTGTGTGATGAAGTCATGACAATCAAACTGGCAGTAGAACTCATTTAGCCCCTCGGCATATGTCAGGTCATTGACAACTGTGATACCCTGCTCGTTGGGTTTGTAGCCAGTAATAGTCTGCAAAACCTGCTAAGCTTTTCTGGTGTCATTGTCTGTGAAGAGCTGTTCAACCTTGTCCTTATAGTCCAGTCTACATTCCCTGATTTTCTTATTTAATCCGTTTTTGGATGACTATACGTTGCACCTTCTCGCCGGACATGAACACACGTTTCTTTTCGTTGAGTAAGTCTCTTAGTTCCTTTGACACCCGCGGCTTGTTGTTGGAATGAACCTTTACAGTCTTGCATAAAAAACGTCCTCATGGTGTTCAATATGTCCTGAAACAACCTCAGCGGCTTTACTGACATCCTCAGATGTGTCTATTAGCATGTCCCAGTCAGTGATGTTAAACCAGTCCTTTAGGGCAGCCACAGCCTGTGGTGTCCATGTTCTAGGTCCATGATCATGCTCTTTAACATTACATGCAAAACTCTACCAACTCAATTCAACTCCAATTCAACTTCAATGTACATTTGAGATTCCAAGATTTTTGGACACAATGGCATTATACTGCCCTGGTCTCTATAGAACTGAGGTAGCAGCATATTTGAGTGTGTGTGTGTGTGTGTGTGCGCGCACGTGCACCTTTTATGAATTCTTATTTGCAACCGTGGCAGATGGACACTTACATCTCAGCCAATGCTGTCCATTGCTTTGAATGTTTTGATTGCTTGATAATCCCAGTCTAATGTGTATAATAAAATGAATATGTTTGGCATTGTAACCATACAATACACAATAACCTATATGCAGTACCTATACGTATATATACAGGTACTGCATATATATTAATATAATACTGTATATAATATATATTTAGTGAGAATCAGTGCATTTCAGCTCACCATGGAGGCCCAGATACAAAGCTGTGATTGCCTCTATCTACTGTACTACACAGGAGCACAGGTGACAGTGACACTGGGAGGGACAAGAGAATCAGGTTTCGCCAAGCACATTCCTGAGAAATCATGTCCAAATGTCAAGCCTCCAAATGTCAAGCCGTGCCCTTGGTTGCCACCAAGAAATGCATGATATAATGTACCACGATTTAGACATACTTCTATGCACCAGTGTTAAATAACCACAGCATTGCAGCCTGCAGTTGGAGGTTGGATAAATAGGGGCCAAGGCTAACTATTTTATTGAAGTGGGTGGTCGTCAACCACAATGTGGTAATTTTAGAGGGCATCGAGATGAAAATGTTTTGGGAAGCTTGATCTGATAAACAGCATATGTCTAACTCACATGAATTCATTGGCAGTAGAGCTTTAGAGAGTGGACAAGACTGGCATAAAAACTGGAGTCGTGTTAAGCAGGTTCAAGTTTGACTGTGAAGTATGTCATTCTTAATAGCCACAGTGAATCCTTCCATAACTTGTCAAGTGCATCTACAATAAATACGGCAGAAAGGCTGATAAGGGTGAGGCTGTATAAGCAGAACGTTTCAATTGTTTTTAGGCAACCTTTGCAGCTGATTTAGGGAATTAGGGCTACATGAAGAACAGGTTAGCAATTTCACACACAGAATAGCCATGCCAATTATATGCCACCATGCCACCATTTTCTCTGCAAGTGACACAAATGATCATTTCTACAATGCATATTTCTTCTGTCACTAAGTGCAAGAATCTATCTACATACAGTGCCTTGCAGAAGTACTCAAAAGTACACAATTTTCACACTCTGATGCTTTCAAGCTTTCATTTATATCATTTTATTTAAGATTCATTTTTGATTGCAAAAGTACTCCCACCCTGTGCTCTGGTAGCTGTAAGTTAATGCAGGTGGAAAACATTACCTTAACGAGCCACACAATTAGTTTATTGGCCTCTGTCTGTGTGCCAAAACAATGATTGTCATGATTTCAGGATTAAAAACACCTGTCTTTGTGAGGATCATTGGTCGGGTAGTGAATTTGAAGGAAAGACCACAGATCTTTCTCAGTAAGCCATGGATAGATATGGTTATCAAAAGGCATAGATTAGGAGAAGGATACACAAAAATATCTAAGGGTTTGAATATCCCAGTGATCACTGTTGGCTCAGTAATCAAGAAGTGAAAGCTGCATCATACCACCAAGACCCTGCATAGAAAAGGCTGTCCCTCCAAATTCAGTGACCAAACAAGGAGTAGATTGTGAGAGAAGCCACTGTGAGGCCAGCAATTACTGTAAAAGAGCTACAGAGTTCAGTGTCTGAGAATGGAGTAATAGCGCATCAGTCAACAATATCAAGAGCACTGCATAATACTGGCCTGTGGGGCAGAGCTGGAACAATTCTACCAGGAAGAATGCGTGAAAATCACCTCCAACCAGTGTGCAAAGTTGGTAGAAACTTTGCACAAAAAGATGTGTTATTGCAGCGAAAGGTGCTTCCACCAAATATCAATGCGAGGGGTCTGAATAAGCATATTTAAGTTTTTTACTTTTATTTAAAATATTTTCTGACATAACTAATTACTACTTTGTAAAAAATTAGTTTGAGCATATGACATAATAAAACATATTAAATGTAAACAAATATGAACGTATCATTTGTAATCCAGCAACATTTGAAAACTTTCCAAGGGTCTGAGCACTTTTGCAAGGCACTGTAAACACACATTTATTCATCCTCTACTATAACCATGTCATATAAATATACAGACAATAATTTTATCGTCTGTATATTCAGATGTTAAAATGATATTCAAAGTCATAACAACAGATGGCATTAGCCATTCCTATGATCCATGTACGGTATCACATCTCTCTATCCATTCACTCTCACCTTGGGAAATGCTGTGATGTGACATCCAGGACACTCACAGTGTCCACAAATTCACATTCAGGTTACAATACCTATACGGTTTCACCTAATCAGCTATTGTTATTTTAGCATTAGCATGCGTTATTTATCTGCTGACACATGGTTCAGTGACTCGGTGGGGAATCTATGTGCTCTGTTTAGGCAATGCTTATATAGCAGAAATACAGGGACGTTTTAATATGCATCAGGGTTGGCTTCCTGTAGCACACAGCAATTGTTGGCCTTGACAGCTTAAAGGAAATATATTGTCATTATTTTATCAACAGATGGCACAATAATGACTAATGGGGACATTTGAATAAATGTTCTTATCTGTCAAATAACAATACTTTGTCAATGCATCCTCAAAATATATTGACTACCTTAAATCCCATAAAAGCACCATAGGATTTTATAGGACCCTCAAGTTTTAATGATGGATTTGAAAGATACTGACTATTGATAGAAGCTGAATGTTACCAGAAGTTTAGTCTAATAACACTAACTGACTGGAGTACCATTAAACATTACTTTGATTTGTTTCTTCAATAAAAAAGTTAAAAAAATACTTGATAACCATATCAAGTGCTGTTGATCAGTCAAGACAACTGCTTGTAGTAATATATAATTGAGGTGTGCAGATTTAATTTAAAAAGAATAGTTAACGTATGCATATATTGTCAGGTTATTTACACGATTTATTACACACAGCAGCGAGCTTTCTGTCTGTGCATCAACTACGGTACCTGTTTCCTGTACCTCTTCCTGTATTACAAGTCAACTTTTTAAAGATACAGTTGTACTTCAGTGGACCAGGACACATGCTATCATAACCCTTATTAACATTGTCTTTCTACGTTATTCACTACGGTATCACTCGGGTTATGAAAAATAAGCTTCAGTTATTGTTGTGTAAATCCATGACTGAACTACCAAGTTCACACTGAAAGAGAAACCCAGCGCGCGCCCGCATGTTATATTGATGAGTATGAAAACGGACACTGCTGCAGTCATGTCTATGCACGCGCTCCCGTCAGGGACACCTTCTTTTGTAAAAAAAGATGTTCAAGCAAAGAACAAAAAAACCTCCTTCAATTTGCCCAGTGAAGTCAAAGCAATTTACATCTGCACTACGGAATTGGCGTACACGTGCCATACCTGCCAAGTAGGTATGAACAGTTCCGAAAAACGGGTACGTTTTGTTTGCTACATTATATATTGTAGAGTTCGTAGATAAAGTGGTGTTGGCGTTGAATGATGAGTTCAATGTCATTCACACTAGCTAATTATGTTCTTCATTAGGAATTATTAGTAAGAAATAAGTATCATTCAATTTATGAATGGTCAAGAGTCCATAGCCATACTGCTAAACACATTGTTATCATAGAATATTTTCGACTGAAAAAGTGCAATAATTGTCAGGCAAGATATAAGTTTCAAGTCTGCTAAATGGCGTATATTATAAGTACAACTGCTTATTTCATACCGGCTTCATTCAACTTACCTTGGGTTTGTTGAACGTAACTTGGTTACTGACGAGGTGTTCTGCCATGTTGTACGTAGCAGGCAGCGAAAATATTGCGAGCACAATTTGACGTGTCTACACTCCTCCCCTTCACAGGTTGTGCCATGTAGCACAGCCTGCCACGAGAAATAGTATTATATAGTGTCATGGCTGGCCAATCCCTGCGAGAGGCAGGCTCATGGAGAACTGTTAACAGTACACCTATGATCCCTATGAACCCTACATAGGGGCTGCTCTAATGCGTGGCTTGAGAGACGCATAGAGCAGCCACTATATAGGGCTTAATGTCATGATTTGCCCCTGACGAGTTGGCCTACATAGTATCTATGAAGCTTATTTGGATAATTCATACACTGGAATAAAATATACTGCACTAACAGCAACAACAACAATAATAATAAGATGAATTATTACAACATATCAACTTTATTTGTATAGCACCTTTCATTCATACAACATTAAACCTCAAAGTGCTTCATAGTTACGATAATAAAACATATAAAAGTAATTGAATAAAACACAAAACATTGAACACTAGCAAATAGCAATTTGTATTATAGTTCAAATAAATAAACATCAATCATATGCCATATTAAAAAGGTAATTAAAAAATATATATTATATGCGGAAGTGAATTCCAGAAGAAAGTTGAAAGCTGCTTAACCAGCCTTTTTTGGGTTCAGTCTAGGAATAGTCCTGTGGAAGCAGAATACAATATAATAAGTTGCAGAATAAAGTATAATCAATTGCTACATATTGTTTATTAGGAACATAAAAAGAGTGGACAAAGTACAAAACAAGGAGTAACTGTGATCTTCTAGATAGCCTACGAATAACGAGGAATGCGATACCAATAATGGCAGCATGCCTAGACTTGTGATGATGTGTTTTGAACCTGCAGCCCAAGGCTATCTGGGCGCCTCAGGCCTAGCCCCCCCCCTGCTAAAATGTGTAAAAAGTAACTAATTAAAAAATCTATTAAAAATGCATGGGAAGCTTTGTTTTAATAACAAGGGTGATACTGTCCCTCATTGTTTAGTTCTTGTCAAAACCCTGGTAGCAGTTGTACCTGTCAATAAAAATAATTTTGGAGACCAGAAAACAAAGAATTACAATTGTCTAATATAGATTAAATAAAAGCATGTGTCATTTTTCCAACATTAGATAGAGGCAGAAGTGCCATTATTTTTCCAATGTTCTGGTGGCGTTTCATTTCGTTGTCAAAGCACAATGCACAGAGATTAGCACTAATCCTGTACGAAGGCGTAGTAAGGTGTGTCCTAGTCTATTTTTATCCTAGTCTATTCCGACAACTAAACTACCAAACTGCGTGGAGGCAAGAAATATTCTGTTTGCGTCATTTTGCAGTGTTTCACACCAAGACAGTATTGTAATTGCTACTTTTGGCCATCTTGCCTCCACTCAGTTTGGTAGTTTCGCAGTCGGAAGACGTTTGCAACATGAGTTGGGCAGCGAAATTGGGTGGGTGTCAATATTATGTACTAGTTTGTGTGACTGTGTGATGGCGGAGGCTTACCTGGGACTGGGGCCAAAGGAGTGGAGCTGGGAAACCTGGGAGAAGAAAGGGGACAGAGAAATCAGTCGGCGTGGGGAACCAGGAGCTGACCGAAAGATTATGAGTTTGTGCAACATGGTAACCGAGTTCCCAGAGTAGTACGGAATGTGAATCCGGTGATGGGGTTGTGCGTGTGTTCAGGAAGTGTGGGGTCACCCACCTTGAAGAGTGTGTTTTTCCTCTGCTTAAATCCTTCATTAGTCTGGAGCCAGCCATGTTGGAGGGGAGGGTCAGCATGAAGAGGGTCAACTATGCCTGGAAGTGTGCGTGTGCTTTTGTTTTATTTGGGATGTAGCTAGGTCCGCCAGAGTGCTGTCCCATGGTTTTGTGTCCTTCTTATTTGTTTTCCTTGTCCGTGTTATATGTTCTGTGTAGCGTGCTCTCCCGCTTTCCTCTGAGTGTGTTGAGGGGGGAAGTCTGCAGTGTGAGAAGCGTCAGGGAAGCCTGAGGGTGTGCTGTGTACAGGCACGGACTGGCCGTCGGGATTATTCCCCATGGGCCGGTCTGTTCGGACCTGCGTGGGCCTCTCGGCTGGCCTGTGTTTTCATCTTTTGTATCGAGTTTAGTGGTGTTCGAAAAATGGAGAGAAAAAGGAAAGGTGGTGCGGAGAAAGTTCGAGAGAAACGCCAGAGGTATTTCGAAGCTGAGGCTGCAAAATGTTTGAAAATAAGGGACATATGGAGGAAAGCGAGTGGAGATGCTGCAGCTGAAAGGCCGAGCACAGCAGGGAGAACAGATGAGGCTACTGCATTAGGCAAGGGGAATTTATGATTGTCGTTAACGTTAGGCTATACATGACATAGATTGTGTTTCAATCGCTAGGAAGCTGCCTAAAAAGGCAGCATTTGCCTGTAAGGTGACTTATTTTGGCCATTTTTAAGGCAGCATCGCATGTATCTTGACCTGAGTATTGCATCTCACAACTCTTTCCGACAAGCTCGGAAATCAGAATTTTTACAAACAAGATGTCGTCTGGATCGAGAGGGTGAAACAACCGTCACTTTAAATGTGAATAAACATTTGATGGATTGACCTTTTGATGTAACTGTTGGTTATTTCTATTTTTTTGTTTAATCCAGCAACCACTTTGAATGATAAGCCTGATGTCCAGCTATTCGCTGAGATTCACGCTAGAAAGCTAACGGTTGGTCATAGGACCACTGCACTGGCTATGCTGCTAGCTAGCATAGAGGTCATAGAGGGCCACTGCACTGGCTAATGCTGCTAGCTAGCATAGAGGTCATAGAGGGCCACTGCACTGGCTAATGCTGCTAGCTAGCATAGAGGTCATAGAGGGCCACTGCACTGGCTAATGCTGCTAGCTAGCATAGAGGTCATAGAGGGCCACTGCTCTGGCTAATGCTGCTAGCTAGCATAGAGGTCATAGAGGGCCACTGCACTGGCTAATGCTGCTAGCTAGCATAGAGGTCATAGAGGGCCACTGCACTGGCTAATGCTGCTAGCTAGCATAGAGGTCATAGAGGGCCACTGCACTGGCTAATGCTGCTAGCTAGCATAGAGGTCATAGAGGGCCACTGCTCTGGCTAATGCTGCTAGCTAGCATAGAGGTCATAGAGGGCCACTGCACTGGCTAATGCTGCTAGCTAGCCATCAATATAATTAGCTAGTTACCTAGTTAACTATGTAGCTAGGCTAATCATTAGTTATCTATGATACTGATGAGAGAGAGAAAACATGCCAACATCTTGTTAGGTTATCGTTACTACCTAGCTAACGTTATATATTTAGCCTAACTTATATTCGCCAAACTATGGGATTTTAGACCGCGCAAACCTTTCATTCGTGGATTTATGGGATATTCTGCAGACCACGCAAACGCCACAGTCACCGTCCTACGGAAAATCCCGTATCAGAAATTAATTGAAATTGAAATGCGTGTTGAGGTGCAAATATTATATCATTATAACAAACACATGGGGGGTGTAGACTTTGCTGACAAAACAATTGCCTGTTACAAGAGACAAACGAAGTCACTAAAGTAGTACTATAAAATAATATGGTACATGCTTGACATTGCTATCCTAAATGCTTGCATTGTTTACAATAAAGCTCATAATACAAAGATGAAATTGCGCGACTTCAGAGAGTCTCTATCAACAAACTTGATGAGTATAAGCTACAGGAAAGCAGTAGGAACTCAACAGGATCCCAACAGACACAACAAACAATAGGCACGCAAAAAATTTAAACTAATAACAAAATGAATAATGAGATGAATTTGTGGCATTACAGAGACACATTACATTGTGGCAGAACTCAATTCATTGAAATATAACTCTTCACGTCAAATTTCATAATGGTTACATGTAAATGTAAATGTGGCAAATAAAGGTAAGATTGTAAAAATGTATCTGTATATAATTTCCACATATTTTGTATATAATAACACTAATTATTAACACTAAACAGTGTGGTATAATGGTTAGGGAACTGGGCTTGTAACGTTAAGGTTGCAGGTTCAATCCCCAGGTGGGACATTGCTGTTGTACCCTTGAGCAAGGTACTTAATCTGAATTGCTTCATATATATAAATGGATTGTAAAGAAATGTCAATTGTAAGTCGCTCTGGATAAGAGCGTCTGCTAAATGCCTGTAATGTAATGATATGACATACCATATATCTCCACAAATGATGCATTATTATAAATTATGTACAAATACATATTTTCGAATTTTCATAATTTGTATATGATGTTTTTCAATTGCAACTTTTTGTGATTGGGCATAACACATCAGTTTATACATCAAAATAAAGATAACTTCATGCTCTTTCCAATGATATATAATTGTATTGTTCCCCTTTCGAGCGGCACGGTGGTGCAGTGGATAGCACTGTCGCCTCACAGCAAGAAGGTCTCGGGTTCGAATCCAGGCCGGGGGCCTTTCTGTGCGGAGTTTGCATGTTCTCCCCGTGTCCGCGTGGGTTTCCTCCGGGTACTCCGGTTTCTTCCCACAGTCCAAAGACATGCACGTTAGGCTAATTGGAGAGTCTAAATTGCCCGTAGGTATGAGTGTGTGAGTGAATGGTGTGTGTGCCCTGCGATGGATTGGCAACCTGTCCAGGGTGTATTCCTGCCTCTCGCCCGGAACGCATGCTGGGATAGGCTCCAGCCCCCCGCGACCCTGACCAGGAATAAGCGGCTTAGACAATGGATGGATGGATGTTCCCCTTTCCATTTCCAAGAGGTAAGTGTTAGACTGAAGGTTGGCTGAGTGTGAATAGGTGTACTTTCTCTTTCCACCTCCAAGGTTTGCCTTGCCTCCAAGTACAACCCTATAGTTTATTTAAACAGTGCCATTTAATTTAGTTTTACTTTGAAATGATGACATTTAGCCAATAATATAACTTTTAGCCAATAATATAATTTTTGTTAGAGACAGACATGGACCAGATCATCGTCACCTGCAATAACATGCAAATCAGCTATTACCAGTAATGTGGAAATATGGGCCGTGTTTATCGATGGCAAAACACAAACACAATTTTTTTTCTGATCGTCAAGTATGCAGATAGATACTGGGCAAATGTCTATTTTAATGTTAAGAAGGAATTGTCTAGATTTATGAATAAATGAGATGAGAAGCAGGGCCGGAGTTTACGATGTGCACATTCGCGAGGCAAACAGTTCAGGTGAGAATGCAGCTGGATGTAAAACATGTTTGCGATGTTGAAAATAGTTGCTAAAATCAGGTCTGATCTCCGCTATACTTCAATAAATATTTAGCCAACCCCTTTTACTGACATAATCGGAATCTGATCATAATCATAAGGTTTTACTTACAACCACTTAATTTACCACCTAATTCTAATCATTCCCTAATTAAACTAACACTGATATTTGCTCAGCAGTAGAATGAACTCCAAAAAGTTACCATGGTCAATGGCCCCATCTGCCTCCCTCCTCTCTCTGTCAGTCTCTTCTGCCTCAGCTTCACCTGCTTTCATGTGAACATCAACAATCAATTTGATTGTTAGCGTAGCTAACCTCCAATATCAGCGAATCCAGGGCCGGCTCAAGGCACAGGCCATACAGGCAGCTGCCTGGGGCGCCATGTCGGCTAGGGGCGCCAGGTCGCCCTCACAAAAAAAATAAAAAATAAAAATAAAAAAATAAAAAAAGAAACGCTGGTGGGCGTCCTCTCCTTTCCTCCCAATGAATAAATAAACAAAAAGAAATACACTTTGCACCCCTGTTCCGTTCCTCACACAATGTTTCATCTGGCCTGCACTTTGACAGAGATGCTGTTACTGAGGTGGGGGATACGATGCCTCGCTGCTTGCTGAAAGTGGGGGTTACGTACGCGCATCACAGGCAACCCAAGAGACGTGCTGTCGCCTGTCGGGTCAAGCGCAGGTGACGGGGTCAGAGAGGCACGCACTACTGATGCAGTCAGGCAGAGAGCCAACATCAGCGCGACGCAAGATAGATATCAGATCGATGACAGATTTTATATTTGCACAATGACTTTGAAAAGGCACAAGCCTTCAGGTGCGCAGGGGAGAAAACGGAGGAAGGAGGAGGAGTTAAAGAGAGCCCAATTAAGAGGTAGGCTATGTCATCAAAATGCCGTTTTGTTGCGTTTCTGTGTTATTGTAGGAGGCTAGGGAGCTAACTAGCTAAGTAATAAACAAGCTAATGCTAGCTAGATAATGCAATGCTAAGAGCTACTGCTAGACTCATACAGATTGAAGGATGAATGCATGCTGATGCTGAGTTACCCTCATGTTTTGGCTTGAAGCTTATTAGTACCCACCTGTAGTTATTACCAAAACTAGGCTACTACACCTGAATTGCAGAGTTGCAAAACCCTCATGCTTGCCTTGAGTCTCAAGCTTTATTATTAGGCTACCAAAATTAGTAGTAGGCTACAACATTATATCAGTGATAATAATGTGGCTAGCTATCCATAAAAATCGATTGAAGTTGTTTGTCCTACAGCTGCTTTTGCTTGTAATAGGCTAATAACTGTACCTGTCTGTACAGATACACTCAACACATTTTTGCAAAAGCCCCCAGACTTTGTTAACAATTGTGTTAAAAGTGAGTTTTCTTAACATTTTCTCTTATCCTCCCTGTTTAAATGAGACTTTGATAAGTGATTTGTTTGAGAAGTGATTTTATTTGAAAAAGAAAATTTAAAAAATCATTTTTGTCTTGAATCCATGGTGATGTCTGATTGATGTTTGTTGGGGGGCACCCAAATGCCAATCTCGCCTAGGGCACCAAAATGTGTAGAGTCGGCCCTGAGCTAATCGCTGGACATCCAAGCTTATTATTCAAAGTCGCTAGCTAGCTACATTAGCACTGTTAACCCATATCCGCCTAAGGCATTATTCTGTATAAACACGGTGTGTGCCGTTTTTTCATAACATTTCAAAGATCAATTCTTATAAAACATTGATTAACTTATACCACTAAAATGATGAAGCAGTTATGTAGCCATTACATATGAAAAAACAGTGCAAGGGACAATTAGGTAAGTGATATCAGTACAACAGGCATTAAAAACACACAAAAGATTTTAAATAATCTATAATAAATATAGTATTTACATACCAGCAACTCCTGAGGAGTATTACAGGGTGGATTTCTACAAGATACTGGACAGAGTTGACCAACAGTTAAGTGAGAGGTTTAGCCAGAGTGGCTTTCAAACTCTCGCTAAACTGGAGAACGCCCTTTTAACTGGAGAGATGGATTCTGCCATCATTGCCAAATACCCTGAGATAAATTGTGCAACACTTGAGGTGCAGCTAAACATGTTTAAACACAATGATGCATTCAAAACTGTAAAGGGAGCAGCAGCAACACTAAGAGGCCAGGTGCCTGAAGTCTGTGTTCTGTTCGGCCAGGTGGAAGCCCTTATCAGACTTTGAACTGTTGTGCCTGTTGGCTCTGCTGAGGCAGAACAAAGCTTCAGTGCTCTGAAAAGGCTGAAGACCTGGCTCAGAAGTACCGTTGCACAGAAACGTCTCAGCACTGTGGCAATTTGTCACATACATAAAGACAGACGGGACCAAGTTGACAAAGAGAAGATCTGCCAGCAGTTTGTCTCTGCAAATGCTTGCAGAAAGATGGTGTTTGAAGTCAAGAGGAGGTGTGTCCACACTCCACACAGTCCCACAAACACCTCTTATCTTGATCAAATATAACTGTTAACGACTGCTCATCGCCAACTGGGAACTTAATGCACCATTCCATACACACACACAGACACACACACAGAGAGAAAACAGATGAGGTCATATACAGTAAGAAAAGAACATCATCAATTTGATGTTTCCCTGTTAATAATGTTGTTTGTTTTGCTTTTTGATATGCATATACAAGCCATTAGTTACAGTATGGTGTAACTAAAAGAGAATTAGAATTATAGGCTTTCTTTGGTAGCCTAGTTTTGCATTATAATTTTTCTGAGAAGCACTGGCCATCGCCGACGTGAATGAAAAATAATGAAGTGATTGCTAATGTCTTTTCTATCCATAAAAGTCCATACTTTATTTTAAATGCTGTAATAGTCAATATAAAAACATTGGAATTCTGAAATGACGTTAATTGCGATTCTATCGTTGAGCAGAGGACAAAAAGTCAAAATGCGGGATAACTGGTCACCCTATACACGGACGTTTTAATATATGTGGCTTTGAAAAGACACAAACCTATTTTACTCTTCCTACTGCCGGACACCTATATCAGTTTCCTACTGAGAAAATAGCTTTTCTCAGTAGGAAACTGATACACATGCATGTCAGTTTCATTTAGTATTACCACATGATACCGTCCAA
The DNA here is from genome assembly GCA_029706075.1 of Aldrovandia affinis. Taxonomy (NCBI): domain Eukaryota; kingdom Metazoa; phylum Chordata; class Actinopteri; order Notacanthiformes; family Halosauridae; genus Aldrovandia; species Aldrovandia affinis. The sequence goes on along the minus strand of JAINUG010000075.1, from coordinate 1,966,331 downwards.
TTACATACTACATACATTACATTTTATTCAACAGACCACTACTTGTGTTCTTTGCGCCACATTACTCACAAATGTGCATTTTTAGGTCTAATGGGTTTATGCACTGCAACCTGACCATAGTATCCCTCTCATTTTTACATTTAGCAGACGCTCTTATCCAGAGCGACTTGTGCATTAACACATGGTAGGAACAATCATAGTTAGCGCACGAGATCAGTGCAGTAATACAGCGATAGACGTAGTTGCAGGCAGCTGCATACCATACCTGTAACACTGGGAAGGAAAAGGTTCGTTTTTTTCTTTATTTTTTTTCTTGTTAAGTTCTCGATGAAACTGCCTGCTCATGCTCTAGATTGCTATTTGCAGTGAACTGATTCAGAGTTGCTCATCTGTTTTGCCTTGCATCTCGAACCAATGCAGATATCACGGTGGAGGAGTATGTGCTTTCGACCATAGTATGTGCTTTTGTTGCCCCTAGTTGATGACGTCTTTCCCTCAGACTTCCATGCCAACATCACCTTAGCCACTGTTCCTGTTCCATCAACAAGTTGAGCAGTATTCGTCACTGAAGCTCCTCCTTTGGCAGTTACCTGTAGATACCTATTACATATAGTGAGCTAGATGTGTGGTGGCTAGCTAGCTAATAATATCAACTCTGCACACGAGCTAGCTAACATCACTAGCCAATTATTTAACGTAACGTTTATCAGGTAACAGAGTACATTCCCCCATGGTTTTATCAAGGGTATGCTTTCACAGTTTTTCATGCGTGCCAGAGTATTTCTCCTTTAGCTATCCGTTTTAGCAAGTAACCGTTACCGACAGAACAGAGCAGCTGGTCCCTAGCGATGTGCCTTGCTCTTTCTCTCAGATAAAAAATGCGATGTGATCCCTGGCAAGGTCGATATCATCGTTACTTTGACAATGGTAGTGAGTGATCATCTTCACCCCACGTTAAAGCATTTATTTCCTGCAGAGAGGGGTGTCTTTCAAGACGGCAATGCCCCCATCTACAGAACACGAGTAGTCAACCAATGATTTTGAGGAACATGACACCAAGATTATCCATATGTCATGGCCTTCTCAGTCACCAGATCTGAACCCAATAAAACATTTATGGGATACTCTGGAACAATGCATGAGACAACATTTTTTTACTTCCATCGACTTAGCGTGAGTTGATTGACTTTCTTGTGGAAGAGTGGTGTCATATTTCTCCAGTAGAATTCCAGACGCCGGTATAATCTATGCCACAGCGCATACCTCACCCAGCATCCTACATCCTTTACGTTGGTGTTTCTATTGTTTTGTTCATTTACTACTGTGTGTAAAGGGAGGCTGGGCCTAGGGCCAATGAACTGCATGACGCAGCTCTGTAGGCGTTAGAGAAGTGGAATTACTGTTTGTTATGTTTTTAGGTCCTGTACTGCCACCTAGTGGAAATAATTACAATTCTGCCAATGGGACAATGAAAACCCCACATTGGAAAAGAGCATCTGCAGGAGTCGTGAAACTGAATCTGAGGCCAAGACCTTATATTTTACAGTTAGGTTGTACTTCATTTGGTTCCCATTATTCATTGTCTCAGTCTGTATCCCTATCCAAGGTAACTTTATATAGCTGGATATTTACTGCATCAATTCAGGCGAATCCAAGCTCAAGACAACAAAGGCAATGCTCTGCCTGGGGCCTGAACTCTGGCTAGGCAATAACACAATGACTCCCTGTCATATCAACAGAAGTTGCTAGGAATTTGTCTTTGACTTTCTCTCATTGTGACAATATAAACAACATTAAAGAGCTCTTCACAGACAGTTAATCCTCAATACAATACAATACAACCAATATACATTTGTATTTAAAATGAAGATGGAAAACAGACAACAATTCTGATGCTACACCTGTGGAGCTTGTGTTAGATTACCTTGAGCAAACTAACCAAATGTAGTGAAAAACTGAAAAAGTCCATATGGTTGAAGAGGTTAAACTAGGGAATGATTAGGTGGTAGGTTGACAGAACAAGATTGGGAATTTGTTTTTTACCATCTGGATTTATTAATGCACGCAAGTTATATGCTTTGAATTGCTCTGGGTGAGCATAATGCTAATGCACTTCGTAATGCATGTCATTAACACCTTTACTGCATAGCACATTTGCAACACTGGAGAGTGCTGATTTGGCCGTATTGTCAGAGGTGTATATATTGTGGTTGTGATGTCAGAGGTTTGAGACTAAATGACTATACCACATCCCACACCAGCAGTAGACCTTTGCTCAGTCATACCAGTAGCTTCAGGTAGCAAAGAGAGAGCATGTGTAATTAGTGTTAAATGAACATGTTACAGATTTCAATAGTAATGTCTGCTCATGCATGGACAGAGTGGCGATCTGGATGTTTGCCCTGGCAGTGATATATGCCAAGCCAGCAGCACAAGCTTCAGTTTCTTTCCAGAGCATGAACTGCCGATTCAATATTTACCACTGTGACCAACTAATTTTGACTACCGCAAGGTGTAAGGGAAGAGGCAATTAGGATGTTGAGAATAGGCATATTCATTTCTGGGGTGGCCAGATGCTTATGTTTGATATTATTGCATCCGTAGTTGCAACACTGGGATTAACAGTCTGAGCAACCACATGTCACCAGACCTGCAAAAAGATTGGTGTATTTGATTGGCATCTCCAGGACTCTGGCATCGCTACATTTTATTCTCTTCACTGGCAAAAACAGGCAAGAAGAAAACATTATTTAGTGGTGCACACAATACCTCTTCTTTCTCTGCTGTATTCTTTGCAGACTTACTGAGGAAGAATTTTCTTCTGGTTTGTTATTTTGTGTCAGAAATGTCTTGCTTTGGAGCGAAAGCATTCTCAGCAAGAGATGTTGTTGCAGGCCACCAGATGTTAGGAAGTGGTTTCACAGATGAATTGAGACCTTGTATATTATTTGCTCACTTCTTTATTTTTAGCAACAGCTATAAAAGTTTGTTAGATGTCTTGTTGGTTTAGGTGTTTTAGGTGGATGTATAGGGCTGTTTCATCCTGGCAATTAACTTTCCACAAGCAGCTGCATTTATATATTTCTCCAGGTCTAAAATCCTGTAAAATGACCAAGAGAATCACCAGACAGGAAGGTCTGGGTTAGCTGATGAAGGCCCGTGAGCTCTTACATCTGGGAGCCATGGTATTTGGAGAACCCTGTACATCATCATGAAAGCAGTTAATTATTTAAATAATAGCAATTGTTGTGTATTCAAATATTATAAACTGTTGCCGCTATTGGTCAGTTAGCCTGATGGACACTGAGGGGTGTCACGTTGGCAACAGTGTGTTACCTAGTTAAGGAAGTCGCTTGCTTGTTTCTGAGGCTAACGAAAAGCAATGTGTAAGATGATGTGGCGTCTCCTGTGTGTTCTGGGATATTCAGTAAACAACTTAAACATACCTGTGCTCTCCATTTGTCTTTCACAAGGATCTAATAGTAGTCATTATCATAACCATAATAGTAGGCTAGTGTGGGGCAAAACGCCCCAGGCGGTTGAATGCGTTATCTTTTCATTTCCATCACACTTTTCTGAACAGTGTTACAAGTTAAATTGTTATTTCTTATTTCATTCAATTATTTATATTTATAATAAATGTTAAAAACTTGACTTTTTGCCTCTTCATTTTAGAGACTGTAAGTTTTCAAAATATTACATAATTAAAGATCATTTTACATAGACTGTAAAAAAATGTTGTTTCAACTTCACTTGGTGAAGTTACCACGCTGCCTTGACACAGTTAAGTTCTGCCAAGTTAAATTATCAAGTTTATTTTTGATTGAGTTAAGGCACAGTAACTTAAGTGAAGTTCGACAAATCATTTTTAAAGTGTACACATGATTTGTGAGGAAAAAAAGTCAAATTGACAAAAAACATACAAATATCATGGTGGGGATATTAAGATCAATAAAATACAGCTTTAAAGACTGAATGATAAAATGATAAAATGATAACATGGATAGAATTATTTCAACACCTGTATGTGGAATCTTAATTTGTATGCCCTTATGAGGCATATTGCCCCGATAGTGGGGTAATATGCCCCCTTTCCACAATTTTATTTTCAAATGTATCTATTGTTCCGACTTATTACTCCCATAAATGTATTGGCTTAAGCATGGCCAACATGTACATACTGAATTAATATCAAAATGTGTTCATTTATTTATATCCATCACAAAAATAGACACATTTCTTAAGGGGTGCGTTTCCTTCCACACTACCCTGCTGTACAGTAGGATACTGTAGCTCACTTAGGCAAATGCACAAAACGTGTAGCCTATTACTCTAGCGTGTAGTACAGTATAACAAGGCAAATCAAAGAATTGTATGTTAAAATGGTCTAAGAACAATACCATGTGAAATGTGAAAAACAGTTTTTAGAGGAAGAGTTCGATTTATAAACGAAAGTTTATTTATCTTTTTATGCTTTTCGTCTTTTCTCTCTCCATTTGGAATGCCCAACTGCGCTCGCTGCAACCTCCGCTGTCAGTTCTGGTTTACTTTGACAATACTTTGCTCAATATGCATTTACTATCCTAATTGGATTTGTTATTCAGGATATAGTAGGTATTGAAGGATACATTATCTACATATGCAGTCCCACCGACCCATGCAAAACAACCCAACCCAAACTTGATGATCAGAGATCCACTCTAAACAGTCAACTTTTCTCTACATACAAAAAATGGCTCTAGCCAGGACTATCAAAACAACTAAGCATTTTTACATTTTTACATTTACATTTTTACAACTAAGCCCCACTAGTGTGCAGGTGGAGTGTGTAACCATCTACTGCAAGGCACTTTAAAGGGGTCATTTGAAAAGTGCCTTGATGAGTCACAGCTATTTACCTGTGTCATGTGTCGGCTTCTTCCAAAACACTCTCTTTCAGTTATTGCCTCTTTCACTGGAACAGCAAAGGTCCTTTCCAAGAACGGAAATGAATCGGCTTGGTGAATAATTGGCTTAGTGGGGCCAATAGATCAAAGTACTTTCCTGTTTTTGGTATTGTTGGCCCAGACAGCGCAGGATGACTTTCTGAGAATGGCCCCTCCACATGCTTGGTTGTGTGGGAACCCTTGTGTGACCCTTGATTGAGGGAAACGTCTTTATCGAGGACTCTGACAGGACCTGTAGGGTTTTCACACGTCCAGGTAGAATGCTCGGAATCTAAATGTCATTTCCTCTCAGCTAAGCATCTTGGCTGCGGGCTGCTTTCCCGCTGTTGCAGAGGTGCATGCGCGTGCGCGTGTGTCTACATAGCGCCAGGAACATTGAACTTGGCAAAACAAATTATATTCAAGACAGTCCATTTCTTCATTAACTTGGGATCTATAGAATATGAAAATCAATTCAATAAAGAACGAAGACGACTGTCCTTCATTTGCTTAATAAAGGTTACCATGTGAAATCCTCCAGCTACAGCCTTCTATCATTTGCATCCAACTGTAAGGTCATTTGTATTTTAGAAATAAAATACAGTACAAAATATCGTATCATATTAGACATTGCAGACTATAGCTTCAGGCCGACGGTGTGCAGATGCCACACAGACGCACGTTTCCTTCTTATTTTTTCCTCAGTTTTTTAAGACTTTTTCTTCAATCTGTCAGGAAGCGTGGACAGTTTACACATTTTGTGCCAGTCACCTTCTTTGCTTTGTAGATTTTGATCACACTGTGAAAAACACACCCAGGGAGAGAAATACGTCATGCCGCCGTAGGCTGGTACAGTAAGGGAATAGCGCCATAAAGTCCCAGCTGTTTTGTGGTTTATGGTTTATGGTGTGTTTTGAAAGGATGCATAATTTACATTTATTTATTTCTGTCTGGCAGGGTAATATTTCCAGCTCAGAAAATAGCACATTTCTGAACTTTCAGAGGGAAACTGTTCCTGGTGTGAAAGAAAGAAAACCAGTTGTGCACGTGTGGGGAAGACTCTCGGATCCAGAGAATTTTGTGTATTTCTACACAATAATCTATGGGTGTGTGTGTGTGTGTGTGTGTGTGTGTGTGTGTGTGTGTGTGTGTGCTTGTGTGTGTGTGTGTGTGTGTTTTAATAGAAATGTATTTGCAGAAGTAGTCACACAAATATGTATGTCATATTAAACTCAAACTTATTTGTTACATTTGAATCATATACAGGTAACTTCCGAAACGAAGAAAACACAAGGTAAACACCAATAAATACATAGCAGAGTGATCACCTTCATCCTATCGAGAAGCATTCGTATCCTGTTGGGAGTGGTCTCTTTCAGGACGACAATGCCCCCATCCACAGGGCACGAGTGGTCACTGAATGGTTTGATGAGCATGAAAATGATGTGAACCATATGCCATGGCCATCTTAGTCGCCAGATCTCAACCCAACTGAACACTTGTGGGAGATTCTGGAGCGGTGCCCGAGACAGTGTTTTCTACCACCATCAACTAACACAAAATGGTGGAATTTCTCCTGGAAGAATGGTGCTGCATCCTTTCAATAGACTTTCAGACACATGTAGAATCTATGCCAAGACACATTGAAGCTGCTCTGACAACTCGTGGTGGCCCAACACCCTATTACACACCCCTGTGTGCCAGTGATGACCAATTTCGACAGAAAATAAACATTAGACAATCAGTGACTGAAGTGTTATCACTGAATAGATATGTGGTGTTTATTCTGAGCATACTGCAAGCTTGTTCACTTGAAAAGGTACATGGCAGAGCTGTCACTACACTATACAAGCATGTGCTTGTGAATCACTGCCATTTAGCCTGTCAGAACAGGCCAAATAATAGCCTGATGACCTCAGATGTAATAGCCTGCAGACGTAACAGCCTCGTATATCCATGTTTGGAAATCGTGAACATGTTTGGGCAGTGTGCGCAAATCAATTCTTCCCCATGACATATATTCTTTCATGTGGAGCATGTAATGGGCTAAATGTCTTATAAGAATTCGTTCAAACATGTTCACCTTCCACCGCAGTTTTCAAAAAATGTGTGATGTGAAATCAGGGTATGATGTGGCAAAGTAATAGTTCATACCCCCAAGAAAACTGAGCAGGCTGGCTTGGACAGGAATATCTGAAGCGGGACATAATTAGTCAGATGAGATTTGCACTAGATTATACACTTGAGTATGGGCTATAGCTTTTAACAGAGTTCGCTAATAGAATGCAGCTCTAAATGTTTTTTAAATGTATTTCTTTATTAATTTGAATAGTTATATAACAATATATACTTTAGGATAGAATTGATGTGATCTCAACAGTGAATAGAAGTAATTTCAATAGTCTTGCAAGTCACATTAGTTGTGGGATGGTAAGCAATAATTTATACTGAAAACGGACTTACCTACCTGTCCTGTTCTGTTATGTTCTTGTTTTTGGCTCTCCACTCTCTTCGCATGAGCTCTGTCTAAGTCTTTTTTGTTTCTGTTTTTATCCCATTTTCTCCCATTTTAGTAGCCAATTACATCCTCTATTGTTCATGTCAATCCCCCCTCGTATTATGAGTTCACTGCCGTAGCCCTGTGATCGGCAGTGACAAAGGCAAACCATTGTCTCCTCCTCGCCAAGCTGTTGACCATAGCTCTGGTACTCCAGAGCCACTCCTATAGGCAGCGGATTTCCTGTCGGCTTCCTTCCCCCCTCCCTGGGGCGGACAGCCAATTGTGGCACTCCTCTGGCACGGCCGGTGGACGCAGTGGCCGGCGTCGAACGTTGTAACCACTAGACCACTTGGGAGGCCTTGATTCAGAAATTCTGGGGCAAGTCTCAAAATATGCATCACGTCCAAACGTGACTCCCTGTCTTAAATTTCCCAAATCCTGCGTGGAGAACATTACTGGGGTTTCGCATAGAGAGCCTGTCAGAAAATAAGGGTCTAACAAGGGATTCCAAATTGGTAGAGGCTAGATTCCCCCATGTAGAGGACAGAGATGCGAAGTACGCGTGACGTCAAATTCGCGAAACTGACCATTGTAACTGATGACTGGTTATGGTTAGGTTTAGGGGTTAGGGTTAGGGTTCGGTCATGCGCATTGTAAAATCAGAAAAAAACAACATCTCGAATTGCATCTCGTCCTCTGCATGGGTAGCATCTAGCCTCTACCTTCCAAAATTACACTGTAAACAAATAAATAAAACTTTCTCAGGGTATGAATTGGTTATGTTCCATTATAAAATGGATAGATCTGACCAAGCATTGTGATTGGTCGAGAAGTGTTCGAGGCCGTGCTATATTCTCCGATATAGTAAGACTTTGACGCGTTTTACCTGTTCACCTGAGTTTTTAAAAGAAATCACTCCACTACAATATTATTATGGCAGCAACACAATGCAGGCAACAATATCAGTAATACAGTAATGCAATAGCACTACAGTTCATGGTAATTTAACAGACAGATTAACGCATACGAAAGTGAAGCTACCTGATGGTAGCCAGTATAAAGTGACCAGATTTATTGGAGCAAATCCAGGGACATTTTCATTCGGTGTAGCTGCGCGACAGCTGAGCATGTGCGTTAAGAAAAAAAACAGCATTAGCAATAGCATCATCCAGGGCACTTGATTGGTTAATACAAATCACAGCACTTATGTCACAGTCACAAGCTATCTTCATTGTTTATCTTTTGTGACAGGCCAGTCAAAACGATTCGGCTATTGACGCATGGCTCGGCTACAACAATACATTTTTCAATACATTATTTTTTTTTAAATCCTGGGGGGACGGTGCCAGCCAGGGACGAGACACCCAATCTGGGGACTGTCCCTGGAAAACGTGGACTTCTGGTCACCCTACACAAGAGGTTGTGCTATATCGTGAATATAGTCACAGCTATAGGGGTTGCTGGTCCTCTGTTTACGAATGGAACAACCTGTGCCCTTTAGCTGTAACTATAGTCACGATATAGCATGGCCTCGTGTGCCTTTTTGCTTAAGTAAACCGGTCGGAGAAACAATAATGCACGGCTATGAAAGTAGTTCCAGTGAAAGTGAACTTATCACAGTTCCAAATCAATACGCTTACAGGTTCAACATTCTATTGCAATTGAGCATTGGATTCACACTTCAAATAACTGCAAAAGTAATAAATTAACAACAATACAGCTCAACAATTTTGTTTCATTGCATTTGAGTGTTTATTTATTTTTGCCGTAATAGCCATGGTATAAGTGGAATAAACCACTTGGGGCTGTGCAGTTGTATGAAAATAAACCACTTCAGGGTGATTAAACAGACCCTTGGCTTTGCTTCGGGCTGGCATCACACCGCCCTTTTGTGATTTACTTTCATACAACTGCACAGCCCATCATGGTTTATTCATTACATATTTGCTTTATGATCAGTCTGTCTCTGTTTCTAAATTCTAAATTGTAAATGCTATTGGGAACTAAATTGTGATGATCCATTTGTTTTTCTCACTTTTCAACAGACCAACTATGGACCTGTAGAACCTATTTAGATTTTTTATTGTAACATCACAATAGTAACACAGGACTGGACCCCATAACCCTTGTGTTTGGCCCATACTCCATCACTGCTCAATGGTTTTGAATGATATACTTGGTTTACCCCTGTTGTCTTTTTCACATATTTCATTCTTCATTACCTGGTACTACACACTGCATTCTGAAATGAATAACAGTGCACTGTCACAGATCCCCTGTTAAGATCATAATGAAGTATGTTCCCATTTCATTGTCCCCAGAGCCACTTACAAATCTTGCCATGGTAAACATTTTCAAGTAGCTAATAACATATGTACACACACAGTATGCATAAATACACAACAAATTACTGAAGCATTCCACATGCACATACACACACACACACACATGTAGACACAGTGTATATTAGGGTGTGTGTGTGTGTGTGTGTGTGCTGGCGTGAGCAATGTTGTAAAAGAGCATTAAAAAAAAAGAAAGAAAAAACTTGGCTGGTAGAGAGAGGGAATAGGCAGTGAAACATTCTGATCCCTGTCCAGCTGCTGTTTGCATTGCAGTCGTCTGTCAGTGACATCAGAACTCAGGACTTTATAAGTGAATGAACTGAACAGGCAGTTTTGCGAACAGCAGCACTAATAGCGCCACAGAGTTTCTACAGGGAAAACAGCAAGCCATCCTGCACGGATGGAAAGACGAGTAGGAGACTGCGTTTCCGCCTGGCTTCTGCTCCTCTGCGTGCTGTCACAGGTGAGGGCTGGCTGCTTTCTCTCTCTGCTGAAGAAAACAGTTTTCACGTCGCGTCAGAGTTTTTTGTTGGCTGCTTGCCCCACTTCTGTGTGCTAATTAATGTTTAGACATCACATATCACATGATCAGATGCCAATTATTGAACTTCAAAGGGAAATACGATCATGCATCATATTCTATTAATGTTTTCACTACTCCCAGGTCTTAGTAGTGCAATTTGCTATGTATTTCTTGTGTAAATCTATTTTTTTACTTGTTTTGAGGGGACAAACTTTTCAATCTTTTGATTACAAATTATTATCAGGGCTACTGTACAATAAGGTCGAATGTGAGTTTGGGTCTATGGACATGGCTGCAATATCTAAGCATAATTGTATACATTTGGCCTTTGGGAAACATTTTAGAGATCACAGCTTTCACTTTTATATTACATGATTTTTTGATAAACCGTACAGGACACTAATTATCTGAACACTTGTGAATGGGGGTATTGCCATCCTGGAAGAAACTTCTACTCCTATCAGGATAGAAATGCTTCACCATAGGATGAAGGTGATCACTTTAATTTATTGGCGTTTACCTTGCCCTCTAAGGGGTTGAGTGGACCCGAACCATTCCAGGAAAATGCACCACAAACCATAATCGAGCCGCCAGTGCCAGAACTTAATGTATTCCAGTGTTTCTGTTATTTTGGGAGTTAAATGTATACTACTCTTAATCTGGGTCTGAATCTTCTAAAAATGCGATCTAAATCTAAAATGTCCAAATTAATTGACACACCAGCAAAACTGGCATTTGATAATGATAACGATTATAATGGAAGATGAAGAAAGGCAATGATAGTGGTGACGATGATAATGGTAAGCACTTCGATACAATGGTAATAACGCTATCGATATATAGCAGGTTTTGTGCCAGCTGTGCGGGGGTCCATGTTACTGCCCCTGGCCTGTGCCCCGCTGCCCTGCGGGCGTGCTCCTGGTCCTGGACGGATGCCGCTGTTGCCAGGTGTGTGCCAGGCAGCTTGGGCAACCCTGCAATGACAAGCTTGTGTGCGACAGCCAGCGGGGACTGCAGTGTGACTATAGCGCCAGCTACCCCGGCGGGCCTGGAGAGTGTGTCAGTGAGTAACTCTGTTTCCGTTTGATGCACATGCGCAACGCAGCTCCAACCAACTCTGCAGAGAAAAGCCCTACTGTCTAAATCACCTGCTCCTGCAAGATCCTAAAACGTACAGGGGCGAGTGTCCTCAAGCTGAAATCGGTGCCCTTTCTCATTGTACAGAACATCAAATAGAGCTGCAGGGCAAACAAGGAGCCGCTCGATTTGACTGCAATACGGGACATCCTTGATGCATTTTCACTGCGCAAATGATGGAAATGTTGGAGAGACAGGAACTTCTAGACGAGAGCTCAGACAGTCGAGCTGGCAGGGTTACCACAGCCTCCCAGAGCTTCAAAGCAGACCGCTAGTTTTCACTTTCATTCTGTACGATGCGAGGGCCAAGTAACCGTGTAACACCTAGGCCCTCTCTACAGTGTCTCTAACCCCAGCAAACCAAATAATCAACAACAAAAAAATGTGGCTATGTAAAATTGTGAAACTTTATGTTAATATGATTTTGCTAGGTCACAAACATATCTTTAAACCATTTTCTTTAAGTGTGATCTGGAGCTATTTACAACGTGGCTGAAAAAATGATGTAAAAAATGTTGTTATTCACCACAACCTTACACCGCCTCACTCTCAACATTGTTAAATGTTGCAAACCCAAATCCATTACTGTCTATCTCACAGCAGTGTGAACTACCGTTAGGTTAACTCCACAGAGTTGCCGTTCACAGAGATGCACGTGCTGTGCAATGTCTGTGGGCTGCCCTGTGATGCATGCACTGTGATGGAAGACGAAGCGTTGAGGGTGACCTGTGTCCGTCCGATCGCGCCCAGGCCAAGAGGAGCTGGGCTGCGAGCTCAACGGCATGCCGTACCAGGAGGGGCAGGTGTTCCAGCCCTCCTGTGCCGTGCAGTGTCACTGCGCGGGAGGGGGCGTGACCTGCGTGAACCTGTGCAGCGAGGACCTGCGGCTGCCCAGCCCCGACTGCCCCCACCCGCAGCACGTCCAGCTGCCGGGGAAGTGCTGTAAGGAGTGGGTGTGCGAGGACATGGAGAACTCCATCCTCCATGATGCTTTGGCAGGTACCACACTGTACTACATCCCGCTGAATGCGCTGCTGAGGTGGAGCCATTTTAATAAAGCGCTGGCTAGTTAGCAGTTAGCACTGCTTCCAAAATGGGGACCGTTACTATGATCATTATAATTGAACACTGTCTTGATGCCCCCAGTGATTCATTTACAAACGAACCTTTCACTGTTGGTTTGTAAGGACATTGTGCATTTATATACCTGTGCATACGACTGGATGTATGTATGTTTTACTTTTCCTTCCACCATTATTATAATTCTCATGGCTGTGGAATATTCTGTATTCTGGTTAACATATTCATACAGTAGAACAAACACTAAATGTGGAAAGGTTATGTAAAAGACTGTCTTTATAATTTCGCCATCAGTGGTGTTTTATGTCAATTGCAAATGGCAGTGATACAGATCAGTCTTTTTTTTCTTTCATTAAAAAGTCATCCCTATAAACAAGGCATAAAGCCTAGATGAAGTCAGTTACAGAGATAACTTGTGGGAATTTTGAGGTATCACATTTTTTCTATTCTTACACAACCATTTCTTATTAATCCCAGAGACTACTGAGATTAATTTAGTCATCAAAGTTATGGTAACTGCTATTAAATGCTCAGTTTAAGTGTCAGATCAAATGCTCTCCTAAATCTATGCCTTGCCGCCATTAAGTGCAAAATAAACCGATAATTGGAAAATTCCAGGAAGCTGTGCTATTTCCAAAAAAGAAAATCTGGGATTTCATACAACACTGTGCAGTGAAGTTAGGTCAATACTGACAGAACGTTTTGTTCAGAATGTTCCTGAATTCAAAGTTGAGATGTTTATTGAACGACAGAGAGAAGTACGGCCAAGGAATGCCAGTGTTATGATTCGCCGCTCAGAGGAAATCTGACGCATAACCAGAAATATGTTAATCACATAACTCAATCATGTTTTGTATGTCAATTTGTTCGTGACAAAAAATAACTTGGTTGCATTAACACCATTACAAGGAATGGACTGATTGATCTATAGCAAATAGGGCGACTCATTGCTAAAAACAATATGTAGTGCAAATGTACTTTGGTTCTGTTTACTAAGACCACACAGACTTAGTTCCTTTGAAACAATGACAGTACAGTATTGGCACTCCTTCATTTTGAACAGAGCACAAGAGCAGGATCGCTTTGGTTATAGTACTGTAGCTGCTGTTTTTCTTCCTGTTGAAAAAAAGGTGTTTCATGGCTGCTGACACATTGAGAGATAAGAAAGAGGGTGGTGTTGTGAATGATAGTGTTGAGTGGGGCTGGATAGGTGTGGGGAGTGTATCCTTGTGCATACTTTATAGTGCATAAGTGCATTGACAAAACGCAGTGACAAAACCTCAGACATTAACAGAAATGTGTGAGAAACTACAGGAGATTGGTGAAGGTACCCATTTTGTGAGCCTAAAGCTTAATGTGTTAGAGTTGGCAGCCCTGGTATTTGCCTAACAATATTGGTGAATACAGCATAGTTTCATGGACATTTATGGCTGCAATCAATCAATATTTGCCCTGAACTTTGAAGTGTCACTTTTTGCAATGTAAAAATTTTCTCCCCTTAATTTTGTGGTGATTGCTGAACTCCCAAAACTGTATTCATCCCCAAACTTGACACTCTTTTAATTTATATATCAATGATAAAAACAGAGGCTTACTAAACCCAGGCCTTTCCCCCACAAGCTGCAATCTTTGTGTGAAATCTTAGCAGTTTTTTTCAGCTCAACTCAGCTACTATCTGCACACCTTTGTACCTCTGTGATTGTGCATAGGATAGAAATAAGAACTGATGCATCAAGCCCTAATCTGAGTGGATGGGCTGCCAGACACTTGTCAGCACCAGCTAATGCACGAAAGGCCGTAAAAAGTCCTTGTATTCACAAAGAGCTATGACATTCATTAGCTGGATAGACTAGATGCAGGCGCTGTGCAGACATGATGTTGGGCGTGGCGTCCCATATGCTGTACAGACGCCTTTGTTATTGTGTGTAATATTGTCCTCAGCACGGAATCTCGATTCTTGATGTTTGCACTAGAATGTAAAATCGCTGTGTTTAAGATTGGATTGACCCATCAGTGTCAGAGTACCAGCAATGATAATGGGGAACAGAATGAGAATTCTTTATTTTAAGCAATTACTCTGTCAGCTAATATTGCAGCTGTTATTTCACCTTAATTCAAAATATGAAATCAACTTTTTGCAGTATGGACACGGTGTAAAATGTAAATGGCTCCTGCATCAACATGAAAACCTTTCTCCATTTGGAGAGAAGTTGTTGTGTCTATGAGGGAGTTATTTACATTTTATCCCAGTCTTTGTTTTGGGGATTGCTTCTCCCAGCTCCGTGTACAAGGTTACCGGAGTGAGTCTTTACCTTTTCCTTCAGGGTATAAAAACATCAGTTCCTTATACGCTCGCTTCATTGTGTCATACCTGTAGAGGCTCAAGTCTAAGGCCTGCATTCAATCAACATTTGCCCTTAACTTTGACTTACAAATAAAGTCTCCATTTTATTTTCTAGCACAGTGTTCATCAATCACCAAAATTAACCTGCCGAAATGTGAAGGGAAAAATGAACACTTGCATTTAACTGTGAGTTTGAGTTCAGAGCAAATGCTGATTGAATCTAGGTCATTTTGAACAAAGTTTTTTTCAAATATGCCCCTTGTCTAATGTTTTCTTCAGCCTACAGTCCAGAAGTGACGGGTCAGAAGCAGAACCCGGGTTCTAACTGCGTACAGCAGAGCACCGAGTGGGGCGCCTGCTCCCGGAGCTGTGGCCCGGGGTTCTCCACCCGTGTCTCTAACAGGAACTGGGCCTGCCGCCTGGAGACGCAAACCCGCCTGTGCCAGGTCCGCCCCTGCCACGCCCTCTCCCGCGGTACTCCCACGGTGAGTGGCCACAGCCCACGTCTTTCTCTACGTCCAAAAGCTGCTCAAGTTACAGTACATTTTTAATCATTTGAAGAAGACCCACTGAATAGCATGAATTTTAAGAAACTTTGATGCTAAAGATTTTTGTACTTTCCAGTATTAGTTAAAAAGTGAAAACACCCATTTCTGTTACTGTTTTTTGCAGCATTGAATGAAAAGTTGTTTCGGGACCCAGGCACCTGCCATGTTACTGATACGGAAAATAAGTTTCAATCAGGAAGCCACAGGATAGCTGTTACAAGCATATCTCAGATCTCAAAAAACACAAGGAGATACACCTCAAACAAACAAATGCAACCAGACAGTGCAAGGATAAGCCCCTGTCTAAAAATGTATTTAGTGCTGTTACGTGTTTTAATTACAGCTACAGTTATGTTTGATGATGAGAACAGGCCATTCAGCCTATCAAGGCTCGTCGCTTTGTCAACTGTCTAGAGCATCTAGCTCTGTGTCAAGCCTGGTCTTGGATAGAATAGAATAGAAGATGTTATTATCCCTAAAAAGGGAATTTGTCTTGCACAAGGATACAAGGTGTAAATGCATTAGAATTACGTGCACATGACATAACATGACAACGAGATTTCTGGAACACCACAAGGGGCTCTGCTTCTACTAACATGACCTGCTAAGCGATTCCGTGCATTGACACTCTGAATGGAGGAATGTAAATGTTATAATCCCGTTTCAGGCTTTGGGCCGGTGTGAGCCGAGTTACCAGGCAGCGGTTCCGGTGAGGCTCCAGCTGCGGGGCTGTTTGAGCGCGCGCGCCTACAAGCCCCGGTACTGCGGCCGCTGCTCCGATGGCCGCTGCTGCAGCCCTCACCGCACCCACACCGTCACAGTGGCCTTTCGCTGTCCCCGGGCACGTCGACTGCACCACCCGGTCATGGTGATCGAGTCCTGCACCTGCCACCGCAACTGCCCCCGCTCGTACGCCCTCGTTCAGCAGCCACTAGGGGCCCGGCACACGCCGTCTAGAGGGCTCTGGTCCCCAAACGCAGGAGAGCTTCCTACACAGGGTCCTGTCCCCGCCCCCATCCCCAAACACAGGAGCGCTTCCTACACAGGGCTTTATCCCTGGTCCAGGAACCACATACTCCAAGCTGCCAGGGTCAATAAATAAGATTTATTATAAATTCAGAAACAATGTGGTGGGGAGGGTCTTACCCAAGTAATGGGTCCAGTGTAAGAAGATCAGGAAAGTGGTATAGTGGATCGCAGAGGCAGATGATTGCAGGTTTTAATCCCTAGGTCGGGAAATGCTGCTGTGCAGAATGCAAAGTAAGTGACATGAAGCACTCCTGTAAATATCCATCACAGTGAAATGTAAGCTAAACAATTTGCCTTGAATATGGTTATTCAGCTTCTTCTGCTAAGAAAAAAAAGAAAAATATATAAAGCAATACAGGACTTGGATTTGAAGGACAACCCAGCCCACTGTGTCCCTTCCTGAGTGGAACAATTCCGCCTCACATGTGGAGTGCACAGTGGAAAACTCCCTCCTTCCTAACCCAGGAGATGTTTCTGTACTGCCAACTGTAAAACCAGTAAGTGGGCCGAGCAGTTAGGACTTGTTGAGACTGATCATCTTGTTCAGAGTAATACAGCTATAGTCTCTGTTTGGTGGTTCACAGTTTTTAGATGCATAGACTACTCTTTTGCTTTTCTGACCGCATATTGAATGAGTATATTCTTGCCAGGAGTGTTGACTTAGGTCTGAATGCGAATCAAGCGCACCTTCAGCACCAAACAAGATTTCAGACTGAGATTGCATCTTAAGAGAGTAAAACTTGGATTCAGGTAGCATCTGTCCTTAACTTTGACTTGAAATTAAATTCAAAGAGTGACCTGGACCTGACCTGGTCGCATTGTCCATCCAGTGATATTATTATACACTCCTTGCAAATACTAGACCATGACAAACCCAATGATTTGAATAGATTTAATAAAATGTTTTATAAGAAGCAGTTTGTCAATTATCTGACTGTTTTGAATGTTGGTGTATTTTTAGCATGTGAAGAGTGTTTTCATGTAGTGCCTGCATATGACTGTTCAGCTACATCGTGTGGAAAGTCTCAGATGTAATGTACTAATCATCTTATTTTCTGCACAAGCGAGATGGTGCATATTGATGATGAATGAATGTCATCCATTAGCAATTCCAGTGAGTAACCACAGCTTAACACTATTGTAAAACATAATATATTATATGTATATACGTAACTATGCAGCCTACGCATATCTTATCCAAAATCCCAACCTGTAAACAAACATCAGGGCAGTCACAGTTCCTTGTTTTTAATGCATAACATGACATTTATCAAGTGGCACTGCTACAGTAGTACTATCAATATCACTAAAAACGTATCCCCTGGGATGCAGAAAAAGGTTCTTGCCTGCTGCTCAGTTTGTGAAATGGAACAGCTGAATAGTTTCATCTTTTATTCCCATACAGAAACAGGTCCCCGGTTTTAAACCACAAATCCATTTGATACAGTGGTGAGATTAGCTTTTTGGACAACAGCCATGTCAGGATTATTGTATAAATTGTTTATCAGGGAGTCCCATATTAGAAATTAATTTCTGTCATGAATTTAACCTGAGTAAATCTGGTTATAGGTTATTTGTCGAATAGCAACTTCCTTAATTTGTGTGGTTTGCATTACATTTTAGACACGGACACCAACTCATCATCAGATGAGGAAACGTTTACCTGTAAATATGATCTTATGTGTCAGTGAAATTTTTTGTACATGTTTTCAGTTAAAGACCGATACTTCAAAAATTACACTTGTGATTAATATCAATATATTAAAATTTTGTTTTTAAATCATTGTTTTTCACGTGCATTCATGGATCATTCTCAGGAATCGGTGCCATTTGGAAAAAGAAATTTAGGAAAATAAACTTTATATACTTTTATTTCTGATCATTTCATTTGACAGGGGACTTGTTTAAGTTTCAAGAAAACTAATTTTCCCACTTCAGGCATAAAGTCCCAATTATTATTTTTCATTATTGTCTGAAAAAGTGCTACTTGATTTCAACCCCGTCACGGTAAACTTGGAATCTATATCATTATGATTTGAATAGATAACTGAGTAAATTCTGGTATAATCACACAGTTTGGATGTCCCTAGTAATAGATCACTCATTAAAATTGTAATAATAATTGAAAAAGCCACAGAATTTATCTTCCAAAGCATGTCAGGTGTACATAATGTATCACATTAAGTCTAGACATTTTCTCTAGAAATATTCAGTAATGTCATACATTTGTCACACCCACCCACTCCTAGTCCTCAAGGGAATTTAACATTTTATGAACAGAGCAGAAGATCAACATTCTGGAATTTTACTAGCATGTCATTAATCATTTCAGGTTACGAGTACATGCAAGTTTACCGATCGGCTAGAGAGGGGTGCACCACCCAAAATGGCCGTAAGCGGCAAAATGTAGGGTATGAGATCCATGTAGGGTGCTCAGAAAGATACTTTCTATGCAGGTTTATCATGGTATCAACAAGGAACCTCTTCTGCATCTTATTTTTGTTTTTTGTTATTGTTTTTTTTCCTGTAGTCATCCTGCTGACATCGTCTCTTGTAAAGTAGGCCCTCGCATTGTTCTTGATGTCTGGATACCTATTTACCTTCTTCCTGTCAAAAGTGGTTATGTTTCTTGCCACAAGTTTGCTGCGTTTTTTTGAAAAACCCAAGGCATTCTCAGAATGTCTGCATCTTGTACTTTCTGATAATCTTACCCACCACAACTTGCTTGCTTCACTCTTTCATTTCTGGCTTTCTTGTATTTTCTCTTTATTTCAGCAACTAGAGCCTCATGATACAACAAAACCTTTTTGACTCTAGTACTCACAGAGAAATTCTTAATTCATTCATTCACCTTTGACCTAGGTGAATTGTAATTAGCTGAACGGTGAAGCCTTTTTTTGTACTTGTCCTTAAGTTTTGTCTCCTGATGGAGTTTTTTCTTCAGTTCTGCTATTTGTTTGCAGAGTTTGTCTTTTACCATTCTCGACTGTCTCTTCCCCTCTTTGTGTTGCCTGAAACACAAACACACACACCAAGGTTATTGTTATTAATTATGGGCAAGTAAAACACACACACACACACACACACACAAGACTGTTTCACTTGCACCATGTCCTGATCTTAACTGATCTACAGTTTAACTGCTATCAACATCTTGTCCTAACCTTGAGGGCCCAGGTCTTATTAACGCAGCAGATTGGCTCTCTGTACTTTCTAGAGGGGTGGCAATGATCCTCAATGTCTCCTCCCTTTGCTTTTGGCGCTGTTTAGCCTCTCTCCACTTATTGCGCCTCAATCTTTGAGCTCTCTCACTCAGGTCATACATTTTCCTCTTCTTTCCTGCCTCAACATCTCTTTTCCATCTCTGATGTTCACTCCTCTGATAGTTTTCCCTTCTTACTGGATCAGCATCCCTTCTTGCCCTGAACTCTCTCTGCCGTTGTGCTGCTGTTTTTGCCATTCTTGCATCTAAAAACATTGATCCAATCATGAACTGCTCACACTAAAAAGCCTTTTCATATACTAAAGCTTGTCCATTTACAAAATCAATATATGATTTTAATACTCATTATTCCAGTGATCTCAATGTCATATTCAACAAGAGGAGAGGGACTGTATATTTACAGGCTTTTAAATAGCATTTTCATAGTTGATCAAGTTGACCCCTTGGCCCTTGTTACTATTGATTCCCTTTAATACGGTCATGGTCAAGGTCAAGGTCATATTTACTGAAAATGTATTAATTTTTACCCCTCAAATTGTTTTAGAAGTGACCAACATTCAACCCCGTAACAACCATTCAACCCCGTCACAATCAAAAATGTTTGTTGAATGTTACGGGGTTGAAGATTTTGTACAAAAATGGCTATAACTTCCTTAGCTAGAAAACATCATTGCACCGCATGGCATCATTTACATAAGATTATTTTGTACTTTGCAACACAAGTAATCATGTTTGCGTAAAAAAAGTGTTACTATCATTTCCCCCCACAACAGGGTTGAAATGTTGAGCTTGACGAGCTCAATCTCAATGTAAAAACAATGAAATATTGAGAAAAATGGGAAGAGACACTCACCTCCTTTTGACCTTGGTTTCCAAAGGACTTTGATGATGTCACTTCCTCAGGATTATGTCAGAAGGATCAGCCCATTATTTTTTTATAGGGGGGAAATGTTGCAGTGTTACGGGGTTGAACGCAACTGAGGGACGAAGGTAAATGCTACAATTCTCAGAAAAATCATAAACCTTTTCAGAAAAACAATATATTAAATAAAAGAAGGCAAATATAATGTTTAATTAAAAGCAAACGTTTTGTATTATTTGAACATGTTGTACCTTACATAATCCATGCAAATGTGAAGTCAGTCAATGGGGACATGCAGAAATGCTGATATTCCTTCATTTTTAATGATATTATTCCTTTTTTAAATGAAAATAATAATATATTTGTATTTTTATTTTGCATTACATGGTAAACACATGCAAATCTATGAATTAATGTGATTAAGATGTATTTTGGTGATTTTCCTGATTAATTATATCAATAGTAAGTCTTGGGGACTGAAAAGGCACCGAATCCAGAGAATCACCCTCATGCTTAATTTGTCTTGAGAATTCATTTTTTTGGCCAGTAACCATTTATGTGTCTACTGTAAAAGAAAACAAAAAACAAGAAAAAATAAATTAAAACATTGTATTGCAATTATTAAGGCCAAACAAAGAATGAACAACTGCATCATTCATAAAGTGAATTTGATATTTAGAAGGAAGACACCATTTTCAGATTGATAAATTGCACTCAAAGTTATAATCTACACTGTTGCTATATTAAATGTACTCTCATCTCAACAGTGCATGTTTTTTTCTTAAATCTGGCCTGCTTTTTCAGTCGCGGGTAGTTTTGGACATTGAACAGAATATTTCCAATGAAAGGAAGAAAAGAAGTGGTTGTGGGAACCATCAGATTGGATTATTCGCCTACCAAGCTACTCAAGCCATTGGGTTCGGAAATGCCTCAGATTTTTGTTTTTGTTTTATGTACACACGCACACACATCACACATACAGAATACCAGGCTAGGCTTGAAAGCTAGTGTTAGGTACGGGTTTAGGGGTCAAGTCTTTACTGATACCTACTACTTCATGGATGAGACACAGGCAGCGTTTTTGTTGCCGTTGTCATACTGCACTTCTTGAAGACCTATGTTTGTAACAAAATCTATTTTGTTCCATTCACAGATGTAAGAAAAAGAAACTTGAGTAAGCAATGAAAACTATACTTGTTTTTGTTTGTTAGGCATTGCTATGGCAAGTATCTTTGTGGTAGACTGAATCACCCTTACTTGTGTACATAAGGCTTTTTTGTAATCATTTTTCTTGTTACGTTTGATTTACTTTACCATGTCAGCCACAGTTAAAACACATTTGGTTTTAAACATCCCAGGCACTGAGCTACAGCACCTGTGCTTACAGATACCTAGGTTACTGTTGTTAGGAATTCCTAGGGTAGCATCACCTACCACACTCCATTGGTGCACAGTTTTGTTCATTTTCTTTCTTTGATTTGGGCACGTGACTGCATGAACTCAGCCCCCCTCGAGGGCTTTGAAGGGGAGGTTCCGGAAGAAGGAAGGGAGGAGGAGAAATGGTGGCGGCAGTTTGAAGAGGTGTTTGGTGTGTGAGTAAATGAAAAAGTGCTCGCTAACGAGTTAACCAAAGACCTACTGACGGGTTTGTTAGTCCAACGGCTTCTTGAGTGACGTCTGCTTTTTGTGTGTGTTTGGCAGATCCTCTCAATTTCATCGTGTGCCTGCAGCTTTTGTTTGTTTTGTGTTCGTTATTTATTTTTCCACATTTATAAAACTAAAAAACGAAACTAAAAGAAGAAAAACACTGTGATGGCCAAGGGGCCTCCGATTGAGCTGGCCAAGGTCGGGTCTCACTTCTTCCTACTCCCACAACAACCTGGAGAAGGTGACCCCCCCCCCCCCGAAAAGCTGGTAAACTGGTAAGCTGGTAAGAGGGTATGCATACTTGCCTATTTGTTTTATTTATTAATTTAGGTGTGTTGCTTCGGTCACATTACTTTCTGGTAAATAAGACTATTTGCTATTTTGACAATCAGCTATTGTCAAGTATTGGCTTGTTTACACTGCTTTCCGAAATCAGGTTCTGAAAGATATGTGTAGCCAGTGAAAAATATTTTCCCCTCTGCAAAACATCGCTAGGATCTGCCACAATCTTATCACAGCCAGATGCCGAAAAACGAAGTCACTCTTTTGTTTGGTCAAGATTAGATTACCGTAATGACCTGCTTACCGGCGCTCCCAAGGCCACTTGAAACAAACCGAAGCACGTCCAAAACGCACCAGCAAGAATATTAACAATGCCAAAAAGCATCATCACATTACATTTTAGCAGAGCGACTTACACAGTTCACATTTCTTTACATACAATCCATTTATACAGCTGGATATTTTACTGAAGCAATTCAGGTTAAGTACCTTGCTCAAGGGTACACCCAGCAGTGCCCCACCTGGGAATTGAACCTGCAGCCTCTGAGTTACAAGCCCAGCTCCCTAACCATTACACTACACTGCCAGCCATTACACCTGTTTTAGCAGATTTGCACTGGCTACGCTCAGCCTCAGGTCTGTAAACTCTGGCCCGCTTACTGTTCCTCGCTCCAAGTGTCCTGCTTTTGGGGACAAACTATTTTCTATTGTTATTCCCCGGCTCTGACTGACCTCACACTAGACATTAGGTGGTACTGTCAATGTTTTTACCATTGCAGCTATCTCTGCACTAATGCTTTTAATGTTTAACATTCACTGCGACAAGGTGACATCTTTTATAATGTGAAAAAGATAGTAGGGGAGAGCGGGGTAAGTTGTCACACGGGTAATTTGTCACACTGTTCATACCTCCAACCACAGGGGCGCTATCTCAAAAATCAAATAGGGCCAGATTCAAATTCCTTTTCACAGGTGGTCAAAGGTCACTTTAATTACATGTGAGCACAAGTTTTGTGTTTGTCTCCTTCAAAAGTAAGTAAATGGCACCTTATATTTTATGTAATAAAACTATAAATGTTCAAAATTATATTTGTGTACCGAATAAAGGAAACAATAAGGTGTTTCTTGATATGTTAGCTGCAGTCCTATGTTGAACTAGCCTTGAGATTTAACAAACATTAGCCCACATGCCCGTTTGGGGCAAGTTGTCTCAATGGCTTTGAGGCAAGTTGTCACATGAGGCTAATTGAAATGTGTTTTTGAAGGAAAGAAGCATTGAGGGAAGGAAGAAAGGAACGAACAAATGAAGGAACAAAAGAAAGTGAGATGATGGTGAGAAATTATAAAAGAAAGACAGAGAATGGCAGCACACCTCCTGACATAATGTTGAAGGCAGTCAGACAGGTGAAGCTGGAGAACAAATCAATCAGAAGCACAGCAAACGATTTTAATATAAACTACCATACTCTGACTCGGTATTGTGAAAAGGTTACCAGCGAAGAAATTGTCAGTCAGGCAGCCATGCCAACAACAGTGGTTGGCTATAGAAAGCCACGGCAGGTATTTCCACCTGATTTGGAGATGCAGCTTGTTCATTATATCGCCAGGTCAGCTGACATTTATTTTGGTCTGTCGCCAAGTGAGATCAAAAGACTTGCCTACCAGTTTGCTGTGGCACACAAGCTGAAGTTCACACCAATGTGGGCAGAAACAGAAAAGGCCAGCTCGGAGTGGTTTACAGCCTTCTTAAAACGGCACCCAATGCTGTCGCTAAGAAAGCCTGAGGCAACTAGCCTTGCCAGAGCTAGTAGCTTCAACCGAGAAAATGTCAATGCCTTCTTCGACAATTTAGCGAATGTGCTAGACAGACCTCAATTTGGACCAGGGGACATATGGAATGTCGACGAAACTGGGGTGACCACGGTCCATAAACCTGACAAAGTAGTGGCCAGACGCGGATTCAAACAAGTAGGTCGCTGACCTCCGCTGAAAGGGGGACGCTTGTCACACTGGCCTGTGCTGTGTCAGCCACAGGAAATAGTATACCTCCATATTTCATATTTCCCACGTGTCAACTTCCGCGACCATTTTTAAACAGCGGACCACCTGGCAGCAGGGGAGCGGCAAATCCCTTTGGGGTGGATGAAAGATGTGCACTTTTTTGACTTCCTGAAACATTTCACTGAGCATACAAAATGCTCAAAGGAGAAACCATGTTTACTCCTTTTGGACAACCACGAATCTCATATGTCCATTGATGGACTCAATTATGCCAAAGAAAACGGCATAATTATGGTGTCATTCCCACCCCACTGCTCTCATCGGCTTCAACCCTTAGACAGGTCTGTCTACGGGCCGCTAAAAGGCACATCAACACAGTGTGTGATGGCGGATGAGGAACAATCCTGGGAAAACGATGTCAATTTATGACATTCCTGGGATTGTGGCAATCGCTATCCTGTGGCGGCAACCCCTTGAACATTCAGGCTGGCTTTAGGGTAGCTGGGGTACAGCCTTACAACAGGGATGTATTTTTGGAAACTGAGTTTGCGCCATCCTATGTTACGGATCGCCCTGCCCCGCCAGGCCCCAGTACCAACCCTGCCCTGCCAGGCACAAGCACAGACACAGACCCGTTCAGTTCCCATGCCAGCTCACCCTTACCCAGCAATGCCAGTGCTGGCAGCAGACTACCAACTCCAGAGGACCTCCGGCCATTTCCAAAAAGCTGGTCCCCGAAAACAAACTAATAATGGAAGAAAGCGGCGCAAAACCGCAATTCTAACAGACACACCCGTGAAGCAAGCACTACAAATGGAAAAATCACAATCTAAAAACAGTCTGTTTCTGGAGGATGGGAAGCAATGTACAAAATCTGGATCTGCCGAGAACAAAAAGGCAAGAGTAAAAAGAAAATAGACGAGTCATCATCAGATGAAGAGGAGTGCTTCTGCCTAGTCTGCATGGAGCCATTTTCTAACAGCCGCCCAAAAGAGACTTGGGTGCAGTGTGTGAGATGCAAGAAGTGGGCCATGATGCTTGCACCCCCAGGTCAGGCAATTTATTTGTGCCAGAACTGTGACTCTGAAGATGAGTCTGATTAGAAGTGTTTCATTGTGCATTACATCACGTCTGTTTTGTTAAGACTAAGCATTTTGCTCTTTAATGAATGAGTTCTGTAATTAAATGTACTTGGTTTTGAATTTGAAAGTTAAAAAAATTATATTCCCAATTATTTTGTTGTATTCTTATTTGTTGATAATCCAATGTGACAACTTACCCCACATACTATGACATAGTGTGACAACTTACCCCCTGATGGGGTACGTTGTCACAAGTGCACACCCTCTATTTAACTGTCTACAACTCCATACTGAAATAATATATGAATATGTAATTAATACAAAATATGTGCCCAAGACTTCTACCTTTCATTTGGTATGACATTTATACCACTGTGATGTATTGCGCCCAGTACAGGTAAGACAGAGTGAAAAGTGTGACAACATACCCCGCTCTCCCCTACCGGCCGAATATTTCACAATGACCCACTACGTGTTGGGTTGTTTTATGATATGTTCATGTTTTATGTTGTCTACATGAGTGTGTGCTCTAACCCTGTTGTACTTATAACTGCATTTCCCGCCTGTTAAAATGGTATCGTTCCTGTGCACAATAGCGCTTTGATATTTGTCTTGAACTGCAAAATATAAATACAATGTATTATTATTGTTATTAATAATAAAATAAAGTTTAGAAACATACGATAAGCGTAGAGGTGAGGGAAGTTGGTCTTAAGCCGTTAATACTGGCTGATGCGCAGCGTCAATGTCTACTACCCCAGTATAAAATGTTGTGGTGGTGATTACAATTATGTAAATTATTTTTTGACATTTTTATTATCAAAATTATCGTCATAATTGTGCAATTTTTACAACTCTATACGTGGTCTGTCTACAAAGGTCTGCACATGTATCCTATAAGCTACTGCATTTGGTCCGAATCTCCCAAGTTGCGGATGTAGGCGTAGCATACTGTCAGGTTTCATTTCTTATTTGCAAGCGCTACCCTTCATAGACGAAGCATAGATTGCATTCACAGGAGGCGTTATTCGCGTGTATTCTTTGTAATATTAACGAATACCTGGCAATTGAAAATTGACTTTTTCTGTCACAGTGGAAATAAATCCTGAACGCGGCTTCACGTGACGTCTTCATTGCAAACGAACAAAAACGAAACTTTTCAGAACCTTTTCTGTGCAGAAGCGCAATGGCCAACACCACCTGCGCACAGATAGACTTGAAATTCACGCATACATTCTTGCCAACTGTGTACATTCTGGTGTTTATCATCGGTTTCTTTGCCAATTGCTGTGGTTTAACGTCGGTGTTCAGGAGTTGGAAGAAACTTGGGAACATAAACGTTTTCATATTAAACCTGGGAGTCGCAGATCTGCTCTATGTCTTCACGTTACCTTTCCTGGTTGTTTATTACGCGACGAATAGTAGATGGATTTTCGGACGTTCATTTTGCAAGGTGACCCGATTTTTGTTCAACTTGAACCTGTACTGCAGCATCGGTTTCCTTACTTGCATTAGTGTCTACAGGTACCTGGGAATTGTTCACCCCATGAAAGTGATGGGGAGGATTACCACGCGCCATTCCGTTCTCATAAGTATTCTTGTCTGGTTCTTGGTTATCATTCAAATCCTTCCGGACATGTTCTTCGACAAGACCCCGCGGAACTCGTCCGAAGCATGTTTCGACACCACCGCCGACTACCTGATGACACGTTACCTTCCATACAGCGCTGCATGGACATTCACTGGATTTTGCGTTCCCCTGCTCATCATTCTGGTGTGCTACGGACACGTGGCCGTGGTCCTGGCCACGAAAGCGAACATCAATGTGTTGCTGAAGCAGCGGTGCCTGAAACTCGTCGTCATGCTTGTCATCCTGTTTTCCGTTTGCTTTATCCCTTATCATATTTTGAGGAACCTCAACCTCAAGACTCGGATATTGAAAAAACAGGGAATGTGTTCCGAAAGGTTCAACGATATTTACATCGCCTACCAAGTGAGCCGGGGTCTGGTGTGCATGAACAGTGCCATCAACCCGCTAATGTATTTAGTGGGCAACGATGACTTCCTCCTGCGCTTCCATGATATCAGTAAACGAGCACGGAGGTCAGTTGTACAGTTGACTGGTGTAGTTATCTACCGTAAACCCGCTGAGCCGGACTGCTCCCCATCTATGAATTCCAGAAGACATGTGATCTAAGTAAAGCACTGCTAATGTATTTAGCCACAGTGGCCTAACAAGGAAGCTTGCTAGTTGATGTAAAATATCAGTATTAATATGTTAAGGACAAGTAGCTCATTTGAAATCGCTTTCTATATGTAGGCTACGTGTATTATTATTTTTATATTCTAAATGAGCAATTGTTGCAGCTAAGTTATCGGTGACATGTGGCATTTTGCAAGCAAAGTTGTGCAGCGGTTATTGTGAATAAGCAGAATTAAATCCACATCTTCCCTCAAAGGTACGCGAAGTGCTTGGAAATTAGGTGTTTGTTAAAAGGATCCCTTTGTAGCTGCTGTCTCTGATGCATCTGCTGATTCTAGGCCTTCGTTCTGATAATGTTTAATTTGTATGAAGTTGCAGCTGGCTATGTCTGTGTTAGCTCCTTGTTGACGGTGTGTCTGTGGAACAGTAATAAAGTAGATGTGAAGTGAATTAATAAACCCAGAGCTATTAAAAGTTACCTTTCCTTCTGTAGTTCATGTAGGCCTACATAGTGGCACTGCAGTCTGATTTAAACCTGATCCCTTTTACAATTGTTTCTTATAATATACATTTCTTATAGACGATCATAGGACGTTTATACGACGTCAGAATTACAATTATTTTAACAACTGTGATGTCTCATTTAGACATTCATTTCTCTCTCTTTTAAAAACGCAGTTGTTTTTCTCCCTGTTAGTTAAAAAGATGTTAAATACAACTGGAAAATAGCTAGTGTGGATCATATAATCTTGGCAAACTTCTGTGATTCGTTAGCACAGTTGCCTTGGCCGAAGCAGAACAGTTCTACTTCATCTTACTATTATTATTTTATATGAGTGGGGACTTTAATTATTATGTAATTCTTTTAAACAAGTTAATGGGTGTTAGAAATTAAACTCAAGCAATAGCTTCTGGTTGGATGTAAGCAGGTGACCTTTTCACAACTGCTTTTAAATGCTTGGGATGTCCAACCAAACACTTACAAGTGTGTTTACATTTTCTTAATGTAAGAAAGAATAAGAATAAGTTAAATTGATTTAGCATATTGCACTCCACCCAGCATATGTGTTATGATATTTCATTTTTTTGTATATCACACCACACAACGTTTTGTGCAACAACAACAAAAATCCAAATGAAATTAGTGGACTATCCAAGGAGAAAAAACCCCCGAAATAAATGCATTTTGTGCATGTGATCTCGTACCAGGTGGTCTTATGCTAAACCATTGTTATTAAGGGTTTAACACTAATCAATTTACTAACTGGACTGAAGGTTGACATTTGTCATTTGACACCACTGGTCGCCATATTTAAGAAACAAAAGCACTGCTAACACCCTTTGGGCTATGTCCTTATACTGATTAATTCCACAATATTAGCTTATTTTGAAGGCTTATTTGTGTATGGTAAATATTACTGCTAATATATTATAATGAAGACATTGCTTCTGAAATGTGGAATAAATAAATAAAAATACTATAAACATAGCCTAGTTGTATTATACATGTGGAAAGAGCCCTGTAGTGACTTCAACACAAGATATAGCATAACTAAGGACATGTGTTTTTCACCACCTCTCAAGAAGCTGCAGTTCCTTTCTGATTACAGATGACACACTAATAGTAAGTAGTGGCAATTACTCAAATGAACATGACCAATTATACAATTAAGTGCCAATCTGAGTGTTGTTTCAGAGAGGGGAGTTTCCTTTTATGGACAAGGTCATGAAAGAGGAAACAACAAATGATCTGACAATGATTAAATTCAACACCAAAATATAAAATATTGTGCTGCCTTAACTGAATTTAAAAAATCAAGGCATCCCATCAATAACATTGATAAAATTATTTTTTATTTTTTATTTGCATTGACTGCAAACTCATTTCAATATATTAGTTTATTTGCTCCAGGATGGTCATGATATGTCTATAGAAGTGTCAAAGTTAATTTTTTACAATTGAAAGCAGTAGTCTACTTACAAATCAATCAGCATGAATACGTGTAGATGTGTGCAGGGCCAACTGCTGCCTAATCTACTACAGTACGCGCCTCATTTGTAATAATTGAATGATTACTTGAGATCGTAATGATTGACTGCTTAACAAGTAGCTTCAGAAAGTCCTCCATCGACCTCTTAGTGTTGGAGGATGGAACTGCAGGTTCCTGACAGAAGTGGTGAAAAATGCATGCCCTTAAGCATGACCATCCAGCATATAAATATTCATCACTCAGATGCTGAAAAAGCATATTCTCTTTTGTCCCCAAAAGCTCACAGGGATGTCTTGTTCCCTGCTAGTGCATATTTCTCTAACCACTGCTAATTTCACAGGCTGCCGAGAAAATTCCAGAGCATTTTTGCCTGGTCCAAATCTCCCATCAGACCTGAGACTGTATGCGCATGCTTGAGGAAATGAAGCAGAAAAGAATGGCAGTCTGTGACTGACGATGTAAATCTGTGCATCTCAGAGAACACTCTGATTAATGATGATGAATCAACCAAAATTGCTTGTTTTTAGAAATCAATCATTTGGAATTGAACATTATTAGCAGTGTTTGCTGTTACCGGATGTCATAAACCTTGAGTCGCTTACAGCAGGAAAAAAGAGACTTTACAACACAAGCCTACTCATTTCCTGTGTGTGCATGTGCATGTGCATGTGCATATTTTTAGACATGTAATTTCCAAGGGCTCCAGCGACTTGGCACTTACCCAATTCAGAAATATTAATTATATTCCTAAACAGGGAGTGAGTATTAATTCAACACATCAATTACAAACCTGCCACAGTATTCAATCTGAAGTTTCCATTTAATTTGGCAAAATAACATAAGAACATAAGAATACATAATGACGAGAACGGGCCGTTCGGCCCATCTAGGCTCGTCATGTCCTAATCTAAAGAGTACCTAGTACTACATCTAACCTGGACTTGAATAGCCCAAGTGTTTCTGCCTCTACTACCCGACCTGGCAAGCTGGTCCAGGCATTGACAACTCTCTGTGTAAAGAAAAACGTCCTAATATCTGTGCGGAAGTTGCCTTTAACTAATTTCCACCTGTGACCTCTTGTTCTGCTGACCCCACTTATCTTAAAAATTCTTTGGTATTTCACTTTGTTAATCCCTTTTAGGAATTAAAAAACCTAAATCAAATCCCCCCTAAGCCTCCATTTGCTAAGTTTAAATAGATTGAGTGCCTTAAGTCCTACATACCCCTTTACAGTAGCATATAATTTATTTGCTAGGTTGAAATTGCGGGCAGAGACCAATCCCCTATATCAGCCAATCGCTGTGGGCATTCTGAGTAAGCTCGTTCATGAGACACAACGTCATCCATAGCAATGACGTCAACCCCACCCTCACTCTTAGCTTGAAAATTCTAGGACTTCCTTAGTATGAGTTTGTCTTTGCAGCTTTGTGAATAGGTTTTAAGGTGGGACTCCTAACTAAAAAGTTTTAGTGCGATTTAGGAGTACTCCTAGTGGTAAGATAAAATTATTTGTGAATACAGCCCCAGAACTGCACACAGAATTCTAAGTGAGGTATTCTAAAGGAAGTGGCAAGGCCAAGTAGAGACTGCTCTCAGTGCTCATGCATGTGACCTTTGAGTTTGCAAAAAAGGGAGTGCACGCTCTTATCAATATGTAGGCAGGTTGCTTCATCATGCAGGTTTGCACATATACACAGTGGTTAAATAATTAGACACGTACCCAGAATAACTCTTCGCATTTGTATTGTAGGAGGATTGCTGCCCGTTGTGTAGTCGGGTACTTGTTCAGAGGTGCGTTCAAACTGGCAAGTAAAGGTGAGTGTTCGCGAACGTTTGCAAGCAATTTAAAACTTTTTTCTGTAGCCTTTGTGTTCACCACAAGCGTTCTCAAACATAAACAAAGTTTGAAAACATAATGTGTGGCAAACAAACGGCGTTGGGTGGCGCTGGCCTGAGGGAGCCTCAGATTAAGCTAATAAGTTTTACTTATTAATTTTGTACGCATATAATTTTGTCACATCTTCTGTTCCACAACTCCCCTGTTCTCCCCCTAAGTTGTGTCGTCTGTTGTAGGGACAGCATCATCTGAGGAAGGGACAACTAACATTTGGCTGAATTTGAACACACCTCAAGTTGCCGTAGGAAAAGCTTATCACATGTATACTGTATAACTGTCACTTAATTGTAAGGTCTCTGCAGCCACTTTCATTTCTAAACACTCCACCGTATTTCCTTGGAGTTGATTGGGTGAGAATGATCCCAACCCTCTGCTCAATGACAGGCAGGCAGGACAGAGGTATAAGGATTATATTTTTAAAAGGTACAGGGGTAACGAAGGGCATTGACATTCACCAGGTGTTTACATAGATTATTATTATTATTATTATTTACTTTTTATATTTTCCTTTTGGTTGATATATGTTTATTTATATTATTTGGTATATGTGTAAATATTAAATATATGTTTATTTATATTATTTGGTATATGTGTAAATATTACATATGGAAGTCAATTGACAATTAACAATTAGCTGAATAGTGGAGAAGGGGTAGGATTAGATACGTTTTTACTTCTTCCTACTCCTTTTTGGACATGTCTTCGTATTATTGTTTATTTGTTTTGTTGTCGCAATTTTGTTTTATATATATATATATATTTTATATAACTAACATGTTCAAAATAAAATGTTCATTCATTCATTCAATGACCCAACTGCATAGTTTGAATGTAATTGCGTCAACTGTCTCTGGCATCTACGGTAGAGAATATGCTAACAGACATGATGTGTAACGTTACAACACGCATAACATTTCTGGATAATAGAACAAACACAAATAATGACAAATGCAAAAATAAATTCTGCGGATGGGTGACTTTTGCAGTACGTTTTTAATATGTGAAAATATCCCCCAACTTACTTGAGACTGTTGTCTATAGTTACTATTCAAAATAACTTTTCAAGCAAATGTTATGATTCATTATTATAACCCGTAATTAATCTACACTTCACAATGAACTTCCTCTGTTTTGCTTTAGTGTAGATCAGAATCTACTACAGTGTAAACAGGAATGTGCAAAAAGGAGAAGGATGCAGTGTATGCTGATAAGTTTCTAATGGAAGAGAAATTACCTATTGTGTGCGTATTGTTTCTCATTGCTCTAGATGTGTTCTGAAACCACCCACATATGGAAAGAGTGTGTGGCCAGTACATATTGTTGTATACTCTGTTTTATTTCTAAATGATGGAAGATTAGACCATCTGGATCAGATGCCCAGATTACATCTTCCTGCTGTGTGGTTTGTGTTTAACTTTCTGTAACAAAATCAAGTATGACGTGTTCAGCAGTCACTGAAATAAATGCAAAATGTTTTCTATATTTTTAAATGTTTTATTTTTAAAAATAAACTTGGATGGAAAAGTTCAATTACTGAACTTGGATATATATTCCCATGTGATAACATCTGACTTTTTTTGTTATGCGCAAAAATTCATTGTACAATGTGTGTGTAAAGATAACAAAGGTTTGTAAACACAATAAGAATGTGTAATTCTGTGTGAGTGAACACAAATGCACGTAGGCAAGGGCAGTTATGATTTGGATCTGACTCACAAGAGCTTGCTAGTACCTGGACTATATATATATACAGTGTATACACTCCCTGGGCCTTGTAGTGATAATGCATCTAACAAAACGAAAGCGGGGAACTATCCTCAGAAAACATCTATACCAGTTTAACAAATTAAAAATACATTTGTAAAATTTTCACCATCTTGCATCTCCCCCTAAGTCACACTATGCAGTGATTTGAGAGGTTTGTTATTATTATATACACTTAGAAGTAGTGAACCGTTTTCTTATGCAAACTCTTTTTCTTATGATCGGTAGACCCTCCAGGCAGAGGCAGGGTTTTGAGAATAATGGCATCGCTCCAGGGGCCATACACCCAGCAGAAGTTGTTGGCACTTTTTACAGTAAACTCAGCTCCTCTCTGGGAGCAGGCTGCTAATCTTAGTGCTGTTGCTGTTGGTGACGATAACCAGCTGGTGGTACTCTTCTGAACTGGTATGTCTGTTGGAAACTTCTCCGGCAACCATGACCAGGTCCCCCCCTGGCTGCCGCCTGATCTGGAGCTGGGTGGAGCTTGTAGTGGATCTCGTAGTTCACCCCCAGCTCAGCGTGCTTGGGCCCCTCCAAGTACCAGTAGAGCCGCACAGACCTCATCAGCGCCACTGTGGTGGTCTGGGCGAAAACGACGGTTATTTTGGTGGTAAGGCGGGTCTTTTTATATGACCTTTTTCAGCGCTTCCAGTTTCTCTTTCTCTTTCTCTCTTTCTCTTTCTCAGTCGCTCAGCTCTTGACACCAATTCCTGGAAGTAGGGCCTCAGCCCATGCTCCTGGTGCTGCTCCTTCACCCCCGAATTCAACCGAATTCAGTCATTCATCATCATGAAAAGAAACAAAAGAAGCATAAACTAACTGTGCTTACAGCAACTATGATTATACTCAATACAATATTGACACAATTGCAACTTTACAGTTGTTATTATCATCACAGTTAAATGATAATATGGAATTTATGGATATATTTATGGATTTACTTGGATAATTATGACTATGACGAATGGTTAGTGTAGTCTTCATAGCATGATAGTTAATTAGATTATGAACTCATTTCCTACCACTTTGTGATACTCTGAAGCAATTTGAATTAGAATTCTCAAATTTGTGATTTGAAGCATTTAGTCTTTGATGTGAATTGGAACATACCCCTGGATTCAGTCAACATTTGTCCTTATTTCGATTTACACATTAATACAAATGTGTTTTTTTACAATACAAACACAATTTTCATCAATGTACTTTGGTGACCACTGAACCCCCTGGACAAAAACAATGAATAACAATGCTTGTATTTAATAGACTAGAATTCAGTAGTTCAGAATTAACGAGATGACAATTAGCACGTACATTGTGCTTTTTGCATGATTTTTGTCTAGCCTGGTAGAATTGCCAATGGGAGAATCAGTGATCAATGAAAGGAAAAATGTACCATGAACAAGACACAATTTCACAATCCAAATGGACAAAAAAATATGTTTAATGTAATTTATTCTCAAACAAGAAACCAGTGAGGTTTATATACCTTGATGAAATTAATATTCAGTTGAGTGACAATTTCTCATACACTAGGCTAAAATGAGGCTTTCAGTGGCTAATGCCCTTTTTTAATCAATGTTTGCAGACCTTTATTAGTATGGGATTCAGATGTCCATGATTAGATCATTTTCCTGGCTAACTGAGTTTTCAGGAACAAGGACATTATAAACTTCCTAATCCTATTTTTCCAGATGAACATCCAGGCAGGCAATGGCCATTGGTGGACTAGCTATTGGATGCGCAAGTACTCAACAGCGTTTATACACCGCTTAATGCCGGATGACAATATTGTGATGCATTTATTTTTATGTATTTGTTTTTCTTCTTTTTGGAGGGAAGGGGGTGGTTATAAATATATGGAAATTCAGTTAAATTAACTTTAATTTAAAATATCACATGAACGAAAAAAGGGTCACTAATTTCACTGTCAGATTGCATTTTCTGCAATCTGCAAGGTGGAGCGGCAGTGTCCACTCACTCATTCCCAGATGGACTACAGTTTGCGGATACCGCGCCCCATTCATAGCCAATCCTGTGATACATTTTTCTAATACATTATCTTTGAGCTAAACAATAGCCCCTACAAGCGGGATAAACTAGCAATAGTCCATGGCTATAGAATGGTCGAATTTAATACTAAGTTCTAACCATAGGCGCCGATTTATGTTTCTGCCCGTGGGTGCCGCGCAGCGTATGCTAGGTGGAGTTTGCTATCAAATCAATGTAAATTTGGCTCCGTGCATAATTTTCCCCGTGGGTGCTCGGCCTTCTCCGTGGGTGCTCGGGCCCCGGAGCACCCACGGGATCGGCGCCTATGGTTCTAACGGCAAAACGTAGCCAGTAGTAGGATTTGATACTAAGCAAATTGCACTGGTATAACGCCACTGGATAACGCATGTTATGAGATCAGGTAAATCTCATATACTCTAACATTACAGTGATCTATATGTACACATGTTAACTATAAACCAAAGGTTGTAAACATGCTTGTGTGTAGCAATAAGAGGACATGAGTGCCAAACTCTTAGATTAGATTGACGTTCGATTCTTAAGAACAGAACGTAACGTACTATTGGACTAAACACACACCTATATATCGATGAGGTAATTCTGTTCACAACAAAATGATAGTGCTATTACCATGTCACAAGTCTCACTGTATCTTCACATAGTACCGTTGGGTCAGCACTTGGAACAACTTGCCCTCTGCCTTGTTTCAGTCTACACGGAGGTTCATTGGTCGCTTTTGATTACGATTGATTGAGCGCATTAAATTGTCTTTGTGTACCGTCATTCACACAGACTAATTCTTAGCTAGCTTGTCCAACAGGTGCCATGACGTCCAAAAGTAATTAGCTCCACGTCAGGTTTGGAATGTTGGAGTACTGCAGGTATTCGCGGTCTCGTCTCTTCTCTGTCCTGACCCCTCGCTGGTGGAACTACCTTTCGCAATCGGTCAGGACCGCGGAATCACTTGCGATCTTCCGCAAGAGACTCAAAATCACCACTGCCTGCTTACTCCAAATAATTGACTAACCTTTTCCTTCCCAGTGTTACAGGTATGGTACGCAGCTGCCTGCAATGGTCTATCGCTGTATTACTGCACTGATCTCTTGCGCGTACTATGATTGTTCCTACCATGTATTAATGTACATATTGTAGGTCGCTCTGGATAAGAGCGTCTGCTAAATGCTTAAAATGTAAATGTAATGTAAAATGTATTCGGAAATCTAACAGCGCCAACATGTCGTCTGCTGCCTAATTGTTTCCTCATTATTATTATTATTAGTAGTAGTAGTAGTAGTAGTAGTAGTAGTAGTATTACCAGATTGAACACATTGCTTAGGCTATACGTAATGGTTTGCACAATACATTTATTAATAAATTAAAACAACACAAGCTAGGCTACTTGTGGAAAACAAAACAAAAACACACATTGGTTTTCCAAAACGACCTCATTAGCATAACTGAACATCCTTGAAATGTATTTAATACATATTATGGTTCCACGCGTGTAAAACATTTCGGTCAATCTATAGGCTATAAAATGTCCAATAATGCAGTGGTTTGCAAGAGGAAGAATGGCAGCATTGTCACTTCTCGAAGATATCGCCAACCGCACAATAAGAAGGGAACGAGTTATTCAAGATTTTGACCTCAGTTTTAAATCAGACCACTTTTTCTTTACGTCCTTCAGGGACTTTTGCTGCCCCCGCACCTCGTTCACAGCCTGGGCTACAGACTGCCAGGCCACGTACTTGGTTGTACTGGCAAAGCCACTGGAAAGGCTCCCAAACAGCATCCCTGCACGCATCTGCACCTCCGCCAACAGGATCTTGATTTCGGCCTCGCTAAAATTCTTTTTCTTGCAGCTCGCCATTACCAAGTAGAGGATTTGTGTTTTGATTTGAGCTCATTTATATGCTAATGATATTAAGTAGGGGGCGTTTACAAGGCGGAGATCTAAAACCATTCAGCTACGCACAATTTCAAGATCATTTGTGATTTAGAGATTTCACATCTGGGGGAGTGGCGTACACAGTTTTTTTGTGCGTACGTTCAGTTTCTCTGAATCACACTTACGCACATTTCAGAAATGATCTTAGATCAAATGTAGGATGGTTTCTACGCAACTTTTTATAAATGAGGCCCCTGGTTCCCAAACAAAATGTTGAGTTTTTGACCTTTTAATTTGCATAACAAAATTGCCGCCAAATTGCCATTTTTCTCCAATAACTGTAACCAGGAAAGCAAAAATTACAAAGAAAGTGTCTATACCTATGTTTTGAGGGTCAGATAATGTGATTAAGACATTTCTAAAGTAATCAGTGGTAATCCTACTCTTAAAATATGCAAATTAGCGGCCGCCATTACAGAAAAATCCTTTTTCTCCTATATCTCTGTAACTAGGCAAGCAAACATGATAAATGGGTGTCTATACCTATGTTTTGAGGGTCTGAGAATGTGATCAGTGATAAGATGCCCAGATAAGATAAGATGACCAGATGCCTAATTATGCAAATTAGCTACCAATGAATTACACAACAATCCATGTAACAACGCTCAATGCACAGGTTCCCAACTTTACCCCAAAATACTCCTTGATGCTTATTCAGGCATGACAGAGCAATATGTTATGTCAATCCCTCCCAATGGCCATTGAACCACACAAGGACTATTGAGGTCATGGTTTTGAAGGAAGGATTTTTTAATTCATGGATAAAAAAATAAACAGTACCATGAAAGAGAGTTGGTTGTAGTCTATATGCGGTTTATAGTTTGAGACACATTTGTAATGGTAAACAGTTCAATGAATACAAATAAGCAGAACTGTGAGTTCAAAACGAGTCTTACTGACTCAGAACTGAAATGATGACTTAGAATTTAAAGAAAAGTCTCACTCACAAAATGCCTCATCCTGATGTCTGGTAGAATAAACTTTGTTGGACTAGAACATATTCATGCAAGGAGTTTGATCATCACTTTGTTTCTGACATGCACACATCGCTGTGCATCCTAACCCGGATTTGCAGCATTTGCAATGACGCGTCTTGCATTGCTTCTGGCATGCACACAAAATAATTTCCAGGCAACCTTCTGGGATTGGACTCAATGACATCAGAATGGGCTGAAGTCCTGAATCACCATGTTTCCATCCCATGTCCACAGGTGCAGGAAGCTCAGGTACAGCACAGTGAGCATTTCTCCAAACCATTGCTTGATAGTATACTCGCATCAAATGGAACTGGAGAGCATCACTTGTTGGTGGCATTGCTTCTGGTTTACCAGTCTTGGAGAACAGTATATGCCTTGCTGCATCAACAGAGTCTGTTTTGTGCACATCATATATTCTGCAGACAAACGCTTCTGAAGTTCGAATGGTCTCCTTGGAAATAAAAGTAAAAAATAATTTTGGAACACATTATACTGTACTGAAATTTCTCTTAGACACTTTCTGTTCGGGTATTTTAAAGTCTGTAGGCTACATGTTTTTTTCCAGAGGACGATACAGATTCACCACATCAAGTTTAACTTGCCAATGAAGATTATATAAGGAAACAGATGTTCGGCCTACACATTAACCTCATATACTATATACACTCAGTGGCCACTTTTAGGTACACCTGTACACCTGCTCGTTAATGCAGTTATCTAATCAGCCAATCACGTGGCAGCAACTCAATGCATAAAAGCATGCAGACATAGTCAAGAGGTTCAGTTGTTGTTCAGACTAACCACAAATTATAACAGTGGTATGCAGAAGAGCATCTCTGAACGCACAACACGTCAAACCTTGAAGTGGATGGGCTACAGCAGCAGAAGACCGCACTGGGTTCCACTCCTGTCAGCTAAGAACAGGAAAGTGAGGCTACAGTGGGCACAGGTTCACCAAAACTGGACAGTTGAAGATTGGACATGCTGCGACATGCAGATGGTACGGTCAGAATTTGGCATAAACAACATGAATCCATGCATCCATCCTGCCTTGTGTCAACGGTTCAGGCTGGTGGTGGTGGTGTTTTCTTGGCACACATTAGGCCCCTTAATGCCAATTGAGCATTGTTTAAAAGCCTACCTGAGTCATGTTGCTGACCATGTGCATCCCTTTATGGCCACAGTCTACACATCTTCTAATGACTACTTCCAGCAGGATAATGCGCCATGTCACAAAGCACACGTCATCTCAAGCTGGTTCCATGAACATGACAATGAGTTCAGTGTACTCCAATGGCCTCCACAGTCACCAGATCTCAGTCAAATAGAGCACCTTTGGGATGTGGTGGAATGGGAGATTCGCAACATGAATGTGCAGCCGACAAATCTGCAGCAACTACGTGATGCTATCATGTCAACATGGTGGCAAAGGGGGGGTCCTACCCAGTACTAGAAAGGTGTACCTAATAAAGTGGCCACTGAGTGTATATAACTGATAAACTGTGTGTCATATGAAAACCAGTAGCAATGTAGAGCTGAAATAGGAGTGCAATCAAAATGAAGGTTGCATCAGTGCCCCCTCAAAATGTTGTCATGCACACGTCCCTGTGTAAATGAGAGACCTGCTACAGAAATCAATTGCTTTTTATTATAATTTTCTCACTCTTTTAGCACATTTCCAAACGTATGGGCCTAATTTTTTAGCCAATCTGGAGGTGTCACGTGAGATTACTGCCACATTTTCCACTGTAAAGCCCTCTACACACCAATGAGACAGCCCCTAGACTGGTGATTCATTGGGAACATTTACTATTCATTATATTCATTACAGTGGATAATTTCATGTCAGTGTATTTGAAAGCAAGTCATTTAGGGCTGTATTCCTGATATATGACTTGATTAATGAACTGAAGCCTCAGGGTCAGGGACCGGTGGATCTTGGGTACACCAAGCCACAGGTAATATGAGCGATTGGTGTGAGACATGCCTGCATTCAATCAACATTTACTCTTAACTTTGACTTAGGAATGCACACAAGTGTTTGTTTTTGTTCTTGGTTCAGCAATTTCCCAAATGAATACACCAATTAGTTTTGAAAGTTAAGCGTCAGGACATTTTTAAAAAAACCATCTTTTAGTGTTGCTTAAGGATAGAAGGTTATACTGGCAGAAATGCAAATGCTTCTTTATGCAGCCACTTTTTGGACAATCATTTTTGGTTAAGCACGCTTGAAGCTTGGCTTATATTGCCACCTAATAGAGAGTTGGAGGCTTCGCTGACTAATCCAGTAATGCCACAATAAGTTAACCGATGAAATGGGTATAAACCGTAACGCTCATCTGTCCTTTTAAAATCATTATTGACTGTGTCCCACGTAAAGACGACTTTAAAACGGCGATGATTTAATGCGGTGATAAAAGAAGACGTGAAAATGTTCAATGTTCTTGAGCTTCGGCATTGATTTGGGCCCTTTTCTCTTATTCATAGTGAAGTCTTGCAGCGGGCATGCCGTTGACATGGAAACGAGAATACGAAGGTGAAGGGTCAAGATTAATTCACGGTGAACACGTAATTTAAAGGTTTCCGCAGTCGCCCAATCTGACTGGCTTTATAAGTCACTGAATTTTCACTCGTATGGTATCCGTCTGATGCCTTTGAAGATGTTTGTGCTCGAAATGGTCTCTAAAGGATTGAGGGGCATAGCAGGGACGTCAAATTTATGGAATGTCCCTCTTCTAATAAATGGCTGACGAATAAATTTGATCTCAAGGAGCCAGAGGTTCCAAGTGTCTCAGAGTGGTTTGGGAGGAAGATTATTGACTGGCTTCAGTGACAGTGGCGACACTCTGTGCTATCCTCTGCCTAGCTTAGGGACTGGACGTTACCATGGGGAGTTCACAGTCCTGTGATAAAGTAATGCATGTTGCCATTATAAAGAGTTAACTATAATATGAAATAACCATTGTTTATCTACAGCTGAGAGGATTGCTGACTACCTTTTGTGTGCTGTCATGGGCTCATTAATCATTAGTGTACAGAGCCCCCTCCTTCCCATCTGTGTCATGCATACTGAAAAGCAATGGCATTTCTAGCAAGGAGCAGAATATCCTGAATATATATATAATCAGTTACCTAGCGCAAGGAGAATAACCAGAATATATCAGTTTCCTAGCCAGAGTATAATACCAGGATTTATCAGTTACCTAGCAAGAATAGAATAACCAGAATCAGATATTTGGCAAAGTAGAACCAGAATATATCTGTTGCAAATATCTGATTATAAGTGAATGCTGTTTCTGTTGAATCATTTTATCATGGTGAAAATTGAGCTCACATCTCATTGACTTCACAATAATCCAGTTATAGAAATGATATTGTATTACATGGGGTAATAGCGCCACCTTGAGACAGCGTTGCAGATCGCCACATGGTTTTCATGTACCGTGTACATATTTTGAATACCAAACTCCTGTGCATCTGAGGGCTGGCCATTTGTGTTTAAGTACTATTGCCCCAATTTAATTAAGAGAAATGCCATCCTGTGACCCAGGAAGTGGTTGAATCTGGCCCCTGGTGACATTCAGCCTATACATCTTAGTCTTCTTTGTTTTTAATTTGGAGTGACAATTTTAAGTTACATTTGTTTTGTTAATATATTGTAATTTCTTATTTTATATGAATTCCACTGCCAAAATGCATTGGTCACTGGAGAGTGAAGCGTGTACCTTTAACATAACCCCAAATATTTTGTAAGTAATCTGCCTAAAAAAGTAGCTTCACCTCAAATGTAGCCCTATATCCCAAATTAGCTATTGCACTAAAATAAATCCTTAAATATGATATGTTTATCCTTTAATGTCACTGAAACGTAATGGAAAATATAAAGCTGATTGGGATGTGGAGGAGGGCATCTGCTGCAGAGGAAAAAAACAATATTTCAATATATACAGTGACATTTAGGAGATGAAGAAACAGAAAAAAGGAATTTAAGAATCAAAGTGAATCTCTTTCCTCAAGGTTGCATGCGGCTGAGAGCTGAATTTCTTTACCTGATGAATCTGGCCAACAGAACATGAGGATCATTGTATCGTGATTTACCTCTTCATATTGGATAACAATTCACTCATCAATAATAAATATCACACAGCTGGTCCCAATTTCTTTCTCACGTACGTCCAGAGTGAACTCGTGCTGTTCCATTCTTCAGTTCCACTCCTCCTATCCCAGCTGCCTTTCACTTATTTACCAGTTTCTTCTGTGCTCTTACTGTGACACGAGTCTGGAGACAAATACATACTTCTGCAATATATAATCTGTATGCTGTACATATGGTTCATTCTAGACTTGTTAATGTAGTGTAAACAGAAAGCCTATTATTCAGGTCTATTGTAATTAAACAATGTAGCAGAGATGTTGTTAACCCATCTGTGGTGAACTGTGAACTGCAAATGAATTCAGGGACTGTCCGTTGTTAGTTCTTCGTCGTTTGACCATGGAGAGGTTTATTCTGCTGTTTTGCTGTATGTAAAGATAAATACTACCACTTCCATCATTTACCAATGGTAGCTATGGCAACAGAAACATTTACTGTAGACCCGCTAAATTGGGTAAACCTTGGTAAATCTTGGCTTCAGTTAGTCTTGTTAGTTACAATAAACAATTTGTTCACGTGCATTCCTTCACATGCATTATAGTAAGTGGTCACAGAATGTGTCATGGAAGGCAGATGGAGGCACGGTGCAAATGATATAAATCAATATTTATGTCACTTCCTCAGTCACTGGCCTTGATTACCTGGAATAAAGTGTAATGTTACTTCCGTTAAATGCTACGCACTGTGCATTTCATGGGCGACTTTCAGTCGTCTTTAAATCAGAGGAGTTTTTACGCTTAAAAAAAAAATCCGTCATAAGAACAGAAACATGTCTAGCACAGCTCTCCTGCTAGATTAATGTAGTCAGCTGTTTTAGGCACTGTATGCACAAACCCTTTGTTGCTGTTTGAGATTTTTATATATGTCAATATATGTGGAAAATGATCTAATTCTATCTAATATGTAATATGATATATAACATTTAAATAAATACGCAATCAAATTTGAATCTATTGTATCTACAGTAAAAACTGGTCAATTTTTGAAGTGGGTGAATTACCTTAATTCCTGATGGGAGTGGCCTCTTCCAGGGTGACAATGTCCTGTCCACAGGGGACGAGGGGTCACTGAATGGTTTTATGAGCATGAAAACAATGTAAACCATATGCCATGACCATCTCAGTTCCCAGATCTCAACCAAATTGCATTCATGGGAGATTCTGGAGCGGCGCCTGAGAGTGTTTTCCACCACCGTCAACAAAACAGCTAATCTAAGATCCCTGTTGACTTGAACTATTCCATTGCTGTATGATAAAATGATTCTAAAACTGCTCAGTGTAGTAAAAGTGTGAATATCTTGGGAAAGGTGTTGCTATTGAAGTGAGGAATGTGCTTTCCAAGTCAGCCTTTCCATATGTGGATTCCTAATTTTGCATGCAGAGGAGAATGTTCCTGTCTGTGTGTGGATTCCTACACTTCAAAGTTGAAACACTACTACACTGCAAAACACTATTATACTGTTTTGTAGAAATAAACTCTCTTTAGTTTTTGCATAACATTTGAAAATCTTTGACTGTTATTCTTGGAAAATATAAACTTTGGTGGGAAATCAGAGAAATATGAATGTGTAGAGCACACAGTTAAACTTAAATCTGTCTCATTTGGAATATCCAAATATACTGTTACACCAAAAGCCCAAAATATACCCCAAAATACGGGATACATATTTATTACATAAACCAAAATCAGGGGAAACTATCACATAGGACTGTGTTTTTAAAACTATATGTAGAGCGAACTTTTCATAGTAGTACTTTTCATACTACTACTGTAGTATTTATAGTCATTCCAATTACCTACAGTGCCATTCTCATATGTAGGGGTGTTATGGCTGGCCAAAGTTTTAACCCAGAATGGCAGGTGCTTGATTGCTGATTGAGGCCATGCTCCCGCTGTGTGATTGCTCCAGTGCTGATTGGACCATCTTCACTAAACTGTCCTCGACACTGTCTGGCCACGCCCCTGTCTGGAGTTTATAAGGGGGGGTGAGGCGCTTTTTTTAGAA
The DNA here is from genome assembly GCA_029706075.1 of Aldrovandia affinis. NCBI lineage: Eukaryota > Metazoa > Chordata > Actinopteri > Notacanthiformes > Halosauridae > Aldrovandia > Aldrovandia affinis. The sequence continues at coordinate 1,921,858 of JAINUG010000075.1, read as the reverse complement.
GAAGAAGAAGTAACAGCTTTTCCTTTCTGTGATTTCCTGCCATTCGACTGTGCCTCTTTGAGAAACTTTTGCAAAGATTTTTATCTTACTTGCTTGTCTGCTTTTCTTATGCCTTTTTCTTTTCTTATATACATTTTGATAGCTAGCGAAGCTAGAGTAGGGGAAGCAGTCTGCGGAAGAACATCCTTTTGATGTGTACAGGAGTGAGTTTAGAACCTGTTTTGTCTACGGCCAGGGCTTAGTTAGACTGTTTTATAGATTTTTTTATTATATTCCTTCGATGTCATGTGAGTATGTCCTTTATCTGTCGTATGTCCTAAATAAATCCTGTATTTCAATTTTTGTTTTGATTCACCACACGGCTATTGGAGAGCGTGTGGTTTTTGCAGGCCGTAACAAGGGGCCAGGTGTGGCTTTATAACACAAGATTATATTTAATCAGTCTCATTTGATTATTCACTTACGGATTGTGAATATACTGATGCTTCAATTTTTATATCAAAGCTACAACTATTGACAATACACAAGTGTGAAGGATTTTGGAGTTCTGGGAATAGACCATTTTGGCTGTTTCCACAACATCAAAACAGACACTTTTAAAAATGTTTATTAAATCAGCAGAAACCAAGAAATGAAGCTAAGTGTTGAATGGAAGAGAAAAAGGGGTGTATATACAGTATATATGAGTAATGTCAGTCAGTGGCGATTTTAGGGTTTTAAAACAGGCGGTGCAATGGGCAGATGCACCCCCTGCACCCGCGGTAAAATCTCCACTGATGTGAGTGTTTGTGCATAAATGAAAAAAGATTTTCACAGCAGGGGTGAAATATTATTTATCAAGTGCATTCAGACTCTGCTCTGTGTACATTCCATCTAAATTGTAACCTTGCCATGATTCACTTACATCGATGCCTCCATTGATCCTCTGCTTCCAACTGTTGTCTGAAATGAACAGAAACATGCTCAGAAGTGATATACACTGCTCAAAGAAATTAAGGGAACACTTAAATCACACATCGCGGATCTCGATGAACAAAATATTGAAGTTGAAAATCTTACGCACCAGCGTAAGGTCTGACAATGGGTCTGAGGATTTCATCCCGGTACCTAACAGCCGTCAGGGTACCGTTGGCTAGCACGTGGAGGTTTGTGCGGCCCTCCAACGATATGCCTCCCCAGACCATCACTGACCCACCGCCAAACCGATCATGCTGGATGATGTTGCAGGCAGCATAACGTTCGCCACGGCGTCTCCAGACTCTTTCACGTCTGTCATATGTGCTCAGTGTGAACCTGCTCTCATCTGTGAAGAGAACGGGGCACCAATGGCGAACCTGCCAATTCTGGTGTTCTCTGGCAAATGCCAATCGAGCTGCACGGTCCTGGGCTGTGAGCACAAGTCCCATTACAGGACGTCGGGCCCTCATGCCACCCTCATGGAGTCTGTTTCTGACGGTTTGATCAGAAACATGCACACGAGTAACCCGCTGGAGGTCATTTTGTAGGGCTCTGGCAGTATTATTATTATTATTATTATTACTCCTCCTGTTCCTCCTCGCACAAAGGAGCAGATACCGGTCCTGTCGCTGGGTTGTTGCCCTTCTACGGCCCTGTCCAGCTCTCCTCGTGTAATGGCCCATCTCCCAGTATCTCCTCCACGCTCTTGAGACAGCAAACTTCTTGCGACAGCACGTATGGATGTGCCATCCTGGAGGAGCTGGACTACCTGTGCAACCTGAATGGGCTGCAGGTACCGCCTCATGCTACCAGTAGTGACCAGGGCACTAGCAAAATACAAAACTAGACCAAAATCAGTCAGGAAGGATAAGGAGAGAGAAATGGTCTGTGGCCACCACCTGCAAAACCATTTACTTTTTGGGGGTTGTCTTGCTGTTGCGTCTCCTGTCCACCTGTTGTCACTTTCATTTGCACCAAAGCAGGTGAAATTGATTCACAATCGTTTACGCTTCCTAACTGGACAGATCGATATCCCAGAAGTTGAATTGACTTGGTGTTATACTGTGATGATTAAGTGTTCCCTTAATTTTTTTGAGCAGTGTACTTATCTTGTTAGTTTCACACAGCAATTGAAAGCAGATGCGCTTGCACATACTCGTAATGAAAATCCCAGAAGGTAGGGCTTGTATTTTACAAAAGTTTGTTGTGACTAAGGAAATTGTGTGTAAAGACTGTATCACTCCGTTTCTACTTTCACTGTATTGGGGGAGATATTTAAATTGAAATAAAGTGGTGCGTGAAATATTAAAAGCGTGAGTCCTGCGCTTCTGGAATTCCCCTTGAGAGTATGCAAGTGCATGCTGTTGGGACTTCCTCTGATTCCAACAGTTGTCTGAAACTAACAAGATTTCTGAAACATCTATAGTATTTTCATGGACATTTCCTGCTTCACCACCAATAAGAGTGTCAGAAAATATAGACCAAGGTGTCAATTTTGTTTTTATTACATTGTATTTCAACAGTTCTCAGGGAAGTGAGAATATCCCATACATTCACATAGGAATGTTCTGCTCTGACCTACCTAAGCAGTGCTTGTCACTACATCGCATTTCTGGCTACTTGAGCAGCTATGAATCCGCCAAAACATTGAACCACATTTCTTTGAGGTAAACAAAATCATATTAAATGTGGGAGCATTCCCCTTTCATTTTCAATATATACTCTATTTGCATTGCCATTACTACTGTTATTAGGAGTCTCCTGGATACCCTCGAATCCCTCATTTAGCACTATTTAAGCTTCCTGTGACCCCCATAACACCCCACCCCAAAACTAGCTGCAAGCTGATGATTTGGAATATATGAACAAAATAATAGTCATTCATTTACAACTTTTGCAGTGGACCTTTTGGGACACAATATAAAAAAATATTGCCTGCTTCTGCCCCCTTTAAAACATTCCATATATTCTTTGCAGAAGGGAGTTTTTATGACTTAACGATAAATGAGTGGGCACTTATGTGCAGCCAGGAGATGACTTACAGCCACCCTGGCTCTTCAGATCGTCCCACCCCACTGGCTTCTCCCATTGACTGGACAAGCTCAAACGCAACCATTTTCCACTGAAAGTGAAACATGCATCAAGTCACTTTCTGCCCCTTCAGCGTCTTGTCATGGGTAGTGACAAATGCATCACAGAAAATACCTTTTTTTTTTTTTTATTTTTTATGCTTCTCCACCAAACCTCACGATGGCGTGTGCTTACAGTATGTGTGACTGCAAGACACGCTTGACAATTCCACAGATACGAACCTCCATTCATGTTTACGCCATCACTGTTCAAGCTTGATTGTGCACCATTGAGGTATGGAGGTATAACTGCTGTGGGTATGATGACATATTAACACCGACGTTAAATCCAAACGAATCGTAAAGATCTCCAGAATGACATGGACATAAGGTTTGAGTTTGCAGCACACCTTTGATTACCTAAGGGGCTGAATTTAAATCCATAAATCATATTTTCATTTGTTTGCCAACGAGGAGTCGTCATATTTCATGGGGACCTTTTAATGGAACTTGTCCTGCGTAATCTCTTAGATCATCCATTGATCGGGGGCGAAGCTGCATTGTAATTTCAACCTATGGTGAGTCAGCAATTTCAGTTTGTGTATTTTGTTTTCAGTTCGTTCTATTGGAACTGTTTAATGGAACTTGTCTTGCATAATCTCTTGAATCATCCATCCATTGAATGGGGGGGGAGCTGCATTATAACTTCATAGTTTTATTGCAGTGCACAGCAGGGGTGTCAGGGCGCATGTAAAAACCAGGACTGCAGTGCGCACTGTCAATGAAGTGGGAGGGGTCTGTTACACGTGAAAAGCTTTTGGGATTTGCCTTGAGCAATGTTAAACAGTTAGCTAACACATTATTCAAATACCATATTATTTTTGAATTTGAGGGAAAAACATGTCTAATGCCATCGAAATATTGTGCTCGTGCATGACTGGAAAAAATCCACATTATTTTCAACTCTTTGCAATACAGTATACACTACACTATAGTTTTAGAACACCCCCATTTTCCAGTTTTTACTGAAATTTAAGCAGTTCAAGTCCAGTCAATAACCTGAAATGGTACAAAAGTAAGCGGTAAACTGCCAGAGGTTAAAAAAAAAAGTTTAGGTTACCAAAAGCTGAAAAATAATGTACATTTTTTGGCAGTGAGTAGTTTCCTACACCATCAAAAGGCACTTGGAAACTGGAGGAAACTCTGACAGGAAGAGGTCTGGCAAACCCAAAGCCACAACAAAATCAGAAGACAAGTTTCTGAGAGTCAACAGCTTGCGTGATAGGTGGCTCACAGGACGACAGCTTCAAGCACAGCTTAACACTGGTTGAAGTAAGAAAGTGTCAGTTTCAACTGTGAAGAGAAGACTTTGAGCTGCAGGTTTGACAGGTCGAGTGGCAGTAAGAAAGCCATTGCTAAGATGGCAAAATAAGAAAAAGAGGCTTGCCTGGGCCATGAAGACCGATGAATCAAAATTTGAAATCTTGAAAGGTTTTTGTAGGCCGTCGAGTAGGCGAAAGGATGGTTCCTCAGTGTGTGAGACCAACTGTCAAACATGGAGGAGGAAGCGTGATGGTCTGGGGCTCTCTTGCTGAATCCAGAGTCGGCAACTTGCACAGAATGACTGTTAACCCACGTTAACCCACTACTTGTTCCCTGAAAAAGAACTCTGAGATGTACATTATTTTTAAGTTTTTGGTAACCAAAACTTTTTTATTTATTTTTTACCTCTGCCAGTTTACCGCTTACCTTAGGTTATTCACTGGACTTGAACTGCTTACATTTCTGTAAAAACTGGAAAATGGGGGTGTTCTAAAACTTTTGACCGGTAGTGTACTCCACTGAGAGATTCTAACGACACAGACCATTCATATGCTTCACAGAGTATTTTAAGCATGCTTTTGGCTCAGTTACATGTTTCTCCATCTGGTGTGTAAGTAAATACATGTGTTTGATTTCATTGAGGTGCAACAGGTTGAGGCAGAATTTAGGCAACTGTTTTTGCCTGCGCTTCAGTTGCTGTCGTCATAGCTACACGTTCAAGCAAATTAATTAGTTGTGCTATGTGGGTGTGAGCGTGTTTTCAGTAATGCGACAGATTTTTTCATAATCAAATGTACCCTGCCGTGTATCAATTAATTATGCAGTATCTATTTTCATAGAGCTATGTCAATTTCATGGACAAAAATACCAAGACATAAATTTGAAGACACAACCGCATTGTTGTCAACACATCCATTTGCTACTATGTCAGCACTACAATTTGATTAAGATTACTTCAAGTTTGTGGTGAGAAACAAATCACTTTTAACAACACGGAAACGCAAACTAAACAGACTCAAGAGCACTACTTATAACGTGGGACCTTCCACGTCAACCTCATAGAAGGTTGTTCCTCTGAAGGTTCTTCCCAAGGGATGTGTCAGTGTCCACCCACCCAAACCCATTTATTTGCATGTGCTAACTGTAACAGACACCCCCCCATGCCAGTCATTGCAACACTGCTGTGATTGATCGTTGATATTATTTCTAATGAGACAACAGAAATAAGCAGACATGGGACCAAGTCCCTCTTATCCAAGTCACAAGTGAGTCTCAAGTCATTTGGTCCAAGTCTCAAGCAAGTCCCAAGTCATCAAAACAGTGACTCGAGTCAACTCAAGTCCAAGTCACAATGACTCGAGTCCACATCTCTGGAAATAAGTGTGCATAATTTATTTTGAATAAATGTGTCACAAATCCCTGACAGAACAAAGGTAGGAGGCACACGGATGACTCACGCAAAGGTGTCGTGATGAACTTCTCAGTGCCCTTCTCCCCTATTATTTTCTCCCGATAATCATAATCATTGTAGAATAAATTGGCATCGCACTGCAAAGGCCGACTCTCTTCGGTGAATACATTATTTCTCACCCGGCTGTTTGTGTTCGATGGACATGAGGATCACAGCAAAGCTGAGCGTCTTTGTGTTGCCATATGCATTAATTGAATAGCTAAATCGTCTCCACGTGGTGTCCAACCTTAGAGGCTCCTATTGTTGTAAATTAACACGGAGAGACAAAAGTAAATGGGGATGCGACACGTATATATTCAAAGGTCAGCTCTGAATGCACCACTCTTATGTTGCAGGTTGACTGGTATCTAATAACACCCATTACCAAAATCATTCTTTACTAATTAATAGTAATGGGAGAGTGAGGCTTCATGAGCTCTGTAATGTGTGGCGCTACCATGCACTGTCAATCACTGCTAGTACCAACCGAACAAACAACTTTACTCTCCGTAGAAACACAATATAATGGGGTCAAATTATGGAGTAATTGAAAAGGCACAACGAACGTTGAAAGAGGAAAAACGGTTTTGCTTGCCATGGTCCACATCTCGGAAATAATTCATATTGCAAATAAACAAACGGGGAAAGTACCTACTGTAGGAGCTACTCTGGTATTGATATTAAGGGATTTCAAAGAAATAGCTGGGATCTTTTCGGCATCCGCACACCAAGGCATAACATCGGCGGCCTTGTGAACCTTGAGGCCTTGCTGTAATTGCTTTGGGCTTTCTGATAATACCAAATGGATGTGGGGCTCAGGACGAGGAAACGGGAGTGAAGAGCGCCCCCATAATTTGCCATTTGATTCAGTGACCCGCAGAGAGCCGTCTGTCTCCCGCCTGTCGGTTCAGCAGCTGCCGCGAGGCCCGGCTTTGGCCGCATCGACCCAGGGGTGGTTTATCGCCACTTCGGCCATTTTATGACCCGTACGCACCGCAGTAAATATGCATCATTATGCCACATATCACCGTGTTTTACATGACAAATTGAACGGGATCACAAAGGGAGGGGTGTCTCCCGACAGCTGAGCTAATCCTTCACCCAGTGTTTTACCGCCCCTCTCCATCACCCTACTGCTATCATCCTCTGCTGCGGGTTTTAACCATGAAATACAGCCATTTTACCTCTGGAGTTAATGAACCAACTGAACTGCGGTGTCGCGCGCTCTGCATTAGCTGAAGCTCGAAGTGGCCCACCCTGCGGGTCCACAATTTCAATGCGCATTCAGTCACTCTCGCGCCCATGCGCACATTCACACTAAAAGTCATGTTCACGTCCACATGGAAACGTGAAATATTATTGTGAGTGCCCGTTTTCTTTTTTTTCAAGTCTAAATTGGGCTCCCGAGTGGCTCAGTCAGTAAAGGCACTCTTCACAAGTGCAGGCTGGGCGCTATAGTTGCAGGTCAGACACTCAGCCTCAGCTGTGTCATACTGTGCGTACTGTGACCAGGATTCTGCAAACGGAGGGCGCAACTGGCCCCATCCTGCCAGGGTAGGGTTGAACTCGGCCGGGGTTCCTCAAGTTACTACTACATTAGTTCCTGGTATCGATGGTGTTGATAAAAAACCTTAAATAAACTTAAGTAAAAACAAGAAAGAAAAAAGACAATTCCCTGTACCCAGCTGATGGACTCTTGTATGCTATACGTACTACGTTCATGTAATATTCATATAGATTAGATTTATGGTCTCCTATTTTGGGCTAAGCAATATTTCTGGAGAACGTGTTGCTTCCATACATATTTAAGCAACACAGATGAATGCTACTTTTAGCAGCATAAAGTAGATTTACCCAGAACTTGTGTGATACAATGGAGTACATTCTTGTTCTGAAGGGTGGTATTTGTCTTGCATACTTCAGAAAATATGGCTATGGTCATGAAAATAGTTTAAAAAAATACATCAGAATGTGTGTATGTGCAGTTGGCAAAAGTGAATTGCAGATTGATAGTTGGATTAAACACAATCACCAGTTTGCCATCTTTAGGAATTCCGAATACTTCATATGAGAATTGCTGTGATCGTCTTCAGGGATTAAAACAATATTCATTTCACAAAATACAATTAGTAACGCACCTTATGACATCTGTGCTCAGACTGTATCGTGGTCTGTTGTCTCGTTGTCCAATTGCCTTTCACCACTAGAGGGCACTGTTTGAGATCTTTTGTCCCCTACTACAGGGGTTCCTAAACTTCTTTATCTCTAACTTTACCTGAAGGGCTCTAAATTGACCACTCTGTGGCTGAGGACTTCCACCTCAATAAAATGGTTACATTTTGAAATTCTTACATTACCCAATAAGCACAGAAGGCTGCAATGCAGTGTATATTTAACAAACTCGTGGATGCATGTCAAATGTGTGATTATGCCATTGGTAGACTTATATAGACTTATACCACAACTTAAATACGTGATTCTGATTGGTTATGAGGGTGTCACGGGAGCTACATTTGATATCACATTTTAAAAATATCATGGGGCCCACCACTGAATTTACATTAGGCTCCTGACAGTGAAAATACACTTAATTCAATGGAAGTATTCCGATCTGCAATCAGCGATACCTGGTGCCATTCTTTTTTGCAACGGATGTGCCTCATGAAATGTCTATTTTTGTGAATACATTTATTTCTTAACATAGTGCACCTATTGTGTATTAATTTCCTTGGCAAGTAGCCATGGCATGAGCAGGATAATGTACTGCAGACAAGTCAGTTGTTGAAAATAACAGCACTTCAGTGTGATAAAACCCCTCTGCTTTGTGTCAGGCTAATCCAACATTGCATCAATCGCTAAACGCAACAGTGTTTTTTGAGTGGAATTACGTACATAGGTAGCATTCATTATTGTTCACAACACCACGCAAGTACATGTGTTTTTTAAAGATTTTGTTTCAGATTTTCTCCCATTTTCTCCCAATTTAGTAGCCAATTAGACCCGCTATTTTTATGTCAATCGACCCCTAGTAATGTGAGTTCGCTGCCATAGTCCTGCGACCAGTAGTGACGAAGGCGAAGCATCGTCTCCTCCGAGACGGCACTCACCAGGCTGTCGACCGTAAACCCGGTACTACAGGGCCACTCTTATGCGCTGCGAACGTCCTGTCGGCTTCCGTCCCCCCTCCCTGGGGCGGACAGCCAATCGCCGCCCCCGGTGGCGCTCCCGGCCAGAGCCGACTCTGTGGGACGGGGAATCGAACCCCGGCCACAAGTACTTGTGTTTAATGTGGATTTTAACTTTAATTGTTATTGGCTAAACAATGAAATAGTTGAAAATCATCTGTTTAAATGTTGAACAAATTTGCACGTTTTGCATCCCCATTCTCATTATTTGTTTATGAGCCTCATGATGATACAGAACAATAAAGACAAACAAGGGGACCTCTCCACATCCATGACTCTGAGCATGACAACCTAGGTTTCCATGAGGGCGAGAAGGTGGACACAGCTACACCCCTTCGTGATTGGTTTACAAAGAGCTTAATTAGCACAAAGAGCCTCAGCACTCAATTATGTAGGGGGATTATGACACGTGGTTACACACCATGGCTGTGTTTATTTAACACATGGTATTTATAACGGTACAAGATGAACTCATTTCCTTCCCCTCAACAAAGCAGTTGTTACCATGAGCAGTTTCCATCCCCTTGCATAACACCAGCTCATCATAGCTCATTGTATGATATTTTAATAAATCAATGAATTATATTTAAACTTCATAATGCAGACCGAGGATTTAACACTGAATATCCGTGTGTTCTTTGTAATATACAATATCAATAGGTGTTGTAAATAAAAATATATTAACACAAAGAAAGTGAAGCCTTCCGAACACTAGTAAAACTAGGACTAAATGCACTAAATTCATTATTTTTTTCAATTCCATCATAACTAAAATTTTGTTATATCAGCTGCCAGTCACTATTACTTTCATGGCAGCTTGCAACGAATGGATTTTGTTAATGAAACACAGCATATAGTCTGATACGGTTCAGAATTATCAATTGAGCGTTTAGCTGCACTGTAAGCGGAAGTGATCAATCGGTCTAAGTTTAACGACCAAGAGGATTAGAGAGGTTTGCCCACAGCTTATGAGGTGTGAGCAACCGGGTCAGTATTCATAACATTAGCATGTTTTTAAAGCCTCTGAAATCCTGCTATAAAAGGCGTACCTTATTTTACTTGCGACCTCTCGGTCTCTGACGTACACAACTTTGCTTACAGACAGCTCGGTTATATTTTCCTTCAAGGGCAACACATGCAACAGATTATGCTCACAGAACTATAATATTGTGACAAATGAATGCACGATTGCTCGGTGTCCTTGACAATTGGCATTCGGGTGCATAGCTCCTGGAAAAGCAGTAATTCTCCTGGTTCATCAGTGAGGTAATCTTTGATTGGTCAAATTGTTGATCATGTTCTGGATCAGTGGGTCAAACCAATGTCACACTTAGCTTGGCTTGCCACATCCCCATGACACTAAAGGCCTCCACATGCTTCTGCGTAACTTGTGCGACTTCTTCGCGGTTTGCACAATGTTGCAAGCACTCTGCAATTTATACCTCTAAAAAGGCTATGCGCAGCCTATGCAACATGGTGTCCTTACACTTCTGTACACTAGTAGGCGTCAATGTATTGAACAAGGTCGGTATAGTTTTCATGAAAGCAGGGAAACTCCTGTACCTTCGAATTTCTTCAGCCAATCTTTCCTGAAACTGGTTCATTTTATACTGTGTCGAACAAATGATGCTAGCTATCTATATTGTTAGCTACTAGCTCGATGAACTATGACTATGACAACTCTGCCTACATTAGCTAACCAACCAGTCAATAATGCGCAACATCTACGTGAACGGTTGCGCTGCGGTCGCAAGTTAATTTTTTTGTTTATTCTATTTTTTGTGCGCTAGGTACGCCACACCCTCTGCAACCCCCTCTGCGTAGGTCGCAGAGGTTGCCTTGATGTTGCAGAGCCCTGGTTGTGTTGCTGTCGCGTTGTTGTCATTCGAGCATGTAGAGGCCTTAAAGGCCCTCCGATCGAGAGCTCAAGCATTGGATTTGTTTTTACTAACCTTTTTCTTCCCAGTGTTACAGGTATGGTATGCAATCGTCAACAATGATGTCTATCGCTGTATTACTGCACTGATCTCTTGTGCGAACAATGATTGATCATACCATGTATTAATGCACATGTTGTAAGTCGCTCTGGATAAGAGCGTCTGCTAAATGCTTAAAACGTTTTTTTTTTAAATGTAAATGTAAGCGAGATCACCTTTGACAACATTGTGAGATTACTCGGCTGACTAAAAAAATCGTCAAATAGATGTATCGTTATATGTCCCATAAGGTTCATATGTTTAAAATGTATTCCATGAAGGAATAGCCTATGTGTGCCTGACCTGCTGTTCAGAGGAAACCTGGCCAGTTTAAACCCACCTGACCCCTGGCGCCATGAGGCCAAACGTTCCCCACTGCTATGAACTCCTACCTCCTTATGACAACCAAGGCTGAAAACTTCCATAGGGTCCAGGCAGTGCTTTTACCAGCTCAACCACTCAGGGCCCAGCACAGGTTTGTATCATCAACATTACAATAACTACCTTAATAATTGTTTTAACAATTGTGTATGTATTAAATATTATGACAAAATAATGCAATCAAATTACAATTGCAGATTTATTTCTATTCGATTAACAAGACAGCAATCCCGGTAAAGATTAGACTGTCTTGCGGACTTTGTTTTAATGTAGTGGTAAGTTGGGTTTAAATTAATTAAATGAATGGGTTACCGAAAAGAAGCAACATAAGCAACCGTACAAATCTAAAATAATATTATTTCTTGCCAAGAGCGGCAGAGCTCGTGGGAAAGGCGACACAATGAAACCCTTCCGTATCCTTCCAACTTCACGCTGGAAAAAAAAAACCCAAAACAAAAAGGAAATGTGATAAGGGCATGTGCTCTCCTGAGAGACATTGAAAACAGTTTGTTCACCTTGCCAAACTGTGCACGTGTGCTGTGGTTTCTTCGGTCCGGCCTGTGTGCTACAATCAGCCCCTCGACCGTGGCGCGAGATAACGTCTCTCTCTGTGGTCTGGGCTTTGAACGCTCTGCACCCTGCCTGTGACGGCTGCGAGCTGGGGCTCCGACAAACCTGATCATACACATCTGACTAAGCTTTGTTTCGTCGCTGGGCGAGTCCATCCCGTGAACGAAATAAGTAGGCTATATTCCGTCGAATATTTAATAAACGCTTGTAATTCTGCTTTATTTCTGCCTCGGTGATACGCTGAGCCTTATCTATCTGGAGTAAGGTTGAGTTGTACCCGTTTGAATCGTTTTCTCTTTTTATTAGAATGTCAAATATTGTAATATTCTTCAGGTAATTGCTCTTTAACGAAACGTATTTATTTAATGGTAGTAGAGAAGCGCAGTTGAACGCCACCGCCCTCGATGTAAGTGGTGATCGGAAGCCAGTGGGCGGAAGATGATTGTATTTTTGTCCAATTGAAGATTAGCCTAGCAGTAACGTACCGTTTAAGTTGAAGTGGTCTGTTGCCACAGCCTTGGAGACTGGTCAGTGTTATATCATATAGGCAAGTTACCCACAAGCACTGGCTTTCATAATAATGAATATGCATGTCCAGGTCCCACACTACGAAGGCTAGGTATAGGTATAGGACGTACTTCAGGGTCCAGGGGACCCTGTGTCTGTAATTGAAAGTCAATCCTGTAACTGAAAGCCATTGAAAACATGCATTTTTGTAAATCCATGATTTCAGTGTGGATCCTCAGAATCCAAATTTGGCTCATTGGAATGATCTTTTTTTTAAGCCTTTAGGACTCCAGTGTCAGTCATGAATCAACCAGACAGTCAATCAGGTATCTAGTATACTCATCCTAGCTCCCGTTACTGTCTACAATTCATGGGTTTACAACTGTAGGTGCCTGCACTGAAAGGCAAGCTTCAGCAGAAGTTTCCTGCCATTTGCCATAAACATTTTAAACAGAATATGTAGCTAAGGTCTAACTCTGTGTTGGTCTGCAGGTTGTTTGTTGTTAACCAGATCATTTTCATTTATGAGTACCTTTTTTTAAATTATTATATTTTTATCTGATTATTTTCCCCATTTTTTTTCTCCCAATTTGGTAGCCAATCATACCCTCTATTATTACAACTATCCCCCCCACAAACCCGTTGTTAACCTATTCCTGACACCGGTAGTGGCAGGAATGACGAACCACCTCCGAAACGGAACTAGCTAATTGGCGACATTGTGATTCCAGCCAGATAGAAGATTCTCTGCAGTGAGCCATGCCCATTTCTTCCCTCCCCAGGGTGGACAGTCAATTGCTGCCCCGTAGCGGCACTCCCGGCCAGAGCTGCAGTGGGCAACTTGCATTCCGTTCGGACGCTCTTACCGCTACGCCACCCGGGAGGCCCCATGAGTACCTTTTTGAAGTTCTGTGGGTTTGTCTAGGTCATGTCACCTATACCAGATCTGGAACAAATGCAAAAGGGCAAAAATGGTTTACAGTGAAGGAAGAAATCTCACCTCAATCACCACCAATGTGTAACTGCATAGATGTATGGCTGCCATTTTGTGTCAGAATATTCCACACTTGTTAGCTGAGGCGGATTTCCTACGACAATTGAGATTTGGAGAGCTGGGTTGGGAAATTAGCCAGGGCACCAGGGAACCCCCTGCTCTTTGCAATAAGTGCCATGGGATCTTTAATGATCTCAGTGAGTTAAGACCTCGGTTTAGCCTCTAGTCCGAAACACAGTACTGGGGTATCAAATGGCACTCGGTCATCATGCCCAGTGTGTACACTGTGTCACGATGCTGGTCAGGGGCAGTTGTTCCACATTCCACTCCTTCATGTAATTAGGCTGTGGAGATTAGATTTAACCTGCTTTGAGCTACAAGAAAAAAATATTCAGGGCTGCGCAGGAGTGCTTCCTTTCCAGCTCCACAGGGGGGGAGCACGAGTGTTCCAGACAATGAGACCGGAACAAGGTGACTGGGTCCGTCTTCCTTGCATTGCCACAGCAGCCACTGGAAGAAGCTACCCAGAGAGCCATTCTCACATAGTACTATACTTTAACAATAGCTTAGAAATAATTATGGGTTGAGATAGGCCTGGCTGTTCATGCCCTATTAATAATGGCTACATGAGGCCTTCATTGTAAAATACACAGGGCTGAGGTGGTCAAAACAGGTGGGTTGTTATGTGGTCGTCTGACCCCTAATAATAATAATAATAAAAACTAAAAATGTAAATGTATTGTGCCGTTATTTCAAGCCTTTGGGTTAGGTGTGTAGATCAAAATAATAGTTCTATGAATGTAGGTGCTGAATTATTTTGATCTATGCACCTCCGTTTTTAACATACTACATATACTGGTAGCTGCCCAAATAAAGGAAACACCAGCCAAGTGCCTTAATGTTAGGCCACCACGTAGATTCTGCAAGTGTCTGGAGCTCTATTGGAGGGATGCAGTACTACTCATCCATGAGAAATTCCATCATTTGGTGTTTGATGATTTGTTGATGGTGGTGAAAAATGCTGTCTCAGGAGAAAAACCTCCACTGTGTGGACCACCTTTTTCATTGGTCTTTTTAAGTTGAACTTTAAAACCGAGGGAGAAAGTCAGCCATGCCCAGTTGGAGACAGAGAGAGACTTTCCCCTATTCAGTGATAGTTTCAGATACTGGGGCGACTGCCTCCTCTCCATGTCCTTTTTTATCCTTTGGTAATTGTACATCCAATACACACATGCACGCACACGCAGACACATACATACAAACAGGATTTGCACCTCAATAAATCAATGTAATTATGGGTCTAATTAGCCTAAGGGATAGGCTGAGTTTGAGTCGATTGGTGTATGAATAAATTGTTGTTTTCAAAGCCGTCATTGCCTTTCGAGTAGAATAGAGAAGTATGCGGATCTCATTCACTCAGCGTGGAAGGGCGTGATGAACAGAACGCAAGGCACCCTGTTTTTATTAACGGACATGAGCCTGAGGCAAAGGGCAACATGTTCATGATACTGTCTAGTAGGCGCAGAGGCTGAGACGGGAGACCGCATTAGGCCGCTGTGGCAACGTGGCTGCCTGTCACATTCCGACAACCTACACCCGTCAGCCTAGCCGGAGAGAGATAATCTGCGAATTAGGAAAATATTGTTCGAGGGAAACTGCGTGGAAGCGCCGTCCCTTTGATTCAAATCATTTGCAAAGCTTCTTGGCTCTCTGACAATTGTCGGCCCGAAATTGACAGGAAGAGCATAGCTCTCAGCTGCAGTCCCGCAGGCACGGGCGGGAGGGCCACTCATTTTCTGGGACAGTCTGTGCTCTGCAGTCTGGCCTTGAAATGGTTTTGATGCGTAAATCCCCCTTATCCAACTTACCGTTTTTTTTTGAGCAGGCTGGAAATGTTTTGACGTCGGGTCAGTTGAGGACTCATAAGTTGGGACAGTTGGACTCTCATGGAGTTGCATCCCTCCAACAGTGAGTTCCAGACACTTGTAGAATCTGTGCCAGGGTGCACTGAAGCTGTTCTGGTGGCTTGTGGTGGCCCAAAGCCCTATTAAGACACTTTGTGTTGGTGTTTCCTTTATTTTGTCAGTTAACTATTGTTTCATAACCGCAATAGTCGTGATCAACAACAACAGAAACCAAGGTTGTAGACATATGGCTTTTCATGCTGTCCTAATTGATTAGTTTGTCCTCCTGATTTAGCTCAATATTAGTCAGTGCTTGTGATATGCTCAGGTTATCAAGGGCTCATTTAAAATGGCGAAATCTTTGTCATTGAGTTATGTTAGAATTTGAATGCCATGCTTCTGTCTCATCGGGTGTGAGTTAATCAACATGAACTTTGAAATATGAGAAGAACTTGTAATTTATTTCCTCAAGTCACAAGTTACATTTGACAATTGATGAATCCACCAAAGTGTTTGTCAAGAAAGAAAGAAAGAAAAACACACTTGCATTTCTTTGTCAAAGTTAATGACAAATGTTTATGGGAAACATAAATGTTAGGTGGCTCGCCAATATGAAATCAGTCACGCCACTTTTCTGTTGACATTTGGACCGCACAGAAGTAACGATAGTGTTTACCAGTCCGAAACACAAGCTGTGTCTCATTGCTCCCTACTCCGGGTCTTTGTTTGCACCCCTGACCTGCCGCATAAACCACACTGAGATCTCATCTCTGAAGGCTAGCAGCGGCCACTAATGCGAAGCCTGCCCTGGCTCTGTGTGTGTGTTTACTCTTTACATTTTCTCAGGCCGCGGCCGCAGGATGGACTCAAACAATAACGCTGTTACCGAGAGCCACACAATGACCACGGTCTCTCGAACCTGATACCTCACTAAGACCCTGATAGCCCAGCAGAACCCGGCCGCCTGGTCACTGCGTGGCATAGATGAACATCTGGCCGTTGAAATTGGACCCCGTGAGTCCCTCTCCCAAATGATTTCCTCAGAGGTTGGGATCACTTTAGTTGTTATTTGTTGTTATTTAGTTGGTGTGTTATTTTTTTATATGTGCATATTACAATACGTGATTATGTGAAGCACTTTGGGCCCATTGACTCTGAGAAAAGTGCTATACAAATGAATATTATTATTATTAGTAGTAGTAGTAGTAGTAGTAGTAGTAGTAGTAGCATTAAATAATGAAGTTGGAAGCACATGCCTCTCCACCCTCCCTCGTAATGCAAAAGTAAAGTTCAAACTCATATCGCACTTCCTTCATGCCTGACAGTTCACAGCATTCTCCACCCCCTCCATGCACAACGTCAACAGTATATCCCCGGGTATTAAATGTATTATTCCCTGGTAAATGTGGAAATGCGGCCCACCCTTTTCTCCAACCCCCCCAAATGCACAGTGTCAGCCTCACACGACCTGGTCCATTTGTTACGCCTGAATAAATTCATTCCATTGGGGAATGCGGGATCCCATCCCCTCATTGTCCTCAGACGTGTTTTTGCCGGCAGCGCTCGCTGTGATAGCAGCAGCGTTCGATGAGCGTCGCATCGAATTAGCCAAGCGACGTGGCTTGAAAAAATGCATGCCGTGTCTAATCTCCATTGACGGAATGCCGTTGTAATTATCCCTGGTCGATAATGCAGTTTTTTTTGTTTTTTTAAATTCAGATTATTTGACGTGTGAAGAGAACGGTTGATGAGAGATGAGTAAAATTATACTTCCTGATGTACTTGTGGAAGAGAGAAGATGACACAGATAAATCAGATTGAACACTGTATTTTTCCTGTATTTAGTCTCACAGTTATCTCAAACACCCTACCCCTGAACCATGTGCTGCTGACTGCTGGATACCCTGTTATTTTCCAATGGCCCTTAAGGATCATTGTTGAATTGCCCAGCCCTAGACATTAGAGGCAGCTCTTTCTCTGAACAAACGTATAAATTGTCATACTAATGAGGAAAATGTTATTTATTTGCAGCATCAGGATAAATTATGTGTTTGTTTGCTAGTTTTCCAGTCAGCCAGATATGATCCCCATCTAGTAGATGCTACATTTCGCTCTAGCGGGGCTAGTGAGCACAAAAGACTGTTAATATGAAATTAATATCTACCTACCTAGCTAACTAAGTACATGCATACATTTGGTTCAAGAAAATGCCTAAACGGATCGGTTTGAGAGTCGAGGAATGTATTGTACATGGCTATCCGAGGAGATGTGCCAAATTTGAAACAGCCAAGATAATGATAGTAGATTTTTCTGTGATAGAGTATCTACTTTTGATAGTAGAGTATGGGCTGCTGTTAAAACCTTTACCTATGGGCAAAACCCTAATATAGCCTGTTTTTGCTCATTTTCATCAAGAGTGCCAATAAATCTGGACCTGAAAGTATACATATAAATACATATACATACATAGTAGCACCACCAGAGGCGCTGTTATAGAGGGACAATAATTCACCCACAGATGGCTCCACCCCTTTCCACTGCAACAGGCAGCCAAGTACCCACACCTGTATTCAATCACCTCGTTAAGGCTTAATAAGAGTGCCCACACCTGAATAGAGCAGGAGGAGAGGAGGAGAGGAGGAGTTATTTGTGTTGTAGAAGAGGAAGGGAAATCGGAGAGGGGGGAGCAGGAGTGCCTTTAGCCTGTAGTGTCTTTAGCCTGTAGCGCCTTTAGCCTGTAGCGTCTTTAGCCTGTAGCGCCTTTAACCTGTAGCGCCTTTAGCCTGTAGTGTCTTTAGCCTGTAGCGCCTTTAGCCTGTAGTGTCTTTAGCCTGTAGTGCCTTTAGCCTGTAGTGTCTTTAGCCTTTAGCCTGTAGTGACTTTAGCCTGTAGCGCCTTTAGCCTGTAGTGTCTTTAGCCTGTAGTGCCTTTAGCCTGTAGTGTCTTTAGCCTGTAGTGTCTTTAGCCTGTAGTGCCTTTAGCCTGTAGTGCCTTTAGCCTGTAGTGTCAGGAGAGGAGGAGAGGAGGAGAGGAGGAGTTATTTGTGTTGTAGAAGAGGAAGGGAAATTGGAGAGGGGGGAGCAGGAGTGCCTTTAGCCTGTAGCGCCTTTAGCCTGTAGCGTCTTTAGCCTGTAGCGCCTTTAGCCTGTAGCGCCTTTAGCCTGTAGCGCCTTTAGCCTGTAGCGCCTTTAGCCTGTAGCGTCTTTAGCCTGTAGCGCCTTTAGAGGCGGTGTCTTTAGCCTGTAGCGCCTTTAGCCTGTAGTGTCTTTAGCCTGTAGTGTCTTTAGCCTGTAGTGCCTTTAGCCTGTAGTGCCTTTAGCCTGTAGCGCCTTTAGAGGCGGTCTCTTTAGCCTGAATCAAAAGACTCTAGTAGAGAAGCAGTTGATGGAGGTAATCAGAAGGTGGCGGTAATGCAACAATTTGGATGCCAACCGCCGTTAAAACCCACAGAAGAAGAAGAAGAATAGAGCAGGAGTAGCTTTGGCTCTAGTGAGGAGTATTTGACTTAGAGAGCTAGTATTCTATTGTTGTGTATGACCCGTTTTGGATGATTGCCTGTTTTGTGTTTTGGCCTACGCCTAAAATATTGACCACTCTTTGCCTCTGTGTCTTGTCGTCTCCAGTAAGCAGCTCAGCTGGCCGGACAGAGAGGAGGTTCCTGTGGGGAGCTGGGTATTCGTTTTCTTTTGTTTGGTCTTTGGTTATTTCAACTCCTTAAAAGCTGTATAGCAACATTTCTGGTTTATTGTTTAAAAAAAAAAAAGTATAACAATAAACACCCTGGGGACTGTATTTGCTGTCAGTTGTCTGCATATTGCCACACTCCAGTAATTTCCTGGTGGCCTGCCAACAATATATATATATATGTATATACATACACACACACATATATAAATAATGTCTCCCATATGTCACTCACCTGGTAGAAGTGGTATTTCATGCTGCTGGGTAAGCTATGTGTGCTTACAAAGGGAGGTTTGAAAACCTTAACTGGAATAAATTGCTAAATTGCACAGTGTAGGTACGGGGTCATGCTGTTCTGCCTGTTTTCACATTGGCTCCTACTGAAGAGGATTTCAGCACGGCCATTACAGTGAGAGCCCCCGTCCGTCCCCCTCAACTAATGAATTTGTTTGAAATAAATGTTCAGTTACTGGAAATAACTCTTCAGAATATGTGTCCCATGCACACATTTATTATTAATACTCAATGAAAGCCTTTCAGGTATTGACATTCAATTAAGGGAAAAGCTTAGAAGTTGTTATACAAGAAGAAATACTAATGAAACATTGACTCATTGTGGGGCACATTGGGACTTTCCTATATGCTGTCTGGGGCTTTTACACAATGACACAACATATTAAGTTACATATAACTCGCCTTTCTAACAATCTAACAACAACCTTTTTTTCCACAACCCTGAAGGATCATCGCTGTGTCAGCCTGCCATAGGGAAGGCGCAGTTCTCTCTCTGAACAAATGTATAAATTGTCATACTAATGGGAATATTTTCTTTATTTGTTGCCAGGATGAATGATAACAATAGTAATGAATAATATTAGATGTGTGTTTATATGATGCATATATATGGTGTGTATATACAGGTATATACTTTATATACATACAGTGGGTGTAAAAAGTATTCACCCCTTTGGCATTTTTCACATTTTATTTTCTTTCTTCATGGAAACATGTATTTAATTGGGATTTCTTGCCACTGATCAACACAAAATACTCTAATGTCAAATACATATGTATTATATATGTATATACGCTACCGGTCAAGAGTTTTAGAACACCCCCATTTTCCAGTTTTTACTGTGAATAACCTGAAATGATACAAAGGTAAGTGGTAAACTGCCAGAGGTTAAAAAAAGTTTAGGTTACCAAAAACTGAAAAATAATCTCTTGCAGACTGCAGTAAGTTTTCCTCTAAGATTTGTCTTTATCTCACTCCATCCTCTATTTTAAGTTTTCCAGTCCCTGAAGCAGAGTGGCATCCCAATAGCATTAGGCTCCCGCCACCATGTTTCATGGTAGTGATAGTGTTCTTGGGATGATGTGCAGTGTTAGGCTTGCGCCGACATTGCGCTTAACGTTGATGGCAAAAAATTCAATCTTGGTCTCATCAGACCATATAATCTTCCTCCACTTGGTTTGAGAGATTGACACATGCCTTCTGACAAACGCTATGTGAGTTTTCTTCAACAATGGCTTTCTTTGTGCCACCCTCTCATAAAGCAGATTTGTGAAGCGCTCGGGCTATTGTTGTCCCATGGACAGTTACTCCCATCTCTGCCATGGTAGACTGTAACTCCGCCAGAGTTGCCGTAGGCCTCTTGGTCGCCTCCCTAGCAAGTGCACTTCTCGCACAGATGCTACGTTTTGGAGGACAGCCTGTTCTAGGCAAATTCACAGTTGTACCATATTCTCTCAATTTCTTTATGATAACTTGCCTAAGAATTTACAATGTAACCTTTTTTTCTGCAACCCTGAAAGATAATCGTTGTGTTGGCCTGCCATAGAGAAAGTGAACTTCTAGAAAGTGAATTTATATCTCTGAACAAATGTATAAATTGTTGTACTCATTTTACATTACTGAAATTATGTATTTGCATCATCATTAATAGTAATAATAATCATAATGTGAGTGATTGTGTGATGCATTTATGCGTTTATAGTATACATACAGTGGGTATAAAAGGTATTCACCACTTTTCACATTTTATTTTCTTAGTTCATGGAATCAAAATGGATTTCATTGGGATTGCTTATCACTGATCACTACAAAATACTCTATAATGTCAAATAAAAAATAAAAAACAACTCAAAAGCTTTTTGTTCATCCATTTTGATTCCATGAAGTCAGAAAATAAAATGGCAAATGGTGTGAGTACCTTTTTATACCCACTGCATGTTTATATAGAATTGCAAATTCAAATGGAATTCATAAGCTCTTTATGACAGTGTTAGCACAATGTTCATATTATGAAAATAATATTTTACACAACAATACTGCATATTAACTTGCCTTTCTAATGACTGACAATTTGCAGGCAGGTATAAATTATGAACGTTTTCAATAATGTGTAACTAATTAAATATTTGTATGCACAATAATCCATCATAAAGTGCTAATATAGGCTGAATTGATTATCATTTAATTGCCTTCTAAATTAAGATCAATTGAGGAAAAACACCCTCTGCAATATTGTTTATAAGTGTTAGAATAAGAAAATAAGAACATTTTAAGTTCTTATGTTAAGATAATATGGTGATTGCATTATTATGAAATTGTTTCTTTCTGTATCAGTATGAACAATAATAGTATTACCTTTTTATACAATGTAATTGCAGTACAAAGTAAAATAAATAAATGAATCATAAAGAAAAGATATTGAGAAATACAAATAATAAAATAAATAAAATACAATGGACATAACCGTGTAAAATAAATGTATATAAGTACAATGATAATTTTGGATGACTATTATTTCTTATGAAAAAATCACATTCAAGCCATAACATAGATAATTATTGGATCATATTGAAAAATGATTATGCATTTTATTTAGATTATGTGAGGTTTTTTTTCTTCTTCGCTATTTTAGTGTGCCGCATTGTGAGGTGGTAGTGGGGAGAAAGTGTATTTTCACAGGTGTGCTGTGGAGAACTCCAGAGGGCTGATATCAGCTCCTTCCCTCTTCAGCTGTTTGCAGCTCTCACTAAAGTACATAGTGTATCCAGCTGTGTTCCCCTATTCAGACCCCCTCTTTTCTATACGCTTAGCTTAATTTTTTTGTCCTGTTCCACACCCACGTACAATGGACACTTCTATTCTGGTAGGGGATATGTATATACACATGAACACAGAGTGGTATGTACATGTGTGTGTGTGTGTGTGTGTGTGTGTGTGTGTGCGCGCTTGCCTGGGCACAAAATAAATTCCAACAGAAAGCTGTCAGACAAACGTTTGGATGATGAGTCAAGGTTCTGTTCATTATAGCATGGTGTTAGGAAAGTGTTTTATATATACAGTTCCCTCAAGAATTATTGGCACCCTTGGTAAAGATGAGCAAAAAGGGTATTACAAATGTCTTTGTTGTTCATCAGCTTAATCTTACACTCACAATATGAGAGAAATCTAACCTTTAATTGAAATCCTTCTCAAAAAATAAAAAATGTTCTAAAAAATGTGTGTCACAATTATTGGCACCCCTGCATTTAATACTTTCTGCACCCCTTGCCAAGATAACAGTCTTCTCCTATAATACTTGATGAGGTGGGTGAACATCAAGGGATCTGAAACCATTCCTCCATACAGAATCTCTCCAGATCCTTCAGAGTCCTTGGTCTTCACTTGTGGACTCTCCTCTTCAGCTCACCCCACAGGTTTTCAATGGGGTTTAGGTCAGGGGACTGGGATGGCCATTGCAAAAGCTTGATTCTGTGGTCAGTGAACCATTTTTGTGTGGATTTGGAGGCATGCTTTGGATCATTGTCCTGCTGGAAGATCCAACCATGACCCAGTTTTAGCCTCTTGACAGAGGCAGACAGATTTTGATGTAAAGTTTCCTGGTACTTGATGGAGTCCATGATGCCATGTATCCTAACAAGGTTCCCAGGGCCTTTGGAAGTAAAACAGTCCACAGCATCACAGATCCACCACCATACTTCACAGTGGGGATTAGGTGACCATCCATCTTTTTACACCAAACCCACCTCTGGTGTAAAAAAAAAAAGCTCTATTTTTGTCTCATCTGACCATAGAACCTGGTTCCACTCAAAGTTCCAGTGACGTTTAGCAAACTCCAGGTGCTTATGTTTGTGGTTTGATGACAGCAGAGGCTTTCTTCTGGCAAGCCTTCCAAATAGCTTGTTGGCATGGAGGTGGCATCTAATTGTAGTTTTGGAAACTTGATAACCCCAAGATGCAACCAATTTCTGCATTTCTCCAACTGTGATCCTTGGAGAAATGTTTGCCTCTTGAACCATCCTCCTCACTGTGCGTGGGGGCAAAATACACTTGTGTCCTCTTCCAGGCTGGTTCATCACAGCTCCAGTTGTTTTAAACTTCTTAATTATTAGCCTAATAGTGGAGATTGGTATTTTCAGGCATGAAGCTATTTTTTATAACCATTGTCTGATTTATGAAGGTCAACAACCTTTTGTCTAATTTAATTTGTGTATGTTGATGGATGACTAAGGGAGTTTGGCCTGTGTGTCACCTCATATTTATACCCCAGTGAAACAGGTCATGGATGATCACTGAGTTCCTAAAGACTCAGGTGACCTTGAAAAATGTAATATAAATGGGAATATACTTAATTTAGATTTTCTATGGGTGCCAATTATTGTGACATGTTTTTGAGAAACGTTTTTATTTTTTTTATAAGGATTTTTTTCATTGAATAATTTGACTTCAAATAAAGTTTAGATTTGTCATATTTTGAGTGTAAGATCAAGCTGATGAAGCAGACATTTTTTCATGGCCGTTTTTGCTCATCTTTACCAAGGGTGCCAATAATTCTGGAGGGCACTGTATGTGTATATATATATACACACATATATATATAATATATATACGTATATATTACACTCTCCCTCCAAAATTATTCACACCATTGATAAAGATGAGCAAAGAAAGCTGTAGAAAATAAACTATACAAGTAACAAGTTATATTGTAGGCTAAAAATAGTTTTTGTATTAATACAATTGTGTTTAATAAGTAATATGTTTTCCCCCCAAAAAATCGATCCAAATGGCCTTCTTTCTTTCTTTCTTTCTTACAGTGCCGTTGGGAGATGCCTGCGAATTTTCCGTAGCACATTCTGGTCTCTTGCGCATGGCACTTGAGCAAAACAAATCCCTCTGGGCAGCTGGTTTTGAGTTCCTGACACTGACTGCTGTTACTCTAGATCCTGTCCTTCTCTACATAGGGCCAGGTCCTCAGCCAGACCTTGTGTGAGACTCACTGTAGGTAGGCACTGCAGGGCTCACTGTAGGCCTGACATCACAAACAAGGAAAACACACTGTGCATACTATACGTTACATCCACGTTAATGTAATGATATCGCAACCCACCCCTTTTCCTTTCTCTGCTTGACCTCGCCGTAAGACGACGGGACATTGTCAGCTCAGATACATGTCACAGCCTACTCTCCAGTGGGAACAATGTCAGTTATTATGCTGCACTGGGTTAATGAACCATGGTTTGGTTTGAAACTTTCCTTACCTTCCTTTTCCATTGGACGCTAATGACTGCGCCCATGCGGCAAGTTACTTATACGAGGACAAAGGGCTTTGTTGTCACTGAAAGCTTGACCCTGGGTGTTATTAACAAGTAGCCCACTGTTTGTGGAAGTGTACAGTAAAAGATTTTCCGGTTTAATTACCGTGTCTGTTGTTTTTTTCAACGGTCTCTCCTTCCCAAGGGCTGGGATCATAATTGAAATATGACTGCTGATAATTGTGCGCCGACAAACCTGAGTCACGAGCCATGTTTTTATTACATTTGAATTACACAGTTAAATCAATACTTGCGCATCCAAGAATAAGTGATGAGGATAATTGTTAACATCTTCCACATGCATCTGGAAAGCCTCCTGTGCCCGAGTCGCAATGATCGATTTACCACGGTAAAACTGTGGCCCACCAGTCATTCGTTTCACACACCATCATTGGTGTGTGAAACTGTTCTTTGTCACTTTCAAAGTCACAAATAAAGATGCTGTCAGGAACTAATAACTAGAAAAATAATGACGGTGAAAGGGATCAAATATATCATTATTTGCCTTGTACACGGGTGGCAATAAAATGGTTTTTAATCATTATCATTGAATAATCAATCAAAAATGGCCAATATAATGCACCTCATATAATTTTGGAGCAGAGCTTGATCCGAGGCCTGTTTATTTTTCAGGTGTAACCCAGACAAAAACTGCATTTTAAAGGACCACTATAGTTGAAAATGATGGAAATTCACAAGAGTGCTGTGGCTTGGCCTATATGATGACCATACTTTCCAGGGCACACTGCTTTTCAAAATGGTGCTGTGTACCGGTCAGGACACCCAGATTAGCCAATAAGGCCAGTTCAGCTGAGTATGTCCTTCTACCAGCCTGGCTGCATATCCCCTCCCACTGTTTCACATGGAGCAAAATAAAAATCCACAATACATCACAATATATAATATTCATGATCATTCAAACTTCACCCATGCATCATACGTCTATTATATATAATATGGAAGTATATGAATACATAGATGATTAAATACAAGTATATTAAGTATTTTATATTCACGCGTATAACAATTCAAATGCTTTGAGATGCTGACGGCGGCTATATGAATACAATCTATTACTTATAATAAACAATTGTCAATAGGCGTTGTTTAAATAATTGCATGCCATTGTCTGGATTCGCCCCCCCAATATTTCATAAGTAATTAACTCCCAGGAACCAGAGCGAACTGGATCTGCAGGATTGTATGCAAAGGCTTGCACAGCAGGCGAGGCACAATGACTTGCAGTTCAGAGACAGTGCTTTTTCAGCCCTGGCCTCCGTCTGACCCGCTGTGGGATTCTCCAAGGCGATTTCAATCCCTCCCCCTCCCCCTCCCCCTCCCCTCCCCTCCCCCTCACCACCAGCAGCAGCAGGCTGCTCGTAATGCCTTCCGTAATAGCCGCAGTAAAGCACACTGCCCCAGACAACAGGGCACCTCGGTCCGTTTTGAGAACTGATGGAAGGAGAGAGCACGCCGATACCGGGAGCACAGAGGATACAAATAACTTTGGCATGAACACATTCAACACATTTGGGGTTTAAAACCAGTGCTGCTTAGCCTCATAAATCCAGTGCTAGTGAAACGTTGAACTGGAAACGTGTCCCCTTAATTTGCACGATGCCCCCCAATGTACATTGCTTTCGACGGTTAATGGGTTTTATATGCAACTGGAAGGGAAAGAATGACAGGCAAGTTACGACAGGCAAAAAAAACAAACAACTGGCTCCATGTTTGATCCTTTATTAAGAGAAACAGAAAACCAACTTATTTACAACAGAACAAAAAATGGATCACTGACATAACGGCTCCAGTTAGCTCTACAGCCAAGAATTGTTGATTATATTGATTTTTTAAATTGTATTTATTATATTTTTTTAAGGAGAGACGTCACATTACATTGTAATATACCGTGCTCCTCCAATCCAAGTGAAACACAAGCATACAATACAAGCTTGTGTTTATAAAAAAAAAATAATAATAATAAAAAAAAAAAATAATAATTCTAATTAAGCGACCCGTTTTGTTGCACAGTGTGTTTCAGTGGGGAGGAGGTTGCATAGGAGTGTCAAGTGAATTTTCCACATGGAACAAAGGAGAAAACCAATACTGCACCAGAGGTCAGAGGTCACTGGAGTGTCCTACGGAATAGGAAATTGCACCAGAGAGCATTGTGTGAATCGAACACTCTTCACCACGTTACAGACCAAAAAAAGCCTCTAAGTGACATCAAGACCCGGAAGCAACGAGAAACGCACATAACATCAGGAAACATTTTACAGCACTCACTTTACACTAGCCATTAAAACTCAGAGAGGATAGCTAGGGGACAAACAAACATGAGAAGGTCAAGGCGAACAAGCCACTGCAGCAAGGGATATGAACGTTAGGCAAGTTTCAAAAGAGTCGTTAAATGTTTACGGCAACAAAAAAACCCAAAAAAAGGTTAATGAATAGTTTTCACATAAACCACAAAGAACTTCCCCCTACAGGCACAGCCTATGGCTGTCCTCTGCACTCACCCCGACTCACTTTCACTGGACAAAGATTCATCGTTAGGAACGGGCGATCGCTGTGGTCCAAATCTGCGGCGTTGCGTATTGGTCCCTTTGTTTACACGTCCCTTCTGTACTAGACTAGACTAGAGTCTGAAATATGAGGTATTTTACTGGAAATGCAGGAGAACAAAGCACAATAACTGGAAGGAGGTATGAGAAAACAAGTGACCATTGGAACCATCTTATCCTTAAGAGCCTTAAAATTAATGCTATCCGTGGAAAAATAAAAAGAATTAAAAAAATAATAATCCAAGCTACTAACAACGCCAAATAATAGTCCAGTTTATGTGCATATTTCATTTAAAAAATTTATTTCAGATTTTTTCTCCCAATTTGGACCCCCGATCGGGGCTCCCGGCCAGAGTTGGGCTGGCGCAGACAGGTTTCAAACCGCAGCTGCAGTAGGCAACCTGCATTCCGGGTGAATGCTTTGACCGTTGCACAAGGGGGCCTTGGGTGGTGTATGTTTCACGGTCCTACAAAGTCAAATGTAGGCTACCGTTAGACTAAATACAAGGGATCTTCCTTTAAATGTTCTTCCCAAAACATAACACATTTGATCATTATCCATATGCCCTTATAAAGAAAGTATCCACTGAGATGCAAAACCATGCCAAAAAAAACTAATTCCATATACAATCAACAGAAAATGTACTGTATAAATATCCATATTTGCCTTTGAAAGTAAAAAAAAAAAAGAAATCTCTTTGAGACCGTACCTTGACAACAACGTTTGAAGAGCAAGTGAAACCCGCTGCTCTTACTGCGTACAAGGTACAATTCTGACCACTCAATTCAGATCCAGTCTTTCAATCCGCTGCCAGTCTTATTGCAGCGAAGGTACTGTCAAGTCTATAACCACTATTTGCAACACATTATTGCAGCCTACCAACTACATGTTTCCACAGAAAATACTGGCCTGTTGAGCCAGACCGGTCTCGATCTGAAACGGGTCAGCGCTAATCGGATCAGCGCAAGTCAATCCAAACCATACCGCTCTTTTGCCAGCACGGAAAACCTGAAGTCATACTCGTTGACTTAATCGAGAGAAGTCTTGTGAGGAGTGCGGTCCATGAGGTAGTCCCAGATAACGAATAATCTGAGTCACTTCTTTAACTCGCCATTGTTCTGTAAACCAAATCATTCACAAGGACACGCACAGGTGCCAGTGTCTACAACAACAAAACCAAAATAATTCGCTTTCGTCTCGACTGCTATCCGTTGCAGTGACAAACTTGAGCGGGAATAATGAGTGATAGAGAAAAAGTGAACCAACAAATCACCCGATACAGTATCGCTTGGCTTTCTTCGGAGCGTGGAACAGAGATTGCTGCAGTTGTAAACAAGTCCGTTTCAGCTATTATGCGAAGTGATTTGTCGTGCATTTCACATCCCAGTGAGACGGGAGAAACAGAATCTACCTGCTCCTACCTGAGGTATCATCGCAAAAAGACAACTGAAATATACAAGTACTGTAGCATCATTATCAAGTTAGTAGTGTAATGTAACAGGGAGGTATAATAACCATGTCTGTGCTTGTGAATATAGTTGTAATTGGAGTGAAACATATCTGTGGTCCTGTAGAATGCCCATAATTGCCATTAAAACAAAGAAAAAGAGATTTGAGCTGTGTGCGTTTAATAGCACACATGCTGGGTGTAAATAGGTCTACTGCAGACTGAAATGAATGGGCATAAGTGCCCTAAATGTGAGAAAAGGTATCAGAATTAAAACATCTTCACAAGTTTTGACTTGACATTCACTGTGGCATGGCTGAGCAAGAGGTTTGTGGCTGTAAGCAGGGAAATATGAATACGATTCGTATCATACATTGACACCGGTGTCTACAGGCCGTCAGAAAAGGAACAGAACACCACCAAAAAGCGCATACAAACCATCAACTTGATCCCATACTGTAGTGTTCTGCTTATTAAAAGGTAATCCTATCGTACAACCCGATCCATGGAGATCGTGGGGTATTTGAGATGCTGTGGTCACCCAACACAAATTAAACTGAAACACCACATTGAGTTCTGCTAGCAATCTTTGTTTTTGTAACATCATGCAGTTTTTCAAACTGGTATAAGCTCACTTCAATGAGCCTACTCTAGTATTAGCAATTAAGATATCATACACTGTACAGTTCCGTTCATTTTAGGCCTAGGGCCTTACTTTCCTGGACCTCACATGGACCTTGAGACCATGGCCGAGACTCGATCAACATTTGTCCAGAAATTTGACTTATGCAAGTTCGGCGAGTTCAGCGATCGCCACAATGAAACATTTTTGTGAGGAAAACAAAGCAGACAGTTTAATTTTATTTGTAAGTCAAATATAAGGACAATTATTGACTGAATCCCAGGCCCATATTTTAGTCAGCTAGATTTCCTGCATTTTACATTCTATTTGACGTGAACTCGCTCAAATAATATGCACGTAGACATATTTGTAATTAGGACACTTAAACACGTAAAGGTTACATTAAAATATTACAGATGGATCCCTTTACAGTTATTTGTAACATATAATCAGTGGGCAAAGGTGTGAGAAAAATAAATTTTTAAAATGATAAAAACAAGTGTATGGAGTAAAATCTCTAAAATGCTCAAAGCATCACTGTACTGAATCCCATGCCAATCTCACTGAGTCTCAAATGTTATCATTCTTCTTAATCTCTCGTGTTTAAAAACGGCACCCAATGGCTAGAAATGCACACCTAAACAAATGTAAAATTAGTGAAAAGGGCAATTACTGCATGCAAAACAAATAAATTAGTCATTTTCACCTTCAACTGATAAATGAATTAAGGCACCAAGGTTAAGGAGAGAAAAAAGCATTTTTGGATTTCAATTTTCAATATGAACGACCGTGTCTTGTAACCAAATCACAATAGGGCAATAGCACATTGTGCATTCAATCGGTTCACATTCAAAAATACTGGTCTGCTACAGTCCAAATCACCATTGGCATAATCCTTCTGTAACTATGGAGAACATGACGGACTTATGCACTAGAGATATCGGTGTAGAAAGAAGAAGAACATTTTTAGACACCAGAACAGGAGGAGATGAATTTGACTTTGATGGCACATGGGAAAACTAGAAATGTACACCAACTCAATATGAGAAAATGGGCCTGGCCAGGGGTGTTGAATACAAGGGGGTGTCTCTCAGTACACTGACGCTGTCAGGCCTAAACAAGAGGCTAACTATTTCACACAGACCCACCCAGTGATGCAGTGGACTGGTTTGAATGGAATACAAACACAATTCCATGCAAAGTGCAGAACACAAAAATAAATCTCTCAGATTTGCACATAACCTTTGAAAATGCTCCCTATGTTATCCAAATCCATTCTAATATTACCATAGAAACTTGTTCTACAGTAAAAAAAATTTTTTTTTTAACTTAGGTAGTTTTCAAACAAATTTAACTTAAAAAATAACCTGAATTTCTGTACAAATGTATTGCATAGGATTCCCATCTTCTGTGTGTCACGTACGTACTGAATGGCTCAATTTTTTCATTTTCTTCACATTTAAAATCAATAACGATGGAAGCTTCACAGTTGAAAAGATCACAGTCCCTTTTTCCACCTCTCAAAAAACGTGGGATTTCGGGCATCTGCCGTAAACACATCTGTGGAGAGAGAGAGAAAACAAGACTTGGATGAGAAAGAAACATTACAACGTGGCAAAAGCGCAAACGGCAGATAACAGCCGGACGTCCGTGAAAGTGGCGAGGCGGCGGCAGCTGCTACGAGCAGGAGAAACAGAAACACGGAGCAGGAGTGGCTACAGTCGCAAAAGGGTGGTACTGAAGTGACCCCCATCACACATTACCTCATTACCACAGATGATCTGATTAGTGCACCATTGGGGGGCCACAGTGATTTTCCGCACTATGGGAGTGAGAATAGGTCGGTCTTTAACAGAGCTAATGCTCCTCATTGTACTCCTTATTGCTGGGCCACTCAAATGCAATTACTGTCATATGCGACGGGGGTAAATTATTCAGCACACAAAGACCAGGGGAGCACGTCAAGGATCCAGTTCACTTGGTGTGGTCGCCTCTGGGCCCTTGACGACCAGAGAGACTGGACTCCACATCAGACAGCGGTGGCACAGGTCAGGGGAGCAGACCTAGAGAAATGGGCCCGGTCCTGGGCACTGCTGTCCACTTCAGTCATGACCCACTTCTGACAGGCTTCATATTCCCAGCTTTTCTTTTTCTTCAGAATGGAACATGCCAAGATATATATATATATATATATATATATATATATAAGCGGCCTGCCTAGGGTTAAGTAATGGCCACCCACAGGGATGTTTTCTGCGTCGCATAACCAAAGCGCACGGCTTAAGCTCAAATGGGTCAGCCAGAGACGGCGAGACAAAGGTTCTCGCCGTCGCGAGCCGACATCTGTTACATTTACGCGCGAGCCCCCAACGCAAAAACAACCGCAGTCCGCCTGGCTTTTAAAACGGACGGCTAAACTGACCCGACCACACGGACTCCCTAGGGGGGGTCGAGTTCCAGTCACGACCAGGCCTCTGTCATACAAAAAATGTGTTTTTGTGGCATGCAAACTTGAAGCCACACTCCATTTATGCCCACGGTTCCAACATTGAAAACTATTGCAGATTTTGCAATGACACTTGGTGCTGACGCTTCCACTGAAATGTTACATTTTTACACATTGAGATCTTTGCTAGTGCAGCTCATAATTCATTACACGTTATTCTTTGATCTTTTCAAAGTTATTACATCATAATATTATAAGATTTATATATGAAAATGTGTTACTTTGTGCGTTTGTTTACCGTGTACAGAATTTGTACGTATTGCACTGATTTGGCCATGATGAGATTAACTCTTCCTTGTCCTAAGAATGCACTGGTTTCACGGGCAGAGTATCTTCACTGGCCTTTATGGTGCCTCCTCTCAAAGCTTGTGTACTATGCAGTTAAGGGGTGATTCACATACAGTAAGTGTCATCTTTAATGATTACGTAGATTTTAATCAAGTGATGTTGTCAATTATATATAAATTCTCTCACATGACAATTTTTTTAACGATTTAAATTCTCTCTCACGAAACGGATGTGTAGTAGTTTATTTTTTATTTTTTACTTGATGCATGAAAATGCATTCTACCCAAGCCAGAAGGAATGTGTTCTGCAAACGGCTGTGAACCAAACAGCTTAGCGAATCAGCAAAAGCAGCCGCTACAAGGTGGTCTGCAGGCCAAGGGAAATCCCTGCTCAGCACAAACCCATTTTAGAAGCGCAGACACGTCTCATCTTAAAATGGCTTCCCCGTGCGCCTAAGTGCACGGCTCAGCAGAATGCTTGGCCTTTGAAGGCCATTTGGAAATATGGTTATAGAGCCAGAGCAAATACCACAGAGAGCGTTTGCGCATGTTAAGTCGAGTCCAATCGAACAGCGAAGTTTGTTAAGTGATGGCAACACGGCTTGCAGAGTTGGTTTTGGCAATTGCGGAATTCACCAAACTATAAAGATGAAGAAAAACAAACAAACAAAAAGATTGATTTTGAAATAAACGCAAGCAATGTCAAGGTACATTATGTTTGGTTGAATCCAGGCATTGGTGTCTTCAGCCACCTACTTCAGGATGGTAGATCTCTCGTAGTATGTGTCGTACAACAGTATTAATGAATTGCATACATGGTGTAGGCTTTAACCTGTGGAAAGAAGTGTGTTAATTACATTTAGCTTGTATGGCCATCAAATAGCCTGAGAACATTTTGCGTTGTAGCAGGTGTGGAGTGGATAAGAAAAGGGACAAGAAGTAACCTGTGAAGGTCAGAACACACGTGGGTGCAAGTGTACCAACATCGCCCCCTTCTTATCTATAGCCACGTGAGCAGTGCCAACTTATGAAATAGTCTAGCTGAACGTTTCACAGTGTCATGGCGTGAACGTGCTATAAAGCATACTTGGCTCCTGAGCTGCAGAATGGCGACTCATCTGCAAGGCCAGGATCATTGACAACCCAACAAATGTGACTTATCCAGACATGCACACACTTCGTTTCACTTACTCCTGGTAATATAAAAATTGGTTTTCTACTAAGGCGCAGTGCATGAAGCAAGCTAATGGGGCAAAACAAAACTAGAACTGGAAACGCATGAGTGAAGCAGTGGGCAAAGCAAGCGAAGCGCTCGGTAGACTCTTGCTTTACCCTCCCAGGCCTTGAATCCGGTCATGCGATCAGCAACACATCATGACACAGCACTATGACAAGCCAGGCAGGCATCCCTACCAGCTCACGCGCAATCTGCCCAGTAATGTCTGCCGAGCAGCAAGATTAGAGTCCAGGTGAGAACATACAGGATTGGCATGGCGACAAGGTCAGATTTTTGTCTAAATACAGATCAAAGTTCATGAGCGCATGGGCTTACAGGCACAATGCTTCTGCGGGAATTGTACATTGATATGGTCAGCTTATCCACCTTTCCTACAAAGCATCGCAACACAGGCACTCTGTAATACTCCCATCAAAGTCTTAGATTTTTTGTAATTGTTTTTACATAATTTTTGTTTCAGATTTTTCTCCCATTTTCTCCCAATTTGGTAGCCAATTAGACCCGCTATTTAAGTCAATCCCCCCCCCCCAGTAATGTGAGTTTGCTGCCATAGTCCTGCAACCGGTAGCGACACGCAACCTGACGCCTCTTCCGAGACAGCACTCGCCCAAGTATCAACCGTAACCCGGTATACTGCAGGGTCACTCTTATGCGCAGCGAATCTCATGTCGGCTTCCCTCCCCCCTCCCTGGGGTGGAGAGCCAATCGCCGCCCCCGGTGGCACTCCGTTGAACCCCGGTCTCCGTGGCCAGTGTCGGACGTTGTAACCACTGGGCCACGCGGGAGGCCATCCAGTCCAAGATTTAATTCATTATAATTACCGTCCTGTAACTACTCTTCTTAAATCCGCCCCAGAAAGTCAATTTCCCATAAACTGCCATGTCATTACGTTCTGTGCAAGTGGCCGGAGTGTGCCATCAGTCCTCCGGCTAAGTTGGAAAATAAAACAAAACCACCGCCATTAAACCGTTCAACCAAAATGTTAACAAAATAAAAACATTTTACACAAGTGTGTTACAAATACTGGAGGCCGCAGCATCGGTGCCGCTCAGTATGGTAAAATAATAACTGGAACGGACTCAGAGGCCCGCGGTATTTCTGTAACCTGGGTCAAGGTCTGTTCGAGGTCTAACAGAGTGCTCAGAGCAGGCAGTCCTGGGTGAAAATCATCCAAGCACAGATGGGGGAAACCTTGCCACTCTGATCTCATTCTACCGAACTGCACGGGCCCATTAGAGAGGACAATTGTGAATCCGTAGGAAAAAGAACGATTCCTGCCCCCACTCTGCCATCTTCTGCTGCTGCCATGACGCAAGTATTCGCTGCAGTGCGGCATGGTGCGATCGTGAGGGGGTTTTGAAATCGCATTATGACTCCGCACTGTTCCTTCAGCTTCCTTCGGGTGACGTTGACACTTCAGACGGGTATAAAAATTATCATCCCTTTATTGGTCTGTTGCACTAGCCAATGCTGCTGCAGCGAACAGTGGCTTTAAAGCCAAACAGAAATGGAATGACGCTGCTATTATTGCATTTGTTTTTCGACAGGAACTGTGTACTCTTCATCCTGGGGCCTGTCTCACCCTGACTATGTTGAACCTTTGTATCTTTGCGTTAGCTGGCTACACAAAACCTAACAAAGGCAACTACGGCTAACCTGTCTCACGATGGTGGTTATCAACTCGCTCCGTCAACCCTGGTGTTTCCGATCGAGCTATGGGCGTGTGGACACAAAAGGGGCGGCGTTTGTAACACAGCCAATCACATGCAACATGGACAGATCCAGAGCACTGTTTCACGAAGCAGGATTGGTGGGTTAGCGAGCTAACTTTGGGCTTCGCCCTGGGTTTTCGGTCTCACGACTGTGGCTCACCCAGGGCTGGTGATCGTAATGTGAGTGCAATCTATTGCACCAATCACTCGGGAATCATATGAGAAAATTACACCGTGCTTAAAATGCAACAGTACATTTTATTAATTATTGATAACTCAGTGGCCACTTTCTTAGGTACACCTTTCTAGTACTGGGTAGGACCCCCCTTTGCCCCCAGAACAGCCTGAATTCTTTGTCATGGATTCAACAAGGTGCTGGTGCTCCTCAGAGATTCTGGTCTATGTTGACATGATAGCATCATGCAGTTGATGCAGATTTTTTTGGCTGCACATTCATGTTGCGAATCTTCCGTTCCACCACATCCCAAAGGTGCTCTATTGGACTGAGATCTGGTGACTGTAGAGGCCAATGGAGTACACTGAACTCATTGTCATGTTCGTGGAACCAGCTTGAGACGACGTGTGCTTTGTGACATGGCGCATTATCCTGCTGGAAGTAGCCATTAGAAGATGCGTAGACTGTGGCCATAAATGGATGCACATGGTCAGTAACAAGACTCTGTGGCATTTGGTAGGCTGTGGCATTTAAACAATGCTCAATTGGTATTAAGGGGCCTAATGTGTGCCAAGAAAACATTCCCTACACCATTACACCACCACCAGCAGCCTGAACCATTGACACAAGGCAGGATGGATGCATGGATTCATGTTGTTTACGCCAAATTCTGACCGTACCATCTGCATGTCGCAGCAGAAATCGAGATTCGTCAGACCAGGGAACATTTTCCCAATCTTCAACTGTCTCATTTTGGTGAGCCTGTGCCCACTGTAGCCTCACTTTCCTGTTCTTAGCTGACAGGAGTGGAACCCGGTGTGGTCTTCTGCTGCTGTAGCCCATCCACTTCAAGGTTCAATGTGTTGTGCGTTCAGAGATGCTCTTCTGCATACCACTGTTGTAGCGCGTGGTTATTTGAGTTACTGTTGCTTTCCTGTCAGCTTGAAGCAGCCTGGCCATTCTCCTCTGACCTCTCTTCTCTCATTAACAAGGCGTTTTCGCCCACAGAACTGCCACTCACTTTTGTGAAGCTTGCAAAGATACAGATTCTCTGCGGGGGGACATTTAAAAAAATCAAATTACGCAATTGTCTAGGATTGGTGAGGCCATTTTCCAGAGAGCCGATTGTTGAGGGGGCCGGCTTTTTATAGGATTTGATCCATTAGCCTGAACTTAACCTACTCTGGAGCAGGTAGGTTCATACCATAACTTACCATGGCGATGCAACCCGGTTAAAAGTGAGCCACAATCGTGAGACCAAAAACCCAGGGTTAAACCCAAAGTTAACTTGCTAACCCACTAATCCTGCTTTGTGAGACAGGCCCCTGGTCAGACAATTCCAAAATGGTAGATAATGTATACATGCACAATATCGGTCAAAAGTTTTAGAACACCCCCATGTTCCAGTTTTTACAGAAATGTAAGCAGTTCAAGTCCAGTGAATAACTTGAAATGGTACAAAGGTAAGCAGTGAACTGCCAGAGGTTTTATAAAAAAAATTTAAAATAAAAGTTTAGGTTACCAAAAACTGAAAAATAATACAAAAGTTATTAAAAAAGGCCCTTTTCAGGGAACAAGTCATGGGTTAACGCGGGTTAACAGTCACTCTGTGCAAGTCACCAACTCTAGATCCAGCAAAAGAGCCCTAGACCATCACGCTTCCTCCTCCATGTTTGACAGTTGGTGTCACACACTGAGGAACCATCCTTTCGCCTACTAAACGGCCTACAAAAACCTTTCAAAATTTCAAGATTTTAAATTTTGATTCATCATTCATCATCCAGTCTTCAGTAGTCCACTGGCAGTGCTTCATGGCGCAGGCAAGCCTCTTTCTTATTTTGCCGTCTTAGCAATGGCTTTCTTACTGCCGTTCGACCTGTCAAATCTGCAGCTTGAAGTCTTCTCTTCACAGTTGAAACTGAGACTTCCTTACTTTGAGCAGTGTTAAGCTGTGCTTGAAGCTGTCGTCCTGTGAGCCGCCTATCACGGAAGTTGTTGACTCAAAGTTGTCTTCTGATTTTGTTGTGGCTTTGGGTCTGCCAGACCTCTTCCAGTCAGAGTTTCCAAGTGCCTTTTGATGGTGTAGGAAAGTTTTTGGTAAACACATTTTTTTTTTACATTTTATTTCTTTATAAAAACCTCTGGCAGTTCACCGCTTACCTTTGTACCATTTCAAGTTATTCACTGGACTTGAACTGCTTAAATTTCAGTAAAAACTGGAAAATTGAGGTGTTCTAAAACTTTTGACCGGTAGTGTATGTATGCATTCAATTACGTTGTGGGTTCAATTCCCATTGGGACCACATATACGGAAAAATGTATGCATTCACTACTGTAAGTCGCTTTGGATAAAAGCGTGTGCCAAATGGCATATATTATATTATATATTATGCATAGAAGCAATATACCCCTCGGTTTTTGAGCTGTATGAGGAAAAAATAGTCTCACAATCTGATGATTGAATGAGAAAGCCTCCTCTTTATACGAATCTCTGCTTCGTGGCCAGACTACCTCCGTTTCTTGCTCCATTATTCAATAAATCTACAGCTAGCAGTTGAGTTTCTGCCCAAGAATGATTTAGGCGAGAATCGAAATGGCACAAAGCAATCAGAGAAACATGTGTGAAAGAAATCAAATCTAGGCTAGCCACTAAACATTTGCAACTGTACACTGGCTAAGTACTGACTTCAAGTACAAATGTAAACACGGGACCCTCCATGGCCCAGAAGCAAAAGGGGGGGAAAAAACAGGTCCAAACTTATTCGAGGAAGACAACCACATAAAAAAAAATATATATATATATATATTTATAGATTTTCTTTTCGAAAGAGAACCCGAATGAGAAAATTCTTGCTGCAGATTAAAAAAATGGAGCACAGAAAAGCCAATGAGGGACAGCCCTGGAATGCGCTCTCGGCATTGAGAACTCTCACACACACGCAAGCACGCACAAACGCACGCACGCTAGGGTGCATCAGAATGCAAGGCAAAATTTTAACGTCAACATATCAAACTGTCTGGGGTTGCAGTTCGAATGCACATAGAAATGACTTCTGCAAAATTTTGAGAAAGTCCATTGCGGTGCATTTTGGGGTGTTTTCCAAACTCCAATTCCATGACAACTTGACATGGCTGACATAAAAACGCAAGAAATAGTATTTAAGAACAACATTTTTGAGAACAACATTGAAATAGTTTTTAGATTATTTTTTTTTGAGAAGAACATATTATTATTATTCCTACTCCTGCTCGGCTGCTTAGAGCGGTCATGCTCAACTGCCTGCAGCACATTTTGCAGGTGCTCCTCACTCCTGGCTGCTGCCACGAAGTCTGACGTGAGTCTGACACCACGCTCGGCGCAGCCATTGACGACGTTGATGGTACGTACATTCGCCGCACCCACCTGGAATGCTGCACTGGTAGCCCAATCCTCCACGTCGAGTGAGAGAAATGCTGGATCGACGTGCAGCTGGTGCATGCCGAACTAGCAGTCTGGGTTGGCGAGGTCGGCCAAGCTGGTGGTCCGCGAGAGGGCTGGAAACTTTGGCTTGTCGAAGCCAGTGCCAAAGCGCAGCTGTGGGGCTCATGGGGAGATCAGCCAGACTGTGCTCCAAGATGGCGTCCACAACTGCGTGCCGCTCGCCAACTGGCACCTTGGTGCTGAAGAGTGCCAGGGGCAGCAGCATCTCACCCATCAGGTACCAGCCTTGATCGACGGACTTGTACGTGGTGGTAGAGTGTGAGGTCATTCCAGGCGGCATCTATGGCTGTGCTGCAGGTCAGCCACCACGTCGGCAAACGCCCGAATCTTCAGCTCCCGCTGCCGCGTGGTGATGGTGCCCTGGGGAAGAAACGCAATGTGCTGCTCCATCAAGGCCAGCTTGAGAGTGTAGAGCAGCTTGGCCATCCATCGCGCCTTGTGGAAGTCTGCGCTGCACCGGGTTCACCCAGATACACAAGAC
This sequence comes from Aldrovandia affinis, assembly GCA_029706075.1. Lineage (NCBI taxonomy): Eukaryota > Metazoa > Chordata > Actinopteri > Notacanthiformes > Halosauridae > Aldrovandia > Aldrovandia affinis. The sequence goes on along the minus strand of JAINUG010000075.1, from coordinate 1,882,738 downwards.
ACAGCTCCACAAACTCACAGTAGTTGCCTCGCTTGTAGTCAAGCACTCCCGCAGCGCACACGGTGAGTTCAGCACGCAACTTGCCCAGGAACGGTTGTTCGGCGTCACCAGGAATGTAGCAGGACAGTGGGCCGCTGTCGTTGTGTGGCACCAGGTTCTGTTGCGGCACTATTGTTGTGCGGCACCAGGTTCCAATTGTCCTGCAGACGCATGAACAAGGCAACCTCTGGCGAGCACAACGTCTCCACCTTGAGGTTGGTGAAAATGTGTCTGAGGAGCACCTCGCCGATGTGGTGCCGGCATCCGGACCAGAGCAGTAGTCCACCCAGTGAGAGCTGGATGGCAATGCAGGCTGCCGTGAGGTGGCCAGTGTTTGACGCGGTGGTGTCCAGCGCCATGTTGACAACCTGGAACAGCTTGCACCAACACCGTCAGACGCTCCTCCAACGTCGGCGTCATCGCGGTGCGATCGGTCTGCCGTCGTGTAGGATGTGGAGACCTCTGACCTATTGCCACCTGACTCTCCGATCAGGCAGCCTGCTGCATCGGCGTGATCTTCAACCGCGTAGCCAATGACACGAGACTCGGCCGGCTGAGGATGTCAGGTGGAATGAAGGCTGTGGTGCCAGTCCTCTTGCGCTTGTGGGTGCATGGTGTGTTCTCAGCCGGTGGAGCGGCTGCTTCATCTGCATCGCTATCCTCATCACTTTAGCTCTCCATGCTGGACGTCGCTGTCGTCTCCTGCTGCCCCTTGGCAGCGCGCGCCTGCCGGCCAGCTGTGCCAGCTTCACACTCCTGTCGCCGCTTCACCTTGGATTGCAGCTTGGCATCGAACGCGCCAAATGTGGTCATCAAAATGGAAAGATATGAGCTCCAACCAACAAAAAGCATGATATTACTCATCAACACTGAGTCTAAGACCCCAGCTGACATACTAATTGAAAGTAAACTGTGGAAACTATGAGAAAATGAGATAACGGTCGTAAGTATGGCTACCCACCTTGGCATACACGGATTACACACCATACAACTGGATAATGGACCTTTGTTGTGCAAACATACCAAAGCACAATCAAAGATACACAAAACATTGACACCAAAACTAAGCACAAAACATTGACACCAAAGCACAAAGTGATTGAACGAGGCAAAACTAACCGATTTGCCATGGCTCCCTTCAAAGGGGTCGGTAACCCCCTTCAGTCGTAAAAGCTGATGTGCCGTTGCCCCTCCAGATCACCACGGATTGCAACAATATTTTGCATGTGTTGTAACGACATGAAATGGAAGACTTTTAGCACAGATCAATATGCTGGAAATGTGTATTCTGATATGCCCTAGTGCGCGCACACACGCACATGTATGCGCACACGGGTTGAAATAAAAAGGACAAATCTCAGGCTGGGTTCAGGCCTGGTGTCACCAGCGGTTCCATTAGATCACATATCGCCACACAACAGCTGAACGTCTTAATCACCCGAGACGGAGAGAGACACAAGGGGGACCTCGTTAGAATCGGGTATCTAGATCAAGCCCACCACTTCCCCATGCTTTAAAATAACACAGGGAGATGAGACCACCACAAAGATGACCAACCATGGTATGGCCATGAAAGCAATCAATATGACAAGTATTCAACCAACTGCACGGTTCACAAGGCATAAATGATTAACCACCAAGTCCTGTACTGTATTCCTGCTCCTCCGAGCATTAAAAACCTAAAGCCCTTCAACAGCATACATACAACTTATTTTATGATTATTTTTTAATTCAACTGTGCTTAGAAGAACAGGAACGCCACACAACGCGATGGCACCAACACGCTGCATAAGTGCCGTAACCGTAACTTCAACCCTGCATATGAACACGGCACGACGCCACTTCACGTTACAGAGCTAATGACACATAATGCTGGGCTTGTGTTTTTAAGTGCCACTGGTTGAGCGCACACCTGCCCTCTCACCCCTCCCCGTGCCATTACTCAGATACCACGACTCTTGTCCGTATACGTGAACACGCCGACAGGGCTCACGTGCGGTACACAACGTACCGAACATTCAAACGTCACCCAAACGCGCTCGTTCCCACGGCGACTCGTGAGCGAGCGCAGCACCCACGCCGCCTCACAGGACCCGGTCCACTGGCGGGCCTTTACGGCCTTGCGCTGGGTCTCCATTGTCCCCCCTATACTCGTTTGTTTTCAGGCAGAGGGCCAAAACGTTAATTGTGAAACCCCCCCTCCCCAAAACACCTATTCAAAGTAACAACCTCTCCGAAGCAAAGATCGAGGAAACAGGGCAATCAAAACCGATTTCTATTTAAAATGCAGACCCCGCCCAGGCAGCACATGATCCATTTGAGAGACATTCTCGCTCTCTGTGCAGGAGGCAGTAAGAGTAACCACTTCAAATGGGCTCGCCCCCCTCGAAAACAAATATTAGTCCTGTGAATTGCAGGGCATTCAGGGGAGTGTGAACACTTTACACCCCACTCTAAAACAGTCACGGAGGCCTGTGAAAACGCGCACGAATCACAAAGAACCCAAACCCACCCAGTTTGACATTTATACCCAATGGTCACAGCCAAGGACCAAGGAGTTCAATAAGGTGCCAAATTACCTCCACTGATCAAATATACATTACATTTGACATTTTAAGCATTTAGCAGATGCTCTTATCCAGAGCGACTTACAAGATGTGCATTAATACATGATAGGAACAATCCTAGTTCGCGAGAGATCAGTGCAGTAATACAGCGATAGACATCATTGCAGGCATCTGCGTACCATACCTGTAACACTGGGAAGGAAAAGGTTAGCAATTAGTATTTTTTTAATTAAATGGAGTAAGCAGGGGTATATAGTGCTGAGAAAGTAGGCAGTGGTGATGACAATTAGCTAGATGTACAAAATTAAATATGGTCTGTTGCCTAAAATGATAGAATTATCCCAAATAAACAAAGGAATAAAATTGTATTATTTCTAAATTAATAATGCACTTTTTGTTTTATGTGAAGCCACTGATATTTTAATTGAAACCGCAGGAACGATTAGCGGTCTACTTGGGGCGATCAGTAAAAACAGAACAAGAGGAACAGCAACGGCGATTTGAAGGAATAAGGCGAGTGTGCCTTGTGCCTCGAACATTGTCCTGGTAAGCTTTCCTTCGGAGGTCTTTTGAAAGGGTGCAAAAACAGAACACAGATCCACCCCTCCCCTCCGCCAAACGGAAGACCATACGCATACTCAGACTACACAAAAGGAGTCCACGCAACCCCTCCCCTGGGTTCGAAAAAACAAACTACTTGATGGAATCGTACTTCCTGTCACACCACTTCAGACAAACATAGGCTGCGCTTGCTGATTGGCGGCAATAAGTCACTCCAGCATGGTGTACGCTGGCTGATTCTCGGACGGTACAAACCGTTCCGTCTCCAGAGCGGTTACAAGGCCCCTTGTGTACCAGCGGTAGAGGGGTAGCGGAGGGCGAGAGGCACGCGTACCCTTACTGCCAGGGAACAGCAGATTACAGAGAACACCCCAACGCTCGGCCTTCACGGGGGGTCCCCTCTCCCTCTTTTGGTGGACAGCGCAGATATTGTTCTTCTTATTATATAATAATAACAATATAAAATATGCCATTTAGCACACGTTTTTACCCAAAGAGACTTACAGTAGTGAATGCATACATTTTTCAGTACATGTGGTCCCAGTGGGAAACGAACCCACGACCTAAGGGTTGTCAAGGCCATGCTCTACCTACTGACACCCACAGAACCACATTATTATTATGGTTTATTTTTTAAATCTAGGCTACACAACTGGAAACAGAGGGTTGGGGGGACCCATTTGGATTTCATATGGCCGCTTTCCTCCCATTTCACCCATTCTAATCCCTCCTCTTGGCAGATGATCGATTTTCCCCTTGGGCCAGTGTGGCCGGTTGCATAACAGCCATCCCAGAATCCTCCTGGAGAGCCACAGCGCAGCCTGCAGCAGCTGAAGGAAACCGAGCAGCTAGCGGGACAGAGTGGCCGCGGGAGCAGCAGCAGCGTCTCATTGGGCACTACGAGCCACGGGGAAGGGAGAAGCTCAAATCAGGCGGAATATGAAAAAGGTTTCTGATATTTAATTTCAGCACAGCCTCTTCCAAAAAATAAAATAAAAAATAAAAAATAAAAAATAAAAAGTATCTGGTCTGAGCTTATTAACGTTCATTTTCAGACCTTCAGAAATAAGTTTAATGGGGAAAATGTACAGAGCTGGTTACGTAGGCTCCAAAATGCCTCCTGAAAATGGTAAAGACATCGGAACAGGCATTCAACTTGAGTGAATGTTTTACTCTTTACTATATTGTACCATTCCTGTTGATTTATTCAATTAAAGGAAAAGCAGCAGCAATCATACTGGAGGTTTTTCCAGCAGAGATTAAACCTTTTTTGGCATTGCCAATGAATGACATTTCGCCAACTTCAACGCAAGGAGCAGTTGGAAGGCCAACAGCTGACCATTTCACTTCTCTAGCCGGTCCTGTCATTCTTCCATTCGTACTCTGCCCCACTTTACGGGACAGACCTTTAACAGAGATCCTTATCGCCATTCATGAAATACTGTGCCCCTGAAGGCCTCTACATGCTTCTACGGAACTTGTGTGACTTCTTCGCGGTTTGCGCGATGCAACAATGCCGCAAGCACTCTTTGCGATATATACATCTGCAAAGGCTATGTGCAGCCTATGCGACGTGGTGTCCTTACACTTCTGTACACTAGTAGGCGTCAATGTATTGAACAAGGTCGGTATAGTTTTCATGAAAGCAGGGAAACTCCTGTACCTTCGAACTTCTTCAGCCAATCTTTCCTGAAGCTGGTTCATTCTATACCGTGTCGAACAAATGATGCTAGCCATCTGTATCGTTAGCTACTAGCTCGATGAACTGTGGCCTATGAACTATGACTATGACGGCTCCACCTCCATTCGCTAACCAACCAACCAGTCAATGATGCGCAACATCTACGTGAACCGGTGCGCTGCGGTCGCGAGTTCAATTTTTGTGCTAGGCACGCGACACCCTCTGCAACCCCATCTGCGTAGGTCGCAAAGGTTGTGTTGATGTTGCAGAGCCCCTGGTTGTGTCGCTATCGTGTTGTTGTCCTTCGAGCATGCATAGGTCTTAAGGAATCACCAAGATAAGCGGAGATTTTCAGGCAGTTGATAAGGGCAAACGGATCACTAGACAAGGGGAGCATTGTAAAAACAGGGAGGACAATGCATTACATTGCAGTGTCATTCAAACCCATGTCCAGACGCCACATAACTCCACAGTATACGTCGACGCATTCGCCAACATTAGCCACCGACCAATCGCTGCGTGCGGACGACGTCCCCAAACGATCTTAACGCACCACTGACACCACAGCGCACAGCCCCCAAAAGGAACAGTCCCGTGAGTTTAAGGGCGGGTGCCAACACTCTGGCACAGCGTTGGTTACACGACCAAATTTGTGAAATCCAATTTCTGGGTACACCTCCAATAGCTCTTGTTCATTAACTGGGACCTCATTTATCAACCAACCATATTTACGACCAAACTTAATTTTGAACTGCGCGTGGTATTAATTTTAAGTGTCGCAAACAATTGGACAAAAACTAACGTTTAGCGAGAAAGCGCAAGCCTTAGCCTGTTTTTAACAACATTTCGTTGTGGCTGAAAGGAGGCAGGGGAGGGTTCACGAGCAAGTTAAGACGTTGAAAGGAATGAACGCAGTCTGCTTGCTAGATCGCCTGCCTGCCAGCCATTATTTTCCGTGGGCCAATTATCATCTCATTGAGTTTCGGTCTCAGATGTATCTGTACTATTTTGGTCATGTTATACCCTGGTCTCCATGGACACATATACATTTTGGTCTTAAAATATATATATTTTTTTTCCTTTGATTGTTTGTTGCTATATGCGACACCTCAAGCCTCAAGAAACCTTTTCCCTTGCGTGTATCTGAGACTAAACTCCACTCCGCTCCGCTCCGCTCAACCAAATATGGCTAGTTAGCATACGAGTTTCACACGCACGATAGACGAGACTGGCATTGATCCTAAATTCTGTTTCTCGGGGACAAATGACGAAGATGTACGCACACTGCGGTAAATGAGTCACCTGGGACTAACAGCATCAGCTGAACGACGCAGAGCATGCCAGAGAGCGCATTAGCATCCCCGCCCAGGGAGGTTTGGTCGCTGCAGGTGAGAGAGATAATGCAGGGGAGGATCAAAAAGAGTGCAGCGCATAGCTGATTTAACCATGCGCACACCGCCCGCCCCAGGGGGGAGGGAGGGAGGGAGGGGGAACACAAGCGCTCGGAGACAACATAGCAATGTAGGCTAAGGGGCGGAGCCTCGGCCGGGACAGAGAAGAACAGTGCGTTCCCAAGACGCGCTCTCGATGCAGAAGCGTGGTAGCCAACGCGGCAAGCGCGCCAGACGACTAATTAAGCCTCCTCTGTGAACCCGTGTGCCTGCAGTCGAAGAACATCCTGTCCCCATGGGCATTACCAACAGCTTCACAGCGCGGCCTTTACCCTTATACACCGACGCCATGCTGCGCCTTTCAAGGCCCCAGGCAGGGTGCCGCGGATTAAAGTCAACCTGGCTAAAATCATTTTTAGAGCTTTTAAATGGGTATAAAACGATCGACATTCTAAATCGCTCGAGAGGACTTCCCTTCTCTCCCTCAACCCCCCCCAGGAAACAAAATTCTCAAAGAGGTCAGCAAAACGATATAACGCAAAGCATTTAATGTGGAACTATCAGGAGGAAACCTGATTAAACACAAGTACATTAAAAACCCAAACTGCCAAAAAGCAGTAGAGTAAAAACAAAGACAAAAGCATTAAAACCATTTAAAACGGTCATACTGGTACCTGGAAAAACAAAGAATCCAGTCATTCAGCTCATGAGCCTCAAGCAGCACAGGTGACCTGGTCCATTCGGTTCGCCAGCTCGACCGCGTCGGGCCGGTCCTGCGGGTTGACCGCCAGCATGTCCTGCAGGAGCTTCTTGATCCCGTCCGACATGGCAGTCCTGCGTCTCTGGGGGATGTGGAGCACCATCTTCGGGTTCTCCAGGAGCGCCTCCCCCACGGGGACGATCTCGGTCCCCTGCCGCACGTAGGTGCCCAGGAGCTCGCGGTTGGACTCGGCGTCGATGAAGGTGATCCGCTCGATCATGGCCCAGATGATGATGCCCAGGGCGAAGATGTCGGCCTTGGCCGTGTAGTGGCCCTCCCACACCTCGGGGGCCATGTAGAAGTCTGAGCCGCAGGCTGACGACAGCCAGAACTTGTTGACGTTGACGTTCTTGGTCCCGTTCTCCCCCTCGGCGCTGCGGCCGCCCAGCCCGGCGCACACCTTGCTCAGGCCGAAGTCGGCCACCTTGAGAACGGGCGCGCCGGACCTCTCGGAGATTAGGATGTTGTCCGGCTTCAGGTCCCGGTGGACGATGTTGTTCTTGTGCAGGAAGGCCACGGCGCTGGTGAGCTGGAGCATGAAGCTCTTGTTGGTCCGCGGGTCCGGGCGGCGCGACAGGATGAACTGGTTGAGGTCCCCGCCCTCGCAGAACTCCATCACGAACCACAGGTAGCAGGGCTCCTCGGGGTACCCCAGAACTCTCTCACCTGCAATGGGGATCAGACGCCAAGTGGTCAGTGACTGGCACGCGCGCTTCGAAGTCAAAAACATTGAACACATTTGGCAATGTGACCAGATATCACGGTTGAGACACAGCTTACAAGACAATACCTGTAGTGTAAATCACACAATGTGTTCTCACGTCAATTGGCATATATATATATAAGAGGATGCGAAGACATGGATTTTTGTTTTGTTTCAAAGCTGCTGCGTGGCAACATTACACCAATTAACATGAATTCAGAAGGCTTGTAAAAGCGTGACAGCTTCTTCCTGAATGCTTTCGATTTTGAATGAGTCACTGTTGCTTGGGGATTTTTTTGGGTTTGTTTTAATGCAGAAACAAGCATTACATTACAGGAGATCTCAGTCCTTCCTCTTTTGACACATTTACACGTAGCCCTGAGTATAAAAATTGGGTCACATTCACTGGTCTTGCGTTGCAGCTCCAAACATTAAGGTTCACACAAGACTGTAAAACTGGTATGGCCTGATTTGTCAAGAATCGGCCTGGTCTCCACGACAGTTCAACCACCTCGGGCAGTGCAAGTGTTCCTGGAGGAGGAGGGAGGAGGTGGCGGAGGGGATACAGTGGCAAGTTGTAACTCCTCACAATTACCCGTGGGCTTGGTGGTGGAAGAACCAGTTTTGTGCAGACCTGAATGTGCTTTGCTTGCAAAACCTCCATTGCTAACAAAGGGAGCGTCGCATATCAATAGTTTCGAGCGCAGAACTCTCAGCTCATAGATCCAGGCTCGCATGCAAACATCAGCTTCTTCTACACTAAGGGCGGACTCACCAGCTCACAGAAACTAGGCCTACAAATTCATCAAACCTAGGAAAGTGGCCACATTTTTTTTCTACAGACCATGTCCAAAAAAAGCTGTGCTGTAGAATGCCTATCCATGTTACACTAGCTCAACCTTTCTTTTCTGTTCAGACTTCCAAAGCTGAGCAATCTTTAGCTGGATGCCATTAAAATAAACTGCTTTAAACTTTCTATTTCCATTTCTTTTCCATCCCTAGACTGATGCCGCTGTCACTATGCGGTGCATATCAAACCATCGCAGACCACAGCATACCAAAATATGCCACAAGAGCAATAAAGTAGACATTTCAAACGGGAAGTATGTGCAGTTACAAAACAAAGATATGAAACTACAGTGCTGAGTCACTGAAGCATACATTGATCTTAGCAGCAGTTTCTAGCGGTTTTCGAACAGAGATTACAAACACTGCTTACTTCGGCTTAGTCTGAGAGGTGTCAAATGGGGGAAAAGTTGGTTAATACTGGTTAAATAAGCCAGAATCCATTACTAGGACAGCAGCAGTAAGAGCTAGGTCCAATGTCAAAGGATTTGTGCCTGTGTATTGAATGCGTTTCACATATCAGGCTACTTGTTCAGAAATGTAAGATGGATGAAACTGCGCTTGTCAGGTCACTTGGTATTCCAATAACTATAAAATAACCAATCACGTAGCCCTGGAGTCAGTCCAGGTTCACCTTCATCGTGCCGAATCGTGAAACTTCATGAAGCAGAACAGCCAAAACAATGAACCGTCTCCAAAGACTGTTAGTCCTCTATACAATATAAGCCAGTGAGGAGACAGCTTGCAACTTTCGGGCCCAAACTCACCATTCTTCAATTTCACTAAAGTATGTGAAGCGCTGTCAGAAGTGAATAAAAGTCAATACAATGCAAGAGACCAGACTACTCAAAGTTTGTTCATGTCAGATCAGCCTTCTTTAGAAACTTAATTTCTCAACGATCTGACATTTGGTTTGCATTGAGTGAACTCAAGCTGTGTGGCTCGTTGGACCTAAACGTAATTCACCATGTTGATTATTATTTTATTTTTTTAAGGAATATAGACGCAGCGCCGAGCTCTCTTTGTTATAAACGCAGTTTGAGGGCACATTTGTGGATTTGTTTTTGTAAATAGCCATGCTTAAGACAAAACGGCATTCCCCAACACTGAAGGGAATTGATTAGACCCGCAAATAGAAGCACAACCGTAAGAAAATACGCTTCGACCAAACGTATGCAACGCTTTACAGCTACGACAATCCTAGCTGTAGACAATCGGGTGGAAAACACACAAACACGTCTCGTATGAGGACAACGCCTCTGTGCATATCAACATGAATATTTAATCAGCGGACATGTGTAGCGGCCTGGATAACACTTGTATAACTACCTAAAGAGCAGGCCTGCAAACGAAGGAGGGCAGCAATCTACATTAGAGCCCTGTTAACTTCTGCAAGAGCCTCACAAAGCCCCCCATCCCCCAACCCGAAAATTGCATAATTCAAGACCCCAGTATGCAGTAAATTAGAGAAATAAGTAACTTTCAACATTCACTCCACCTTCACAACAACCGAAATAATCATAATAGGCTAGGTTGGTAAATGTAATAAATTGCGTTTCATATCACAAGAGCAAAATGAAAGGCTTAGTCGAAACAATGGATTATATAAAGTAGCACCGCAAGCATATAGCAACGTTGCGCGGCCCTTAACAACGCAGGTTAAATTCCCCCTGAATCATTGCTACATTTAAAATGGGCAAAATGTTGCAGTTATATGTTTATATCTAAACGTTGGAGTACAGGCATTCGATTTGCTTCTATAGTTTTTCACTTTATTAGATTACACGTGCAGTGCAACCGGTAACCTTTATAGCTAGCGAAGGCAAGGACTACGAAAACAACGGTCACCTAGCACTTCCTATCGGTTGGGTGAAAGTTGAATGTAATGGATTTTAGTACGGTTGTACCATTAAATGAATCCCTATATGCAAATAATGTAATATTCAAGTCGGGTTTAAATGTCTCAACACAAACCGTAGACTAGATAAAGAATGAGGCGCTGGGTGAAGTTGTTGAGGAATCAAGCACTCGGCTGACTAGGCAAACAAGCCTACAGCGAACACATTTTTATCGCGAATTTCACCTTTTAGCGACGTCTCCACCAATCGCAGGTACTGCTTGGATCGCTTGTTGCCGTGGCTCATTTTCTGCGCCAGCCCGTTCTTTTGCAAGACGCATTCTTCCAGCTGCACCACGTTATCGTGCCGCTTCTCCAGGCTGGTCAGTGCCCAGAACTCCGCCAGCGCCAGCTCGACATTTTCAGGAGCGTCGCAGCGAAGTTTCTTCACGGCGACCCGTGTGCCGGAGCGCCGCGCGATAGCCTCGTACACCACGCCGTAGCTTCCCCTCCCCACCTCTCGCAGCAAACTGTACCTCGGCGCCATCACCCGCCGCTCCAGTTTCCCGCTCCTGGCGAAGTCGCCGGGGAAACAGTCGTCCTCCATCAGGACTTCATTGCCTTCCGTGTTTCCTACAGTCAGGGATCTTAAGACGTGCGCCTCTTCCCTTTTAGTTTTTGCATTCTTCGACCCTGCCGAGCCACGGGCTCGCACACTTTGCTTCCGTCTCCTCCCCTTGTCACCTGTATCCATGGGCGGCTTCTTTACGTAAAAACCAAACGTTTGCAGAAATAGCTTTTTTCTCCACACATGACACGACAGCGATTATTTATTCTATAGGAAATGACTTTGTACGGAACTTTTTATTTTATTTTTAAGTTCACTTCTCATCTGCAGATATTCTCCAACGCTCAAATTGTTTGAACTAAATAAACATGACTGTCCAAACCATTGAATGAGGGGAAGGCAGGCTGCGACTGTACCATTCTTGAGGCAGGGGATATTCTAATATAAACAAATTGTATATATATATACACAAAGGACAGTATATTTCACGACTTTTTAAATATTTACCGTGCGCATTATAGTACGATATGAAATATGACGAAGGATGTCTGGCATTTCCCTAATGTGAAGGTGTCAATTAAAAGGGATACGTAGGGCATGGTATTCTCTGCTATTCCTATCGAGTCTGACCCACATGGTATTCAAAATAGGGACAGCAAACGGAGGGCAGTGGGGGCGTGACATTCCTTAAATACTGCTAAATGTCAATTTGATGAAGAGGTAACTGTCCAGTGGATTTTTAGCGTATATGTAATTTTACTAAAACGATAGATGAATACAAAGCGCAATATAGGCAAATTGTACACATTCAAAACAAGCGGTCAGTATGCCCCCTTGTTCTTTTAGCGCTTAGTTCGTTTTTGGAGCTTCTTTTCAACCTTTTTACGTTTGTTATATTAAAAATGGTAGATGCTATACTGATGGATGCGAACATACACTATATGCTATATGTTTTAGGGTTATTGTATTTCCCTGGCATCCCCGTGTTTCCCGGCTTGCTGAAATGGTTTCTCCTGCCTATTCCTGCATGGCCTCTCACGTGTATGCCATGTTCTGAGAATATCACGTGTGCCAGCACATGAAATGGCAGCTGCTTTTCAGCGTGTTTCGAAGCAAGAGAACACAATGGTGTGATTGGCTCTTGGTTTTAATCGGCTATGAATTATGTTGGTATTTCTTTCTTGAGATATTCAGATGAGGGATGAATTATGGTTGGTTTGACAAATATGTATCTCTTTTATTGTTCAATAACATAATATTATTAATAATAATAATAATAATAATAATAATAATAAAATACAAATAATTACAATGGCACACACAATTGCAGAGGATGCCAGTATTCCAGCCAACCATTCCAAACATTTACTAATATTCAATAAGAAGGAAATTGAAAGTAATGTATACAATGTATAATGAAGCTATGGAAATTAAAACTATAAAAAGTCATATTTACATATCATCACAATTACCGGATATATTTTTCAAATGCTTCAGTGTCTTAAATAAAAGGTAGGAGGGGTAAACATTTTTTCCCCCCAACTATTATTAATCTCAGACAGTGAATAGACAGCTGTTTGTTGTTTGTCAGGAGTTGCACGTATTGGATGAAAACTGGCAAAATAAACATCTTACATTTTACATTTTACATTTTAAGCATTTAGCAGACGCTCTTATCCAGAGCGACTTACAAGATGTGCATTAATACATGGTAGGAACAATCATAGTTAGCGCACGAGATCAGTGCAGGAATACAGCAATAGACATCATTGCAGGCATCAGCATACCACACCTGTAACATCTGTAACACCAGGAAGGAAACCGTTAATGTGTTTTAAAAAAAAATATATATATATATTTTTTTAAATAAATAGTGTACAACAGGTAAATAGTGGTGACAACAGATAGACTGGATGGACAGTGTTCAGTGGTAGTGGAGTCTGAAGAGGTGGGTTTTGAGTCTCTTGCGGAAGATTGGAAGTGATTCCGCAGTCCTGACCAATTGCAGGAGGTCGTTCCACCAGCGAGGAACCAGGACAGGGAAGAGGCGAGACCGTGAGGAACGGCTGCCAGGCGCCCGGAGGGATGGGGCAGTCAGTTTGCCAGAGGAGGCAGAGCGGAGGAGTCTGGGTGGGGTGTAGGGAGTGATGAGTGACTGGAGGTATCGGGGAGCAGTACCTCTGGCCGCTTGAAAAGCAAGCACCAGTGACTTGAATCTGATGCGTGCTGCGATGGGGAGCCAGTGCAGGGAGGAGAGTAGAGGGGTGACGTGAGTGAACTTCGGCTGGTTGAACACCAGGCGAGCGGCAGCGTTCTGGACAAGTTGCAGAGGTTTGATGGCACAGGCCGGAAGGCTGCCAATCTTACTGCCAATGTTGTTGTTTACAATGTCCATCCCAGTCAACGGTAATTATGATTAGGGATAAAGACTGTCCTATGTTAGATTATGTACAAAGAAAAAAACATAATCTAAAAAAAGTGCGTATATATCCTGAGAATTAATGGCTTGGAGTGGTTTATTCCACTTAAAATGTTCAAATTTTCAATAGTGTGCTGTGCTTACATTGCCACCATTTTGAACAGTATTTTGATTCACTGAGTCAGAATATGAGGTCTGAGAGATGAGACAAGTCCTTCTGGCTCTCATTGGATGGTCTTTTGCTCTGAGGTTGGCCTATGTACTGGCATTTACACACACAGGGGTGAACACTGACCGCACGTATGAGACCCTCTTGAGACTCCGCCCCATTGTCCATATTTTTGAGACTTTAAACACGACTCTGACTCACTGTGGTCATTAAAGATCCTCTGGCACTTATCACTTAACGCAACAAGTAAATGTCCCGGCCAAATTTCCAATCTGGTCACCTAGTCATCCCACAGTATAAAGGCAAAATAATTCACCGCACCCCCAGTCACTGTATAGCATCCTGGTGCTATATGCATGTTTGATTAAGATTATTATTTCAATTAGAGAAATCCCACAGCTTTACTCATTTTAAATCTCAGTTGAAATCATGGATAAAAATAAACCAATCATGCAAACATTAAGTGTAATGTGAATTTAATGTTGTTTGTATCCGGTGTAAAGTATTTCTCATGTAGAGAGGTCTTTTTACTGTAGTGGTTTTTATTCTATTTTTCATCTTACCTGACAGCTAACTCTGGCACAGTCACAAAGCTGCGCATCAAATAAATAAATTAATAAAATGATAATTATTATTAGTTATCATTACGGTAATCCAAGGCATTGATGGACAATGTTCCCTGTTCTTCGGCTTCCTACTTCTCCTGTTCTTGTTCTAGTGGGGTTAGTAGTGCCAGGGGTGTCAAACTCATTCCATCGAGGGCCGAGTGTGTGCAGGTTTCTGTTGTAACCAATGCATTACACCAGGTGATTTAAATTAGGTTCCCTCCTTAGTTGAAGAAGTGAGCTAATTAGTGAAATCACCTGGTGTAGTGCATTGGTTGCAACAAAAACCTGCATACACTCGGCCCTCGATGGAATGAGTTTGACACCTGTGGGTTAAGCAGTGGGCAAATCAGTGAGTGTGGGTAGGCATGCTGTAACACTGCCCCAAAACATTTCCAAACAGGCACATCTTGTGTAAGCAAGGACACTGTACACTGCACTGTACTGTTGGAGTTGAGAAACTCCCTCTAGGCTTTATTCACACACATTGTGGGGACGTAGAGGAGGAGGGTGTGGTTCTCAATCCTGGTCCTGGAGAGCTGCAGGGTATGCTGTTGTTTTGTTTTCACCTTAAAATCAGCAACCTATTTAGATACAAGGAACCAGGTGAGGTGAGCTAATTATGTAATCAACCGCTTTAATTGATCAATTAAATGCTGAGTAACGATGACAACCGGCATAACCTGTGGCTGTCTGGGGCCAGGATTGAGAAACACTGATTTAAATCCTTACCTACTGGGTTGGTCCCAGGGGGGTGGGCAGAGTTCCAAACAGCTTGGGCCTTCTCTCCTGTCAGCCTGCCCTCCTGCTTGCTTCCATCGCCGAAGCCAGAGGTTTCTAAAATGTGGGTCGGGACCCCCCTGTGGAGCTCCCCTGTGGAGTGGGGCTGAGGTGGGTCACAAGATACATGTGAAATGAAACTTTCTTTATATTATGTGTTATGCTACAATTGAAAAAATGTATTCACTCATTAAGTGGGTTGTGTGTGGGCTTTGGAAATATGGCAACCACTGGCTTAAGCCACATCACAGCCGTCATTTAGGGTGATTGTTTTAAGGCAGGGGTGTCAAACTCATTCCATCGAGGGCCGAGTGTGTGCAGGTTTCTGTTGTAACCAATGCATTAGCTACACCAGGTGATTTCAATTAGGTTCCCTCCTTAGTTGAAGAAGTGAGCTAATTAGTGAAATCACCTGGTGTAGTGCATTGGTTGCAACAAAAACCTGCATACACTCGGCCCTCGATGGAATGAGTTTGACACCTGTGTTTTAAGGTAAGGCGTAGGGCAGGGTTACTCAAATCTGGCCCACGAATCCAATTTCGGTCCTGGTTTTCTTTTCTCTCAGGTAGGCAATTGAACAATTAGTGCAACTGATTGGCCACAGGGTCTTCACACCTGATTCCCAGGTAAAGGGAGGGTGGAGAAACAGCAGTATGCGGCCCACGAGGACCATGATTTGAGTAACCCTGGGGTAGGAGTGGTCTGCCTGGTGCAGGAGAAGGCGGTAAGCAGCAAGAGAGCTGGCTCCTAATGCAGGCTGTGTGCGGCGGTTCAAAGAGCCCGGTGACTCATCATTTATTTATAAATAAGAGGCTATAAATGAGGAACATATAGTAGGGCAGTAGATGAGCGAATCCACTCTGGCCTAATTGTAAAGGAAAATATTTAGTTAGCTGTAATGGTGGGTAATGAAAGGCAAGTAGAGCATGAGCTCTCACCAAATGGAAATGCTGGGATTTTGTAGGATTGTTGTCAGGGAAGGTCTCTTTTTATTTTATTTTTATCCACCTGTATTATTTATTATTTAGTTTTTAAAGGTCCGGCTTTAAAGCTTGAAAATTGACCATTGCAGGTACATCGATAATGCTGGTATTCCAATCCCATTGGCTGACATGGGAGTATTTGTGATTTTTTTTTAAAAACAGCTCATTTTAATGTACCAATGACCGCTTAACAAAAATCACCACCTCTAACCGTCATCCAGCGTCATAGAGGAGGGGCGCTCGTGCTGTTTACTGGCCAGCAAACGTGGCTAGCTATAGAAATTCAAATGTGACGGACAGCAATAGGTGTTAACTAACATGGGAACACCTCGCTGTGTCATGCCTGGATGGCAAAAAACAAATGTGTCCTTACACTTTTTACCAAAAAAACAAGAAGAGTGAGAAAAGTGGCTGGAATTTATTAACGTCTGGCGCGCTCTCCGGTCTTCTATTTCAAAAACGCAGTGCTCGTTGCTGACATAGGTCAATAGGTCATATCAAATAGCCAACCATCGCTCCTTTTCACAGTGCAGTCCACCAACTTAGGTGCACACAGGTACCCGACCAACCAGACAAGTCCTTATGACTTGATGATCATTGTTGGTACACTCTTCTGACTGTGTGACGTTACGGGCAATTATGCATCGCCCAGACAGTCAAATTGAAGAGGGCCAGTCATGAACAAATGAGATTAAAAAATGATAATAAATAAATAAAAACGATAACACATACCCAGACATAAGTAAGATCGAATGTAGATCTTAGTGTGGCTGCCTTTATTTGTGTTACTTCTATGTGATTATGTCTTACTGGTCACAAATGTATCGATGTAGGGCCATGGAAGAACATTGGTCTTAAGTCTAGGAAAATATTATAATATTATGTTTGAGTGTATTAAGATTCGCTGTCATGAAAGAAGATGAGCAGCGCTTCTATTTCTTTTCTGACAAAACTCTATGTGTGCAGGGATACAACTAGCCAAGATGTAAATAAGAATGTATGCTAACTGCAAGGACACTAACCAGAAGCAGCCTGGTTGGTATAGCCTACAGCTTAACAACGTTGCCAAGGTGATGACATGTATCCATACACCTGGCCGTCATCCCATGTGTGAAATAGAACTATGATGGTGAAAGGTTTCATTTTTCGGCACACAGCAGCTCAGGCCACATATACATCAAACATACTATGCTGTACTATACTGTACTACAACTGATCAACATGAAACTTCATACAGAAAATCCATGGATGTGCTGAAAGGTGGGAGGGAGGGACTGTGAAGAGAATGCTTGTTTTAGAGCCTGCATCACCACCCCACTCCTGGTCTTTGTTTATTTCACTACAAAGCGTTAGGTGGAATATCTCGGCTCAATCGCTGAAGTAATAAAACTAAATGTTGGATGTGTTTAATATCTTAGCAGAAAAGCGATAGTAATAAAATTTTGTGTTTGATGCATTTAATATCTTCAGCTGAAATGCAGGCGCAGTACAATCTCATTTTGGATGTGAGACACATTTGAAAATGATCGTTAATGCCGTAGTAGAAGTTGCGTCTCGACTTCAGCTATACTGATTTCAGACATGCAGCCAGTTGTTGATTGTGATTGCTCTTTAGTTGGTGCATATGTGTATATATATAGACATTTGATCCAATCTGTTGAATTAAATGCATAGATTGTTTCTCTAATCCACTGTAGAGTATGTCAATTCCGTTCATATAGGTTTCAATTAAACATATTTTATCCCACCACCCAATCATTGTGTCTTGTTATATAGATATTGTTCTGACTTATGATAGGACACTGAAAGATTTTAACCTGTCATTTCCAAGTTCAACCAAAATGCAAAAAAGTAACAGTGATATAGAAGCAGATAGCTCCTCTGGTTTAAAAATTACAGGCCAGTTTGTATTCTCAGTTGATTAATACAACCACCAACTGAGAACAAGATTCAGATTCAGATTCAGGTTCAAATTATACCAGGCATTTTGAAATAATTTACCATTACAATTTGTCAGAAGGTATAGCCTATAGCTTATATGCATGGACTCAAGTGGTTTGGAAGCTGCTTAAAAACAGCATTTCAAACATAGTTTAAAGAAATATTTTATATTTGCAATATATATACTCTGTTTTAACACTATTAAATCAAGCATGTGCTGGTCAAAACTCAAATT
Organism: Aldrovandia affinis; assembly: GCA_029706075.1. Lineage (NCBI taxonomy): Eukaryota > Metazoa > Chordata > Actinopteri > Notacanthiformes > Halosauridae > Aldrovandia > Aldrovandia affinis. Next base: position 1,864,653 of record JAINUG010000075.1, on the reverse strand, counting down.
GTAATAGCATTATTTTTACCTTTTTACTGGGTAAAGCAGATCTTTTGTGTGTAATTTTACATTGTTCTTCACTAATTACTAGTATTTTAATTGTGTGTGAAAGCCCATATCCTATATGTAACTAATATGTGCTCCTGTAAAGGTAAACCCTTTATAAGCAAACCTTGTGAGGGAGGTTCCTCATCTTGTCTCTGTACCCATTCTTTCCTCTTATGTCTGCTGTTTATTCTTTTGTTTCCAATACATAATCAATACAAAACACACAAAGTATTTCACTTGAAGTAATTACTGAATATTATAAGCACATTTCATTTTGACGCCAAGAATACTGTTTATCTCTTCCGATAACTGAAACACCAAAGAAACCTATCTATAGTTTGGCGCCCCCCTCTGGATTTCTGAAGAACTGCAAAGCAAAAGGAATATTGCAACTGCATACTACTACTACTAATACTTTATTTACTGTAATTATAATTCTTCTTATTATTATTATTAGTAATAACTTAAAGCCTTGCGGGAATTGTATGCGCTCTTCTTACTACATTTTTAAATATGAATACTGACATAGAAATAAACATTTCAGAAACAGCAATGTACTTAACTAACATTCTAAGAGACACTTCAGAAGTTACAATTAGTTTACCAATTTCTATTTTTAAAATAGGCTTTATTAATGAAAAACAATCTGTTATTTTATGTGATTCATAATTAGATTATATTGCAAAATTCTGTGGGCTTAGGCAAACCCCTTTATCCTGGGCTACTTATATTTACTTAAATATCTCACATACCATTCATATCTACAGGAAGATATTACATTAGGAAGTTTAGTTTATGTACTTTGCTGAGGGACAAAAACTATGCCAAATCTTGACTGCAGTAAAAAAAGAAAGCATTATGGGATATGTCCATCCAAAATGTACTCTGCCAAGTTTCTTTACAGCACCACTCAATTATATATGATTATATATATAATATATCCAGCTAATACTCTCCATTTGAGACTGTCAAGGACATTATGTAAGGTAGCACTGGCACTGCACCTGATAGTGCTGTCTGAACAGCAAATCCTTCCCAATGTCCACAGAATCCAATAAACCCTAAACTTATGAGCACCAGCAATGCAAAGTTATGCCCGGGATTAAGCATACTGTCACCATTAAATACAACATATACTCTTGGTAAAACAAGCTTGCTTGCAAACAAGAGAATATTTTGTCTAACTGGATCTCTTTGTCAACTTGTCTTTATTTTGCTAATTATTAGAACTGAAGCAGACTGTACCCACAAAATCATTGTACCATAAAAGTGTTTTCTTTCCCAGCCTGTATTTAAGAACATTGTCAAGGTATTCCGTTGTGCTGTCCTTTCACAATCTAATCTCATCATGAATCATTTGATCTATTATTAATCAATTCATTCATTCAGTCATCCCTAATTTAGCTGTCCACCAAAATATGTTAATACAAATGTGGGTTCGATCCCCATTGGGACCACATATGCTGAAGAATGTATGCATTCACTACTGTAAGTCGCTTTGGATAAAAACGTCTGCTAAACGGCATCTATATTACACAGGTTGAGATTAAAACGCATGAAGCTAACATGAGGTCGATGCATTGGAAATGTACATTCATTTATAATGAATTGCTAGTTGTGTTACTGATTTGTGTAAATGTTGTAGCTATATGGTATTGTATCAAAAAAAATATTTTTTGCAATGTAAATAAATGTAGAGATGATTACATTAATTTTAAATATTGACAATGCAGTACAGGCATGCACACACATACAAAGACACACACACACACACACACACACACACACACACACACACGCACACGCACACGCACACGCACACACACACACACACACTGTCTGATATATATTGTGGCTATCTGAGGTCTCCCACAGTTGACTATAGGGAGCAGTTATTTATTATTCTTTTATGGATCTAGATTGGGATACTAGACTCGCAGGATTATGGCTGTTACTCTGCGTTGAAGCAGAAAGCATTATGTTTGCCATTAAGAAGAGGGATATATTAGAACTTATCACCACTCATGACTTCAAAATGATCAGTTACCACCACATTATTAGTAAACACTTCTACAAATCACAACCTTCAGGGGCAGGGAGGTGATGGACGTTTTTGTCCACTTTGGGATTCATTCAGTCGAGTGTTCCTGTCAACGGCTTCTACTGACAGCTGTTAATTCTGCATGTTTGTCTTGATACTTGTACAAATAATGCAAATAATTTGTTATAATTAGTCACATACAACAATATAGCTACACAATGTTTAGGATTAGTCTAAGCCTATGGACAAAATTCTATCAACATTTGCCCCTTGAACACCAAGCTGTCTTTGTGAAGAAAATAAATTAACACTTGCATTTAATTGTTAGTGAATTGGCACGCGTGTTGGAAATTAGCCTTAATTAACACTTAATGCAAAGTATTTGATTGTTGTTTTTAACATTGTGTGGCCACCAGGAGGCGCTATCGAGCCCCACTGTTAATTTACTTGACTACACCACTCCCACTATCAGGTGGGAGAACCATGTTAAGTATTTCAAGGGAAAAGCCCAGCACAAGAAGTTTTCAATTGAATGAAACTCTCTTCTTTAAAAAAAGAAATCGAGTCAAAAATAGTTAAAAATGACCCACAAGTACATGATAGCAATATCATTGCAATACAGTTAATGGGCAAAATAGATACACTAATATTGGGCGAGCATTCACTGGGCCAATTAAGGATGAGCATTCGCTGGGCCAATTAAGGACAGTGTCTTCATACACCATATAAGGAGCTTTGCACATAGAGCAAGCAATGCTGCTAAGCATAGAAATATGCTGTTTAGGTATCATAAATGAAGTCTACATATTAACCCATTTAAAATCTGAAGTTGACAGTGCAGCAGTTTTGCATACATTCAGATTCAATTGGGCCAGTTAAGGATGGTGTGTGTTCCTACACAATATAAGGAGCTTTGCAGACTGAGCAAACGACCAGTGTTAAAAACACACAAATATAATGTTTAAAGGTCAGAATCAATGCCTATGCATCAATATAACAGTTATAGATGCTTTCGGATTTTACCTGGGCCAATATAAGGAGCTTCCCCCACGGAGCAAATGACTGTTGCCAAACACATGAAAAAACTGGTCGAACATCAAAAGAGTCTACACGTTACCAAGTTTAACGCTAACCTTAAAAGTGCATGATACACTTCAAACACATCGCGGTCCAGTTCCATGCACTTGATTGGAGTTGGTTCCATACAAACACAAGGCACACAAAGGCAAAGGTGCTATCACATGCAGGCTGGGAGGTACACCCTACTGTTTAGTGTTGCCTCTGGGTCCTAGGTGCCACCTGTTACAATTGTAAAAATGTTTTTTAACAATGTAAAAATGTAAGGAGCTATTTATAAATCTTAAGGGTGGCCGAGTCAAAGCGCTCTTCCTCTAAGCTTTCATGGGCAAACAGAATATTCGGTTTCTGTTTTTCCAGTCTCTTGTTATGTCCAAAGACAGAAATTCCTTTGTGTATTTCTTTTCTTACCTGGGAGCTATTATAGCGGAATGGAATGAGAACGACGGTCATCGCTGTAACCATGGTTATGAGAACTCTTGGATCACCACAGCTTGGTATGTTCTTCCGTTCGGCGTAAGCCTTGAGGCAAGAGAGAAACTATAACCGTGAGGGCTGGCTACCCACCCCTATTAGCCCCCGTAGCCCACCTCATTTCCATCGTATGGAGGTCGATTAGGGTCGATAGCCCCTGAGGTGCCAGTGGCGTTAAAATGGCAGCCGTGCACATTCAGACGTATTGCTCGTAGCGCGCGGGCCGGGCAAAGCATCCTGAACTCTAGTTCTCTCAGGAATCCATTCAGAGCCCGTGAGTTGAGGACGGGCCAGAATCAACCATCCTTCTTTGGCACGACAAAATGAAGCCCACCTAGCCTTTGCAGTTTCCTGATTGGAGGGGAAGGATATCTCCAGGATAGCTGGAGAGCCCTGTTTCTCAAGGAGTTGGGCGTTGTTTTAGGGTAGTGGTCATCACCGAAAAAGTGTACCGTGTACAAAATGGTATACGTTTAATACTGTTCCCAGCACCCAGGGGGACTCTCAAGAGTAACATCGGATGTTTCAGCATTAACCTTAATATTCCAGCATCATAATGAAGCTCTTCTTTCTTTCTTTTAGCCTAGCCTCTCTGCTGACGGTGATCAACATTCTCTTCCCAGCACTGAACTTGTGAAGGGCAAAATAACATTAGCAGTAGCAAAGGTCTGCTTCTTGTCGCCTTTTAAAGTGTGTGGAGCACATTCTCTATATTTGATTATCTGTAAAGTGTGTGGAGTGTATAACTCTGTATTTGATCATCTTTGCACATCCGTCTCCATCAGCCACATCTGGAAGTCCCTGTAGCTATGGTCTTCATCTCGATCGGGTTTTTTGTACATTTTATTGGGTGCACCTGGTTTTCACATTTTCATCGCTCTTCTCTTCCTGTGGATTAAGTGTGACACATTTGGCGCCTCGTTCAGTATCAAAGCTCCACTACTGAGCTGTCATTAGCCCCTCTCTATGAGCTCCTGTATCACTACGCCCACAAACTAGTTTGCCCACCTCCGTCTCACCATTCACCGAGCCAATTAACATTTGCAACAATACACTCAGATCCTGTATGAGAGACAGTAATGTTCACAGCCACATTGTGCGCGCAAGGACACTCCCTGAACTTTATCCTCTATGTGGAGTTCCTGTTGCCATGGCAGCAGATATGGAATGACCATAAATAATCATTGTGCGGGAGGTCTTAAGCATTATTTATTGATCTATTTATTTACTTATTAATGCCAGTTTCTTTCTTTCTTTTTCTTTATATGTTTTTTTAGCCGTAGCTTCAAAAAAAAAAAAAATTCATAATTACATAAAACAAGTCAAGTTTGTTTCTTTAAGGAGAAATGGGTTGACATTTATCCAGTTTTGTATGAATTCAGTAGCAAATTCCTTTTATTGAATTCTGTTGCCAACTAATTCCATTACCTACATCTATGTCTTGATAGTTGTACAAGTGAAGCACTAGTTCTTCACGTTGCATGAAGTTGTTATTTCGTTTTATATTTAGCAGGCCTGTATTCTGTTTTACAGCAGCTACAACATGTCTAAAATACACCTGGTTTCCTTCAAAATACTTTTTGCTTTTCCCTATCTTTCATATTTTTGCTGCCGTATAAAATGCATCTAAATACCGGATTAAGTCAAATGAATAATATTACATAACATATATGCGACATATGTTATAACACGTATATATGTCATATACATGTAACAGTAGACAATATATTCCTGAGCACAAATATGAATAGCTGATGTGTATATATTATCAAAAATGAAAAATATTGAACTATACAAACCAATAATTTTACAAAAAGCCTAATTTGTGATACTTTGACTTATTACATTTGAGGTGTTAATGTTATGCCCCCAAACACATCTCACTTGGATTCACATATCAGTCACATATTTACTTGTGGGCAACTTGACCCTACAGTGTGGCGCCATCTTGCCCTAACTGTGCATAGCAAGTTGGTCTCTGTGTTGTTCCATATTGCTGCTTAACAGATGGCTTATTGAATTACTGAGGCAAAGTGATTTACAGTAGGTCCAGTCTGTCTACAAAAAATCCCCATCAGAGATGGCTTGCTTGCTATTTAAAACTCAAAACTTGGTGGAAGATGTCAAAGATCAATGAAAAATAAATCTGATAACAATTTTATTTGTTAACAGTTCAAATGTAGTTCATATTGCTTGCTAACTAAAGCATAGCAGATCACTCATCTATACTGATCACACAACACAAGCGCTGTGTTGTGTCAACCGTGCTAAACAGCAGCTTCAACCATATTTTCAACAGCGATATTTTTTATTATTGTGGTTTTGTCAGTAACATGTTCACTGTGGCATCATGTGCCTCACTATCACCTCCCTTGGCTGTGTGCATGTGTGTCCCATTACCTTTTGACAGACTGTAAGAAAAATGGATTATCGTGTATGCCAAAAAAAAAGACAGAATTTAAGAAATCAACTAGAGAGGGCAATATTCTGCCTTTTTTGTAATTGACAATGACTTTTTCTTGGAGAAAACTTGACAGAGCTAAGGGCAGTAGGGAAGGATGCCTCTGGAGAAGAGAGACTGTCAACAGCAAGCTGTCGAGACAGACAATATATCACAAGGGGATGATCATGCAGAGCAAAACCTGGGCAAATCTGTCCTTAAGTAAGTGAGGAGATCTTTCACACATTTCTGATCGAATCTACGAAAACATAGGATTGAGGTGGCAGGGGTAAACGTTTGCTTTGGGTGACTAATTCTCTTGCTTTACCCTTGAAAGAAAAGCATCTACATTCTCAAAACGGCCTCCGTACAGTGCATTTATATCATTTACATATCCTCCAATGACAAAGCTAACAACATTTTAATTTATTTCTCTAATGACCCACGTTTTGAAAGCCTCGTGGAATATTTGATTATGTGATAAAGTGGATCACAGATTTAAGCTTCCGCTTTTCAGGCCCTGTTGGCAAATCGGTTAATCCGTCTACATTTGCATAAAGCAATTAAAAGCGTTATTCGGTGCTACAGTAATGAATAGTCATGGCCATTGAGATTTCATAGCGTCTTTTGGAAGAAAGGCGAAATAATCATATAATCTGAAACAAGGGTCAACATATTTAACCCCCAAACATTGGGGGTCTAATTGGGGGAGAATAATATGCAGAATGAGGCAAAGGAGAATACTGGCTTGTGTTTTTGCAATGCATACTGATAAGTATTAAGCCTACTGACGTCACGATGTATGCACATACGCAGGATAAATTATCTTCAGAAAGCCAAACATTTATTTGGTGCCCTTATTTCAACATGCAACTTTTTTTAGTTTTATTATTATAGAGAAGCGAGTTTCAACCTCAGTCCTGGAGTAGCTACCCCTTTGTACGCTGGTTTCTGTTCCAAACAACACCTTGATTAACTAAGGCAGGGTGTTTAGGTTACATAATTTCGTGCTGAAATATATTTTAACAAAATACAGTTTGACTCATTACCATTTGCTTTGCCTTGGAACTCTTCATTTCCCACAAAATGAGTTCGTTTTAGTGACCAGGTATCCACACTTTCAGTTTTTAACACTGATTTCAGCTGTTGGTCGATCATTAAATCAATTCAAATGATTTGCCACAGCACATTACACAAAATGAATGCATTCGTTGTCTGACGATTTGAAGTTCATAATTAACATAGAATATTCTTTCTTTGTAATGAATATCTGTTTCTGACATAATGTGGAATTAATGAGGTAATGCTCAATCATCGCTCGTGAGATATTAAATATGTTGAATTAAAAACAATTAACCGGTCGTTATACTTCGGGAATTGCAATTATGGTTGGAATGAAAATCAGCATACATGGGGGCAGTCCAGGTCCAAGGTTGAGAAGCGCTGTTTTTGAGTATGTCACAGTTAAAACAAAACACAAATCCGAGCAATCGAGAAACCCGTGACTGTTAATGAAAATATATTGAAAACAGCCACATCATCGTTCATAATCACGCCTACATTGTGCATAAAACCACTTAACCACTTTTGAATTGAGTCATGCACCTTTTACTCCTGTATATGGATTCAGATATCATAGGCAGAAGGGGCATTGCTCCATACATAATAAATAGTTTAAAGCAGTGTGTGTCTCTCATATTTCTTGTCATTCCAATCCCATATATTTTCACACCATCCCAATGGTAAAATTGGGAAGCACAAATGAGAAATCATGAAAATGTTTCCTGCCATATATGTTGTGACATTGCTTACTTTGATTTCGGCGTGCTCCTTCTTTCTCACTCTGCTGACAGGAATTGAGATGTTTGGCACTCAGATATGTTCCAAATGACAATGAACAGGAGTGTTCAAGTGAAATTGTGATTCCCTCATTTGGCTTTAAATTTAGCCAATGATTTGTCAATGATTCCAATCAATATTTACTAGGATAGAACAGCCACGTATAGCTGAACGGTCATTTATTAGAGTGAGGTTTTTTAGGTTTATATGTTTTATAATTTATGTGTGATATATTACCTATTCATGGCAACTGTTTGTCTCTTGACATTTAGAAAAGAGATCTTATATTTATTGTACTGGAGATGAATTGTGATGGAATTTAAGCAATTGAAGCATCGCTTCACAACACGGAAAACATAAAGCCTAGAACAATGCTAAACTCTGAATAACAATGCTCATTACATTTATATATGCCCTCACGGTAATGAGCTGCTTGTCTGTTTTGAAGGAGGATACATCTGTTTAATGTCTCAAAGCTGTGCTACGTGTTTTTGTCAGGCAGGCACTATACTTAATGAGTAATGTTGCATAGGAATTTTAAACACTTGCTTAAATTGGTACTCAGCACCAAATGAATATGGAACGCCCTAACTAAACAGTGTTCATTTACTTGAAAGCTAGGTAGTGCTGAAAGACAAAAACATTTTAAGGAGGTGTGGCCATTTTGTGTTTCTGTTTTTTTGCCTCGCGATCTCACAATATAAGTGTCTTTTGCCAACAGTAATTTTGTCCCTGATCAATACTCATATACTGTTAGGTTCTGTGAGAGTTCATTGCCATCTCAGGATCTCTGTGCTATTGGCTAATGGGGTCTGGATTAAATCAAAATTTGGTCTTAATTTCGATCCACAATTAAATGCAAGTGTCAGTTTTATTTTTCATAAAGAGTTCAGCAATCACCAAAGTGCACTTGCAAAACTGTGTTTGAAGAATAACATTAAGTTAAATTAACGACAGATGTTGATTGAATCCACATCCTGTGTGTGTTCAGATTGTATTGCCACTATGAAGCCTAGATTCCCACTCTGTGGGAAAACCCTGTGGCCATACCGTTTCTTTAAAAGAGTCCTCAAATTCTCCTGCTTGGGGCATCTGTTCTCAACTCACTCCTCCAATAGCAGTTTGGAATCATGGGAGTTGGAGTTCCGTCCTCTGGATCAACACTGAGATCATTCAAAGTCAACATTACATTAAGCGATGTAGTAGCCTTTTATAATATTTTTTGTGTCATTTTGACAGTTGAGGTATGATAGTTCTGAAGTAAGATTCTGGTATCATGACTACCTCTGTTTTAAATACCCTGAGAAAGGTTTTTCAAATCAATTTTAATTTGTGTCTTGATGGATGGTTGCTCAGCTGTGAATTCTGAGTCCATTTTCTTAACAAAGGACAAATATTCTGCACACGGAGCAGTGGCCCCTCTCCTAATATCCTCTTGATATTACTAATGTAACATTAACAAGGGAATAGAAGGGGGGCCAGGACATACGTCATACAAATCAATGGAGCAAAGCAAAAGTGCTACCGCCTATGTAGGCTTAAGAGAAATAAGATGTCCTATTCATCGTTGCTAAGGAACAGCTTATTGTTTAGATTTGGCATCAACAACAGCAGGAGAGTGCATCCCTTGGCTTTCCACCTTGGACAACGACAGATCTGAGCTCACCGCTCATTTTTAAGGTTTGCAATTTGCGGTATATTACTTCCCTTTTGGCTCCGGAGGGGAACAGTTATCAAATTAAGATGTTGATACATTTGTGAAGGATATCGCCAGCCTCCACATACAAGTCTCAGTCAAAAGGTCACTCAGATGTCTCCTTTTCCAACCACCCACACTAATCAGTTTTTTTCTTGCATATAACTGGTTTCCCTATAGTTTCTGAACATGAACGCTTTCCATACAAAGTCTTTCCCTCAGGGACAATTCTGTTACGGAAGCGCTTCTACAGCTTCCCAAACAGTTTCCAATAAACAGCACAGGCTCTTTGTTCATGTTTAAATCCTTATTCACAATGTGCTTTGTTATCATTATTATTAGCCTATTAGATGCCTTACTCCAGGGCTACTTACATAGTGCATGTTACCAATTACCTACTTATACAGGATATTCACTGCAGAGATTCGGGTTAAGAACCTTAATGAAATGTACAACAACAGTGCCCCACCCTTGGTTTAACCTTGTAATCCAATGATACGTAATGCTCTCTACCCATAATTGAACACCACATGGTGATAAGGAGCTTTAAAAAGTCACTTTTGGGGTTTATGTGTAACAAAAAGTTAAAAAATAAGTAGAGGTTTAGGTATATTATTTGCTAGCTACATATTAAAGCTCTACAATGGGGCTGTGTTTCTTTGTGCAGCTGTGTCCGGTGACTGCCTTCAAGCTGATTGCAGTCTTGGCCTGGGTTCAAACAGCATTTTTACTTAACTTTGACTCACTAAACAACAAATGTTGTTGTTTTTTTCTTTATAAACACAGATTTGTAAGCTAATGTTCTGGACTCCTTGAACTGCGTGAAGAAAAAAAAACGACCACTTGCATTTAACCGTCGGCCAAAGTTGTTGGCTGAACCCAGGAAGTTGGACATTTGGGCATAGCCAATGATTTGCCACTTCTGGTCTTCCATGAAGCATATCTCTTCAAATACTAATTTGCGCTGAGGGTCTATTACACTGAGATATGCACTATTACAAGCCTCAATACACACAATGAACCGTTAATTTGAAGGTCTAGTTAGAGACTGAATGGCTCATCATGTCGACCGTGTTGAGTATCGAGGGGAAGGGTTTGTGCGGTTCTGTAATGGTGCGGGGCACATTTTCCTGGCTTGGTTTTGGTGCGCTCATACCCTTCGAGGGTAACATTGATGCTCATTCGTTACGTAACGGTAGGGAGTGATCATCTTCTTAAAGCTCGACTTTCCTGCAGAGAGGGGCGTCTTTCAAGATGACAACGTCCCTGTCCACAGAGCACGAGTAGTCGACCAACGGTTTGAGGAGCATAACAGTTACGTGATCCATATGTCATGGCCTTCTCTTTCACCAGATATAAACCCAATTGAGCATTTATGGGATGTTCTGGAGTGAAGCATGAGGCATGGTTTTCCATGTCCATCATCAGAGCATGAGTTAATTGACTTTCTCCTGGAAGATTGGTGCCATATTCCTCCTGCAGAATATCAAACGTTGGTAGACTCTATGCCACGGTGCATACAGGCTGTGCTGGCCCAACATCCTATTAAGTGACATTAGAATTGAATTTTTTTGTTGACTACCTGCACGCAACCTCTCTTTTGTAGTTATTTTTCCTAAAAGGCTGAATAAATCCTACACAAACAAAATCAACAGTATAATTCAACAATTCACATAATGAGCAGACAAATGGCCTTTGTAAGATGGTGGAAAAATCGAACACTACCTTGGTTTATTATTCCACATTAAGGCATGCCCAAATCCCTGTGTCAGATCCAGACGTATTACCAAAGACGTCAGGATCTCCCATTGAGATGCAGGCGTGCCACGGTTGTAATGAAGGTTGCATGGATACCGGAATGTTCACGGTTGAAATAGATTACAGAATGTCATACGAGGATTTAGTCGTGCTGCTCGGACGCTGCACAGAAAGGACCGTCGTTTCTGTGACATAAGGTCTAAACATTTCAGACCGCCGTACAAACATTACAGCTCAAGATTCGAGTAAGTGTTGTTGCACAGGCGTGAAACTGGGTGCTACACAGGGAATGTAACCTCTCCACTAACTTGTTGCGAATATTTAGTTGGAGCGGGAGATGCATAAGTAGCAAAAAATAGTTTCACTTGATAGATTGGCATACACATAGTCTTGTTATCATCATGCTTCCCCCGTCGTCAGCCAGTGTAGGCCTATTGAAAATGAAAGGAGTGATATTTAAAACCAATACAGTCATTCCAAATCTGTAACAGCCTGGAGGCACCACACGCACTTTTCCATCGGGTAGCTCGTCCTTGCTTTACTGGTCCTTGCTTTACTGGTCATAAAAGAATACCAATTCACTTTCTTGACAATATCGGATCAGATTAATAATCAGTACAAGTATTATGGCTCTAATTACGAGAGATTATCAGAGCAGTGTATTGTAATAATAGTCGGCTTTCAAGCGGTGTCAAGCGATGCGTGTGTATGTGTGAGTGAGCTTGCGTGGGTGTTTGTGTGATGCACTGATACAAAAATGGAGAGTGAGCGGGGTGTTATTCATACAATCGATCTTTCCCATTGGCCCCATGGAATTAGCCATTCTGATGTACCTCGATGACACGACTTTGCCTCTGTCAATAAAAAGACACGCTGCAGTCTATTGCAGGTCATTCAAAAGAAAAGCTAAAGTTGGGTGCATCGTCGTAGTAGGTTCTTCTTTAAAATGCAATAGAAGATAGGCCTCGAGAGAGAAAAGGACTCAACGAGACAAAGAGGAAAAGGACAATTGTCGTTCTCAGTGACTGGAGCACACTTCTATTGCGAAGGTAACATTCGTGTAGTTTGCTTATTTATTCTGTTCCTATGCTCACCATTTCCGCGCCTGTTATTGGCACTCGTTGGAAAAGCAATATGACACTTAAACGTTTTAGCGAATATTTTAACTCATATCAAGTAGTTCAGCTCAACTTGTGTGTGCTTTTACGTTTGGTTTTGCATCACACACACTACGTTTTGAAGAATAGCGGAGCAGTACATTGAACCTGATTTTGTGATATATTGCCTATGTTAGAGTTTAATATGGTTTAAAAATATTTTTTTTGGGGGGGGGGCGTTATGGGCGAGTAAATACGAAATAATCCAATAAACACCAATTGACATTTAACTGTTCTCTTTCATACTGCCGAATTTAGTTCATAATCTGTTTCATTGATATAGCGTAATGAGAATACAATTTCGTTTGTAAAAGTCTATACTTCGAATGTATGTAGACATTGAGTTACAGGGATATACTTACATAGACAGCATTTTCTGGACAACATTTCCATTAAACATTTGCGTCTCCAGAGTAATTACTTGATACGTTTAAATAGTTTTTGAAACATTTTCTAATACAAATGCAGTTTGGTAATAGGGTAGTTTGGGGAAATATTGATACATGCACCGAAATGATTAGCCCAAGAGTGCAGATAGCCTTATATTGAAACACAGTTCTGGCCAATGCAGATCTTCGACAGGTGGCTTTCTTGAAGCGGTCCGCATTTCTATCTTTAAAAGCTAAAACGTGGGTAAATTTTCTGACTTTAAACAACATAAAGATGGAATGCCTTTTGTACCACCCATAATACCCACAGTAGATAGAAATTATGGAGGAGCTGGAAAACGTTTTCTTTGACTTCCGCTTTTACATACAACGCCTAAGGATACGTGTTGATATTTCTATTAAAAGTTACAATATGTCTGCCCTAGAGCGTACCACACAGTTGCAGACTTAGACCTACCCATTTCAGTATAATACTGTATATAATAGAATACCATACTCTATTTCTGGGAGTGTATCAATCGTGCGTATGTCTACCGAGCACTATTTCAACTTGAAACTTTCACACCTCCCTTGCCGTTCGTCGCCTGAACGGAAGCATACCTAGACTGGACACACGAGCATTACTGCAAGGTAATTTGATGGATTGAATCGCTCGCTCTGTGCATCTGGCAGTACTATTCTCGAAGTGACCAATATCGGGACAGAACAGGCTGTTAGCACACAAAATACGTATTTCTGATAAACCTATTTGCTAGCTAAGTTTGACACTATTTTGAGAAATGAATCCGAATTGCTTTATGGAAGCATTGGAAATCGCCATTGGGCTGTTATTTCACGAGAAGCAATGTATTATACAATCCTCCATTTCCATTTCAGCCTGAGGGAGAGAGAGAGAGCGTTATCGACCGAGAATGGAGTGGTACGTTCTGGCGCTGGTTCTTTGCTTGAGTTTGCCGTCATCCGTCCAGGCAGACTGCTCAACCCACTGTATAACCTGCGCACAGCAAAGCCCCGATTTAGACACGCTCATCAACAGTCTGGTAAGATCATCTTTGTAGCTATATGTATCCGTATCGCATGGCATACACTTGGCGTTACTTCACAGATCAATAGTTCTTGATATTTCTGATACTAAGAGCGGGTGCTTTGAAGTTAAATACTAATTACGAGTGAACTTCGGTACCTTGCCCGTAATTTCAGCAGTTCAGAACCACGGAGAGCGCCCGTGGAGAATCAAGTCGCCCAGTCGGCTATATAGGCTAAGCTGCCAGTAAAAAATATGGGCATTTTACAATAATTGTTCATCTCGATGAACAATAAGTTCTTCGACACTAATAATGTTGTGACGCTCTGTCGGTTTTTTCATATTTCTAAATTTAAATAATACCGCGTGTTATGGCATTACATTGTTGTAAAACATTTTATGGTTTATCTTCTCACGTACTTCAAACATTTTCATTTTCAGACTTGCACCTTAGAGTGTGAAGGTACCCTGACATCTACGGAAGAACTAGATAAATGCGAGAATGTCCTTCGGTCATACGCTGGTGGTTTGAAAGACACGAAAGAAAGAAATGAAATCGAGCTTGGTGGGGTTGAGAGGGGAGACCCTCGGAGCACATCTACTGGCAAGATAGTCAAGCGATACGGTGGATTCATAAAGAAAATTGACAAAAACAAAATATTTACTTCTCTCCCACGTGCCAAGAAATACGAAAATTCTTTCAGAAGAGACATCCCGGAGATAGAACAGGACTCCCAGCAGGACGACGGTGCTTCGGAAGACGAGGCGACAGTGTTCAACGACGACACTCCGATCAATGAAGTGAAGCGTTATGGGGGTTTCCTGAGGAAATTTGGCCCCAAGAGAAGCTACAACTCGGCGGAAGAAAATAATCGACAGGAGTTACAAAAACGTTACGGCGGTTTCATGCGGAGAATTCGACCAAAACTCAAGTGGGACAACCAAAAAAGATACGGGGGCTTTTTACGGCGCCATTACAAAATATCTATCCGCTCAGATGAAGAGCCAGGCTCGTATGACCTCAATGACCTATAGATCAAACTTTGAAACTTCCATTACAAATGCACTGGAATTCTCATAACCCGTTCTCTCCCATTCTCATCTGACCAAATCCAATCGGCTACTTTAAGGCACATATACAAATATATCTGTTTTTTGTCATTCGCCTTTTACTGCATTCTATATGACGGACTAACCAGTAACAGTTTAATGTACCTAAAAATGACAAATGTATCATTAACGTCTGCAAAATATTATAACACATGTATAATCGAATATGCTTGTATAATAAAATTAAATAAACAATAAACAAATGCAAAAATTCTGTGTTCAATTTGCAACAACAACAAAACAATACTTTTGTGACTTTTACTTGACAATATAATCCAACCCAAACCAGACAAGGATTTTTTTTATTAGTAACCTATACTTAAAACCCAACTAAAATTTCAGCTCATGTACTGCTTGTAGGTGGCAGATGTAAAATATTCAACAAGTAAGAAAAACACACATTTAGGATATACAATGCATGCTTAAATCACTGCAGCCAGCGCTGTGTATTATGACACTCTGAGCCAGGAGGGGGATGGAATTGGAAGGATTTCCAAGGATTTGGTACCATGGAAGTGTGTTACCTCATCAGCTGATTTAAATGAATAACGCTCAGGGGTAGTAAAGCGTAACAATGCATTACAGCAAAAAAAAGACAATTATCAAAACATTGACAAAGACAGATAAACATACAATACAGTACAGATGCCTGGGAGCTACATGTAAGGCTCTGCAAATAATGATTTTCTCTCCCCTTAAGTACCCAGAGACTACTGGGTATTTGAGATCCCTGCCCGGTAAAATAAATGTTCACCGAACACAAATTCTGGACAGTCTTGCTAGCATACCTATCTAGATAACCACACTCACAGATGGGTACACCAAGTAACCATAGGCATGCTAAGAAAGGCACCAAATGATTGATTCATTGCTCCAATCAACTGTCTGCCTGGAGACACAGTCTGCAGGGGGTGGTGCCTACAGAGAGAAGGCAATCAGTAGGGTTAAACAGTTGTCTGTATACATCACAGGAGGGTGGATGATGGGAAACACAAGATGTGACACAGAACAAACGCACCGGAAATGTCATGCTGTACACTGAACTGCAACACATCGTGTACATCACGACATTTCTGGTTCTTAAAATTATTATTGCAACAAAGCTTTAAAAAAAAAAAAGCAGAATTACATTTTAATATTAAAGTATCTTGTGAATTGAAATGGTCCTTACAAAACTCAGACATAAGCATGTTCAGATGAAATAAAACATTCACAGTGCGGGAACGTTTTGTCTAAACTGGAAATAAGAGGCAAAAGAAGATACTCCCAGATATGCAGACACGGAATGTGGAATAGCCCATTTACACAATACAGACAAAAGTTGTCATTATCAGCACTGTAGTAAACTTTTCAGTGACAAAGTATAGCGCATACATATAGCGCAAAATTTTCATTCAATCCATACTCACTGGAGAAATACCAGATGACTGGAAGCAGGGTAGTATAATTCCAATATATAAGAAGGGGGACCATACTGACCCAGGGAACTATAGGCCTGTCAGTTTAACTTGCATCGCATGTAAAATGCTGGAAGGTATTATTAGGGATAAGTTGGAATCATTCTTGAAAAATAATAGTATTTTAAGGGACAGCCAACATGGTTTTCTCAAAGGGAGGTCATGCCTAACAAACCTCCTGAACTTTTTCGAAGAAGCTAGTGTGTTGACCTGAACCAGGCTTATGATATTATATATTTGGACTTTCAGAAAGCATTTGACAAGGTACCACATGAGAGGCTCATTGCTAAAATGAATTCAGTAGGAATTGCAGGAGTAGTTTCAGAGTGGGTTCATAATTGGCTGCAAGGGCAAATACAAAGAGTAACAATAGGTGGGGCCGTATCTGACCTCGGTGCTGTGGGCAGTGGTGTCCCGCAGGGATCGGTGCTGGACCTCTGCTCATTTGCAGATGATACTAAACTTGGGGATTTGGCAAACAGTTTGGAATCGACTAAAGTAATCCAAGATGATTTAAACAAAATCCAAAAATGGGCAGATACATGGCAGATGACATTCAATATTGCTAAATGTAAAGTTATGCATGTGGGAAATACAAACATTAGACAGGAGTATTTTATGGGAGGAGAAAAGTTAGTAGGTGTTCAATTTGAGAAAGACTTAGGAATTGTAGTTGATCAAAGCCTATCTGCATCAAAGCAGTGTGCTACAGCAGTGAAAAAAGCCAACAGGATGCTGGGATACATAACAAAAAGTATTGAGTATAAATCAAAGGAGGTTATATTAATGTTATATAATGCCTTTGTCAGACCTCACTTAGAATACTGTGTGCAGTTCTGGGCACCCCACTACAAGAAAGATATAGAAGCTCTTGAAAAAGTCCAAAGAAGGGCAACTAAACTGATACCGGGTATGAAAGGTAAAAGTATTGATGATAGACTTAAGGCACTCAATCTATTTAAACTTAGCAAATGGAGACTTAGGGGGGATTTGATTGAGGTTTTTAAATTCATAAAAGGAATTAACAAAGTGAAATACCAAAGATTTTTTAAGATAAGTGGGGTCGGCAGAACAAGAGGCCACAGGTGGAAATTAGTTAAAGGCAAATTCTGCACAGATATTAGGAGGTTTTTCTTTACACAGAGAGTTGTCAATGCCTGGGACAGCTTGCCAGGTCGGGTAGTAGAGGCAGAAACACTTGGGCTATTCAAGTCCAGGCTAGATATAGTACTAGATACTCTTTAGATGACGAGCCTAGATGGGCCAAACGGCCTGTTCTCGTCATCATGTATTCTTATGTTCTTATACAATAACATGGCAAACATTGCAAAACTTTCTTCTTGTTATTTTATTTTGCAACCCTGAACAGTGCAAATAGAACTTTGTTCTATTGTTGATTTTTTTTTTCAATGTTTTTTTTCCAGGTGTAGCATGTGGACATATTTTAAAAATGAAATACCGACAGATTGTTGGTTTCAAAAGTGATCCGGGCGCCTACAGAATTGTCGTCACTATTGTAAAACAGAAATGGTGATTGGTAGGCATCGTTCACTCCCTCATCGACTTAAAAAAACATGGTCGAAAATATAGGCTACATGCTTGCATGTCAGAATGGTTTGCTTAACAAAAAAACTAGGCCTACTTTACACTGCTATCACGTGTGAAGCTTGCCAATTAGCCAAATTAAGAAAGCTAGCTAGCGCAAATAGCAAGCAAGCTTGCCAGATAACTCAACTAGTCAACTGGCAAGTTTGCTTAGGGAGCCAGCTTTTTGCCTAGAAGCCACGTATTGAATAGAATTGAATTTAGAGTGAGAAAATTATTAAACACAAGATTCAGCAAACAAATCAACAAACAAAACACTAATAATTGTTCTCAGCATATTTTGAGAGTACAACCCGAGGTGTTGTGAGACAGGGAATAGGGTTTTCCTCTATTTGACAGTTCAAATTTGACTGTAGCCAAATCGGAGCAAAGCGACGGAAAGAGTTGAAAAATGTGAACATTTGCGCATCGTCCCCATCTCTTACAAATACACAGAATTTCGCAACCGAATCGTCAGTTTACGCCCTTCCAGCGTTGAAAAGAAATGACTCCCCTGGATTTGTTTATTCTGTCTCGGTTTTGATGTGGCCATATTGTGACTGAATTGCAGACGATTTAATCGCGTATCTCTAGGAGAGGCTGTGATTTAGCAGGTCGTAACATGATATCTAATGCATTTGCGCCCTCTTGCGGAACAACAAGTTAATGCACCGTGTTATTGTCTTCCAATATTGGCATAAATTGGGTGGTGGAAAGTACAGTACTTCGTAAGAAAAGTCTGTTGTGGAAAAGGTTGATGTTCGGAACGTGGTTTGAAACCGACATTTAATTTAACTTTGCTTGTATTTAACGAAGCAGAAAATTAAGTTTCAGACAGTATTTGGGGATGTGCGAAACGATTCACATATTGTTGATATACAGTTCATAATAATCAACATTGAACAATGGGACTGAAATACCATTCTAAATGATACACCTATAAAGCATAGTGTTCATGAAAAAAAAATCAGTATGCATTATAATGTAAAAAATATTACATTGTGTTATTTGGTCCAAGACATTTCCTACAATGTATGCTTAGAAGTGCACATATTGGGTTCCTGGGTGGCTCAGTTAGTAAAGGCACTCAGCACAACTGCTGGTTAGGTTCCACAGTTAAGGCATTGCAGGTTTTAGCTTCTGCTAGGTCATTAGGCATCTACCGGGAATCTACAGTGGTAAGACACAAATGACTTTGTCCTTAAAAGGGAAAAGTGAGTTTTTAACCTTTCAGGTGTCCATAGGCTACTAGTCGTCGACAGAAAGAGATGCGCCTCTCCTCTGATCGGCGCTAGCTCTCCTACCGTACTCCGTGGCCTGTAGTGTGGAAAATAGTCACTCAGGTCACGTTCTGTTATGCACTTGTGAACAATTTTAAATGATGCCTTGCTACTGCGCTTGCATACAAGCCTATAGTATCTGACTCTTTATTAAATTCTGACAATTCTGAGGTAGATTATCATCAGTTCTCTGTTCCCCGTAGCGGTCCTTTTATTTCGCCGACAGCTCTGCACTCTTTTCGTAAAGCTGTCCGGTTTCTGAGAGTCGCTCTATTTGCGGGGTCGTGTTGTGTTTGGCTACACGCCAGAGTTTTTGTTCTGTTTTACTACCGTTCGGTCCGCGTTTATTCGCCCTCTTTTGTGGGTAGTTATTATTTCGCTATACGCTGTGAGTTTTGTTTTCACATTTATTTTCTGTAGTGGTTCTTGCGGGGTACCGCCCCTTGCTCCCTATTGTGTTTTAGTGGCACCCTGATTCATCAGGAGTGATCCTGATCCTTATTCCCCATTGGTCGCACTTGGGCCTCACACCTACAAGCCCTCACAATGATAGTGTCATCTTCCCCGTTACCCACTTTTATTTTTTTCTGCTTGCCCTCCCTATGGTTTCCGTGTCTGCCGTAAAATGTTACAATTAGGATTTGTGAAAACATTTAATTAGTTGTACCGCACGTGTAATCTAAAAAAGAATGAAGCAATTTGCAAGAGAAACTCATTTTATTACAAACATGATGCAGGAACTTTCCCATTTACATTACGATCAAATATTATACTGAATTGGATAAAAATAGGGCAGTGGATAGAGAGAAGGTCCTGGGTTCGATCCCAGCCGGGTTTCCTCCCAGTCCAAAGATATAATGAATGAATGGATACAAATACAATTTTGAAAAAGCGAAGGGAGAAATCACCTCATTACAACCAGAAGCATCTTAGAAATTTTTTTGGTATTAAGAGAATACACAGATATTATAAAATTGTATTTTGAACAGTGTAGAATATACATTGTGACAGTGTGAGAATCAATCTCAGACTGAGACACACTAAAAACATTTCTCATGCTTAAAGATTACAAATAGTATGCCATAAATCTCATTGAAATAATAAAATAATACAATGTAAATTACAATAAACTCAATTTGCTAAACAACATAGTGGTGGTTCAGTGGATAGCACTGTCACCGCACAGCAAGAAGGTCCTGGGTTCAAATCCCGGCCGGGGCATTTCTGTGTGGAGTTCGCTTGTTCTCCCTGTTTCCGGTTACTCCAGTTTCCTCCCCACAGTCCAAAGATATGCACGTTTGGCTAATTGGAGAGTCTAAATTGCCCGTAGGTATGACTGTGTAAGTGAGTGGTGTATGTGCCCTGCGATGGATTGGCAACCTTGCCCAGTGCATTCTGGGATAGGCTGACCAGGAATAAGCGGGTTAGATAATGAATGAATGAATGAATGAATGAGAGTAGTAATAAAAAGTTAACCTGAAATATGATTCAAGAATCTTATGGCTCTTCACATTTTTTTGGAGTTGTCTGAAAAGCAGACATTTTGGGTTCTCAAGTGTCACCTGTACACTGAAGCTGAAAAGCGGACTGTCCAGGCAAGTCCCAAATGGGTAGAAACCCTTGTGTATGAGGTTTCACTCCATTCCTCGATCCTGTAATCCTAATTTTACTACTTTTGTAAGGCACAGTGATGTTTTAATTCCCTGCTCTTAACATGCAAGCTGAACCACGTGCTGGTATGTATCTTAGCATCTATGTATGAACGCTGCGATTTTGTCTGTTTGCCAATGGCAAAGACTGTACACACAGAACTGGGAGAGGCAGCTAAGGACTATGACCAACTAGCATTGCACACCAGGCATACTTCAATGGTCGGATTTAGTTGGCTCTGTCTTCACTGGCATTAAAAACTGTCACATAATGGATAACATCCATCAATATCTACATATTATTTCTCTTCAGTGCTTCTCTAAGTTAAGAAAGACATTTTTTTAAATACATAAATTACATTTATATCTGAAGCAGATGGAGGTGGATCAAGCCCAGGTCTCCTTACTTTAGGTCCCTCAACACATTTTAAAAGTACAAGGCTGACAGGACTTCAGGATTTTGGAAATATTCCACAGCTACAATATGTTTAACATGTAGAGCATTTTGTGTTTAATGCCCTGGATGACCTTGGTAATAGATACCTTCAAAGACGAAACAAAGCTAGTGCACAATCTATGCAACTTCGGGAATGTTAATATGTACAGCATTGTATGTTATTTCCACATATATGCAGTATTATGCTTGAAAGGAAAGTTTGTCATCCCCGCACAGGTCACAGTGTCATAAGAAAAAACATTATATGAAAGACGGTTAAAAATACCTAGCTCCTAATACCTAATCTGCAAAAAATATGATTTCACAATATGTGGCCACTCATGATCCACACATGAAACTTTGTAATAAAAAACGGACTAGATATCTGAACGTAATCTGAATTGTTGACTACGCAGTTTACAAGTATTGCATCAAGTATTCATCCACAACAAACCTCTAGCTGAAATATATATATATATATATATATAATCCTAGTACTGAGAGAAATGCACTCTATAGCTGTGTCCCAAACCGCTTACTTCCACACTCCATAATACCGTGCTCGGTTTGGAGCTCCAAGTTTGGAGCTTGTGTTTGAAGTACGCACTAGTGTAAGGTAACTTGGAAAATTGTGTTCAGAACTGGGATGAACTTTGTGTCGAGCTTTGACTTATAACCTTTAACCTTTGCTGGAACTATCTAGAAACTAGTGATGCAGTTAGTAAACAAACCAGAGGAAAATTGGCTCTTTGCTAACATTCTACTGCATTTGAAGTAGCTAGCTATAGCTGGCTAAATTCGATTTTATGATAGTGGGATTTTTCCCCATCGGAGCACGGATCGGAGCAAGCTAAAAATTTTGGACTAAAACTCCAGTCCATACAGTTTGGACCAGAGGTGTCAAACTCATCCCATCGTGGGCCGAGTGTGTGCAGGTTTTTGTTGCAACCAGTGCACAACACCAGGTGATTTCAATTAGTTCCCCTCCTTGGTTGAAGAAGGAAGCTAATTAGTGAAATCACCTGGTGTAGTGCACTGGTTGCAACAAAAACCTGCACACACTCGGCCCACGATGGAATGAGTTTGACACCCTGGTTTGGACTAAAACTCCAACATGGCTGCTTGGAGTATGGAAGTACGCGGTTTGAGATCCATTTTTCGAATGTCATGGTAGGACCGCACTAGGCCACTTTGCGCACTGTAATGTCGGTGGCCATGGTGACGCAGCCGTTCGACGTGTAATGCTCGAGCAGGTTTCTCCACGCTTTACTCCGACTCAGCAACTGTCGGTTTCCTTAAATAAACACAAAAGACGTTGAGCTCCACACAGTTAGGTGAATGAAACCCCCAGGGGCACATTTCGTTTTTATTTCATACACGTGGCGGGGGAGGAATTACGTGATGATTGATATGTAAAAAGTCAGCACTCTTACCGATAATACACAGGCCCTCTTGCGCTCTGGTGATCCCCACGTTGATCTGGTTGGGATCGCCAACAAAGCCCACGTGTTTGGAAAGCCACGCCCTGCCGGGATCCGTCTCGATCTCATCGCTGGGACAGGAGCGCACGGTGGACAGGATTACGTAGCGCCATTCACTTCCTGGAAGAAACAGCGCTGCTAATTATGGCACTGCTGTTTCGACGTCCGAACAGGACCGGGGCGCAGAGCTTAGCTCCAGGTGAAATTGTTGTTGAGCTCAAGCAAAAGCACTTTCAGGCTGACGTCTGCAGGTGTGCGGGGCGGAGCAAGCGCATGCATTCAGGAGAAGGTGCTGGCTGCTCACTGCAAAAGTATGCCAACTAAAAGAGGCTTCAAGAATCAAAATGAAAAAAAAAAAGATTAGCAGCAGAGATTTCAGCTTATAGCTACAGTACCATCAGTGCTATGCCACAATGCTAGCATGTCAACAAATGCCAATTACTACGATGAACAGACAGTTCGATTGACAACAGGTAATGACAGACATTCAATCAATCAGTCAGTCAGTCCAGTCGGAATAACCATGAGGACATAAATGAATAGAGCCATACTCTGACATCAGTTATGTTAGCCAAGAGCCAAGAAGCCTTTTTTGGTTGTATATTTTTGCAGGATGAAAACAGCACTTCCTGTACAGACCCACACAGCAAAGGATTTGTCTCTATTGGGTTTCAAGGAGACCATAATGCAGAACAGTAATAATTGGATTGAGTGAAAGTAATGACCTTGACTCTTTGTGATGGTGCTGACTGTGATTCCCTGCACGTGCTTTTTCTTCAGAAGATTTCTGATCTCAGAGACCTGGGCGTTATAGGGGGACAGAATCGCAATGTGCCCTGGACGGATTCTGGCATCATTTACAAGTGATATAGCAATGTCAACCTGTTGAGGGAAAAACATGTTATTATATATATACATTGGGGTCCAGAAGTCTGAGTCCACTACCAAGATCTGTTTGTTTTCATTATTCATCAAAAACTAACACAAGTTTTACTCAGGAGAACAATGTTACCTCTAACTACTTCACTAAGCTCTGCTGACATAGTTACAAACAGCTGAAAAACCTGCAGTAGCAACGAGAACACATAGAGGACCATATTAATTATGTAAATATCCGTTATTAATTGTTACAAGACCAAAACAACTCACACTGTGCATTGGGAGTGTCCACGTATTAAAACTTAAATGAAAAATAAGGTGTCAATACATTTCTTGAATAACAAATAGCACATGAGTAAAACAAATGTGTTAGTTTTCGATGAACAATGAAAACAAACAGATCTTGGTAGTGGACTCAGACTTTTGGACCCCGCTGTATATGGAAATAACTGGTAACATACAACTGAAGTGCACGACTACATAATCAGAAGCGTTTGCTAATTATAGAAGGATGGATGACAGATGGAAACTCTCCAAAGATACTCACAGCAATTTCACCCTCCTTTATGTTTGCTTTCGAATTCTCGTTTCCCTTCTCCGTCATCACCACCAGACTGACCTCCTCTCCACTCACATGTCCAAAAGCAGTCTGGACGTTTTTATCAGAGATCATGAGGAAACTGTTTTTCCGCTCCACGCCAGTTTTCAACTTTCCCTCGTAAGACTCCTCAGATGGAAATTTGCAGATATCTTCATGCTGCAACGTAGGTAAACAATTAAAATACGCATTGTGTGAGCTGAAAAAGTAGCACCAGACACGCTTCAGAGCAGCTACTGTAAAGGGGAATACCATAGTGCTTAACAGCCAGGACAATCATATCTTGCGGTGTAGTGTAATGGTTAGGGAGCTGGGCTTGTAACTCAGAGGTTGCAGGTTCAATTCCCAGGTGGGACACTGCCGTTGTAGCCTTGAGCAAAGGTACTTAACCTGAATTGCTTCAGTAAAATATCCAGCTGTATAAATGGATTGTATGTAAAGAAATGCAAACTGTGTAAGTCGCTCTGGATAAGAGCGTCTGCTAAATGCCTAAAATGTTAAATGTTAAATGTAAATGTAAATGTACTAACGCCAGGAATGAGAGTTGGAGCACACAGAGCTCTGGAGCTATTTAACCTATTAGTAAACTGAACAAGACTTTATTGCGAGAGATTTAATTTACTGGAGAGGGTAGGTGATGGATTTTATACAGAAAATAGAAATATAACTGGTATGCCTACGCCCGCACACATTACCATTCTGTACTGTATGTCCAGCATCACTGCCTTGCCCATGTAGCGCTCAAACAGTGACTTTGACATGCCCAATTGTCGAACAAGTGCATTCCTGACTATGGGCCGCAGCTGTTTGTGATCCCCAATCAACACGATCTGGAAAAAAATAGAAGAATAATTTAGCTCCTAATATTAATAATATTCGAAGATCTTGAGTCATAAAAAACGATATCCATGTGCATCATGCTGTCCCGTGGTGTGAGTTAATCGGCACTTCAGAGTTAAGATATCATATTTGTTCTTTATACACTGAGATCTGTTCTTATCAGTCAAGATCTTATGATATCTTATCTGAATCTTATGATTCTTGGTGGAATCATGGTTACTGACATCCTCATGCAAAAAAAGCTTTTGTGTTAAACAGAAGCGCAGAAGTAACACAGAGAAAACCAAATACACTGCACAGCAAGCCAACTTACTAGATATCACTTAATGGGAAGACCCATGTGGCTGGGAGGGGCTGCTGGAATGAACATCAACTTTCAGGTTCTCAACATCAATCAAAACATGACTTTTTTTTTTACATAAACTGAGTGAGATGGTGGGCTGAAAGTCCTGATCTCGTCATATATTTAAAAAAGTTCACCACAAACCGACCTTTCCATAGTTAACATTGGAATCATACACTACATTACTACTTTGTATCTATGGGAATGTATGCAGAAGCCAGTAAATATCATAAATAATGGAGAGCAACAGAGTGCTTGCATGTTGTGAGGAATAATGGTAAAATGATTATGGGGGGAACCATTCTCCATTCAACATCCCTGCTAAATGATCTGTTAAATGAAGTTACGGATATACCTTCTCCGGTTTAAAGCTGACCAGGGGGACCAGAGCCTGGGGCTCGGTTGCCATGGCGCACTCATCGATGAGAATCTGGCGTGCGCTGATGGTCTTGGTGAGGTTCGGGGTGGAGGCGGCTGTGCAGGTGCACAATATGACATCGTGCTTCTTCAGCTCGTGCAGCCGTGCTTCGTTCAGCAGATTTTTGTATCTGGGGAATTCATTGCAAAAGGTTTGTCATGCATACAGGCCAGGATTCAATCAACATGTGTCCTTCACTTCAAATACAGTTTAAGAGTTAACTTTGGTGCTAGCTGTACTCGCCAAACAGTGCGTGTGAAGAAACGAAACACACTTACTGGCATTTATTTTTGCGTCAACATTGAGGACACGTGTTGATTGAATCTAGGCCTTTGGCTTGTGATTAAATGCAACTGCTGGCAATAGAATTTTCCTTTCGCGAAACGCAGTTTAACATTTGTTGTTATTCATTCCAGTTGCTATAGTTAACATTGCAGAAAATATATTTTGATAGCAATATATTTCTGGCCAATTAAGGTAAATATATCTGACAAGCTATCTATAACATCGTAATGCACTTGTAGAGAACGGCTATCTTAGCTAGCAAGCTGAAATGTAGTTTGTGAATCTCAAGCGTAAAATATAAGCTAGCTAGTAGCTTACAAACACAGAACATACTCAAGATTTTTGTCCACTATTGTCATAATGCTTTTAGACAGTGTCATGGACTCAATGTGGCTAATTCAAATAAAGGGACATGCATGCAATCATTGTGTTCAGACAATCAAGTCTCATCATGTTTTCAGACAATGACATTGATGCTACTATGGACATAAACAGGCATGAAAACTTCATAAACAGTCATGAAAACGCATTACTGTGACACTGACCACTTCAAATAAAGTAATAAAATAGACGTGTCACAAAACCTTTATTAAGTTTATTGGAATTCAGTCACAACTTATTTCTCTCAAATAAGCATTTGTCACGATTAATCCATGTTCTGGGGGAAAGACTTGAGAGAAATGTACACTTACTACTGAATAAGTTCTCAACTACACTTGAAATTCTGTATACAATTCATGTCACAACATTGGTTATCACTAAAATTGTGGCAGTCGCAATTTAGTTCAGCTGCTCTTAATAATCATTAACAATGAACACAATGATATTGCATTGACTATGTTTATGTGTGTGTGTGTGTGTGTGTGTATTTGTATGTGTATGTACACTAAAGGCTGCTGCTGGAGTCTCCATCACAAAGAATGCTTATCTGTACTCAGAACACACATCTAGCTTAACAGCATTGGATCATTTACCTCTCCTTTGTGCTTTGCTAATTATTAGGATTTTACATGGAAACATAATACTAATTGTGACAATAGGCAATCAAAAAGAGACAGAAAATAGGAGGAAAAAATGCCTTTACACTCGCGTGTAATCAAATTCACGCTGAGTGTTGATTCAGATGCCCACAGTGTCTAACTAAAAACCACATCACAGAAGTACCACTGTAAGTGACCAAATTGACGTACTGTATACGTGACTGTGGTAGAAGTTTAGAATGTCTATGTCAGAGCAGTGTGGTTAGGCAACACTACATGCTATTCAAATGATCATTATTTAACCAGTTAGGTCAACTCAATTCTCATGTGTTCTAATTATGGGTTAGACGCGCAGACCATGTGAGCTTCCTGTGATGTCAAAGCCACTGTCACTGGGCGGTGAGCCGAGAAATCTGTGCAAAAACTCTGCATGTAAAATGAACTCACGGGTTCAGATATATTTTTCATTTTGAACAAAATCCGGGGAAATGCCTTGACTCTCACAAGGGACATTAAGGACCACAGAAGGCTGAACATCAGCAAGGCGGGTAAAAATATGTTGATTTTAGCAAAAAAAAAAAAAAAAAAGCAGGAAAAAGAGAAGATGTGAGTTAAGGCAAGGAGAATCTGGCCAGGTGGAAAATGATAGAGAAACAAAGAATGCGGTTGACTGAATATGCTGTAACAGAAACGGCTTCCCGAAAAGAACTGTGTATACCCTTCTCTGCCAGCTACCTTGGGGCCAGTGGTGGCCGGCAAACTTGAACTAGAAAAGGCAGAAATCGTACTTTTAAACTGCTAAACCAATTTTCATTTATCCATTCCTATATTTGAGCTCTTCCTCCTGCAGAGAACACTACAGCTGCGCGCCGGAAGCTTGACATTTTAATCACAATCATTTGTACTGTTAAGTGCTGAATGGAAATAGTGGTGTTATTTAAAGTTCTACCCACAAAATCATCACTGTCAGACATCAATGTTATCTCCTCAATACTCGTCGCTATGGTTTTGATATTAAGCCAATGAAAATTGCACTGTGAACCAAACAAACATAGCCCTGCAAATACAATGCAAGAAGAAGCAATCCAAAGCTTTCAATTTTTCATTTGTGTTCAGAACTTCAGAAGATTCGGCATCTCTTAATTTCACGGGATTGATATCCTTGTGACAAATTTACGGCCCCAATTATAAACTGTAGGTGCAAGGTTTCAACTAATCTATATCTGTCAGCAGCCAGACAACTCTGACTTTCTCCTGCTTGATGGCTGAATCAAGGGCTCAGAGCAAACATTTACACCGACTCAGCTTATGGACATGCAGCAATACACATAGATGGACCTTCATGGCTTAGGAGGGAGTTCCGAACAGCAGCAGGGACCCCTGTAAAGCATGAAACCTATCTCAAAGAATTGATTGAAGCAGTAAAGCTCCCGAGGGAAATAGCAGTAATAAAAGTTCGGGGACATTAAAAAACGAACAGTATGGAAGCTAAGGGAAATCAAGCTGCAGACAAATTGGCGAAACAAGCAGGGGGTTACCCGCAAGCTGTAGTTCTGCGAAGCAAGAAACACCTCCCTGAAAATCTAAAAGAGGAAGAACGCACTGCTGAAGTTTCCGGTGCCAGAAGCACCATGGAAAGAGATTTGCATTGATTTCACAGACATGGGCATGTCCCAACGTGTTCAAGGCTACAGGTTCCTTCTAGTAGCAGTAGACAGATTCACCAAATGGATAGAGGCCATTCTGGCAAAAAATGAAGATGCAGCGACAGTAGTGATTTGGCTAACCAAAGATTTAGTGCCCAGATATGGCATCCCCACTAGAATTTGCTCTGACAACGGCTCACATTTCAGGAATGAGCACCTGCAACAAGTTGAAAAACATTTTGGGATTGTACACAGATTTGGCTCGGTGTACAGGCCGCAATCTCAAGGCATTGTGGAAAGGGCAAACCAGACAATCAAAAGAAAATTGGCGAAAGTCATGTTCTCAACTAATTTGAATTGGCTTGCAGCACTGCCAATAGTGCTGTTCTCTATGAGACACCAGAAAGCAAAGGACACTCATCTGTCCCCTCATGAGCTTTTGACAGGAAGGCCTATGCCAGGCCCGCCAAGGGACCTGAATGTTGTCCCTGACACAGCTCTGTTGCACACAGAAATCACTGAATACATGAGAATGCTGAACAATATGACCCAGCTTCTGTCCACTCAGGTACAAGCAGCAGCTGAAAAAACAGGAGACAGTGAAGGAAAACAGCCAGGTGGACTAGCATTTGGAGATTGGGTTTGGATCAGGAACACCAAGTGCAAGTGGCCAGAACCACCCTGGACGGGACCGTACCAGGTGATTGAAGCTTCGGACAGAGCTGTTCGGGTCCAAAAGGAGGGAGATACGGTTTGGCACCACTACGCACACTGTTCCAAAACAGTCGCACCCACACGCAGGCTCACACAAACCAGTAACAGATTAAAAGAATTACACACAGCGACACCAGACACCCCAGATCAGGAAGACAATGACGCAATTAGGAATAGTTCAGGAGGAGAAGAGGAGGAGGAGACAAGGGCTTAGTCTCACAGACTACTGTAGGAAGGTGGGAGTAATGGTATTTACAGGGTTAGGACTTTTGGTGGTAAGTATCACAACAATGACAAGTATCGCAACACAAGTTGGTGGAGTAAATGAATGTTGTCTATCTGTTGTTTGTTTGTTTGTCTGTCTGTATGTGTGTTGTCAATCTGTTGTTTGTCGGTCCGTCCAGAAAACAAAAAAGAACAGAAAAAAAAAAAAAAAAAAATACATTGCTAAATGAAAGTGTGGTCTCAGATTTTTTTAACTTATTTTTCTACATATATTAAGAACTAACTTACACAAATTTGTATACCTATTGCTATATTCACTCTATGCTTACCAACTAACCATGTGATCTGACGCTTTGCTTAATGGCTCATGTGCTAGACCAAGCCCCTTGATAGTAGCATCCCAGGATGCCAATGCAGATAAATTGTAATAAGCGGGGTCTGGTTCGCTGTTTAGACACCCGGTTGGTTTCGCTCAGAGCGGATGCTGAGTGCTCCTTTAGACACTCCCACTGGCAGCACTGCCAAGCCAGGACAGTGTGGTTTTAACCCAATAAGTTTTTCCCAGTGGCTGAGTAGAGCCTTCGGGGTGACATTGCTTTGCTGTGCTAGAATGCTTAACCCTCTGAGGTCCGTGCTAAGCTTTGAGATGGTTTGTAATTTTGGCATGGTCTGATATTTATCTCAATTTCATCAACTTAACACACACTTACTCCAAAGTGTTTGATATTTTTATTTGAAGGACAATCACAGCTACATTTGTATGCCATCAATAGTTTGGTCAGTATCATATGCAGCTTGTAAATAGATCTACAAACACACAAGTTAAAAATAGTAAATTTTTCTGCTGTCACAAAAGTTGTGAAAGCACACACTAAACTATAGTGACCATTGTTTTGCCAATGTGCGTTTGTTCATCAAGGTCTTGGTTATGTAAGGGTGTGAAAACAGTTTAGCACATCTGAGATCTAAATAGCTAAAAACCTGTTTTTATCAGAACTGGTCACATTTATTTCAGGCTGTGGGAGGGCTAAATGCTAAATACCTGAATATTCATTATTCATTGTCCACACCTCTAAGAGTTGTCAGATGGGCCATCTCTCTCTCTCAAAGGCCATACAGAGTAAGCAAGTCAGTGAGCCATGCAGAAGAATATATGCTTTTTCATTTTGGAAGATTTATTGAAAACAGCACACAAACTACTATACAGTATATACAGGGGAATGCCACATATTACAAGTCATACAGCCTAACAATAATGCACATAATATCCTCCTGAGACCCAAGGAAAAAAAGGGTCTTCCAATTAAACTTTTTTGTGATTTTTTCACTTTAGAATTAAAACAACAACTCACAATTTAGATTTTAAATGGCAAAGCAATATTTGAGTTACCATTTCTCCTTTCGCATCTTGTGGCAGCAGCCATTTTGGCTCTTATTTTATTATCCACAAACGTAGGCAAAACAATGTCGGAGGCGACACGCAAATAACTCACAAAACAAACCAAAATGATAAACGAACTGGAACAAACAAAGCTAGCTGAACAAACAAAGCTAGCTAAACAGCAAATCCAAAACGTAATCCCAAACACAGATTTAACTAAACAGAAGCACTCTAATAATAAACAAAAACAAGAATCGATTTTACAAGGACGTGAGATCATGAAACCGATCATGCTACATACGATTTTTTCTAATATTTTAGGCTGTTTGAAAAGTATTCTTCCATAGATCTTGTGTGCCTATTGAAATTTGTTACGTTGCAACACGCGGAATATGTAGTCACAAGACGCGGAATTCATATATTGAATATATATATACAGTATTTGATAACATGGCAAATCAAATATAGTTACTTACTCTTCGCCAGTTGTTGTCCTCGTCGCTTTCCATCAATGCTGTCAAACACTGCAGCGCAGAAAATCTTTCCATCTTGAATAAAATTGTATGTCTGTATAAAATCTTGCTTCAAATTGTCGACAGTTTGTGTTGTTTACGCCGGCGTTTTCACACATGGCCCCACGCCCCTCCCCACATACCTCCCCGAAAATCGCACCTAGTTACCATGTCAATAGAAGGGGACGTTACTAACAGGTAAAAAGAGTAAAAGGCAAGGTTTACTTTTGGTCTAATTAACCTAATTTAAAAATCCCATTTGATTTGCCAGTGCTCAAATCGGAAAGTCGCGATTCTAAGGTTTCTGTCAATGTTTTTGTCGCGTGTGTATGATAAAATATCGCGAAGTTAGAAATAGTAATATACTTTTATTGCTGCTGGGAGCGGCGCCGCTCCCGTCGACCTCAGGGGGTTAAAAGGCCTAATTTGATAGTTTTTATTTTTATTTTTATTTTATTTCGGATTTTTCCCCTGTTTTTCTCCCAATTTAGTAGCCAATTATACCCTCTATTTTATTTTCAATTCCCCACCCTCACGAGTCCGCCGCCCGTCCTCCGTTTATAGAAACGTTATTCTTCTGACCCAGTGTCTAACTGCCTAGAGCGTTAAATCTGCTGACCTGTCTATGAGCTAACCACAAATAGAGGGTCTAGCCTCTATTTGACCTCCTGTTGTGCAGAACCACGAAGAAGCCACCGGAAACATCTGCTTTCGTCATGACCACAGTGAAACGGCAGGAAAACGGCAGCAGGAAACCACGAGGACTATAACGTAACTACTTTCTGATTGGACAGTCTGAACCGAAAGGAAGTCACGAAGACGTAACTGGCCTGCTGATTGGAGGACCTGGGAAAAGCGTTTAGCCAATCAGCAAGGACTTGAAGGGACAAAAGATGCGAGACGGCTGGTCCCTGGAGAAGCGCTTCCCGGGAGACGACTTAGCACATTTGTTGAGAGTTTGCTTGGTCTTCTTCTGTTCCTGATTATTTTCTACTTGTCTCTAATAAATTCTGAGTTAATGATAATTCAGTCTAAGTATTTTGACTCCTCACAGATACCTCCTTTTTACACGCTAACAGTACTTAGAAGCAAAATGGCTGCCGAGCATCACGGAGGTGCGTGCTACACATTGGTTGAAGTCATGTCATCCACCCTTCATTGTGCAGCGCTCTCAGATGCACTATATAAATGCAATCCCTTTTTAGAGCTATTGTCTTACGTCAACAATTCAAGTGTTACACTTACGCTTCGACGTCTATATCTGTCAGCTTCTCCCCCAGCCTGATTCGTTCATCAAATTTTCTGATCTCCTTCCAGTGTGGATTCTCTGGTTCCCGCATACGATGGTGCATAGTGATAGGCCTGAAAAGGTATGTTGTTGAAAAAGGACATTGTTGCGTAGCATTTGTTTTCCAGTGGTTTTGTGGCGCACGCACACACACACACACACACACACACACACACACACACACACACACACACACACACACACACACACACACACACACACACACACACACACACACACACACACACACACACACACACACACACACACACACACACACACACACCCACACACACCTGAGTCTCTCTTTAAACACCAATCATATGCTTATTTCATATGATTGTGCATTTTGGTAACATATATCATTGAAAAATCGCAGCGATCAACAGGAGTGTTGAAAATTTTACCATCGTTGAAAATTATTCAAAATATGTCTTTGATCCAGGTCTGACACATGCACACACACACACACACACACACACACATTATTAACTTCAACCAATTAGCAAATGAGGGACCTCTTTACACATACCATGTTCAAAGATTGTTTACTCAGTCAATATTGGTAAACAGGACCTTAGTAGTCATATTAGAGGTGGAAAGAATAAACTATTACACATGTGTATCGTTTTGTGTAGAGCTCATTTGAAAGGTCACCAGAAAGAATTTCTGCCTCTCTGTTCTGGCTGCTGATTTAGTTCTCTTCCTCTTCATAGTGGTGTTTGAACATCATTTACTCTCCAGTATACCTGAGGTCTGCCTTGGATTGTTCTTGGCGCATTGACTTGTGGGAAAGCTGAAGGATGCTTCCTGGATAGGGATACTCCAGCATCTCCATCTGCCGGCTGTACACCCTGAGTGGCTTTAGCCTGTCCCCAAACCTCAACAGGTACTCTGTGGGCAAATCAGAAATGGCATGCTATAGCACAGGACGGCCACTGACCATCCAAGACAATTACGCATCAAATGTTATTGCACTGTCACTGTCGACATGGAGCAACTTGCCTGCGACAACATCAACTGATTTGTTGGAAGGGCCACAGTAGAGAATAACCTCCTTCTTGTTGCTGTCTGCGGGGTTCTGATTCTGCCTGGGGATCTCAGAGTTCAGCACAAAGAACCAGTACACAATGTATGCTCCCACCACAGTTTTTCCAGTCCCTGCAAAAACAGATTTGCTTTAGGTTTACACTTCTCGATCAGAATCAACCACCTGAGACGCTGTCGAAATATAGTCAATCACTCACTGCTCTTGCTAACATTACTATTAACATGCATAACTCCTGACAGATTTATAGTATGAACCACATAGTAGTAAGAACAATAATACATATGATATCAATTGCAGATATGCCATCCGCCATTTTACGGTTTAACAATGACTCTCAGTCCTTAGAAAGATGAACTGCTGTATGTTCTGACCTCATAACCACATAATACCTAGCTCCATATAATAATAAAAAGGTGGTAATTATTTGTACCATATGATATGGTTATTTCAGGAAAGATCACTTGGAGGTGTTCTCAGTAGGATCTCGATCTGTCCAAGATCTTAGCTGCCTGAGAGAACAAGCTAACCTTACAACTATCTTAATTAGCAGCTGGTTATCACTTGTCTTTAACTTTAGCTTACGCATCAATTCAAGTGTCACTTTTTTCATCGCAAACACATTGGTTTTACGAGCTTGCCAACCTGTGTAGGTTAAGAAAACAAAGTTGAAGTGAAGAACAAATGCTGATCAAATCCAGGCCTTTGTGTGTGTTTTGGGTATATTACCAGGTGGCCCTTGGATGACAGTAAAAGTTTTGGTCAGGGCACTGTCTATCGCAGAGTACTGGCTTTTGTTCAGCGGTGGGAGCCCTTTTGGTGGCTTGTGTTTCATCATTTTCCACCTTGGGATCGGAGATTCGGAAGCTGACGATTTAAAACAAGGCAACGACAAAACAAAAGCAAATCCATTTCAAAAGCAGAAACATGAACAGACATATTCCATTAATTCCAAAAAAAAAATTCTCACAGAAATAACAGTTTATTATTGGTGTGTTCCAACGTTCTTCAATTCATGCGACGTGTACATTGTGCATATTTACCTCCTCTGGGAATGGGATGTCCGAGCACAATCCTCTGAACAAGATCATTTGTGTGGTTGAGGTTGTTAACAGCACTTTCTTTGCGCCTAGGCAGCAGGAAAGAACATAAACATTTTTCATATTTGGAACTATGTTTAATGCCTGAAAATAAAGGCGGTGTAAAAACAGTGCTAAGAAAGGCAACAGATATTAGAAGACGAAGAGGGAGCACCCTTTCAAGTGAAAAGTATTGATTCTAGAAGGTGCAACAGCTGATGATCGCTGGCACCTAAATTATTGATTGCCTGTAGCTTTTGTGCCTAAAGTCAATACAATTTCACTTGCTGCAATTTTATTCTTCATTTTTGGTAGAGTAGTCCCTGTTAATTTGCTATGGTTTTGCTTGTATTAGATTATATTCTGGGCATTTGATTTCCCTGTTTGAGCTTTATCAACTGAAAAAAAAATCATGTTTTACTATGGAATTACTTAATATTTCAATTTGATATCATAGCTTGATTATGCCTCATCCAGTGAAAATGAATGCCACTGACCTCTCCTGGTGTGCGTCTATGATCATTTCATCAAGAAATGTCCAGATAATATGATCATATTTGGTAATGTCTCATTAACATAACAAAATATAACTGACAACCACACTCAAAGGCACAAATGTTCATTTACCTT
Organism: Aldrovandia affinis; assembly: GCA_029706075.1. Taxonomy (NCBI): domain Eukaryota; kingdom Metazoa; phylum Chordata; class Actinopteri; order Notacanthiformes; family Halosauridae; genus Aldrovandia; species Aldrovandia affinis. The sequence continues at coordinate 1,828,856 of JAINUG010000075.1, read as the reverse complement.
GTAATCACCCAGAATACTTACACATCAGGAAGAGGTTTTGGGATGAGCTCAACAGTAAACTTTGTGCTTTTCTGGTACACGCAATCTGGAGTGGCATCCATAGGCAAGTGGTTGATGTAGAAATACACTTGTTTGGATTTAGGATTTTTGGAATTCTTCTTTGTATCTGTACAACCAGTAGTGACCCCATGGGCTACCCAAGTAAAATTCCTGGGATCCACCTGCTCCTCAGACCGGTCAACAGCAGCGGTTTGTTTCAAGTCCCTCTTCCGAATGCACAAGTAGCAGTTGGCAAGGCTGCATTCAATGGCCCAATCTTTAATAAAGTCATGCGAAAGAAGAAAACTGCCTTTCTGTTCTTCGGTCCACGTCAGCTCCAAGTCCTCGATGATTATGCTCTCGTTTTCATCCACAGCGGTGGAAGCAGACTCCATTTCGCAAAGTGGTTTCCAGATCCTCGCATAGTTCTCAACAGTCTTGTAGGACGACTTTGATTTATGCTGAGCATATTTGGCGAAACAGTCGATGGGACTGCGCGCGTGGTTCAGACACACCTCAAACTTTTCATTGATGTTGAGCAACTGAACGACGGGCATCAGGAGCCCCCGCTGCATTTCTGTCATCATCTGGACCTGAACGGTGTCTCCGGGCTTCAGCTCGAGATCAAGGTCAACATAATGCTCTATCTCCATTTGTGTCAAGCCGCCTGCGTTGTCTTTCTTTTTTGTGGCAGCTGTACTTTTGCTTTGCCCTTTTCCCCCTTCTCCTGCCTTTTCTGTTTTTGTCCTCAATATAATGGATATTGCCGTTTCCCATTTTTCCGTCTTCAAAGCTTCGACGATGTGTCGCCAGGCGTCGTGTGGGACGTCGGTGCATGGGTTGTTACGGTGCAGCCTTTTGAGCTCCACGTAGGCCTTAGTGGTGTTGATGGAGTACACTCTTCTTCTCCATGCCAGCTTCATGTGCTCGCTGTCTTTGTCAAACAGCGGCTGATCCTCAAGTTGCAAATCTCTGTACAGGACAGGTATGAAGCCAGGCAAAGTACCTTTGTCAAAGGGAAACGATAGCTTGAAATTGTCTCCTTCTGGATCGACCACAGTGACAAATGCCAGCTTTGGAGCGCTTTGCTTTTTCAGGTTTATGGCAAAGGAGAAGGTTTCGGCCTTTCTTTGGTACTCGTCTGCCTTCTTGCGGGTTTCCTCAACCTGATCGCACAACATGTCAATCTCTTGTGGAGAGTACAGGGCCGGAGTATGACAGAGCGCCGCATGGAGAAGTCTCTGAAGAATCACGTCCAGATAGCTGCGGATGGGCGATGATGCCTTTGTGTAAGAATCAAGCTGCAAAGAGTAGTGGCCGACCTTTGCCTTGTGCGCCGAGTTGGCGCGAATGACATAAGCCTTTCTGAGCAGCCTCCTGAACTCTGACGTGGCAGGGAGCAGCTGTGGGTGGATGTCATCGGTGGCGATCAGGTCTGCTACTTTGGCAACGTCCCCCCTCTTAGCGGCAGACTGAAGCTCCTTCCAAAGTGAAGTTAACACCCGGAAGCTCTCGCCACAAGAAGGCTGCTCGACGTTGCCAATGTGGTATGTCAAGTGTGTAGACATTGATATAATGTCTTTATACTTCTCCTTCAGAGCTCCCACAAGCTCAGGGTCAGGGCTTGCCTGGCACCTCAGCGGAGTGCAATCATCCGTTTCCTTTTCGCCGATCAAAAACTCAGATACAGAATTATTGAACATTATCATCAGCTCTTCGATCATCTGATGGGATTTTCTGTTCCCAACGGACCTATTTTCATCAGGCTGTGCGTAGAGCCAGTCACCCTGGAGCCTGGCCTTTCTGCAGACCCTAGAAAAATCATAAGCGACAGCCACACAACCTTCCACTGTATCAAAACGGAGCCCATTTCCACTATGTTCCGAGATGATGTCTTCAGCTGCTTCATACGACAGCTGTCTATCTGATTTTATCTTTGATAGCACAAAGTTGCTGTCAACAATCCTGCTCGTTGCCTTTTCCACATTTACAATCAAAGAAACTGCTTTGCGATCAAACCCTTCCAGCAGACTCCACTTTTCAACACTAAGTAGTCGTGGGAACATGTAAGTTGGCTCTTTTTTTGCAGTTTTGGGGTGATAATAAGTAGCTCCACGTTCTCTTGCGTACTTGTCTAAGGGGCTGTTCTTACTTATAAAACTTGCCACATCTGCAATGTGCACCCCTATTTCATAATGTTTTTCAGACTCCTTGACGCTGATCGCATCGTCTAGGTCTTTGGCACCTAGAGGGTCAACAGTGAAAGTAATTACATTACTGAAGTCCACCCTGCTCCTGTCATCCAATCGGGTATCAGGGCAGGTCTGTGCCGCAGTCAGAACATAACTAGGGGGAGACTGTTTTATTTGGAATTGTACATCTAGAATCTTTAGCCCCCCATCCAAAGATTCTCCCATGGGTAAAACCTCTGTGACCTTCCCTAATGGAAACCGACAGTGTTCTTTCCAACACACCACCTCTACAACATAGACATGCTTCCGCTTTGACTCTTCGTCAAAGGTCTTGTACCTTTCGATCTTCCAGTTTCCGTCATCAAGCTTATATATTGGGATGGTATTGCGATTTTTTTTGCTGACTAGAGTTCGAATTTTGGTGATGTTCTTGTTAAGGGGGACCATGACCTTGCTGACAAATTTACTGTCACCCTCCTGTTTTTGGTTATCATCCTCCTCGAGGGTGCACACAAATGAGCGAGAAGATTCAGCAATTTTGGTGATGACTAAAACCTTCCAAATGGCCAGACCTTTCTCGTCCGTGGATTTTTCCACTACAACCTCGTCACCATTGAAGGACATGTCCAGATTCTTCCGTCCATTGATTCCGATGTGTGCGTTGGGGTCGTCAAATGGCATGACGTAGCCTCTGTCAAATCTTTCCATCACTAATTTGCCGTGTTTGTACATATCTGGTCGCATTCTCACCATTTCCAACAGTGAATCTTTCTCAGAATTAGAATCATACACTCTCTTGTCTTCACTGAAGCTTGGTCTGTCAGCACCCTGTGAATGGTCTGCCTGAAATGCTTCTTCATTCATAGCACTGTAGTCTTCAATCAACTGCTGGAGTATCTCATCCACTTTGGCGCCTGCCCCTGATGTGGCTGAATCAACATCACTGACATCCTTGCACTTAACCCTTAGAAATCTTGAGATTTCCTCCACCTCTTGCTCGATGCAGTCCACTGTGAGGTGCTGTGGTTCAGCGCTACTCTTCCTGATGCAGTGCTCTATGTAGCTCTTCCAAATCCTTGAGCATTTCCCAATGGAGCAGAGGGCTGCAGCATTTCCCACCACAATGACCTGGGACTGTGCTCTGGTCATGACTGTGTTCATCACCCGTGCATCATTGAAGAACTCTAGACAAATCGTGTCAGGGGAGTGCAAGCTTTCTCGAGTATGAACCGTTGATATCACTACTCCCCGGAACTGCTTGCCTGTTAAAAAAATAAATAATGATATGCCAGCGTCTGATGTTATATTGCATGCAGAGTTATATTGCATTTGATTTGTACGCAAATTTATTTCAAAGCAAATTATAAATCTTTCCCTAATGTATCAGTGCAGTATACATTGTACATTTGTATGCCTCCCCCTCCATATCTCACATGTGGATGGGTCCATCGAAAAGTAGCAAGTTTTTTAAGGGAGCGACTTTCCCTAGTACAGTACCTACTTGCATACAATAATTGTATGACACAGTAATGCAAACAGCGCTAGAAACAGTTTAGGTTGAGCTGGGTAGTCCACCTGCTCGTCGGCGGACCACTGCTCCCCTTTCAATGTTCCCTCACTGGTGCTGTGTCTTTTATGACACTGCATGAATCATATCTCACTAGAATCTCATAACTCACATTCTCGCCCGTATGCCCTTACACCTGCCACTTTTCTTAGTCAATGGCTTTCAGTTTGTCTGAATACTTTCGTTTTTGTTGATACCTTGAACATTCTCTGCATTCTCCACAGTTACTCCGCCAAGACGTCTTTTCCGCAGTTCTTTTCTGATAAGAACTACCTATAGTGGAAAAACAAGTTTAGAGGGTTACAGATACACATCTCATCCATACGTTAATGTTAAAATATTCACTAGCAAATGCAATAAAAAAGCCTACCAACTATAGTACAGTTTATTTGACCAATATATGTACTAATCATCTTAATAATAGTTTAACAAATGCAATCACAATCAATCCATCTGAAGGTAAAAATGGCAACATACCTGACTTCCTTCAGACAGAACGCAAATCATCCTCGGTTCCCGATTCCCCCACTGAGCTGGCCATTCTTCATATAGTTTTTGCACTACATCTACCACACAAGCAACCTCCTCAAGATTGTACCAGGACATAGTTGACGTGTCCAAGTGGCATTTTCCACTAACGTGGTGGAACCTCAGAGGATGATACCGAGGGTGAGGGGGCACATTTCCACTGGCCTTGATGGCATCGCTCTTGCCGTAGAAGTGAGTGGACACAAAATCCACTATTTCCTTGGTGGAGCGGTAGTTTTCATTGAAGATGATTCTGCTTTTCAGGGCCACTGGATTCTTTTGCCCCTGGTAGTGGTGGAAGAGGCGGTTGAGCAGGGTGTGGTTGGAGCGCTGGTCCTCGTCAACTGAGAAGAGCTTCGGCCCCATCTGCATGTGATCTCCAGCTAAAACCACTCGCGTTCCTCGACCTGCCAGACCAAGGGGCATCAGAGCCTCGCACTCCAGCATCTGGGAGGCCTCGTCGATCAGAATGTGGGTGAAGTAACCCTCTGGGAGCTTCAGGTTGCGGAGGTCCCCCGCCATGGCCCCTGTCGTTATGATAACCCGGTGAGAGTCTAAGTCAGACCTTCCAGGAAACGTGAACGCTTGGCCATCCCGATGGCAGTACTGCAGGGTGATGACATCAGTCGCAGTCAAAGGCACCCCTTTTTTATTTGCCTTTATTCTGAGAGGTTTGGCTTCAGGATGTCGAGGATTTACATATGTATGGAAGTGATCCTTGACATACAAATCTGCAGAGCTAAGAGAAATCAGAAATTAGCTTGCCTTTTACTTCAACTGAAAACTTAACTGCACTAATGTTAAATGTCTAACGTATGATGTGTGTTAAATTGTGCATTATATGACATCAATCAGTTACAGATACACAGTACATATCTTGGCTTGATATGTAATGTTGGTGCTGTATCATATATTTTGCATTCATATTTACACTTAACAGAACATTTCTGAAGTTATGGTTACCTGTTAGTATGGGTACAGATCAGAACTCTGGTTCCAGGCTGTCGTACCAGCTCCTTGGCTGCTGTGGCCAGGGTGAAAGTCTTCCCTGTTCCAAACGGTCCATAAATCAGGAGTGGTGCCACAGGCTTCAAGCCATCTGAATCCCCAACGATGAAAGCGATGGCTGATTGCTGCTTAGCATTGAGCCTGGGGTATTCTCCTGTGTGCACCGGAACACAGCTCTTCTTCAGATCTGGCAAAACCCTCTCTACGTCTGAAAGAAGGTCAATGGCCTTGTGCATCTCGCAGAACTGGAGGCGGTTCAGCTGAAACTGGACCTCCATCTCGCTGGTCGTGTCGTTCTGGAGGCCCAGTTCGGTGCAGCATCTTTTGGAGAGCTGCAGGTACATTGTCTTCTCACTGCTGGTGTTTAGAAGGATGACTGCCTCGTACACTTTCTGATGCTGGTTGTCCACAGACGAAGAAGCTGCTATGAGAGCTGACCGGACAGCTCTCTTAAGGACAAAGCCCTCTGGGGTGTGAGTGGTCAGCACAGACAATACTGGGACTGAAGCAAAAAGGTCCCCAGGCAGAGCAATCTTCATCCCAAACTGAGGCTCACAAAGTTTGTCAGACAATGAGACGATCGCTTTGAGACTGAGTCTGGAGTTTGAAAATAAAACAGAGGAAGACTAAGATTCAATCGACATTTGTCATTAACTTTAACTCACAATTAAGTTTGTTTGGCGAGTTCAGCAGTCTCCAAAATTAGCCTGCCAAACTGTGTTTGTGAAGGAAAACTTATATGAGCATTTAATCTTAAAAATAAGTTAAGAACAAATGTTGATTGAATCCAAGCCTAAGTGGAGTGAAAACTACGCAACAAGAACAGAAAAAAAGCAAACCATATTTGGTTTCATCATCACATTGTGCAATTATGATATTATTATAACTAAATACAGGCACTCCTCACTTAACGGCCTATCTGTTTTATGACCAGCTCTCTGACCAGTCGGTATTATACGCTGTACGACAACTTTGGTCGTGGAAACGGCAGCACGGCGTCTCAGCGTCAAGCATCTCATCTCACATCACCCTTTCTCAGTCTCAGTCTCGTTCCCACAGTCGGTCAGTATTCACTACACTAGCGTTCGCAATCTCCAAGACTACATATTTCGTCTATACATTTTCGCTGATTGTATTTTTATGTTCTGTAATACAGTATGTAAGAGTTATGCAAATTAAAACAAAGTTATTAAGTTGAAGTTTCCTTTAGACCTTTTCTTTACTCAGAATAAATACAAATGATTGCCTGTATTTACAGTATGCAAACCTAAGTAATGTATATTAGAGCTGATTTCCTCTATTCTGTTTATTACAGTATACAGTACACTACTGTATAAACATTTAAAAATATAAAAAAAATGTTATAAATGGTGCAAAGGTTGACACAAACCCACTAACCGTTCAGTATGCTTGAAATATCGGGACGGCCCCTTGCTTATCGACCAATTCGCTTAATGACCTAGTCATAGGAACGGAACTCGGTCGTTAAGTGAGGAGTGCCTGTATAGTACATTATCAAGTATAACCAAGGTATCAAATCTGTAGCATTGTGAACAAAACAATGAATATAATATTTTTTTCCTTGGTGGAGATTTGAAGTATAATCAAAATGGTGGATGTGTAAGTTGCTCAACAAATGGCACAGAGGCATAAACTATACAAAATTAGACAAGCAACATGTATTAAGTGAGACAAGGGTAGCTTCTGTTTATTATTACGTGGCATAGAATGTGCAAGCAGCGCTCCGAAAATAAAAAGGCCAACAAACAGTCAATGGCTACAGCTACTTGCATGCACTCAGTGCGGTGTAGTGAGTGCGAGTAGCTATAGCCATTGATGGTTTGTTTGTTGGCTGTTTGTAAGTAAAGCTAATCAAGTATCAGTTTACTTCTTATTTGAGAATATTTAGCCTCAAGAGCAAATATACTCTAAAGGTTCATACACTAATAGACATGATCTACAGAATAATAATTGTACAAGTTATATCATAACAACTTTAATTGAAATTATATTTCGTAAACACTTTTATCCTATCATCACAAATTAAAATGTAGAATACAACCAATGGGGTTGTCATTACCTGGACACCACCTCTTCTTGAGCCAGCTCCTCTCTGTACAGGAAGTTGTGCATTCTCTCCTTGTAGTTTTGGATGGTGATGGGAGTGCTGCCTTCAGATCTCGGATTAAACTGCAAGTTTATCTGAGGAGGCTTGTACTCCTTCAGCAGCCGTTCCTCAGCCTCTCTCTTGTCCAGACAGGGAATGATGAACCTGTTTCCCTGGTGCCAGCGCTCCAAACTCTGAACCGGGGGCCTGATGCCGTCTTCTATCTCCACTGGACAAATGGAGTCCTGGTGACCAACTCTCACTTCAAGCTTCTGCAGCAACACTGGCCTCATGCCAAAGTCAAAAACCAGCCACTGCTCATAGTAGCCTGGGTTCATGGGTTTGAAAGACACTGGAATGTCATACGACATGTCGGAAGTCCAGAACCTCTCTCCTGTGGAGTAGGTGCAAGGACCTTCGGGTGTGAGCGCACCAAGTGTGAATATAGCTCCAGGATCAAGCCTCAGCAAGGCGACATGGGAAAGTAATCTCTGAGAACAAAAAACACAGCAATATATTTATAGTATTAGCTAATAAGCAGCATTACAACTCAAATGCAGTCATTAGTTTAATATATAGGTAACTGCCAAACTAAATAAGAGTATATTGAAAGCAGGTGCTTCCATACAGGCGTGTTAATGAAGCAATTAACATCCCGTCATGCTTAGTGTCATGCATAAAAATGCTGGGCAGAAGAAAATGGCTAGAAGAAAATATGTCAGTGACTTTGAAAGAGGGGTGATTGTTGTGGCACATTTGGCAGGAGCTTCATGACAAAGACTGCTCAACTTGCTGATGTTTCACAAGGAACAGCAGCTAAGGTGATGTTGGCATGGAAGTCTGAGGGAAAGACATCATGTGTGGCGCACGCCAAAAGAAACGTACAGGCCCGAGTGCTTGTTTCCCACTGTGAAGCGTTCTGGCAGCTCTGTTATGGTGTGGAGTGCATTTTCCTAGAGTGATTTAGGTCCACTCAACCCCTTAGATGCCAAGGTAAAAATAAATAAATAAAAAGCCATTCTGAGTGATCACTTCATCCTATGGTGAAGAATTTCTATCCTGATGGGAGTGGTCTCTTCCAGGATAACAATGCCCCCATTGACAGAGCACAAGTGGTCACTGAATGGTTTGATGAGCATGAAAACCATGTAAACCATATGCCATGGCTGTCTCAGTCACCAGATCTCAACCCAATTAAACACTTATGGGAGATGTTGGAGCGGCGCCTGTGACAGCGTTTTCCACCACCATCAACAGAACACCAAATGATGGA